>CANJKZ010000169.1:1310000-2510000 GCA_947471745.1 Closterium sp. Naga37s-1 | reverse complement strand
GACTGGGGCGTGAAACCACACTGGCAAGCCTGGATGTTGCAAAGGCAATGTCAGGCCGTGTGTGGTTAGCCGCATAGTTGAGTGCCCCAACCATGGAATGAAAAAGTTTCCTGTCACTCTCACCCACCACCTCCTCATCAGCACAGGGCTCTACAGTGAACCCCGAAGGCAGTGGGGTGGCTGGCTTTCCTCCATCTTGCAGCCCATACTTCTCAGCCAGCCCCTCACAATACTTTCTCTGGTGCAACCTCAACACTCCCTTGTCAAGGTCCCTCTCCACATGCATCCCTAAATAGTACTTCACATCTCCCATCTTGGAGCACTTAAACTGCATCTCCAGCATCTCCTCCACATGCTCAATCATTGCAGACGACTCAGAGAAGAGCAGGATGTCATCCACATACACCAGGAGCATGAGAAACTGCTCCTTCTCCTGCAGCAGGAACAAGCTGTGATCACACTCACTCTTCTTGAAACCCCCAGCCAGCAGAGCCTCCTCTAACGTGTGGTACCATGCACGAGGAGCCTGCTTCAGGCCATAGATGGCCTTCTTCAGCCTGCACACCCTGCCGCTCCCATCATCCAAACCCTCAGGCTGTAACATGTACAGCTCCTCCAGAATGATCCCATTGAGGAAGGCGGTGGTGATGTCCATCTGCTTCACCCGCCATCCACGGTATGCTGCCATTGCCAATGACACCCGAAGTGTTGTGCCTTTCCCCACAGGAGCATAGAGCTCGTTGAAGTCCTTTCCCTTTGTCTGCTGAAACCCCTTAGCCACAAGCCTTGACTTGTAGCGGGTCAGCGCCCCATCAGGTCCGTACTTGTGCCTGAAAATCAGCTTGGAAGAAATGGCCTTCTTCCCAGGTGGCAGCTCACACAGCTCCCACGTCTCATTCTCTAGCAGAGAATCATACTCCTCCTTCACACTCTGCTTCCACTTTTCAGCATCGGGCCCGCTCAATGCCTCAGCTAGCGTCTTGGGCTCAGGGACGGCTGCCCAGTAGCAGTGTGCTATCTCATCCTCATCACACTGCTCAGCCACACTCCCAGCCCTTACCACCTTTGGCTTGCCACGGCTTGCATAGGTCAGCCTGTTAGGAGGGCGCACATCCCTCCTAGGACAGTCAGCCGTACGTCCGGCACCTTGTGGAGCACCTTGCTCCTCCTGCTGCTGCGGCTGCTGCTGCTGTTGCTGCTGCTGCTGCTCCTCCACCTCAGGTTCTCCCCCATCCTCTGTCACCCCAGAGATCTCATTCTCAGAGACAGAAACCTCCACTTGCCTTGAAGGCCGCTGCACCTCATCGGCCTCGACAATTAGCGGTGTCGTTGGAAGCTTCTGCTGCTGCTGCTGCTTCCACTCCTTGTAGTACAAGGACTCAAGGAACTTCACATCCCTTGACACAGTCAGCTGCTGGCTGGTCAAGTCCCAAATCAGCCAGCCCTTGTGATCCTTAGCAAGCCCCAAGTGCACACCCCATCTCCCAGAAGCTTCCAGTTTTCCCCTCTTCTCCTTAGGCACATGAAACACCACCATGCACCCAAAGGCTCTCAGCATGTTCACAGCTGGTGCAATCCCATACCACTTGGTGTAGGGGACCCACTGCTTGTCCCCCACAGTCGCCAGCACCCTGTTCTTCACAACAACGACCTGCCGCAGTGCTGTCACCCAAAACGGATCCGGCAGCCCTGCACGCCCAAGGAGAGTGCGAGCACCTTCCTGCAGGGTCCGGTTGAACCGCTCAGCCACGCCATTCTGCTGAGGGTTGTAAGGCACTGTGAGCTGATGCTGGATCCCCTTCCGCTTCAGCTCCTTCTCAAAATCAGCGCCGATGAACTCTCCTCCGTTGTCAGTGCGGATCACCTTCACCTTGTGTCCGCTTTCCCTTTGTGCTCTCGGCATCCACTCCTTAAGAACAGCCGCTGCCACCTCCCCCTTAGTCTTGAGAGGGTACACCCACACCGCACGCGTGTGGTCGTCCACAATCGTCAAGAAGTAGCGGCTGCCCGAGAGAGAAAGGGCCCTCGTGGGGCCCACCACATCCATGTGCACTAGTTCAAGTGGTGCCTTGGCTGGTCCTGTGCTGCTGCTGAAGGGAAACTTCGTGAATTTGGTCTCAAGGCAGGTAGGGCAGCTCCCAATCTCCTTTGCTCCCCCCTTCACCTCCAGCCCCTTCAAGCACCCATCCTTTACCAACTTCTGCAGCATAGGAATGTTCACATGGCACAGCCTCTCATGCCACGTCTCCCAATCAGCCTCACCACTCCCAGATGAAGCCTTTGCCCATGCAGCTGTCGCATCCACACCAGCAAGCACCTCACCATGTGGCTGTTGTGGCTGCTGCACCTTCTTGACTGCATCCAGGGCCCCAGCAGTTGGTGCAGTCTCCTCTCCTCCCGCAGTTGCTTTAGCCGCTGCCGCTGCCTTTGCCGTTGCTGGTGGTTTCCCCTTCCAAGGGATGATGGGCAGCTGCCACAAGTCCTTGATGCAGCTGCTCTTCTCCTCCAAGTTCCACAGCAGCAACTTCCCAAGCTTTGCACGGCAGCTGGTTGGGCCGAAGGTAACTTCAGCCTTGCTCTTCTGCAGCCGGCGCACAGAAAGAAGGTTAGCGGACAAACCTTCAACCAACAGCACATTCCCAAGCCCCACAAGCTCTCCATTGGCTCCCATCACCTTGGCATTCCCAACACCAATCACAGGGAGCAAAGCACCTGAAGCGGCAGCCACAAACTTGATCTTCCCAGGAGGTTTTACCTCATCAAGCAAATCTGCCCGTGGGGTCATATGACTCGTGCAACCTGAATCGATCACCCAGTGAGTGAGGGGGTGCATCACAACCTTCCCAACTGAACCCACATCACCCCCACTCCCTTGCACATCCTCAACCATGAGGAACATCCCAGGGTGGGCTTTACCTTTTGCACCATCACCTTGTGCACCTGAACCTTGCACAGCGCCACCGCGTGCACGTTCACCACTTGGCGGCTTCATGCCTGGAGGGGCCCATCCCTCAGGCCGGCTGAAACACTTGAACCACGGGTGTCCAGCCTTCTTGCAGTACCAGCACGCACCCTCCATTCGGGTGCTCCCCCTGCCACCAGAGCTCCCATGCCCCTCATTGTAGTCACCTCGGCCTCTCCCTCTGCCAAAGCCTCTCCCACGGCCTCGGCCTCTCCCTCCCCCTCTTCCTCTGCTGCCTCCTGCAGCTCCATACCCCTCAGCAGTTTTGTTGGCAGCACCACCTCCCGTGTGGCGTCTGCGGAAGTCCTCCTGCAGAATCTGCTGCCGTAGCCACTCAGGCGTCCATTTGTCCTGCTGAACGTTGAGGGTGGGGATGAGGTTGTCCCACGAGTTGTCGAGCACCGAGATGATCTTGGTGCACTGTTGCATCTGCGACACTTCGCTGCCCGCCGCTGCCATCCTCGCATAGGTGTCCTTGATCTTGTCAAGGACCGGTTTCACATCATCTCCCGGTTTCATGGAGAGGGCAGCCAACTCCTTCTCCAACACAATCACCATCGGCAGCGTGTTGGGCTGAATCACGTCGCGTAGCAGCTTCCATGCCTTCGGTCCGGAATCATCCAACTCCACCAAATCCTTGATGTGCTGGAACATGTCGTTGTTGACCGATTGGAGGATGAGGTCGTACAGCACCGCGCTCTTCTCAATCCACCGATCGCGGGCATCTCCTTCCCCCGGCATCTTCTCCTCTCCCATTGCAATTTTTAGCAGCTTGTAGCGCTTGAAGGCGCTCCGCATCCGCCCGCTCCATTCCTCATAGTTGGAGCCATCCAAAGCTTCAATCTTGGATGGTGGCGGCTCACTCCTCTTCTCAGCTGCATCTCCACTCCCTTGATTCATCTCCTCTGCTCCCAATCAGAGGTTTCAGCTCCCCCTTTTGCTGGTCACAATGTAGATCCACACAATCTTCACAAGTGTCGGCGCCAACGAAATTTGGGCAGAGTTTCCCCTTAGCGGAAGTCACATCCAACCTCCAGAACTCCACTTAGGCACGCCCACAGGCCATGGTGGGTCTAGGAGGGTCTTCACACTTCAGTAGACTCTCCACAAAGTCCTTAATCAGCTCTGATACCACTTGTTAGAGACTAAGGACGGAGTCTATGAAGATTAGGAGCCAAAATATCTCAACATCGTTGGGCCTAGTTTCTGAACAGAAAAGTCGAGTTCACAAGAAACGCCGTCGACGAAAAGTGCACTGTCAAAACTTCACTAAACTCATATATGTTGTAGCCCTACTCCGTGGCTACAATTCCCAAGTTAAAACGTATCAAGAGGTGAAGTAAATCTCGACTTATCAATTTCGGCGCACAGGGGGGTATGCTGCCATAAGAACTTAACTCAATCACAAAGTTCACACAAGTTCACACAAGAGAATTAGAGTAGCACTAAACCAGGTGGAAGGGATAAGGAGGACGAGAGGGAAGGTCCCAAGAGAGTCCCCAACCAAGGAAACCCCATGCCATACAATTCCCTTCCCCATAGGCAACCCAACTTTGACCTTTGTCACTATCCCAACCTCCACAATCCACCTCAACCCAACTTGGCCACACTTGCCAACCTGGTTTGGTTTCTCCCAACCATTTGGCAGCAACTACAGTAGAAAAGACGAATTTCCCAACCCCCAAAAGTCTGTACCCCATATTGAGTCAACCCCACAACTTCCCATAGTCACCACAACCAAATATCAAAAGCATACGAACTCCAACGTTCGTAACTTTCTAGTTCGTGCTCCGATTGAAGCGATACTTGGTTCCTCGGAAAGCTCTTGAGCAGAGGAGTCACTTCAGATATCTGCTCAAGCCAAATAACATTCACACACACACTCAGAAAAACCAAACCGCACAAAACACAAATTCTTGCACACACTCACAACACGCATGCAACGCACGAACATATGATGGGAGGCAGACAGACGTGAATGCGAATGGTAGCATCACTCAACACCCGGATGCTCCAGACATCCCGACCCCGCGCTCTTACGCTGAGGCGATCGCGGGTGAGTACTCCTCTCAGTGGCAGACAGCCATGGACGCAGAGATGGCACCCTGGATGTCCACAGGCACTTACGTCGACGAGGTTCCCCCACCTGGGGCGAACATCGTCAGTGGCATGTGGATTTTCAGGGTGAAGCGGTCGCCACGTTCTCCGCCTGTCTTCAAGGCGCGTTACGTTGCACGAGGCTTCAGTCAGCGACAGGGAGTAGACTTCTTCCAAACCTTCTCCTCCACCCCGAAGATGACCACTCTTCGGGTGCTGCTGCACGTTGCTGCTCAGCGTGACTACGAGCTTCACTCTCTTGACTTCAGCACAGCCTTCTTACAGGGCAGCCTGCACGAGGAGATCTGGCTGCGCCGCCCACCTGGCTTCACTGGGTCGTTCCCTCCTGGTACCCAGTGGAGCCTCCGGCGGCCGGTCTACGGTCTCCGCCATGCGCCACGTGAGTGGCACGACACACTGAGGACGACAGTTGCGGCTCTTGGGTTTGCTCCGTCGACTGCTGACCCGTCGCTGTTTCTGCGCACCGACACTTCGCTGCCGCCGTTCTACATCCTCGTGTACGTCGACGACTTGGTCTTTGCCACTACTGACACTGAGGCTCTCGCCCTGGTGAAGTCGGAGCTGCAGAAGAGACACACGTGCACAGACCTGGGTGAGCTGCGCAGCTACCTTGGCTTGCAGATCACCCGGGACAGAGCACGCCGCACCATCACACTGACTCAGTCACACATGGTGCAGCAGGTCCTTCAGCGCTTCGGCTTCACCTGGTCCTCGGCACAGGCCACTCCTCTGGCTACAGGTCACTCGCTCTCAGCTCCACCTTCGGACGAGTCCGTAGAGCCGAATGGTCCTTACCCAGAGCTAGTGGGCTGCCTCATGTACCTGATGACCTGCACTCGTCCTGACCTTGCGTACCCTCTTGGCCTTCTGGCTCGCTACGTGGCTCCTGGTCGGCACCGAAAGGTGCACATGGATGCTGCTAAGAGGGTACTGCGCTACTTGTGCAGTACATCGGGCATGGGGCTCGTGCTTGGAGGACGGGGCGACGTTGTCCTCACTGGGCACTCGGACGCTTCTTGGGTTGACGACCAGGCTACGCAGCGGTCGTCACAGGGTTACACCTTCAGCCTTGGCTCTGGTTCGGTGTCTTGGCATTCTACACGCTCGTCTTCAGTTCTCAGCTCCAGTTGTGAGGCTGAGATCTACGCCACAGCCATGGCTGCACAGGAGTTACGCTGGCTCACCTACCTGCACCGACTTGGGAGAGCGGCCTCGTTCTCCTCCAGTGCTGTACGTCGACAACAAGGCCGCCATTGCCTTGTGTCAGGAGCACAGAATGGAGCACAGAACGAAGCACGTCGCTCTGCGTTACTTCCTGGCTCGAGAGTTGCAGCAGCGTGGTCAGCTTCGTCTTGCTCACGTGGCCACTCGGGCCAACACTGCTGATATATTCACCAAGGCGCTTCCGTCTGGTGATCATCAGCGTTTCTGTACTCTGTTAGGCCTTGTGCCTACGTTTCCTCACTTGCTGTAGACTTTACTTGTACTGTGATCTATATATATACTTGCATGCTTGCTCTGCTAGGTAGAGATCACTGTGCTGATGTTGTTGCATATATACCTCTGCATGTGAACTGGCCTTGTGGCCCTTTGCTTGTGCTCAGTGTGTGTGGTGACGTTGTGATCCACCCTGAGCTTGCTTTGCTTCTCTTGACTGGTCTTGTGACCACTTGCTCTCCCCCACTTTGCCCATGGGGGTGTGTCAAAGTATATGCATGTTATATATGTGTAGGCTGTAGTGGGGTAGCCAATATGGGGTACAGCCCCTTTTAGGGTTTCATATTTGTACCCAATACTTTCATAGTTCAATCATTCCTGCATAGTTGATTCTGACACGACGGGCTAGGGCGCAGGCTGGGGCGACGGGCTAGGGCGCGGGCTGGGGCGACGGGCTGGGGCGCGGGCTGGGGTGACGGGCTGGGGCGCGGGCTGGGGCGACGGGCTAGGGCGCAGGCTGGGGCGACGGGCTAGGGCGCGGGCTGGGGCGACGGGCTAGGGCACGGGCTGGGGCGACGGGCTGGGGCGCGGGCTGGGGTGACGGGCTGGGGCGCGGGCTGGGGCGACGGGCTAGGTGACGGGCTGGGGCGACGGGCTAGGGCGCGGAGGGCGCGGAGGGCGCTAGGGCGCTGAGGGCGCGGAGGGCGCGAGAGCGCGGAGGGCGCTGAGGGATCTAGGGCGCGGAGGGCGCTAGGGCGCGGAGGGATCTAGGGCGCGGAGGGCGCGGAGGGCGCTAGGGCGCGGAGGGATCTAGGGCGCGGAGGGCGCTAGGGCGAGGAGGGCGCGAACACGGGCTAGGCTAGGCTAGGAATGAACCTAACTGATACCATCTTAAGAAGCATGCACAATGAAATGGGTCAACTAGAAACAGGATGGGGTACAAATATGCAAACCTAAAAGTTGTACCCCCTAGAAGACACCTCACTACAGCCTATACCATATATTATATATTTGACAACAAGATGTTTTTTCAGGAAAAACGAAAATAACAGCTTCAAAATTAGCAAAATCAGTATCTTTTATGCTGATAAATGAGGGCCTGATCGAGTATATATGAATACAAAGGAAAAAATAAACGTCCTATCTAGCCATGTACTCTAAGGGGTTCATTCCCTTATTACAACGAAGTCAAACTGTGCGGCGCGGGAACCCGTTTCAAACCTGTTCCCACCATTTTCACTTCGAATGTTTCTGCCTGCATTGGTCTCGATCTGACGGTTGCTGATGTCGCTTCGACTCTTTTGACTCCTCGACTTCGTATTCGGTAGAGTCGGCTCCTGTAGCTTACAGAAATGTCTTATCATAAAAGTTCATATCTCAACGATGTGGGAGTTTTTATATTGTTACCATTTGCATGTCTATGTGCCCATGTTGAGGTACCAAATGCGTGAAGCGAGTTACCAAACGCGTGAAGGGAATTCTCAATCGCGTGAAAACTCCATGTTACGGTGACTTTTAGTGTTATTTAGCATCATAATAAATCCTATTTGCATACTTTCCGTTGTATGAACAGCCTCTCCAAATCTTGTACAACGGATTCAAGTTTTCGCGCCAAGTCGGTTTTAGAGAAGCGCGTCTCGACTCGCATCAGTTGAGATGGAATTTGAAGTCGAATGAAACTGGAAGCAACGGACGGAACGGAACGGAACGGAAATATCTAACGTCAAACACAAACCTAACTCGGGGCCTTCTGACTTGTTATGACCTTAGTTGCTCGAGCGGCCTATCACATGTTCTTTGATCAGCTGCGAATTTCTGGCACAGTTCAAAACCTTGTGATAGTCTAGGTAGTAGCGTGCTTGGTTGACAATACTTGTTCAGAACCTTCAGAAAAAGGCCAGGCCCATTTGATACCCTTGTCCTCGTTCGCGCTTCAGTCCATTTCGCCGGATGCCGACATTCCGCATTGCGGCACCTGCAAACGCTTGCGCGAAGGCTCGTTAGAATTTTGCTCCCGCCTAAACCTTCACCGCGAGAACTTTTCTTGTGAGATGAGACGATTTTTGAGTCCGATTCAAAAGACCTAGACGACGTATACGCCTAGACGACGGCACCCGTAGACACGTATACGCCTCCAGGCTTGTCGGGATAATCAAGAAGAAGCAACAGCACCCCTTGTCACGATAAACAGGATAACCTTCTGGAAATGAACGGCGCCTCTTGTTGCCACACCTTCTTCTACTAGCAGCTAGCGGCGGAATGATAGGAACATTGAGACGCTGGGAAACTAATGTAACGTAACTGACCAGGGCAGGGCATCAATCCTGTCAATCACCTAGCTGAAATGGTCCACGAATAGATCGACGCTAGTTGTGAGGCCACATCAAAGCCGTCGAGAATCAACGCCTCAGATTCGTCCACGTGGCTCGGGGCGAGGATGAACCGAAGCGAGCTTTTGCGGGAGCTGCAGCGGCGGGAGGAGGAGGCCGCGCGGGAGCAGCTGCTGCTGCTGCGACGAATGCGCGAGGCGGAGAGGGAAAGGGCGCAGGGGGGCGGGGGAATGGGGAGGGGGGAAGTGGGGGGAAACGGGAGACGGGAGGCGCGGCAGGAGCTGCAGGACGGGCGGCAGCAGCAGCTGGCGCAAGAGCGGCAGGCGCAGGGGCAAGAAGCGGAGCAGGTGTACTACGACTTCAGTCGCATACGTCCTCGCGAACCGTCGCCTCCTAGGGTAAGTAGTGAGGATAAGCCCACGAGGAAAGTCACAACGAAAGCCACGCGGATGGTTCATACCCTCTGAGAGGGTAAGCAGCGACACCATTCCGCATAGGTCCGCTCCGCTCTCTCGCGTTTGACGTTCCTCAACGCAAGAAATGACGCACTCTTCCTACCCCACTTCCCTCGTCTTGTGCTCGCAGCTCCCCAGAGACGCGCTCCCCTGGATGCTTCTAGCGGGGGCGCTGTAGCGTCAGCAGCGGTGGTCCACCACAAGCGGCGGTGCCACCACAGCAGGCAGCAGCCTTTTGAGTCAACTCCAAAATTGCCTTGTTTTTTGAAACCCCTACGCCCTTCCCTTGTGCTCACAGTTACCCAGAGACGCGCTCCCGTGGGTGCTGCTAGCCGGGGGCGCTGTGGCGGCAGCAGCGGTGGTGCACCACAAGCGGCGGTGCCACCGAAGCAGGCAGCAGCACGCCGCCGCGGAGTCAGTAGTCGGCTCCTCAGGCCCCCCTCTTGGCGCGTGCTCCGCCCCCCTATTCTCCCCCCATGGCCCCCCATTCTCCCCGCACGCCTTGCACTCCCCGCTCGCCCCGTACTCCGCCGTCCCCCCGTCCGCCTTCCCCCATGGCTCTCCACCAAGGCCCTCCCAGCGGTCGCCCCTGGCGTCCGCGCCCTACTCCTCCGCCTCTTCCGCCCGTTCCCTCGCCTCCTGCCCTGGCGCGTCCCCCCGTTATAAGCACGTCGCGCCCTCCTCCTGCAATCACGGCGCGCGCTCATGCACCAGCGGCCCCCTCGTTAGAGGAACGCCCGGTATGGGCGCGCCTGTGGCGGAATCTTCCCCGCAGAAGGAGCTATCAGGGGCGCTGTCGGGTGTTGGGCCGCGGATACAGGGGGAAGGGGGGCGGGGGGAGCGAGGCGAAGGGGGGATATGGATGGAAGAGGGTGCGGAGAAGGGGAAGGGGAAGGCGGAGGTTAGGGGGAGGAGATTTTGGAGGAGGGAAGGGAGGGAGGAGGCTGGGGAGGAGGTGACGTCAGCCAGGATAGAGAGACCAAGTGGTCGTTATGACGGTGCTGCTGGCGCTGCTGCTAGTGCTGCTGCCACTGGTGCTGCCACTGGTGCTGCTAGTGGTGGAAGGTCGTTGTTGGCTTCTCCAGCAGAGTATGGTGAGTGAGTGCCTTGGCATGCAATTCCCGTTACCCTCGTTGTCAACCCCCCCAGCCCCCACCTTCCTTCCCATGCAATTCCCTCAGCATGCTGTGCCTTCCTACTGACCCTCCTCTTCCCTCTCTCTTCCGCTTCCGCTTCCTCGCTTCCTCCATCCCGTCCTCGTCCCCCTTCCCGCTCCCCCTCCCCCCAGGCCTGTACGCGGACCACTTCCGCCCCCACTCCCTCTCCCGCTCCCACTTTTTGAGGCGCCTCAAAACTGGTCTTCCCCCTTCCCGTTCCCCCTCCCCCCAGGCCTGTACGCGGACCATCTCCGCCCCCACGCCCTCTCCCCCGCCCACGCGCTCAGCACAGGGCCCGGGCGCGCAGCAGCCATCAGCGCAGCAGGCGGGTGGGGAGGAGGCGGGGGAGGGGGAGGGAGAGCGGGAGGAGGCGCGGGGAGAGGAGAAGCGGGGAATGGGGAGGGGGGAGGCGCAGGGAGTGAGGGATCCCCGCTGCCAGGCGGGCTGGCAAGCTGGCTGCGGGAGGAGAGGGAGAGGGGGCAGGGCGGGCGAGAGGGGATGGAGCGGAGGGAGGGGCGAAGGTTGGCGGATGCGGGTGGGCAGCAGCACGTGGACATGGATGGGCGGATGGATCGAGAGGCCGTGCAGTCAGGTCCTTCTCAGGGGAAAGATGGAGGTGAGAGGCACACATGGGGTGGGAGAGAGGAATGCGTTTTGACTGGACTCAAAACACACTCGGATGCGGGTGGGCAGCAGCACGTGGACATGGATGGGCGGATGGGTCGAGGGGCAGTGGAGCCAGCTTCTTCTCAGGGGAGAGATGGAGGTGAGACGCACACATGAGACGGGAGAGAGGAATGTGTTTTGAGGCGACTTAAAGCACTCTCGGATGGGGGTGGGCAGCAGCATGTGGACGTGGGTGGGTAGATGGGTGGAGAGGCAGTGCGTTTTGACTTGACTCAAACCACACTCGGATGCGGGTGGGCAGCAGCATGTGGACACGGATGGGCGGATGGGTCGAGAGGCCGTGCAGTCAGGTCCTTCTCAGGGGAAAGATGGAGGTGAGAGGCAGAGAGGGAGAAGGAGAGGCACACATGGAGCAGGAGACAGGAATGCTGCATGCATTCTGTATTGTGCATGCTGCCTTGGAGGAAAAGGATGGAGCCTGCACGTCCATGAAAGCTGTAGGCATGCTGTGTTGTGCTGGGGTATCTGCCTCATGCCTCTGCCTCCGATGCCTTTGCCCTGGACGTGCAGTTTCCATCCGTTTCCTCCGAGGCGACTCTTGAGTCGACTCAAAAGTGCTTCTGCTGCTCATGCCTTTGCCTCTTAAAGCCTTTACCCTGGACGTGAAGTTGCCCATCCTTTTCCTCCATTCGTCCGTGTAGTTCCACCAAGATGACTTTCAAGCCATTTCAAGCCAACGCACAAGTCACTTTGGTGGACATCTGCTTGGCTCATTGTGCCTCTCTCGTTTGTCGCTAACTCACGCCTGCATTCGTCGTTCTTCTCTCCCCATCTCTCACCACCGCTGTCCCCACAGGCACTCCTGCATGGAAGAGGCACTTTGGTGGACATCTGCTTGTCTCATTGTGCCTCTCTCATTCATCGCTAACTCACGCCTGCATTCGTCGCACTTCTCCCCATCTCTCACCACCGCTGTCCCCACAGGCACCCCTGCATGGAAGAGGCACGCCCGGCTGCGCACGTCTGCTCGCAACACCACGCCTGCACCCTCTGTTGCCAGCGCTGCTGCCGCTAGTGGTGCCGCTGCTGGTGCTAGTGCCGCTGCTGGTGCTAGTGGCGCCGCTGCCAGTGCTTTCACTGCCAGTGCTGCTGCAACTGCTGCTGCCACTTCTGCTGCCACAGCCGGTGCTGCCAACAGCCCTGCGCCTGCAGGGTCCAACCAAGGCAGCTCTGCCATGCACCTGTTTGCGCCCTCGCCATTCTGCGCAACTCCCTTGCGTTCCTCCGGAGCTCCCTCCCCTTTTCCTGCATCTCAATTTCCCCTGGCATCTCCTCCTCCCTCTACCCCCCCGCCTCCTGCTGGATCGCCCACTGCACTCGCGCCCGCTCCACCAGACGCCGCCGCTGCTGCAGCTGGTGGTGTTGATGGTCTAGCTGATGGCTCAAGGCAGGAAGGTGCTGTGGTGAATGGAGAGGTGTTGAACAAGGCTCTAAAGGCGGGCGGCCTGCCGGCTCTCCATGGGCTCTCGCTCTGCTCGTCCTCGTCAGTGTCTTCTGCTCTGCTGCCTGCTGCCCCTGCTGTAGAGGCAGGGGGAGGAGGAGGAAGAGGTGGAGAGGGAGGAGGAGGTGAGGAAGGGCGGCAAACAACGCCACTTAAAGATCTGGCGACGGAATCTGTGTCTGTTTCGGCAGCAGCCAGTAGTGCTGCTGCTGCTGCTGCTGCAGTCACGGCGACTGGGGCAGCAGCAGCGGCGGCGAACGCGGCACAGTGGCAGTTTGGCGGCAGGGTTGGTTCGGCAGCAGAGGGAGGCACGAGCGGGCTTGGCACGCCAGCAGCACCAGCAGTACCAGCAGCAGCAGCACTAGCAGTTACTGAAGTTGGTGTTTCAGGCCAGGCACCAGCACCAGCTGCTGTGTTTCGGTTTGGGAGTGTTCCAGCGGGGAGGAGGTTCTCTGATTCTTTCTCCATGCCTTTCACTGGCGGAAGCAGCACTGCAGGTGCTACTGCGATTGCTGCTGCTGCAGCTGCTGCTGCTACTACTGGTGGTGGAACGGGCACTGCCTTCCATTCTGCTGCTTCCAGCACTGCTGCCTCTCCTCCTCTGTTCCTCTTCTCCTCCTCTCCCACTCCCCTCTTCTCCTCCTCTCCTGCACTTGTCTCTCCTGGTCTGACTCAAACGGCTGCTCTTCCCCCCAGTGCCATCAACAGCAGCGGCGGCGGCAGTGCCAGTGGTGGCAGCAGCAGCAGGCCCACGCCTCTGTTCCGCAGGGAGGAGTTTCAACGGCTGAGAGCGCAGTTGAAACGCCGGGATGAGATGATACTGGACATGCAGGCGCAGATGAAACGGCTGGAGCAGGAGAAGGAGCGGATGGGGAGGAGGAGGATGGAGAAGGGAGAGAGGAAGGCGGAGGGAAGGGATGCGTCTGTGTCTGATGCTGCCAATGCTGGTGGCGGTGCTGCTGCCGTTGATGGTGCTGCTGGTGGTG
The DNA here is from genome assembly GCA_947471745.1 of Closterium sp. Naga37s-1. Classification (NCBI taxonomy): domain Eukaryota; kingdom Viridiplantae; phylum Streptophyta; class Zygnematophyceae; order Desmidiales; family Closteriaceae; genus Closterium; species Closterium sp. Naga37s-1. Next base: position 2,496,427 of record CANJKZ010000169.1, on the reverse strand, counting down.
CCGCTGCTGCTGGTTCTGGTGCTGCTGCTTGTACTGAGGCTCCTTTGGATACCCGTGCTCCTGGTCCCTGTGCTAGTGCTGATGGTTCTGTCAGTGCTGCTGTTGCTGCTGGTTCTGGGGCTGCTGCTGCCAGTACTGCTGCTCCTGGTCTCTGTGCTGCACTGCAGCTGCAAGGGGAGCAGCAGGCAGCATCGGAAGTGGAGAGAATCGAATCCAATCGAATCGAGATAGAACGGATGGAGGCGTTGCTTGCAGCTGAGAGGGCAGCGAGGGAGGAAGCCGAGACACGGGCGAGGCAGCTGAAAGCTGAGCTGGAAAGACTGGCTGCTGAGCTGGCATTGAAAGAGGCAGGCGCAGCGGAGCAAAGGGAAACGGAGAGGAGGGAGATGAGGGTGGGGGATAATGAGGGAGGAAAGGAGGAGCGTGGGCTTGTGTGTGGGAAGGAGGCAGGGAGAGCAGGGGCTGGGGAGGATGTGGGCTCAAATGTTGTGTGTAGCTCTGGATTCGAGAGTGACTGTAACGAAGGGGGTGGTAAAGAGGTGGAGAAAAATGAGGAGGACAGCGAAGGTAGGAGAGAGGGAAAATGGGAGGAGGGGGAGGAGGTGGAAAGGGATGGTGATGGTGATGGTGATGGTGATGGTGATGGTGATGGTGATGGTGATGGTGATGGTGATGGTGACGGTGGGAATGACGGTGCGAGTGATGGTGGGAGTGATATTGGGAGCGATGCTGCGGGGATGATAGCAGAGGCAGTGGCGGCAGTAATGGAGGAGGCGAGGGAGGAGATGGAGCAGGTGAAGGCTGCTGCCCGCGCTGCTGCTGACGAGGCTTATGCTAAAGGGAGGGCGGAGGGGAGGAAGGAGGGGAGGGAGGAGGCGTGGAGGGAAGGGATGGAGGATGTGGGATTGGATGGGAGGATCGCGGGGAGGAAGGAAGGGAGAGGGGAGGGGAAAGAGGAAGGGAGGAAGGAGGGGAGAGAGGAAGGGAGGAGGGAAGGGAAAGAGGAGGGGAGGAGGGAAGGGAGAGAGGAGGGGAGGGCAGAAGCGGTGCAGATCGCACAGGGGGAGCTGGAGGAAGCTGCAAGGAAGGTGCGGGAGCTGGAAGAGCGAGTGGCTAGAGCTGAAGACATGGTCCTGATGAACAGTAAAGAGTGCAGCACTGGGGCTCCTCAGGAGGGCACAATCCGCGTTATAAACAGTTCCATGAATAATACCATGGACAGCGCCATAAACAGTGGAATAAACGATACTGTAGACAGTACCACGAGCAATGCACCAAACGGTACAACTCCTGCTGTGGCTGCCTCTGACGTTGCAGCAGCAGCTATGGCGAGTCTCAAGTCACTCGAGCAGCAAGTGAGAGAGGGCGAGGAGAGGGAGAGGGCGTGGCAGGGGAGGCTAGAGGCAGCAGAGCAGGCAAGAGACGTGTTGCACGCTCAGGCAGTGGCTGCAGCAGAAGCTGCGACTGCTGCAGCTGAGGCGGTAGCAGCAGCAGCCGAGAGTGAAGCAGCGGCAGGGAGAGAGGCGGTTAGAGAGGTGGAGAGATTGCTTGGGGAGGAGAGGAGAAGGTGTGAGGGGTTGGGGAGGGAGGTGGAAAGAGAGGGGAGGAGGTGTCGGGAGTTGGAGGGAGTGGTGGAGAGGGAGAGGAGGAGGTGTGAGGAGCTGTGGAGAGAGGTGGAGAGGGGTAGGGAGAGGTGCACGGAGATTGGGGAGGAGCTGAGGAGGGAGAGGGAGAAGGGGGAGAGAGCGAGGTTGATCGTGCAGCAAGAGAGGGAGAAGGAGTGGGAGAGGACGGAGAGGCAGGCAGAGGAGGCTGCACTTGTGCTGCAACAATTTGAGCAGTTGGCTGCTGCTGTGGTTGATGCTGTAGTGAGTAGGGTGACTTCTGAGTCGAGTCAGGAGGCTGGTCTTGCGCTGCAGCAGTTTGAAAGTTTGGCTGGTGCTGTGATGGATATTGTGGTGACTAGGGTGACTTCTGAATCGACTCAAGAGGCTGGTCTAGTGCTGCAGCAGTTCGAGCATATGGCTGCTGCTGTGGTTGATACGGTGGCGGCTGGGGGTAGAGAGAAGGACGGTGAGGTAGAGAGGGGTCTGCAGCAGGTGAACCGGGAGAGGGGAGAGGGGGAGACGGAAGGAAGCAAGCCGGAAGAGAGGAGGGGTGTGAGGGAGAGTGAGGAGCTCAAGTCACGTGTGAAGGAGCTTGAGGCCAAGATTCAGGAAGCTTCTGAGAAGGAGAGGTATACAATGGAGATTGCAGCAGTTGCCTTGGCGTCAGCTGTGGGTGAGGCGGTTAGGAAGGCGGTGAAAGCACAGGCTGAGAAGGAAGCTGTCGCTTCTGAGAAGGAGAGGTATGCGATGGAGATTGCATCGATTGCCTTGGAGTCAGTGGTGTGTGAGGCGGTAGCACAGGCAGTAGCACGGGCTGAGAAGAAAGAAGCGGAAGCTTCTGAGAAAGAGAGGTATACGATAGAAATCGCAGCAGCTGCCTTGGAGTCAGCGGTGGGTGAGGCAATAAAAATAGCACAGGCTGAGAAGGATGCGGAAGCTTCTGAAAAAGAGAGGTATACAATGGAGATTGCATCGATTGCCTTGGAGTCAGTGGTGTGTGAGGCGGCTAGAAAGGCAGCAGTAGCACGGACTGAGAAGGACGCAGAATTTTCTGAGAAAGAGAGGTATACGATGGAGATTGCATCGATTGCCTTGGAGTCAGCAGTGGGTAAAGCAGTAACACTAGCACAGGCTGAGAAGGAAGCAGAAGCTTCTGAGAAAGAGAGGTTTATGATGGAAATAGTGGGGATTGCGCTGGAAGGGGTAGAAGAGGCGGTAGTAAGTCAGGCCGTTGCCAAGGCAGAGGCTCGGATGCACAAGGCTGAGAAACAGGTTCGGGAGAAGGTACGGGAGGAGGTCTGGGAGCAGGTTCGAGAGGAAGTTCGGGAAAATGTTTGGGAGGAGGTTTGGCCCGAAGCTGAGCAGAAGGCTCGGGAGAAGCTGAATGCTGCGCGGGCAGCTGTTGCCAAAGCCGAGGCTGCTGTGGAGGCTCGGAGTGCTGCTGTGGTGGAGGAGGGGCGAGTGAGGATGGAGGAGAGGGTAAGACGGGAGGAGGGGCTGAGGGAAAGGGAGGAGAGAGTGAGGGAGGGAGAGGAGAAGTTGGATGAAGATGTTTGGCTCTTAGAGGAGGCTCTTAGGCGGCGGGACGAGCAACTGCTGCTCTTAGCTAAGAGGGAGGAGGAGGTAGGGAAAAAGGAGGAGGAAATAGTGCAGAGAGAGGAGGAGGTGAGGAAGGGAGGGGAGGTGGAAAGGGAAGGAGATATGGGGGATGGGGGAATTGAGGTGGGGAGGGCAATGGAGGTAGCAGCTGCAAGGGAGGCTGCTCGTGCTGCTCATGCTGCTGCTGCTGCGGCTGCGAGGAGAGTGGTGGAGGAGAGAGAGCGGTGCAGAGAGCTCGGGAAGGAGTTGGAGAGGAGAGCAGAGAGGGAGGAGGAGAGAGCGAGAGGGATGGTGCAGGTGGGGGCGGTTGTGCTTGAAGCAGCTGTGGAGGAGGGTGTGAGGAAAGCGGTTGAGAGGGGGAGAGGGAGAGAGACGGAGAGGGAGAGGGAGAGGGAGAGAGTGAGGGAAAGGGTGAGGGTGAGGCAGAAGGAGAGGGAGAGGGAGAGAGAAAGAGAGAGGGAGAGGAAGAGGGAGAGGGTAAGAGAAAGGCTGTGTATAAGGGAACGGGTGAGGATGAGAATGCGGGAGAAGGAGAGGGAGAGGAGGAGGGAGAAGGAGAGGGAGGAGGGTGGAGGGGAGGTTGAGGAAGCATGTTTGCGTGTCATGATGGCTGCAGCTATCGAGGCAGCTGCAGAGCAGGCTGCTGCCACGGCTGTAGCGGCATCTGTAGCAGCAAAGGGATCGGCGACTGCAGCTGTAGCAGCGAAGAAATCTGTATCAGGCTGTGCAAAGGATGAAGGGGGAGTGGGGCTGGAGGAAAGGAAATGGATGGAGGATGGGGAAGGACCTGAGGATGATGGAGAGGGGGAGACGGAGGAGGCAGAGGGGGAGGAGGAGGTGGAAGGGGAGGGGGAGGGGGAGGGGGATGACGTGGAAGGGGAAGGGGATGACATGGATGGGGAGGGGGATGACGTGGATGGGGAGGGGGATGACATGGATGGGGAGGGGGATGACGTGGACAGCATGCTGGAGGAGCTCTTGGGATTGGCCGAGAGTGGAGGGGCGGATGGGGAGGCGGATAGCAGGCAGAGCAAGTATGTGGCATGGAACGGTGGTGGCAAGGCTGCTGGCTGCTGGAGGCACGGCATGGTGAATGGTTCGGTTAGTGATGGTAGAGGTACCGTGGATGGCTGTGGTGCTGATGATGGTGCTGCTGCCTGTGTGAGTCGTGATCTTAATGGTGATGACAATAGTGAAGAGGATAGTGGTGGCATTGCTAGTAGTGATGGCAGTGGTAGTGACAATGATGTGAGTCATAATGACGAGGAGGAGGACGAGGATGAGGAGGAAGATGAGGAGGAAGAGGAGGAGGAAGGTGCAAGGAAGCAGGTGGAGAGGAGCATTTTTGCAGCTTTGGAGGAGATGAAGCAGTGGAGTGCGGTGGCCTCAGCCTCGGACTCAGCGTCTGCCTCAGCCGCAGCCGCAGCCGCAGCTTCAGATTCATCACACAAATTTGATAATAACAGGGACGACGCACATGGCAGTAAGGGAGATGATACACTGTGTGGTTATCATGGTGCCTCACAAGGCGCCCTGTCGTCGCCGCAGTGTGGGGCAGAAATGGTCACTGTCACTGTGAGTGATGGCGGCAGTCCCTTGAACCCATCACAACCGGAATCACAATACATGTCGCCAGTGCAGCAACACCTGCAGCCCGCACAGCAACACGTATCGCCACTGCAGCATGCCACCACCAGCAGCACCACTCTCTGTCGAAGCCAGTCGGGGGTTCCTGCAGCATCCGCCCCTCTCCCTGCCCCCCTGTCAGCCCCACAAGCCACGCACTCTGCATCGGCATCGTCCTCCCCCATCCTCCGATCCTCCTCTTCTCCTCTCTCCCGAACCGGTGCGTCAGCCTTGGGCACACGGAGGCGGCAGGTGCGGCCCGTACGTCTGTTTGGTTCGGGCGAGGACCGGAGCGCAACAGCAACTGAATCCGTAAGTGGCTTCCCTGCTCTCATTGTTGTTTCAAATCCTGGTCCCCCTCCTTTTCTTTTGCAGAGGCCTAGAAATACCTTACATTTTCCAAGAGATATTTCTTCCTCAACCGCCCGCTCTGTTCCCCAAACGTTTGTTTCCATGTTTCCATGTGCAGGCCTCCTTGGAAGAACCACATTTGGACGAGATATCGCAGCTATTGCAGAAGTTCAGTATAGGAGCTTCCAAGGACGAAGACCATACAAAATGACATGAGCTGACTGCTAAGCTAACGTTGGTGGATGCTGTTCCACCAAGCGGAACGTAGCTTCTCACCTGCCCTAATTTATGTGCTTGTTATAAGTGCTTATATGCTGGACAAATGTGGTATTTTCTAAGCTCAACCTACATTGGATCAGCTCATCTTGTAGCGGTAACTCTTCACATAGCGGGTGTCAAGTTTAGTCTCGGAGTGTGTCAGTACATTTTATCCCGGCGGGGTTGCATTGTGTGCGTTTCAGAGCGGTTCGTTTACGCTTGTTAACGCTGGTTAGGAACAGCAAAAACGAAACGAAACGAAACAAAACATCCGCCCCAGTCCGTTATTTGCACTTCGGGTCACGGCCCGACCCGAATTCTGACTGCGGGCACGAACGCGCCCTGATCTAGGATCCCCTTGGAGTTTGTTGGACTTTCTGGAAGTACTGGCAAGGGGAAGCGTAAGATACGGACACTAGCTTCAGACTTTTCACTCCATTCCGTTAGCTGACCAATCATAATCCAGGAGAACTTCCTTTTTAGTCCGTGTCTTAGCGAATTTGACTCGATCTCGCCACTGCAACCCAAGCTCTGCTTAGGGTATCGCGATTTATTTTTGGAGATTTCGCCTTCGCCATCGCCTCGCAATCCGAATCGTCGCACTCGCAGAACCCGCGCGCAGTGATCGCATCACCGCAACCCGCATCACCGCAATCCGCATCACCGCATTCCGCATCGCCGCAACCCGCATCGCCGCAATCGTCATGGATTGGCAGGGTCAGCGCCTCGCGGAGTATCTGATGCAGATTATTCTCCTCGCCGGTGCCGCCATAGCTTTCGGTGCCGGATTCCTCTACTCCTCCTTCTCTCTCATGATGTATATTCATTTAGGCGCCACGTTGCTCGCGTGCCTCGTGGTGGTTCCCGATTGGCCCGCTTTCCGCCGGCACCCGCTGACGTGGCTCGAGCCGCGGCCGGCGGAGTCCACGTCGACGATCCAGGAGATGCTGAAAGCTCGCGCGTCAAAAAAGGCGGGAAAGGCGAAAAAGTGACACGCGAAGAAGGTTCGCAGGTAGGCTCCGAGTCGCTTGCAGGGCTCGGGGTGCTGCGCGGGTGGGGTGCTGCGCGGGTGGGGTGCTGCGCGGGAGGGGTGCTGCGTGGGAGGGGTGCTGCGCGGGAGGGGTGCTGCGCGGGAGGGGTGCTGCGCGGGAGGGGTGCTGCGCGGGTGGGGTGCTGCGCGGGAGGGGTGCTGCGCGGGTGGGGTGCTGCGCGGGTGGGGTGCTGCGCAGGTGGGGTGCTGCGCGGGCGAGGGTGTTGCGCTTTTCTCTTTCCCATCCCATCACCCCCTTCCCTCATTCCCGTCCCACCGTCTCCTTCCCCCTTTCCCATCCCATCACCCTCTTCCCTCTTTCCCATCCCACACCCCCATTCCTCTTTCCCATCCCATCAACCCCTTCCCTCTTTCCCATCCCATCACCCCCTTCCCTTCCATCATCCCCCTTCCGTCTTTCCCGTCCCATCAACCCCTTCCCTCTTTCTCCCATCACCCCCTTCCCTCTTTCTCCCATCACCCCCTTCCCTCTTTCCCATCCCATCACCCCCTTCCCTTCCATCATCCCCCTTCCGTCTTTCCCGTCCCATCAACCCCTTCCCTCTTTCTCCCATCACCCCCTTCCCTCTTTCTCCCATTACCCCCTTCCCTCTTTCCCATCCCATCAACCCCTTCCCTCTTTCCCATCCCATTACCCCCTTCCCTCTTTCCCATCCAATTAGCCCCTTCCCTCTTTCTCCCATCACCCCCTTCCCTCTTTCCCAACCCATCATCAGGGTCGTCCCTAGGGTCTGAGGTATGTCTGATGCATCAGATGGGTCCCCCGGGCAAAAAAAAAGTTTTGTCTGATGGTGACTGGCCCATCAGATTTATAAAAAAAAACATGTCTGAATATCAGTCAAACAGACAAAAAAAGTATGCTAGCGACGACCCTGCCCATCATCCTGGCTTCCTTCTTTCCTATCCCATCATCCGCCTCCCTCTTTCCTCTCCCATCCCCTTTCCTTCCCCTCGTTTCCCCTCCCTCTCATGTCGTCTTCTTCCCTCCCTCCCCTCCCCTCGTTTCCCCTCCCTCTCCAGTCGTCTTCTTCCCTCCCTCCCCTCCCCTCGTTTCCCCTCCCTCTCCAGTCGTCTTCTTCCCTCCCCTCACAGCCTACCCCCGATTCCACCCAGCCAGCAGCAGAGGCGGACATGCCTGTCTGATGAAGAAAAAACGAGCAACATGTAAAAACATCTATTATGGTTCATTTTTGCGATCAAAGATATCGGGCTGTGTGTTGTAATTGTGGAACTATTGGTGTGGAAAACACTGTGTACCGGTTTCCATAATTACGGATGCGTTTTATATGCTAGCAAGCTTGGTACACTTTAACAATGTCATTGCCATAAGTATTTGCTTGTATCGGATGTTTTTGCCATGAATATCATTGCCTACCCCCTACCTCCGGAATTATTTGGGCTTTCTTGACTTGACCCGTTCCTCCGTGCTTCCAGCTCTTGCTTTCCCGCCAAAAGCCCCGCTGCACACGGCAAACCCCAAGCCTCGTTGCTGGTGCTATCCTCGGTGTTGCCGCGCTGCCCTTGTTCAGCAGCCCACCCGTGGCTGCCAACCAAGGTTCTTCAAGGTTGCTCAGCGCAAACTCCTCATTTCGAATTCGCGAGTCTTGATTTCGCTGGCATAGTCGACAGAGAAGAACCACACAGGAGTTAGATTTGTATGTTGGCTTTCCAGTGTCTCTGTTGTTGTCGGCGCACTTCGCTGCCTCCAATATAAGATCTGACCGAATTCGGAGCGGTAAACTTCGTAGTATTCCGTACACGCGTAGTTAGTGGGCGACACGAGACAACTTGGTTGGTTGGCGACACCGCTCGTTCTCCCGTTCCCGGCCTCGTCCTCTGGCTTGCATCGCTCGTTCGTTCGCTCTCTGACATTGGCCGACACCGCTCGTTCTCTCGTTCATCTCGTCCTCTCGCTTGCATCCGTACGCTCTCGGTGCACCCAGCTGTCGTACTATCACTAGTTTTGAGTCGACTAAAAATTCGGTATCGTGGTCTCGCGTCACTTTATTACTCGCACACCATACAGGCTGTTCGTGCACATAGACCCGAACACGGACGCAAGTGCTCCCCGCCTTCTACGCGCATTTGCTCGTTCATACGATTTGAGTCGCAGCCGTTAGGTGCCCGTATCGTCATTGTCCCGAAGACACGTAACACGCACACAAGGTTCCTGCACGCACACCACACGCACACCCACGCCACGCGCAGGCCACGCTCACGCCACACGCGCACCACACGCGCATAACACGCACACGAGGACCCCACAAGCACCGCCATGACGAGCGGGAACAGCGGCTGGGAGCCCAACAGGTCTAACCAGCCTCCGCCGGCGCCACACGCGGCGGCGGGACCTTCGGGGTCAGCCCCGCGCGGACCCGCGCCTCTGCGCGGAGGCGCGATCGGCGGAGCTGCGCCGCCGGGCGCAAGCTCTCGCGCAGCGGCGCAGCAGTTCAGCCGGCAGTTCACGTCCATCATGGCGCAAGCCAGCACCCGCCACGCGCACGCGCAAGCGCAAGCGCACGCCGGCGCGCAGAGCCGCGTCTTCGGCGGAGGCGCCGCGGGCGCGTCGCGGGTCTTTCCGCCGGGCGCTGGATCGACGCGGCAGTTCCAGGCGGGAGGGGCTGGCGTTGGAAGCTTCGTAGCGGGAGTAGGAGGAAGCTTCGCGGGGGGTTCCTTCGCGGGCGCCAATCCCACCAGGATGTTCGCGGGGCGGACCAGAGTGGTTCCGCCGCCCGCGCCGGGGGCTGCGGCGGCGGCGGCAGCGGCCGCTGCAGGGGCTGCGCCTGCTGGCGCAGCGCGGGGGCTGACTCCGCAGCAGATGGCGAAGATTGAGGATATTTTCACCGTGTTCGATAAAGACGGGTCGGGTGAGTGATAGTTGATTGAACCCAGGCTTATGTCGAGGATATATTTTTGCACGTATGACTGGCATTGACTGGCGTTGGCGTTGACTGGCGTTGACTGGCATTGTGCATTGACTGGCGTTGACTGGCAGGATCTATTGACAAGATGGAAATGAAATTCGCCATGAGGTGAGATGTCAGCAATCGCTTGATTTAGGCACCATTGCATGTGGCATGAGAGAGCAGGTGGCATGATACTACTCTCTCGCTCCATTGCATGCAACCTGCTCATGCACTCTCTTGTGTGATTTCTGTCTAATGCGGCACATGAACCATATCATTAGAGCATCATTCTTGCACTTCGTCAGTACTTTTGAGAATTCTTAAACATCATTGGTCTACCCACCCCACACCTCCTTCTATCCCCCCTCGCTTCCACCGAAATTCGTGTTTTGAGTCGACTCAAAACAGTAACCACCCCACACCTCCTTTTATCGCCTCTAGGTTTCTCACCTCTCTCGCTTCCACCCAAATTCCCTCTGCGCGCCTCGTCAATCCTTTCTCGCTGTTTGTCCTCTGTGCTCCCTCAAACCCCTGCACCCTCTGTCTGTCCCAACCCTTTCTCTCTGTGCTTCTTGTGCAGTCAGCTGGGCATCAACGTCAGTCAGGAGGTGAGGCACGGTCAGTCAGGAGGTGAGGCACGGTGAGTCAGGAGGTGCGGCACGGTCAGCCAGGAGGTGAGGCACGGTGAGTCAGAAGGTGAGGCACGGTCAGTCAGGAGGTGAGGCACGGTGAGTCAGAAGGTGCGGCACGGTTAGTCAGGAGGTGAGGCACGGTCAGTCAGGAGGTGAGGCACGGTCAGTCAGGAGGTGAGGCACGGTCAGTCAGGAGGTGAGGCACGGTCAGTCAGGAGGTGAGGCACGGTCAGTCAGGAGGTGAGGCACGGTCAGTCAGGAGGTGAGGCACGGTCAATCACCCCTTTCACCTCAAAGCCTCTCCCTCTTCACTGCTTCCCCCTCTCTCCTCCCCCGCAGGAGTTTGAGGAGATCTTTGCAACCATGGATTGCAACGGCGATGGCTCGATAGACTTTGAGGAGTACGTAGCGGTGATGAGCGGTTACATGGGCGAGCAGAACATGCACCAGGACCTCGTCGCCATGTACCAGCTCTTCTCCGATAAGCGAACTGTGAGTGTGCTACAGTACAAACACTACAGCACACAGGCTTATACAACACTACAGCACACAGGCTTATACAACACTACAGCACACAGGCTTAATATTATATATATGGGCGAGCAGAACATGCACCAGGGCCTGATTGCTATGTACCAACTCTTCTCTAATAAGCGAACTGTGAGTATGGTACAGTGCACACATGTGTTAATTCATTTATAGTGGATAGTTGTACCTCTGATGGGTTCCCTCTCGTAGTGCAATGTTGAAGCCCTGAAACTGTTGTGCACTCACTCACTCCTACGTAGTAATCATGTGCTAATCCCTGTAACAAGATGAGTGCTGACTGCTGTGTGCTGACCGTGTCAATAATGTGAAACATGCCGGGATTTTGCAACATGCTGGGTATGTGTAATGTGCCGGGGAATGTGCCATGAATTAGCAAGGCAATATATCCCAGCGCACGCTGAAGAGAGGCGTGTTGGACCTCGGGATTGTCGTCTCAAATGACAATGTGCCGTGGGTGTGCTGTGAATGTACCTGTGGGATGAGCAGGGCAAGATATCGCAGCGCACATTGAAGAGAGGCGTGTTGGACCTCTGGGTTGTTTTCTCGGATGACGAGATCAGGGGCATGTTTTACAGTGCTGACGTGGATGGTGAGTTGAACAGTGCTGGCATGTTCTACAGTGCTGACGTGGATGGTGACTTGTACAGTGCTGACGTGGATGGCATGTTCTACAGTGCTGACATGGATGGTATGATGCGTCCAGCCCCCACATACTTGCACCCATCCACACGTGCTTGCACCCATCCACACATGCTTGCACCCATCCACACATGCTTGCACCCATCCACACATGCTTGCACCCATCCACAGCACCCACCCTCACTTGCCCATCCTCCAATTCCTCCCTGTCCCCCCCTCCCTCAGGCAACGGGGAGATTGACATAGATGAGTTTTCTCGCATTGCTGAGGTGGCAGGGATTTGCTAAGAGGGTGGCATCCATTTAAGCTGGCAGGTGGCGAAGTGGAAGTGTGCAGAGTCAGTTATCTTGCATGTAAATGATTAGGCAGGGCGATGTTTGAAGGAGGAACTACTGAGTGATCAAGTGCACCTTGCTACGTGCCATATGTGCTGTGTATTTTGTAACCAGGGCATCTGATGGGGGCAGAGTCATGTCTGCAGTAGTGCAGAGTCATGGCTGATGGATTCAATTTATGGAAGCAAGAGCTCTTGAGCATGTCTGAAGCCCACTGGTTCTGGAGCTCCTTTGTACTTGACTGCAAGGTACCATACATTACCCCATCCTGTATGTGTATGTTGCAATGCTTGGCAGCCTTGCCTGGGATGCAAGCAAGATCATGCAATGCACGTTTTGTGCTTGCCACGATGAATTTTCCCAGGTGCTACTGTGCATTGGGGAGGGCACTCATGTGGCAAAATAAAGAAGTGGGAGAGGATCGTTGCATGATTGCCTGCTTGTGTGTGTCTGAAGCAGTGGCACGGTAAACCATAGCTCACAGTTGAATGCGTCATATGCAACAGGTGCAGCATCAAACTCAGCATTACTCTGCATTCAGACAGGACACCAAGCAATCTAATCCAGCCTTGAGATCCTACAAATGCCCGTCTTTCCTTGCAACAGCAGATTGCCACTCTTGGTATGCCAGTTTAGTTGATTTCTTGAAGCCGAACCTCAGGACAGGTGTCTCTGCAACAGTGTGTGGTGGTGTGATCCTTGCAGTACCTTCCCCCTGATGTGCTGCTGATGCGGCATGGGCCTTGACTGGCACAGACATGGGAACCATTGACGCCTGTCTTGAGCTAGAAGGCCTGGGAATGCGTGATGCACTGCTTGCAAGACGTCTTAAAGCTTCTTCATATGCAGGTGGTGTAACTGCCACTCCACTCCCAAGTGTTGCCTTGGCTGCTGCTTGCACACTCTGGGACCTTCCACGTGCTCCCTTGGTCGTGGATCCATCACAACTGACAGCTGGCGACTTGTCAGTAGCATGTATCTGCTTTATACGGCTCTCAGGAGGAGTAGCAGCTTCAACTGACTTCTCAACAGCAGCCAATGTCTTCCCTGGCTTCTTAACAGCATTGGCTGACTTGGCTGATTCTAGAAAAGAATCATGTAGCTTCACTGGCTTCACAAAAGCATCCACTGCTGGTGTTGCTTTCTTCGTCATGAATGGCTGAGTAGCAGGCTTCCTCAATGTCTCAGCAGCATTGAGTAGCTGCACTTGTTTCCCATCAGCAGCAGCTGGCTTCACTGGCCGTCTGGCAGAATTTTGTGACTGCAGAGACCTCTGATCAACATTGAGTGGCCTTAAGGAATTTTCAGTCATTGGCACCCTCAAACTCGCATCAACCTCTGGATGAGCCAAACTCTTGTAAGCAACAGGGGTTTGACCGTGAGACGCCTCTTCAGACGCGAAAGATGGCTTCGACTCTTGAGCGTTTGCTTCCCCCCTGATAGCGTCCTTGTTTGGAGCAACCTTTTGAGTTGCTGGTGCTCCTGTCGCTGCTACCACTGCTTCCAGTCGGAGTGCTCTCACCCGTGGAACTCACAGGAGGTAGCACACTGCCACTGCTGCTGCTACTGCTGTTGTAGTGGATCTTATCCATGCGAGCAGAATTTTCAGGACGCTGGGTTTGGGAAACATAGGCTGACAATGCTGGTGGAACATACAGCCAGGTCTGATCCTCTTCTGGGTAGTCCCGCCAAAACTCATGCTCCAAACATGCCTCGGATCCGCGCAGGGAAATTATTGGTTTCGGAGGAGGCAAATTGTAAGGAACGTAGAGCCATGTTTTCTCTTCTTCAGAAAAGGAAGCCTCGAAATCAACCAGGCCATCCTTGTCACAAACATAAGCACGCGCGGTCATGACCGCACCACGATCCAGTGCAGAAACCTGCAAGCCCGGCTGATAGGGCAGGATCGGTTGATGAGTAGGAGGATCCGGTTCGAAAGTCTGAGCTGAGAAAGAAGGACAAGGATTCGCCTTTTGCAGCCCATTGTAAGGAACTCCTTCCATGGGTAGAAGCTCGGAATCCTCCAGGAGGACATCCATACAATCCCAAGAAGGTCATCGTAACGGGGAAACGCTTGGTTATTTTGTGCCTGAAAAAGGCTTCGTTTCGCTGAGCGCGGTGAGATCGAGGGAATTCGAAGAACGAAGAATTTTAGCGTGTGCATGGAGTCAAACACTCAGCAGGCGTTCCTTATAGGCCAAGATCAATCCGTTTACTTCCATTGGCGCGAGCGGACAAGTTCGCACTATGCGAAAGCGTTGTTGATGGGAGCGACAGGCCACGAGCATTTACGGGCTGGCATCGCATGCATAATTGGAAAGGCAAGAATCTAGAAGTTCGCAGCTATCGTCCTTTGCGACAATCGCGATTCGTGGCTATTGTGCTCATAAATTGAATGCTGCGAAATCGAAGGTCTGTTTGTGCTCGATGCCCTCAATGCCCTAGAAGAGAGGGAAATGCATTCTGCATTATGCTCTAGCGGAATGATCGAGGATGCATCCCCGTCACGCGATAAGCTCTAAAGGACCAGTTTTGCTAACCATATGCTACAGTTTGCTACTTTATCATATGACGATCTTGGAGAATACACAGGACGTAGAAAGGGTTCACTAGGTAACAAGTGTGTGCTTTATGGTTTAAATATCACTGCAGAAATATATGCCTCAAAATTTATTTGATTACAAAACATTTCCCCAGCCTGTTCAAATTTCTACTACACCACACCAACATCATTCTGGCTGCTAAAGCACACACATGCCATTGCCAACCAGCGCTGCAGCAACACAGACCTCTCCTTCAACTTCTTCCTGCCTCCGACACCCCCGTTAAAAAATTCCACTGCACGATCCTCTCCTTCCAGAGCTCGATGTCCTTCCATGTCCATTTCCCTCCATCCCTTCCCTTTCTCCACTTGCTTCAGGCAGATTCCCACGTCAACAAACACACTGTCTTCCTCCACCTCTACCTCCTCCTCCTCCTCCCCGTCCCCTCTGCTCTGCACGTCCAGTGCAATGCACTGCATGGCCGTGCACACCAGAGCTGCACACTTCCATGGATGGCTTGAGTCACACCCAAGCTCTGAAGCAGCAAAATTGCTCTCGGTAGGAGCAGTAGCGGCAGCAGCACTAGCAGCAGCAGCAGCAGCGGGGCTGGCAGCAGCAGAAGGAGGTCGTCGCTTTGAAACAATGCATGGCAGATATGAGGAGAGCACGCGTGGGAGGATGGTTGGAGGTGTGCATGCATGCAAGGTTTGATGAAACGCTGCTGGCGATTGCTGTCCAATCATTGGGGGGGAGATTGGGATCGAAAATGTGGATCGCGATGTGGATGATGATAATGGTGTTGATGCTGCACAGGTAGAGGCAGAGGAGGCGGATGAGAATGAGAAGGCAGACGTGGTGGTGGATGTATGCGTGGGTGTGGCCATGGGGCCAGTGGGTGTGAGAGGATCGGAGCACGAGGTATTGGGCGAGCAACTATTGGTTGAGCAGCACTTGGGAGAGGAGGGACTGGGTGAGGAAGGGCTGGGCGAGGAGGGATTGGGAGACACGTTGCCGCTGCCACTGTCAGGAGAACGAGATAAGTCAAAAGCAGCAGCAGCAGCAGCTCCAGTGGCAGCGGTACTTAGTCCCAGCCCCATCTGCTCCAGATGCGCATGTGCCTGTGCTGTCACACCATACTCGCTATACGCATTCTCCTTATCGCTATAGTCACCGTAGCCATTGTACCACTCAAGCACTGCTTCCCCTGCTAACTCTTCCTCACACACCACCCCAACAGCTTCCACATTCAACCCACATTCCTGAAGCACGTTCCCTTCAATTCCATTCGTTTGAAGCACATTTCCTGAAGCCTTGTCTTGGAGTGCACGCTCCAGTGGTACATCCCTTACAGCACCTGCAGCGGGAGAATCCTGGCTGCCAACACAGCCCCACCCCTTCCTCCTCCTCCTCTCTTCACCTTTCCCCTTGCACCCGTCCCCTTCTCTATCTCCCCCCTCCCCTCCTTCCGACCCCCACTGCGTCACCTTGCCCACAGCAGCACTCTCCCTGTGCAAATCCCCATCGCAGCTGCTTTCTGACTCAGAAGATACGTCCACGCCTGCTGCAAGCAGTGCCTCTACAGCTCCTCCTGCTGCCAGCAGCATCTCAGCCGCACCTCCTCCCTCCTCCCCCCACCCTCCTCCTCCTCTTCCTCCCCCGCCCGCTCCCCCTCTGCGCCACAGCAGCAGCAGCTGCAGACGCTGCCGCTGCAGCTGCTGGTTCTGCTGCTGCAGCTGCTGCACCCGTTGCTGCAGCACCCACACCTGCTGCTCTCGGCGATCCAGGTGCCTCGGTCTATTTACATGCTGCACGTGCCACTGACCGCCTTGCAGGTGCTGCTGTTGTGTCTTTGACAGAATGCCGCGTTGCTGAGAGGTCTGCGGTTCCTGCTGCTGGTGCGGCTGCTGCTGCTGCTGCTGTTGTTGCTGCTGCTGCTGCTGCTCCGTGCTGCCCTCCTGGGGCTGCACCTGGGGCGAAACCGTGATCTGCTGCAACTCCTGTTGCACAGATTGGCTCTTCCCCTCCTCTCCCTCACCTTCACTGCTCCTCACCTCCAACACCTTCTCCTCCCTCTCCCTCTCCTCAACCACTACCCTCACCTCCTCTTCAACTCCCATATCCCCCCCTTGCTCCTCCATCCCCACTCTCTTCCTTTCCCCACCTGCACCCTCCTCTGCCTTGACCCTCCTCTCCTCCACGTCACCCACCCCGGTCACACCTGTCCGGACGCCCTTCTGCCGATTCTCTCTTTGTGCCGGAGAGGCGCTCTTCTCTGCACCCGGAGTGGCACTCTTGGGTTGTGCCTCAGAAGAACGAGCCTTTGCTGGCCGGCGCCTGGGTGGCTTGTGGACGACCGGTGGGGCATGCTTGGGCACGGAGAGTGAGAGTATGGAAGGGCGATAGTCCATGCGGATTCGCCGTGTCATGGCAGAATACCTGCAAAAAACGGACGGAGGGTTTATAGAAGAGGGAAAGGAAGGTAGAGGCAATAGTGGATGGGCAGAGTTAATTTGGGTTGGTTTGGGCAAGTGAATAAGAGCGACGTTTGTCCAAAGCATAGTGAAATCAGTGCATGAATTGGTCTCCCCTGTAGAATCACATAAGACTGGTTGCATTAGCAGGCACTAGTGGCTGAAGAGGGGCTGCCTTACCAAAAGTGTGGGGCACCTGAATACTCACCTGAGAGTGGTCTTGCTGACGTGGACGTCCTGAGGGTCGATGCAGAACAGCACAGCACAGTAACCCTGCTTCCCCCATTGCCACCGTTGCCGCTACCGGACCTGCCTCCCAGACACGGTTGCAGCAGGCGCGTCAGCAGAGACCGGCGGTACGGCGGGAGGCCCGGCCGAGCTTGGCTGAGGTGCGTGAGGACGGAGGTGAGCGCGAGCAGGCTCTTGTTGATGCTCTCCGTCTCCCTCCTCTTCGCCTCCCTCTGCCCCACCCGCCTCTGCCCCCCCACCAGCTGCTGCTGCTGCTTCTGCTGCTGCTGCTGCTGCTGATGCTGCTGCTGCTGTGAATGTATCTGAACCTGTCCCCGCTTCTGCTGGTACTGCTTCTGGCGGTGGGCCAGGGGCGGCACGAGCGGTCCTGTGGGAAGGCCTGTGATGAGCGGCACTACAGGGCTCTCTCCCCCCCACCACGGGCCCTCCTGCTGCTGCTCCCTCCCTCCTGTTCCTGCTCCTCCTGCTTGTGCTCCACTCCCTGCTGCGGCTGCTGTTGCTGCGTCTTCTCCCTTGCAGCTCTCGCTGCCTGCCAGATCCACCAGGTACAGCATGCCTTCGCTATACACCCCTTCATTATTGTGCACTTCGTTGTAGTGACCTTCATTCTGGTCGGTAACCATCGCTCTCCCCTCCGTGCCACTCACTGGCAGCGTTCTTCTGATCCGGATGACATAGAGCATGTGGGAGCGGCTGCTCTGCTTGTTCCTGCTCGTGCCCCTCACCTTGCGCCTGTGCCCTGCCAACTCAAACGCCACTGCAGCCTCTTCCACTGAGTGCAGCTGCTGCTCCGTTATAAGCTTCCTCCCTGCTGTGCGTGAGAGGCTGTTGTCAGAGCTGTCACTGCGACTGTTCCCATTCTCCTTCGATTGCACTGAGCTGGGTTTTACTCCCTGCAGCAAGTCAACGGCTCTCTCGTTGTAAATCTCCACCACTGATAGGAAACACATCAACGGTGGCGATTGATTCGCGGCTGGAGAACCCCCCTCTCCTGGAGATGATGACGTTGCGTTCCCAACCGTTGCTGACGTGTCTGCTGCTGGCTGGCGCTGCACTGCTGACGTGGACTGTTCCAATGCTCCCACGGCCTCATGCTCAGCTGCACTGACGTCAGCACTCTGACAGCTGGCACCATGACGAGACACGTCATCACTCTGTGCCGCCCGAAATACATCCGCCATGGCATGGTGGAAGACCCCCGCTTCCACGTTGCTTCCGCTGATGGTGTGCGTCTTGCCTGTGCCCGTCTGCCCGTACACCAGCACCACTGCTCTGCACCCCGCCACAGCCCTCTCCACCGCTCCCTTGCAGAACTCGGTGTATACCTGCCAGGCAGCAGGTGGCAGGATCTGGCAGAGTCAGACAGCCGTGCTGAGGTCACTAGGTCTAATAACTTGCACTAGTAACCAGAACTGGTGATCAGGACTCGTAACCAGCACTACTAACCAGGGTAGGTAACCAGGATAGGTAACCCGGATTGGTAACAAGAACTGGCAACCAGGACTGGTAACGGGAAAAGCTAACCAGGACTGGTAACCACAACGGCAGGTAATATGAAAAGAGGAAATGCGATAGAAGCACTTGTCTCTTGTATCCATAAAGGTGGACTGACTCGCAAAGGTGGAATGGGAACTGAGAGCAAAATAAATGGTAGGAAGTAAGGGTAACTCGGGCTTGATAGAGCGCACCTCGAAATTGGACGAATCATAGCCGAACACGTGGTTGAACTCGAAGGTCAGGGCCTTAGCAGGAAGGGGAGCAGTAGGCTGAAGCGTGTGCGAAAAGTGTGGGGGATGCGACGAGTGAGGCGAGGCGGAGGAGGAGGAGGTGGTGGAGCGGGGAGGGGGTTGCGGCGACGGACACGGCGTTAACGCGTTGGGATTGCGTGCTGCGACGACGGTCTGATGAGGGAAACGGAAGAGGAAACGAAAGGGAGGAGGCATTATGAGGAAGAGTCCAAGCCAGAAAAGACTTATTGCCGTGACAATTAAGGTCAGGAAGGCGTTAAGCGCCGCAATTGGACGGTCAGACGAGGGAAGGAAGGACAATGTATACGAGGTACCAACAATAAAGGTGATGGAGCCAGGAAGGAAACTCTTGGCGTGCGATGCGCTCTATGCGGAAACAGCGACTAAACCAGGAGCGGTAACGACACGGGACCACCGGAAACGAGATTTGTGAGTCGTCTCAAAAGCCAGACCCACCAAAGTTAGACCCACCAACAACGTACATTGCCAGCTACAGTCCAGGTAAGCGGTCCTGCTCGCGATGGCGGTCGCAGGCGACATGCGACCTTCACTCGCTCGCTGAATCCCCGGTCAGCTGTTACTACGGTTCTAGGAACCGCTGTCTCCAGCTCGCTTTCTCCTTCGGAAATGCCTACGACCGTCGTCATGCCTTCGTTTGCTCGATCCTACTTCACAGACATAACAGTCGAGCACTCTTCGTAGTCTGCAGGACCGTCTCGCGGCGGAAAGACTAAGGCCGTTCTCCATAATGACTGATTTGAAGGACAAGAAAAGAGGTCCGCGAATCCGGCGCGGTCAGACGGTTCCGACGTCTGCGGGTGGTGTTCTGCCTTGGTAGGTGATTCTGGCAATGGATTTGCTAAATAATTTAGGAGGGAATGTCAGGTCTCACTTTAACGCAGTTGAATAGAATCCGTCGCGGTTCAGAGAGATTCATTCAGAGACTCGAATGGTGCGGCGGGAAATAGCGGGCTATAGGGCTCCACGGCGTTCGCATTCAGCGCGCCTGAAATGCCTGAAATGTGAGAGCCTCGAGAATGCCGAGCCGAGCCTGTCACTAGTGGTCCGCAAGTCACGAGGATGTGGTTCGGGTTGTATCGGTTAGGGATGCACCTCTACGGTATGTAACACATTGCTTTTAACGAATTTGTTTACTACTTATAATACTCTACTTCTTACTGGTCTGTGGCTCAACCCCAAATAAGTGTTGCCCATTTTGCAATCCCTTCCTAATCCTCATCTTTGCGGGTACATGTTAGTGGGACTGTATTTCAAGATTATAGCGTTGGCCATGCTGCGGAAAATCTTTCCATGAAACCACCAGGGTGTGTAACACTGTTGCATCAATCATCGTTTTCTAGCATCGAGGGAGAACGAAACCTTAGCCCCCCCTACACCAGCTTTCCCATCTTGTAGCGACTCCGCCCCCCCTTGCTCCTTCTTTACTCTTGCTGCAGCGTCCCCTCCCTTCCCCCCTCCTCCCCGCCCCCCTGCTTTTCCTCCTGCCTCTCCCTCTCGCTGCCTCTTGTGCGACCCTGGAGCATCATCAGGGAATGGAGAATTAGGAAAGGTAACAGGCAATGGAGAATTACAGGCTCAATCCACATGTCCACGACACGAAGCCAACCTTTGGTGCGTGCACGTGGTACAGACACTCGGCGTCAGAAGCCCAAGATGCCTAAGAATTACTATGAAGCCTAGAGCCTATCACCCACCACCTGACACAAGGGCAAGCAGGGCATGATGACATGTACGAAGAGCAGCAGCGCGGGGCAGAGGGAGAGCGATCTGCATGCTGCTTGGCTTCAAAGGTGAGCACAAAGACTAGCTTGCGCAACTGACAGCTACCACGTAAAACCTACCATGAGGGTAACAGGGCACCACACCCACTACGTACCACGGGCAGCAGGGACGGGCAGAGGTACAGCGATCTGCACGTTGGGCTGCAGCAGGCACTCGGCCCCAGGGGGCAGGGCAAATACTACCGTAACTGGAGTGATAGTCACGTAAACCCTACCACCACCTACCTGTTACCACCAGTCACCACAAGACAGGGTGACAGCGCATGCCATCCACTACGTACCACGAGCGGCAGGGCCGGGCAGGGGGACAGAGATTTGCACGTTGGGCTGCAGCAGGCACTCGGCTTCAGGGGGGAGTGCAAAGAGCCCTGACCCGGCGATGGGCGGGATGGGCACGGCGTTGCGTGCTCGCGCCAGCTCCATGAGCACCTGGTGGTAGGGTAGGGGTGAACTGAGACGTATTTTGAGACCTCTCAAAACACTTCTAATGTTGCGTGCTCGCGCCAGCTCCATGAGAACCTGGTGGTAGGGGTGAATGATAGGGTCAGTTTCTGAGACGCCTCAAAAGCAGGCACTCGGCCTCAGGTGGCAGTGCAAAGAGCCCCGACCCTGATATGGGTGGGATTGGCACAGCGTTGCATGCTCGGGCCAGCTCCATGAGCACCTGAGAGAGAAGAAGTATGGGTGGAAGGGAGGAGGGGAACGTGGTGAAAATACTTGCAATGCAAGGCAGCTCACCCTGATGGACTGGCACGGCATCGCGTGCATAGGAAACGCTCCTCCATGAGCATCTTGTGGTTGGGGGAAAACATGCTGTGGGTGAAAGGTGAGGGAATGAACAGCAAGGAACATGCTTTCTACCTCCCTGGCCAGCGGCTGTGAGGGGGAGGAGGAGACCTTGGCTTGACCTGCACGGCCAGGCACAAATGGATCTCCTTTTTCTCTACATCCCCCCCCTTTCTCTTGCAGCATTTGAACCCCACACACACGCTGCTTCTTACCTCTCTGGGCGGCGGTTGGGAGAAGGAGGAGGACACCTTGGCCTGCACGGCCAGGCGCACATCGTCCACCTCCAGGGACGGGTGCCCCGCATGCTCCGCATACACGCGGGCCTCGCCCAGCACGTCCGTCATGTAGCGGTAGGCAAACTCCAGAAGCTGGTGATGGGATGGCGGATGCGGGATAGGGTAAGGTTGGGATTAGAGACCTAGAGAAAGGAATGCAGCTAAGTGCTTTAAGTACACTCGGACCTCGCTCAGCACGTCCGTCATGTAGCGATAGGCGAACTCCAGGAGCTGGTGAGCCGGGAGGGAGCGTGATACAGTAGGGAAAAGGGAGTTGGGAAGTGAAACGAAGCTGCATGTCTTGAGATGACGTGGGCCTCGCCCAGCACGTCCGTCATGTTGCAATAGGCGAAATCCAGGAGCTGCATTTCCGTCTCAGGTGGGAGGAAAGAAAACGGGGTAGGGAAAAGTGAGGAAGAGAGGAGGGTGAAGCTGTATGCTCTGAGTACACTCGGGCCTTGCCCAGCACGTCGTCATGTAGCGATAGGCGAACTCCAGGACCTGGTGCGACGGAGCGGGATAGAGTAGGGAAAAGGGCGTTGGAAACGCGAACGAATCTGCATGCTCTGAGTAGCGATAGGTGGAATGGGGTACGAGGAATGGGAACAGGGAAGATACGTTGAAAGGGAAAACGGAACGCGAACTTGAAGGGTGGTGAGAGAGAGACCAAACTCGCATCTTCTATCTCAGTGTAGCAAACATCATCCTTCAAGATAAATCCTTTTTGTTCTGATATAACGTTCTTGTAGGCATGTCCGACAACTGAACAGAGCATGCTATAACGTTCGCATCGGAACTCGGCTTTACTGAATCTGACAGTACAGTCACACGTGCCTGGTGGACGACACGTGGCTCGTAATCTTCCACACCCATCGATTTTAAAATGCTCGCGACCACTTTCGCGTCGCGCGGAACAGGCTCGAAGTGCTTATCCGCCATGCGTACCGACGGAAGTCCTCCTTATAGACGAAACAGGAATCTGTAACTCACGACACTAGAACGCGCTGCGAACTAGCAATGGGGAGGCGCTAGAACGCGTTGCGAACTAGCAACCCGCGTGTAGGACTAGTACTTGCGGAAACGATCTGCGTTCGAACAACAGCTGCTTACGACCTAATATGCAATGCGGATCAGTGTTACACACGCTATCGCCAAAGGCTAGAAACCAAGTCGTGATAATCTGACAGCAGGAGATATTCGTCGAGTCAATTTTCCGAAAAACGTTTTCGTTACTCTGGAGGTGAGCCTCTTGGCACGACGACAGCATTTGTGGAGGCGGCTAGTCCATACAAGGTTGTCTGCTTTTCAGGTTGGGCTCCATGCTTGTTCAAGGCGTGATCAACTTTCGGTTCTAGTGCTGTTTGCCGGGTCCCCAGCATGGACTTGCGATGTGCAGAAAATGACTCAATTCACAGAACACCTAGGAAATTGTTACAGCGATTGCTAGAGGGTATTGTGCAAAACGAACTTGAGTGATCTGCGTCAGCCCCAGCACGAACGGCGTCGAAATGGATTGCAGAATGAACTTCAGCCATTTTTTAAAATGGGGACGGTTCGTTCCCGCACTTGTTGAATTGAGCTTGATGGGTCGCAATTCTTGTATGGCTTTGATTCATTCCTGTAGTTGTTGATTCGATATATTTGTAACACCTGGTAACCGTGCCAGCAATGTAGCTTATGCCAAGTTTTGGATGGATCAATCCCTCACTCCAGCGCTGACAGTGCCCCCACTCCATTCAAATGCAGCAATTTGTCTGTCAGCTGGCATTCTTGCATTTCCACCGAAGGTCCACATGCCTAGCTTTACCGTTCTCCTGCTTTTCCAGCTTCTATGGCTCGGAGGTAAGGTTTGATAGTAGCTCTTTTGTCCGACGATAACGATAGACGCAAGGTCTCTGACATTGCCTTTATTTTGCAGCTGTTGCTGGTCAGCGAACAGTATGTCCCGCAAACTTCAAAGGCGTCATGAGGAGCGATGTGTCTCCTTGTAAAGGCTTGGTTAAGAACCCTGAATCCTGCTGTCAGTCGCTTCGGAAGATGGAAATTATCATTCTGTCTGCAAGCTACAATAACGGATCTGCCGACGTTATGAAAATTGTCGGGAGTCCGTCATACAATAATGCTTGTCGTAACATGTTCCGCACGGTCATACAGAAGAAAGGGGTAACGGTGGATGTCTTTGGCCTCTGTAGCGGTTATTGGCTGTTCCCTCTTGCAGAGAAGAACATTACTGAAAGCACTTGTCCTCTAACAAGCTACGAAGATGTCGGTTCGGTTGTTAACTACCGATCATTGTCAGCTTCATGCAATAACGCGAAGTGCTCCAATCCTTCGACTCAAGCATCGACTTCTGCCTGTGGTCAAAGTATTCTCGAGGCTGCCATTATGCTGACAGAAAACGATTCTCAGATCAGCGACTGGTAAGTTTCTTTTCTTGAATATCAACGCATTTTGCATACTCTTGATTGACCCATGATAATCAATTGCAGTTACTATGTCGTCACTATGAGACTCGCGCAAGCGCACTTTAAGAGCGTCTACAAATCCGTGTTCTTCTTGTGCGACGCTGTGCCTCCACTCGCGAATGTAAGAAACGCTCGATTAAAGTCCTCTATTCAGATTCTAACTTGAAATACACAGGCATCCATCAACTTAACCGCTATATATCCACCGCCTCCGGTGGCCGCACCACCTGTCCAAGGACCAGATGCATCAGCTCCATCGCCTTCAGCAAAGCCTTCGTCTCCTGCACCAGCACCTGCCCCTTCGTCATCACCTAATTCATTGGTAGCACCTTCCGCACCTGCTCCGGCACCTTTGTCTACAGCAAATTCATCATCGCACGCACCATCTTCCGCACCAAGTCCAGCACCAGCAAGCTCTATGAGCCCAGC
Organism: Closterium sp. Naga37s-1; assembly: GCA_947471745.1. Lineage (NCBI taxonomy): Eukaryota > Viridiplantae > Streptophyta > Zygnematophyceae > Desmidiales > Closteriaceae > Closterium > Closterium sp. Naga37s-1. Next base: position 2,472,103 of record CANJKZ010000169.1, on the reverse strand, counting down.
TCCAGCACCATCTCCATCACCTACCAACAAGACTATTGGTGTACCTGGATCGCTCAACGAACCGCAAGAACCTTCAGGTAACGTCCTGCTGTCATGTCCTGCTGTCATTATGTCAATCGTATTTCCATTACTCAACATTTGTTTTACAGGTTCGAACACAGGCTCTGTGGCTAAAACAAAGGGTGCATCTTCAGGAACCAATTCAGCGTTTTCAGGATTTATTGTTGTGCTGGTGATGCTATGCCTTTGGTAAAAGGGGAGAGAGAATTGGGGAACTGGAGATACCTAGTAAAGCGATGGAGAAGCTTGGTGCGCACATGCAATGGTGAAACTATTCGTAGGGAGGTATGGCAGGGAATAAGTGCTACCAGGCAGTTCGTTAATGCTTCTTTATGAGTAAACTCCAAATCTAAGTATTGTAATAAAGTTTGTAATTGTCACAATGCACTGCGGCAGTCACATGACTTCAGCAAATCGTTCCGAAAAGCGAACAAACCTTGTAATGAGTCCCATCTCGAAATGCGAGTGCACTTGAGCAGATCTTTCGTAAGCCCCCAGACAATTGTGTAAAGAAATCACGCTCGAGATTCCGCATCCGTTTCGTGTTCATCCACGCGTTCATCCTATGGTTTCTCTTTTGCGGTTCGATCTAGCATCGTTCGCCTCTCTGTGATTTACTCCGTCATCGATTATGGACGCGGATCAGAAGCGGGCGAGCTTCGAGCTACAGCAGTTTCTGGAGCAGGAGAAGCAGAAGGCGATGCTCAATGAGCTGGTGGCGAAGCTCACGGAGGTGTGCTGGGACAAGTGCGTCACAGCCGCGCCGGGAACCAAGTTTAGCGGATCGGAGTCTTCCTGCCTAAGTAACTGCGCGCAGCGATATCTTGATGTCAGCGGATTGGTCGTGCGGAAATTCCAGGGCATGCAAAGATGACGGCTGTGGGATCGGGGGTTAGGGAGATCTTAGGATTTTGGGACGTAGAAGCGTCTCAGATGTAGAATATTTGTCCCTACTGACGCGGGTTTTAGAGTGATGGTTGAAAAGTGGAATAGCCGAGTGATAATTGAGTTTGATCTGTCCCCTCACTCCCCGTTACTTCCCTCACCGCGCTCCACCCCTTCCCTCGCTCCATACGTCCCTCCTCCCTTGAGCCCCCATTTCCCCTCCCCCTCTCCCACTCCTCTCCCTCCCTTGCAATCCCTCCTCCCTTTCCTCACTCCCTTCCTCCCTCCCTCCCTCCCTCCATCCCCCCCTCTCCCCCTCACTATTCTTCCTACTCTCCCTCTCCCTTTCCCCTCCTCCCTTCACTCTGTCCTCACATGCAAAAGTACTTGAGCCAGGGGCTTGATGGTTGGGAGCTGGAAATGCATATGGCTACCTGCATACCAGGAAGCATTCGAATCAGTGCGCTAGGATTCCATCTAAGGGTCCTGTGATGTGACTCTGTATAATTGGTCAAACATATAATAGAGTGAATATATTTAATCCATTGAAATGCAATTGTAATGAGTTCTTCACAAGGCTTCTGTTCTTGATCAGAAGCGACACATCCAACCATTTGCACGTGTCTGATCCCAATACAAATCTGCCATTGTGATCCCAATACAACGGAACCCGAGTGCCCAAAACCGATCCCAATACAACGGAACCCGAGTGCCCAAAACCAGAACTGACGCGATGATCGCCAACCATATGCACTGTTCACCACTCACATAACTTGCTTACCAAGTAGTACTCATAGGCTAGGAGGCTCCAAGGCAAAAACTAGCGCTAGTTGGCAAAAGCGAGTCGTTGATAGTTTTTTTTTTTGTGCGGAAAGAAATATAAGTCCACCTCAACCATCTTAGTCAGTGCACGCTCCGATCTCTCCCTCGCGTCACCAGTCTCGTGTTACAACCCGGGCACCCACGGCACTTACGTTAGTAAACGAGATTCGCGTTACTCGAGTCTTGCATTCAAGCTCGCGTCGCACACGCAGGCTCTTGTCACACTTGCTGCGGTTCAGTCTCGTGTCACGATCGTACCGTTTTAGGCACGGGTCGCTCACGCGAATGCCGTAGTGGTTCGCGTGACGCACTCAGCCGTTAGTCGCACATGTTCCTCCTCGTCGGCCGCTCTTTCCCACGTCAGACGGCTTTCCTCGTCGCCCGCGCTTTCCCTCATCACCCTCCCCGACCCTCTGGTCGCATATGTTCCCCTAGTCGCCCGCGCTTTCCCACGTCAACCACACATCCCCTCGTCGCAATTGCTGATAGTAAACATACCGCGCTTCAGATCGTCACCCGCGCTCCCCTCATCACCCTCGTCGACCCGCACCGATCCTCGCCGCCCTCACCTCCCTTAGTCACCCACATTCCCTCTCGTCGCTCGCGCTTCCCCTCATCACCCTTGCCGACCCTCGCCGCCCTCGCCTCCCCTCGTCGCCCGCGCGTCCCGTCGTCGGGCTTGCCTCCCAGTCACTCGCGCTTCCCCTCGTCATCCGCGTTTCCATCCGCTCTTCCCATCTCACCATCTCCAGCCCGCCCTTCCTCCCTCATTCCTTCCGAAGGGGTGGGACAGAGGGGGAGGAACAGATGGGGAGGAACATATGGGGAGGAACAGATGGGGAGGAACAGATGGGGAGGAACAGATGGGGAGGAACATATGGGGAGGAACAGATGGGGAGGAACAGATGGGGAGGAACAGATGGGGAGGAACAGATGGGGAGGAACAGATGGGGAGGAACAGATGGGGAGGAAAAGATGGGGAGGAACAGATGGGGAGGAACAGATGGGGAGGAACAGATGGGGAGGAACAGATGGGGAGGAACAGAGGGGAAGGAACAGATGGGGAGGAACAGATGGGGAGGAACAGATGGGGAGGAACAGATGGGGAGGAACAGATGGGGAGGAACAGATGGGGAGGAACAGATGGGGAGGAACAGATGGGGAGGAACAGATGGGGAGGAACAGATGGGGAGGAACAGATGGGGAGGAACAGAGGGGGAGGAACAGATGGGGAGGAACAGATGGGGAGGAACAGATGGGGAGGAACAGATGGGGAGGAACAGATGGGGAGGAACAGATGGGGAGGAACAGATGGGGAGGAACAGATGGGGAGGAACAGAGGTGGTCGCTTCCGCCACCACAATCGAACAGCGTTTCGATCCCCTCTCTGCTCCCCACCATCCTCCCCCCAACTCTCTCCCCGGCATCTGCCCCCGTTCCCCCCATCCTCTTCCCTGTTTCCCCGTATCCCCTGCCGTGCTTCCCCCCATCATATCCCCTCTTACCCCGTTTCCCCTGCCCTGCTTCCCCCCATCCCTTCCCTGCTTCCCCCCATCCCCCTCCCTGTTTCCCCCCATCCCCTTCCCTGTTTCCCCCCATCCCCTTCCCTGCTTCCCCTCATCCCCTTCCCTGCTTCCCCCCATCCCCTCCCCTGCTTCCCCCCATCCCCCTCCCTGCTTCCCCCCATCCCCCTCCCTGCTTCCCCCCATCCCCTTCCCTGCTACTTCCCATCCCTCCCCCTGCTTCACCCCATCCCCTCCCCTGCTTCCCCCCATCCCCTTCCCTGCTTCCCCCCATCCCCTTCCCTGCTTCCCCCCATCCCCTGCCCTGCTTCCCCCCATCCCCTTCCCTCCTTCCTCCCATCCCCTTCCCTCCTTCCTCCCATCCCCTTCCCTGCTTCCCCCCATCCCCTTCCCTGCTTCCCCCCATCCCCTCCCCTGCTGCCTCCCATCACTCTCATTCTCCTTCCTCCCGCACTCACTCTCTCAGTCCTCTCGCACTCTCTCTCTCTCCGTCCTCTCGCACTCGCACTCTCCTTCCCGCCACCCTCAGCCCTCCTTCCCCTCACCCTCTCCCCTGTTCCCACCTGCCCTCCCCATCCCCGCCTTTCCCTCCCTGCCCTGCCCTTCCCTTCTCCATCCCTTCTCAACCCTTCCCTTTCATGTCATGCCCTCCCCTTCCCCCTCACCTTCCGCCCTCTAGTTCCCATGCATGTGCACCCACCACTGTCTCCCCATACCAGTACATGCTTTCATCATGTGCGCTTGCTTGTGTTCCCCTGCAGTTGTTCCCTTGGCACCTCACACCACCTCCCCCATGTTCCGTCACACAATTCTTTCTGCCTACTCCACTCCCCAAATTTTCAGTGGTGAAGCAGAGGAGCAAGCTGAGGCGCAGCTAGAGCTAGTCCATGCGTTACACTGTACCACCACCTGTTTCTTGTGTGTTGTATGCAAGCATGATACTTTATTACTGTTGGAGATATCCATCTCAAAAGCACAATATTTAATTTTGTTTCTGCAATGCAATATATTCTTCCAAGATGCATGGGCACTAAGAGCGTGTTCCTACGGCCTCATATCAGGCAACCTCGTATCAGATTCGCGTCGAACCGCACTTAAACGCATCCAACCGCAGTCGAACACAGTGAAACGTATTTCACCACGCGAAGCTGATACGAGGTGTTTCTGATACGAGGTGTAGGAACACGCTCTAAGAGTGTCAGAAGGGTAGATAGAGGGATGATCCTGATACTTTTGATTGTACCCTTCTCAAGGCCTTGAAAAAAACATGAAGGGAACTGGTTTCACTACGAGCGTGGCATGGGATGATGGGCTTCGGCGAGTTGCTGTGCCAGAAAATCTTCATTGGTGTCACTGCACTACCCAGGGAGAGGGAGGGAATACGAGGGATGGGGAGGGGGAACAAGACTAAAGTCAAACAGGGGAGATAGGGAAGAGGGGGAAGAGGGAAGCAGGGCTGAGAGGGAAAGAAGGAAGTACCGTAAGAAGAGGGAGGGAAATGAGGGGAAGCAAGGGGGGAACTGAGGAGAAGCAGGGAGGGAAATGTGGGGAAGCACGGATGAGGGGAAGAAAGGGTGGGCCATGGGCCTAGAGGGCCGTGAGAGAGGGGGGGGGGTGGACTTGAGGGACGGGAGTGGCAGGCTGGAGGGGAGCAGGAGAGGAGGAGGGGAGTGGCATGGGGAGCAGAGCAGAGCAGCATTGCGACCTGCCTGCAGCGTCATCCCCCATGGCGGAGATGAGGAAGGGCGCGGCGGAGAGTGCTGCCATGCACTCCGCTATGTTGTGCGCCACCCCCCCTGCGAGGAGGAACAGGGGAATGGTGCGGCTGGCAGAGAGAAAGGAAGGAGGAGGGGGGGAGGGGGAGAGGGGGAGGGGCGGGACACACATGAGAGGTTGAGACATGCCGCAGTGGACGACACTCCCCCCTCGAATTCCTTTGTCCTGCCCTCCCTCCCTGCCTCATGCGGGAGGAAGAAAACGGGTGGGGGAAAGGGAGGAAGGGGACAACCATGAGGGGTAGGGGTTGGAAAGGGGCGGGGGCGGGTGGAGGTTTGGCGAGAAGGGGAATAGGAACCAGAGCATAGGGCGCAGAGCATAGGGCGCAGAGCATAGGGCGCAGAGCATAGGGCGCAGAGCATAGGGCGCAGAGCATAGGGCGCAGAGCATAGGGCGCAGAGCATAGGGCGCAGAGCATAGGGCGCAGAGCATAGGGCGCAGAGCATAGGGCGCAGAGCATAGGGCGCAGAGCATAGGGCGCAGAGCATAGGGCGCAGAGCATAGGGCGCAGAGCATAGGGCGCAGAGCATAGGGCGCAGAGCATAGGGCGCAGAGCATAGGGCGCAGAGCATAGGGCGCAGAGCATAGGGCGCAGAGCATAGGGCGCAGAGCATAGGGCGCAGAGCATAGGGCGCAGAGCATAGGGCGCAGAGCATAGGGCGCAGAGCATAGGGCGCAGGAGCATAGGGGCGCAGAGCATAGGGCGCAGAGCATAGGGCGCAGAGCATAGGGCGCAGAGCATAGGGCGCAGAGCATAGGGCGCAGAGCATAGGGCGCAGAGCATAGGGCGCAGAGCATAGGGCGCAGAGCATAGGGCGCAGAGCATAGGGCGCAGAGCATAGGGCGCAGAGCATAGGGCGCAGAGCATAGGGCGCAGAGCATAGGGCGCAGAGCATAGGGCGCAGAGCATAGGGCGCAGAGCATAGGGCGCAGAGCATAGGGCGCAGAGCATAGGGCGCAGAGCATAGGGCGCAGAGCATAGGGCGCAGAGCATAGGGCGCAGAGCATAGGGCGCAGAGCATAGGGCGCAGAGCATAGGGCGCAGAGCATAGGGCGCAGAGCATAGGGCGCAGAGCATAGGGCGCAGAGCATAGGGCGCAGAGCATAGGGCGCAGAGCATAGGGCGCAGAGCATAGGGCGCAGAGCATAGGGCGCAGAGCATAGGGCGCAGAGCATAGGGCGCAGAGCATAGGGCGCAGAGCATAGGGCGCAGAGCATAGGGCGGCAGAGCCATAGGGCGCAGAGCATAGGGCGCAGAGCATAGGGCGCAGAGCATAGGGCGCAGAGCATAGGGCGCAGAGCATAGGGCGCAGAGCATAGGGCGCAGAGCATAGGGCGCAGAGCATAGGGCGCAGAGCATAGGGCGCAGAGCATAGGGCGCAGAGCATAGGGCGCAGAGCATAGGGCGCAGAGCATAGGGCGCAGAGCATAGGGCGCAGAGCATAGGGCGCAGAGCATAGGGCGCAGAGCATAGGGCGCAGAGCATAGGGCGCAGAGCATAGGGCGCAGAGCATAGGGCGCAGAGCATAGGGCGCAGAGCATAGGGCGCAGGAGCATAGGGCGCAGAGCATAGGGCGCAGAGCATAGGGCGCAGAGCATAGGGCGCAGAGCAGAGGCATAGGGCGCAGAGCATAGGGCGCAGAGCATAGGGCGCAGAGCATAGGGCGCAGAGCATAGGGCGCAGAGCATAGGGCGCAGAGCATAGGGCGCAGAGCATAGGGCGCAGAGCATAGGGCGCAGAGCATAGGGCGCAGAGCATAGGGCGCAGAGCATAGGGCCGCAGAGCATAGGGCGCAGAGCATAGGGCGCAGAGCATAGGGCGCAGAGCATAGGGCGCAGAGCATAGGGCGCAGAGCATAGGGCGCAGAGCATAGGGCGCAGAGCATAGGGCGCAGAGCATAGGGCGCAGAGCATAGGGCGCAGAGCATAGGGCGCAGAGCATAGGGCGCAGAGCATAGGGCGCAGAGCATAGGGCGCAGAGCATAGGGCGCAGAGCATAGGGCGCAGAGCATAGGGCGCAGAGCATAGGGCGCAGAGCATAGGGCGCAGAGCATAGGGCGCAGAGCATAGGGCGCAGAGCATAGGGCGCAGAGCATAGGGCGCAGAGCATAGGGCGCAGAGCATAGGGCGCAGAGCATAGGGCGCAGAGCATAGGGCGCAGAGCATAGGGCGCAGAGCATAGGGCGCAGAGCATAGGGCGCAGAGCATAGGGCGCAGAGCATAGGGCGCAGAGCATAGGGCGCAGAGCATAGGGCGCAGAGCATAGGGCGCAGAGCATAGGGCGCAGAGCATAGGGCGCAGAGCATAGGGCGCAGAGCATAGGGCGCAGAGCATAGGGCGCAGAGCATAGGGCGCAGAGCATAGGGCGCAGAGCATAGGGCGCAGAGCATAGGGCGCAGAGCATAGGGCGCAGAGCATAGGGCGCAGAGCATAGGGCGCAGAGCATAGGGCGCAGAGCATAGGGCGCAGAGCATAGGGCGCAGAGCATAGGGCGCAGAGCATAGGGCGCAGAGCATAGGGCGCAGAGCATAGGGCGCAGAGCATAGGGCGCAGAGCATAGGGCGCAGAGCATAGGGCGCAGAGCATAGGGCGCAGAGCATAGGGCGCAGAGCATAGGGCGCAGAGCATAGGGCGCAGAGCATAGGGCGCAGAGCATAGGGCGCAGAGCATAGGGCGCAGAGCATAGGGCGCAGAGCATAGGGCGCAGAGCATAGGGCGCAGAGCATAGGGCGCAGAGCATAGGGCGCAGAGCATAGGGCGCAGAGCATAGGGCGCAGAGCATAGGGCGCAGAGCATAGGGCGCAGAGCATAGGGCGCAGAGCATAGGGCGCAGAGCATAGGGCGCAGAGCATAGGGCGCAGAGCATAGGGCGCAGAGCATAGGGCGCAGAGCATAGGGCGCAGAGCATAGGGCGCAGAGCATAGGGCGCAGAGCATAGGGCGCAGAGCATAGGGCGCAGAGCATAGGGCGCAGAGCATAGGGCGCAGAGCATAGGGCGCAGAGCATAGGGCGCAGAGCATAGGGCGCAGAGCATAGGGCGCAGAGCATAGGGCGCAGAGCATAGGGCGCAGAGCATAGGGCGCAGAGCATAGGGCGCAGAGCATAGGGCGCAGAGCATAGGGCGCAGAGCATAGGGCGCAGAGCATAGGGCGCAGAGCATAGGGCGCAGAGCATAGGGCGCAGAGCATAGGGCGCAGAGCATAGGGCGCAGAGCATAGGGCGCAGAGCATAGGGCGCAGAGCATAGGGCGCAGAGCATAGGGCGCAGAGCATAGGGCGCAGAGCATAGGGCGCAGAGCATAGGGCGCAGAGCATAGGGCGCAGAGCATAGGGCGCAGAGCATAGGGCGCAGAGCATAGGGCGCAGAGCATAGGGCGCAGAGCATAGGGCGCAGAGCATAGGGCGCAGAGCATAGGGCGCAGAGCATAGGGCGCAGAGCATAGGGCGCAGAGCATAGGGCGCAGAGCATAGGGCGCAGAGCATAGGGCGCAGAGCATAGGGCGCAGAGCATAGGGCGCAGAGCATAGGGCGCAGAGCATAGGGCGCAGAGCATAGGGCGCAGAGCATAGGGCGCAGAGCATAGGGCGCAGAGCATAGGGCGCAGAGCATAGGGCGCAGAGCATAGGGCGCAGAGCATAGGGCGCAGAGCATAGGGCGCAGAGCATAGGGCGCAGAGCATAGGGCGCAGAGCATAGGGCGCAGAGCATAGGGCGCAGAGCATAGGGCGCAGAGCATAGGGCGCAGAGCATAGGGCGCAGAGCATAGGGCGCAGAGCATAGGGCGCAGAGCATAGGGCGCAGAGCATAGGGCGCAGAGCATAGGGCGCAGAGCATAGGGCGCAGAGCATAGGGCGCAGAGCATAGGGCGCAGAGCATAGGGCGCAGAGCATAGGGCGCAGAGCATAGGGCGCAGAGCATAGGGCGCAGAGCATGCATGGCGCAGAGCGCAGGGCGCAGAGCGCAGGGCGCAGAGCGCAGGGCGCAGAGCGCAGGGCGCAGAGCGCAGGGCGCAGAGCGCAGGGCGCAGAGCGCAGGGCGCAGAGCGCAGGGCGCAGAGCGCAGGGCGCAGAGCGCAGGGCGCAGAGCGCAGGGCGCAGAGCGCAGGGCGCAGAGCGCAGGGCGCAGAGCGCAGGGCGCAGAGCGCAGGGCGCAGAGCGCAGCGCAGGGGCGCAGAGCGCAGGGCGCAGAGCGCAGGGCGCCAGAGCGCAGGGCGCAGAGCGCAGGGCGCGCGCAGGCGCAGAGCGCAGGGCGCAGAGCGCAGGGCGCAGAGCGCAGGGCGCAGAGCGCAGGGCGCAGAGCGCAGGGCGCAGAGCGCAGGGCGCAGAGCGCAGGGCGCAGAGCGCAGGGCGCAGAGCGCAGGGGCGCCAGAGCGCAGGGCGCAGAGCGCAGGGCGCAGAGCGCAGGGCGCAGAGCGCAGGGCGCAGAGCGCAGGGCGCAGAGCGCAGGGCGCAGAGCAGGGCGCAGAGCGCTAGGGCGCAGAGCGCAGGGCCAGCGCAGGGCGCAGAGCGCAGGGCGCAGAGCGCAGGGCGCAGAGCGCAGGGCGCAGAGCGCAGGGCGCAGAGCGTCAGGGCGCAGAGCGCAGGGCGCAGAGCGCAGGGCGCAGAGCGCAGGGCGCAGAGCGCAGGGCGCAGAGCGCAGGGCGCAGAGCGCAGGGCGCAGAGCGCAGGGCGCCAGAGCGCAGGGCGCAGAGCGCAGGGCGCAGAGCGCAGGGCGCAGAGCGCAGGGCGCAGAGCGCAGGGCGCAGAGCGCAGGGCGCAGAGCGCAGGGCGCAGAGCGCAGGGCGCAGAGCGCAGGGCGCAGAGCGCAGGGCGCAAGCGCAGGGCGCAGAGCGCAGGGCGCAGAGCGCAGGGCGCAGAGCGCAGGGCGCAGAGCGCAGGGCGCAGAGCGCAGGGCGCAGAGCGCAGGGGCGCAGAGCGCAGGGCGCAGAGCGCAGGGCGCAGAGCGCAGGGCGCAGAGCGCAGGGCGCAGAGCGCAGGGCGCAGAGCGCAGGGCGCAGAGCGCAGGAGCAGAGCGCAGGGCGCAGAGCGCAGGGCGCAGAGCGCAGGGCGCAGAGCGCAGGGCGCAGAGCGCAGGGCGCAGAGCGCAGGGCGCAGAGCGCAGGGGCAGAGGCAGGAGCAGGCGCAGAGGCCGCAGGGCAGCAGAGCGCAGGGCGCAGAGCGCAGGGCGCAGAGCGCAGGGCGCAGAGCGCAGGGGCGCAGAGCGCAGGGCGCAGAGCGCAGGGCGCAGAGCGCAGGGCGCAGAGCGCAGAGCGCAGGGCGGCGAGAGCGCAGGGCGCAGAGCGCAGGGGCGCAGAGCGCCAGGGCGCAGAGCGCAGGGCGCAGAGCGCAGGGCGCAGAGCGCAGGGCGCAGAGCGCAGGGCGCAGAGCGCAGGGCGCAGAGCGCAGGGCGCAGAGCGCAGGGGCGCAGAGGCAGGGCACGCAGAGCGAGGGCGCAGAGCGCAGGGCGCAGAGCGCAGGGCGCAGAGCGCAGGGCGCAGAGCGCAGGGCGCAGAGCGCAGGGCGCAGAGCGCAGGGCGCAGAGCGCAGGGCGCAGAGCGCATGGGCGCAGAGCGCAGGGCGCAGAGCGCAGGGCGCAGAGCGCGAGGGCGCAGAGCGCAGGGCGCAGAGCGCAGGGCGCAGAGCCGCAGGGCGCAGAGCGCAGGGCGCAGAGCGCAGGGCGCAGAGCGCAGGGCGCAGAGCGCAGGGCGCAGAGCGCAGGGCGCAGAGCGCAGGGCGCAGAGCGCAGGGCGCAGAGCGCAGGGCGCAAGAGCGCAGGGCGCAGAGCGCAGGGCGCAGAGCGCAGGGCGCAGAGCGCAGGGCGCAGAGCGCAGGGCGCAGAGCGCAGGGCGCAGAGCGCAGGGCGCAGAGCGCAGGGCGCAGAGCGCAGGGCGCAGAGCGCAGGGCGCAGAGCGCAGGGCGCAGAGCGCAGGGCGCAGAGCGCAGGGCGCAGAGCGCAGGGCGCAGAGCGCAGGGCGCAGAGCGCAGGGCGCAGAGCGCAGGGCGCAGAGCGCAGGGCGCAGAGCGCAGGGCGCAGAGCGCAGGGCGCAGAGCGCAGGGCGCAGAGCGCAGGGCGCAGAGCGCAGGGCGCAGAGCGCAGGGCGCAGAGCGCAGGGCGCAGAGCGCAGGGCGCAGAGCGCAGGGCGCAGAGCGCAGGGCGCAGAGCGCAGGGCGCAGAGCGCAGGGCGCAGAGCGCAGGGCGCAGAGCGCAGGGCGCAGAGCGCAGGGCGCAGAGCGCAGGGCGCAGAGCGCAGGGCGCAGAGCGCAGGGCGCAGAGCGCAGGGCGCAGAGCGCAGGGCGCAGAGCGCAGGGCGCAGAGCGCAGGGCGCAGAGCGCAGGGCGCAGAGCGCAGGGCGCAGAGCGCAGGGCGCAGAGCGCAGGGCGCAGAGCGCAGGGCGCAGAGCGCAGGGCGCAGAGCGCAGGGCGCAGAGCGCAGGGCGCAGAGCGCAGGGCGCAGATGCGCAGGGCGCAGAGCGCAGGGCGCAGAGCGCAGGGCGCAGAGCGCAGGGCGCAGAGCGCAGGGCGCAGAGCGCAGGGCGCAGAGCGCAGGGCGCAGAGCGCAGGGCGCAGAGCGCAGGGCGCAGAGCGCAGGGCGCAGAGCGCAGGGCGCAGAGCGGCAGGGCGCAGAAGCGCAGGGCGCAGAGCGCAGGGCGCAGAGCGCAGGGCGCAGAGCGCAGGGCGCAGAGCGCAGGGCGCAGAGCGCAGGGCGCAGAGCGCAGGGCGCAGAGCGCAGGGCGCAGAGCGCAGGGCGCAGAGCGCAGGGCGCAAGCAGCGCTTCAGGGCGCAGAGCGCAGGGCGCAGAGCGCAGGGCGCAGGGCGCAGAGCGCAGGGCGCAGAGCGGCGCAGAGCGCAGGGCGCAGAGCGCAGGGCGCAGAGCGCAAATAGGTTTAGGTCCACTCTTGCAAATCAGGGTACCAGGCCCCCCGTACCCTGACCCTTAGGGTAAAAAAATCCTTACCTTGATGCCAGCAGCCTAAAACAGCCAAAAAATCTTGTTGCACTGATTGTACCAGGGTAGAATTGTTGTTAGGCTGTTTGACAAACAGGAACGCCCTAAACCCGGGTGCGTTGGCGCAAATCTTGCTTAACGGACCAATCGTACGAGCGCGCGTGCAGCCGCACTGCTTCTACGTTGGCGCGCCAGTGGGCATACCGTACAAATGGTCCAGTGGGACCGTGGAGAATTTTGTCTTGGCGCGCACTGTGGCGGAATCCTCGGTTAAAAAAAGATCCCGTAAAAGTGTAGTTGGGCCCGTACCTGTGTAGTTTACAACGAATCCTGATTTCACTAGGGTAAAAAATTTCATAGCCTGATTTCACAAGGGTAACTGCCGAAACGCGGCCTACCATCAGGGCAAAAAGGGTATTTTACCCTTGAAATTTGGGCCCTGATGCAACGGAATGATGAGTTTAGGAAACAAGGCAGTACAAATAGGCAACCCTAACTGTGTTATACTCTCTAAGGAGCAACTCACTACAGCCTATCACAAATATCAACATTTGACACACCCCCATAGGCTAAGTGAGGGGCACCAGAACAAACAGGGTGAACAAACGGTCACAAAACCAGTCAGCAAGAAGCAAAACAAGCTCAGGGTGGATCTCAAGGACACCACACAAATTCCGAGCGCAAGCAAGCGGCCACAAGGCCAGTTCAAGAGTTCATTAGGATATATATAGGAAAGCACAACAAGCAGAGCAAGCAACAAGACTACAGCAACCGAGGGCCTAACTCAACAAGCCCCAACTGCACACAGAACCTGTGGTGGTCACCAAGCGCTAGGGCCTTGGTGAAGACGTCTGCAGTGTTGGCCTATGAGGCCACAAAGTCTAGGCGTGCCTGGCCGCGTCGCTGCAGCTCTCGCAGGAGGAAGTACCTCACGTCAATATGCTTCACTCTGCTCTCCAGTCGAGGCTCTCGACAGAGGAGGATCATGGCCTTGTTGTCAGCGTACAAGGTCGGTGCAGAGCGAGGCCGCTCACCAAGGTCGGCGAGCAAGAAGGTCAACCAGCGAAGCTCCTGTGCCGCCATGGCACCAGCGTAGATCTCTGCCTCTGCACTGGAAGTAGCCACAGACGACGACCGTGTAGACCTCCACGACACAACACCAGCTCCCAGACTGAAGCAGTAACCCTGAGTCGAGCGCTGAGTCTCCACGTCGTCAGCGTAGGAAGAGTCACAGTGACCAGTCAACGCCACTGGCTGAGTCCCTCCAAGTACAAGCCCCATGCCTGATGTAGTCGCCAGGTACTTCGCCACCCTCACAGCAGCTGTCCAGTGGACAGGACGGTGTCTCCCAGTCGCAACAAAGCGAGAAAGTATGCTGAGGGGAAAGGCGAGGTCCGGCCGAGTACAATTCATCAGGTACATGAGGCAGCCCACCAGCTCTGTGTAGGAACCACTGGACTCAAATGGCTCGTCGGGAAAGGGGCCAGTGAGTCTGTGGTCAACAGCAAGAGGTGTGGGCTGTGTGGTGGAGAACTGGAAGTCGAACCGCCGAAGGACCTGCTGCACCATGTGTGACTGAGTCAGTGTGATGGTGCGAGCGGCTCTGTCCCTGGTGATCTGCAGGCCAAGGTAGCGCTGCAGTTCACCTAGGTCAGTGCACTTGTGTCTCTTTTGCAGTTCGGACTTCACCTAAGCCAGAGCTGCCCTGTCTGCTGTGGCAAAGACCAAGTCGTCGACGTACACTAGTGTAAAGAAAGGAGTGGAACCAGTGCGAACAAACAGCGACGGGTCGACAGAGGAAGGACAAAACCCAAGGTCACGAAGCGTGGAGCGAAGAGTGTCGTGCCACTCACGGGGCGACTGGCGGAGACCGTAGACTGGCCGTCTCAGGCTCCACTGGGTCCCAGGTGGGAAGGTGTCAGTGAAGCCAGGAGGGTGGCGCAGCCAGATCTCCTCGTGTAGTCTGCCCTGGAGAAACGCAGTAGAGAAGTCAAGGGAGTGCAGCTCGTAGTCTCGCTGTGCTGCTACGTGCAGTAACACCCGAAGAGTAGTCATCTTCGGGGTCGGGGCGAAGGTCTAGAAGAAGTCAACTCCCTCACACTGACTGAAACCCCTAGCAACGTAGCGCGCCTTGAACACAGGCGGTGAACCAGGCGGCCGCTTCACCTTGAAGAGCCACATGCCATCGACTACGTTCGCCCTGGGAGGGGGAACTGCGTCGACGTAGGTGCCTGTGGATCTCCAAGACGCTAACTCCGAGGCCATAGCCGCTTTCCACTGAGAGGCCCACGCCCCTGACACTGCCTCGCGGTAAGTACGAGGAGTCGGTATGTCAAGGGCGTCGGGGTCTCCCTCAGGGGATAGCAGCATGGCACAGACAGAGGGAGAAGCTGGCACCACACGGGTGGTGTAGTCAAGGCGACTGGCGGCAGCAAACTCAGCGACAGCGGCAGTGAGAGCCGAGACAGACGACGGAGGGAAACGAGAGGTGGTGACAAGAGTGGCGAGGACACGAGAGACAACAGGACGAACAGCGCGGTAGTAGTCAGTGAGAGGAGTAGGGGGGAAAGGGAGAGAGGACGGAGGAGGAGACGGGAGAACGGACTCAGGAGGAGGACGACGAAGAGACGAACAAAGGAGGGCAGTGCGGAGGTCGGTAACGGGAGACGAGGGACGAGCAAGCGGAGGACAGGGACGGACACAAGAGTGTGGGACACCAGGTGGAGGAGACTGCGGTGGAGGAGAAGACCAGACCGCCGGACTGTCGTCAGGAGGAGGAAACGTGGGACCAAACGCTGGAGGGGACGGAGTGTGAACAGGAGGAGAGGAGGGAAGACCAAGGGCCCGAAGGCCACTCACGGGTGGGAACAACTGCCGCTCCAGAGGGAGCTGCGGTGGTCGCGGCGGCGGCGGTGGTGTCTGCTGCTGCGGCGGCGGCTGCTGCTGCGGTCGCTGCTGCTGCTGCTGCTGCTGCCGCAACTGCCGCAACTCCTGCCGCTCCCTCTCCAACAGCACCTGCTCCTCACGCTCACGCCGACGGGCCGCCTGGAGACGCGTGTCGTGGCGGTGGGGAGGCGGAGTGGACTCCGCAGAACCAGGGTCTCCAGCCCCAGACTCCTCAGAACCAGCACCTCCAGTGCCAGCGCCTCCAGCACCAGCACCCCCAGAACCAGCACCTCCAGCTCCAGCACACCCAGAACCAGCACCTCCTGTGCCAGGACCTCCAGCTCCAGCACCCCCAGAGCTAGCGCCACCTGCGCCAGCACCTCCAACTCCAGCACCCCCAGAAATAGCGCCACCTGCGCCAGCACCTCCAGCTCCAGCACCCCCAGAGCTAGCGCCACCCGCGCCAGCACCTCCAGCTCCAGCACCCCTCGAACGAGCACCCCCAGACCGAGGACCGCCAGCGGCTGCACCTCCAGCTCCCACACCAACCGAGTCCGCAGTAACCTGTCGCGGAGGTGCCGAAGGCTGCTGAGGGGACTGTGAGGAGGACTGCGGGGAGGGAGACGCGACCGGACACGCGACCGAGGGAAGAGGGGTAGCGTGGGACACACCAGACGGGGCAGGAACAGGGGGGGGCGGGGGTACCGGAGGAGCGGGAGCAGGAGGAGGAGAGGGTGCGAGGAAAAGAGGGGGAGGGGGTACTGGGAGACCTCGACAGGGGTACCGGGTGTAGTAAGACACAGACTCGTCAAACCGGACGTCACGGGAGTCTAGGAACTGGTGGAGGGGCGGGTGGTAAAAGGACCAGTCGGCAGAGTCCACTGGGAAACCAAGGAAGACACAGGGGACGGCGCGTGCCGAGAGCTTGTCCGCGGAGGTGTCGCGAACAAGCGCAAGGCAGCCCCAGACACGAAAGGCCGACCCAACACCAGGGGAACCGGTCCAAAGACTGGTCGGTGAAGCCTCGGGCCGTGAGACGCGCGGCTGGAGGTTCAGCTGGTGTGCGGCGTAGCGAACCGCGTAGGGCCACAGAAAATGGGGCGCACGGGCATGGATCATGGACGTGCGAGCAATGTCCATGACCAAGCCAATGCGGCGCTCAGCAACCCCATTCTGCTGTGGGGACTCCGGAAGCGTCCAGGACTGTACGATGCCCTGTTCGCCGCAGAATCCGCCAAGAACGCCGCAGCGAAACTCGCCCCCACGGTCGGAGTGTAGACAAATGACACGACGACCACGAGTGCCCTCAGTGGCCAGAAGCCACCGGATCAGCGTAGCAGTCACCTCGGACTTCTTCGCGAGAGGAAACACTGTGGTGTACCTGGAGAAGTCGTCGACGACCACTAGAAAGTAACGCTCCCTCCCAGATCCCTGCGTCGGGGCAGGGCCCCAGACGTCCAAGTGGAGGGTCTCGAAGGGAGCAGTGGCCGGACGAAGGGAGGAGGAGTGGGGAGTGGCGCGTAAGCGACCGGGGACGCAAGGAGTGCAAGGGGGAGCAGGGGAGGTGGGGAGCGACGGAAAGGTGCGTGGGAGACCGGTGACAAGCCCGTGAGTGGTCATCCCGCGGAGGCGGGGGATCGACGGGTGGCCAAGGTGGTGGTGCCACAAGACGGTCCGGTGGGTGAGGGACCGACAGGAGCAGGACGCAGCGACTGGACTAGACAGCGCGACCTGACTAGACACTGCAACTGGACAAGACACGACTACCTGGCTAGACACAGCAACCGGACTGGACACCTGGACTGGAGGGGACGCAACGACCCGAGCGGAGGACGCAACCGGGGAGCGCGCGGTGTGGAGAACGTAGAGACCGGAGCGGGGCTCCCTGGTGAACGTGGCCAGAACGGCACCTGTGGCAGCGTCTGTACAGACCGCAGTCCTCCCACCCCCCACAAAGGTAACCGTGATCTCCCTGTCCTGGAGGTAACCAACACCCACCAAGTTCCGAGTGAACGAGGGGATGTGGAGGCCGCGCAGGACACCAGAGGGGACCACAGGACACGGGAGGGTAGTGGAGCTACGCGCAACGGCTGGTCCTGAGGTAGGATCAGCCAGAGCCACCGAAACAGGAGTGAGGAGTGGCGTGAGGGTCGTGTGGTCGCGGAAGAAGCACTGAGACGCACCAGAGTCCAGCGTGAAGGACAGGGACGCCTCAGCGGGAGGGTCACCTGTCCTAGTGGCTACACAAGCACCTAGAGCAGCAACACAAGCACCTAGACTAGAAAGGCACAAGTCTACACTAGCAGGAGGCAAGCAAGCTAGTCTACGAACACGCGAGCACACAGATCCATCAGCACTATAGTCAACATCAGCATACAAAGCATGCTGACGAGCATCGTCCATGGACAGATCAAACACATCAATCTTACGGGCTAACAGGCGAGCCCAGCGAGGCGTGGTCGCCGTAGGGCCCCAACGAGCACGGTAGAGGTCGTCGAGGCGGCGGAAGCACCGCGCGGCAGAGTGGTCGTCACGACCGCAGAGACAGGGGCTGCCAGGTCCGGTGAGGCACGAGTGAGTGCAGGGGCCAGTGTCACGGCGAGGGGGGCGAGGGGCCCAGCTGGAAGTGCAGCCGCTGCGGCCGGTGCTCCCTGGTCCTCCCGGACCCCACTGCGGCGGGGGACCCCAGTGCTGCTGCGGACCCCACTGCAGTGGGGGCCCCCACTGCTGGAACTGCTGCGGTGCCTGCTGCTGTTGCGGTCCCTGCTGCTGCTGCTGCTGCTGTCCCTGCTGTGACTGGTGCTGCTGTGGCTGCTGCTGCTGGGGGCCAACACCCCCGCCGGTCGGGCCACCACCAGTGGGTGGGCCTGTCTGTCCTACACCTCCGCCAAGGCCCCCTCCTCCTGGTGCACCACCGCCGCCGCCGCCGCCGCCGCCACCGCTGCTCCCACCTCCACCGCCACCTCCACCGCCGCCTCCACCGCCTCCACCTCCCCCCTTCCCACCCTCCTTGCCACTCTTGCCCCGTTTCTGCCAGTCTGCGGCAGAAACGGCAGCAGTGTTCCCATTAACCGACACAGCAGCAGAAGCGCGGGTAGCAGTGAAAGTGGGAAGCTGAGGGGCGGCACACCCCGCAAAGGGACGGGGGGCCACCGCGTCAGTGGCGGAGGCAACGGTGAGGAGGCTACTCTCGATCGCCCCGAGAGCGGTCTCAAGGAGATTGATAGTGAGCTCAGTGGGGTGCTTCTGGAGAAGCGCGTCGCGAGCAGTGGCAAGGCGGTCAGGGAGGCGGGTGACTAACCAGTGCACAGTGAGCCACATGGGGGGGGGAGCAGCAAGAAGTTGGGCGTCGGTACAGGCCGCACGGAAACCGGCGTCAAGTGAGCGGAGGTGAGTCACTAGGTCGGACACAGTCGCAAACGAGCCTAGGTCGGGAAACACGAACGGCATGAGGAGGCGACTGAGGGAGGCAGAGGAAGGGGTGGAATAGCGGGCAACAATAGCATCCCAAACCCCTTGTGCTGTCTCCACCTTGTCAAAGTGGGCGGCCTCAGTCGGGGGGAGAAGCTCCGACAGCGTGAGAGCGGCGGCAGTGTCACGAGAGAGCCACACGTCCCGTGCCAGGACCCGACGCTTGTAGTCCGCCTGGGCCGTAGGAGTCGGCTCCGAGGCGGTCGGCAGGGCGGCGGGGGACGGGGGGGTCTTGAGGGCACCAGACGCGTGGGCCCACAGAGTGGTGCCGTCCTGACGCTGGCTGGTAAGGAAACGCGTGGTCTGGCGCTGCCAGGTACCGAACTCGATCGAGCGTCCCTCCGCATCGAAACGAAGGCGACGGGACTCCATAACGGAGGCCATGCTAGAGGCGGCCGGAGCTCGGCGGAGGCGGAGCTAAGAACGAGGAGGGAAGCCTAGGAGCGCCAGGTGTGGCGCAGTGTGAGACCGGCGGAGCTAGAGGCTAGGAGCACGGAGGGACCGAGTCTAGGTGTGAAACGGCGGAACTCCAGCTACATGCACTAGGGGCGAGGAACTAGCAGGAACACTGGTCTAACCTAGGTGGCCGGCAAAAGAAAGCGGCTGCCAGCCGCTGGGGGCGAGACCAGTGGCAAAAGAGTTGTCTAGGGCCCCGCGCGCAGGGCGGTAGTGGGGTTCGGGCGCGTGCCAATCGCGGGTGGGAACGGGCTAACGCGGAGGCGCCGGCCTAGGTGAGGGCGAGGGTACGGTGGGCTCGGGGGGAGGGCGCACCACATTAGGAGAGGGCGGGGAGGAGGGTGCGCGACGGTAGGAAGGGGTGGGGAGGAGGGCGCGACGGTGAGACAGGGGCGGGGAGGAGGTTGTCGACGGTGGGAAGGGGCGAGGAGGGGAGGGCGACGCGACGGGCAGGGGGAAGGGAGGCGACGCGACGGGCAGGGGAAGGGGAGGCGAACGAGATGGGCAGGAGGAGGGGAGGCGACGCGACGGGCAGGGGGAAGGGAGGCGACGCGACGGGCAGGGGAAGGGGAGGCGAACGCGACGGGCAGGAGGAGGGGAGGCGACGCGACGGGCAGGGGGAAGGGAGGCGACGCGACGGGTAGGGGAAGGGGAGGCGAACGCGACGGGCAGGAGGAGGGGAGGCGACGCGACGGGCAGGGGGAGAGGAGGCGACGTGACGGGCAGGGGAAGGGGAGGGGGGGGGCGACGCGATGGGCAGGGGGAGGGCGCGACAGTGGGAGGGGCCGGGCTAGGCGCGCGTTGAGGGCGCGGAGGGCGCGGAGGGCACTAACGTGCGGAGGGCGCGGAGGGCGCGGAGGGCACGAACGTGCGGAGGGCGCGGAGGGCACGGAGGGCGCGGAGGGCGCTAAGGCGCGGAGGGCGCTAAGACGCGGAGGGCGCTAGGGCTAGGCTAGGGCTAGGCTAGGGCTAAGGAACTCGAACCTACTATGATACCATCTTAAGAGTAGAATGCAACGGAATGATGAGTTTAGGAAACAAGGCAGTACAAATAGGCAACCCTAACTGTGTTATACTCTCTAAGGAGCAACTCACTACAGCCTATCACAAATATCAACATTTGACACTGAGACACTCATTGTTGAGCACCAGGCCCCCAGAAGTCAGAGAAATTTCTCTGATTTGCCTAAAAAACTCTGATATTTCAGCCTTTTTTTGAAGTGAACTCTGAAAAATCAGCCTTTTTTTTGAGAAAAAACAGGAAAAATGCGATTTTTTCTAGTGTGCAGTGGTATTTCTGCAGGAAAAACTCTGTTTTTTCAGAGTTACCGTAAGTCATGTACCAACTCTGATTTTTCAGACTAGCCCAAAACCAATATGTGTCAAACTGTATGTTTGTGTTCTTCCTAGGCTATAGTGGGTTAGCCTACAAGGGGTACAACACTTTAGGGTTAGTACCAGTGCCTATGATTCACTTTTAGGCACGTTAATGCATCAGGGTCCCTCTGTGTAGAATCCCTGATCGTCAGTGTCCCAAAAAAAAAAAGCCTGAAAATTCAGTGTTACCTTAAAAAAAAGTCTGATGCATCAGTGTTCCCTTTTTGTAAAGGCTGATATTGAACTTTAAATAAGATAACACTAACTAGCTAGCAAGCATCAGCAACAGAGGGTTCATTTACGGGGCCAATGATCGGACCAAGCGCGCCAACAAAGCAGCCCTCAAAGTGAATAACACGGGGCAAATTTGTCTGGTAATCACCGCCAGGCGGTGCTCACACCGCGGGAATATGAGATTCCCTGTACTTCCGGGCAACTACACTCGGAACGTATAGGAATCGCATTCAGTGTCAGTTTCGTTACAGCGTAGTGTAATCAGTGTCCCTTAAAAAAAAAAACCTGAAAGTTCAGAGTCATCTGGCCCCTAAAGGCTGAAAAATCAGTTCCCCAAAAAGCTTAATACAGGAAAATCAGGGTAGGTACAAAAAAATCCCTGAAAATCAGGAATTTCAGGGAAAAAATCCTGATATCGTAGGGCCTGGTTAGTACTTGTACCCAACTCATTCGTAGTTCATTCATTCCTGCCTGCTTATTCTAACATGGTATTAGAGCGTATTCCTATCCTCGTATCAAGAGAACCTCATATCAACCTCCCACTGAAAATTCCCCTAAACCCAAAACCTCTCGCTAGTTTTACCAGGCAAAAAGTACAATCTTGATATGAGGTTCTCTTGATACGAGGATAGGAATACGCTCTTAGAGCAGAATCGTTCCTAGGGCCCACCGAACGTTCCGCCCTGCCCTACCCGTAATTTTTTTCTTCCTACGCTGCCCCTGCAGCCGCGCTGCCCTTGCAGCCCGCGTGCTGCCCCTGCGACCGCGCTGCCCCTGCAGCCGTGCTCGCCCCTGCGACCGCGCTGCCCCTGCAGCCGTGCTCGCCCCTGCGACCGCGCTGCCCCCTGCAGCCGTACTCGCCCCTGCGACCGTGCTGCCCCTGCAGCCGTGCCTGCCCTTGTGGCCCGCGTGCTGCCCCTGCAGCCCGGGCGTTCGCCTCTGCAGCCCGTGGGCGCTGCCCCTGCAGCCCGCGCGCCTCCCTGCCGAGCCGCGCGTTGCCCCTGCAGCCCGTGGGCGCTGCCCCTGCAGCGCGCTCGCCGCCCTGCCGAGCCGCGCGTCGCCCCTGCAGCCTAAGCGCCGCCCTGCCGAGCCGCGCGTCGCCCCTGCAGCCCGTGGGCGCTGCCCCTGCAGCCCGCGCGCCGCCTTGCCGAGCCGCGCGTCGCCCCTGCAGCCTGGGCGCCGCCCTGCCGAGCCGCGCGCCGCCCCTACAGCCCGCGCGCCGCCGTGCCGAGCCGCGCGTCGCCCCTGCAGCCCGTGGGCGCTGGCCCTGCAGCCCGCGCGCCGCCCTGCCGAGCCGCGCGTCACCCTTGCAGCCCGTGGGCGCTGCCCCTGCAGCCCGCGCGCCGCCCTGCCTGAAAAATAATAATAATAATAATAATTATACTAATGCTGCTGCTACTCGTGCTACTGCTGCTGCTGGTGGAGGTGCTGCTGGGAGAGTTGGAGGTGCTGCTGGTGCTGGAGGAGCTGGAGGTGCTGGACCTACTCCTGACCGTCACTGTCTATCATGGCCACTATCGCGGCAGTTGCTGCGACCAGGGGTGGATGGCAGCGGGCACTGCCTCTCCCGGACGACCCCACCCCTCAGCAGCTTCGTGAGTGGGTGTTTCAGCGAGGCAGTCCTGGTGGTGGAGGTTTTGGTTTTATGTGGCTTAAGCGACCTCGCGACTGTGCTTCTCAGCGGTGCGTCCCTGGCTGTGTCGAGGTTACTGCTCTCGGCTCTAGTGAGTCTGCTGCCGCTCCAGGTGCTAGTGAGTCTGCTGCCGCTCCAGGTGCTAGTGAGTCTGCTGCCGCTCCAGGTGCTGGTGAGTCTGCTGCAGCTCTAGGTGCCCGTGAGTCTGCCGACGCTCTAGGTGCTAGTGCGTCTACTGCCACAGGTCCTGCCTCAGATGAGGTCTTGCACACTTTCACGCTTGACTTAGGCGCGTCACGTTGCTTCTTTCGTGATTGCACCAAAGTCACACCACTCGCAGCTCCTGTCCCAGTCTCACTGGCTGACCCCTCTGGGGGCCCAGTAGTTGCGCGAGCCTCCATTGTTCTCCCTTGTCCAGCAGTCCCCTCCGGTTCTGTGTCAGGTCTCCACCTCCCCACGTTCTCGACGAACTTGGTGAGCAACGCTGCCATTCAGGATGTCTGGGTTGATACATTTATTCCTGGAGGGCAGCGTGTGGCGATCTGTACGTGCTCCCGGACTGGCCGTCACCTGGCTACGTTCACTCGACAGCCTGGGTCTAGTCTGTACACACTGACCACTGCGTCTGCACAGGTGGCTGAGTCAGGTCAGGTGGCTGCGTCGAGTCGGGCGTCAGCGTCGGGACAGTTAGCTGCGTCTTGCTCGTGCAGAGTACTCACGCACGAGACTCAGCGCCGGCACCACCGTCTTGGTCGCCCCTCCCTGCCGCGTCTATGCAGCATGCACTCCCGTCTCCTTGTCTCTGGCCTCCTCAGGACCCTACCCCCCCTGCCGTGCTCGCTTGCCCCGCCGTGCCTTCCTTGCGTCGAGGGGCGGCAGCGCGCCGCTCCTCACTCCTCGGAGTTTCCTTCGACCACTGCTCCTCTGCAGACTCTCCACATGGATGTGTGGGGCCCGGCCCCCATCGGTGGAACGGACCGCGAACATTACTTCCTGCTGGTTGTTGACGACTACACACGCTACACCACTGTCTTCCCCTTACGGCGCAAGGCGGACGTCAGCGGTGTCCTGATCCCCTGGATCCGTGCTACTCGTCTCCAGCTGCACGAGCGGTTTCAGCAGGACTTCCCAGTCCTGCGTCTGCAATCTGACAGGGGCGGTGAGTTCTCCTCTGACATCCTTGCGGGGTTCTGTCGAGACAAGGGCATCCGCCAGACGTTCACGCTTCCGGCCTCTCCTCAGCAGAATGGGATTGCTGAACGCCGCATTGGCTTGATCATGGAGGTTGCTCGCACCTCCATGATCCATGCGGCCGCTCCCCATTTTCTGTGGTTGTTTGCGGTCCGATACGCTGCGCATCAACTCAACCTCTGGCCTCGTGTCTCTGTGCCAGAGACCTCGCCCACCCTCCGGTGGATGGGGAAGGCTGGTGATGCGTCAGTGTTTCGGGTCTGGGGCGCGCTCTCCCTTGTTTGCGATGCCAAAGCGAGCAAGCTCTCCTCTCGCACTCTCCGCTGCGTCTTCCTTGGCTTCCCCACTGACGCCCCGCCGTGGCAGCGCGCTCGCGTCGAGTCTTCTCCTCCCAGGACGTCACCTTTGACGAGTCTGTCTGTTACTACCACCCGCACGCGTCCCACCCGGTTCCCCTAGCACCCCTCTTCCTGGTACCAGTCCCCCCCCCGGTAGACCCCCTCCCCCCACAGGGTCCTGCTCCCTCAGGTGTGTCTCAGGTCTGACCCACCCCCCTTGGATGAGCCAGTGGAGATCTCCTCTGACTCCTCTGGCCCAGCTGAGGGGGGTGACCCAGTTGTGGATGACACGGCGACCACTCGCCGCTCTCCTCGCTTGGAGACCCCCCCGGGTTTTCCGCCTCGACCGTGTTCGCCGCCTCCGCAGCCTGCTGCTGTGGACTCTAGAGCTGAGACTACAGGTGCTGAGACTGGGGGTGCTGAGACAGAGGGTGAGGGTTCTGGGGGTGCTGTGCCTGGGGGTGCTGGTTCTGGGGGTGCTGCAACTGGGGGTGCTGACTCTGTGGGTGCTGCGAGTCCTAGTGGCGGTGGAGTTGTGGGTGACCCTATTGGAGGTCCTGGAGCTGGAGGTACTCGAGGTGCTGCTGGTGCTTGAGGTGCAAGACCTACCACTACTGGAGGTGCAGGAGCTGGACAGCCACCGCAACCTGATCTACTTGAGACGCTCTCGCCGCATGCGATTCGTGCGTGGATCGTTCGGCGAGGCAGTCCTGGTGGTGGAGGGTACAGTCCTGCTGGTGCTGGAGCTACTAGTCCTGGAGGTGCTGGAGGTGCTGGAGGTATTGCTGGAGGTACTAGAGGTGCTGCTGGTGCTGGAGGTGCTGGAGGTACTGCTGGAGGTACTAGAGGTGCTGCTGGTGCTGGAGGTACTGGAGCTGCTAGGCCTGGAGGTACTGCTGGAGGTACTAGAGGTGCTACTGGTGCTGGAGGTACTGGAGATGCTAGGCCTGGAGGTACTGGAGGTGCTACTGGTGCTGGAGGTGCTGGAGGTGCTGCTGGTGCTGGAGGTACTGGAGCTGCTGCTGGTGCTGGAGGTACTGGAGCTGCTAGTACTGGAGGTACTGGAGCTGGAGGTACTGGAGCTGCTGGTGCTGGAGGTACTGCTGGTACTAGAGGTGCTGGGGGTACTGGAGCTGCTGGCACTAGAGGTGCTGGGGGTACTGGAGCTACTTGTGCTGGAGCTGTGGGAGCTGCTGGTCCTGGAGGTGCTTGTACTAGAGGTACTAGAGCTGCCGGAGCTGGTGGTGCTGCTCGTGTTGGAGGTGCTCGTACTAGAGGTGCTGGAGCTGCCGGAGCAGGTGGTGCTGCTGGTGCTGGAGGTGCTGGAGGTGCTACTGGAGCTCCTGGCACTGGAGGTGCTGAAGGTACTGCTGGTGCTGGAGGCGCTGGAGCTGGAGCTGGAGGTACTGGAGGTACTGGAGGTGATGGAGCTGCTGGTCCTGGAGGTGCTCGTACTAGAGGTGCTGGAGCTGCCGGAGCAGGTGGTACTACTGGTGCTGGAGGTGCTGGAGGTGCTACTGGAGCTGCTGTCACTGGAGGTGCTGGAGGTACTGCTGGTGCTAGAGGTGCTGGCGCTGCAGGAGCTCGTGGTGCTGCTGGTGCTGGAGGTGCTGGAGGTGCTGGAGGTGCTGGAGGTGCTGGAGGTGCTGGTGGTGCTGGAGGTGCTGGAGGTGCTGGAGGTGCTGGAGGTGCTGGAGGTGCTGGAGGTGCTGGAAGTGCTGCTGGGAGTACTGGTGGAGCTGCTCGTGCTGGAGGTACGGGAGCTGCTGGTGCTCTTCGCCACCTTCTCAGTCCTCCGCCAGGTGCTACTGACTTCCCTGTGGCAAGTACTACTCCTCCGTTACTGTTTCCACCGGCAAACCAGTCACAGCCGCAGCTGCTACCGCACTCCCCATTGCCTTCTCCTGCTCCCTACACTGCGGTGATACAGTCCCTGACTGATCGTCGAGAGCCTGAGAATCGTGCTTCCACCCCTGAGCGTCGAGAGCCTGAGTCCAGCTTTGACCTTGAGCCCGAGCCTAGAGCTGCTGTCCGTGCTCGTGTTCCTCGTGTTCGTCGTCAGCGTGCTCCGGCTGTCCCGGGCACTCACGATATGACACTCCGTCCTTCCTCTGTTCCACAGCGTGTTGTCTTGCTGTTACCTCCTGTGACCTCTCTTCCTGACGTTGCTGACCCTCCGTCTGACCTTGCTCGTGCGTCCAGTCCGACTGTTACTCGCTTTCTTGCTACGGTGGTTACTGACCCTTCGTTCTCGTCTCCTGCTGCGTCTGCCTTAGTCGCTGAGCTCGTTGAATTTGCTGCTGTGTACCGCCTAGACTACCTTGCGAGTCTTGTTTCTGACCCTGTCCCTGCCTGCCCTCCGCCCGTCGGGGGTGAGACTGCCCTTGGCTGTACTGCCCTTGGTTGTGACGTTCTTGAGGACAGACAGAAGGAGCTGGAGTGCCTTGCGGCAGCTGCACCCCATCTCGCGACCATGCTGCTTGCCCTTGAGGGAGACCCGGATGCACTTGACATCCCCACCCCGCGCTCTTATAGAGAGGCGATTTCGGGTGAGTACTCCTCTCAGTGGCAGACAGCCATAGACGCAGAGATGGCTTCCTGGAAGTCCACAGGCACCTACATCGACGAGGTTCCCCCACCTGGGGCGAACATCGTCAGTGGCATGTGGATCTTCAGAGTGAAGCGGCCGCCGGGTTCTCCGCCTGCCTTCAAGGCGCGTTACGTTGCTCGAGGCTTCAGTCAGCGACAGGGGGTCGACTTCTTCCATACCTTCTCCCCCACCCCGAAGATGACCACTCTTCGGGTGTTGCTACACGTTGTAGCTCAGCGTGACTACGAGCTGCACTCCCTCGACTTCTCGACAGCTTTCTTGCAGGGTAGCCTTCACGAGGCCATCTGGTTGCGCCATCCAGAGGGCTTCATTGGGTCGTTTCCTGAGGGTACCCAGTGGAGCCTACGGCGACCAGTGTACGGCCTGCGTCAGGCGCCCCGCGAGTGGCACGACACACTGAGGACGACACTTGCGGCTCTTGGGTTTGCTCCTTCGACTGCTGACCCGTCGCTGTTTCCACGCACCGACACTACTCTGCCGGCGTTCTACATCCTCGTGTACGTCGACGACTTGGTTTTTGCTACTGCTGACACTGAGGCACTGGCCCTAGTGAAGGCGGAGCTGCAGGAGAGACACACCTGCACTGACCTGGGTGAGCTGCGGAGCTGTCTTGGCTTGCAGATCACCCGGGACAGTGCACGGCACACCATCACCCTGACTCAGTCACACATGGTGCACCAGGTCCTTCAGCGCTTCGGCTTCACGTGGTCCTCGCCACAGCCCATTCCTCTGTCTACCGGCCACTCGCTCTCAGCTCCACCTTCGGACGAGTCCGTAGAGCCGAGTGGTCCGTACCCAGAGCTTGTGGGTTGCCTCATGTACCTGATGACGTGCACACGACCTGACCTCGCGTACCCTCTCAGCCTCCTGGCTCGCTACGTGGCACCCGGTAGACACCGAAAGGTGCACTTTGATGCTGCGAAGAGGGTACTGCGTTACTTGTGCAGTACATCGGGCATGGGGCTCGTGCTTGGAGGACGGAGTTCAGTGGTACTCACAGGACACTCTGACGCTTCTTGGGCCGACAACCAGGCGACTCAGCGTTCGTCACAGGGTTACACCTTCAGTCTTGGCGCTGGTTCTGTCTCGTGGAGGTCCACTCGTTCTTCTTCTGTGCTTGGCTCCAGCTGCGAGGCCGAGATCTACGCTGGGGCCATGGCTGCACAGGATCTACGCTGGCTGACCTACCTGCTGACCGACTTGGGGGAGCGGCCTCGTTCTCCTCCAGTTCTGTACGTCGATAACAAGGCAATGCTTGCCTTGTGTCGCGAGCAGAGACTGGAGCAGAGAACGAAGCACATTGCTCTTCGCTACTTCCTTGCGCGTGAGCTGCAGCAGCGTGGTCAGCTGCGCCTTGCTTACGTGGCCTCTCGGGCCAACACTGCTGATGTCTGCACCAAGGCCCTTGGGTCTGGTGATCATCAGCGTTTCTGCACTGCTCTTGGACTTGTGCACACTCTGCCTCACCTGCTGGTTGTTTGACTTGCTCTTGTTGTACACTGATATATATCTTTATACCTGCTTGTTTACTCTTGCTAGGTTGTGATCAGTGTCCTGCCTTGCTATTATAACTCTGCATGTGAACTGGCCTTGTGGCCGCTTGTTTGTGCTCATAATGCTTGGTGATATTGAGATCCACACTGAGCTTTGCTTTGCTTTGTTCTCTTGCTTGACTGGTCTTGTGACTGTCTGTTGTGTTTGCTCTCTCCCACTTAGCCTATGGGGGTGTGTCAAACTGTATGTTTGTGTTCTCTCTAGGCTATAGTGGGTTAGCCTACAAGGGGTACAACACTTTAGGGTTAGGTACTTGTACCCATGTGAATGATTCAATAGATTTATCTTTCCTGAACCAGATCCTCACACTTGGTAATCAGAGCGGGTTTACACGCGAGGTCTTCAACCGCTTAGAACCGGCCTTTAAAAACCGCGGGGGCGACGACGAAAGCGCCGATACGGGTATGTAAAACCAGTCCCGCGCAATTTTTCAAAGTCCCCCTCGATCCGGTTTTCGAACACCCCTCAGGATTATTGGCAAAAAGTTGGAATTTCGACCGTCAGATCGATTCGAATCTCAACGGCCCATAGAATTTCGCTAAAAACGGTTGGAATTTGGAACGTCGGATCGATTTTCTTCTCAACGGCCGAGATCGGACGCGAATTTCGACTAAGAGAGAATTGCGCGACGTACAGAATTCAAGCTCGTCTATTCGACAGTCAATTCGACTCGGAGTAAGTCGACCAGCACCTAGAATTCATTTATTTTCGTCGCACATCTTCCTGCAAATCGCCAAATGGAGGGAAATAGAGATAATTCCGTACGGAAAATCGCGGAGTTACGTGCTGAGCATAAGCAGATACGTGCGGCGCTCCCACGACTTGAAAAACTCCTTGCGAACCAGTCGGCAACCGCCACAGCAGCAGCGAACGCAGCGGCGAATGCAGCAGCGATAGCAGCAGCAGCAGCAGCGGCGGCGGCGACACCGATAATTGTACCTGCGACAACGGCAGCAGCTACAGTTTACCTCGAAGCAGCGAAGCCGAGGCAACCAGAGGCGTTCAATCCTACAGTTAAAAGGAGCGACGTTCGTCGATTTGTAGCTGAACTCGAAATTTACTTCGAAGCCGTTGGATGCACGACCCCGACAAAAGACGCAATGCGCATACGGCTCGCAGCAACACTGTTACAAGGCCCAGCTCTAGAGTGGATCAACAACAGTATAGTCCAAGGCGAAGGGACGTGGGCGCAGTTTCGTGCAGCACTGATCGAACAGCAAATTTAAAACGTCACGACCAGCCGGCACCAGGGGAAATCGCCAAGACTAAAGGAGGATCCGCGAAACAAGACCCTGCACCGACCGGGAAGCTCCAGCCGTACACCCCGACAAGTAAGAATATTACTTATCGTGGGTTTCAAGCCTTTATTAAGGGAGAGTCATAAATTAAACCGGTACCGGGTAATATGGGGACCCTACTCCAGAGCGCTAATAAGGGTCGAGCGTTCCGAGGAGTTAATATTCTCTCCCAGCAGCTCTGTTTAAAGGCTCCCTGTTCCCCACAGATGAAGCCTACACAGCTGCAAAGGCTTAGGGGAAGGTTCTAGGCCCAAGAGAAGCTGAATCGGCCTCGGATAAATCCTTCTAACATTTCTCAGTTGAAAACTGATATTGAAGCTGCATCTTCGAGCGCAGGACCTAGGGATGACATATTCGACGTACCCTACGATCCTATAAGCGATACCATCTACGGCTACTCGGAGCAGCAGCAACCACTAGTACTCGAGGTAATCTGCAACGGGCGTCGCCTCCAGGCCCTGGTGGACAGTGGTGCGTCCCACTCGGTGTGCGACCGCGGGACGTTGGAGAAAATTGGAGAATCCTCAGCGGAGACTCAGTTTACAGCAACGATGGTGGACGGTACGAAGCTTCCCATCCACGGCGAGACAACATTGCAGCTGCAGATAGGGGCGTTGAGGTGGAAGCTGACGTTGCCGATCACGAACATCAAGGGTTTAGATTTCATCTTGGGGCAAGATTTCCTGAAGCGGTTCAACCCCGAGATCGATTGGGTCAATCGGAAGGCGTGCATCTACAACAACGGGAAACGAGTGGAGCTGCGAAGCTGGACGGATACAGGGAGCGTTCCTGAAACGACACTGGCACGGTTCGAACAGACGGTGAACGAGAGTAACACGGGTTACTTAGCACTGGTTATGGCAGCAGCAGAGGAGGACAAGCCGAGTCCGGAGCTACCTGCAGCAGTGAAGGAGGTCTTGGAGCAGTACAAAGATATAATGCCCGACGACCTACCCGCAGGCGTACCTCCAGCACGCACCCACGAGCACGAGATCGTGGAGGAACCAGGTGCGAAACCCGTCTCACGTGCACCATACCGACTGAGTCCGACCGAACTGACAGACATGAAGAAGCAGATAGAGTATCTACTGGACAGACAACTGATCCGCCCATCCACCTCTCCCTACGGTGCACCAGTTCTCTTCACTCCAAAACCAGACGGCAGTTTACGGATGTGCATCGACTACCGCGCACTGAACAAACAGACCGTAAAAAACAAATACCCCATACCGTGCATAGACGATCTTCTAGACCAACTGCGTGGTGCAACGGTGTTTTCAAAGCTGGACCTACGGTCGGGTTACTGGCAGATCAAGATGGCAGACAACTCGATCCACAAGACGGCGTTCCGTACCAGATACGGCTCCTACGAATACTTGGTGATGCCGTTCGGACTCTGCAACGCACCAGCGACGTTCCAGGCGGAGATGAACCCTCTGCTCAAGGGTCTATTCCAACATGGATACTCCGTGGACGCAGAGATCGCTACAGCAGAGAAACATAAGCTGTTAAAGTAGGAGAAAGACTTAGCTGTAAGGAAGAGTTCAGGGAAGATTTGGGTACCGAACTATGCCCCGCTCCTACAGATTCTGCTGGAGGAGTTTCACGACGTACAGTACGCGGGACATTTCGGGAGCAACAAGACGTTAGCAGGGATAGCAAAGTATTACTACTGGCCCGGGATGGTAGCAGACGTGCAGCAGTTCGTCACCTCATGCGACACGTGCCAGCGGATGAAGAGTAGCAAGCAGAAAAAAGCAGGGTTACTTCAGCCTCTACCCGTACCGGAGCAGCCGTGGCAAGTCGTTAACCTCGACTTCATCACAGGACTTCCTTCGACCTCACGAGGGCATGACGCTATACTCGTGGTGATCGACAAGTTCTCTTAGGTGGGACACTTCATCTCGACCAACGCCACGGCTACAGCTGAAGCAACTGCTCGCCTCTTCTTCGACCGCATCATCACCATCCACGGCATCCCCGCTACACTCATCTCGGACAGAGACCCAAAGTTCACAAGTAAATTCTGGAGGGAACTCATGGGTTTGTTGGGGACAAAGCTTGCGATGTCTTCAGGGTACCACCCCCAGACTGACGGACAGACTGAGCGACTCAATCAGGTGGTTGAACAGTTACTGCGAACAGCTTGCAAAGACGACATCAGCCACTGGGATCTACAGTTACCGACGCTTGAGTTCGCTTACAACAACGCTTCACATGCGGCCACAGGGAAATCTCCTTTCTTCCTGTGTTACGGACGAGAACCACTTACACCACAGCAGCCAACCACACCGGCACACGTCCAAGCCGCACATGACTTTGTCACCACCATGCAGCAGCTATGGGAGAAGACTCAGCGACGCCTCACCACGATGCAGACCTCCCAGAAGCAGTATGCCGATCGCCATCGACGTGATCACACCGTAGCAGTCGGAGATCAGGTGCTCCTTGACACGCGCAACTTGAACCTGTCTCACCTACCATCCAAGCTCCGGCCTCGCTTCTGTGGTCCTTTTCACGTTGAGGCACAGGTGACACCAGTAACATTCCGCTTGCGCTTACCTACTACGTGGAAGCTTCACAACGCTTTCCATGTTCAGCTACTGAAGCCCTACAATGACCCCAACCAACAGTTCTAGGGACGCCAGCTACCGCCACCACCACCTGTTCTCGTACAGGATGAACCAGAGTACAAGGTGGAACGAGTGCTCGCTCATCGACGCAAACGCGGCCACACGCTCGATTTCCTAATACGCTGGAAAGGATACGACCCGTCGGAGGGAAATTGGGTTGCAGAAGCTGATATGGGCAACACACGCCGTGCTCTCAAGGACTATCTTGTCAAGCAGGGTGTTTCTCACGCCACCCAGCTTTTAGGGGGGGACGTGTGAGAGTACGACGGCTTATGCTGGCTTTGCTAGCTTGCCTGGACATTATTATGCTATTACTAGCTTAGGTTTTATTTATCATGCATAGATATGCTTGATTTCCTAGGTTAGGTGCATTCCTATATGTTATTATAGTTATAGCACCGAACCAGGTTACGTGTACCGAACTCAAGCCTTTTCGGTTCCCACCGAATTGCTTTCTACCGAGTTCGGGAAGGTTCTGTTCGGGACGCTTCGCGACCCTCAGAACATTCGCGTAACACCTGGGTTACCAGCCTTGTGTCGAGCCTATATATAGCCTCGCCTTTTACCCATGTGAATGATTCAATAGATTTATCTTTCCTGAACCAGATCCTCACAGCAGTGCAGAAACGCTGATGATCACCAGACCCAAGGGCCTTGGTGAAGACAACAGCAGTGTTGGCCCGAGAGGCCACGTAAGCAAGGCGCAGCTAACCATGATGCTGCAGCTCACGCGCAAGGAAGTAGCGAAGAGCAATGTGCTTCGTTCTGTGCTCCAGTCTCTGCTCGCGACACAAGGCAAGCATTGCCTTGTTGTCAACGTACAGAACTGGAGGAGAACGAGGCCGCTCCCCCAAGTCGGTCAGCAGGTAGGTCAGCCAGCGTAGCTCCTGTGCAGCCATGGCCCCAGCGTAGATCTCGGCCTCACAGCTGGAACCAGGCACAGAAGAAGAACGAGTGGACCTCCACGAGACAGAACCAGCGCCAAGACTGAAGGTGTAACCCTGTGACGAACGCTGAGTCGCCTGGTTGTCGGCCCAAGAAGCGTCAGAGTGTCCTGTGAGTACCACTGAACTCCGTCCTCCAAGCACGAGCCCCATGCCCGATGTACTGCACAAGTAACACAGTACCCTCTTCGCAGCATCAAAGTGCACCTTTCGGTGTCTACCGGGTGCCACGTAGCGAGCCAGGAGGCTGAGAGGGTACGCGAGGTCAGGTCGTGTGCACGTCATCAGGTACATGAGACAACCCACAAGCTCTGGGTACGGACCACTCGGCTCTACGGACTCGTCCGAAGGTGGAGCTGTGAGTGAGTGGCCGGTAGACAGAGGAGTGGGCTGTGGCGAGGACCACGTGAAGCCAAAGCGCTGAAGGACCTGGTGCACCATGTGTGACTGAGTCAGGGTGATGGTGTGCCGTGCACTGTCCCGGGTGATCTGCAAGCCAAGATAGCTCCGCAGCTCACCCAGGTCAGTGCAGGTGTGTCTCTCCTGCAGCTCCGCCTTCACTAGGGCCAGTGCCTCAGTGTCAGCAGTAGCAAAAACCAAGTCGTCGACGTACACGAGGATGTAGAACGCCGGCAGAGTAGTGTCGGTGCGTGGAAACAGCGACGGGTCAGCAGTCGAAGGAGCAAACCCAAGAGCCGCAAGTGTCGTCCTCAGTGTGTCGTGCCACTCGCGGGGCGCCTGACGCAGGCCGTACACTGGTCGCCGTAGGCTCCACTGGGTACCCTCAGGAAACGACCCAATGAAGCCCTCTGGATGGCGCAACCAGATGGCCTCGTGAAGGCTACCCTGCAAGAAAGCTGTCGAGAAGTCGAGGGAGTGCAGCTCGTAGTCACGCTGAGCTACAACGTGTAGCAACACCCGAAGAGTGGTCATCTTCGGGGTGGGGGAGAAGGTATGGAAGAAGTCGACCCCCTGTCGCTGACTGAAGCCTCGAGCAACGTAACGCGCCTTGAAGGCAGGCGGAGAACCCGGCGCCCACTTCACTCTGAAAATCCACATGCCACTGACGATGTTCACTCCAGGTGGGGGAACCTCGTCGACGTAGGTGCCTGTGGACTTCCAGGAAGCCATCTCTGCGTCCATGGCTGTCTGCCACTGAGAGGAGTACTCACCCGAAATCGCCTCTCTATAAGAGCGCGGGGTGGGGATGTCAAGTGCATCCAGGTCTCCCTCAGGGGCAAGCAGCATGGTCGCGAGATGGGGTGCAGCGGCCGCAAGGCACTCCAGCTCCTTCTGTCTGTCCTCAAGAACGTCACAGCCAAGGGCAGTACAGCCAAGGGAAGTCCCACCCCCGACGGATGGAGGGCAGGCAGGGACAGGGTCAGAGACAAGACTTGCAAGGTAGTCGAGGCGGTACACAGCAGCAAAGTCAACGAGCTCAGCTACTAGGGCAGACGCAGCAGGAGACGAGAACGTAGGGTCCGTCACAACCGTAGCAAGAAGGCGAGTAACAGTCGGACTGGACGCACGAGCAAGGTCAGACGGAGGGTCAGCAACGTAAGGCAGAGAGGACGCAGGAGGTAACGGTAGGACAACACGCTGAGGAACAGAGGAAGGACGGAGTGTCATATCATGAGTGCCGGGGACAGCCGGAGCACGCGGACGACGAGCACGAGAAACACGAGCACGGACAGCAGCTCTAGGCTCAGGCTCAAGGTCAAAGCTAGACTCAGGCTCTTGACGCTCAGGGGTGGAAGCACGAGTCTCAGGCTCTCGACGCTCAGTCAGGGACTGTGTCACCGCAGTGTAAGGAGCAGGAGCAGGCAGTGGGGAGTGCGGTAGCAGTGGCGGCTGAGACTGGTCGACCGGTGGAAACAGTAACGGAGGAGTAGTACCTGCCACAGGGAAGTCAGTAGCACCTGGCGGAAGACTGAGAAGGTGGCGAAGAGCACCAGCAGCTCCCGCACCTCCAGCACGAGCAGCTCCACCTGCACTCCCAGCAGCACCTCCAGCACCAGTAGCACCAGCACCTCCAGCACCACTAGCTCCGGCAGCTCCAGCACCTCTAGCACCAGCAGTACCTCCAGCACCTCCAGTGCCAGCAGCTCCAGTAGCACCTCCAGCACCTCCAGCACCAGTAGCACCACCTGCTCCGGCAGCTCCAGCACCTCTGGTACGAGTACCTCCAGGACCCGCAGCTCCAGCACCTCCAGTACCTCCAGCTTCAGCTCCAGCGCCTCCAGCACCAGTAGAACCTCCAGCACCTCTAGTGCCAGCAGCTCCAGTGGCACCTCCAGCACCTCCAGCACCAGCAGTACCACCTGCTCCGGCAGCTCCAGCACCTCTAGTACGAGCACCTCCAGGACCAGCAGCTCCAGCACCTCCAGTACCTCCAGCTCCAGCGCCTCCAGCACCAGCAGCACCAGCACCTCCAGTGCCAGCAGCTCCAGTAGCACCTCCAGCACCTCCAGCACCAGCAGTACCACCTGCTCCGGTAGCTCCAGCACCTCTAGTACGAGCACCTCCAGGACCAGTAGCTCCAGTACCTCCAGTGCCTCCAGCTCCAGCGCCTCCAGCACCAGCAACTCCAGCACCTCCAGGGTCAGCAACTCCAGTAGCACCTCCAGTACGAGCAGCACCACCAGCTCCGGCAGCTCCAGCACCTCGAGTACGAGCACCTCCAGGACCAGCAGCTCCCGCAGCTCCAGCACCAGTAGCACCAGCACCTCCAGTGCCAGCAGCTCCAGTACCCGCAGTACCTCCAGCACCAGTAGCTCCAGTACCTCCAGCTCCAGTACCTCCAGCACCAGCAGCACCTCCAGAACTAGCAGCTCCAGTACCTCCAGCAGCAGCAGCAGCTCCAGTACCTCCAGCAGTACCTCCAGGTTTAGCAGCTCCAGTACCTCCAGCACCAACAGCACCTCTAGCACCTCCAGCAGTACCTCCAGCACCTCCAGCACCTCTAGGACTAGTAGCTCCAGCACCAGCAGGACTGTTCCCTCCACCACCAGGACTGCCTCGCCGAACGACCCATGCACGAATCGCCTGCGGCGAGAGTGTCTCAAGTAGAGCAGGCTGCGGTGGCTGTCCAGCTCCAGCACCTCCAGTAGTGGTAGCTCTAGCACCTCCAGCACCAGAAGCACCTCTAGTACCTCCAGCTCCAAGACCTCCAACAGGGTCACCCACAACTCCACCGCCACTAGGACTCGCAGCACCCCCAGCGTCAGTACCCCCAGTCGCAGTACCCCCAGAACCAGCACCCCCAGGTACAGCACCTCCAGAACCCTCACCCTCTGTCTCAGCACGTGTAGTCTCAGCTCCAGAGTCCACAGCAGCAGGCTGCGGAGGGGGCGAAGACGGTCGAGGCGGAAAACCCGGGGGGTTCTCCAAGCGAGGAGAGCGGCGAGCGGCCGCCGTGTCGTCCGCAACTGGGTCACCCCCCTCAGCTGGGCCAGAGGAGTCAGAGGAGATCTCCACTGGCTCATCCAAGGGGGGTGGGTCGACCTGAGACACACCTGAGGGAGCAGGACCTTGTGGGGGGAGGGGGTCTACCGGGGGGGGGACTGGTACCAGGAAGAGGGGTGCAAGGGGGACCGGGTGGGACGCGTGCGGGTGCAGCTGGTAGAAGCAGACATACTCGTCAAAGGTGACGTCCTTGGAGGCGAAGACTCGACGCGAGGGCGGGTGGTAGAACTGCCACGGCGGGGCGTTAGTGGGGAAGCCAAGGAAAACGCAGCGGAGAGTGTGTGAGGAGAGCTTGCTCGCTTTGGCATCGCGAACAAGGGAGAGCGCGCCCCAGACCCGAAACACTGACGCATCACCAGCCTTCCCCGTCCACCTGAGGGTGGGCGAGGTCTCTGGCACAGAGACACGGGGCCAGAGGTTGAGCTGATGCGCAGCGTATCGGACCGCAAACGGCCATAGAAAATGGGGAGCAGCCGCATGGATCATGGAGGTGCGAGCAACCTCCATGATCAAGCCAATGCGACGCTCAGCAATCCCATTCTGCTGAGGAAAGGCCGGAAGCGTGAAAGTCTGGCGGATGCCCTCGTCTCGACAGAACCCCGCAAGGAGGTCAGAGGAGAACTTACCGCCCCTGTCGGAGTGCAGACGCAAGACAGGGAAGTCCTGCTCAAACCGCTCGTGCAGTTGGAGACGAGTAGCACGGATCCAGGGGATACGGACACCGCTGATATCCGCCTTGCGACGCAAGGGGAAGACAGTGGTGTAGCGTATGTAGTCGTCAACAACCAGAAGGACGTAGTGCTCGCGGTCCGTTCCACCGATGGGGGCCGGGCCCCACACATCCATGTGGAGAGTCTGCAGAGGAGCAGTGGTCGAAGGAAACTCGGAGGAGTGAGGAGCGGCGCGCTGCCGCCCCTCGACGCAAGGAAGGCACGGCGGGGCAAGCGAGCGCGGCAGGGGGGGCAGGGTCCTGGGGAGGCCAGAGACAAGGAGACGGGAGTGCATGCCGCGTAGACGCGGCAGGGAGGGGTGACCAAGACGGTGGTGCCAGCGCTGAGTCTTGTACGTGAGTACTCTGCACGAGCAAGACGCAGCTAACTGTCCCGACGCAGACGCCCGACTCGACGCGGCCACCTGACCTGACTCAGCCACCTGTGCAGACGCAGTGGTCAGTGTGTACAGACTAGACCCAGGCTGTCGAGTGAACGTAGCCAGGTGACGGCCAGTCCGGGAGCACGTACAGATCGCCATACGCTGCCCTCCAGGAATAAAGGTATCAACCCAGACATCCTGAATGGCAGCGTTGCTCACCAAGTTCGTCGAGAACGTGGGGAGGTGGAGACCTGACAGAGAGCCGGAGGGGACTGCTGGACAAGGGAGGACCGTGGAGGCTCTTGCAACTACTGGGCCCCCAGAGGGGTCAGCCAGTGAGACTGGGACAGGTGCTGTGAGTGGTGTGACTGTGGTGCAATCACGAAAGAAGCAACGTGACGCGCCTGAGTCAAGCGTGAAAGTGTGCAAGACCTCAGCTGAGGCAGGACCTGTGGCAGTAGACGCACTAGCACCTAGAGCGTCGGTAGACTCACGGGCACCTAGAGCTGCAGCAGACTCACTAGTACCTGGAGCGGCAGCATCTCACTAGCACCTAGGGAGGCAGCAGACTCACTAGAACCGAGAGGAGGAACCTCTACACAGCCAGGGATGCATCGCTGAGAAGCACAGTCGCGACGTCGCTTAGGCCACTTAAAACCATAACCTCCACCACCAGGCCTACCTCGCTGAACAACCCACTCACGAAGCTGCTGAGGGGTGGGGTCGTCCGGGAGAGGCAGTGCCCGCTGCTGTCCACCCCTGGCCGCAGCAACTGCCGCGATAGTGGCCATGACAGACAGCGACGGTCAGGAGTAGGTCCAGCACCTCCAGCTCCTCCAGCACCAGAAGCACCTCCACCAGCAGCAGCAGTAGTAGCAGCAGAAGGGCGGCTCGGTGGGGCTGGGCGGCCGCACCTCCTGCACTCCCAGCAGCACCTCCACCAGCAGTAGCAGTAGCAGGAATAGCAGCAGCAGCAGCAGTAGCAGCAGCAGGGTTTATGGTTGCGCGCGGGCTGCAGGGGCGACGCGCGGCTCGGCAGGGCGGCGCACGGGCTGTAGGGGCGGCGAACGGCTCGGCAGGGCGGCGCCCAGGCTGCAGGGGCGACGCTCGGCTCAGCAGGGCGGCGCGCGGGCAGCAGGGGCAGCGCCCACGGGCTGCAGGGGCGACGCTCGGCTCGGCAGGGCGGCGTACGGGCTGCAGGGGCAGCGCCCACGGGCTGCAGGGGCAACGCGCGGCTCGGCAGGGCGGCGCGCGGGCTGCAAGGGCAGCGCCCACGGGCTGCAGGGGCGAACGCGTGGGCTGCAGGGGCAGCACGCGGGCCACAGGGGCAGGCACGGCTGCAGGGGCAGCACGGTCGCAGGGGCGAGTACGGCTGCAGGGGCAGCGCGGTCGCAGGGGCGAGCACTGCTGCAGGGGCAGCGCGGTCGCAGGGGCGAGCACGGCTGCAGGGGCAGCGCGGTCGCAGGGGCAGCGCGCGGGCTGCAAGGGCAGCGCGCCTGCAGGGGCAGCTTAGGAAGAAAAAATTTGCGGGTAGGGCAGGGCGGAACGTTCGGTGGGCCCTAGGAACGATTCTGCTCTAATACCATGAAATAATATGCAGGCAGGAATGGTGGACTAGGTAGCATGCATGAGTACAAGTACCTAACCCTAAAGTGTTGTACCCCTTGTAGGCTAACCCACTATAGCCTAGAGAGAACACAAACATACAGTTTGACAGGGGGGGGGGTACGGTACTCGCTTCAGGGTAAAACTCGTTATGAAAAACGGTAACCCTGAGGCATCAGTGTGCCTTAAAGCGACGGTGCACATTTGCCAAGCGGAGGTTCAGAAGTTTTTGTTTTGAACTAGCCTTGCCAGCGCGAAAGTGTTGGCTTGCGGAAACCTGGATTTCGTGCGGACACTTTTCCTCCGCAGTAACAGTTCGCCAGGGTTTAGGGTTTCGGGTGGCAAATGTGCACCGTCGCTTTAAATGTAAACCCTGGCATATCAGGAAAATCCTAGCTCCACAAAAAATTACCCTAGCCATCAGTGTGACTACCAAAAACCACCCTGATAATCAGGGTATCAGGGTGATTTACACTGATAAAATTAGCCCTTCTGGAGTCCAAGAGACAATCTAGAGTGAAGCTACCTACCGGTACCTGGCACCACTATTGCGAATGTCACAGTCTAAATGTCACATAGGTATAAAGAAAGTGGCTTCAGTTCATGCCCCGAATGCTGTCAGCTCCACTGCCAGGAGAGCATCAGCAGCAGCTGTGGGCCCCACAGCTGTCACCGGCACCACGATTGGGCACGGCGCCACTGCCACAGCAGCAGCAGCAGCAGCAGCAGCAGAAGGGCCATGATGGTGGCTTGGAGCAGGTGTCTCATTGGAGGGTTGGGATTGCGTTCGGTTGTGCAGGGTCTTGGAGAGATGAGCCTTGAGGGCGAGTGACAGGGCAGGGATGGGGATGGGCCCTCCCACAGGAACATACGCACGAAGCATCTGTGGGGTTGACGAGGGGGTTCGAGGAGGGAGGGGAGTGACGAGGGCAAGAAGAGCAGCATGTGATTTTCTTTCCTGGAATGGCAGCAGCCCACATGTACAGTAACCAGAAAGAACATTAGGGAGAGGGGAGTAAAGATATGTGGTTGAAGATTGCAGTAATGGGGAAGGCGGCCGTGGTTGCCAGTCAAGGGGCTGAGTGCCGACAAGGTTTCGGGTTTAGGGTGATTCCCAAACCAGAGCTACAACTGCTCTGCTGGTGATGGTGCAGGCATCAAAGTGGACGTGCAGTAGGAGAGAAAGGGAGAGGAGAGGAGAGGAGAGCAGAGGAGAGAAGAGGAGAGGAGAGGAGAGGAGAGGAGAGGAGAGAAGGAGAGAGGAGGAGTGATGGCAGGAGTGATGGCAGGAGTGATGGCTATGGGGTGGCTATGGGGTGGATATGAGGTTGGTGCAAGGGAGATATGGTAGTGGTTGCGTGCCATGTCATTACTGTCCTCTTGCTCACTATGATAAAATGCCCTCCATCTACCAACATGACTTGACATGGCACGACACGTCACGCCATGGCATGGCATGACATGACATGACATGACACGACACAGCATGATATGACATAACCAAGCCACGTTGATTGCACCACGTCCAGACATGGCACGGAAGCACACATGCATGGAAGCATACAACCAGCATACACGAGGGAAGCGGAGATGCGAAACCTCACCGCAACATCGGGCCAATCAAGGCGTGCCACGCGGAGGGCATCTGACAGCATGCTGACACATCCGCCTGCAACCCCATCGACAAAGCTGTCAGCGAGTGACTCCCTGGCCTGCCCCTCCCCACCTGCACTACCCGCTGCCTCCACCCCATGTGCAAGAGAGTGATGCGCTTCACACTCTCTCCCTTGTTCTGCCTCTGTCTCCTCCCCCCTCGCCTGCTCCACCCACAGGTGCACGCGACAGAAAGCACCCGCTGCTGCGGTGGCTTGCCCAGCAATGCTCACCCCCTCTGCCCTTCCCCCCACAGCCACTCTCCCCTGCATCTCCCCCTCGTCTCCCTCACTCCTCCCCGCTGCTCCCTCTGCCATACTGTCTGTGACCTCTGCCCCTCTCTGCCTGCCTTCCTCTGCCATATCACCCAAAATTCTGTCAACCTCCTTTGCCCCCGTCTCTTTGTCTGCCGCGGCTGACTCGACCCCTTCTTTCTCTTCACCCAAGCTCATCCCTGCCAGCTGATTTCCTAGAACTGACGTGTGGCCGTCTGTGTTTGACACGTGGCAAGGTGCTGACGTGGATGGGAGGTGCAGGGGGGTGAGGGAACTCGGCCACGGGGCAGCTGAGGTGGCAGAAGAGTAGGAGAGAAATGGGGCTGCGAGGAGAGGAGCAATCTCAACAGATGCCCTGAGGGAAAGGGAACGGGGGAAGGGGGATGTGGGGAAGCGGGATGGGGGTAAGGGGGATGGGGAAAGAGGGGGAGTTGGGCAGAGAGGGGAACAGATGAAGGGACAGTGGAGAGTGATTGAGAAGCAAGGGGAGGCGAAAGGAGGTGTGGTAACAGTCACACCAAGAGAAAATGGGATGGGGAATGGGAAGGGAATGGGGAATGGGGAATGGCAGATGGGGAATGGGGAATGGGGAACGGCAGATGGGGAATGGGAAATGGGGAAGGGAATGGGATGGGGAAAGAAACGCAGGGGAGGAGGAGACACGGGCAGGAGATATACGGGTGGGGAGAGGAGGAAGAAGACGGACAGGGGTGTGTGGAGGAAGAAGGAGGGCAGGGAAAGGGAAGTGGCGGGAGAGAGGACGGAACAAACGGAAGTGGATAGGGTTGGAGAGAACGGAATGGGTAGTGGAAGAATAAGAGAGAGTGCGGGCGAATGAGATTGACATATGATAAGAGGGAGCCTCAAGGCCGCACACCTACTCCTCATATCATATGAGCACAAACTCCTTTGGGGGATTCGAGGACATGCATTTACCCTGTCGGGAGCCTCACGGCCGCACACCTACCCCTTTGGCAGTCCTCGTACAACCATATACTGCACCAACGGATCTGCGAGGTGACTTTTGAGTCGACTCAAAAGTCACCTCGTTTTGAGTCGACTCAAAAGTCACCTCGTTTTGAGTCGACTCAAAAGTCACCTCGTTTTGAGTCGACTCAAAAGTCACCTCAGTCCTGGTACAACCGCATACTGCAGCAACGGATCTGCTGCAATCACTCCCGCTGACTCCTCCTGCTGCACCACATTCTTACCCCCTGCGTAGTCCCAATTCTCCGAGGCGCTTCAAGCCTCAATGGCACACACTTACCCCTTTGGCAGTCCTGGTACCACCACAAACTGCAGCAGCGCATCTGCTGCTATCACCCCCTCTGACCCCTCCTGCTCCTGCTGCAGCACATACTTACACCCTGGGCAGTCCCAATACTCTGAGGCGCCTCACACAGCAAGGGCCCAGCAAGGGCCCAGCAAGGGCACGCACGTACCCTTTAGGCAGTCCTGGTACCACCACAAACTGCAGCCGCGCATCTGCTGCTATCACCCCCTCTGACCCCTGCTCCTCCCTATCTTCCTCATCTCCCTCTCCTCCCTCCTCTTCCTCCTCCTCTTCCTCTCTTCCCTCTCCCTCCCCTGCTACAGCACCACTTGCACCCACCGTGCCATCACCAGCACCAGCAGCTGACTCCTTTCCTTCCTTCTTATCTACTCCCTCCTCCCCTCCATGCCCCACCACCCACCATCGCCCCACACCCCACTCCCCCTCACGTTTCCCCTCCCCTCTTCCTTCAACCTCCCCTTCCCCTCCTCCACCTCCTTTCTCCCCCGTTCCCTCTTCTCCCTGCCCCTCCCCCGTCTCCTCTCTCCTCTTCTTCCCACTTCGCACTGCTGCCCTAATCTCCCTCCTCTCCCTCCGGGCAGCTGCAAAAAACTCCTCAACTGCCCGTGCCACCTCCTTTCTCTCCCCTCCAACCACACCCTGTGCCAGATACACTGTCATTGCAATACAATCCCTACCCACACTCAAACACCCCTTCCGAACCCATCTCTTCCACCCCTCTCCCCCACTCCCTCTCCCGCCACTCCCTCCCCCTCTATTTTCTCCCTCCCAACGCCTCTCCTCCTCGCTCTCGCCCCCGCCTCTCCCCCACCCAACAGCCCCATCCCTCCCCTTCACCACAGCAGCAACAGCCTCACAGCTCCTCAGCGCCCTCTCCGCCTGTCTCCTCGCCCCCCCCTCCACCAGCTCCATGATTGGGGGGTCCAGACCCAGTTGCCCCGCCATCCACAGGACTCCCTTGAAGCTCGTGCTCTGGAGGAGGGAGAAGACGGCGAGAGGGGCGATGGAGCGGGAAGAGGGGAAGGGTGAGAAGAATATTCTACATGGTTACAGCTCCTCAGCGCCCTGCCTGCCTCTCTGTCTGCTTGTCTCCTCGCCCCTCCCTCCACCA
Organism: Closterium sp. Naga37s-1; assembly: GCA_947471745.1. Lineage (NCBI taxonomy): Eukaryota > Viridiplantae > Streptophyta > Zygnematophyceae > Desmidiales > Closteriaceae > Closterium > Closterium sp. Naga37s-1. The sequence goes on along the minus strand of CANJKZ010000169.1, from coordinate 2,428,994 downwards.
GCTCCATCCATGATTGGGGGGTGCAGACCCAGTTGCCCCGCCATCCACAGCACCCCCTTGAAGCTCGTGCTCTGGGGGGAAACGAAAGGGGCGGAGGGGGAAGGCGAGAGAAGAGAGGAAATATGTTCTCTCATGTTAGCAGCTTCTCAGCGCCCTCTCTGCCTGTCTCCTCGCCCCTCCCACCACCAGGTCCATGATTGGCGGGTACAGACCCAATTGCCCCGCCATCCACAGGACTCCCTTGAAGCTCGTGCTCTGGAAGAGAGAAGAAAAGGGGAAGGGGGAACATTGACGACTTTTGAGGCACCTCAAAAATGAAGCTCGTGCACTGGACGAGAGAAGAAAAGCGGGAAATGGGGGACATTGACTCATCATAGCTACTCAGCGCCCTCTCTGCCTGCTGCGTCGCCCCTCCCCCCACCAGCTCCATAAAGGGCGGGTCCAGACCCAATTGCCCCGCCATCCACAGCACTCCCTTGAAGCTCGTGCTCTGGGGGAGAGGAGGGAGGGGGAAAAAGGCGGAAGGGGGAGCAAAGATATCTCTTTCTCGCAGCTCCTCAGCGCCCTCTCTGCCTGTCTCCTCGCCCCTCCCCCCACCAGCTCCATGATTGGCGGGTCCAGACCCAATTGCCCCGCCATCCACAGGACTCCGCCTTGTGGCTCGTGCTCTGGAGAAGGGAGGGAGAGGGAGGAATGGGGGAGGGGAAGGAGGGAGGGAGGTGCATGCACACACTTTTGAGATGCGTCAAAAGGAGGGGACTCAGAAAAGGGGTGAAGGGTGGGTGGGAGGTTCACCGTTCATGCACGCACCTGGCTGTAAGGGCCGATGCAGGAGGGTGCCCAGCAAGAGAACCCCTTCACATTTGGGGAAAGAGGGGGAGACGAGGGAAGAGAGAGGAGGAAGGAGGGAGGTTGGACCCACACGCACCTGGCTGTAGGGGCCGATGCACGAGGGTGCCCAGCAAGAGACTCCCTTCACATGCACCACATGCTTCTCCCCTCGCTGTCTCACTCCCCCATCCTGCTGCTGCTCCTGCCGCCCCTGTCCCCCCTGCTGCTCCTCCGTCTCCTCTCCACCACTCCCTCCTCCTTCCTCTTCTCTGCCTCCCACATTACCGGCTCTCCCCCCCCATGCCAGCACATCAACTGCAACACCGCATCCCTTCCGAGAACCTTCCGTGCTGCTTCCACCGCTGCCGCCCAATGATGAGGCGCCAAGTGGCAGCTCTACAGTGGACCGCGACGGCACGCCGTCCACGCACTCGGCTTCGGTGATGTGGCGCACGTACGCTGAGTTGGCGGCGCCGAACTGCGCCATGTCAGCGAGGTACAGGTGGACGTAGAGGGCGTGCGCCCAGGAGAGGGAGAGCGAGTGGAGGGTGTGGGAGATGGAGGAGAGGGCGATGGAAAGATGGGAGGCCAGGTCTGTGTGGGGGAGGGGGGGACATGAGGGAGAAGAGGGAGAGGACGAACGGGGCAGAGGATAAGACGCCATTAATTGGTGGACGCTTTAAGCCTCTCGTGAAGAAACAGGTTCAGGGTGGGGGTGAGGACGAGCGTAGAGGGCATGGGCGTAGAAACAGCTTGAGCGTAGAGGGCTCAAGCTGGTAGACAGCTCAAGCTGGTAGACAGCTCAAGCTGGTAGACAGCTCAAGCTGGTAGACAGCTCAAGCTGGTAGACAGCTCAAGCTGGTAGACAGCTCAAGCTGGTAGACAGCTCAAGCTGGTAGACAGCTCAAGCTGGTAGACAGCTCAAGCTGGTAGACAGCTCAAGCTGGTAGACAGCTCAAGCTGGTAGACAGCTCAAGCTGGTAGACAGCTCAAGCTGGTAGACAGCTCAAGCTGGTAGACAGCTCAAGCTGGTAGACAGCTCAAGCTGGTAGACAGCTCAGGGGACGGATAGCAGCGGGGAATGGCTGGGTGTGAATGTGGGCATGAGTGCAGTGCCTGGTGCGTGCAGTTACCTTCAGTACCATCCATCTTTGGCACCCTCACTATCATGCTTATCCTCAGCAGCATCACCCCTACCCTCTGCATCGTGCCCCTGTGTGTCGCATGCAATGAATGCAAACCCATGCCATTGCACTGCCACTGGCACCTGCACCACATCCCCTCCCCTCCCCTCCCCTGCCTGCTGCCCCGTCCGTCACCTTGAAGCTTCATATTGCAGTCATCCTTACCCTCTGCATCGTGCCCCTGTGTGTTGCATGCTATGAGAGCAAACCCATGCCGCTGCACTGTCACCGCCACCTGCACCCCATATGCCCCCCTGCCTGCTGCCCCGTCCGTCACCTTGAAGCTTCATATTGTTAGAATTGAACTGATAGGATAATCTAACACATATTGCAGTCATCCTTACCCTCTGTGTCACCACCCTTACCCTCTGCATCGTGGCCCTGTGTGTCACATGCTATGAGCGCAAACCCATGCCATTGCACTACTACTGGCACCTTATCAGGCGCCTAAAGAATGGACTCACCATGTGCATTGTGCCCCTGTGTGTCGCATGCTACGTGGGCAAATCCATGCCGCTGCACTCTCACCGCCACCTGCACCCCATCCAACCCCCTGTTTCCCTCTCCCGCTGCTGCCCCTGTTCCGGTTGTAGCCCCCCCTGCTGCTCCCACTGTGGTGCCAGTGCTGTCCTCGCTAAGAGCATCCTCGTCATTGGCATCAATAATCACCGGAGAAGGGAGAGCCACGTCAGCAGCATCAGCAGGAGCTGCAGCCCCATCCTGGGTCTTGGGTGCCACGTGGAAGGCTGTGATTCGCAGCACGCCCACAGGTGCAACAGGGTCTGGCGAGTGTAAGATGATGTGAGAGGAGTCCACCACTATGCGCGCATGCTGGTGGTGTGAGAAGGGGGGGGAGAGATGGGGGATGGGGGGAATGGGATAGGAGGGGAATGGGATGGGAGTGGGGTGGGGGGGGGGATGAGGGATTGTAAGATCTGTCCACCACTATGCGCGCGCGCATGTAAGATCTGTCCACCACTATGCGCGCGCGCATGTAAGATCTGTCCACCACTATGTGCGCGCGCATGTAAGATCTGTCCACCACTATGCGCGCGCGCATGTAAGATCTGTCCACCACTATGCGCGCGCGCATGCTGGTGGTATGAGGGACGGAGGGGATGGGGAATGGGGAATGGGGGATGAGGTGGAGCGGGGAAGATGGGATGGGGAGGGGTGGGGGTGAGGGGGGATTGGGGGAATGTGAGAGCTGTCCACCACTAAGCGTGCATGCTGGTGGTGTGCTGCGGCGGGTGTGGGTGGAGGGAGGGACGGCCGGCGGCAGGGGGATGTGAAGAGAGGAAGAGGAAGGATGTGCTTTGCTGTACTATGCAGACATGCCCACAGGGGCAACTGGGTCTTTGAGAATTCTCAAAAACCTGCCCACAGGGGCAGCTGGGTCTGGCGAGTGTAGGATGATGTGAAACCACTATGCGCGCATGCTGGTAGGGTGATGGGTCGTGTTCTGAGTCGACTCAAAACACGCATGCTGGTGGGGTGATGGGTCGTGTTCTGAGTCGACTCAAAACACGCATGCTGGTGGGGTGATGGGTCGTGTTCTGAGTAGACTCAAAACACGCATGCTGGTGGGGTGATGGGTCGTGTTCTGAGTCGACTCAAAACACGCATGCTGGTGGGGTGATGGGGGGGTTGTTGGGGAAAGGTGGCTGGCAGGGGGATGTGAAGAGAGGAAGTGGAAGGCAGTGCTTCACCCCACTGGCTGGCTCCCACGCCCACAGGGATGACCGGGTCTGGCGAGTGCAGCATGATGTGAGAGCTGCCCACCACTATGCGCGCATGCTGCATGCATGTTGGGGGAATGGGTGGGAGGGAGGGAGGGCAGGGATGTGAAGAGAGGAAGAGTTAGGCTGTGTTGCACTGCACTGGCTGGCTGGCGCCCACACCCACGGGGTCTGGCGAGTGTAGGATGATGTGAGAGCTGTCCACCACTATACGCGCTCGCTGTGTGCACGGATGCGAAGAGAAGTGACTTTTGAGTCGACTCAAAAGCCACCACTATGCGCGCTCGCTGTGTGCACGGATGCGAAGAGAAGTGACTTTTGAGTCGACTCAAAAGCCACCACTATGCGCGCTCGCTGTGTGCACGGATGCGAAGAGAAGTGACTTTTGAGTCGACTCAAAAGCCACCACTATGCGCGCTCGCTGTGTGCACGGATGCGAAGAGAAGTGACTTTTGAGTCGACTCAAAAGCCACCACTATGCGCGCTCGCTGTGTGCACGGATGCGAAGAGAAGTGACTTTTGAGTCGACTCAAAAGCCACCACTATGCGCGCTCGCTGTGTGCACGGATGCGAAGAGAAGTGACTTTTGAGTCGACTCAAAAGCCACCACTATGCGCGCTCGCTGTGTGCACGGATGCGAAGAGAATGACTTTTGAGTCGACTCAAAAGCCACCACTATGCACGCTCGCTGTGTGCACGGATGCGAAGAGAAGTGACTTTTGAGTCGACTCAAAAGCCACCACTATGCGCGCTCGCTGTGTGCACGGATGCGAAGAGAAGTGACTTTTGAGTCGACTCAAAAGCCACCACTATGCGCGCTCGCTGTGTGCACGGATGCGAAGAGAAGTGACTTTTGAGTCGACTCAAAAGCCACCACTATGCGCGCTCGCTGTGTGCACGGATGCGAAGAGAATGACTTTTGAGTCGACTCAAAAGCCACCACTATGCGCGCTCGCTGTATGCACGGATGCGAAGAGAAGTGACTTTTGAGTCGACTCAAAAGCCACCACTATGCGCGCTCGCTGTGTGCACGGATGCGAAGAGCAGAGAGGAAGTGGGGAAGAGGAAGTCATTTTTTTTTCCTGCAAAATGCAATCATGCCCCGTTTTCTCTCTTCTCTTCACCCACAGGAGGGTTGGGCGAGAACAGCATGATGTGCACGGTGGCTACCTCTATGCGCTCTTGCTGGTGATGTAGGGGGGGGATGGGTGGTAAGGGATGGAAGGGGGTGGAGTGGGATGTGGGGGGATACGAGAGGTGTCTACCTCTACAGTTGCTGCTTGTTAGGGATCGAAGGTAACATCAACGTCCCTCGCTTGATGAAAGAACGAGTGCTGGGCAAGGCAGGTGGAAAACATGAGGGGTCACCTGGGGCGACGGAAATGAGCGTGGGCAAGGGAATGGGCACGGGCCCCATTGTTGAAGCAGCAGGGTCGGCATCAGTATATCCCCACCCGTATATCCCCTGCCCGTGTCTCCTCCTCCCCTGCGTTTCTTTCCCCATCTGCCATTCCCCATTCCCCATCTGCCATTCCCCATTCCCCATTCCCTTCCCATTCCCCATCCCATTTTCTCTTGGTGTGACTGTTACCACACCTCCTTTCGCCTCCCCTTGCTTCTCAATCACTCTCCACTGTCCCTTCATCTGTTCCCCTCTCTGCCCAACTCCCCCTCTTTCCCCATCCCCCTTACCCCCATCCCGCTTCCCCACATCCCCCTTCCCCCGTTCCCTTTCCCTCAGGGCTGCTGTTGAGATTGCTCCTCTCCTCGCAGCCCCATTTGTCTCCTACTCTTCAGCACTTCCGTCGACTCAGAAGCAGACTCATTACACGTGGTTTTGGGTCGACTCAGAAGCAGACTCATTACACGTGGTTTTGGGTCGACTCAAAAGCAGACAAGGGATTCCTGTTAACAAGGGGAGTACCTTGAACAGAGGGCAGTCGAGGGTGAGTGTTTCGTACTCCCCGCCCTCCCCACACACGTTCACTCCGAACTTGCTGGGAAGGACGGCGCACGGGAGAATGGGAAGAGGTATGGTTGTGTGTAGAAGCAGGGGAGCGCATGCTAGTGGTGGGATAACACACACACATGCACGCACGCACGCACGCACGCGCACGCGCACGCGCACAACCACGCGCACGCGCACACGCACGCACGCACGCACGCACGCACGCACGCACGCACGCACGCACGCACGCACGCACGCACGCACGCACGCACGCACTCGCACGCACGCACTCACAGACATGCTTCCGTCCTCTCTCACCCAGCCAGGGCATACATGGTGTCTTGCACCTCCTCCAACCGCTCCCCCAGATTGCTCTCTGAGATGAGAATACACCCACTGCACATGCTAATGCAATACCATTCCCCCCGCAATTCCTCCCCCCCCACACACACGATCTCACAAGCAATATGCTTCTTATCTCCCCTCACCCTACCAACCTATGCATGGTGCCTCGGATCTCCTCCAACCTCTTCCCCAGATGCTTCTAAAAAGAGAAACTCCTACTGCACATGCTTCTGTGCTAACATGCCCACACACACGCGCTCTCACCCTGCTAGCGCATGCATGGTGCCTCGGATCTCCTCCAACCGCATCCCCAGATGCTTCTCTGGTCGCAGGCCCAGAGCCGCCACCTTGATGAGAATAGCGTGGATGCCCGCTGCAATCTGGTGGGGGGGGGACACAGAGAAAGGAGAAACAGGAGGACCTTTGAAGATAGAACTGCTGCAACTTGGTGGTGGTGAGGCGACTATGTGTGTGTGCCCATCAAAGACCGCAGGCCCAGAGCCGTGGACGACATCTGATGGGCCCAGAGCTGCATTGGACGACCTCTGATGGGCCGAGAGCTGCTACTCTGATGAGACTGACGTGGACGCCCGATGAAATCTTGTGGGGGGAAACATGAGGGGTGGAGTGGAGGAAAACATGGTGACGCAAATAGCCCCCAACCAGCAGCCACTCTGATAAGAACAGCATGGATGCCCGATGCAATCACCACACCACGCCCCACTCCACCTTACCCCACTCCAACCCAACCCACCCTACCAGCTCATCATATCATCCAGCAACGCTTTCTTCCCTGCGGTCTTCAGACATATTCCCAGCGAGCTCCAGACTTAACTAGGCTTAACTTTCTTTTGCTTATGCCACAGGTAGGCCAGGGAGGTGAGTGGGTTGCAGTCTCACACTCAATCACACCATACTACACTTCCACATCACGCCACCCTACAGCCTCACCATGTCGTCTAGCAGTGCTTTCTGCGGTCGCTGCCACAGGTAGGCGAGAGGGGTGAGGCCCAGCCTCGAGCACACGTGCTCCACCCGCTCCCTCTGATAGTCCGATGCTATTTCTCCCACCGACACGCCCTGCACGGCTGACAGTTGATGGGGAGGAGAAGAGATGAGATGAGGGAGAGAGGAATGGGGGGAAAGGAGGGGGGCGGAGTAAGGAAGTACCAGCCTCGAGCACACGTGCTCCACCCGCTCCCCCTGATAGTCCGATGCCATCGCCCCCACCGACACGCCCTGCACGGCTGTGATGTGAGTATGGATGGAAATGGGATGAACAGAAGGGATGGGCGGAAGAGGAGGAGAAGAGGAATGAGGCCCAGGCCCCAGTCTCAAGCACGCGTGCTCCACTTGCTCCCGCTGATAGTCCGATGCTATTGCTCCCACTGACACGCCCTGCACAGCTGTGGTGTGGAAGGGAGACGAAGGAGTGGAGGAGAGTGGGTGGGGGGCAATCTAGAGCAGCTTGCACGCGTGGAGTGTGGGAGGGACGCTAGAGGAACCGAATGCCCAGTTTTCACCTGGCAGGTGCTTGCAACAAATTATTTCAACCTGGTAGGTGCTCGCAAAAAATGATTTCTACCCGGCAGGTGCTTGCAACAGATGATTTCTACCTGGCAGGTGTTTCTTCACAACCCTGAGCAGCACCTCCATGTCCTCCACCTCGTCCCCGGCTGTGGTGCTGTACCGCATGGCCAGATGCCTGGCAGAGGCAGGTTGGTATGTGGGCGAGGGAATAAGGGCGGGGTAAGGATGGGATGAGTGGGATGAGTGGCTTGAGAAAGACAAAGGAAGGCGATGAAAGCCTTTGTCCTACACCTCGTCCCCTGCCGTGGGGCGGTACCTAATTGCAAGATGCCATGGCGGGTGGGGTAAGAGTGGGTTTAGTGCAGTTGAGGGTGACAACGAGGGAAGGTAAAGCACATTGCCTCCATATCGTTACACCTCGTCCCCTGCCGTGCTGCTGTACCACTCGGCCAGATGCGTGGCAGGCAGGTTAGTGCTTGGGGGGGTGAGGTTGGGGCGAGAGAGAGTGGCTGTCCGCACCCTCGTCCTGTGGTGTACCGCGGCATCTCTTGAGGCTGGACTGGATGCAGGGAAGGACGGGAGGAGAAGGGTGTGGCAGGCAGGGCGAGCGCACTTGGATGAGAGGCATAAGGGAGGAATGAGAAGTAGTGAGGAAGGGACAGGCGAACGCACTTGGAGGAGCGTTGGATGCAGCACCAGCAGAGACAGAGGGAAGGGGTTGAGAGGGAAGGAATGGGTGAGAGATCATGCTTGGATGAGATGAGAGGGAAGATAGGGGGTGAGAGGGAGGGGAGCGAAGGAGAGGGAGAGCGCGTGAGAGGGAGGAGGGGATGGGCGAGCATACTTGGAGGAGCCTTTGATGCGGCGGCGGAAGAGAGGCAGCCCCATGCACGAGGCGTATGCTGCAATCACCTGATGGCCCACCTGATACCAACAGAGGGGAGCAGGCAGGCATGGTGGGATACAGGGAGGGGAGGGGGAGGGAGGGGTTGGTAGGAGTTGAGACAACTCAAAAGGCGTGTGCCCCAAACACCTGATCGACCACCTGAAACCAGCAAACAGGTGAGTCGTGGTGCAATGGGGGGGGGGAAGTGGGCGTGAGGAGGGTATGGTGCAGCGAGGGAGAGCAACGAGTTGCATGCGGCTTGTGTGACGGCGTGGCACGAATGGGTAGCTTTGGAGTGCCAGTGCAACTTCCGTTTGTGGCCGTGCCTGTGCATATGCATGTGTGAGGTGCACTGCATGCATCACAGCGGGAGCATGCACCATACACGGGTATGCACAAGTGAAAAGACCCTGAATCTCTAGTCGGCTGCGGTGCTGACTTGTTGTTGGAGTAAAGAATGCAACTTACGGTTTGGAACATGAAACTGCAACGTACAGTTTGGAACATGAAACTGTCCAGCTCGTCCGTTTCATCATCTGATGGCAGTAGATTCGCCAACGCCACCACCTGTTGCCATGCCATGCCATCCCATCCCATCACACTCCATGCAATCCCATTCCATCGCATGTCATGCGATCATACCCCATGCCATCCCATTCCATCGCATGTCATGCGATCATACCCCATGCCATCCCATTCCATCGCATGTCATGCGATCATACCCCATGCCATCCCATTCCATCGCTGCGATCATACCCCATGCCATCCCATTCCATCGCATGTCATGCGATCATACCCCATGCCATCCCATTCCATCGCATGTCATGCGATCATACCCCATGCCATCCCATTCCATCGCATGTCATGCGATCATACCCCATGCCATCCCATTCCATCGCATGTCATGCGATCATACCTCATGCCATGCCATGCCACGCCACGCCACGCCACACCATCCCATCCCATACCATGCCATTCCATGCGACAAGATCGAGCATGTAGAATGAATCTCGAGATTATAATTAGAACCACAAGGAAAAGTCGGGGGTTCAGGGTCGAGGGTTTGGGTTGAAGCTTCAGAGTAGCAACTTGAAGGGTTCGGGTTGTAAGTCTAGCTTGGCATGTCCCTATCCCTGATTGTGATTGTGGGGGGATAATAGCGGAATGTGGGGTAGGGAGAGGCAGGGCAAACTCCGAAACGCCTCTGGACGAGGAATCTGATGCGAAGGAACGTGGGGTTTGTGCACCCCAATAGTGCAGGTAAGGTTACAGTGATCATGGCGAGGCGTGACAATATGGTGGGATGGGGATGGCATGTTAATGCACCGTCCTTTCGCCGCCTCTCCGTTATCCCGTCTCTATATCGCGTACGCCACGCACCTCATGTCCATACCGCGTACACTCCATCATGTTGAAACAGCTGTCCTTTCCCCCGCTCACTAACGCCACCACCTTCATCGCGGCAAGCCAATAGCGGGGATGAAAAGGACTAAGAGGCTAAATAAAGCTTCAATCAAGCGAGCTTTGTCTCGACTGTCGACTCGGATCTCACGAAGCCCTGACTCTAGGTTCTAGCTAAAGTGATGGAATAGAGTTCGCGCGTATTTGCGTGCAAAACAAGCTGCAGATCAGATCCGGTAACATGTCAGTTACATGTCACTAATATCTCGCTCCCGCACGTGGAGTTGGATAAGCGATGGGAGGGAAAAATGAGCCATACTTGTAAAATGGGTCAGGCTGATTCAATAGATGTGACGGTGTGTCACCTTCGACAGGCAGAGGGGTCGACTCGTCAAGTGAAACAATTTCTGACACGACAGTGGACATTACTGTCAAACCTTCTGACACGCCCCCTGAACTGGTGTCGAGCCGCCTCTGAAGTGATTCAGAGATCTCGATTTGTTTGCCGCAATTCGTCACTGTTCCGCTCAGATTACGAAACTGACAGCAACTTCAGTCGTAGTTTAGCCCACATACCAACTTCAATTTCAGATTTGAAAGCAGCTTCAGAATGAAACGAGGTTGCCAAATACCGTTTGCTGCAGATGGAGAGGCAAATATCGGTCCAATGCGGTAAATGGAGCTTTGCTCCACTCGAAACTGGTTCTACCAACCTTCAAGTTGATCTGTGAAACTAGTATCGTAAATCCCAATGTCGCAAATCCACATGCGATGCGATCTCATCGACCTATCTAGATGCTAGCTGTCTGGCAGTTACGTCTCATTGTCGCCGTCAACCTCCGTCATCGTCCGACTCTCCTTCTCCGTCGCTGATAATCGCACGACCATCTGTGATCATATTTTAGTCCAGCGAGGTGAAATTCGATTCTCCTTGCTCGCTGTTCACGCTGCCTGCCACTCCCTACGCGCTGCGCGCTGCTTCCCGCGCCCTGCGCGCTCCGACTGTCGCCGTGCGCCATGAGCGTTCCGCCGATGAGTGCCGCGGCGGTGGCGGCGTTTGGCGGGAAGCTGCTGGAGGAGCCGCGGCGGCGGGGAATCGAGATCGGCGGGTGGCTCATCGAGTGCCGCCACGAACCGATTCTCACCGCTGAAGAGACGGAAGCGTGAGTCGCGGGAGTATAATTCTCCTTTCACACGTAAGCCCAAGATCCGCGGGCAACGCATCAAATCCCAACGCCCATACACCCCCTGGACGAAACCTGTAGCCCATTTCAGGGGAAAGACCCCTTGGGCCGATTCCAGTGTCCGCTCCCAACACCTTTCAATGTGAACATAGAGTGCCGCGGATACGCGGATTCGCAATCAACGCATACAGGGCCAACACCAGCCAATTCCGATTTCAGAAAAAAAAACAGCAGCTCGAATAGTTGCTGGGTTTTACCCCTCTTCGCCTCCCCCCTCCCCAGCTCCCACCTCCCCACTCCCCTTCCTCCACCGCCTTCCCACCCAACCCTCCCATTTCCCCGTCTCCCCCAGGTGGCAGGCGGCTCTCTCCTCGCAGTGCCTCCCCGAGATGGTCTTTGGGCGGAGCTTCCTGCGCGCGGAGCACGAGAGCACGCACGCGGGTGTGCGGTTGGGACGTCACCCATACGTCCACCACATTGACCCTACCAAACCCCTTCAGACCCCTCCCTCCGACACCCCCTAACTCTCCCAGGTGGCAAGCCGCTCTCTCCTCGCAGTGGCTTCCCGAGACGAGATGGTGTTTGGGAAGAGTTGCCTGCGCGCGGAGCACCTGGGCACGGGCGTGGGGTGCAGTTGGGGGCGCTGGACCTCCGCTTTCCTCCCTCACACGCGCCTTTCCCAAACCCCCCCCCGTCCCCCTTCTCCCAGGTGGCAAAAGGCCCTTCCCTCGCAGTGGCTTCCGGAGATGGTGTTTGGGAAGAGCTGCCTGCGCGCGGAACACCTTGCCACGGGCGTGGGCGTGCAGTTGGGGGCGCTGGAGGCGCTGAGGGGGTGGAAGGAAGCACGGCTGCCGCCTGTGAAAGTGCCTGCTGCTGCCGCGTGGGGGAAGAGAAGGTGAGTGGGTCTATGGGGTATATTGGGTGCCCGCGCGCGGAGCACCTAGGCACGGGCGTGGGCGTGCAGCTGGGGGCGCTGGAGGCGCTGAGGGGGTGGAAGGAGGCGAAGCTTCCGCCTGTGAAGGTGCCTGCTGCTGCCGCATGGGGGAAAAGAAGGTGAGGGGTGGGTGGGGGAGAGGTGTTAGGGAGGGGCCGGTGTTTAAGCACAAGTAAGGGGGGTTATGGAGGGATGGTAAGGTGTCATGTCAAGTGGTGAGGGGGTGGAAGGCGGGGGGCTGCCTCCTGTGAAAGTGCCTGCTGCTGCTGCATGGGGGAAGAGAACGTGAGGGGGAGGGTTGGGGGGAGAGGGGCCAGTGTATGAACGCAAGTAAAGGGGGGTATGGAGAAATGGAAGGGTGGGAGACGCTGAAGGGGTGGGAGGGGAGGGCTCCGCCTGTGAAAGTGCCTGCTGCTGCCGTATGGGGCAAGAGAAGGTGAGTGGAGTGTCGGCAAGAGGAGGTGAGGGGGGTGAGAGGAGGGGGAGGTGAGGGGGGGTATGGGAGCGAATGGAAAGGGAGGGATTGTGGGGAAGGAAGGTAGGTGTACTGTGATTACACCTTCACCACCCCATACTGTGGCTTACGCCCCTTGCTTTGTGGCTCTGTCCCCTATCCCACCTGATCTCACCCCACCCCACCCCACCCCATCCTCCAGCTGCCCATCAACTGATCTCAATCTCGACTATGACTACACCTTCACCACCCCCTACTGCGGCTTATGCACTTTCCTCGTCCCATGCCTCACCCCACCCATCCATCCCTCCACCTGCCCATCCACGGTCTCTTACTTGATGATGTGCTGTCCTTGTCCCCTGTCTTGTCCCACCCGCCCCCACCCAACCCCATCCCATCCTACCCTGTCCCACTCCACCTCACCCCAACCCACCACACCTCTCCCCACCGTCCCTCCAGCTGCCCATCAACTGATCTCATACTTGATTATGACTACACCTTCACCACGCCCTACTGCGGCTCCATTCTCACGAGTAGCACTGCCAGTGCTTCCCTTTCCCCTGTCACCACACCCCTCGCATCACGTGCTGCTGACATCAGCATCAGCAACGCCGACAGAACCGGGAGCAGCAACAGCAGCGAAGGTCTGGTAGCTGGAGTAGGAGGAGAGGGGGAAGACGGGAAAGGGGCGAGAGTGAGCGCAGAGGGAGCAGAGGGGATGAGGGAGGGAGAGATGGAGGGAGCAGGGGCGGCAGCAGGGGCAGCTGCAGGGGTGGTGAGGGAGGTGCAAACCGTCTGGCCTCAATCCGATGCTGCTGCTGCTGCTGCTGGGGGAGGAGGGGGAGGGGGAGAGGGAGGTAGCGTGGAAAAAAGGAGTGGAAGGACGGATGGGAGAGAGCAGAAGGGGAGTGGGGGAGGAGGGGGAGGAGAAAGGAGGGCAGGGGGGGGAGGGGAGTGGGAGGCGGAGTGGGTGGCGTGTGGGGAGGGCGAGGGCATTGACTGGGCCATGCTGCAGCGCCGCGACCCCATCCTCTTCTCCGATGAGGTACTGATGGTTGGAATGCGGTGATGATGGTTGGGATGCGGTACTGATGGTTGAGGTATGGTGGAAAGTTTGGGTGGAGCGAGGGCAAATTTCGGGCCGTGCTGCAGTGCTGGGACCCCATCCCATCCCATCCCATCCCATCCTGTCCCATCCCATCCCATCCCATCCCATCCTGTCCCATCCCATCCCATCCTGTCCCATCCCATCCCATCCTGTCCCATCCCATCCCATCCTGTCCCATCCCATCCCATCCCATCCCATCCCATCCCATCCCATCCCATCCCATCCCATTCCATCCCATCCCATCCCATCCCATCCCATCCCATCCCATCCCATCCCATCCCATCCCATCCCATCCCATCCCATCCCATCCCATCCCATCCCATCCCATCCCATCCCACCAGGATGTGCTTTATGAGGACGACTTGGCCGACAGTGGCATTAAACTCGACCTCTGGCCACTCCTTCCCCTCCTCCGCACCTCTCCTAACCGCTCTCTATGTCTCCCTCCGGCCAACCTCCCCCCATCCAACTCCCATCCCACCCCACCAGATGCTGTTGTATAAAGGCGAGTTGGCCGACAGTGGCATTTGAGTTGACTCACATGCTCCTTTGTGCACATGCTCGTCCTCACATAGCACCACCTGGTAGCACCACTTTAGAATTGCTGCTCTTCCACTATGAGCGAAGATGGTCCTCACATAGCACCACCTGGTGGGATGGGAGTCAGACACGTGGGGAAGGGGCCGACAGTGGCATTTGAGTCGACTCAAGGGTTCCTTTGCACACTCGCCTTGCCTGATCATATTGTTTCACCCAATCTCACTCACCCCCATCTATCTCCCATCCCACCCCGCCAGGTGGTCCTGTATGAGGACGAGTTGGCCGACAGTGGCATCTCAAAAGGCTCTCTTGCACGTACTCGCCTTGCCTGCTCGTACCACCACACCCAACCCAACCTCCCACCCATCTATCTCCCACCCCACCAGGTGGTCCTGTATGAGGACGAGTTGGCCGACAGTGGCATTTCCCTCCTCACTGCCAGAGCCGTGAGTAGCATCCAACCTTCCCTCCTCCTCCTCCTCCTCCTCCTCCTCCTCCTCCTCCTCCTCCTCCTCCTCCTCCTCCTCCTCCTCCTCCTCATCTAGCAAGACCCACGGGATGCTGTATGAGATGCCCATGCCCGTGTACAATATGAAGGCTGGGCTTTCCTGGGCTGCTCTTGAGGCACTTCTAAAGCCATGGCTAGGGGGCACTTTGTCCCAGACGCTCTGTGTGTTGACTTTTGAGTCGACTCAAAAGTCAGGCGACTTTTGGGTCGAATCAAAAGTAAGGGCGCTTTGTCCCAGATACTATGTGTGAATATGGAGCTAGATTCCACATCATAATTTAAAAGCTACGCTCCCCGTTTTTTGGTCTTGAAGGTACGGTGCATGGCTGTCATCAGCTCGTGCCAATTCATTCTCAGCTCGTGTTGTTTTGTTTATTTTACTGTCAGATAATTACTTGAATCAGAAAGGATACTGAATATGAGTCATCCGCCAGTTGATGCCACAGTATCTCTTTCCCTTACTCTCCTCTCTCCTCTCCTGCAGCGTTGTTTCTTCGCTTGCGTTTCAACCGGTGTCAATGCCCCTGGGAGCAAACGGTCTTGTGATGTCATTATTGTGATGCCAAAATGCTTTTTCATCCTTGAGTCAAACAAAAAAAAACGTTCGCTTTTTCCGTTCTTGCCCACCCTTGTCTGTCCCTGGGAGCAGAGGGTCATGCCAACCTGCTGGTTCATCCTCCTCCGCTTCTGGGTGAGTCTCCCATCTGACGTCACCAACTCTCATCTGACGTCACCATCTCCCATCTGACGTCACCATCTCCCATCTGACGTCACCACCTCTCATCTGACGTCACCAACTCTCATCTGACGTCACCATCTCCCATCTGACGTCACCATCTCCCATCTGACGTCACCACCTCTCATCTGACGTCACCACCTCCCATCTGACGTCACCACCTCCCATCTGACGTCACCACCTCTCATCTGACGTCACCACCTCCCATCTGACGTCACCACCTCCCATCTGACGTCACCACCTCCCATCTGACGTCACCATCTCTCATCTGACGTTATTATCTCCAACACTAAGCCATGTCATTGCAGTGAAGCCATGTCATTGCAGTGAAGCCATCTCATTGCAGTGAAGCCATGTCATTGCAGTGATGCCATGTCATTGCATTGCAGTGATGCCATGTCATTGCAGTGATGCCATGTCATTGCAGTGATGCCATGTCATTGCAGTGATGCCATGTCATTGCAGTGATGCCATGTCATTGCAGTGATGCCATGTCATTGCAGTGATGCCATGTCCCTGCAGTGATGCCATGTCCCTGCAGTGATGCCATGCCCTGTCTCGTCTCTTTCGATACCCATCTCTCCCCCATTCCCCTCAGCTGCCTGTGTAAAGAGCTCTCGTCTGCCTGCGCAACTCTCCACCCCCCTCCTTTGTCTCCCTTCTTGACTCGTCCCTGCTAATGTCCCTTTCACCCGCTCCCCGCCTCCTCCCCTCCCCCCTCCACCCAGCTGCGAGTGGACGGGGCTCTCATGCGCCTGCGCGATTCTCGCTTCTTTTGTGCCTTCAACCGCACGCCTGCTCCCAACACCTCTCTCTCACCGCCATCCACCCTGGCAACGTCAGCTCCCCCCACCCTTTCAACAGCCGCC
This sequence comes from Closterium sp. Naga37s-1, assembly GCA_947471745.1. Classification (NCBI taxonomy): domain Eukaryota; kingdom Viridiplantae; phylum Streptophyta; class Zygnematophyceae; order Desmidiales; family Closteriaceae; genus Closterium; species Closterium sp. Naga37s-1. The sequence goes on along the minus strand of CANJKZ010000169.1, from coordinate 2,412,797 downwards.
GCGACAGCAGCCCAAACCGCTGCAGCAGATGCTGTTGCTTCTGTTTCTGCTGCAGCTGCAAGTCCAGACTCGCATCGCACCCAGCAGCAGCAGCAGCAGCAGCAGCAGCAGCAGCAGCAGCAGGAAAAGGAGGAGAAGCGAGATATGGGCCGGGATGGGCAAGATAGAACATCAGACGAGGAGGAGAAGCATGGCATGCCTTTAGTCATTCGAGAGTACACGGAACGAGAGAACACCTTTGCTGCTCTGGCTGCTGTATGTACCTTCGTACCTTGCTCATTCTCCACCACTCCAACCATCTCTTCCGCCTATATTTCCATTTGCAAACCTTCCCATCCCCCTGTGTACTTCACCAGATGTCTGAATACCTTCACTTTCCATCTCTCTCTGTTTCTTTCCTGTTGGCTGTGTACCTCTTCGTCTGTCTGTATACCTTCTCATTTGCTTCAATGCCTTCTCATCCATCTGTATACCTTCTCATGTGTTTGTATACTTTCTCATCCTTCTGTATACCTCGTCATCCCTCTTCTTCCTCCTCCTCTTCCCTGCCTCGTCTGTTCCCTCCTTCCTGCCCCCCAAGCCCAAGTGGCACCCCTCCGCTTCAGCAAAGTGGCTTCTTATGACTCCAAGGCGCTCATTCCCCTCTCCACGCCTGTCAATCTTCGCATTATACCTTCCCCCCCTCTCGCCTCCTCTGCTCCCTCGCTTCTGCTACCTGAGAGAGCAGAAAGGATACCCTCCAACGATATTCCTCCCCGCATCCCCTCTGCTCCCCCCCTGCTGCCTCCCTGCTGTCTTCCTGCTGCTTTCGTCCTGCCACCCTGCTGTTTTTTTGCAGAAGGGGTACCCCTCAGACCCGGCATTCTATTCGGATCCATTCCAAGTCAGCGACAAGCTCTCCATCGTGTGCTCTTGGACAGAGAAATTGCAGACAAAAAGACGTGGGGTACTTCAATATAGCCTACCATGACCATACCTCTTCCCACCACTACGATATTATTACCATAAAAGCTAAAATGGTTAAGTTTTTGTTTTGTTTTGTTTTGTTTTGTTTGTTTTTTTTTTTTTTCCAACATTTGCCAGATTGGCAAATGGTGTTCTCCCTTTTTACATTTTTCCACATAAGGGGTTACTCCGGATTTACTAAATATGCATTGCGTCTGTTGTTTCTCACACTCACTGCACGATAATCCGCTGGCCCTCTCCGTCAAACCCCTCACCACCGACCAAGCCAACACTGTTGTTATGACTGAAGGATCGTCGTAGTGGACATGATAAGTCTGTCAAGTTTGAGAGAAGACAATGAAATCTCTGTAATGACCTTGTCAATAAAGTTGAAAGAAAACAAGATGATTATAAGATCGGAGTACAAGGGTATAAATAGCAATCCTAGCTAACCATGTGTCAAACTGTATGTTTGTGTTCTCTCTAGGCTATAGTGGGTTAGCATACAAGGGGTACAACACTTTAGGGTTAGGTACTTGTACTCATGCATGCTACCTAGTCCATCATTCCTGCCTGCTTATTCTAACATGGTATTAGAGCAGAATCGTTCCTAGGGCCCACCGAACGTTCCGCCCTGCCCTACCCGTAAATTTTTTCTTCCTACGCTGCCCCTGCAGCCGCGCTGCCCTTGCAGCCTGCGCGCTGCCCCTGCGACCGCGCTGCCCCTGCAGCCGTGCTCGCCCCTGCGACCGCGCTGCCCCTGCAGCCGTGCTCGCCCCTGCGACCGCGCTGCCCCTGCAGCCGTACTCGCCCCTGCGACCGTGCTGCCCCTGCAGCCGTGCCTGCCCCTGTGGCCCGCGTGCTGCCCCTGCAGCCCGCGCGTTCGCCCCTGCAGCCCGTGGGCGCTGCCTCTGCAGCCCGCGCGCCGCCCTGCCGAGCCGCGCGTCGCCCCTGCAGCCCGTGGGCGCTGCCCCTGCAGCCCGCGCGCCGCCCTGCCGAGCCGCGCGTCGCCCCTGCAGCCCGTGGGCGCTGCCCCTGCTGCCCGCGCGCCGCCCTGCCGAGCCGAGCGTTGCCCCTGCAGCCTGGGCGCCGCCCTGCCGAGCCGCGCGCCGCCCCTACAGCCCGTACGCCGCCCTACCGAGCCGCGCGTCGCCCCTGCAGCCCGTGGGCGCTGCCCCTGCTGCCCGCGCGCCGCCCTGCCGAGCCGAGCGTCGCCCCTGCAGCCTGGGCGCCGCCCTGCCGAGCCGCGCGCCGCCCCTACAGCCCGCGCGCCGCCCTGCCGAGCCGCGCGTCGCCCCTGCAGCCCGTGGGCGCTGCCCTTGTAGCCCGCGCGCCGCCCTGCCGAGCCGCGCGTCGCCCCTGCAGCCCGTGGGCGCTGCCCTTGTAGCCCGCGCGCCGCCCTGCCGAGCCGCGCGTCGCCCCTGCAGCCCGTGGGCGCTGCCCCTGCAGCCCGCGAGCAACCCTAAACCCTAAAAAAAAAAAAAAAAAAAAAAAAAAAAAAACTACTACTGCTGCTGCTTCTCGTGCTACTGCTGCTACTACTGCTGCTGCTGGTGGAGGTGCTGCTGGGAGTGCTGGAGGTGCTGCTGGTGCTGGAGGAGCTGGAGGTGCTGGACCTACTCCTGACCGTCGTTGTCTGTCATGGCCACTATCGCGGCAGTTGCTGCGGCCAGGGGTGGACACCAGCGGGCACTGCCTCTCCCGGACGACCCCACCCCTCAGCAGCTCCGTGAGTGGGTTGTTCAGCGAGGCAGGCCTGGTGGTGGAGGTTTTGATTTTAAGTGGCCTAAGCGACGTCGCGACTGTGCTTCTCAGCGATGCGTCCCTGGCTGTGTAGAGGTTCCTGCTCTCTGTTCTAGTGAGTCTGCTGCCGCCCCAGGTGCTAGTGAGGCTGCTGCCGCTCCAGGTACTAGTGAGTCTGCTGCAGCTCTAGGTGCCCGTGAGTCTGCCGATGCTCTAGGTGCTAGTGCGTCTACTGCCTCAGGTCCTGCCTCAGCTGAGGTCTTGCACACTTTCACGCTTGACTCAGGCGCGTCACGTTGCTTCTTTCGTGATTGCACCACAGTCACACCACTCACAGCACCTGTCCCAGTCTCACTGGCTGACCCCTCTGGGGGCCCAGTAGTTGCGAGAGCCTCCACGGTCCTCCCTTGTCCAGCAGTCCCCTCCGGCTCTCTGTCAGGTCTCCACCTCCCCACGTTCTCGACGAACTTGGTGAGAAACGCTGCCATTGAGGATGTCTGGGTTGATACCTTTATTCATGGAGGGCAGCGTGTGGCGATCTATACGTGCTCCCGGACTGGCCGTCACCTGGCTACGTTCACTCGACAGCCTGGGTCTAGTCTGTACACACTGACCACTGCGTCTGCACAGGTGGCTGAGTCAGGTCAGGTGGCCGCGTCGAGTCGGGCGTCTGCGTCGGGACAGTTAGCTGCGTCTTGCTCGTGCAGAGTACTCACGCACGAGACTCAGCGCTGGCACCATCGTCTTGGTCACCCCTCCCTGCCGCGTCTACGCAGCATGCACTCCCGTCTCCTTGTCTCTGACCTCCCCAGGACCCTGCCCCCCCTGCCGCGCTCGCTTGCCCCGCCGTGCCTTCCTTGCGTCGAGGGGCGGCAGCGCGCCGCTCCTCAATCCTCCGAGTTTCCTCCGACCACTGCTCCTCTGCAGACTCTCCAGATGGATGTGTGGGGCCCGGCCCCCATCGGTGGAACGGACCGCGAGCACCACTTCCTGCTGGTTGTTAACGACTACACACGCTACACCACTGTCTTCCCCTTGCGTCGCAAGGCGGAAGTCAGCGGTTTCCTGATCCCCTGGATCCGTGCTACTAGTCTCCTGCTGCACGAGCGGTTTCAGCAGGACTTCCCAGTCCTGCGTCTACACTCTGACAGGGGCGGTGAGTTCTCCTCTGACCTCCTTGCGGGGTTCTGTCGAGACGAGGGCATCCGCCAGACTTTCACGCTTCCGGCCTCTCCTCAGTAGAATGGGATTGCTGAGCGTCGCATTGGCTTGATCATGGAGGTTGCTCGCACCTCCATGATCCATGCGACTGCCCCCCATTTTCTGTGGTCGTTTGCGGTCCGATACGCTGCGCATCAGCTCAACCTCTGGCCCCGTGTCTCTGTGCCAGAGACCTCGCCCACCCTCAGGTGGACGGGGAAGGCTGGTGATGCGTCAGTGTTTCGGGTCTGGGGCGCGCTCTCCCTTGTTCGCGATGCCAAAGCGAGCAAGCTCTCCTCTCGCACTCTCCGCTGCGTCTTCCTTGGCTTCCCCACTGACGCCCCGCCGTGGCAGTTCTACCACCCGCGCTCGCGTCGAGTCTTCTCCTCTCAGGACGTCACCTTTACTACCAGTTACACCCGCACGCGTCCCACCCGATTCCCCTAGCACCCCTCTTCCTGGTACCAGTCCACCCCCCGGTAGACCCCCTCCCCCCACAAGGTCCTGCTCCCTCAGGTGTGTCTCAGGTCGACCCACCCCCCTTGGATGAGCCAGTGGAGATCTCTTCTGACTCCTCTGGCCCAGCTGAGGGGGGTGACCCAGTTGCGGACGACAAGGCGGCCACTCGCCGCTCTCCACGCTTGGAGACCCCCCCGGGTTTTCCGCCTCGACCGTCTTCGCCCCCTCCGCAGCCTGATGCTGTGGACTCTGGAGCTGAGACTACACGTGCTGAGACAGAGGGTGAGGGTTCTGGAGGTGCTGTGCCTGTGGGTGCTGGTTTGGGGGTGCTGCGACTTGGGGTGCTGACTCTGGGGGTGCTGCGAGTCCTAGTGGCGGTGGATTTGTGGGTGACCCTGTTGGAGGTCCTGGAGCTGGAGGTACTAGAGGTGCTTCTGGTGCTGGAGGTGCTAGAGCTACCACTACTGGAGGTGCTGGAGCTGGACAGCCACCGCAGCCTGCTCTACTTGAGACACTCTCGCCGCAGGCGATTCGTGCGTGGGTCGTTCGGCGAGGCAGTCCTGGTGGTGGAGGGTACAGTCCTGCTGGTGCTGGAGCTACTAGTCCTAGAGGTGCTGCTGGTGCTGGAGCTACTAGTCCTAGAGGTGCTGGAGGTGCTGGAGGTACTGCTGGAGGCACTAGAGGTGCGGCTGGTACTGGAGGTACTGGAGCTGCTAGTCCTGGAGGTACTGCGGGTACTGGAGCTGCTGGCACTGGAGGTGCTGGTGCTACTGGTGCTGGAGCTGCGGGAGCTGTTGGTCCTGGAGGTGCTCGTACTAGAGGTACTGGAGCTGCCGGAGCTGGTGGTGCTGCTCGTGCTGGAGGTGCTACTGGAGCTGCTGACCCTGGAGGTGCTGGTGTTGCCGGTGCTCGAGGCGCTGGAGCTGGAGGTACTGGAGGTGCTGGAGCTGCTGGTCCTGGAGGTGCTCGTACTAGAGGTGCTGGAGCTGCCGGAGCAGGTGGTACTGCTGGTGCTGGAGGTGCTGGAGGTGCTACTGGAGCTGCTGGCACTGGAGGTGCTGGTGCTGCTGGTGCTGGAGGCGCTGGAGCTGGAGGTACTGGAGGGGCTGGAGCTGCTGGTCCTGGAGGTGCTCGTACTAGAGGTGCTGGAGCTGCCGGAGCAGGTGGTACTGCTGGTGCTGGAGGTGCTGGAGGTGCTACTAGAGCTGCTGGCACTGGAGGTGCTGGAGGTACTGCTGGTGCTGGAGGCGCTGGAGCTGGAGCTGGAGGTACTAGAGGTGCTGGAGCTGCGGGTCCTGGAGGTACTCGTACCGGAGGTGCTGGAGGTACTGCTGGTGCTAGAGGTGCTGGAGCTGCCGGAGCTAGTGGTGCTGGAGGTGCTGGAGGTGCTGGTGCTACTGGTGCTGGAGGTGCTGCTGGGAGTGCACGTGGAGCTGCTCGTACTGGAGGTACGGGAGCTGCTGGTGCTCTTCGCCACCTTCTCAGTCTTCCGCCAGGTGCTACTGACTTCCCTGTGGCAGGTACTACTCCTCCGTTACTGTTTCTACCGGCCGACCAGTCTCAGCCGCCACTGCTACCGCACTCCCCACTGCCTGCTCCTACTCCTTACACGGCGGTGACACAGTCCCTGTCTGAGCGTCGAGAGCCTGAGACTCGTGCTTCCACCCCTGAGCGTCGAGAGCCTGAGTCTAGCTTTGACCTTGAGCCTGAGCCTAGAGCTGCTGTCCGTGCTCGTGTTCCTCGTGTTCGTCGTCCGCGTGCTCCGACTGTCCCAGGCACTCACGATGGCACTCACGATATGACACTCCGTCCTTCCTCTGTTCCACAGCGTGTTGTCCTGCCGTTACCTCATGCGTCCTCTCTTCCTGACGTTGCTGACCCTCCGTCTGACCTTGCTCGTGCGTCCAGTCCGACTGTTACTCGCTTTCTTGCTACGGTGGTGACTGACCCTTCGTTCTCGTCTCCTGCTGCGTCTGCCTTAGTCGCTGAGCTCGTTGACTTTGCTGCTGTGTACCGCCTAGACTACCTTGCGAGTCTTGTTTCTGACCCTGTCCCTGCCTGTCCTCCGTCCGTCGGGGGTGAGACTGCCCTTGGCTGTACTGCCCTTGGCTGTGACGTTCTTGAGGACAGACAGGAGGAGCTGGAGTGCCTTGCGGCCGCTGCACCCCATCTCGCGACCATGCTGCTTGCCCCTGAGGGAGACCCGGATGCACTTGACATCCCCACCCCGCGCTCTTACAGAGAGGCAATCTTGGGTGAGTACTCCTCTCAGTGGCAGACAGCCATGGACGCAGAGATGGCTTCCTCGAAGTCCACAGGCACCTACGTCGATGAGGTTCCCCCACCTGGGGCGAACATCGTCAGTGGCATGTGGATTTTCAAGGTGAAGCGGCCGCCGGGTTCTCCGCCTGCCTTCAAGGCACGTTACGTTGCTCGAGGCTTCAGTCAGCGTGCGGGGGTCGACTTCTTTCAGACCTTCTCCCCCACCCCGAAGACGACCACTCTTCGGGTGTTGCTACACGTTGCAGCTCAGCGTGATTACGAGCTGCACTCCCTCTACTTCTCCACAGCTTTCTTGCAGGGTAGCCTTCACGAGGCCATCTGGTTCCGCCGTCCAGAGGGCTTCACTGGGTCGTTTCCTGAGGGTACCCAGTGGAGCCTACGAGGACCAGTGTACGGCCTGAGTCAGGCGCCCCGCGAGTTGCACGACACACTGAGGACGACAATTGCGGCTCTTGGGTTTGCTCCTTTGACTGTTGACCCGTCGCTGTTGGGGCTGCTGGTCACAGTTGGGGCTGCTGGTCACAGGTGGGGCTGCTGGTCACAGGTGGGGCTGCTGGTCACAGGTGGGGCTGCTGGTCACAGGTGGGGCTGCTGGTCACAGGTGGGGTTGCTGGTGCTGGTGCTGGCGGCTGGCGCTGGTGCTGGTTCCTGGTGCTGGCGGCTGGCGCTGGGGCTGGTTCCTGGTGCTGGCGGCTGGCGCTGGGGCTGGTTCCTGGTGCTGGCGGCTGGCGCTGGGGCTGGTTCCTGGTGCTGGCGGCTGGCGCTGGGGCTGGTTCCTGGTGCTGGCGGCTGGCGCTGGTGCTGGTTCCTGGTGCTGGCGGCTGGCGCTGGGGCTGGTTCCTGGTGCTGGCGGCTAGCGCTGGGGCTGGTTCCTGGTGCTGGCGACTGGCGCTGGGGCTGGTTCCTGGTGCTGGCGGCTGGCGCTGGGGCTGGTGCCTGGTGCTGGCGGCTGGTGCTGGTGCTGGTTCCTGGTGCTGGCAGCTGGCGCTGGTGCTGGTTCCGCCGCCACTCCCTTCCCCTCCTCTCTCTCCTTTCCACAGCGTCCCGCCGCCACTCCCTTCCCCTCCTCTCTCTCCTTTCCACAGCGTCCCGCCGCCACTCCCTTCCCATCCTCCCTCTCCTCCCCATGGCGACCGCCGCTGCACACGCAAACAGTCGCGACGGGGGGGGGTGACGGGCAGGGGGCGGGGGGAATGCGACGGGCAGAGCGGGCGAATGAGCGGCTGGGGCGATCGCCGGTGCTCTGGCGATCGTCGCTGGCGTTCCCCCGTCACTCCTATCCCCTCTTCCCTCTCACCCCCACAGAGTTCCGCCGCCACTCCCATCCCTTCTTCCCTCTCCCCCCCACAGCGACCGCCGGTGCGACAGGCGAGGTGCAGGGTGGCGCTGGCTGCAGTCGATGGCGCAAACGCGATCGCGGGCCGCTGGCGACTTCGCTGGCGACTTCGCTGGCGGGTCGCTGGCGGTCGCCATAGCGTCCGCCGCGCCCGTCGCGCTGAGAGCCGCGACGAGGCAGGCGACGACGATGCGACGGGCAGGCGACGGGGGGCAGCGCGAGCAGCAGGGAAAAAAAAAGATACGCAAGGTGCGGATTTCGCGCCACTAACTGTAGCAGTCGCGAAATGTGATGGGCCCATAAACGAAATAGGTCCTAGGACGGACCGCTCTGATACCATGTCAGAATCCCAACCACTAGACCATTGGGATAAAAGGGCTTGTTAAGTAGCGGGTCAGTGCGCCCATAACCCCCCAGGCCAACATGCCTGTAACCCTTCCCTAGGATCAATCGGGGATCACCAGTGGACCTCTGACACCCCCCCGCACTGGGATGCCCGAAGTGCACACACTGGGATTCGAACCCGAGACCTTCGCTCTGATACCATGTTACGATACGATCTTAACTAGAGTACGGGTTTAACTAAGGGCCTAGGCTTAGCAGCCTAGGCCAAACGGGTGTCGAGGGAGTTGAGCCAAGGGAGAATCGAGAATGTGTGTCTTCACTATAGGTTTGCAAGAACATATAGCAAAGAAACAAAGAGGTGCACCACCACAACAAAGAAACATAACTACACTAAAGCTAAAGCTACAGGCAGTTATAAACATATATAAATATATATCGCGACACACCCCCTTAACTGCCTGCAGCACATAGCTAGAGCAAGTCACACCCCCTGAAGGGGTATAGCAGGTGCGGTGGGAGACGGCAGAGGGGTACGTGAGGAGGAGGAGGCAAGAGGAAGAGAGGAGAGGAGAATAGATAAGAACACAGGAGGAGGTGAGTGGGGGATGAGGAGAGGAGGTGGGGGGGTGGCCGCAGCGTCCCCTCTTACTAACCCCCTTTTACGAAAGGGGGGTTGAGTGGGGGATGAGGAGAGGAGGTGGGGGGGTGGCCGCAGCGTCCCCTCTTACTAACCCCCACATCCCCACCCCCAACCAACCACCCGCCCTCAACCTCACCCCCCATTTCAGCCGGGTATTCCCTCCACCCCTGTATTCCTCCATACCTCTCCCAACCCACGATGGTCCCTGTACAGTCTTTCACAAGTGGGCTGCTGGGCACAGGTGGGGCTGCTGGTCACAGGTGGGGCTGCTGGTCACAGGTGGGGCTGCTGGTCACAGGTGGGGCTGCTGGTCACAGGTGGGGCTGCTGGTCACAGGTGGGGCTGCTGGTCACAGGTGGGGTTGCTGGTGCTGGTGCTGGCGGCTGGCGCTGGTGCTGGTTCCTGGTGCTGGCGGCTGGCGCTGGGGCTGGTTCCTGGTGCTGGCGGCTGGCGCTGGGGCTGGTTCCTGGTGCTGGCGGCTGGCACTGGGGCTGGTTCCTGGTGCTGGCGGCTGGCGCTGGGGCTGGTTCCTGGTGCTGGCGGCTGGCGCTGGTGCTGGTTCCTGGTGCTGGCGGCTGGCGCTGGGGCTGGTTCCTGGTGCTGGCGGCTAGCGCTGGGGCTGGTTCCTGGTGCTGGCGGCTGGCGCTGGGGCTGGTTCCTGGTGCTGGCGGCTGGCGCTGGGGCTGGTGCCTGGTGCTGGCGGCTGGTGCTGGTGCTGGTTCCTGGTGCTGGCAGCTGGCGCTGGTGCTGGTTCCGCCGCCACTCCCTTCCCCTCCTCTCTCTCCTTTCCACAGCGTCCCGCCGCCACTCCCTTCCCCTCCTCTCTCTCCTTTCCACAGCGTCCCGCCGCCACTCCCTTCCCATCCTCCCTCTCCTCCCCATGGCGACCGCCGCTGCACACGCAAACAGTCGCGACGGGGGGGGGTGACGGGCAGGGGGCGGGGGGAATGCGACGGGCAGAGCGGGCGAATGAGCGGCTGGGGCGATCGCCGGTGCTCTGGCGATCGTCGCTGGCGTTCCCCCGTCACTTCTATCCCCTCTTCCCTCTCGCCCCCACAGAGTTCCGCCGCCACTCCCATCCCTTCTTCCCTCTCCCCCCCACAGCGACCGCCGGTGCGACAGGCGAGGTGCAGGGTGGCGCTGGCTGCAGTCGATGGCGCAAACGCGATCGCGGGCCGCTGGCGACTTCGCTGGCGACTTCGCTGGCGGGTCGCTGGCGGTCGCCATAGCGTCCGCCGCGCCCGTCGCGCTGAGAGCCGCGACGAGGCAGGCGACGACGATGCGACGGGCAGGCGACGGGGGGCAGCGCGAGCAGCAGGGAAAAAAAAAGATACGCAAGGTGCGGATTTCGCGCCACTAACTGTAGCAGTCGCGAAATGTGATGGGCCCATAAACGAAATAGGTCCTAGGACGGACCGCTCTGATACCATGTCAGAATCCCAACCACTAGACCATTGGGATAAAAGGGCTTGTTAAGTAGTGGGTCAGTGCGCCCATAACCCCCCAGGCCAACATGCCTGTAACCCTTCCCTAGGATCAATCGGGGATCACCAGTGGACCTCTGACATCCCCCCGCACTGGGATGCCCGAAGTGCACACACTGGGATTCGAACCCGAGACCTTCGCTCTGATACCATGTTACGATACGATCTTAACTAGAGTACGGGTTTAACTAAGGGCCTAGGCTTAGTAGCCTAGGCCAAACGGGTGTCGAGGGAGTTGTGCCAAGGGAGAATCGAGAATGTGTGTCTTCACTATAGGTTTGCAAGAACATATAGCAAAGAAACAAAGAGGTGCACCACCACAACAAAGAAACATAACTACACTAAAGCTAAAGCTACAGGCAGTTATAAACATATATAAATATATATCGCGACACGACACTACTCTGCCGCCGTTCTACATCCTCGTGTACGTCGACGACTTGGTTTTTGCTACTGCTGACACTGAGGCACTGGCTCTAGTGAATGCGGAGCTGCAGGAGAGACACACCTGCACTGACCTGGGTGAGCTGCGGAGCTATCTTGGCTTGCAGATCACCCGGGACAGAGCACGGCGCACCATCACCCTGACTCAGTCACACATGGTGCACCAGGTCCTTCAGCGCTTCGGCTTCACGTGGTCCTCGCCACAGCCCACTCCTCTGTCTACCGGCCACTCGCTCTCAGCTCCACCCTCGGACGAGTCCGTAGAGCCGAGTGGTCCGTACCCAGAGCTTGTGGGTTGCCTCATGTACATGATGACGTGCACACGACCTGACCTCGCGTACCCTCTCAGCCTCCTGGTTCGCTACGTTGCACCTGGTAGACACCGAAAGCTGCACTTTGATGCTGCGAAGAGGGTACTGCGTTACTTGTGCAGTACATCGGGCATGGGGCTCGTGCTTGGAGGACGGAGTTCAGTGGTACTCACAGGACACTCTGACGCTTCTTGGGCCGACGACCAGGCGACTCAGCGTTCGTCACAGGGTTACACCTTCAGTCTTGGCTCTGGTTTTGTCTCGTGGAGGTCCACTCGTTCTTCTTCTGTGCTTGGCTCCAGCTGCGAGGCCGAGATCTACGCTGGGGCCATGGCTGCACAGGAGCTACGCTGGCTGACCTACCTGCTGACCGACTTGGGGGAGCGGCCTCGTTCTCCTCCAGTTCTGTACGTCGATAACAAGGCAATGCTTGCCTTGTGTCGCGAGCAGAGACTGGAGCACAGAACGAAGCACATTGCTCTTCGCTACTTCCTTGCGCGTGAGTTGCAGCAGCGTGGTCAGCTGCGCCTTGCTTATGTGGCCTCTCGGGCCAACACTGCTGATGTCTTCACCAAGGCCCTTGGGTCTGGTGATCATCAGCGTTTCTGCACTGCTCTTGGGCTTGTGCTCACTCTGCCTCACCTGCTGGTTGGTTGACTTGCTCTTGTTGTACACTGATATATATATATTTATAACTGCTTGTTTACTCTTGCTAGGTTGTAATCAGTGTACTGCCTTGCTATTATAACTCTGCATGTGAACTGGCCTTGTGGCCGTTTGCTTGTGCTCAGATTGTGTGGTGTCCTTGAGATCCACCCTGAGTTTTGCTTTGCTTTGCTTGTTCTCTTGCTTGACTGGTCTTGTGACCGTCTGTTGTGTTTGCTATCTCCCACTTAGCCTATGGGGGTGTGTCAAACTATATGTTTGTGTTCTCTCTAGGCTATAGTGGGTTAGCCTACAAGGGGTACAACACTTTAGGGTTAGGTACTTGTACTCATGCATGCTACCTAGTCCATCATTCCTGCCTGCTTATTCTAACACCATGTACTCTGAGGGGTACATTCAGGGCTGACGTTTCATATTTGGCCTCCCTGAATCTGGGAAAAAAATTCCCCATGTATTATGGGTGCACATTTTTCGGAAGTACGCTACCCTGATTGCTCAGGGTTCAACAATGCGTCACTCTGATTCGTCAGGGTTCACAGCACGAGATGAGGGTTAGTTGCAACACTGCACAGAGCACGTGCCTGTGGCATGGCAGCAAAGGGGGGGGTGAATGTGGACGTCGAATGAGTTGGGAGGTGAGTGTCGTGCGATTCTTCCTCACGTTAACTTTCCTGCCTCCGAACGTCAGAACGACAGTCGTTTCTGACTGTCACGGAACCCAATCGTGCGGACATTTTGGCACGTCCACAAAGGCCAATGCCGCACGCGACAAAAAAAATGTGCACATCAACTGGCGCGCCAGTCAATGGCACAATGCAATTTCGACCGTCCCATGGGAGCCGGTGGCCATTGGAATTTGTCGCGTGAACGTTCGATGCAGACGCATGTGAGTGGTTGCACCAAGTCTTTCTTGTTTATTGCCCCAGGCAACTCTCGTCGCGTGGCATGTGAGGTGTGTCTGACCAACATCGAGTTCTGCCACCCTGGACCAATCGGGCTGCACTTTTCTGCCAAATAAAGGGGCCCCATCTCAGGAACGCGAAATCATGATTACGCACATCGGGGGTTATCGGGACGAAGTTTCGGGGAAGCTTCGTCCCGATAACATCGCATTCAGGGTCCACAAGACGCGTACTCTGTATTGACAGGGTCCATAAGAACACTACACTGAGAGTGTACACAAAATTTCAGGGTCCGCTAAAGCAATACTCTGAATGTATCAGGGTTCAAAAGGCTATAAGACTGAAATTACAGGGACCACAAAGTGACAAGTCTGAAATCACCCTGAAATCAAGGTAATTACCCTGATAAAATCAGCCATGGGTACATTCCCTTATTAACTGAATTGCATTGCTACAGTAACCACGAATGTTGCTCTTCTCGACAGTTACCATGTTGCATCGCGTAACTACCAAGTGCGGTTACTGGATGGTCAAGAGTAACGACCAGGGTTTTTTTTTTTTCGTTTTCCACTACTCGGATTTTCAGGGTTGTTTTGTTTTAAACTCTGAAAATCAGGGTTGATCCTGAGCGTTGCTCTGATCTGTCAGAGAAAACTTAACTTCTGAAAAAAAAAACGCTGTGTAGTCAGTGTAACTGTTTTCTCTACTCTGAGTGCTTTCCTCAAGTATTGAATCCTGCACATTCGCGTCCCCACATAACGTTTATACTGTTGTGCTACTTCTAGACGAACCGGGAGTGCAGAATGTTTTGTTTTGTTCAATATCCGCGCGACTGACCATCTGACGCTAGCAAACAAGGGGGGTACGCTTGGCTCGCCTGTACCCTCTACAGAGGAAACGGTAATCTCTTGAAAATTACACTAAGGCATCAGAGTCCCTTACAAGATTACTCTGACAAATCAGAGAAAAAGTAACTCCCAAAAACTTTACCCAGCAAGTACAGAGTACCCTATCAAAAACCACTCTGATTTTCAAAGAAACAGAGTAATTTACTCTAATAATATAACCCATGGTCACAACCGTTGACTGTCTTCGACTGTTGATCTTCGGGTGACTCTCGATCTTCCGCATGCTCTATATGAGCTATTGCGGTACTGGTACAAACGCGTTGCTTGTTATGAAGTGACGCGTGAGTGGAGATCCTTCGGGAATGTTACTATAACCTTTCGTTTGTTCCAACACTCCCCTTCATTTTTGAAGGTGATCCACGTGGGATTTCCTCGAGATCCCGCAGAGGTCGGTGCAGTGCTGGAACTTCTGACGTGGCAGCTTCTTGGTCAAGAAATCTGCTGCCATGTCACCAGTTGGGCAGTACGTGAGTTTGACCTTGCCCTTGTCGATCTCGTCCTTGACGAAGAAGTAACGAAGTGCGATGTGTTTCGTGCGGTTCACGAAGCCGGGCTTGTTCGCGATCTTGATCACGCTCTGGTTGTCGTAGAGTAACGTGAAGTGCCCGTTCATCGTCACTTTCGCTTCCTGCAGGAGCTCCATCAGGTACAATCCTTCGCGAACAGCTGCGTTGGCGGCGATGAACTCATCTTTGGCTGACGAAAGTGCAATGAGCTCATGCTTCTGGGAGTTCCAAGAGATGAGTCCAGCAGGTTGGAGTTGAAAAATGAATCCTGTGCGGGAGCGTCTGTTGTCAATGTCTCCCGCGTGATCTGCGTCAACGTAGCCGTGAAGCTATAGAGGCGGTGAGGTTAGCCTCGTAGGTGAGTCCGACGTCAGGAGTAGAAACGAAGTATTGAAGTGCTCGGCGTAGATCCAGTAGATTCTCCCCTTCAGGTCGCTTCAGGTACAGAGCGAGCTGGCTTGCGACGTAGGAGAGATCGGGCCGGCACGTGACGGCGGCGAACAAGAGACACCCCAGCTGCTGCTGATAGAGCCGGTGGTCCTCGATGGAGAGCGGTGTGGTGTCGGGTTCGTGGTTAGGAGGAGGAGTGCGGAAGGGGGTGGTGAGGTTGATCGGGGCGACAGCGAACTTCTTCGCTAGTGTTTCCGCGTATTTAGTGGCGGAGAGGTGGATGGAGGTGGCGGATTGGGTGATGTTGAGGCCCAGAAATTGTGTGACGTTGTGGTTGATGGTCACTTCAAGCTTCTCCTTGATATCTGCCTCAAACCGATCCAGCAGCTTCGTGTCGTCGCCGATGTAGAGTAGGTCGTCGACGTAGGCGACAAGGAGAATGAACTTGCCACGCGACTCCTTGCGGTACATTCCGAGATCATGTGGCAGTTGAGTGAATCCGAGCTCCGTCAGGACGGTGTGCAGGTACTTCTGCCACAGTCGAGGCGCCTGCTTGATCCCATAGAGGGATTTTTTTAAGGAGGCAGACGGCGCCGTCGGCGTCCTCGAAGGCATGCGGCTGCTCGACGAAGATGATGGCGTCGACGGGAGCGTACAGAAATGCACTTCCGACGTCGATTTGACGGAGCGGGCGATGTTTAACGGCTGCAATGCAGATGAGGATGCGTACCGATGTGTGTCTTCCGACGGGCGCGTAGGTGAGATCGAAATCCACCATGTGGGTTTGCTCGAAGCCGCGTACCACCCATCTCGCCTTGTACTTGTCGATGGAGCCATCTGCAAGTGTTTTGATTCGGAAGACCCATTTGCCGCTGAGATTTTTCTCCCCTTCGCTGATAATCGTGGAACCAGCTTCCACGTTCCGCGGTTCTTCAGTGCCGCGACTTCCGCTGCCATGGCTGCCTTCCATTTCTCACTGTCGGGGCCAGACAAGGCTTGGCGAACGGTGGTAGGTTCCTTGGGGGAGGCGTGGCGAACAGCGACAGCGAGTCCGAGGATGCGGAGACCGGTTTCGTTGGTTTTTTTCGTAGTGGAGGCGATCGTAGTCGTGGAAACTGGTTACTTCGACGACGTCGTCGTCACTTTCGTTGCCGAGGTGGAGGGTGTCTTGCGAGGTGTTTGGTGGTGGTAACTCGGCATCTGGTGATCGGCGCGCTGCACTATTGTAGTTGTGGGCTTCACGAGTTGTATCGTCGGGATCGAATTGGTGTACATGTATGAATGTCGGAGTCTGGAACGGGCTTGTAGGGGGGATGTTGGGTGCGCTGTCAAATTGGGTGACATCTGCTGCATCACCATCTTCTGCCAGGTCAGCTTCATCGTGTGGAGTTGCGAAGCTGCGGTGTCCCTAAAAAACCCTTTCCGGTGCCCGGTCAGCTTCGCGGTGCTCCTTGAACAGTGGAAGAGTCAGCTTCTCGTAGAAGATGCAGTCATGTGATTTTGTGACTTCGTATGTCGCGTAGTCTAGCACGATCCACGCCTTGTATTCTTTCTCGATCCCGAGGTGGATGCCCCAGCGTGCCCGGTCAGCAAATGTTCCGGTCCTTGCTGTGTGTGGCCTGTACTGTACCATGCAGCCGAACACTGGAAGCAGACGTGTGTCCGCTTTTCTGCCCGTCCAAGCCCTGTAGGGAGAGTTGTTGTTCTCGAGGCCTCGGGAGGACAGCAAGTTGTGCAGCCAGACTGCGTGGTTCATCGCGAACGGCCAGTATTTGGTTGGCACGACTGATTGCTTCATCAGGGCCTTATCCTTGTGGCGAGGCTTCTGTTTGTCCGTTCTGCTATACCTTGCTGCTCGTGAGCGTAGGGCAGGGACACCAGGTGCTCAACCCCCTTCTGCTTGAAGAGTTCCTTGAACTCTGTTGAGAAGAACTCCAAACCCCCGTCTGTCTGGTAGGGTTTTTAGGTTCAGTCCAGATTGGCGTTCAGCCCGCTTCATCCATGCCACGAAACACTCGAAGGCGAGAGAACGGCAGTCGGTGTTGACGGCCCAGACGTAGCGTGTGCACGCGTCGATGAACGTGAGCGTGTAGTACTCGCCGTCGAGCCCTTCTTGACTAAGAACCAGGAAGTCGCTGTATACTTTATCGAGCGGCTTGTAGCGTTCGTAGCCGGGAGGTAAGTCGGGAAAGGGTTTGTGGGCGAGTGACGCAGTCGGGCACACGGTGCATGGCGGGTCAGCTGATTCCGCTGTGAGGGAGCCTCCTCAAGGAAGGAGCAGCGCGTTGTCGTCAAAGACACCGGCCTGGAGAGAATTATTGAGCGTGGTGTGTGACGGATGTCCAAGTCGCTGGTGCCAAGTTTCCGGTTCCGCACGATATCCGACGGTCTTCTGATAATATTTGTGCCTTTCCGCTTTGTCGTTCTGCTTCTTTTCAGGTCCCTTGTCTGCGGCGGCGTCGGCGACTCCTGCAAAGGCTCGAATGGAGAGATGCTCCAGGACTTCTTTCGGGAATTTGGCGATGTCATCTGTATCGCCGGAGTGTAGTGCATCGCCGGTGATGAGCAGTTGCGGGAAGGATGCTCCTTCGGGCCATTCAGATGCGGGAAGGCCTTCCATCGGGACACGATGGTAGAGGTACTCGTCGCCGGTGACCGAGATTAGCTAGGGTCCTTGTTCTGGTGGCGGTGCTTCCTCGGTAGGTTCGGGTAGTTCCGCTGCCTTACTGAAGAATTCGTAGGTCATTTCTTCTTCTTCTTCTAACTCCTCTTGCACATGTTCCGGTGTGTCAGGAGCGTATTGGTCTAGAAATGGAGGTCCGCTCCAGCTGGTGCCGCGCGTTGCCCAGTAGGGATCGATTTTGGCAACGGGTTCAGGTGGAAGACCTGGGGCTTCTGGGTAACCCCATTCGTTGGGGGCGTTCGTCGGTACCCCAGCCTCCTTCCGCCGGGACGTTCGTCGGTACTGACGGCGGACCCCACCCTTCTTCTTCCTCTGTTGTTGCGGCGGCTCCTGCGGCTTCTCCGGTGGTCCCTTCCGCTTCTTCTTCTTCTGGAGCTTGGAAGGCACCCCAGCCTCCTCCAGGTGTAGTTTGTGGTGGTTCAATGACTCCCCACGGTTCGATCGTACAAGTAGGAGTTCCCCAGCCGGTTCCTGCTGCTGGAGTTGTTCCCCATCCTCCGGTGTCAGCTTCTGCAGTTGCTGACCCTCCGTTGTTGTCACCTTCCTCCATTGTTGCAGGTCCGGTGTCGCCTTGATTGGAGGTTGAGGCGGTTGGGACGGCGCGCAGGCGGAGGAGTCCATCAGAGGCAGGACGCTCGAGGTCCATCTCATCAGGGTGTGACCAAGTCGGTGCTTCGGTGGGAGTTGTCTTCAGGAGTAGGGTTCGTTCGGAGTCGCCTGTCGTCCCTTCCGCCGTGAAGTTCAACACGAAGAATTTGACGTCATCGATAGCCTTGTCAATGTAGGTATTTTTGTAGAAAAGTTCGAAGGTATTGTCTTCGCAGTTGCTCCAAATGTCGACTCCGCACCTCATGAGCTGTGCCGAAGAGAGGAGGTTGTGTTGCAGATCGGGAACGACCAGAACATCTCCGATGTGAATGGTGAAGTGAGTATCTTCGGCCTCGAGGTAAATCTCTCCGATTTTGTATGCCTTGAGACAGTTGTTGTTGGCGACAGTGATTTCGCACGGTCGCCGCATGCGTTTTGATTTGCTGATGAATGTCGGTGATCCCACCATGTGTTGACCGCACCAGTTGTCAAGATACCAGGTATTGTAGCTTTCGCGGTCCCGTCGCGCAATCCCAGCGATCTTCGGAGTGATAATGCGGTAGAAATCTCCAGTGTAAGGCGAGAGGTCAATGTATCTTCTCGCGGGAAGGCTAGGCAGAGACTCTGGAGTGCTTAGAGGCAACTCGAAGTCAGGTGGGATGTTGGTTGGCCGATTCGTCCAGCTGCTGAGGGTAGGGTCATTGTTTGAACTTGGCCTGATGGGATTGAGGGGCGCGATTGGTGGGTATTCGATGTCGTCGTAGAATCTGATGCCTGTGCGACGTCGCGCCATGCAGCTCATGATTGACATGATTGACATGGTCTTTGTCTGATGACTCCTGCGCGCATTTCGCCTTTGTCCTTGTTTGAAATGCGCACAGGAGTTTGTGAAGTGCTCGCAACCGAAGGCGGCGACATGGTTGATGTCGCAGCAGGAGAAATCGAGGGTGCCGAAGGCTGCTGACCAGAGGAGTTGTTGAGCCTTTCGTCAGCGGCCTTTTGCTTGTAGAAGCGATCGATAGTGTGACCAGGCTTTTTGCAGAATTTGCATAATGTTCCCTTCTTTCCATGCTGCTCCCCTTCAGTCGCTCCAGTAAAGAACACTAATGTTTCCCGCTTGTTGTTCTTCTCGTTGTACAGATCAATCCCCTTCTGCTCGGAGAGAAGCGTGGCGCAGAGCGCGGACTCGGAAATAGTTGCTCGAGCACGGAGCAACGACTGGCATTGGCGCCAATCGGGTCCAAGGCCGGAGAGAACCATCGAGACAAACATGTCGTCTGGGACGGTTCCGCCACACTTCTTAATGTGGTCGCGCAAATTGCGGCACCGATTGATATACGGTCCCGATTTCTCCCCTTCTTGCATTTTAATCGATGTCAGTTGGCTGAGAAGGCGACTCATTGTAACGGGATCTGTTGCCATGTATGATTTTTTCAGGTGCTCCCAAGATGCATACGCGGGTGCCCACTCTGACTTGTAGGAGCGAATGCCAAGCTGCTCGGAGGGGGAGAGGTTTCGGAGAAGAGTGGTGTACGTGAGAAGAGATTCGTGGTGGCATTGATGCTTCTCCTGGATGGTCCCTTCCGATGGGAAAGGTAAGGTTCCGTCGTAATACATCCCGATCTGAGCGGATGTTGCGAGGAGTTCGATTTCGAAGCTCCACGTGTAGAAATCTTTGCCGTCGAATTGAGTTGAGGTCTTCAGCTTTGAAGTCAAAACGAATTTTGTCTGCAGGGTCGCAATTGTTTCTGACTGTACTTTGTTGTTTACTGTCTTGTGCAGAAGCTGAAGCTTGACGGTTGTCAAAGGTGAAAGACCTCTCGGAGTTGACGCGGCGGTCTTCTCCAGGGAGAGGGAGTCCAGCAACTCCTCTTGCGTAACTTGAGCCATCGATGCGCATGGCTTGATGGCTCTCAAGAGCGTTGATGCGAGCGACAAGCTGATCAACGAGAGCGGCGCTGACGGAGGTCACCGCTGATGGTGCAGTGGGCGTTGCCGGTGGTGGGCCCGGAGAATCTGCAGTGGCTTTTCCTTCGGGAGCCATTGTGATGCAGAGTTGTAGTTTGTAATGAGTAACTTATAACGAGTTTGTTCTAGGAAGAACAAGAACCTGACAGGCCTTATAATCCACTCTAGCTCTCATACCATGTTGTTATAACTGAAGGATCATAGTGGACAGGATAGGTCTGTCAAGTTTGAGAGAAGACAATGAAGTCTCTGTAATGACCTTGTTAATAAAGTTGAAAGAAAACAAGATGATTATAAGATAGGAGTACAAGGGTATAAATAGCAATCCTAGCCAGCCATGTACTCTGAGGGGTACATTCCCTTATTAACTGAATTGCATTGCTACAGTAACCATGACTTTTGCTCTTCTCGACAGTTACCATGTTGCATCGCGCAACTACCAAGTGCGGTTACTGGATGGTCAAGAGTCACAACCGTTGACTGTCTTCGACTGTTGACCTTCGGGTGACTCTCGATCTTCCGCATGCTCTATATGAGCTATTGCGGTACTGGTACAAACGCGTTGCTTCGATATGAAGTGACGCGTGAGTGGAGATCCTTCGGGAATGTTACTATTACCTTTCGGTTATTCCAACGAACACCAACATTTTGTCACCGGCGTCAACGGACGAAAGGTGGTCTGGGGAATATGTCAAACTTATATGTTACATGTTGTGTAGGCTATAGTGGGGTAGCCCATATGGGGTACAACCCAATTAAGGTTTGCTACTTCTACTCCTGCATGCTGCTAGTTTCATCATTCTCGTTCGTACTTCTTACATGGTTTCAGAGCAGGTCCTAGCCTAGGACCGTTTTTTTTTAGGGCACACCGAGTCGCGCTACCCCATATGAAAGATAGAAAACGAGAATGGATGACTAGTGAGCAAAGATGAGTACAATTAGGGCAATGTCTAACCCTAAAATGTTGTACTCAGTAGAGGCTACCCCACTACAGCCTACACAGACTATAGCATATAAGTTTGACACACCCCCATAGGCAAAGTGGGGGAGAACAAGAGGTCACAAGACCAGTCAAGAAAAGCAAAGCAAGCTCATGGTGGATCACGAAGTCACCACGCATTCTGAGCACAAGCAAATGGCCACAAGGCCAGTTCACATGCAGAGTTATATAAAGGAGAACAAGCAATACAGTGATCACAACCTAGCAAGTGTAAGCATGCAGGTATATGTATAGAGATCACAGTACAAGGAAAGTCAAGAAGTGAGCAAGTGAGGGCAGACGGGCACAAGGCCTAGAACAGTACAGAAACGCTGATGATCACAAGGCTGAAGTGCCTTGGTGAAGATATCAGCAGTGTTGGCCTGAGTGGCCACTTAAGCAAGACGAAGCTGACCATGCTGCTGCAACTCTCGAGCAAGGAAGTAGCGCAGAGCGATGTGCTTCGTTCTATGCTCCAGTCTGTGTCAAACATTATACATGTTCCTCTTGTGTAGGCTATAGTGGGTTTAGCCTCAGGGGGGTACAACATTGCAAGGGTTTCCTCCTTGTATCACCCTGCTGCCTAGTTTCATTCATTCTCGTTCACTTCTAGATTCTAACATGGTATCCGACGCCTAGGTCAGGACCTAGGACCGACGTTGGTTTGGGCCCACCGTTCCGCCGCGCCGTCGAGCGCCCCTACTAGCGCCGTCGAGCGCCCCTTCTAGCGCCGTCGAGCGCCCCTACTAGCGCCGTCGAGCGCCCCTACTAGCGCCGTCGAGCGCCCCTTCTAGCGCCGTCGAGCGCCCCTACTAGCGCCGTCGAGCGCCCCTACTAGCGCCGTCGAGCGCCCCTTCTAGCGCCGTCGAGCGCCCCTACTAGCGCCGTCAAGCGCCCCTTCTAGCGCCGTCGGGCGCCCCTACTAGCGCCGTCGTGCGCCCTAGGACAGCCACGCGCGTCGCCCGTCAGTCGCACGCGCAGCCGCACGAGCAGCTGCCCCAGCCCGTCGCGTCGCCCTTGCGGGCTGCCCTAGCCCGTCACGTCGCCCTTGCGGGCTGCCCTAGCCCGTCGCGTCGCCCTTGCGGGCTGCCTTAGCCCGTCGCGTCGCCCCTGCGGGCTGCCCTAGCCCATCGCGTCGCCCCTGCGGGCTGCCTTAGCCCGTCGCGTCGCCCTTGCGGGCTGCCCCTGCCCGTCGCGTCGCCCTTGCGGGCTGCCTTAACCCGTTGCGTCGCCCCTGCGGGCTGCCTTAGCCCGTCGCGTCGCCCTTGCGGGCTGCCCCAGCCCGTCGCGTCGCCCTTGCGGGCTGCCTTAGCCCGTCGCGTTGCCCCTGCGGGCTGCCTTAGCCCGTCGCGTCGCCCTTGCGGGCTGCCCTAGCCCGTCGCGTCGCCCTTACGGGCTGCCCTAGCCCGTCGCGTCGCCCTTGCGGGCTGCCCCAGCCCGTCGCGTCGCCCCAGCCGAGCCGCCATTGCAGCAGCCGCCCCTGGCCCCTGGAGCAGCCGCCACTGCAGCAGCCGCCCGTGGCCCCTGGAGCAGCCGCACCTACAGCCGCCCCTGGACCCTGGAGCAGCCGCCCCTGCAGCAACCGCCCCTGGCCACCTGGAGCAGCCGCCACTGCAGGAGCCGCCCCTGGCCCCTGGAGCAGCCGCCGTCGCGGCCCGATCCCGCCCTGCAGCAGTTGCCGCGGAGCTCCCTGCCGCGGCCCGGCCCCGCCCTACAGCTGTAGCGGCCCCGCTGTCGCCGCCGTCTTGCGCCTGCCCTTCCCACCACTGGTGAGCACTGCCCTGCCCGCGCTGCTACCGCTGCTACTGCTGCTACTGCTTTTTACTGCTCCTGCTGCTACTGCTGCTACTGCTTTTACTGCTCCTGCAGCTACTGTTGTTACTGCCGCTACTGCTGCTACTGCTGCTCCTGGCGTGGCCAGATGCAGCTCCACGGCCGTCCGCGTGTGTCCCTCACGCCCCAGCAGCTTCGTGAGTGGTACACCAGTTGGGGTTGTCGGGGTGGCCGTAGTGGGAGTCGTCCTGGAGTGGGTAGTTCGGGAGCTTCTTGTAGTGGCCCGGTGCAGCAGCAGCGTCGTCCGCGCGAGCCTCTTTCGCCTTAGCAGCTTCGCGAGTGGTACGCTCAGAGTAGAGGGTCGCTGAGTACTGCTCGCTGCCCGTACGTTATTAGCACGGGTGCCCGGACTGGTCAGCCTTGCGGGACGCGTGGTCACACAGAGTCCCACTGCTTCGCCCGTCTGACTGACGCTTGGCGTACAGAGTTTGGCGACGACGCTGAGCTCCTCGACTGGGTGGAGCTACTTGGACAGAGGGTAGATATCTTTGCTCTTGCCTATGATGCTATTCTCACTGCAATGTATGCATTGTCTACTAGTGCCGAGGGAGCCTGTCACCTGTGTGTGCCGCCTGACCCCGGTATCCAGTCTGCTGCTCTAGGTACTGGTGAGGCTGCCGCACTAGGTGCTCGTGTGTCTGTTGCCTCAGGCGCTGGTGAGGCTGCCGCTCTAGGTGCTAGTGTGTCTGTTGCCCCAGGTGCTGGTGAGGCTGCTGCTCTAGGTACTCGTGAGTCTGCGCCCTCTGGTACTGCGTCTACTGAGGCACTGCACACCTTCACACTGGACTCAGGTGCTTCCCGCTGTTTCTTCCGTGACCGCACTGCCCTTGAGCAGCTTGCTCGGCCGGTTGCAGTCTCCCTCGCTGACCCCTCTGGGGGTCCGGTCATTGCGACCTCCTCCACTGTCCTCCCTTGTCCTGCGGTCCCGTCGGGCACACTGTCAGGTCTCTACCTCCCCTCGTTCTCTACGAACTTGGTGGCGGGTCGTGCGCTCCAGGACGGGGGTGTCCACCAGTTCACCCCTGCCTACGAGCGCGTGACACACTGCACGTGTGCTCGGACGGGTCGCCACCTGGCTACCTTCACTCGGCAGCCGGGGTCGGACCTGTACACACCGACCACTGAGTCCCCTCAGGTAGCTGCGTCTGCGTCTGCGTCAGGTCAGCTGTCTGCCCCCTGCTCGTGTCGCTCCTTGGCGCACGAGACCGTCCTCTGGCACCACCGCCTTGGTCACCCGTCAGTGCAGCGCCTTCGTGGCATGCACTCCCGGTACCTTGTCTCTGGTCTTCCCAGGGTTCTCCCTCCCCTCCCACCCTCGCCTGCTCCTCCCTGTCTTCCCTGTGTCGAGGGGCGGCAGCGCGCCGCTCCTCACTCCTCCTCGTTTCCCCCGACGACTGCTCCCCTGCAGACGCTCCACATGGACGTGTGGGGCCCAGCCCGCGTCCGTGGACAGGGTCACGAGAGGTACTTCTTGATAGTTGTTGACGACTACTCGCGCTACACCACGGTCTTCCCCTTGCGCACCAAGGGTGAAGTCCCTGATGTTTTGATCCCTTGGGTTCGCGCTGCTCGTCTCCAGCTCAGCGAGAGGTTCCACTCGGACTTTCCTGTCCTGCGTCTGCACTCTGACAGAGGTGGGGAGTTTTCCTCCGACCTCTTGAGGGCCTTCTGTCAGGGGGAGGGCATTGAGCAGTCGTTCACGCTTCCGGCCTCTCCACAGCAGAATGGGGTTGCTGAGCGCCGCATTGGCTTGGTCATGGAGGTCGCTCGTACCTCCTTGATCCATGCGGCTGCCCCCCACTTTCTGTGGCTGTTTGCGGTCCGGTACGCCGCGCATCAGCTCAACCTCTGGCCCCGTGTCTCCTTGCCGGAGACCTCGCCCACACTGCTGTGGACGGGGAAGGTTGGCGATGCGTCGCGTTTCCGGGTCTGGGGATCTCGTGCTTTTGTCCGCGATACGTCCGCGGACAAGCTCTCCTCCCGCGCTGTTCCTTGTGTCTTTCTTGGCTTTGTCCCGGACGCGTCTGGTTGGCAGTTTTACCACGCCACCTCGCGCCGTGTCCTGCCCTCTCAGGACGTCACCTTCGACGAGTCGGTCCCCTACTACCGCCTCTTCCCCTACCGCACTGCCCCGCTCCCCCCCCCGCCTCTCTTCCTCGCACCAGGTGCTGCTGTGGTAGACCCCCTCCCCCCTCAGGGTGCCGCTCCCTCAGGTGTGTCCCAGGTAGACCCGGTTGAGCCTGTCGAGGTAGCTGTCGACTCTCGTCCTGCTAGGGGTGCTGAGCCTGGGGGTGCGGAGCCTGGGGGTGCTGAGCCTGAGCGTGCGGAGCCTGGGGGTGCTGAGCCTGCGGGTACGGAGCCTGGGGGTGCGGAGCCTGGGGGTGCTGAGCCTGAGGTTGCTGAGTCTGGGGGTGCTGAGCTTGAGAGTGCTACGTCTGAGGGTACTGAGCTAGGGGGTGCTGCGACTGATCGTGCGGCGCCTGGAGGCACTCCCTCTTCACAGCAGCTGCGTGAGTGGTACTCGCGGTACTGCAGCCTCAGGAGGGGCGCTTCTGGGGCTAGGGGTGCTGCTGGAGCTGGTGCTCGTGGTTCCCCACCTAGGCGGGAGCCGCCCTCTCCCCAGCGGCTCCGAGAGTGGTACGCTCGACGCTGCAGTCTCCGGAGTGGCGCTACAAGTGCTTTGGACCCTGGAGCTGGAGCTGTTGCTAGTGGTGCTGCTGGTGCTGGAGCTGCTGGAGGTGCTGCTGGTGCTGGAGCTACTGGAGGCGCTGCTGGTACTGGAGGTGCTGCTGGTGCTGCTGGAGGTGCTGCTGGTGCAGGTGGTGCTGGAGGTGCTGCTGGTGCTGGAGCTACTGGAGGCGCTGCTGGTACTGGAGGTGCTGCTGGTGCTGCTGGAGGTGCTGCTGGTGCTGGTGCTGCTGGAGGTGCTGCTAGTGCAGGTGCTGCTGGAGGTGCTGCTGGTGCTGGAGCTACTGGAGGTCCTGCTGGTGCTGGAGCTGCTGGAGCCGCTGGTTCTGGAGGTGCTCGTACTGGAGGTACTGGAGCTGCTGGGACTGGAGCTGCTGCGGGGGTTGGAGCTGGAGGTACTGGAGCTGCTGGTGTTGCTGGTGGTGCTGCGGGAGTTGTCGCTGGAGACCCTGGGGCTGAGGGTGCTGGTGCTGTCTCTGCTGGTTCAGGAGGTGCTGAGCGGCCGCGGCCATACTACGTTCCGCTCCTTCAGCAGGTTCTTGGCCTCCCGCCCTCCCCTGGTCCTTCTCCTCCCCTACTGAGTCCACCACCTGTCCAGTCGCAGTCACAGTTACCGCTTGCCTCTCCGCTGCCTGGTCCTTCTCCTTACGCTGGGCCGACTAGAGGTCTTACGGAGCGTCGTGAGCCTGAGTCTCGTCCTGTGTCGCCTGAGTCTCGTCCTGAGTCGCCTGAGTCTCGTCCAGAGTCATCTGTCCGCGCTGTCCGCGCTGGTCGTCGTGCTCCGCGTCAGCGTCCTCCTCCTGTACTTGGCACTCACTATATGACTCTGCGTCCTTCCACTGCTCCACAGCGTGTCCCTCTGCAGTCTCCTCCTGCGTCCTCTCTTCCTGACGTCCCTGACCCGCCGTCAGACCTTGCTTGTGCTGCCAGTCCTACTGTCACGCGTCTTCTCGCTACTGTTGTCACTGACCCTTCGTTTGAGTCCACTGTTGCGTCTGCCCTAGTTGCTGAGCTTGTTGACTTTGCTGCAGCCTGTCGTCTAGACTACGCCGCTTGTCTTGTTGCTGAGTCTGAGTCTGTCTGTCCTCCGTCCGTCGGGGGTGAGTGTGCTCTTGGCACGGACGTCCTTGACGACAGACAGGAGGAGTTTGAGTGTTTTGCCGCTGATTTTCCTCATCTCGTGTCCATGCTGCTTGCACCTGAGGGAGACCCGGATGCACCAGACATCCCGACCCCGCGCTCTTACGCAGAGGCAATAGAGGGTCCCTACTCCTCTTAGTGGCAGACAGCCATGGACGCAGAGATGGCTTCCTGGAAGTCCATAGGCACCTACGTCGACAAGGTTCCCCCACCTGGGGCGAACATCGTCAGTGGCATGTGGACTTTCAGGGTGAAGCGGCCGCCGGGTTCTCCGCCTGTCTTCAAGGCGCATTACGTTGCACGAGGCTTCAGTCAGCGAGAGGGAGTTGACTTCTTCCAGACCTTCTCCCCGACCCCGAAGATGACCACTCTTCGGGTTCTGCTGCACGTCGCCGCTCAGCGTGACTACGAGCTCCACTCTCTTGACTTCAGCACTGCGTTCCTACAAGGCAGCCTGCACGAGGAGATCTGGCTGCGCCGCCCACCTGGCTTCACTCTGAGGGCGGGAGTAGGAAGCGTACCACTCGCGAAGCTGCTGTGGCGAGAGAGGCTCCCGCCGGGGAGACGCAGCACCACCGAGCTCAGCACCCCCAGACTCAGGACCAGCTCCAGCAGCTCCGGCACCTCCAGGACCAGCAGCACCAGCGCCTCCAGGGTCTCCAGCTCCAGCAGCACCACTCCGAAGTCGGCAGCGCCAGTCGTACCACTCGCGAAGCTGCTGTGGCGAGAGAGGCTCCCGCCGGGGAGACGGCCGCAGGGAGGCAGCACGAGTACCGCCAGGAGACGCAGCACCACCCCCAGCTCCAGCAACTCTAGCAGCTCCAGCTCCAACGCCGGCAGCACCTCCAGCTCCAGTAGCACCAGCAGCCCTAGCTCCAGGGGCTCCAGCGGCAGGTCCCCCAGCTCCAGCAGCCCCTCGCTGGAGTCTCCAGCGGCGAGCAAACCACTCGCGCAGCTACGGTGGAGAGAGAGGCTCCCGCCGAGACGAGGCACCTGCAGGAACTCCAGCAGACTCAGCACCCCCAGGCTCAGCAACCGCAGGCTCAGTACCCTCAGGCTCAGCACCCCCAGGCTCAGCACCCCCAGGCTCCGCACCCTCAGACTCAGCAACCCCAGGCTCACCACCCCCAGACTCCACACGCTCAGGCCCAGCACCCCCAGGCTCCGCACGCTCAGGCTCAGCACCCCCAGCAGCACCACCCCCAGTAGCAGCACCAGAGTCAACCGCTACCTCGACAGGCTCGACAGCGTCTACCTGAGACACACCTGAGGGAGCAGGACCCTGAGGGGGGAGGGGGTCTACCGGAGGAGGACCTGGTGCAAGGAAGAGCGGCGGGGGGGGGGATAGGGGCAGTGCGGAAGGGGAAGAGACGGTAAAAGGGAACCGACTCGTCGAACGTGACGTCCTGAGAGGGCAGGACACGGCACGAGGTGGGGTGGTAAAACTGCCAGCCAGGCACGTCAGGGACAAAGCCAAGGAAGATGCAGGGAATAGCGCGGGCGGAGAGCTTGTCCGCGGTAGTATCGCGGACAAAGGCACGAGAACCCCAGACCCGGAACACCGACGCATCGCCAACCTTCCCCGTCCACCGCAGTGTGGGCGAGGTCTCCGGCAAGGAGACACGGGGCCAGAGGTTGAGCTGATGCGCAGCGTATCGGACCGCAAACGGCCACAGAAAATGGGGGGCAGCCGCATGGACCATGGAGGTACGAGCAACCTCCATGACTAAGCCAATGCGGCGCTCAGCAACCCCATTCTGCTGCGGTGAGGCCGGAAGCGTGAAAATCTGGCGAATGCCCTCCCCACGACAAATGTCCCGTAGAAAGTCAGAGGCAAACTCACCACCTCTGTCAGAGTGCAGACGCAGGACGGGAAGGTTCGTCTCGAACCGCTCGTGGAGCTGGAGACGGACAGCGCGGATCCAAGGGATCAAAACATCAGGGACCTCACCCTTGGTGCGCAAGGGGAAGATCGTGGTGTAACGCGTGTAGTCGTCAACGACCAGCAAAAAGTACCGCTCGCGGTCCTGTCCACGGACGCGGGCTGGGCCCCACACGTCCATGTGGAGGGTCTGCAGGGGAGCAGTCGTCGGGGGAAACGAGGAGGAGTGAGGAGCGGCGCGCAGCCGCCCCTCGACACAGGGAAGGCAGGGAGGGGCAGGCGAGGGTGGTAGAGGAGGCAGAGTCTCTGGAAGTTCAGAGACAAGGAAACGTCAGTGCATGCCACGAAGGCGCTGCACCGACGGGTGACCAAGACGGTGGTGCCAAAGGACGGTCTGGTGCGACAGAGCGCGACACGAGCAGGGGGCCGCTAGCTGACCTGACGCAAACGCAGACGCAGACGCAACTACCTGAGGGGACATAGTGGTCAGTGTGTACAGACTCGAGCCATGCACTCGGGTGAACGTGGCCAGGTTCCGACCAGTCCGGGAGCACGTACAGTGGGTCACACGCTGACCTCCAGGAGTGAACTGGTCAACCCACACATCCTGGAGGTCGGCTCCACTCACCAAGTTCGTAGAGAACGAGGGGAGGTGAAGACCTGACAGTGAGCCAGACGGAACTCCCGGACACGGCAGAACCGTGGAGGAGTGCGCAAGGACCGGGCCCCCAGAGGGGTCCGCCAGGGAGACTGCAACCGGCCGACTGAGCGGCGTGAGTGTGGTGCTGTCGCGAAAGAAGGAGCGGGAAGCACCTGAGTCAAGTGTGAAGGTGTGCAAGGCCTCAGCAGGCGCAGTACCAAAGAGAGCAGACTCACCAGCACCTGGAGCAGCAGACTCACTAGCACCTAGAGCAGCAGCCTCACTAGCACCCAGAGCAGCAGCCTCACCAGCACCTGAGGCAGCAGACTCTATACCTGGGTCCGGCGGCGTACGCAGGTAACAGTCACCCTCAGCACTAACAGGCAATGCATACATGGCAGATAGAATAGCATCAAAGTCCAGAGCAAAGATATCCACTCTCTGCCTCAGCAGCTCCACCCAGCTGGGGAGCTCAGCCGCGTCACCAAACTCTGTACGCCAGGCGTCGCTCAGACCGGCGAAGCAGCGGGACTGTGTGTGACCTATCGTCCCGCAAGTCTGACCAGCCCGATCACCTGTGCGAATGACGTACGGGCAGCGAGCAGTACTCCGAGACCCTCTACTCTGAGTGTACCACTCACGGAGCTGCAGGGGCGTAAGGGTCTTGCGCGGACGTCGCTGGAGCTGTATCTGGCCACCGCCAGAAGCTCCCCACCGAACAGCTCCGCCTAGACTGCCACTGCAGCCGCTGCCACCACTCCCAGTGCTGCCACCACCGCCGCCACCACTCCCACTGCTACCACGAAGAGACGTCATAGTGGAAAGGCAGGGCGGCGAACAGGCACTAGGGTAGGTCGAGGCGGTGCACTGTCAGGGAAAGGCGGCGCGCGGCTAGAAGGGCGGCGTGCGGCCAGGGCAGGGCAGTAGCAGGCAGCAGCAAGCAGTAGCTCCTAGGGCAGCAACACCTAGGGCTATTTTTTTTTTTTTTTTTTTTTTTTTTTTTTTATTTTAGGGTTTGGCAGGGCGCGCTGGGCGCTGCAGAGGCGGCTCGCGGGGTGCAGGGGTGGCTCGCGGGCTGCAGGGGCAGTGCACAGGCTGCAAGAGGCAGGCGCGCTGGCTGCAGGGGCGGTTCGCGGGCTGCAGGGGAGGCTCGCGGGCTGCAGACGGGCGGCGCGCGGGCTGCAAGGGTCTGCGCGCGGGCGGCTTGCACGGGGCGGCGCGACGCGGGGCGGGCAGGGGCGGCGCGCAGGCAGGCAGGGCGGACGGGCGTCGCAGCGGGCTGGGGCAGCCCGCTCTGGCGACGCGACGGGCATGGGCAGGGCCGACGGGCGACGCGACGGGCTGCAGGGGCGCGCGACGCGACGGGCTGCAGGGGCGCGCGACGGGACGGGCTGCAGGGGCGCACGGCGCAGCGGGTAGCAGGGGCGCGCGACGCGACGGGCAGCAGGGGCGCTTACCAGGGGCGGGTGCAGGGCAGGGCCGCGATGGGCGGTTAGGTCAGGGCCGCAACGGGGCGGCTGTAGGGCAGGGCCGCGACGAGGCGGCGGCAGAGCAGGGCCGCGACGGGGCGGCAGTAGGGCAGGGCCGCGACGGGGCGGCGTTAGAGCAGGGCCGCGACGAGCGGCTGAGGGCAGGGCCGCGACGGGTGGCGGCAGGGCAGGGCCGCGACGGGCGGCGAGGTCAGGGCCGCAACGGGGGGCGGCAGGGCAGGGCCGCGACGGGCGGCTAGGTCAGGCCGCGACGGGCGGCTAGGTCAGGCCGCGACGGGCGGCGACAGGGCAGGGCCGCGACGGGCGGCAGTAGGGCAGGGCGCGCGACGGCGCAGGTGAGGCAGGCGCGAGGCGCGCTTCGGGCAGGGCAGGAAGAAATTATCGTGGTGGGCCCTAAAAAAAACGTTCCCACTAGGGAACCTGCTCAACCATATGAAAGATAGAAAACGAGAATGGATGACTAGTGAGCAAAGATGAGTACAAGTAGGGCAATGTCTAACCCTAAAATGTTGTACTCAGTAGAGGCTACCCCACTACAGCCTACACAGACTATAGCATATAAGTTTGACACCCCACCCGTCGCACCGCCGTGTTAGCGCCGTGCTGCCCTTCCCTGCCCTGCGTCGCGCTGCCTGCGCACGCCCTGCCCTGCCCTGCCCGCGCGCCGCCCGTTGCCGCGCCGTTCCGCCTTGCCCGCGCGCCGCCCGCCGCCGCGCGCCCTGCCCTTCCCGCGCGCCGCTCGCCGCCGCGCCGCCCTGCCAGCGCGCTGCTCGCCGCCGCGCGCCCTGCTCTGCCCGCGCGCCGCTCGCCGCCGCGCGCCCTGCCCTGCCCGTGCCCTGCTCGTCGCCATGCGCCCTGCCCTGCCCGCGCCGCGTCGCTCTGCCCGCACGCCGCTCGCCACAGCGCACCCTGCCCTGCCCGTGCGCCGCCCGCCGCCGCGCGCCATGCCCTACCCACGCGCCGCCCACCGCCACGCGCCCTGCTCTGCCCGCGCGCCGCCCGCTGCAGCGCGCCCTGCCCTGCCCGCGCGCCGCTCGCCGCCGCGTGCCCTGCCTTGCCCGAGCGCCGCCCGCCGCCGCGCCGCCTAGCCCGCGCACTGCTCGCTGCCTAGCCCGCGCAGCTAGCCGCCGCGCCGCCTTGCAGGAAAGCCGCTCGCCACCGCGCCGCCCTGCCCTGCTGGCTGCCGCCCTGCTTTGCCCTGCCTGCGTGCTGCCCTGCTGCTAGCGCGCTTGCCTGCTCTGCCCGCTATGGCCACTCTTAGTGTCCTCACCTTCGATCCGGAGGGCCGCCCGATAGAGTTCGATGCGTGGCTCGACGACTTACAACTGTACTTACTGAGCGATTCTAAGGACGGTGTTTCGCTGTTTGACCTCACGTCTGGCGCCTCTCTCGCCCCTGCCGCCACAGCTGACAGTGCGACTCGCTCACAGTGGCTTACCCGTGACGCTGCTGCTCGCCTAGCTGTTCGCAACCACTTGCCGTTAGCCGAACGCGCTCACTTTGGCCAGCACAAGACTGCTAGAGCCCTGTACGACGCTGTAGTCGCTCGTGACTCCTCCCCGGCCACTGCTGCTCTAGGCCACCTTCTCCTGCCCTACCTGTTCCCAGAGCTGTCCGCCTTTGCCACAGTAGCCGACCTCGTCACTTACCTTCGCACTAGTGACACTCGCTACTGCACTGCGCTTCCCGCCGAGTTTCTCGCCAAGAAACCTCCTCCCATGTACATCACTCTCTACTTCATAGTCACCTGCCTCCCTGACTCTCTTAGCGCTGTCAGGGACCTCCTTCTTGCCCTTGACCCCACCGACCTCACTGTCGACCTGCTCGAGAAGCACCTCCTAGCAGCTGAGACTAGCATAGTCGTTGTAGGCTCTTCTCGTGGCACTCCTCGCACTCCCTTCTTTGAGGGGTGTTCGCCCTCCCCCCTTGTCCCCTCAGTCGCCTCTGCTGCAGCTGTTGAGTACCTTTGTGCTGAGGAGGTAGGAGTTGCGTCTGCCCTTAGTGGGAGGCGCTGCAGCGGCAGGGGCAGGGGAGGCAGGGGCGGTGGGGGTGGCAGCGGTGGAGGCGGTGGTGGGGGCGGTGGAGGCGGTGGAGGTGGCGGTGGTGGCGGAGGGAGTGGTGGTGGGGGTGGAGGCGTAGGTGGCGGCGGTGGTGGCGGCAGTGGGAGTGGTGGTGGCGGTAGTGGTGGCGGCGGTGGGAGTGGATGCGGCGGCAGTGGTGGCGGCCGGGGTGGTACCAGTCACAGGGGAGGCTTTGGCGGTGGTCAGAGGCAGCAGCAGCAGCGCCAGCGTGGGACCCCTACGCCCCAGGAGCTTCGTGAGTGGTTTGCTCAGCGTGGGGCGTCTGGGGGTAGTGGTCGCTGCCCGTATGTCATTCGCACAGGTGACCGCTCTGGTCAGACATGCGGGAAGTTTCACACACAGCACCGCTGCTTCTCCCGTCTTGATGACGCCTTTCGCGCAGAGTTTCCCGACGCGACTGAGCTCCCCCGCTGGGCAGAGCTGCAAAGGCAGGGGGTGGATATCTTTGCTCTTGATTATGATGCTATCCTTGCTGCCATGTATGCATTGACTGTTAGTGCTGAGGGTGATTGTTACCTGTGTATGCCGCCCGACCCAGGTATAGAGGCTGCTGCTCTAGGTGCTAGTGAGTCTGCTCTCTCTGGTACTGCGCCTGCTGAGGACTTGCACACCTTCACGCTTGACTCAGTTGCTTCCCGCTGATTCTTTCGCGACAGTACCACACTCACACCGCTCCCTGCACCTGTTGCTGTCACTCTGGCTGACCCCTCTGGGGGCCCTGTCCTTGCACGTTCCTCCACTATTCTCCCGTATCCGGCGGTTCCGTCTGGCTCACTGTCAGGTCTTCACCTCTCCTCGTTCTCTACAATCTTGGTGAGCAACGCCGTCCTTCAGGATGTATGGGTTGACACCTTTACTCCAGGAGGACAGCGTGTGGTGATCTGTACGTGCTCCCGGACTGGCCGGCACCTGGACACGTTCACTCGTCGGCCTTGGTCGAGTCTGTACACACTGACTACTGTGTCTCCTCAGGTAGCTGTGTCTGCGTCTGCGTCAGGTCAGCTAGTGCCCCCCTGCTCGTGTCGCGCTCTGTCGCACCAGACCCTCCTTTGGCACCACCGCCTTGGTCACCCCTCAGTGCAGCGCCTCCGTGGCATGCACTCCCGTCTCCTTGTCTCTGGTCTTTCCAGGACTCTGCCTCCCCTCCCACCCTCGCCTTCTCTGTGTCGAGGGGCAGCAGCGCGCCGCTCCTCACTCCTCCTCGTTTTCCCCAACGACTGCTCCGCTGCAGACTCTCCACATGGACGTGTGGGGCCCAACCCGCGTCCGTAGACAGGTCCGCGAGAGCTACTTTCTGCTGGTTGTTGACGACTACTCGCGTTACACCAGGGTCTTCCCCTTGCGCAGCAAGGGGGAGGTCCCTGATGTTTTGATCCCTTGGATCCGCGCTGTCCGTCTCCAGCTCCGCGGGCGGTTCCACACGGACCTTCCAGTCCTGCGTCTGCACTCTGACAGAGGTGGTGAGTTTTCCTCCGACCTCTTGCGGGACTTGTGTCGTGGGGAGGGCATTCTCCAGACGTTCACGCTTCCGGCCTCTCCGCAGCAGAATGGGGTTGCTGAGCGCCACATTGGCTTAGTCATGGAGGTCGCTCGTACCTCCATGGTCCATGCGGCTGCCCCCCATTTTCTGTGGCCGTTTGCGGTCCGGTACGCTGCGCATCAGCTCAAGCTCTGGCCTCGTGTCTCCTTGCCGGAGACCTCGCCTACACTGCGTTGGACGGGGAAGGTTGGCGATGCGTCGGTGTTCTGGGTCTGGGGTTCTCGTGCCTTTGTCCGCGATACGTCCGCGGACAAGCTCTCCTCCCGCGCCATTCTCTGCATCTTCCTTGGTTTTCCCCCTGACGCGCCTGGCTGGCAGTTTTACCACCCCACCTCGCGCCGTGTCCTGCCCTCTCAGGACGTCACGTTTGACGAGTTGGTTCCCTTTTACCGTCTCTTCCCCTACCGCACTGCCCCTCTCCCCCCCCCCCCGCCGCTCTTCCTCGCACCAGGTCCTCCTCTGGTAGACCCCCTCCCCCCTCAGGGTCCTGCTCCCTCAGGTGTGTCTCAGGTAGACCCTGTCGAGCCTGTCGAGGTCGCTGTCGACTCTGGTGCTGCTGGGGGTGGTGCTGCTAGGGGTGCTGAGCCTGAGCGTGCGGAGCCTGGGAGTGCTGAGCCTGAGCGTGCGGAGCCTGGGGGTGCTGAGCCTGAGCGTGCGGAGCCTGGGGGTGCTGAGCCTGAGGTTGCTGAGTCCGGGGGTGCTGAGCCTGGGGGTGCTGAGCCTGGGGGTGCTAAGCCTGCGGTTGCTGAGACTGGGGGTACTGAGCCTGGGGGTGCTGAGTCTACTGGAGGTCCTACAGGTCCCTCGACACGGCGGGAGCCTCTCTCTCCACCGCAGCTGCGCGAGTGGTTTTCTCGGCGCTGGAGCCTTCGGAGTGGCGCTGCTGGAGCTGGGGGGCCTGCCGCTGGAGGCCCTGGCACTGGAGGTACTGGAGCTGCTGGAGCTGGAGGTGCTGCCGGCGTTGGAGCTGGAGCTGCTGGAGGTGCTGGAGCCGCTGGTCCCGGAGGTGCTCGTACTGACGTACTGGAGCTGCTGGAGCTGGAGGTACTACACGAGTTGGAGCTAGAGGCGCTGGAGTTGGCGCAGCTGGAAGTGCTGGAGCCGCTGGTCCCGGAGGTGCTCGTACTGGAGGTAGTGGAGCTGCTGGAGCTGGAGGTGCTGCAGGAGTTGGAGCTGGATGAGCTGGAGCTGGAGCTGCTGGAGGCGCTGGAGCTGGAGCTGCTGAAGGTGCTGGAGCTGGTGGTACTGCTGGCGTTGGAGCTGGAGACCCTGGAGCTGGGGGTACTGGTGCTGTCGGTGCTGGTTCTGGAGGCACTGTGCGGCCGCGACCGTACTTCGTTCCACTGCTTCAGCAGGTTCTTGGTCTCCCGCCTTCTACTGGCCTTACTCCTCCCTTACTGTGTCCACCGCCTGACCAGTCGCAGCCTCCGTTATAGCCAGCCTCCCCATTGCCTGCTCCTTCTCCTTACACTGAGCACACAGGAGGTTTAGGAGAGCGTCGTGAGCCTGCGTCTCGTCCTGCATCGCCTGTTCGCGCTATTCACACTGGTCGTCGTGTTCCACGTCCGCGTCCTCCTCCTGTCCCAGGCACGCACCAGATGGCACTTCGTCCTTCCACTGCTCCACTGCGTGTCCCTCTGCCGTCTCCTCATGCGTCCTCTCTTCCTGACGTTCCTGACCCGCCGTCAGACCTTGCTCGTGCTGCCAGTCCTACTGTCACACGTCTTCTAGCCACTGTTGTCACTGACCCTTCGTTTGAGTCCACTGCTGCATCTGCCCTAGTTGCTGAGCTTGTTGACTTTGCTGCCGCCTGTCGTCTCGACTACGCCGCTAATCTTGTTGCTGAGTCTGAGTCTGACTCTCCTCCGTCCGTCAGGGGTGAGTGTGCTCTTGGCACGGACGTCCTTGAGGACATGCAGGAGGACTTTGAGTGTTTTGCAGCTGCTGTACCTCATCTCGTGTCCATGCTGATTGCACCTGAGGGAGACCCGGATGCACCAGACATCCCGACCCCGCGCTCTTACGCAGAGGCGATTGAGGGTCCCTACTCCTCTCAGTGGCAGACAGCCATGGACGCAGAGATGGCTTCCTGGAAGTCCACAGGCACCTACGTCGACGAGGTTCCCCCACCTGGGGCGAACATCGTGAGTGGCATGTGGATTTTCAGGGTGAAGCGGCCGCCGGGTTCTCCGGCTGTCTTCAAGGCGCGTTACGTTGCTCGAGGCTTCAGTCAGCGACAGGGAGTTGACTTCTTCCAGACCTTCTCCCCTACCCCGAAGATGACCACTCTTCGGGTGCTGCTGCACGTCGCCGCTCAGCGTGACTACGAGCTTCACTCTCTTGACTTCAGCACTGCTTTCCTACAGGGCAGCCTGCACGAGGAGATCTGGCTGCGCTGCCCACCTGGCTTCACTGGGTCGTTTCCTGCAGGTACCCAGTGGAGCCTCAGGCGGCCAGTCTACGGTCTCTGCCAGGCGCCTCGCGAGTGGCACGACACATTGAGGACGACTCTTGCGGCTCTTGGGTTTGCTCCTTCGACTGCTGACCCGTCGCTGTTTCTACGCACCGACACTTCTCTGCCGCCGTTCTACATCCTCATGTACGTCAACGACTTGGTCTTTGCCACTGCTGACACTGCGGGACTGGCCTTTGTGATGTCGGAGCTGCAGAAGAGACACACGTGCACAGACCTGGGTGAGATACGCAGCTATCTTGGCTTGCAGATCACTCGGGACAGAGCACAGTGCACCATTACCTTGACTCAGTCACACATGGTGCAGCAGGTCCTTCAGCGCTTCGGCTTCACGTTCTCCTCGCCAAAGTCCACTCTTCTGCCTACCGGTCACTCGCTCTCAGCTCTGCCTTCGGATGAGTCCGTAGAGCCGAGTGGCCCATATCCAGAGCTTGTGGGCTGCCTCATGTACCTGATGACCTGCACTCGACCTGACCTTGCCTACCCTCTTAGCATCCTGGCACGCTACGTTGCGCCCGGGAGACACCGACCAGAGCACTGGGAGGCCGCTAAGAGGGTGTTGCGCTACTTGTGCAGTACGTCAGGCATGGGGCTCGTGCTTGGAGGACGGGCTCGAGTTGTCCTCACTGACCACGCAGACGCTTCTTGGGTTGACGACTTGGCTACCCAGCGGTCGACACAGGGTTACACTTTCAGCCTTGGTTCCGGCTCTGTTTCGTGGCGGTCTACCCGCTCGTCTTCTGTTCTCAGTTCCAGTTGTGAGGCTGAGATCTACGCAGGGGCCATGGCTGCACAGGAGTTACGCTGGCTCACCTACCTGCTGAGTGACTTGGGATAGCAGCCTCGTTCTCCCCCAGTTCTGTACGTCGACAACAAGGCCATGATTGCCTTGTGTCAGGAGCACAGACTGGAGCACAGAACGAAGCACATCGCTCTGCGATACTTCCTTGCTCGAGAGTTGCACCAGCGTGGTCAGCTTCGTCTTGCTTACGTGGCCTCTCGGGCCAACCTGATATCTTCACCAAGGCACTTCAGCCTTGTGATCATCAGCGTTTCTGTACTTTTCTAGGCCTTGTGCCTACTTGGTCTCACTTGCTCACTTCTTGACTTTGCTTGTACTGTGATCTATATACTTATACCTGTATGCTTGCACTTGCTAGCTTGTGATTGCTGTACTGCTTGCTCTCCATTATATAACTCTGCATGGGAACTGGCCTTGTGGCCATTTGCTTGTGCTCAGAGTGTGAGGTGACTTCGTGATCCACCCTGAGCTTGCTTTGCTTTTATTGACTGGTCTTGTGACCTCTTGTTCTCCCCCACTTTGCCTATGGGGGTGTGTCAAACTTATATGTTACATGTTGTGTAGGCTATAGTGGGGTAGCCCATATGGGGTACAACCCAATTAGGGTTTTCTACTTGTACTCCTGCATGCTGCTAGTTTCATCATTCTCGTTCTTACTTCTGACAGAATAATAAGAAATCAATGGCGTGGCACCTGCTTTTCCAGCACCTAACATACATACTTTTCGCAACTTCAGGTACCTGTAGGGTCGCCGGGGTTACCATAGTATAAATCCCGATGCTCGGCCTTTCATTCATTAACAAAGTGCTTAGATTTCTCCATTAGTATGAAGGCAGCACGCAGGGACCACTAGACACCTCCCTTTCCTCGCTCTCGTGCGTTGTGAGTCTCGCGTAGATAGATACAACGTCGATTGCAAAAGGCGACATTTTTTTCCTTGCTTGAAAAGGCTTGAGGAAACCCCACATTTCCGCTTCTAATAGCACTTCCCTTGCATATCCGTCTACCGATCCTTCCAGCCTTGGCCATTCCGCTCACCAATGGACGAATCGCGATTTCTCCGGCTGAGATCGATTTCTTCGGCAGTGGGTCAACGACGACCATGACCACGTCGTCACCACCAGGCTCACGGATAACCCCATGACGAAGTTGTCAAACTATGTTTGTATGTCTGTAGGCTGTAGTGGGATAGCCTCTACTGAGTACAACACTTTAGGGTTAGACCTACTTGTACTCATCCATCATTTTAGTCAATCATTCTTGCCCGTTAGTTCTGACATGGTATTAAGAGCAGGTCCCTCCGTAGGACCGCTCCGTTAGGGCCCACCGTTATTTTCGCACGGCCCGAACTGCCCTGCCCGGTCGTACCTGCCCTGCCCGAACAGCGCCTCTCACGCTTCCCTGCCTGCGCTACCCCACGCACTCTGCCCTGCCCTGCGTGCTGCCCGCTTGCTGCCCATCGCACGACCCGCACGCTGCCCTGCTCGCGCCCTGCTCGCGCGGCCTGCACGCGCATTGCCTAAGCTCTCTGCGCGCCCTGCCCGCACGCTGCCTGTGCTGCCCGCGCGCTGCCTGCATCGCCTGCGCGCTGAATTTGCTGCCCGTGTGCTGCTTTCCCTGCCCGCGAACTGCCTGCTCGCTGCCTGCACCGCCGGCGCCCTGCCCGCGCACCGCGCGCCCTGCCTGCGCACTGCCCGCACGCTGCTGGCGCCACCCGCGCGCTATTGCGCGCTGCCCCTTCCGGCCGTGCCGCCCGTGCTCTGCCCGCACAGCCCACGCGCGGTCCTTGTAGAATTCCACTACTATAGCAGCTTAATAGAGCTCGAAAGCACGATTCCAACGCACCAAAGATTGCAGGAAACAGTCCACTATAGCCAGAGATACACACAAACATAGCAGTGATAATGACTTAGTTGATTTCTGGTTTGTGCTCTCTGGTTTTATACTAGGACGCAATACAAAATGAAGGCACACAAGAAAGTGTCGACCCGTGTCGCACGCAAAATTTCGTCGACGCGAAATTCTGAGCCTTGAATTTCGCCGGGCGAATTCCATTGATTGAAATTCCGTAGACGATAATTTCCGCGACCATAATTCCGTCGACCACCGACTGTAACTCCCGTGCGAATTCCGTTGACTTCGACACTTCGCTGCCGAGTTTCAAAGCGAACGCGACCCGAGACCGATTTCGCCAAACCGTCCCCAAACTGTTCCCAAACTATCCCCAATCTGTCCTGAAAGGACACTTTTGAGACACTTGAATCGAAAGGTCTCCAGTTCGAAACTCGCGTGCACCATAACCAGCGCCTTAGCAGAAACTGTCATGAATCTGTCCTGGGACACTTTCAGGACAAATTGAAGGTCGCGAGTTCGAATCTCAGCGCCGAAATTTTGTTGCTCATGGCAGCACACCCCCTTGCTGTCAGGAGTATGCTGGACCAGCCCTGCTGCTGCACAGCAACGGTTCAAGGCTGCCTTGTCGAGCCGCTTCGTGAAGAAGTTTGCGGGCTGCACCTTCGTAGGGATGTGCTGCAGCTCCAACTTCTTCATGCGCACCATGTCCTGCAGCCACATGTGGCGACGGTCAACATGCTTCATGCGCTCCTGCAGCCCGCCTGCCTGGCTGAGTTGCACCGCGGACATGTTGTCGACGTACAAGGTGGTAGGAACACCCTTCGTGAGCAGCTGAAACTCCCACACCAAGAACCTCAGCCTGCACCCCTCCTTGCCCGCTTCCACTGCAGCCACAAGCTCGCTCTCGGTGGAGGAGAGCTTGGTCGCACCCTGCAGCTTCTTGGCCTGCCAGGAGACGGCAGCTCCGCCAAGCTTGAAGAGGTAGCCTCCCGTGGACGACTTGTTCTCCTTGTCACCAGCATCATCCGCATCCGCATACCCCATGAGGGACAAGCTCTCTGGTCCTCGCTTGAACAGCAGCCCCATGCCTGGTGAGGCAGCCCAGTAGGAGAGGGTGCGGAAGAGTTCGTGCCAATGAGCATCGGTCCTCAGGTGCGCACCTGCTGCAAGGAGACTGCACGCAAAAGAGAGGTCAGGGCGGGTAGAGATGGCTGCAAACTGCACCATGCCGAGAATTGACAAGTACTCGGTCATGGTTCGGTTGGCAAATTGCCCAGCATCCTGCTTGCCAAAGCTGGCAGAGGAGAGAGGAGTGATGGGTTGCTTCTTTGGTGGCGCCCCCTTGAAGAACCGCTGCTGCATCTTCGCCACGTATGAGCGTCCTGTTGGGGCGGTCACGCACAATCTGCAGCCCCAGGTAGCGCTCCACTGGCTCCACCTCACGGAGCTGAAACGCCTTGGCCAGCAGCTCCTTCAGGTCCTGCAGCAGCTGCTTGTCTTCACTTGCCGCTAGCAGATCATCCACGTAGATTAGCAGCCACACGCGCTTCCCGCTCGCCCCATCCTTGTAGTATAGGGCCTGGTCCACAAGGCTCTTCCTGTACCCCTCCACAAGAAGCGCCTTGTCCAGCTCCTTCTACCACAAAAGGGGACTCTGTTTTAGCCTGTAAAGGCTCTTCTGCATGAGGCACACCTTGTTACTACCTTCGGTGAAGTAGGGCGGCTGCTGCATGTAGATCCCGTGGTCGATGGTGCCATGAAGAAATGCATTTTTCACATCAAGCTGCAGTCGGTCGAGGTCCATAGCAGCTGCGATTGAGAGGAGCAAACAGACACTAGTGTAGCTGCCAACCGGAGCGTATGTGTCCTCGTAGTCGACGTCGAAGTGCTGGCTAAAGCCCTTTGCCACGAGCCTGGCCTTGTACTTCTCCACGGTGCCATCAGGTCGTAGCTTCTTCTTCAGTAGCCACTTGACGCCGACTGTTTTGCGACCTTCGGGTAGGTCAGCCAACGTCCAGGTGCCTTGCTCATCAAGGCTCTCCATCTCCTCCTTCATAGCAGCCCACCACTCCTTGCTTTCAGGTCCGGTCAACGCTGCTGCCAGGTCGAGGATGGCACCTCCCCAAGCGCCTTCCTCCTCCTCATCCTCGTCCGGGTACTCCACTTCGTCATCGCTGTCCGTGTCACAATCGTCCCCAGCAAGGTACGCCACGTCGTACGGGTTGTCCTCATCGTCCGCATCATGGCTGATGGCTGAAACCGTACGGGTGGCACCCCCTTGTTAGGCCTGCTGGAGCGACGTGGGGGTGGTGGAATAGGCTGGATGGGGGGAACTGCAGGTGAAGGCTCATGCTCATGGGCAATTGGTGACTTCTCATCCACTGCTACTTCTTCTTCTTCCTCCTCATGATCAGCCGTGCTGGTGCCAACCTCCTGAGGACCATCCTCTGGTCCCACGGGCACTGAATCAGCAACGGAGGGTGGACCGAGAGGAGGAGGTGCAGAGGGTGCCTTGCTGCCCAAAGGGCCCACCGAGCGATCAGGGGGTTGTTCGCCCCCTTGCACGA
Source organism: Closterium sp. Naga37s-1 (assembly GCA_947471745.1). Taxonomy (NCBI): domain Eukaryota; kingdom Viridiplantae; phylum Streptophyta; class Zygnematophyceae; order Desmidiales; family Closteriaceae; genus Closterium; species Closterium sp. Naga37s-1. The sequence continues at coordinate 2,371,027 of CANJKZ010000169.1, read as the reverse complement.
ACGGTACCGGGACCACGATGACGGTACGTGGTGGCGGTAGGTTCTGCTCGGGGTCGTGGGGCTCAGGAAAGAGAGATGGAACTGAAGCAAAGGGTGGTGTGGGCTGGTCGTTCCCGTCACCCACGCGTGCACGCACCTTCTGCCACCTTTCAAGTGACATGTCCTCATAAAAACGTGCATCCCGGGTGATGACCATGCGCTTTGACTCAACATCCACCACACGCCATCCCTTGCTTTCCATGCTCATGCCCAAATGCATGCCCCAACGAGTCTTGCTTGCAAGCTTCCCCTCACGCTCATGCTCAGGAATGAGGTATTGCACCATGCACCCAAACACACGGACCATGGACACATCGGGCTTGACTTTGAACACCACCAAATGAGGGGTCACACCATGGGGCAGGGTGGACTGGTGCACACGGTTTACCACCCACAAGAACTGTTGGAAAGCGAAGTGCCACCAGCGTGCTTTCAGCCCCATGTGCCCCAACATCACACGCATGCCCTTGGTTACCGTACGGTTGCGGCGTTCAGCCACACCGTTCTGCTGGGGGGTCGAGGGGCAGGAAAGTTGACGCAAGATTCCTCGTTGCTTTAGCAGCAACAGAAACTCATTCGACATAAACTCCCCTCCCAGGTCCGACCGCAACACCTTTAGCGTCATCTCGGTTTGGCGTTCAGCTTCGGGAAGCCACTCCTTGAAGGCAGCAAGCGCGTCGCTCTTCAGCTTCAACGTCTTCCCCCAGGTGTACCGTGAGGCATGGTCCACAAAGAGGATGTAGTACCTGCTTCCATCCATGGCTGGGGTCTGAAATGGACCGCACACGTCAGTATGGACCAGCCCAAGGACCTGCTCCTCTCGCTCGTCGTGCAGCAGAAATGTTTGGCAAGTGAGCTTTGCTTCATGGCAGGAGGTGTACGGCATATCCTCACCTCCTTTCTCTAGGTCCATACCGAACACGCCGCCGCCCGTAGCGAAGTGGATGTGCCCAAGGCGAGCGTGCCACAAGTTGGGCGTAGCCTTGGAGCCCACCGTGTACGACTTGAGGCTGGGCGCTCCGTCCTTCATTTCCGGCTTGCTTGACGCCACATCAGCAACTGTCTTAGTAATATCCTTGCATGTCACTGCAGCCACCGCGCCATTGCATGCCGCTGCAGCCACCGTGCCGTTGCATGCCGCTCCAGCCACCGTGCCGTTGCATGCTGGCCACGGTTTCAGGTCAAGGCAGAGAAGACGATGGCGGTAGCCTGCCGTTGCAGCCACTTTTCCTCCCGCGGGTGACAGCTTCTTCGGTTTGCATATTTGCTCCTTTGTCCGTGAGCTGCCCAGGGGAGACCAAGTTGGCCTTCATTCCTGGCACAAAGAGGACATCATGCAGGGTCACACGCAAGCCGTTAGTGCCCTCCAGCAAAACCTCACCAACACCGGCGACTTCTTGCATAGAACCATCAAACCCTTTGACCGATTTCGTTGCAGATGGGTCATGTGTTGGGAGCATCCCGAGTCAAGGAACCACAAGTCCTTGTCGTCGGCCAGCAACTTTGCAGCCGAACACGCAACTGTGAGTGCCACACCCTTCCCGTCTCCTTCAGCAATGTTCGCGGCTGCCGCGGGCGTTGGATCCTTCTTCTTGTTGGGGCACTTTGCAGCCATATGCCCTTCTTCGTTGCAGTTGTAGCAGCGCCCTTTGAAAGGGCCTCGCTTCATCTCCCGCTTGTCATCCTTCTTCTTGTCCGTCCGTTCCTTTCCTCCTTGCCCTCCCTTGCCGTTGACCCCCCGTTGCGGCCACAATCGTGTTTACAGCGCCTGAGAAAGCAGATGCATCACTGGTGATCTGCTTGTAGCTCTGTTCGATGGAGAGAGTCCGCTCCTCCATCAACACCTCGCTGCACACACGTTCCACCGTCATGTCAGGGCTGGAAATGTCAAGCTTGCGGCGAAGAAATCCGTACTCCGGTGGCAGGCCCTTCAGCACGTGTGCAGCAAATGTGGCCATGTGGACCTCCTGTCCAATAGTCAGCAACTCCGCTCGAATGGCGCGGGCCCTGTTGCAGTAGGATTCCGCCGTCTCATCATCTCCCTTCCTGAGTTGGGCTAGTTGGGTCTGAAGTAGGGAGGCATGGAGGGCATCACGAGCTTGATAGGTAGACAAGATATATGCCCATGCCATCTGCCCGACTTTCTCCTGCTGAGAGAAACCAGAGATGGACATTCGGATGGGTGGAGAGACACAAAGATTCATCACCATGAATGCAAGCATTTGGCCCTTCGCGTACTCCCTTCTTTGCATGGGGTTGTTTGGGGCCGGGCTGGTGCTGTCCCGTTGAAAAACTGCCACAAATCAGCACACTGGAGCTGAGGTCGGATGACGCTGACCCATGCGGTGAGGTCGTGCCTTCCCTCCAGCAGCGGCGTCACGGAAATATGCTCAACTCCAAATTTGAATTGACCGTAGCTCGTGCCGGTCATTCCCATGTCAATTGTCGGTGCAACAACTCCTCCAATACTGCCCACGGCACTGGGAGCCTCGTGCTCTGCTCCTCCCCCACCAGTTCCCCCTTGATGGCTGCCCGCAGGTGGTTGCTCCGCCGCGCGCTCCCGAACCATGCGGAGTAGACGACCGTCCACAAGAAGGTGGATCTCCTCATCACGCAAGTTAGGGTGGTGCTCACGAACGGACGCCTCCAGCTCTTGACGGACATTCAGGCCCTCGGCGCTCGTTAACCACTCCATTCGCGGTCAAAACGAGCGTCGGCCACACCAACGTAGGAACGAAGTGACGGGAGGACGGAATCAAGCCGCTAGTTGGATCGACGCAGATGACGCAGCTCTGATACCATGTAGAATTCCAATACTATAGCAGCTTGATAGAGCTCGAAAGCACGATTCCAACGCAACAAAGATTACAGGAAACAGTCCACTATAGCCAGAGATACACACAAACATAGCAGTGATAATGACTTAGTTGATATCTGGTTTGTGCTCTCTGGTTTTATACTAGGACGCAATACACAATGAAAGCACACAAGAGAGTGTCGACCCGTGTCGCACGCAGAATTTCGTCGACGCGAAATACTGAGCCTTGAATTTCGCCGGGCGAATTCCATTGACTGGAATTCCGTAGACGAGAATTTCCGCGACCAGAATTCCGTCGACCACCGACTGTAACTCCCGTGCGAATTCCGTTGACTTCGACACTTCGCTGCCGAGTTTCAAAGCGAACGCGACCCGAGACCGATTTCGCCAAACTGTTCCCAATTTGTTCCCAAACTATCCCCAATCTGTCCTGAAAGGACACTTTTGGGACACTTGAATCGAAAGGTCTCCAGTTCGAAACTCGCGTGCACCATAACCAGCGCCTTAGCAGAAACTGTCATGAAACTGTCCTAGTTCGATTCTCAGCGCCGACATCTTGTTTCTGATGGCAGCATTTCCTTCTAACAGTCCTGCGCCACCTGCACGCGCCCTGAACACGCTGCAGCTACTGCTAAGCTGCTGCTGCTGCCCGCGATGCGCCGCCCTGCCCTGCCGAGTCGCGCTGCCCTGCCGAACCGCCCAGCTGAGCCGCCCTGCCTAGCTGCCCAGCCGAGCTGCTTTTGCTGACGCTCCTGTTTGCTACTGCTGCTGCTGCTGTTGCTGTTGCTGCTGCTGCTACTGCTGCTGCTACTGCTGCTGCTGCTGCTACTACTGCTGCCACTGCTACTGCTCATTATGGCTACCCTTAATGTCCTTACCTTTGATGCGGAGGGTCGCCCGATTACGTTTGACTGCTGGCTCGAGGATCTCCAACTGTACCTTGAGAGCATGGCTAGGGATGACGTTTCACTGTTAGAGCACACGTCCGGTTCTTGCCTTGCCCCCGAGCAGTCAGCTGATCGTGTTCTTCGTACTTAGTGGCTCACGCGCGACGCTGCCGCCCGCCTTTTGGTCCGCAATGCCCTCCCGCTAGACGAACGGGTCCATTTTGGCCAGCTTAAGACGGGGAAGGAACTCTATGACGCCGTGTTGCTCGCTACTCCTCCCCCTCTACTGCTTCCCTAAGCTGTATCATGCTGCCGTACCTCTTTCCAGAGCTGTCGAATTTCCATACTGTCGCTGACCTCATGACCCACCTTCACTCTAGTGACGCTCGCTACCGCGCCGCTCTCAAGCCGGCCTTTCTGACTGCGAACCAGGCCCCGATGTACATCACTCTAAACTACCTCGTTACTCGCCTCCCTGACTCCCTCCGCGCCGTTAGGGATCACTTCCTCACTCTTGACCCCACTGAGCTCACGCTGGCCTTGCTGGAGAAGCATCTCCTCGAGGCCTAGACTAGTACTGTCGCTGTAGCTGCCTCTCGTGGCACTCCCCGCTCCCCCTTCTTTGAGGGGTGTTCTCTCCCTCCCTTCTCGCGCCCTCTATTGCTACTGCTGCTTCTGTTGACTTCCTTCGTACTAAGGAGGTCAGTGCTGCGTCTGCTCCTAGTGGGTGGCGCCGCAGCGGCAAGGGCAAGGGGGGTAAGGGTGGTGGGGGTGGCGCTGACGGGGTTGGTGGCGGGGGTGGTGGCGGCGGTGGTGGCCGGGGTGGAGGCGGTGGTGGCGGCAGTGGAGGTGGCGGGGGTGGTGGAGGCGGTGGAGTGGGCGGAAGGGGCTCGGGTGGCGGTTGGGGTGGAGCTGGCAGGGGCGGAGGCTATGGGGCGGCGACTGGGGGTGCAGCTCATGGCGGCGGAGGCACTAGGGGTGGACAGCAGCAGCAGCCACGCCAGCAGGAGCCACACACCCCTCAGGAGCTTCGTGAGTGGGTCATCCAGCGTGGCTCCTTTGGGGGTAATTTTCGTTGCCGGTACATCAGGCGCTCGGGTCCCAGGACTGGTGAGCCCTGCAGGAAGACTGGGCACACTGAGTTCCGGTGCTTCTGCCGTCTCGAGGATGCTTGGCGCACCGAGTACGGAGATGATCAGGAGGTCCCCAACTGGTTGGATTGCTAGGGAAGGGGGTGGATGTGTTTGCTCTTGACTTTGACAAGATCAATGTTGGAATCTATGCTATGTTTGCTGGTTCTGCTAGTGTTGAGGGTGACTGTTACGCGTGTGTGCCGTGCGCTGCTGGTGTAGAGGCTGCTGCTCTAGGTGCTTGTGAGTCTGCTGCCGCAGGCACTGCTTCTGCTGAGGCCTTGCACACCTTCACACTTGACTCATGCGCGTCTCGCTGCTTCTTTCGCGATTGCACCACAGTCACACCGCTCACAGCACCTGTCCCAGTCGCTCTGGCTGACCCCTCTGGGGGCCCAGTCGTTGCACGGGCCTCCACTGTGTTTCCTTGACCGGCGGTCCCCTCCGGCTCTCTCCAAGGTCTCCACCTCCCCTCGTTCTCTACGAACTTGGTGAGTAACGCTGTCCTCCGGGATGAGTTGGTCACTACCACTACTCCTGGGGGTGAGCGGGTGGCGATCTGTACGTGCTCACGAACATGCCGCAACCTCGCTACGTTCACATGGAGACCTGGGTCAGGACTGTACACACTGACCACTGAGTCTGCACAGGTGGCTGCGTCAGGTCATGTGGCTGCGTCGGGTCAGATAGCTGCGTCTTGTTCGTGTCGGCTACTATCGCACCAGACTCTCCTCTGGAAGCACCCTCTTGGTCACCCCTCCCTGCCGCGCCTGCGTGGCATGCACTCTCGTCTCCTTATCTCTGGCCTCCCCAGGTCCCAGCCCCCGCTCCCGCGCTCGCTTGCACCGCCGTGCCTTCCCTACTTCGAGGGGCGGCAGCGCGCCGCTCCTCACTCCTTCTCGTTTCCGCCGACCACTGCTCCTTTGCAGACTCTCCACATGGACGTGTGGGGCCCCGCCCGCATCCGTGGATAGGACCAGGAGCGCTAATTTCCGCTGGTTATTGACGACTACACGCGCTACACCACGGTCTTCTCCTTGCGGAGCAAGGCGGATGTCCGCGGTGTTTTGATCCCCTGGATCACCACTGTTGGTTGCCAGCTGAGAGCGCGGTTTCAGCAGGACCTTCAGGTCCTGCGACTGCACTCTGACAGAGGCGGTGAGTTTTCCTCTTGCCTCCTTAAGGACTTTTGTCGTGCGGAGGGCAACGCCCAGTCGTTCACGCTTCCGGCCTCTCCACAGCAGAATGGGATTGCTGGCCGTTGCATTGGCTTGATTATGGAGGTTGCTCGCACCTCCATGATCCATGCGGCTGCTCCCCATTTTCTGTAGCCGTTTGCGGTCCGATACGCCGCGCATCAGCTCAACCTCTGGCCCCGTGTCTCTTTTCCAAAGACCTGGCCTACACTGCGCTGGACGGGGGAGGTTGGCGATGTGTCGGCATTTCGGGTCTGGGGCGCTCTCTCCCTTGTCTGCGATACCACCGCGGGCAAGCTCTCTTCTCGCACTCTCCGCTGTGTCTTCCTTGACTTCCCCACCGACGCCCCGCCCTGGAAGTTTTACCACCCTGCCTCGCGCCGCGTCCTGCCTGTTGGTGCAACCCTACGGTTTGCACTCGGCTTGTTGTCCGTGTGCGTGAATGTGTGTGTGTATGGAATGGTATGAGGGCATGGGATAATATATATTTCATGCTTATAATTGTGTGTGAATGTTGAGTCATGATGTCGAGTGTTGTGTCGAGTCAATAGCGAGTTATCGCTAGACGCGTGTTACGCGGTCGTTTGTGTCTCGCGCGCGGTTTCTATTTTGTCGTGCGCGGTTTCTATTTTGTCCTGTGTCGAACGTTCGGCGTGTCGCAGGTGTGTGCAGCAGACCCATCAAGAACTCAAGGATGAGTTTGTGATGAAGAGCCCGAGCCTTGGTGTCAAGCCTCAAGTGATTTCGAAGCTTGCCAAAAGGGTACACCTCAAGATATTGAAGATAGTTACATTACTTTGTGTAGTGTAACATTTCACTTGGTGTAGGCCCTAGTGAAGGGTAGTTTCGAGACCCGTCGTGGTTGGGGACAGTGTGGCACTGTTCCACATCACTGTACCTCGGCTCTTGGGGTTTGTAGGAGCTGAGAGTCATTCCCAACTCGTAACTCTTCCTATCTTGTGTTCTAAGACTATAGTGGCTGCCATAGTACCGTTCGTTCAAACCGACGCTGTGTCGTCAATTCTTTATTAAATCGTGCAATCTAAATTGCTAATTGTAGACGACGTGAAGACGCTCCAGATCCAATTTGAATCAAGTCATTTGCAGCTGTGAGCAGAACGCTATCAACGTTTGAAGCCGCTGTGCAGAAATCCGTCTGTGCTCTCTATCTTTCGTTTTAGGCACATTCAAGCCTACTGTGACTATAACAAGTGGTATCAGAGCCCCTTGGAGCAGTTTCGACAATGTCTGGACCTGAGGAAAGGGGTGGCAGAGGTGCTGGTGGCAGTGGAGAAGCTCAAGCTCAAGGCCAACCCCGTGATTCAGCCATGGCGCCCATGCAACCAAGTCTTGGCCCACCTAGGGATGAGCCTAGGGTGTTTGGGCTTGACAAGTTCAACGGTGACAACTTTGCTGAATGGTCCTTCAAGATGGAGAACATCTTTGACCACTATGACCTGCTGGAGGTGATGGAAGGAACGGAGAAGCGCCCCGAGAACGACCCGGAGAAGAGCCCGTGGGTGCGGAAGAGCGCACAAGGCTATCTCTTACTTGGGCAAGCGTTGGGGAGCAGTCAGATCCGTCACATCAAGCCATTCCAGCGTGAACCAGAGAAAGGACCAAAGGCATGGGCTGCTCTCAAGGGTGTACATGCTCCTGCAACAGCGGCGGTAGCGGTGGTGTTGGAACGGCAAATGGCGGCACTACGAATTGAAGAAGACGAAGCGGTTGAAGAAGGGGTGCAGAAATTTTTCGACTTGTTGACGCGGCTTGAGGGAGCTGATTTGAACTACAGTGAGCTCCAAAAGAAGACCAAGTTGCTGGCCTTACTCCCAGAGTCATGGTCCTCGCTCATCATCAACCTTAATCGCGACTTGCCCCGCCTCTCGCTTGAAGACGTGAAGCGAGCTATCCTTCAAGAGGATTTCCGCCGCCGTGAGTTGGCGAGTGCGGATGGCGCTGGGGCAGCGAGCATCGGCCGTGGATATGGTCGAGGAAGAGGCAGAGGACGAGGGGGAGGAAGGTTTGGTGGCAGCAACTTCGGCGGAGGCCGCAGGAGTGGCGGTTACGGCAGCGACGACAAGAGCTACGGACGCGGTCGCGGCCGATTCGACGGCGAGTGTCACTATTGCCACAAGAGCGGGCACATGTGGCGCGACTGCTACAAACTCCCTGATGGTTGGACCCCTGCTCAAGGCCAAGAGGGTAGAGGAGCAGGAGGAGGGAGAGGACGAGGCCGTAGAGGCCGTGGCGGTCGCGGTGGCGGAGCTGCAAACATGAAGAGCGGAGACAACGACAAGGACCCGAGCGACGATCGATACCCGGGTCTATTCTACTTCGTGTCGACGCAAGTACCGGCTGGTCCAGAGAAGGATGAAGGCTTTGAGGAGCCAGCAGCTGTGGGGAAGGTGACCCTACACCCCCTGGACTATTGGGTGATTGATAGTGGCGCTACCTATAGCATGACACCTCGCCCGGACTTGCTCACCGAACTCGAGCCGTCACCGGTGAAGCATGTCACATCGGCTTCGGGGCAGCGAGCAGAGGTGAAAGGCATGGGCAAGGCCATGTTCAAGGGTGCTGATGGGAAGATGGTGGGCCTCAAGAACGTGCTTTGGGTGCCCAGCCTTGCTGCAAACCTGATTTCCGTGCGGCGGTTGGCAAAGGCCGGCATGGACACGAACTCGAAGGGAGCCAAGACCTACACCGCAAGGCTTGGCGATCGAATTCTTTGGGACCTTCATGAGGACAGGGATGTCTACAACGAGATGTGGCAGATCCCAGTGGTCCCTATGCCTAAGGAGAGGCAAGTGGCAGCAAGCATCAGCACCAAGGATGGAGCGGTCGGTAGCGACGATGGCGCGAACGGTCGCGCTAAGGAGAATGAGCTCAAGAAGAGCAAACCTGGAGGGACCAGCAAGTTCAGTGAACCTAAGGAGAGTGGTGCAGCAACCAAGGAGCAGCAAAAGGGTGAGGAGAACCCAGAGGCAGCAGCGGAGGAGGACTACGGAGAGAGTATGTGGGGCGCTATTGCGAGCGCGGCATTCTCCAATCCAACTTCGGGTACGGGGGAGTGTGATTGGCTCACCTTGCATCGGCGCATGGGGCATGTGGCCCTGCCCATCTTGCAGCAGCTAGTGAAGAATGAGATGGTTGCTGGCATACGTGTGAAGGGGGAGCCCGATGAGGTGCTTGGCTGCCCGACGTGCATTCAAGCCAAGTTCACCCGGTTTCCGTTCCCTAGTTCGGAGGCAACGGCAAAGGCACCGCTTGATGAGGTGGTGATGGACGTGGTGGGCCCCCTGAAGCTTGGAGCTGTTGGAGCTGAGTATTTTCTCACCATTGTCGACGTCTACACCCGCATGACTTGGGTGTACGTGCTGGCCAAGAAGAGCGACGTGGCTGAAACGTTGAAGACGGATTGGTTCCCGATGGTGGAGCGGCAACAAGACCGTCTAGTCAAGTCAATCCGCACCGATCGAGGGGGAGAGTTCCTGAGCAAGGAGTTTGGGTTGTGGCTGAAGAAGAATGGTATTCAGCACTCCCTCACCATGCCATACTCCCCTGCAATGAACGGCATCGCCGAGCGAGCGAACCGCACAATCACGGAGGCGGCACGCGGGTTGCTCATTGAAGCCGGGCTACCCGACTATTTCTGGCCTGATGCGGTGCGGAGCGCGTGTGTGGCCAAGAACAGAGCCTTGACTCATGTGGGAGCAGACAAATGGGTGCCCTATGTGGAGTGGCTAGGAAGGAAGCCAAAGGTGGATATGCTTCGGGTGTTCGGGTGCATGTGCATGGCGCTCGTGCCTAAGCATCTTCGGCACAACAAGCTTGGTGCCAAGGCGGTGTGGGCCGTGCACTTGGGCATGGCTCAAAACAGCAAGGGATGGCTTCTTTGGGACCCATTCACCAAGAAGTTCTTGGTGAGCAGGGACTGCAAGTTCATGGAGAACTTCATGTACAAGGATTGGAAGGCGGAGAATGAGGCGAAGATAGGCGTGCGGTTTGGGGAGGTGAAGAGTTCCGGTTTGGAGCATGTGGAGCTGCCTTTGGAGCTGAGCAGCGGCAGCACAACCACAAGGCAATCCTCCCTTGTGAATGGGGGAGAGGAGGCCAATGATGCAGAGGAAGAAGAGGAGGAGGTGCAGCAAGTGAGCGAGCGTGCACCGTCACTCCCTTCCCGTACTACGAGTGCTCCACGGATTCGAGCCACACCGCAGCAACGCCAAGGCCTTCAAGTCCCTGCAGCTGAGGAGGAAGGAAGGGGGAAGAGGAGAGTTCAACCCCCTAATAGGCTGACCTATGATGCGCCGGGAAAGCAGGGCAAGACAGCCCTGGCCGGAGCGGCAATGATGGTCGGAGACGACGAGGAGAGTGACTACGAGGAGTGTGCCTTCGCGTTCTTCTCTCCGGTGGAGATGCCGGGAGAACCAGCAACTCTCAAGGAGGCTTTGGAGAGTAGTGATGCTGAGGAGTGGAAGAAGGCCATGGAGAGTGAGCTGAAGAGCATCGAGGAGAATGACACATTTGAATTGGTGGAGCTACCGGAGGGGCGTACGGCGATAACGTCCAAGTGGCTCTTCAAAATCAAGTCGGATGCCGACGGCAAGATCGAGCGCTACAAGTCTAGGCTTGTAGCCAAGGGGTACCAGCAGAAGGAGAAGGTGGACTTCAAGGAGCTGTTTGCCCCTGTGGTGAAGCCGACGACGCTGCGAACCCTATTCGCGGGAGCCGCCATCAAAGGATGGGTAGTAAAGCAAATGGACATCGTAACGGCATTCCTTAACGGCATCCTTGAGGAGGAGATTTTTATGGCGCAGCCAGAGGGGTTTGATGATGGTAGTGGCAGAGTGTGGAAGCTGAAGAAGGCCCTCTATGGGCTGAAGCAGGCCCCTAGGCAATGGTACATGAAGCTGCGCGAAGTGTTGGAGGGGATCGGCTTCACTCCCTCAACGGCCGATCACTCCTTGTTCATGCTTGGCGAGGGGGAGCAGAGGAGTTTCATGGTGGTTTATGTGGATGACATCCTCATTTTCTCACCCTCTTCTGACCTTGTGAAGGAGGTGATGCTGAAGCTTCAAGACAAGTTCAAGTGCAAGGCCCTTGGTGACGTGAGCTTCTACCTTGGGCTCCACATCGAACGAGATGTGGAGAAGCGGTGCATGCGGGTGCATCAACGAAAGTACCTGGAGGCATTGGCTGCCAACTTTGGGCAGAGTGAAGGCCATGTGGCTACACCCTTTCCCTCTGGGTTCAAGTGTGTGAAGGGACCAGAGGAGGAGAGCGTTGGTGAAGAGGAGAGGCGCCGATTTCACTCGTTGGTGGGCAGCCTCATGTATGCGGCGGTAAACACCCGACCGGACGTCGCGTTTGCTACCGGGCAGCTGGCTAGGGTTGTGCAATGCCCTAATGAGGAGCAGGTAGCAGCTGGAATGAGGGTGGCCAAGTATCTTGGCCAAACACCGACCGTTGGGCTGCAATACTCGGCGGCGGCACAAAGGCGCCAAAAGGGCGCGGATGGTGTTGAACCCGGGCGTTTGTTCCTCACCGCCTACTCGGATGCTTCATATGCATCAGAACCAGAGGACATGACAAGTGTGGGAGGCTTCATATGCTGTGTTGGTGGAGGCCCAACTGCTTGGGAGAGCAAGAAGCAGGTTGACCAAGCTTTGAGCTCGGTGGAGTCCGAGTACATGGCACTCTTCCGTGCCGTATGGGAGATTGTGTGGCAGCGGCGTTTGTTGGCTGAATTGGGGGAGGAGCAGCAAGGACCTACCCCACTGTACTGTGACAGCCAGGGTGCCATTGCTCTTGCTAAGAACCCTGTGTTGCATGGACTCACGAAGCACATGAGGGTGAAGTGGCATTGGACGAGGAGCATGGTAACCGCGGGTGAAGTTGAGTTGCGCTACGTGAAAACCACGGGGCAGCCGGCTGACATGATGACCAAGAGGCTGGTGGAGCAGCAGCATTGGAAGTGTTGCAAGCTGGCTAGGATGGCTCTGAACTGAGAGAGCAACATATCCTAAGGCCAACAATCCGAGGGGGAGTTTGTTGGTGCAACCCTACGGTTTGCACTCGGCTTGTTGTCCGTGTGCGTGAATGTGTGTGTGTATGGAATGGTATGAGGGCATGGGATAATATATATTTCATGCTTATAATTGTGTGTGAATGTTGAGTCATGATGTCGAGTGTGTGTGTCGAGTCAATAGCGAGTTATCGCTAGACGCGTGTTACGCGGTCGTTTGTGTCTCGCGCGCGGTTTCTATTTTGTCGTACGCGGTTTCTATTTTGTCCTGTGTCGAACGTTCGGCGTGTCGCAGGTGTGTGCAGCAGACCCATCAAGAAACGTGAAGTCGTCCCTGCCACCGTCTGACTCGGCAATTCGTCAGGTTCTTAGTCTTCGGTCTTCCACTGGCCTTACTCCACCTCTCCTGTGTCCTCCGCCTGACCAGTCACAGCCGCAGTTATTGCTTGGCTCTCCACTGCCTGCTCCTTCTCCTTACCCTGCGCAGACAGGCTCCCTTGCAGAGTATCGTGAGCCTGAGTCTCGTCCTGCCTCCCCTATTCGCATTGTTAGTCGTGCTCGTCGTCCTCGTCCTCCACCTGTCCCCGGCACACACATTATGGGAGTTCGTCCTTCCTCTGTCCCACAGCGTGTTGCTCTGCCGTCTCCTCCGGCGTCCTCTCTTCCTGACGTTCCTCACCCTGAGTTCGACCTTGCTCGTGCTGCTAGTCCTACTGTCACTTGTCTCCTGGCCACCTATATCACAGACTCTTCCTTTGAGTCTACGGATGCGTCTGCCTTAGCCACTGAGCTCGTAGACTTTGCTTCTACCTGTTGTCTTTACTACGTTGCGAGTCTTGTTACTGAGTATGACTGTCCTCCGTCCGTCGGGGGTGAGCTTGCCCTTGGCAGTGACGTCCTTGAGGACTGGCAGTGTGAGCTCGAGTGCCTCGCGACCGCTTTACCTCGTCTAGCGTCCATGCTGCTTTGCCCTGAGGGAGACCCGGATGCAATTGACATCCCTACCCCGCGCTCTTACGCAGAGGCGATCACGAGTGAGTACTCCTCTCAGTGGCAGACAGCCATGGACGCAGAGATGGCTTCTTGGAAGTCCACAGGCACCTACGTCGACGAGGTTTCCCCTCCCGGGGCGAACGTAGTCGATGGCATGTGGATTTTCAGAGTGAAGCGGCCGCCGGGTTCTCCGCCTGCCTTCAAAGCGTGTTACGTTGCTCGAGGCTTTAGTCAGCGACAGGAGGTCGACTTCTTCCAAACCTTCTCCCCCACCCCGAAGATGACTACTCCTCGGGTGTTACTGCACGTTGCAGCACAGCGTGACTATGGGCTGCACTCCCTCGACTTCTCTACAGCTTTCTTGCAGGGCAGCCTTCACAAGGAGATCTGGCTGCACCGCCCATCTGGCTTCACTGGGTCGTTTCGTGAGGGTACCCAGTGGAGCCTCCGGCGGCCAGTCTACTGTCTCCGCCAGGCGCCCCGCGAGTGGCACGACACACTGAGGACGACACCTGCGGCTCTTGGGTTTGCTCCTTCGACTGCTGACCCGTCGCTGTTTCTGCGCACTGACCCTTCTCTGCCGCCGTTCTACATCCTCGTGTACGTCGACGACTTGGTCTTTGCTACTGTCGACACTGAGGAGCTGACCCTGGTATAGTCACAATAGGCTTGAATGTGCCTAAAACGAAAGATAGAGTGCACAGTCGGATTTTTGCACAGCGGCTTCAAACGTTGTTAGCGTTCTGTGCACAGCTCCAAATGACTTTCTATAAATTGTATCTGGAGCGTCTTGATGTCACCTACAATAGGCAATTTACATCGCACGAGTTCATCAAGTATTGACGACGTAACGTTGGTTTGAACGAACGGCACTATGGGAGCCACTATAGTCTTAGAACACAAATTTGGAAGAGTTACGAGTTGGGAATGACTCCCAGCCTCTAAAAACCCCAAGAGCCGAGGTACAGTGATGTGGAACAGTGCCACACTGTCCCCAACCACGAAGGGTCTCGAAACTACCCTCCACTAGGGCCTACACCAAGAGAAATGTTACACTATGAATAATTTTGAAATAATTTTCTAAATTTAATAATTGTGACAAGATTCGGAAAGGGGGGAATGCAATAAGGAGGCATTCCCCTCTTGTCCCTCGGCAGGTCCACAGACCTGCCACCTAGTCTCGTTTCATCCATCTCAGTTTGAGTTCCCCCCCGCCGCACCCCTAGGACGCTTAGACGATTAGATAGTATGTTCTGCTTGTTCTTGCTATTTATTTATACATTGTGTGCCATGTAAAAATTTGATGATGATAATATATGACGATTGCATTGCATGTTATTGTCACAATAGGCTCAAATGTGCCTAAAAAGAAAGATAGAGTGCATAGTCGGATTTCTGCACAGCGGCTTTAAACTTTCGTAGCGTTCTGTTCACAGCTCCAAATGACCTGCTTTAACTTGGATCTGGAGCTTCTTAATGTCGCCTACAATAAGCAATTTAGATCGCACGATTTTACCAAGTATTGACGACACAGCGTCGGTTTGAACGAACGGCACTATGGCAGCCACTATAGTCTTAGAACACAAAGATAGGAAGAGTTACGAGTTGGGAATGACTCCCAGCTCCTACAAACCCCAAGAGCCGAGGTACAGTGATGTGGAACAGTGCCACACTGTCCCCAACCACGAAGGGTCTCGAAACTACCCTTCACAAGGGCCTACACCAAGTGAAATGTTACACTACACAAAGTAATGTAACTATTCTCAATATCTTGAGGTGTACCCTTCTCGCGGGCTTCGCGATCACTTGAATCTTGACACCAAGGCTCTGGTTCTTCACCATAAACTCATCCTTGAGTTCTTGATGGATCTGCTGCACACACCTGCGACACGCCGAACGTTCCACACAAGACAAAATAGAAACCGTGCACGAGACACACGACAAAATAGAAACCGCGAACGGGACACAAACGACCGCGTGACACGCGACTAGCGATGACTCGTTATTGACTCGACACACACATTCGACATAATGACTCAACATTCACACACTATTATAAGCATGAAATATATATTATCCCATGCCCTCATACCATTCCATGCACACACGCATGCACGTACACGGACAACAAGCCGAGTGCAAACCGTAGGGTTGCACCAACATTGCAGACTCCTTGTAGAGTCTTGTCACAATACACATTGTAATATAACTATCCTCACTATCTTGAAGTTTACCCTTTTGGCGAGCTTTGAAATCACTTGTATCTTGAAACCAAGGCTCTGGTTCTCACCATAAACGCATCCTTGAGTTCTTGGAAGTCTGCTGCACGCACCTGCGGCACGCCGAACGTTCGACACACGACAAAACAGAAAACGCGCACGACAAGCAAACAACGACGTGACACGCGACTAGCGATAACTCGCTATTGACTCGACACACACATTCGACATCATGACTCATCATTCACACACTATTATAAGCATGAAATATATATTATCTCATGCCCTCATACAATTCCATGCACACACGCATGCACGCACACGGACAACTGTCAGAGTTATATGACATAGCTACTGTAGGCTATAGTGGGGTAGCACATATGGGGTACAGTTGCCTAGGGTTTGCCTTTTGTACCCAACTTTCACTTAGTCATTTTCATTCCTGTTTTCTTGATTCACATGGTATAGAGCGGGTTCCTACATGGGACCGTTCCTTCCTAAGGGCCCACCATAAGAATTTTTTTTTTAGCTGCCCGCACACATTGCGCCCTGCCCTAAAATTTTTTTTTAGCGGCCCCTACGCTGCCCCTACGCGGCCCCTACGCCGCCTCCCACGCGCCCCCTATGCGGCCCCTGGCGGCGCCCTGACGAGGCCCCTGCCGGCGCCCTATCGCGGCCCCTGACGCGCCCCCTGGTGGCGCCCTGACGCGGCCCTGACGCGGCCTGACGCGGCCCCTGGCGGCGCCCTGACGCGGCCCTGCCGTGCCCCCTGACGCGGCCCTGACGCGGCCTGCCGCGGCCCCTGCCGCGGCCCTGAAGCGGCCCCTGACGCGGCCCTGACACGGCTCTGCCGCGGCCCTGACGCGGCCCTGACGCGGCCCTGCCGCGGCCCCTGGCGGCGCCCTGACGCGGCCCCTGCCGGCGCCCTATCGCGGCCCCTGACGCGCCCCCTGGTGGTGCCCTGACGCGGCCCTGACGCGGCCTGACGCGGCCCCTGGCGGCGCCCTGACGCGGCCCTTCCGTGCCCCCTGACGCGGCCCTGACGCGGCCTGCCGCGGCCCCTGCCGCGGCCCTGAAGCGGCCCCTGACGCGGCCCTGACACGGCTCTGCCGCGGCCCTGACGCGGCCCTGACGCGGCCCTGCCGCGGCCCCTGGCGGCGCCCTGACGCGGCCCCTGACGCGGCGCCCTGACGCGGCCCTGACGCGGCCCTGCCGCGGCCCCTGACGCGGCCCTGACGCGGCCTGCTGCGGCCCCTGCCGCGGCCCTGAAGCGGCCCCTGACGCGGCCCTGACGCGGCTCTGCCGCGGCCCTGACGCGGCCCTGACGCGGCCCCTGCCGCGGCCCCTGGCGGCGCCCTGACGCGGCGCCCTGACGCGGCCCTGCCGCGGCCCCTGACGCGGCCCCTGCCGCGGCCCCTGACGTGGCCCCTGTCGCGGCCCCTGACGCGGGCCCGCCACCTACCTTTCCGGCCACGCCGCCTCC
Organism: Closterium sp. Naga37s-1; assembly: GCA_947471745.1. Classification (NCBI taxonomy): domain Eukaryota; kingdom Viridiplantae; phylum Streptophyta; class Zygnematophyceae; order Desmidiales; family Closteriaceae; genus Closterium; species Closterium sp. Naga37s-1. The sequence goes on along the minus strand of CANJKZ010000169.1, from coordinate 2,354,231 downwards.
TCTCAGCGGCCCCGCCGCCTCCTCCCAGCGGCCCCGGACGCCGCCCTCTCAGCGGCCCCGCCGAGCCGCCCAGCAGCCTAGCCGCCCAGCAGCTGCGCCACCGAGCCGCCCAGCAACCGAGCCGCCGAGCCGCCCAGCAGCCGAGCCGCCCAGCAGCAGAGCCGCCGAGCCGCCCAGCAGCCGAGCCGCTGAGCCGCCCAGCCGCCGAGCCGCCCAGCAGCCGAGCCGCCCAGCAGCCGAGTCGCCGAGCCGCCCTGCAGCCGAGCCGCCCTGCAGCCGAGCCGCCCGAGCCGCCCTGTCCGGTAAGAGCAGCGCCTCTCTCACAGCACTGCCCTCACCCCACTGTTTGCTCTGCTAGTCTACTGCTGTCATGGCTACCCCTAGTGTTCTCGCTTTTGACGCTGAGGGTCGGGCCATTGACTTTGACGTCTGGATAGATGACCTGCAGCTTTTCTTACAGTGCGATAGGGCAGACGGCCTCTCCCTCTTTGACCTCACTTCTGGTGCCTCTCCTGCCCCCGCCACTGATGCTGACGCAACTGTTCGCTCCCAGTGGGCCACGCGCGATGCTGCTGCACGTCTTGCTGTGCGTCGCCACCTGCCTACCTCTGAGCGTGCGCACTTTAGCCAGTACAAGAGTGCTCAGACCTTGTACGACGCTGTAGTTGCACGCTACTCCTCCCCTGCCACTGCTGCACTGAGTCGCCTCATGCTACCGTACCTCTTCCCTGACCTTGCTGCCTTTCCCACAGTCGCTGACCTCATTATGCACCTACGCACTAGTGACACTCGCTACCGCGCTGCGCTTCCTGCTGAGTTCTGCGCCAAGAACCCCCCCCCCATGTACATCACCCTCTACTACATAGTCACCCGGCTCCCTGACTCCCTTCGCATAGTCAGGGACCACTTCCTCTCAGTTTGCCCCACCACTCTCACCGTTGACCTCCTCGAGAAGTCCCTCCTAGCAGCAGAGAAGAGCATAGTAGCTGTAGGAGCCTCTCGTGGTGACCCTCGCACCCCCATCTTTGAGGGTTGTTCCCCCTCCCCCCTTTTGCCCTCTGTTGCCTCTGCTGCTGCGGCCGACCTCGTTGGGCTTGAGTCGGTCGGTGCGGCGTCTACCCCTAGCGGGAGACGCCGCCCTGGCAAGGGCAAGGGGGGCAGGGGCGCTGGAGGAGCTAGCGGGGGCGGTGGAGGCGGCAGTGGAGGCGGTGGAGGAGGTGGGGGTGGCGGTGGGGGTGGTGGCGGGGGTGGAGGTGTCGGTGGCGGCAGTGGAGGCGGAGGCGGCAGCGGCAGTGGCGGAGGGAGCGGAGGTGGCGGCGGTGGAGGAGGAGGCGGCGGAGGAGGTGGAGCTGGTCGGGGTGGCACTGCGCAGAGGGTCGGCTCCGGTGGTGGTCAGCGCCAGCAGCAGCAGCAGCACCAGCAGCGCACTCGTGACATCCCCTCCCCTCAGCAGCTCCGTGAGTGGTACACTGCACGCCAGAGGGGTGGGGGTACTGGTCCGTGCACCTACGTCCTCCGCACCGGCGACCGCGCGGGTGAGCAGTGCGGGGGTGCGCACTCCACCCAGCGCTGCTTTGGCCGCCTCACGGACGCTTGGCGTCACCAGTTCCCTGAGGCCACTGAGATCCCCCGCTGGGGTGAGCTGTCTAGGGCGGGTGTGGCTGTCTTTGACCTTGACTTTGATGCTATTCTTGCTGCCATGTATACTGTGACTATTAGTGATGAGGGTGACTGTTACCGGTGTTTTCCGCCCGACCCGGGCATTGAGACTGCTGCTCTAGGTGCTGGTGAGGCTGCTGCTCTAGGTGCTAGCGAGGCTGCTGCTCTAGGTGCGTCTGCTCCCTCAGGTGCTGGTGAGTCTGCTCTCTCAGGTTCTGCGTCGGCTTCGGCCTCCCACACCTTCACCCTTGACTCGGGGGCTTCTCGCTCCTTCTTTCGAGACCGCACCACACTCACGCCGCTTAGCCGGCCAGTTGCAGTCTCTCTGGCAGACCCCTCTGGGGGTCCTGTCCTTGCTCACTTCTCCACTGTCCTCCCGTGTCCGGCGGCCCCCTCTGGCACCCTGTCTGGTCTTTACCTTCCCTCGTTCTCTACGAACTTGGTGAGTGGTGCTGACCTACAGGATGCGGGGGTTCACCAGTTCACTCCTGCGAGTCGGCGGGTGACCCACTGCACGGACGCTCGGACAGGCCGACACCTGGCCACGTTTATGTTGTGCCAACACATTACAGTGGCACGGTCATCGCACTCCCATTCGGCCTACAAGCCTGCTCAGCTTCTGGAATTTTGTGGGGAGGTTGTTCAACACGTTTTCTTCAAACCCTCAAAGTTTCATAGTTTTTGAAGCAGTTACCAAGGCATGACAACATTTTATGTTTCAAGACTTATGGCATCCCGGAAGTGTGTGTTACTCCTTTTTGGTAACACCCGAGTTCACCATTTCGGCTGCTGACTCGTCTACCGAGATCTGATTGGTCTGAAATTCGGCCTGGCAGTCCTTTGCCCCGCTGTGCAAGTGGTCACCAAGTTTCAGAACGATCCAACATCTGAGCATTGCGTGACAGCTGCCGAAATTCACTGTTCCGTAGTCATGGTGCACTGTTGGCAGCATTTCCCTTGCCACCCTTTCATTGTTGTCATGCCAATGGTGCAGGGACAGAGAATGAGACAAGAAGTACAGGTGGTCAAGTGGGACTCTATAACCCTCCTTTTGAGAAGTGTGGTCTTCCTGGAAGCAACTTGCAAGAGGGTGCAAGTGGGAAGACAAGCTGACTCATGTTGGCTTGACTCACTATTGGTAGCCTTGAGTACAGCTCTGAACATCCAAGTGTGGTTGGCTTTGCTGACCTAGCTAGGACGTTTCCCATTCTTCTCTAGCCTTTCTCCCCTAGGACTCAACCTTCTCTGAGTTCCCAGGATGACCCAACCCCTTATGAGTCCCCTAGGCAATTTTGTACTCACCTCTTCCTTGCATCAATGAGAATACACGTTTTTTCAGCCGAGCTTACGTTTTCGTTCACTGCGTAGTGCACACACCTCTGATAATAGCAAGTAATATACCGTTGGAAAGCAGACACCTAAGGCTAACCGCTGTCCAAGTTTCAGCCTCGTATGTTCTCGGAGCTGATCGTGACGGCGTTTTGAACAGAGGCGGTTTGAAGACGTCAGATTCTGCTTAGGCGGTTTCATGGGCATCCGCGACCCCTAAGTGGACTGCAGACTATAACAGTTTACCCGTCGGCCGGGGTCGAGCCTGTACACCCTGACCACTGCGTCTCCTCCAGTCACTGCGTCTGGTCAGGTAGCTGCGTCGGGTCAGGTGTTTGCTGCAGCGTCCAGGTCTGGTCCTGAGTCTGCCCCCTGTTCGTGTCGCCTCCTGTCTCACGAGACTCTCCTCTGGCACCACCGCCTTGGTCACCCCTCCCTGCTTCGTCTCCGAAGCATGGCCTCCCGTGTCCTTGTCTCTGGTCTTCCCCGGTCCCTCCCTCCCCTTCCTCCGGGGCCTGGCCCTACCTGCGTCCCCTGTGTCGAGGGGCGGCAGAGGGCTGCCCCTCACTCCTCCCAGTTTCCTCCGACAGAGGCCCCGCTGCAGACGCTTCACATGGACGTGTGGGGCCCGGCCCGCGTCCGTGGACAGGGTCACGAGCGCTACTTCCTGCTGGTGGTTGACGACTACTCGCGTTACACCACAGTCTTCCCCTTGCGCAGCAAGGGTGATGTCACTGAGGTGTTGATCGACTGGATCCGCGCAGCTCGTCTCCAGCTCAGGCAGAGCTTCGGCTCGGACTTTCCTGTTCAGCGTCTGCACTCTGACAGAGGTGGAGAGTTCTCCTCTGGCCTTCTGCGAGCCTACTGTCGTGCACGAGGCATCCGCCAGACCTTCACGCTTCCGGACTCTCCACAGCAAAATGGGATTGCTGAGCGCCGCATTGGCATGGTCATGGACGTCGCCCGTACGTCCATGATGCATGCGGCTGCCCCCCATTTTCTGTGGCCGTTTGCGGTTCGGTACGCGGCGCATCAGATCAACCTTCACCCCAGGGTCTCCATGCCGGAGACCTCCCCAGCTTTGCTGTGGACGGGGAACGTTGGCGATGCGTCTGCGTTCCGTGTCTGGGGATCTCGGGCGTTTGTCCGCGACTTGTCTGCGGACAAGCTGTCCCCTCGTGCTGCTCCTTGCGTCTTCCTTGGCTTCCCCCCTGACGCGCCAGGGTGGCAGTTCTACCACCCCACCTCTCGCGGTGTCCTGTCCTCCCAGGACGTCACGTTTGACGAGTCGGTCCCCTACTACCGCCTCTTCCCCTACCGCACTCCGTCCCTCCCCCCGCCACCGCTCTTCCTTGTCCCAGGTCCCCCCCCGGTAGACCCCCTCCCCCCTCAGGGTCCTGCCCCTTCAGGTGTGTCCCAGGTAGACGCAGTCGAGCCTGTCGAGGTTACTGGTGACTCTGGTGCTGCAGAGGGTGCTGAGCCTGGGGGTGCTGACTCTGGGGGTGCTGAGCGTGTGGGTGCTACGCCTGGGGGTGCTGAGCCTGAGGGTGCTACTACTGGGGGTGCTGAGCCTGAGGGTGCTGAGCCTGGGGGTGCTACTACTGGGGGTGCTGAGCCTGGGGGTGCTACGCCTGGAGGTGCTGAGCCTGGGGGTGCGGAGCCTGAGGGAGCTGGGCCTGCTCGTGTGGTGTCTGGCGGTGCTGAGCCTGGAGGTTCTCCGGGTGCTTCGTCTCGGCGGGAGCCACTCTCTCCACAGGAGCTGCGCGAGTGGTTTGCCCGGCGCTGGAGGCGTGCTGCTGGAGCTGGAGGTTCTTCGGCTGCTGAGGGTGCTGGTGCCGCGGGTCCCGGAGGTGCTCGTACTGGGAGTACTGGAGCTGCTGGGCCTGCGGGTACGACTGGAGCTGGAGCTGCTGAGGGTGTTGGCGCTGAGGCTACTGCTGTCGGTCCTGGAGGCGGTCCTGCTGGGGGTGCTACTGGTGCTGCTGGAGGTACTGGAGCTGGAGGTGCTGCTGGCGCTGGTGCTGCCGCTGGGGGTACTGGTACTGTCCCTGCTGTGTCTGGAGTCGCCGCGCGGCCTCGGCCGTACTTCGTTCCGCTCCTTCAGCAGGTTCTTGGTCTCCCGCCTTCTACTGGTCCTCCTCCTCCCTTAGCGTGTCCACAGCCTGTCCCGTCACAGTTACAGTTACAGCCGGCCTCCCCACTGCCCGCTCCTTCTCCCTACACTGGTCCTACTGGAGGTCTTGCTGAGCGTCGTGAGCCTGCGTCTCGCCCTGCGTCGCCTGTCCGTGCTGCTCGCACTAGTGCTCGTGGTTCGCGTCAGCGTCCTCCTCCTGTCCCTGGCACGCACCGGATGTCTCTGCGTCCGTCCACTGCTCCTCTGCGTGCCCCTTTGGCTTCTCCTCCTGAGTCCTCTCTTCCTGCTCTTCCTGACCCGGAGTCGGACTCTCTTCGTGCTGCCAGTCCTACTGTCACGCGTCTCCTTGCTACTGTTGTCACTGACCCTTCCTTTGAGTCCACTGCTGCGTCTGCCCTAGTTACTGAGCTCGTCGACTTTGCTGCTCGCTGTCGTCTAGACTACGCTGCTAGTCTTGTTGCTGAGTCTGAGTCTGTCTGTCCTCCGTCCGTCGGGGGTGAGTGTGCCCTTGGCACGGACGTCCTTGAGGACAGGCAGGAGGAGTTCCAGTGTTTGGCTGCTGCTTCACCTCATCTCGTGTCCGTACTGCTTACCCCTGAGGGAGACCCGGATGCACTTGACATCCCGACTCCGCGCTCTTACGCGGAGGCGATAGAGGGTCCCTACTCCTCTCAGTGGCAGGCAGCTATGGACGCAGAGATGGCTTCCTGGAAGTCCACAGGCACCTACGTTGACGAGGTTCCCCCGCCTGGGGCGAACATCGTCAGTGGCATGTGGATTTTCAGGGTGAAGCGGCCGCCGGGTTCTCCGCCTGTCTTCAAGGCGCGTTACGTGGCTCGTGGCTTCAGTCAGCGGCAGGGAGTTGACTACTTTCAGACCTTCTCTCCCACCCCGAAGATGACCACTCTTCGGGTACTGCTGCACATAGCTGCTCACCGCGACTACGAGCTGCACTCTCTTGACTTCAGCACTGCTTTCTTGCAGGGCAGCCTGCACGAGGAGATCTGGCTGCGTCGCCCACCTGGCTTCACTGGGTCTTTTCCTCCTGGCACCCAGTGGAGCCTCCGGCGGCCAGTCTACGGTCTCCGCCAGGCACCGCGTGAGTGGCACGACACACTGAGGACTACACTTGCGGCTCTTGGGTTTGCTCCCTCTACTGCCGACCCGTCGCTGTTTCTGCGCACCGACACTTCTTTGCAGCCGTTCTACATCCTCGTGTACGTCGACGACTTGGTCTTTGCCACAGCTGACACTGCTGGACTCGCCCACGTGAAGTCCGAGCTGCAGAAGAGACACACGTGCACAGACCTGGGTGAACTGCGCAGCTACCTTGGCTTGCAGATCACCCGGGACAGAGCACGCCGCACCATTACCCTGACTCAGTCACACATGGTGCAGCAGGTCCTTCAGCGCTTCGGCTTCACGTACTCCTCGCCTCAGGCCACTCCTCTGCCTACTCGCCACTCGCTCTCAGCTCTGCCTTCGGATGAGTCCGTAGAGTCGAGTGGCCCGTACCCAGAGCTTGTTGGCTGCCTCATGTACCTGATGACCTGCACACGACCTGACCTTGCATACTCTCTTAGCATTCTTGCACGCTATGTTGCTCCTGGGAGACACAGACCGGAGCACATGGCTGCAGCGAAGAGGGTGTTGCGCTACTTGTGCAGTACGTCGGGCATGGGGCTTGTGCTTGGAGGGCAGAGTCCAGTGGTCCTCACTGGACACGCAGACGCTTCTTGGGCTGACGACCAGGCTACGCAGCGGTCGTCACAGGGTTACACCTTCAGCCTTGGTTCCGGCTCTGTTTCGTGGCGGGCTACTCGCTCGTCTTCTGTTCTCGGCTCCAGTTGTGAGGCTGAGATCTACGCCGGGGCCATGGCTGCACAGGAGCTTCGCTGGCTCACCTACCTGCTGACTGACCTCGGAGAGCCGCCTCGTTCTCCTCCAGTGCTCTACGTAGACAACAAGGCCATGCTGGCCTTGTGTCGAGAGCAGAGACTGGAGCACAGAACGAAGCACATTGCTCTTCGCTACTTCCTTGCTCGTGAGCTACAGCAGCGTGGTCAGCTGCGACTTGCGTACGTGGCCTCTGAGGCCAACACTGCTGATATCTTCACCAAGGCACTTGCGCCTTGTGATCATCAGCGCTTCTGTACTCAGCTGGGTCTTATACCTACCTTGCCTCACTTGCTCACCTCTTGACCTTGTTTGTACTGTTGCATATATATATACTCCTGCTCTTGCTTGTCTAGCCTTATATATATATGTAATCCTGCATGTGAACTGGCCTTGTGGCCTTGAACTTGTGCTCGGAATGTGTGGTGACTTTGTGATCCACCCTGAGCTTGCTTTCCTTTGCTTGACTGGTCTTGTGACCCCTTGTTCTCCCCCACTTTGCCTATGGGGGTGTGTCAGAGTTATATGACATAGCTACTGTAGGCTATAGTGGGGTAGCACATATGGGGTACAGTTGCCTAGGGTTTGCCTTTTGTACCCAACTTTCACTTAGTCCTTTTCATTCCTGTTTTCTTGATTCACAACAACAAGCCGAGTGCAAACCATGGGGTTGCACCAACAAACTCCCCCTCGGATTGTTGGCCTTAGGATCTGCTCCTCTCAGTTGAGAGCAATTCCAGACAGCTTTCAACACTTCCAATGCTGCTGTTCCACCAGCCTCTTCGTCATCATGTCAGCTGGCTGCCCCGTTGTCTTCACGTAGTGCAACTCAACTTCACCCGCGACCACCATGCTCCTCGTCCAATGCCATATCACCCTCATCTGCTTGGTGAGGTCGTGCAACACAGGGTTCTTAGCTAATGCAATGGCACCTTGGCTGTCACAGTAGAGTGGGGTAGGTCATTGCTGCTCCTCCCCCAACTCAGCCAACAAACGCCGCTGCCACACAATCTCCCGTACGGCATGGAAGAGTGCCATGTACTCGGACTCCACCGTGCTCAATGCTTGGTCCACCTGCTTCTTGCTCTCCCAAGCAGTTGGGCCTCCACCAACACAGCAAATGAAGCCTCCCACACTTGTCATGTCCTCTTGTTCCGATGCAGAAGAGGCATCGGAGAAGGCTGTGAGGAACAAACGCCCGGATTCAACGCCATCCGCGCCCCTTTGGCGCCTTTGCGCTGCCGCCGAGTATTGCAGCCCAACGGTTGCCGTTTGGCCAAGACACTTGGCCACCCTCATTCCAGCTGCAAACTGCTCTTCATTAGGGCATTGAAAAACCCTAGCCAGCTGGCTGGTAGCAAAGGCGACATCCGGTCGGGTGTTTACCGCCGCATACATGCGGCTGCCCACCAACAAGTGAAAACGGCGCCTCTCCTCTTCGCCAACGCTCTCCTCCTCTGATTCCTTCACACACTTGAACCCAGAGGGAAAGGGAGTAGCTACATTGTCATAATGTTATTGTCTAGCTTGCAGTGGGGTACTCCATAGTGAGTACAGCCCAATTAGGGTTTGCTATATGTATCCAACTGCTTGCTAGTGAAACCCCTCTTTCTTGTTCTAAACTTCTCACTGCTATTCTGACATGGTTTCAGAGCAGGTCGATCCCCTTGGGTCGATCCTGTGGGTGGGCCCACCACCTAATGCTTCCGCTGCTCTACTGCTGTCGCGCGCCCCATACGCGCTACCGCATATACGAATTTTTTTTTCCGGTTTTCCTGTTTGGCGCGCGGCCCGGTTTCTTCCGGGCGCGCGGCCCGTTTTCTTCCTGGCGCGCCCTGGCGAGGCGCGCGCGCCTTCCGTCCTTCGTGGCGCCCTGGCGAGGCGCGCGCGCCCCCCGTCCGTCCGTCGTGGCGCCATGGCGAGGCGCGCGCGGCCCTTGCCGTCCCGTCGCGCGACCCCCCGCTGCCCCGTCGCGGCGCCCTGGGAGGCCGCGCGTCGCCCCTCCCGTCGCCCGTCGCGGCGCCCTGGGGGGCCGCGCGTCCCCCCCCTCCCGTCACTCGTCGTGGCGCCCTGGGGAGGAGCGCGCGGCCCTCCTGTCCCGTCCCCCCCCCCCCCCCCCCCCCCCCCCGTGCTGCCCATTCCTCCCGTGCCGCCGTCCGTTCTGCGGTGGTGGGGGGTGTGGGGTGGCAAGCACGGGGGTGTGGTGTTCCCCTCCTCCTTGTTCGTCTCCCACTGCTGCAGCTGCTGCTGAGGGGGGTGGAGGTGTGGGATCCGCAGGGAGTGGAGCTTGGGGGGTGACGTGGAAGTGAAGCTAGGGTTTCTGCAGGGGGTGTGTGTCAGGGGGGTGGGACTGTTTGGGGAGGCTGAGTGGAGGCTGCCGTCTTGTCGTCCGCAGCACCTGTAGTCCAGGGCGCTGTCCTGGTAGCCCAGAGAGCCTGCTGCGCCTGTCGCTCGTGGGTCCGTTGCTCCTGTAGCTCCTCGTAGCCCGTGAGCCAGTTACTCCAGTAGTCCGGGGCGCTGTCCCGGTAGCCACTGTGCCAGCCGCTCCTGTTGCCCGTGTGTCTGCAGCTTCAGCCGTCGCCTCCTATTTTCTCTCCTCTTACAGTCCTTCCTCCTCCTCACTTGCCCGCTGTGACTACCACTAGCTTTGCTCATAATTGTGAACTACTGCTATGCTTGCTCATTGTGCTGATTACACCCCACTTTGGCTATGGGGGTGTGTCAGAATGTTATTGTCTAGCCTGCAGTGGGGTACTCCATAGTGAGTACAGCCCAATTAGGGTTTGCTATACGTATCCAACTGCTTGCTAGTGAAACCCCTCTTTCTTGTTCTAAACTTCTCACTGCTATTCTGACATACATGACCTTCACTCTTCCCAAAATTAGCAGCTAAGGCCTCCAGGTACTTCCGTTGATGCACTCGCATGCACCGCTTCTCCACGTCGCGTTCAATGTGAAGCCCGAGGTAGAAGTTCACGTCACCAAGGGCCTTGCACTTGAACTTGTTCTGAAGCTTCAGCATCACCTCCTTAACAAGATCATAGGAGGGTGAGAAAATGAGGATATCATCCACATAAACCACCATGAAACTCCTCTGCTCCCCCTCGCCAAGCACGAACAAGGAATGATCGGCCGTCGAGGGAGTGAAGTCAATCTCCTCCAAAACTTCACGCAGCTTCAAGTACCACTGCCTAGGGGCTTGCTTGAGCCCATAGAGGGCCTTCTTCAGGTTCCACACTCTGCCACTACCATCATCAAACCCCTCTGGCTGCGCCATAGAAATATCTTCCCCAAGGACATCGTCATCTCCAACCATAAGCGCCGCTCCGGCCAAGGCTGACTTGGCTGGCTTTCCCGGTGCATCATAGGTCAGCCTATTAGGGGCTTGAGTTCTCCTCTTGCCCCTTCCTTCCTCCTCAGCTGCAGGGACATGCAGGCCCTCATGGCGTTGCTGCAGGGTGACCCAAATCCATGGAGCACTCGTAGTGCGAGGTGGAAGTGTCGGTACACGCTCGCTTACTTGCTGAACCTCCTCCCCTTCTTCCTCTCCATTCCTGTGCGGAGATAACTACTACAACGGGAGCTAGACTACGGGCTGGGCACGGGTGCTCGTGTGATCTCTGCGTTCATTGGTCCTTAGTCGTTTTCCTAGTGCACACACTACTTGCTAGTTCACTGGGCAATTTGACAAGAGTTTCACTAGAGAAGGTTGACAACAATGGTACAATGAAGTTGGCATGGCAAGACTACATCAGAGCTAGCATTCAGGTCGGTCGACTGCCAGCGCAGCATGGTCGACCATGTCGGGCAGCCAAGTACCTCAGTGGGCTCCCCCTTCACACGTATGCCAGCTACCATCTCCTCCTTCACTAGCTGCTGCAAGACGGGCAATGCCACATACCCCATTCGCCGATGCAAAGTTAACCAATCACACTCCCCCGTAGCCAAAGTCGGATTGGAGAATGCCGCACTTGCAATAGTGCCCCACATGCTCTCTCCATACTCCTCCTCCGCTGTTGCCTCGGGGTTCTCCTCACCCTTTTGCTGCTCCTTGGCTGCTGCACCGCTCTCCTTATGATCACGCAACTTGCTGGTCCCTCCAAGTTTGCTCTTCTTGGACTCGTTCTTCTTGGCACCATCGTTGGCGCCGTCGCCGCTACCAACTGCTGCACCCTTGGTGCTGACGCTTGCTGCCACTTGCCTCTCCTTAGGCATTGGGACCACAGGGATCTGCCACATATCATTGTATACATCCTTGTCCTCGTGAAGGTCCCAAAGAATCCGCTCGCCAAGCCTTGCGGTGTAGGTCTTGGCTCCCTTTGAGTTCTTGTCCATGCCGCCCTTTTGCAACCGCCGCACGGAAGTCAGGTTCACAGCAAGGCTGGGCACCCAAAGCACGTTCTTGAGGCCCACCATCTTCCCATCAGCACCCTTGAACATGGCCTTGCCCATGCCTTTCACCTCTGCTCGCTGCCCCAAAGCCGAAGTGACATGCTTCACCGGTGACGGTTCGAGTTCGGTGAGCAAGTCCGCGCGAGGTGTCATGCTATAGGTAGCGCCGCTACCGATCACCCAATAGTCCAGGGAGTGTAAGGTGACCTTTCCCACAGCTGCTGGCTCATCAAAGCCTTCATCCTTCTCTGGTGCAGCCGGTGCTTGCGTCGAGATGAAGAAGTTTTGGCCCGGGAAGCGATCGTCACTCGACTCGCTCTCGTTGTCTCCACTCTTCATATTTGCAGCACCACCTCCGCGACCGCCACGGCCTCCACGGCCTCTTCCTCTCCCTCCCCCTGCTCCTCTACCCTCTTGGCCTTGAGCAGGAGTCCATCCATCAGGGAGTTTGTAGCAATCGCGCCACATGTGTCCGCTCTTGTGGCAATAATGGCATTCGCCATCGAATCGGCCGCGACCGTGCCCGAAGCTTTTGTTGTTGCTGCCGTATCCGCCGTTCCCGCGGCCTCCGTTGAAGTTGCTGCCTCCAAACCTTCCTCCTCCTCGTCCTCTGCCCCTTCCACGACCATATCCCCGGCCGATGCTTGCTGCCCCGGCGCCATCCGAACCCGCCAACTCACGGCGGCGGAAATCCTCTTGAAGGATCGCTCGCTTCACGTCTTCAAGCGAGAGGCGGGGCAAGTCGCGATTGAGGTTGATGATGAGCGAGGACCATGACTCTGGGAGTAAGGCCAGCAACTTGGTCTTCTTCTGGAGCTCACTATAGTTGAGATCCGCTCCTTCAAGCCGCGTCAACAAGTCAAAGAATGTCTGCACCCCTTCTTCAACCGGTTCATCTTCTTCAATTCGTACTGCCGCCAACGCTCTGACCTCGCGTACCCTCTCGGCATCCTTGCTCGCTTTGTTGTACCCGGGAAACACCGAAAGGAGCACTGGACAGTTGCACAGAGGGTACTGCGTTACTTGTGCAGTACGTCAGAAATGGGGCTTGTGCTTGGAGGACGGGGCTCTGTGGTACTCACAGGACACTCCGACGCTTCTGGGGCTGACGACCAGGCAACTCAGCGGTCGTCACAGGGTTACTATTTCAGTCTCGGCTCTGGTTCTGTCTCGTGACGTAGTCGCTCGGATTTGTGACAATGACGCGCCACCAGTCCATGGCGGCTCCTCGCAGCAACGACACGGCGTATCTAATCTTCGCCGCATCCGACGAGACGTAGTTAGCGTCGAAGAAAAAAACAGCAAGGGTGAAGATCCACGCCTGAACATTCGGACTCGGGTCAAAGCATGGCGAACGCTGCAGCTTGAGTGGCACCGGTGAGTGAAGTGCCGACTCATCATTTTGAGTCATGATGTGGACTCGTCGTTTGTTATCCGCCGCATTCGTCGCTCTGGAGTGTGCCATGCCGTGGTCGTCGCGTACTTCGTTGCGCGCGACGCCATCACTAGCAGCGCTTGAGGGTTGTCCCACGCTCTCGTGTCGGAATGTTGTTGGTGCTGCCGGTACTGGTGATCCTTGCGTTTGTGTTTGCGGCCAGTATACGTCGCGTTCGAGCGATTCACGTCCAGGTTTGGCAGCTAAACGCAGGAGCGCCTGGGCTAAGTCCAGGAGTGCAAGGTTTGGCAAAGTGGCGCGCGAAGGTGGTGAAACATCGTTAATAGCAACGGGCGAAGAAACGGTTGGTCTTGTACGTGACGTTGAGGTGCCTGGTAAGGAATGCTGAAAATTCCCTTACAATAGGATATGCGTAGTTCCAACCTTGATTTTTTTCCAGCTCGTTTGTGAAACCCGCTCCTGGTACAAATTTAAAAGTAGGTGTGGAAAATAGAAGTCCTGACTGGAAAGTGATGCCTAAGGGCGTGTTCCTGGGTTTGTATCATCCGGATTTTGTGTCATCCCAGTTTGAGTTGGCAATCTCAACTCGCAATAACGAGAGCTACGGTTTCGGGTAGTCAACTAAATTTATGTCTACAAATATCGTGATCAGTATAGGTCTGTTGACCGGAGGTGGGGTATTCCAGCTCGTGTCTTCCCATGATTTCGGATGACATTTTCATCCGAGGGCACGAGCCCAGGAATACGCCCTAAGTCTTGGAGAAATTGTTCTAGAGACATGGTGCAAGACTTGAAGAATTGAAGGAAGGGGAGGAGAGGAGGATATGAACAAAAGAACGATGCAATGGTTGTGGAGTGGTGTTACGGGTGCAATGTATCGAGGTAGCGAGGATTGCACTAACTTGGCAAAACGAGTACAAGATGTGAGTGAAGGCATGAGCGAACATAAATAGCGAAGCATGCAAAAGGTAACGCGGTGTGTGCGAGCTAGCTAGTGCGAAGCTGGCGCGAGGTTCGGGCTAGTCCCGAAGCGTAGGCTGACTCGGCCAAGTCCAGAAGTGCAAGGTTTGGTATATGTGGCGTGCGAAAGCGGCGAAACGCCGTTAGCAGTAACGGGCGAAGAAACGGTTGGTCTTGTACACGATGTTGAGGTGCGCGGTAAGGAATGCTGAAATAATCCTTACACTACCCCCCCCCCCCCCATTCAAGAAGCCCCTCCGCTACGCGAGTGCGTGTATGTCGCAGAATCCCTGGCTTCGCATGTACACTTGCAGGGCAGGGTGACTTTCAATGTTGGCTAGGGGCACCCAGCTGTCGTCCGTAGGAGTGCGGTCCTTCCAGCGGACGAGGAACCCGACCCTCCGAACTCCCGTGGGGTGGCGAATCCGGAGGCTCACAATTTTCTCGGGCTCGACAATCGGCTCCGATGCAGGATGCGTCATCTATGGTGGGCGATGGTGTGGTAGTTGGTTCATGGTTGGGACGTACGGGTGAATGAGGCTGACGTGGAACGACGGGCTGATGTACCACGGGTAGTAGGAGATGGGCGGTGACGGGTGTTATCATGTGGCTTATCTGAAAAGGGCCATAGTGTCAGAATGTTGTATTTGTCTAGCCTGCAGTGGGGTACTCTATAGCGAGTACAGCCCAAATTAGGGTTTCCTATATGTACTCAACTGCCTGCTAGTGCACAACCTCTTTCCTGTTCTTATTTTCTGCCTACTATTCCGACATGCTATCAGAGCGGTCACGCTCCTAGCCTGTGGGCCCACCGTTAGCTTCCGCTGCTGTCCTGTCTGTCGCGCGCCCCGTGGCGCGCGACGGTTTTTCTTCCCGCCACGCGCTCCTGGCGCATGGCGGTTTTCTGCCCGCCGAGCGCTCGGGGCGCGCGGCGGTTTTCTGCCCGCCGTGCGCCCCGAGGCGCGCGGCGGTTTCCTGCCCCGTCGACCAGCGCGTCGCCCCCCCGTCGCCCGTCGAAGCGCCCCCGAGGACCCGCGCGCCGCCCCCCCCCCCTCCCGTCGCCTTGTCGCGGCGCCCTGGGGGCCCGCGCGCCGTCCCCTCCCGTCGCCTCGTCGCGGCACCTTGGGGGCCCGCGCGTCGCCCCCTCCCGTCGCCTTGTCGCGGCGCCCAGGGGGCCCGCGCGCCGTCCCCTCCCGTCGCCTCGTCTCGGCACCTTGGGGGCCCGCGCGCCACCCCCTCCCGTCGCCTCGTCGCGGCGCCTTGGGGGCCCACGCGTCGCCCCCTCCCGTCGCCTCGTCGCGGCGCCCTGGGGGCCCGCGCGTCGCCCCCTCCCGTCGCCCGTCAAGGCGCCCTGGGGGCCCGCGCGCGGCCCCCCTCCCGTCACCCGCCGTGGCGCCCTCGGGGGGCCCGCGCGCTCCCCCCTGCAGCTCGCGATTCGCCCCACCAGCCCACGAGCCGCCCTTGCAGCCCGCGCGTGCTGCCCTGTGGAGCCGCGCACCGCTCCCTGCCCTCGTGCAACTGCGCGGTGCCGATTCTGGGGGTGGCGGGTGTGTGTGCGTCGCCACTCGCTCCTCCTCCTCCTCCGTCTCCCACTACTGCAGCTGCCTCTGCGGGGGGTGGATGTGTGGGAGCCGGAGGAGTGGCGCTGAGGGGGTGCCGTGGGAGTGGAGCTAGGGGTGCAGCAGTGGGTGAGTGAAAGGGGTGTGGGACAACTGGGGGAGGTTGAGTGGAGGCAGCCGTCTTGTCGTCCGCAGCGCCAGTAGTCCGGAGGCTACAATCTCCGGTAGTCGCCAGTCGCCCGTGGGTCAGTAGTCCAGCCTACTATTCCGACACATAGTAGCGATGGGCAGCCGTAAATTCTGAGTGTCGAGCAACACGTAATCTCCTGACTAGTACTTCACCGGGCGGCGGTGGCAGTTGACGTTCCTCTTAGCAATGATATTGGGTTTTATTATTGTGTCTGCTGCGCGCGTTCGAGCAGCTTGTAGTATCTCGACGAACTGCTGTGCGCGTGGCATTGGGTTGTCCGGACTCGGCGTCATGGGCACTGTTGGGTTTTGCTCGTAGTTCAGGTAAATTGGTGACTACTGCGTCATCGCTGACGTGACGTTGTTGTAGGCGAACCCAATCAGCGGCAACTGCTGCTCCCAAGTTGTCGGGTCGTTGCACGAGGCACGAATCAGCTGCTCCATGGTCTGGTTCGTTTTCTCCTTTTGACCGTCGGTCATGGGGTGGTACGAGGAGCTGAACTTTAGCCAGGTCCCGAACTGGTCCCACGAATTATTCCAGAAGTTGCTGGTGAACTTCGTGTCACGGTCGCTGATGATCGCGACTGGTATCAAGTGCAGGCGAACGACTGTCGCGATGAAGAGGCTAGCGGTTTCTTTGGCTGAGATTGATTTCCTGCACGCAGCGAAGTGAGCCGTTTTTGTTAGTCGGTCAACGACGACCATGACCGCGTCGTTACCACAAGGCCTCGAAAGTAACCCCGTGACGAAATCCATTGTAACTTGCTGCTAGGCGTGCTCGGGCGGCGGAATCGGTTGCAATGGACCCGACCTTTTCTTGCGCGAGCTCTTCATCACTTGACATGTGGGGCACGATCCGACGTGGTGTCACGTTTTTTCAACCCCAATGACCCGAGGTAACTCCGTCGTGTGCCTCCTGTAGTAGCAGTTCCCGTAGTAGTGAATATGCCAGTAACCAGATGCGGTTGGTGCCAGTCTTTACATATTAAACTTCTTAGCTGTCAGCTGCTGCGAATTGCCAGTGGTGGAAAATGGGTCGGTGCGGTATCCGTGGGTGAATAGACCTGTTAGCGGTGGGTTGGTTTGGGCGAGTAGTACGGCGTGAAGTTGGGCTGTGGGGCGGGTGAGAGCGTCGGCAATATTTGAAGCGCCCTTTTGTATGTTTCGGTGTAGTGGAAGTTGCACTCTAGATAGTCCAACCACCGAATCTGTCGCGGATTGAGATTCGGTTGGGCGCGAAGGTACTGTAGTGAGCGGTGATCTGTCCGTACTGTCACGTCGGCTCCTGTCAGGTAGCATCACCACACCTTGAACGCATGCACGATCGCCAATATCTCGCGGTCGTGTATCGGGTAGTTGCGTTCGGGCGGGTGAAGTTTGCGGGACTCGTACGCGATTGGCTAAAGGCCGTTCTCGAAGTCTTGCAACAATACTGCTCCCACACCGATGTCACTTGCGTCGGTGACGAGTTCGAACGGACGGTGAGGATCGGCGATGTGAAGCACGGGCGGCGAGCACAAAGGATTTTTTAGGGCCGACAAGGCAGCTTGTTCTTTCTCCCCCCACGTGTACTCAACCCCCTTCCTCAGCAGGTCGGCCAAGGGGAGTCAGCTTCCATGTCGGGGACGAACCGGCGGACGTAGTTGACGAACCCCAGGAAACTCTGCAACTCAGTCAAATTTGTTGGCGCGTGCCAGGCCTAAATCGTCGAGATTGTTTTCAGGTCTATTTCCACGCCGTTGGCCGAAATAACGTGGCCCAAAAACTTCAGCCTGTCCTGAAGAGACTCACACTTAGATACGTTTGTCAGTAGGCGGTTCTGTACCTTAAAACCGGTTCAATGTTTTGTAGGTCCTGTGCTCTGTCGGGGTTATAAATCAGTATGTCGTCCAGGTAAACTATGACGCACTTGTCTAAGGGTGGGCGGAATGCTTTGTTCTGTCAGAATCCCAACCACTAGACCATTGGGATAAAAGGGCTTGTTAAGTAGCGGGTCAGTGCGCCCATAACCCCCCAGGACAACGTGCCTGTAACCCTTCCCTAGGATCAATCGGGGATCACCAGTGGACCTCTGACACCCCCCCGCACTGGGATGCCCGAAGTGCACACACTGGGATTCGAACCCGAGACCTTCGCTCTGATACCATGTCAGAATCCCAGCCACTAGACCACTGGGATAAAAGGGCTTGTTTCAGTAGCGGGTCAGTGCGCCCATAACCCCCCAGGACAACGTGCCTGTAACCCTTCCCTAGGATCAATCGGGGATCACCAGTGGACCTCTGACATGTTCATGGTCATTTGGAAGGTGGCGGGGGCGTCGGTCAGTCCCAAAGGCATCACAGTGTATTTGAATGAAACGTAGCGGGTGCGGAAGGCGGCTTTTGGGCAGTCTGGTGGGTTGACGCCAATCTGATGGTAACCCCCTCGGAGGTCGATTTTCGAGAACATGCGGGCTGTGCAAAGATGGTTGATGAGTTCGTCGACTCGCGGGATGGGGTAACGTGAATTGATCGTAACCCCGTTCAGTGCGCGGTAGTCGATATGCAAAACCCCCCGTTTTTTTTCGGTGTGAACATGATCGGTGCTGCGAAGGGTGACAAACTCGGGCGAATAATATTTTTCTCGAGCAGGTAATTCAGTTGCTTCCTCGGTTTCTCCAGTTCGGGTTGGGTCACTCGGAACTACCACTCTAGTGTCGGTTGTGCCCCCGGTTCTAACTCTATACTGTGGTCGTGCGGCCGCTGAGGTTGCAGTCCTTCCGGTACATCATCCGGAAAGACCTCGCTGTACTGTTTCAGTAGCGCTGCCAGGTCATCCGGTACGTCGGCGAGCAGTTTCTGTAAATCGCTTGGTTTGTCTGCTGCCTCGGCCTCTCGGAATTCAACCGCATACACGTCAGCTTCTACCGATACGACGCATTTCATCGTGATGGCGTTGACTTGAACCAACGAAGACTCAGGCGAGCTCCATCGAGGCAGGGGGGTGTTGTTACCGTTTACTCGCACAGTGCGGTCACCCATCGTCCAGACTATTCGCGGGTTGTGTCGTCGCAGCCAATCACGGCCGAGTAAAATATCGGTCCCGTCGAGGGTGAAAGTGAAGTTACCCCTGCAGAGAATCCCAACTCGGTCCACGCGTTCCCATATCGCCAGTGGCGTGACGTCGACTTGCGTGCGTCGATCTCAAGTAAGCACCGGTTCAGTGTCAGTTTAAGTTTCCGTGTAGTGGAAGTATTTACTAAACAGTGACTAGCCCCCCATCTACGAAGATCTTAACAAAGTCGGTGTGTCGACCACACCCGGCTGAACAAGGTGGGTTTAACGGCAGATAGTCCCGTGGTCGTTGCGGACGTCGTTCCGTGCGATGCCATCACTAGCATCGCTCGAGGGTTGTCCCACGCTCCTGTGCTGGGATGCGGATGGTGTTGGTTGTGCCTGTATTCCTTGCATCTGTGTTTGTTGCGCCCGCGCAATGCCGTTTTGCAGTGACGTGCGTTTCGCCGTTAGCGAGGTGATTTCTTCGCGCTCGTCAAGGCGCTCATGCGTGAGCTTCACAAGATCGATATGCTCTGCCATGTCAAAGGACGTCAGCCGGTCTAGGTGCTAGGCGCAGTCGTTGCTGCACGCGCTTACGAGAGAGCGTGAGGACAGCGGCTCCTAATACGCTAAGGGGCGTGAGTCCCTTCGAGTGAAGAATCAAAAGTTGGGTTCTGCATATTACGGAAAAAATGCGCTGTCCAAAAGGAAAGTGGTTCTGATAGCCAAGTGTTACGGGTGCAATGTATCGAGGCAGCGAGGATTGCACTAAGTTGGTAAAACGAGTACAAGATGTGAGCGAAGGCATGAGCGAACATAAATAGCAAAGCATGCAAACGGTAACGCGGTGCGTGCGAGCTAGCTAGTGCAAAGCTGGTGCGAGGTTCGGGATAGTCCCGAAGCGTAGGCCGACTCGGCCAAGTCCAGCAGTGCAAGGTTTGGTAAATGTGGCGCGCGAAAGCGGCGAAACACCGTTAGCAGTAACAGGCGAAGAAACGGTTGGTCATGTACGCGATGTTGAGGTGCGCGGTAAGGAATGCTGAAAATTCCCTTACAAGTGGACAAGAAACCTCAGAGATCAAAGAGATGATGATGGTGGGTGTAATATTACTGTAGCACATCCAACGAGTCCAAGCGGATCCGGACGAAATCGTAACGAACAATGAGTGATGTGATTTGCCTTTCACGAACCAATAACGGCAAAGCACCCACCCAACGCGCACTCATAACACACATGGGGCTTGTAATCGACATGCGATTGCGAATATGCTGTCATTTCCTCCCAATCCCGCTATCCGTGTGCACGATCGGTTTTCACGGTGATCCTAAGATCGATCGAGGGAGGAGACACGTCCTCGTGTACGACTTAGCGCCTTCTGTGCACTCATCGCTTCGCTCGTCAATTGCACACGTAAGAGTTCATAACTCAAAACTTTGGATAACATGTACGGTTTTGAGTTGATCACACACACTTGTTGAAACAATACGCCAAAATCGCTGCTATGTCACTTCTAGCGCACTGTTTCTGCCAATTTTTTGCTTACCGCGCGAGAGATTTGCTCGGGGAACAGGTTTCACAAATATTTATTGCACACGTGTCGTTCATTTGCTCCAATAGCACTACATTGATGCGAAAATTGCAGTAGTAGTCGTGCCCGCCGTTTTCCTCAACCTTTTTTTTTTTTACGGCAGATGACCCGATCAGGGTATCCTATCCCTCAAAATTTTTGTTTGCCCGTGTCTCATCTGGTCGTTGCGTACCGTAATATTCCCCACCTTATCTTTAGTTTGTCCACATTAGTATAATAAGGTTTATATATGTGGCAGAACATGTGGCAGTCATACGGCAACGCCTGATAGCGTTATGCATGTCTATGTCAATGCGTGTCTAGCTCTATGCATGTATACTTTAAGTATGTTGTTCAGAAAGGCTTTTATGAGTTTAGGAAGCAAGCCGTTTTAGTTTTGAGCCAATGAATGCATTTATTGTGGTGGATTACGAAGGAAGGCATCGATGATGTCTTCAGTCGTTCCTGTACAAGTTGATCAAACAGTGCCATAATTAAATAGCACGCACAGAAAACATAGATGCAAGCATGTGTTGTTTAGGGTTTATAAACAAGAGGCAAATGTTTTTGACATAATCACAATTCCCACCAGTTGGTTGCGTGCTGGCTTGTGCGTAGCCGGGTGAAGTGGTTGTGGCATTGGTCGGTGAAGTAGACATTACCAAGTTGTGCTGTGAAATTGTCATGCCAGCTAGCCAGTTTCTGTCAAAGCAGGTCCCTCTGCGAGGGAAATTGTTGGGCATGTGGGTCAGTAAGTGTCTTTGCAGTGCTGAGTGCAATGGTTGGTACTTTTACAAGAACAAGAGGGTGGGGTGCAGTGTGTTCTGCTCCGAAAATGCCGGCGGCACGTGTAGCAATTGGTGCTGGTGCTACTGGGTGTCTGGAGATTCCGGCCGCATGCCTGGCTGAATGCAATGGATAGGGATTTGCGCGTATGGAATGTGATGTGCAGCAAAATGCAGGTTGGGATGAGGATGGCTTTGGGTGTACGGCTGCCAACCGACAGGTGCTAGGGGTGCATATGACATCGGTGAGAAAGCGGAGGTCGGCGGGTGATAAATGGCTTGTGTACCTCCATCTTGCTGGTGGGAAAGGGGAGGAGCCTGTGTTTGAAATGTGCCGTGTCCAGCTGCTGGTGCGGGATTCAAGGGTTGGGTACTCAATCCCCCCAAGGCCGCTGAGTACATCTTTCCAATTTCTCTACTCCGGCCAACGCCTGGCTTCCACCAGCTGGTTTGCCGCATCTAGTGTAAGACCCTCCAGGCACTTTTCTCATCCTCGCTCAACTCCACCATCTCACTGCTGCTGACCGACGGTCGGAAGATATGCGCAGCTGCTGCATATGCCTTTGTGGTTATACCAGCCTAGCGCTGCAAACTTGCCACGACCAGTATCCACGCAGACTCTCGCCGACCACTTACCATCCCATTTACTAGCACCGGTATAACATGAGCTAGGAGGTCGTCCTCGTGCATTGTTGCGACTGGTCGTCTTGGTCCCTGCGCTGTGTGTGGACACCAAATCCTCGTCCACGTTTGATGCTGCTGTCACACCATGTCCAGTTCCCACGGCTACTCTAGCACCTTAGGCTCTGCTCGACGGAGCAGCATTGAACTAGTCAACGGAGGCTGATCTGCTGCGAACCTGGCAGAGGCGCGAGTTTGGCTTCTGCGAGCTTTGGCGAATTTAACCTGCGGGCTGGTATCCCGAGGTCGACGTGGAGCATCTGGCGCGATCGTCGGCACGTGGCCGACTCAGCATCTACGTGACGGGCGAGACGAGGCACAAAGTACTCGACGGCCTACAAGCACCTGCGAAGTGGGTGCGCGCGTGCGCTATAGTCATCCGCGGTTGCAACGCTGGCTAGCCGCTCTGCTGCAGCGTTGGCAAGCCGCACAGATGCAGCGCTGGCAGATTGTCGACTCGCAGAGTTGGCAATCCGCATACTTGCTCTGCTGGTAGGCCGCCTTTCTGCAAAGCTGGTGCGGTGCCTTTCTGCGGTGCTGGCAGGTCGCCCCGTTGCTGCGCTGGAAGTCGACCAGCCTGGTCACTATGCTGCTAGGTCTTAGATGAAGTCACTTTGACATTGCACTTTCTGTCATTCTGCATTCTTGTTCTAAACTTTTGCTAGTGGAAACTCTTGCAGTTTTGCCCTGTGAACGCGCAAGAACACAAGAAACACTACGATAACTCGTACCACCCATGCTTTCCCCATAGTCTAGCTCCCACCGGTGTAGAGTGACTCTCCGTCACTTTTGTGGCACCACCGTTTAGGTCACCCCTCCTTCCTGCATCTCCGTCAGACGGTCCAGCGCGCCTGTCATGTGCTCTGTCTACACTCTTACCAGGGTGGAAAGTTCACCTCCGATAAGATTGAGTAATTATGTCTTACACAGGGCATCCGCCAGACATTTTCGCTACCGGACTCGCCGCAGTACAATGGGGTCCTTGAGCGACGTGTTGGTTTGGTCATGGGGATCGCTCGTACATCCATGTGTCATGAAGTGCCCCCCATTTTCTGTGGTCTTTTGCTGTCCTCTACGCCGCGCACCAGCTTAGCATGCGGCCTCGTGTCTTACGGAAAAGGGGTAGGGAGCGATTGGAGCGACGATACGAAATAGTAAGCGAAGGGAGCGAAGGTGCTAGGGAGCGTGAGAGCAAGGGGGGCACGCGACGGGCAAGGAGAGATGGAGCAACGGGAGAGAAGGGGCGACAGGAGCACAGTGCGGAAGTGAAACAGCGACGAAGAAAGTGACGTGAGCGAGGGAGGAACGCAACGAAAGGAGTTACGGGAGCGAGGGAGGCGCGAAACGAAGGGAAGGATGGTCGATGAGAGACGGAGGAACTCGACGAAGGGAGCGACGGGAGCGAGGGAGGCGCGAGTCAAAGGGACGGACGGGCAAGGAGAGGAAACGACGCGAGCGGTTGATATAGGGAACGCGTAATCAAGGAGTGAAGCGCGGGAGGGAGAGAGCGAGGGAGGGAAGGAGCTAGGGAGATCGATGTGAGGGAGGGGAACGTAGCAGGCATTTTTATGCCATGGGAGCTGCTTTCAGATAAGGAATGGCAGCAGCTGTGTTGAAACGACACTCCCACTGCCAGAAGGAGCAGCTGTGATTTCCGAAACCACCTACCGCCGATGTGGTGTTAGCAAGGCGTTCTCGGTAAACATTGGATGGCGAGGCTTGTGCTCTGTCACGGTTGCGTCATTGTTAGACCACAAACCGCCACACTGTGATTTGCACAACTGATAAAAAACTCGGATTGATCAATATTGATGAACCTGGACTCGATACAGTGACCGTCAGGCCCTCAGATATCAGCGTAAAACACGCTGATTAGGCTGATTTTGTAGCTGTGATTTTCGTTTTCCCTGAAAATTCAGCATATGCTTCAAATTTGCACTGAGATTTCAGTATAACCTACCTTGCCACACTGACCATTTTCCGTGTTGCTGTACAAGTAACACTGACGAATCAGTGTAGTGTCGTGAGTCACACTGAAACGGACAAGACCGATTCGGGGGGGGGGGGGGGGGGGGGGGGGGGGGGGGTAGGTGGGGGGTACGCGTGTGTATAGTCTGTACCTGGCCCGGGATTCACGAGACCCCACTAGGCTGTACCTGGCCCGGGATTCACGAGACCTCACCCACGCGCTTGGAGATGCCATGCGCTGTACAGATCGCGTGCCGACGTGTTTTGCATCGCTGGAAGGAACTCTCACAGAGACAAACTTTGAACGGGTGATTCAACTTTGTATTTCTTTTTTACACTAATCGTTCAGTTTACTTATGATTTTTACATTGGAGGACCTGCTCGTGCTGGAGGTACGGGAGCTACTGGTGCTCTTCGCCACCTTCTCAGTCTTCCGCCAGGTGCTACTGGCTTCCCTGTGGCAAGTACTACTCCTCCGTTGCTGTGTCCACCGGCGGACCAGTCACAGCCACCGCTGCTACCACACTCCCCACTGCCTGCTCCTGCTCCTTACACTGCGGTGTCAGAGTCCCTGACTGAGCGTCGAGAGCATGAGACTCGTGCGTCCACCCCTGAGCGTCGAGAGCCTGTGTCTAGCTTTGACCTTGAGCCTGAGCCTAGAGCTGCTGTCCGTGCTCGTGTTCCTCGTGTTCGTCGTCCGCGTGCTCCGGCTGTCCCCGGCACTCACGATATGACACTCCGTCCTTCCTCTGTTCCTCAGCGTGTTGCCCTACCGTTACCTCCTGCGTCCTCTCTGCCTGACATTGCTGACCCTCCGTCTGACCTTGCTCGTGCGTCCAGTCCGACTGTTACTCGCCTTCTTTCTACGGTTGTGACGGACCCTACGTTCTCGTCTCCTGCTGCGTCTGCCCTCGTAGCTGAGCTCGTTGACTTTGCTGCTGTGTACCGCCTAGACTACCTTGCGAATCTTGTCTCTGACCCTGTCCCTGCATGTCCTCCGTCCGTCGGGGGTGAGACTGCTCTTGGCTGTACTGCCCTTGGCTGTGACGTTCTTGAGGACAGACAGGAGGAGCTGGAGTGCCTTGCTGCCGCTTCACCCCATCACGCGACCATGCTGCTTGCCCCTGAGGGAGACCCGGATGCACTTGACATCCCCACTTCGTGCTCCTACAGGGAGGCGATTTCGGGTGAGTACTCCTCTCAGTGGCAGACAGCCATGGACGCAGAGATGGCTTCCTGGAAGTCTACAGGCACCTACGTCGACGAGGTTCCCCCACCTGGGGCGAACATCGTCAGTGGCATGTGGATTTTTAGGGTGAAGCGGCCGCCGGGTTCTCCGCCTGCCTTCAAGGCACGTTACGTTGCTCGAGGCTTCAGTCAGCGTGAGGGGGTCGACTTCTTTCAGACCTTCTCCCCCACCCCGAAGATGACCACTCTTCGGGTGTTGCTACACGTTGCAGCTCAGCGTGACTACGAGCTGCACTCCCTCGACTTCTCGACAACTTTCTTGCAGGGTAGCCATCACGAGGCCATCTGGTTGCGCCGTCCACAGGGCTTCAATGGGTCGTTTCCTGAAGGTACCCAGTGGAGCTTACGGCGACCAGTGTACGGCCTGCGTCAGGCGCCCCGTGAGTGGCACGACACACTGAGGACGACACTTGCGGCTCTTGGGTTTGCTCCTTCGACTGCTGACCCGTCGCTGTTTCTACGCACCGACACTACTCTGCCGCCGTTCTACATCCTCGTGTACGTCGACGACTTGGTTTTTGCTACTGCTGACACTGAGGCACTGGCCCTAGTGAAGGCGGAGCTGCAGGAGAGACACACCTGCACTGACCTGGGTGAGCTGCGGAGCTATCTTGGCTTGCAGATCACCCGGGACAGACCACGGCGCACCATCACCCTCACTCAGTCACACATGGTGCACCAGTTCAGCGCTTCCGCTTCACGTACTCCTCGCCACAGTCCACTCCTCTAGCTACCGGCCACTCGCTCTCAGCTCCACCTTCGGACGAGTCCGTAGAGCCGAGTGGTCCGTACCCAGAGCTTGTGGGCTGCCTCATGTACCTGATGACGTGCACACGACCTGACCTCGCGTACCCTCTCAGCCTTCTGGCTCGCTACGTGGCACCCGGTAGGCACCGAAAGGTGCACTTTGATGCTGCGAAGAGGGTACTGCGTTACTTGTGCAGCACATCGGGCATGGGGCTCGTGCTTGGAGGACGGGGTTCGGTTTTCCTCACAGGACACTCTGACGCTTCTTGGGCCGACGACCAGGCGACTCAGCGTTCGTCACAGGGCTACACCTTCAGTCTTGGTGCTGGTTCTGTCTCGTGGAGGTCCACTCGTTCTTCTTCTGTGCTTGGCTCCAGCTGTGAGGCCGAGATCTACGCTGGGGCCATGGCTGCACAGGAGCTCCGCTGGCTGACCTACCTGCTGACCGACTTGGGGGAGCGGCCTCGTTCTCCTCCAATTCTGTACGTCGACAACAAGGCAATGCTTGCCTTGTTTCGCGAGCAGAGACTGGAGCACCGAACGAAGCACATTGCTCTTCGCTACTTCCTTGCGCGTGAGCTGCAGCAGCGTGGTCAGCTGCGCCTTGCTTTCGTGGCCTCTCGGGCCAACACTGCTGATGTCTTCACCAAGGCCCTTGGGGCTGGTGATCATCAGCGTTTCTGCACTGCTCTTGGGCTTATGCCCACTCTGCCTCACCTGCTGGTTGCTTGACTTGTTCTTGCTCTACACTGCTATATATCTTTATACCTGCATGTTTTCTCTTGCTAGGTTGTGATCAGTGTACTGCCTTGCTATTATATACCTCTGCATGTGAACTGGCCTTGTGGCCACTTTCTTGGTATCATCCAGGGCTAATTTTATCAGTGTAAATCACCCTGATACCCTGATAATCAGGGTGGTTTTTGGGAGTAACACTGATGGTCCAGGGTAATTTTTTTAAGAGTCAAGATTACCCTGATGTGTCAGGGTTTACATTTTAGGCACACTGATGACTAAGGGTTCCCGTATTCCATAACGAGTTTTACCCTGAAGCGAGTTCCATACCCCCCCCCCCCCCCTCCCCCCCAGTTCCCCCATCCCCCATTTTCCAGTAACCCGGGATTCCCGAATCCCGATTGCCAACTGACGAAACCGTAATTTCGGCCTTGACAACGCATGTGCTGGTTCAAAGTGGGCCACCATAGGCCAGACTTACAGTTTCTCCAGGGTTTGTCTTTTAAGAACACTGATTTTGGGCCCTGGCGACAGGGTAAATTTTTTAAAACCGACATAAACCCTGATGTAACAGGGTTTTCAGAAGGGGTCACACTGATAATCAGGTTTTTGACCTTGTACCACACTGATCATAAGGGTAGTCAAAATCCAAAAATTAGCCCTGGTATCATCCTCAAAATGGCATGCTCATACTCCATCATACAAATCCCATCTAGGGTTTAGTCATAGTGACGTCCCTGCAAGGCAACCTTCAAATATTACAATGATTTTCTCCTGGTTTCGCATACCAATTCATCTAGATGCACTTCCAGTAAATTCCAACCGACCAAGTCACACTGCAATCAGGCAGCCTTTCATTCCGTGGCAACACTTGGCTTGAGTTGAGGTGCACTGTACAGCACATCAGGTAAACGAATAAATACATGATATCCATATACACTCACATTTACCGCCTTAAACACCAGTTGGGGTATCATAGTAACACAGTGCCGCATAACCAGAAGCAGACAGAAGTTAGTCATCATTGTCATCCTCCTTATTAACAAAGATAGTGTCCGCCATAGCAACGAGCGATAAAACCAGAGCCATGTCGACATTTGGCTTGATGCGCACTGCATATGTGTGCGTGCTCAGAAAATCCCTGACAGACCAAATGTCCCTCTCCACCTGTGCCAACAGAAGCCCGCTGCTTGTGGTGATCTGAGCAATGTGAGAAATAGAGCAAGCATAGGGGGGAGGAAAGAGAGGCATCTGGCATATTGAGCTGCATGCGTCAAACTCCCTGATGTCGCTCTCCACCTGCGCCAACATATCTGAGAAAGGGAGAGGGACAGGGAAGGAGCGGCATCATGCACATTGAGCTTCATGCACCAACTTCCTGGCAGACCAGATGTCCCTCTCCACCTGCGCCAACATAAGCCCGCTGCTTGTGGTGATCTGAGAACGGAGAGCAAGCACAAGGAGAGGGGAAAAAAGGCATCAAACGTACTGGGCTCGAGGTGCCAACTCCCTGGCTGGCCTATCAGATGTCCCTCTCCACCTGCGCCAACATACGGTAAGCCTGCTGCTTCTCATGATCTGAGCACAGAGCAAGCACGGAACGATGGAGAGGAGAGGTCCGTATGGAGATATTGGGCTGGGTGCGCCCAGCACAGTGAGTGAGTGTGTGTGACCATACCGTAGATTTCCCCGCTTGTCCTCACATCTCCTTCCTCTCCACTGACGCCTACTCAAGCCTGCTGCCGGTGGTGATGTGAGCAACAGAGCAAGCACAGGGACAGGGTCGGAGATATTGAGCTGGGTGTGCTGTGCCCAGTGCAATAGGGGTAAAAACCCCTTTACAGACCAGATTGAGCAACTCCTGTTGCTTCCAACCAGCCTGTAGACCTAGACCTTCCAAGATTGGGCGAATTACTGCGTTTGTTGTGCACAGCTCACGTAGATCAGCAACCACTAGAGAATCGAAGAAAGAATGCCCAGAGGCGGGAGAAGAGCAACAAAGACCTCAGCTCGCATGTACTATGTTTTGAGAAACAACTCGTGAACACATGAAAAACTGGCCGTCTCAACACGTACAGTGAACTCGTGTTGGAAAAAGTCGCCTTTGAGAATGATGTCTGGCTTGTTGTCAAATGAATTCCCCTTTAGAAAGATCTGCAGAGAAGTGGAACAGCGCGGCACGGAAAGGATACGTGTCTACATCAGAACCTGCAACTTAGCAACCAGTGACAATTTCTGGCTTTCAGTCCCTCACTCACTCTCTCCACTCACTCACTCACTCCCTCACTCGTTCCCTCATTCTCTTGCTCGCTCGCTTTAAGACGGGGCTTTCAGAAGAACATGTTTTGGCAGTCAGGATCGTTCTGGACTGAATGGCACCTGTTGTTCAGTACCCACTCCCTCCCTCAATTGCTCACTTACTCACTCAAACTTACACTCACTTTCTCACTCGATCTCACTCGCTCATTCACTCCCTCCCTCACTCGCGCACTCACATTGAGAATGGGAGTCCGGGAGAAGAACTCGCTCCTGGCAGTCAGC
Source organism: Closterium sp. Naga37s-1 (assembly GCA_947471745.1). Classification (NCBI taxonomy): domain Eukaryota; kingdom Viridiplantae; phylum Streptophyta; class Zygnematophyceae; order Desmidiales; family Closteriaceae; genus Closterium; species Closterium sp. Naga37s-1. The sequence goes on along the minus strand of CANJKZ010000169.1, from coordinate 2,325,409 downwards.
AACGCGTCCCTTTCACTCACACTCTACTTGCTCATTTCTCCTTCCCTCCCTCAATCACTCATTCGTTCACTCTCTCCGTCCCTCCCTCTCTCACTCACTCACTCACTCCCTCCCTCACTCACTCACTCACTCCCTCCCGCACTCACATTGAGGATGGGTTTCCAGGAGAAGAACTTGCTCCGGGCAGTGAGCAGAGCGTCCCGTTTATCCACACTGGCGCCCGGGCACAGGTAGGTCACATCGTGCAGGGAGAAGGCCTTGCTCGTCAGCGAGCATACTGGCTCGTCCTGGGCGTTGAATATGGTCTTGCGGTCCCGCCACGAGAACGTTCTGTAAGTGAGAAGGGCAAAAAAAAAGAGTAAAAAAATGGCATTGTATAATGATATTATGTAAATCTATTCAGTACGTGGCAGACACCTTTGAAGGAGTCAAGAAAATGCGTATACCAACAACTGACGAGCTTTGATCCTAGGCTTTCACGTCAGATGCCCTCCCCCCTTCCCCCTCCAATCCCCCTCCCCCTCCAATCCCCCTTCCCCCTTTTCCCCCTCCCTCCCCATTTCTTTCCCCTTCAACAACCGACAGAATCAACAACGAACTTCAGATAGGTACTTGTCCTTGGACTTGAAAAAGAGCTGGCCTTGCGTGTCGTATATGTCCGCTTTGCCGTGCAGCGACCACATTTTCTCCTTCAGTATAAGCACCGTCTCATACGGGAGGCAGTACTGAAGCCCCACCACCACGTATGGTTCTGTCGGCCCGACGGTTGGCGTGTGCGACGGGATGGGGACATTGGCGACGGGATTGGCGATGGGATTGGCGACAGGCGTGCCAGTGGCGACCGTAGCGACAGGCGCGCCAGTGGCGATGATCGGCGTAGTGCTGGTGAGGGGCGTGGCGATGTAATGAGGAGGAAAAGGTGCAGACATGGCGCCTCTGTAACAAGGCGGCCTGTCGGTGTGATATAGCCTCGGCTAAGGCTCGGTCGAGGCTCAGAGAAAGTGGCTACAGCTTAAAGCTGAGGTTTGGATTTTGAAATTAAAACGTGTTCGTGGCAACACGAGTTGCTGTGACAACGTTTCAAAGGGGTAACTTACTAAAAGTTGATATTAGTGAGAATATAGGACTCCCAGGGAGCTATCTGTACAGAGATCAGGAACTCCACGCAGACATCGTAATGTACAACTTAACCTAAACACTCACGACGCGAAAGCATTCGATGCTGGCTGGTTTCACGCGCAAGTGTACGGTAGGACGTCACAGACGAAACGGACGAGCAAGCTCCGTGTGTGTCTCGTGACAAAGGTGAAAGTGCCAGGAAGGCAGGCGGCGGGAAGCGGAGCGGACAACGCGGGCATGGAGATGCTGTACTGTGCTGTACTTTTGTACACGGACAACGCACATCGCGGGCATGTACGGTGAACGTGATGCCGTGAACGGCTAGTCGTTGGCGCGGGATTGACGCTTGTCATGTCCACCCGCAGAGATACGGTAGTGTGCTAAAATCGCAATCCTCCCCGTTGCGGACTGGATGCTAGGCAACATCGGAGGCACAGCCACTGTACCGTTTTAATGCTTCGTCAAAACCTTTTAACCGCGCGGAAACGATTTGGAGGTGGAATTTGTGTTCTTGATCAGTGAGAGCGGTGCAGAGGTGAATGAACGAAGCGATTGTTGGGGAGGGGAGAAACTTGATTGGAGAGAATTCGGTGATAGATGGAACATAGGAGAAATGAATGGCGAAGAGGACAGCCACGTGGCGTCAATCCCAACCCAAGGCAACGAACAAACGTATACAGAAAACATGTTGTTTCCAGTCCCAAGTTTACCCATTTGGTGTGAATTTCTACTGATTCTCATTTTAGAGACACAGATTATTGTCATGTTTCATGTCTACGGGCGATTATTTTCTCCACGTGTCCATGCTTGTGTAGCTTTCATGTGTCTGCAAAATTTACGTGCGACTGAACAAAATGTTGGGTTTTCAGGGTGTAACAAAACTAAAATCTCTAGGGCACCAGGGACTTCTTTCGATGCATCAACCCTAAACACCATGCCTGTTCCCGTGTTTAGGGTTGATTCCTTCCAAATTGTAACGATTTTATGTTGTCAACCCTAAACACCTGGCCATTCCCGTGTTTAGGGTCGATGTTTCCCGAAATGTGTCCGTGTCCCTCGGGGTTTATTTTTTTTCTGTTGCGTCAAAATGTTTCAGGGAAATCGCGTCGGACACGTGGCGAAACTTTTTGCCTGTATCCATGAAACGTGACACTAATCTGGATGTCGCGTGTGAGAATTCGTCAAAAGTACCACTCAATGAAAATAATTACAAGTAGAAAAAACAATTTTCCAGTAATACCCACCCAGTATATACTTACCCGAAAACAGAATCTCACAACAAGGGATTATTATATCGGTAATCAGCCACTGTAAAAATTCACTGATAATCAAACTAACCATTTTAGAAGGTTCCCATTTATAAGATTTAGACACAGTTTTCCTCTGTATTTGTAAGGAATTTTCTCGACATTCCTTACCGCGACCATTAACATCGCGTGCAGCAGCAGCCGTTGTTCGCCCGTTACTGCTAACGGGGCTTCGCCAATTTCGCGCGCACTGTTTTACCAAACCATGCACCGCTGGCCTGGCCGAGTCGGCCTACGCTTCGGGACTAGCCCGAACCTCGATGCCAGCCTAGCACTAGCTAGCTCGCACGCACCGCGTAACCGTTGCATGTTTCGCACATAAGTATTCGCTCATGCCTTCTGTTGCGATCAAAAGTTGATCGTGCCTAGGATCACCTCAGGAAGGTTCGCACACGACTGAGTAGTGGTGGTGGGCCCTTGACCTCAATAGCAGAGTAAATGTAAAATGCTTGAGATGATAAAAACATGCAAATACAGCACTATAAATAAGAGTACAAGGGAATACCAATCGACCTAGCTAGCCATGTACTCTAAGGGGTACATTCCCTTATTACAGCAAAAAAAACCGTACGACTCCAGACAGTTACGAAACTGTCCAGGCAGAATCCTCGCCACTGCTGCTGCCTGATGCTGTCTGCCCGACGGTCCAGATGCTTTCGTAACCGTGCGACCCTTCGCGTCACTTCCGCCCTTTCGTCTTCATTCTCGATAATGCGTGCTTCGATTGCTGCGGTGAGGAGTGCACAGTGATACTTCAATAATCACTATTCGTAACACCCCCCTTCACTCCTGGCTGTAGCGAGTCTTGACCCGCTTGACTACTCCGCTGAGTTCGGAACAGTGTTGGTACTGCTGACGTGACAGCATCTTTGTGAGGAAGTCAGCTGCCATGTCACCCGTCGGGCAGTAGGTTAAGTCAACCTTGCCCTTGTCAACTTCGTCCTTGACGAAGAAGTACCGCAGCGCGATGTGTTTGGTGCGGTTGACGAATCCTGGCTTGTTCGCGATCCTGATCGCGCTCTGATTGTCGGAGTGCAGGCGAAAGTTCGCCGAGGCTGGAATTTTCGCCTCCTGCAGCAGCTCATGAAGGTAGAGGCCTTCGCGAACGGCTGCTGTTGCTGTTAACGGGAATGGAATGTTGGCCCTGCCCTCGCTTGGGCAACGCCGACGACTTGGTCGGATGTACGGGAGTAGCAGCCGACCGTTCACAGTGGGAGAGCTGCTCGGCAGGCTTGGTCGAGCTGCAGGGGACCGCTGTGGTGTTGATGTCGACCAGGGAGCTCGACAGCTGCAACTGACTGGTCTGGGCGACGGGTGGGCCATCGACCAGGAGGGGCAGTTCGACCGGGAGGTCGACGGAGCAGTTCGTCGACCTGCAGCTCGACCGGGAGGTCGACGGAGCAGTCCGTCGACCTGCAGTTCGACCGGGAGGTCGACGGAGCAGTCCGTCAACCTAACAACTTAGCAGCGGTCGACGAGGGGAGCTCGGCAACATCATCTGCCAGTTCTGGTCGACGGAAGGGGTCCATCGACCAGGGGGTAGCTCGACGGGAGCTGTGGTCGACCAGAGGGACCCAGTGGTCGACCAGAGGGACCCAGTGGTCGACCAGAGGCACTGGTGGTCGACCGGAGCACTTGATGGTCGACCAGGTCGACCGGGTAACATGTTCGACGAGTTCTGCGGAGGCACGCGAACGTCGTCGAGGTCGCGATGGCGAAGGCGACTTCGGGCTGGTATCCCGAAGTCGATGTGGCTCGTCAGGCGCAGACAACAGCCGACGGACGCACAACGGTGCAAGTCGGGCCAATCGTCTGCGCGCACCTGCGAGCGTGCGCACTGCTGTCTTCTACGGGGCAACGCTGGACAGCCGCTTTGCTGCAGCGTTGGCACGCCGTCGACCTGCAGTGTTGGCAGGTCGCCCTTCTGCAGTGCTGGCGCGGCTCCTCTACGCAACGCTGGCAGGCGGTCGACCAAGCTGTGCTGGCGGTCGACCAGGCTTGCTGCAGAGTTGCTAGGTGCCTGATGTAGTCATTGTTGTCATTGCTTGTTGATTCATTCTGTAATTTCGACTTTGCTAGTGAAAACTCTTGCCGATTTCTCCCGTGATTGTGCAAGCACTAAGGAACTAAGCAAAGCTACGATCACTCCTAGTAGTTCGTGCCAACCCCCGTAGTCTAACTCACTACCGTTGTAGAGTGATTCTCCGCATGATGCGGTGAGCGTGGATCGAACACGCAACCTTCAGATAGGAGCCGACTTTTGCACCTACTAAGTCGTTCGTAGGCCGGCAGCAGCGTTAGTCGCCATGGTCGACCCCGTAGTTGATGCGGGCGTAGCGGACACCTTGGAGGCACGTTTGGCTGACGCGAGGAGACGCCACGCGGATGGCGAGTACAGGACGATCCCCTTGGTGATCGCCGAGTTGGGCATCCGGTCGCAGTGGGCGACGGAACACCCTTCCCATCCTGCATCTCCTCGACCGGTGCGCAACGAGGGTGGCGTCGACGATGAGGTCGATGGTGGTGCACGAGTCAGCGGCAGCGATGGCACGAAGCAGAGAGGGGTGATCAAGGTCGACGGTGGTGTCGACGGAATCCAGGCGCGAGTGCAGCGGTCGACGGCGGCTGCAGGCAGCTCGCGTGCCGGCGTCGATGTTCAACGTCGCTCTCCTCTACGAAGCGGTGGAGGGCTCTCGGCGACGACGCATGTGACAGCGGGCGGGATTGCACCGGCGTATCGCTACTTCAAGTTCTCGCCGGACCGGATCACCGTCACACCGCTGCAAGGTCGACGGGACCTGATCATTCGCATGGGCGAGCAGGAGTCGGCGACGGACTACTGCAACCGTGCTCGACGGATCCTGGCTGAGATGCGGATGGCGGGCGCCGAATACTCGACGGCGTCCTACATCACCCACATCGTTAAGGGCCTGCCGCGCGACTACAACCTCATGAAGAGGATGATGATGGTGCCCGGCACGCGTGAGTCCCTCGACGAGGACTCCATCACCAGCTACATTCTTCAAGATGAGGCGATGCAGGAGGCCGAACAGCCCACAGAGCTCCTTCCGCAGGCAAACTACGCTGCACCGACGAAGCTGCATCAGCAGCAAGGGCAGCGCGGGAAGCCGGGCAGAGGTGGTAGCGGAGGTGGGCGGTCGACAAAGGACGTCGACGAGAAGAGGTCGGCGTGGGACAAGGGCCGTGGAGGTGGTGGTCGACGGCGGGAGTGCTGGATTTGCCACGCCCCGGACCACCTTTCCTTCGAATGCCCTGACCGTGACGACAGCGACGAGGACGACACCAAGGGAGGTCGTGGTCGGCCGACCAGTCGTCGCCCCCGTCGAGATGAGAAGCCGCGCAAGGAGAAGCAGACATCGAAGAAGACGTCGTCGACGAAGGACGTCGACAGCTCCAGCGGCAAGGGCCGAGGCGACGGGGAGGCGTCGTGCTCGATGGTCGGCGTGGTGGAGCCGACAGTCTCGCTGGCACCAGAGGCTGGCGAGGACTTCCAGGCGGTGGCGGCAGCTGTGCAGGCCAACCCGATGGCGGTGCTGCTCGACAGCGGGTGCTCCCACCACCTGATGGGGACGAAGGCGGTCTTCGTCGACATGGCGCCGAGCGACGGAGTGAAGCACGTGCGTGGATTCAACGGGGCGCTGCAGCCTGTCGAGGGTCGCGGAACCGTCGCTCTACAAGGGGAGGCCGGGAAGCAGGTCCTCATCCCCGACGTGCTCTACGTTCCGGGCGTACAGGCGAACCTGCTGTCAGCTGGCCAACTGAAGAAGAGCGGAGTGCAGCTGCAGGGCGACGGCGACGAGATGCTGCTCGTCACCGCGACCGGGGAGGTGACACGCTACACCTGACGAGTCCTCTGCACCGACCTTCGCCCCTGCTCGACGCGGTCGCTGTCGACCGAGGTGGTGGCTCTACGGACGATCGTCTCGGCGACGAAGTCGACCCCTGACCGGTTGCATGCGAGGCTCGCGCACGTCGGCGTCGACACGATCAAGAGCTCGGCGAAGCATGACGTTGCTGTTGGGCTCGACATCACGCCGTCGACCGGAGAAGACCCGCCGTGTGTCTCGTGCGTCGGAGGAAAGCTGGCGCGGCACACCTTCCCCGACAAGGGCTCCGACGCCGAGGAGGCACTGGCTGTCGTGCACATTGACTTGTGCGGGCCATTTCGGGTGGCTGCCAAGAATGACAGCTTGTACTTCCTGTTGCTGAAGGATCGCCATACTCGGTTCGTATGGGCAATGCCGGTTGCTAAGAAGAGCGACGTTCTGCGTGTTAGAAACTAGAAGTGAACGAGAGTGAATGAACTAGCAGAAAGTTGGGTACAAGTAGGAAACCCTAAGTTTGTTGTACCCCCTAAGGCTAAACCCACTATAGCCTACACAATGTAAACATATAATGTTTGACACACCCCCATAGGCTAAGTGGGAGACAACCAGATGGTCACAAGACCAGTCAAAGCAAGGCAAAGCAAAGCAAAGCTCAGGGTGGATCTCAAGGATACCACACAAATTCCGAGCACAAGCAAGCGGTCACAAGACCAGTTCACATGCAGTTTGATAATAAACAAGAGGTACAGTGATCACAACCTAGCAAGTGTAAGCATGCAGGTATATATATAGAGATCACAGTACAAGCAGAGTCAAGAAGTGAGCAAGTGAGGGACAGTAGGCACAAGGCCTAGAACAGTACAGAAACGCTGATGATCACAAGGCTGAAGCGCCTTGGTGAACACATCAGCAGTGTTGGCCCGAGTGGCCACGTACGAAAGACGAAGCTGACCACGCTGCTGCAGCTCTCGAGCAAGGAAGTAGCGCAGAGCGATGTGCTTCGTTCTGTGCTCCAGTCTGTGCTCCTGACACAAGGCAAGGGCGGCCTTGTTGTCGACGTACAGCACTGGAGGAGAACGAGGCCGCTCTCCCAGGTCGGTCAGCAGGTAGGTGAGCCAGCGAAGCTCCTGGGCAGCCATGGCTGTGGCGTAGATCTCAGCCTCACAACTGGAGCTGAGAACAGAGGAAGAGCGAGTAGAACGCCAAGAAACTGAGCCAGAGCCAAGGCTGAAGGTGTAACCCTGAGACGACCGCTGAGTAGCCTGGTCGTCAGCCCAAGAAGCGTCTGAGTGTCCAGTGAGGACAACGTCGCGCCGTCCTCCAAGCACAAGCCCCATGCCCGACGTACTGCACAAGTGGCGCAACACCCTCTTAGCGGCATCCATGTGCTCCTTCCGGTGACGGCCAGGAGCGACATAGCGTGCTAGGATGCTAAGAGGGTAGGCTAGGTCAGGTCGAGTGCAGGTCATCAGGTACATGAGGCAGCCCACAAGCTCTGGATACGGGCCACTCGGCTCTACGGACTCATCCGAAGGCAGAGCTGAGAGCGAGTGACCAGTAGGCAGAGGAGTGGGCTGAGGCGAGGAGTACGTGAAGCGGAAGCGCTGAAGGACCTGCTGCACCATGTGTGACTGAGTCAAGGTGATGGTGCGCTGTGCTCTGTCCCGGGTGATCTGCAAGCCAAGATAGCCTGTCAGCTCACCCAGGTCTGTGCACGTGTGTCTCTTCTGTAGCTCCGACTTCACGTGGGCGAGTGCCTCAGTGTCAGCAGTAGCAAAGACCAAGTCGTCTACGTACACGAGAACGTAGAACGGCGGCAGAGTGGTGTCGGTGCGTAGAAACAGCGACGGGTCAGCAGTAGAAGGAGCAAACCCAAGAGCAGCAAGAGTAGTCCTCAGTGTGTCGTGCCACTCACGAGGTGCCTGGCGGAGACCGTAGACTGGCCGCCGGAGGCTCCACTGGGTACCAGGAGGGAACGACCCAGTGAAGCCAGGTGGGCGGCACAGCCAGATCTCCTCGTGCAGGGTGCCCTGTAGGAACGCAGTGCTGAAGTCAAGGCAGTGGAGCTCGTAGTCACGCTGAGCAGCGACGTGTAGCAGAACCCGAAGAGTGGTCATCTTCGGGGTCGGGGAGAAGGTGTGGAAGAAGTCAACTCCCTCTCGCTGACTGAAGCCTCGTGCAACGTAACGCGCCTTGAAGACAGGCGGAGAACCCGGCGGCCGCTTCACCCTGAAAATCCACATGCCACTGACGATGTTCACCCCAGGTGGGGGAACCTCGTCGACGTAGGTGCCTGTGGACTTCCAGGAAGCCATCTCTGCGTCCATGGCTGTCTGCCACTGAGAGGAGTAGAGACCCTCCATCGCCTCTGCGTAGGAGCGTGGGGTCGGGATGTCTGGTGCATCCGGGTCTCCCTCAGGGGCAATCAGCATGGACACGAGATGAGGTAAAGCAGCAGCAAAGCACTCAAACTCCTCCTGTCTGTCCTCAAGGACGTCCGTGCCAAGAGCACACTCACCCCCGACGGACGGAGGACAGACAGACTCAGACTCAGCAACAAGGCTAGCGGCGTAGTCTAGACGACAGGCGACAGCAAAGTCAACAAGCTCAGCGACTAGAGCAGACGCAGCAGAGGACTCAAAGGTAGGGTCAGTGACAACAGTGGGAAGGAGACGCGCGACAGTAGGACTGGCAGCACGAGCAAGGTCTGACGGCAGGTCAGCAACGTCAGGAAGAGAGGACGCAGGAGGAGACGGCAGAGGGACGCGCTGTGGAGCAGTGGAAGGACGCAGGGTCATATAGTGAGTGCCAAGGACAGGAGGAGGACGCTCACGTGGAGCACGACGACCAGCGCGGACAGCCCGGACAGGCGACTCTGGACGCGACACAGGCGACTCTGGACTAGACTCAGGCGACGGAGGACGAGACTCAGGCTCACGACGCTCAGTAAGACTACCCGTCGGCGCAGTGTAAGGAGAAGGACCAGGCAGCGGAGAGGCAGGCTGTAACTGTGACTGCGACTGGACAGGCGGTGGACTCAGTAGGGGAGGAGTAGGACCAGTAGAGGGCGGGAGACCAAGAACCTGCTGAAGGAGCGGAACGTAGTACGGCCGCGGCCGCTCAGCACCTCCAGCTTCAACCCCCTCAGCAGCTCCAGTCCCAGCAGCTCCAGTACCTCCAGTACGAGCACCTCCAGGACCAGCGGCTCCAGCAGCTCCAGCAGCACCGCCAGCAGCAGCAGTGCCTCCAGCAGCTCCAGCACCAGCAGCACCTCCAGCAGCTCCAGCAGTACTAGCACCAGCAGCACCAGTACCAACAGCACCTCCAGCAGCTTCAGCAGCACCTCCAGCAGCTCCAGCAGCACCAGCACCAGCAGCACCAGTACCAGCAGCACCTCCAGCAGCTCCAGCAGCACCAGCACCAGCAGCACCTCCAGCAGCGGCAGCACCTCCAGCAACTCCAGCAACACCTCCAGCAGCACCGCCAGTAGCAGCAGTGCCTCCAGCAGCTCCAGCAGCTCCAGCTGGACTAGCACCAGCAGCTCCAGCACCAGTAGTACCCCCAGCTGCAGGGTCCGTGACACTAGTAGCGCCACTCCAGAGACTGCAGCGACGAGCGTACCACTCTCGGAGCCGCTGGGGAGAGGGCAGCTCCCGCCTAGGAGGGGAAGCACGAGCACGACCTCCAGCAGCACCTCTCCTGAGGCTGCAGTACTGTAAGTACCACTCACGCAGCTGCTGTGAGGAAAGAGCGCCTCCAGGTGTAGCACTCTCAGTCGCAGCACCCTCAGGCTCAGCACCCCCAGGCTCAGCACCCCCAGACTCAGCACTCGCAGGCTCCGCACCCCCAGACTCAGCACCCGCAGGCTCCGCACCCCCAGACTCCGCAACCCCAGGCTCCGCACCCCCAGGCTCCGCACGCTCAGGCTCAGCACCCCGAGCAGGACGAGAGTCGACAGCTACCTCGACAGGCTCAACCGGGTCTACCTGGGACATACCTGAGGGAGCGGCACCCTGAGGGGGGAGGGGGTCTACCACAGCAGCACCTGGCGCGAGGAAGAGAGGCGGGGGGGGAAGCGGGGCAGTGCGGTAGGGGAAGAGGCGGTAGTAGGGCACCGACTCGTCAAAAGTGACGTCCTGAGAGGGCAGGACACGGCGCGAGGTGGCGTGGTAAAACTGCCAACCAGACGCGTCCGGGACAAAGCCAAGGAAGACACAAGGAATAGCGCGGGAGGAGAGCTTGTCCGCGGACGTATCGCGGACAAAAGCTCGAGATCCCCTGACCCGGAAACGCGACGCATCGCCAACCTTCCCCGTCCACAGCAGTGTGGGCGAGGTCTCCGGCAAGGAGACACGGGGCCAAAGGTTGAGCTGATGCGCAGCGTACCGGACCGCAAACGGCCACAGAAAGTGGGGGGCAGCCGCATGGATCAAGGAGGTACGAGCGACCTCCATGACCAAGCCAATGCGGCGCTCAGCAACCCCATTCTGCTGTGGAGAGGCCGGAAGCGTGAACGACTGCTCAATGCCCTCCCCCTGATAGAAGGCCCTCAAGAGGTCGGAAGAAAACTCCCCACCTCTGTCAGAGTGCAGACGCAGGACAGGAAAGTCGAGTAGTCGTCAACAACTATCAAGAAGTACCTCTCGTGACCCTGTCCACGGACGCGGGCTGGGCCCCACACGTCCATGTGGAGCGTCTGCAGGGGAGCAGTCGTCGGGGGAAACGAGGAGGAGTGAGGAGCGGCGCGCTGCCGCCCCTCGACATTGGGAAGACAGGTAGGAGCAGGCGAGGGTGGGAGGGGAGGGAGAACCCTGGGAAGACCAGAGACAAGGTACCGGGAGTGCATGCCACGAAGGCGCTGCACTGACGGGTGACCAAGGCGGTGGTGCCAGAGGACGGTCTCGTGGCCCAAGGAGCGACACGAGCAGGGGGCAGACAGCTGACCTGACGCAGACGCAGACGCAGCTACCTGAGGGGACTCAGTGGTCAGTGTGTACAGGTCCGACCCCGGCTGCCGAGTGAAGGTAGCCAGGTGGCGACCCGTCCGAGCACACGTGCAGTGTGTCACGCGCTCGTAGGCAGGGGTGAACTGGTGGACACCCCCGTCCTGGAGCGCACGACCCGCCACCAAGTTCGTAGAGAACGAGGGGAGGTAGAGACCTGACAGTGTGCCCGACGGGACCGCAGGACAAGGGAGGACAGTGGAGGAGGTCGCAATGACCGGACCCCCAGAGGGGTCAGCGAGGGAGACTGCAACCGGCCGAGCAAGCTGCTCAAGGGCAGTGCGGTCACGGAAGAAACAGCGGGAAGCACCTGAGTCCAGTGTGAAGGTGTGCAGTGCCTCAGTAGGCGCAGTACCAGAGGGCGCAGACTCACGAGTACCTAGAGCAGCAGCCTCACCAGCACCTGGGGCAACAGACACACTAGCACCTAGAGCGGCAGCCTCACCAGCACCTGAGGCAACCGACACACGAGCACCTAGTGCGGCAGCCTCACCAGTACCTAGAGCAGCAGACTGGATACCGGGGTCAGGCGGCACACACAGGTGACAGGCTCCCTCGGTACTAGTAGACAATGCATACATTGCAGTGAGAATAGCATCATAGGGAAGAGCAAAGATATCTACCCTCTGTCCAAGCAGCTCCACCCAGTCGGGGAGCTCAGCGTCGTCGCCAAACTCTGTACGCCAAGCGTCAGTCAGACGGGCGAAGCAGTGGGACTCTGTGTGACCACGCGTCCCGCAAGGCTGACCAGTCCAGGCACCCGTGCTAATAACGTACGGGCAGCGAGCAGTACTCATCGACCCTCTACTCTGAGCGTACCACTCACGAAACTGCTGGGGCGAAACAGGGTCGCGCGGACGACGCTGCTGCTGCACCGGGCCACTACAAGAAGTTCCCGAACTACCCACTCCAGGACGACTCCCACTACGGCCACCCCGACAACCCCAACTGGCGTACCACTCACGAAGCTGCTGGGGCGTGAGGGACACACGCGGACGGCCGTGGAGCTGCATCTGGCCACGCCAGGAGCAGCAGTAGCAGCAGTAGCGGCAGTAACAGCAGGAGCAGTAAAAGCAGTAGCAGCAGTAGCAGCGGTAGCAGCGTGGGCAGGGCAGTGCTCACCAGTGGTGGGAAGGGCAGGCGCAAGACGGCGGCGACAGCGGGGCCGCTACAGCTGTACGGCGGGGCCGGGCCGCGGCAGGGAGCTCCGCGGCAACTGCTGCAGGGCGGGGTCGGGCCACGACGGCGGCTGCTCCAGGGGCCAGGGGCGGCTCCTGCAGTGGCGGCTGCTCCAGGTGGCCAGGGGCGGCTGCTGCAGGGGCTGCTGCTCCAGGGTCCAGGGGCGGCTGTAGGTGCGGCTGCTCCAGGGGCCACGGGCGGCTGCTGCAGTGGCGGCTGCTCCAGGGGCCAGGGGCGGCTGCTGCAGTGGCGGCTCGGCTGGGGCGACGCGACGGGCTGGGGCAGCCCGCAAGGGCGACGCGACGGGCTAGGGCAGCCCGTAAGGGCTACGCGACGGGCTAGGGCAGCCCGCAAGGGCGACGCGACGGGCGAAGGCAGCCCGCAGGGGCGACGCGACGGGCTTAGGCAGCCCGCAAGGGCGACGCGACGGGCTAGGGCAGCCCGTAAGGGCGACGCGACGGGCTAGGGCAGCCCGCAAGGGCGACGCGACGGGCTAAGGCAGCCCGCAGGGGCGACGCGACGGGTTGGGGCAGCCCGCAAGGGCGACGCGACGGGCTAAGGCAGCCCGCAGGGGCGACGCAACGGGTTAAGGCAGCCCGCAAGGGCGACGCGACGGGCAGGGGCAGCCCGCAAGGGCGACGCGACGGGCTAAGGCAGCCCGCAGGGGCGACGCGACAGGCTAGGGCAGCCCGCAGGGGCGACGCGACGGGCTAAGGCAGCCCGCAGGGGCGACGGGACGGGCTAGGGCAGCCCGCAGGGGCGACGCGACGGGCTAAGGCAGCCCGCAAGGGCGACGCTTTTTTTTTTAACGACGGCGCTAGTAGGGGCGCTCGACGGCGCTAGAAGGGGCGCTCGACGGCGCTAGAAGGGGCGCTCGACGGCGCTAGAAGGGGCGCTCGACGGCGCTAGTAGGGGCGCTCGACGGGGCTAGTAGGGGCGCTCGACGGCGCTAGAAGGGGCGCTCGACGGCGCTAGTAGGGGCGCTCGACGGCGCTAGTAGGGGCGCTCGACGGCGCTAGTAGGGGCGCTCGACGGCGCGGCGGAACGGTGGGCCCAAACCAACGTCGGTCCTAGGTCCTGACCTAGGCGTCGGATACCATGTTAGAAACTAGAAGTGAACGAGAGTGAATGAACTAGCAGAAAGTTGGGTACAAGTAGGAAACCCTAAGTTTGTTGTACCCCCTAAGGCTAAACCCACTATAGCCTACACAATGTAAACATATAATGTTTGACACTGCGGGAGTTCCAGAAGTGGCTAGTGCTGGTGGAACGGCAGACGAAGAAGTCGGTGCTGTCGCTTCGCTCAGACCGGGGAGGGGAGTTCCTCGGAAAGGATTTCACCAACTTCGTCGACGGAAAGGGCATCGTCCACGACTTGACGTGCCCCTACACTCCGCAGCAGAACGGCATGGCTGAGCGGGAGATGCGCACGGTCGTTGAGTCCGTGCGGACGATGCTACTGCATATGGGCGTGCAGCACCACTGGTGGCACCTAGCTCTTCGACAGGCTGTCTGGGTGCGCAACTGCTTGGAGCGGTCGACGACGCCGCCGGGGACGACGCCGTCCCAGCTGCTGACCGGGAGAGGCCGACCTCACGCTGGCGCGGGTGTGGGGCTGCATGGTGCAGTTCATGATTCCCGAGCAGCAGCGCGGTGGGAAGCTGGCGTCGAAGGCTTGCTGGGGACTTCACCTGGGTGTGTCGCCGGAGAGCAAGGGCTGGGAGGTGCTCGACCTGACCGACAACAAGGTGGTCACGTCGGTCGAGGTGATCTTCTACGAGACGCTGTCGCTGGAGGTGTGGAAGGCGAAGTATGGGCCGGCGTCGGGGCGGACGCAGGCACACCCGCCGACGGACACCTCGACGACGACGATTCCGCTGCTCGCCGTAGTCGACGAGCCTGCTGATGAGGATGTTGTGGAGGTTCTTCCACCTCCCCCTGTTCTTGCTCCTCCGTCCCCCGTCACAGTTCGGCCTGCGTCGACACCTGTGTCGACCACCGGCGATGAGGGGAGCCTTGAGGCGTCGCCTGTGGCGCCGGCCCGTGGCATCACCGGCGGTCGACAAGGCGCCAAGCTCGTCGACCAGGATGGGAAGCCTTCGACGTCAGGGGAGCAGCAGACAGGGGAGCCGGTCAAACAGGAGGCAACAGCAGGGGTGCAGTCGACAGGGGAGCAGCAGCCGGTCGACGACGAAGATGTCGACGAGGAAGGGGAGCAGTCGGCGGGTGAGGAGTCCACCGACAGCGACGTGGTGGAGGTGCCGATCACGAAGCCTGAGCTGAGACGCACCGGTCGAGCTCGACGGCCGCCGGAGAGGCTAAGCTTCCACGCTTGCCTACCGCCAGCTGCCTTCACCACGGTGTACGACGAGGTCGACGACGACCTGTGCTACGACGACGCCGAGGAGGATGAAGAACTGCCGGAGCTCGACCGCGACGTGCATGCCGACCCCGAACACCGCTCGGACATTGCCACGATGACGGTGAAGGAGGCGCTTTCGAGTTGGAAGGGCGAGGCGGTGAAGGCCGCCATGGAAGAAGAAATCCGCAGCCTCATCGGCATGGGCACTTGGGAGCTGGTCGAACGCCCACGCGGGGTGAACATCATGAAGAACCGGTGGGTGTTGACGACCAAGTACCGCATCGACGACACGGTCGAACGCGAGAAGGCGAGGTTGGTCGTGAAGGGCTTCACGCAGGTGTACGGCGCCGACTACGACAAGACGTACTCGCCGGTGAGCAGCTACGTCACGCTGAGAATCTTCCTCAGCATTGTCGCCGTCCTCGACCTCCACTTGATGCAGCTCGACATGAAGAACGCTTTCCTGCAGAGCAAGCTCGACAGGGTGCTCTACATGTACCAGCCGGACTACTTCGACGATGGGACCGGCTGGGTGTGTAAGCTGCCTAAGAGCCTCTACGGGCTGAAGCAGTTGCCGCTGCTGTGGTACAGGGCTCTCGACGGTGTTCTGCTGGGCGCTGGCTGGAAGAAGAGCCAGGTCGACGAGGCGCTCTACTTCAAAGCCGGCGACGACGGAGTGACCTGCTGGGTGCTGGTCTACGTCGACGACCTGCTCGCCGCCAGCAGCAGCACCGCGATGCTGAAGGAGCTGAAGGAGCTGCTGGAGGCTGCCTTTCGAGCTACGCGAGATTTCGCCGGTCGTCAAGTACCTCGGGCTGGAGATCGTGCGCGACAGGCCAGCGAGGAAGCTGTGGCTGCACCAGCAGAACTACGCCGACAAGCTACGCAGGCGCTTCGTCGACGAGGAGCAGGGCGGTCGAGTCCCGAAGACGCCGGTCTCGGTCGACGCCTACGCTGAGCTGACGTTCGACGACGAGGAGGCCCAGGAGCGCGAGGAGGAGGAATACCGGCAGAAGGTCGGCTTGCTGCAGTTCGCGGCGACGACGACGAGGCCGGACATCGCGTTCGCCTGCAGCAAGCTGGGGAGCGGCCTCACGGTGAGGAGCGACCAGCATTGGTGCGAGGTCGACCGCTGCCTCGCCTACCTCGCCGACACCCGCGACACCGCCCTGGAGTTCGGCGGTGGAACAGAGTCGCTGGAGCTGATCGGCTATGTGGATGCCGACGACGCGGGCGACAAGCAGACTCGGACGAGCACGGGAGGCTACGTGTTTGTCTTCGGAGGGGCCGCAATCTCCTGGTCGAGCCAGCGCATCAAGTGCGCGACGGTCTCCTTGACCGAGTCAGAGTATGTCGCGGCCACGAACGCCGGCAAGGAGGGGCGTCGCCTGCGCTTCCTCCTAGCAGAGTTCAAGCTGCTCGACGCAGGGAAGCCGACCGTCCTCCGCGTGGACAACAAGTCGGCGATCACGGTCGCTGAGGGCTTGGGGCTGACGGGCAACCTCAAGCACATGGAGCGACGCTACGCCTGGCTGCAGCACATGGTGAGGCGCGAGAAGTTCGTGCTGAAGTACATCCCGACCACCGAGCAGCCGGCGGACTTCCTGACAAAGGCGCTGCATTTTCCGGCTTTCAACCGGTGCTCTGTCGGCATCGGCCAAGTTCGACTGGCCGACGTCGGCGACGGCGACGATGAGGTGCAGCAGTAGGTGCCGTGCCCTTCTGCATGGCTGGTGCGGTGACGGCGTGCTGTGTGTGGGGTGCACGCTGAGGAAGAGTTTTCTCCGTGGAGTACTGCCGTGTGGGCTGGAGGCCCAAGCGTGAGCGCGGCAGGGGAGTGTTAACGGGAATGGAGTGTTGGCCCCGCCCTCGCTTGGGCAACGCCGACGACTTGGTCGGATGTACGGGAGTAGCAGCCGACCGTTCACAGTGGGAGAGCTGCTCGGCAGGCTTGGTCGAGCTGCAGGGGACCGCTGTGGTGTTGCTGTCGACCAGAGAGCTCGAGAGCTGCAACTGACTGGTCTGGGCGACGGGTGGGCCGTCGACCAGGAGGGGCAGTTCGACCGGGAGGTCGACGGAGCAGTTCGTCGACCTGCAGCTCGACTGGGAGGTCGACGGAGCAGTCCGTCGACCTGCAGTTCGACCGGGAGGTCGACGGAGCAGTCCGTCGACCTAACAACTGAGCAGCGGTCGACGAGGGGAGCTCGGCGACATCATCTGCCAGTTCTGGTCGACGGAAGGGGTCCATCGACCAGGGGGTAGCTCGACGGGAGCTGTGGTCGACCAGAGGGACCCAGTGATCGACCAGAGGCACTGGTGGTCGACCGGAGCACTTGATGGTCGACCAGGTCGACCGGGTAACATGTTCGACGAGTTCTGCGGAGGCACGCGAACGTCGTCGAGGTCGCGATGGCGAAGGCGACTTCGGGCTGGTATCCTGAAGTCGATGTGGCTCGTCAGGCGCAGACAACAGCCGACGGATGCACAACGGTGCAAGTCGGGCCAATCGTCTGCGCGCACCTGCGAGCGTGCGTACTGCTGTCTTCTACGGGGCAACGCTGGACAGCCGCTTTGCTGCAGCGTTGGCACGCCGTCGACCTGCAATGTTGGCAGGTCGCCCTTCTGCAGTGCTGGCGCGGCTCCTCTACGCAACGCTGGCAGGCGGTCGACCAAGCTGTGCTGGCGGTCGACCAGGCTAGCTGAAGAGTTGCTAGGTGCCTGATGTAGTCATTGTTGTCATTGCTTGTTGATTCATTCTGTAATTTCGACTTTGCTAGTGAAAACTCTTGCCGATTTCTCCCGTGATTGTGCAAGCACTAAGGAACTAGGCAAAGCTACGATCACTCCTAGTAGTTCGTGCCAACCCCCGTAGTCTAACTCACTACCGTTGTAGAGTGATTCTCCGCAGTTGCTGCGATGAATTCAGCTTCCGCCGATGACAGGGCAACCAGCTCCTGCTTCTGTGAATTCCAGGAGATGGGGCCACTGGGCTCGAGGCGGAAAAGGAAGCCTGTCCTGGACCGTCGATTGTCGGGGTCAGCGGCGTGATCAGCGTCCACGTAGCCGATGAGACTGAAGGACGAGGTTAGGATGGTGGAGTAGCAGAGCCCAACATTGGGCGTGGAGATGAAGAACTGAAGTGCCCGCTGGAGATCTAGCAGATTCTCAGCCGTTGGTTTGCGAGAGTACTGAGCCAACTGGCTCGCGATGTAGGAGAGGTCCGGCCTGCAGGTAACAGATGCAAAGAGCAGGCATCCCAACTGTTGCTGGTAGGTGTGAAGCCCAGCAGGGGACAGGGCTTTGTTGTCAGGCTTGTGGTTGGGTCCTGGAGTGCGGTAGGGGGTGGAGAGTGGTGCAGGCGCAATGTTGAAGCGCTTGCTAAGCTCCTCTGCGTACTTGGCTACTGAGAGATGAATGGCTTCCGGTGAGTAGGAGATGTTGAGCCTGAGGAATTGCTTCACGTCGTGGTTGCAGGTGATGTCCACGCGTCCTGCGAGGTTTTTCTTGAACTGCTCAAGCAACTTGTTGCTTGACCCTGTGTAGAGGAGGTCGTCGACGTAGACCGTGAGTAGGATGTATTCGCCGCGGAAATCGCGGCGATACATCCCAGGATCGTGAGGCAAATGCTTGAACCCAATTTCAAGCAGTATGTTGTGCAGGTACTGCTGCCAGAGTCTCGGCGCCTGTTTGATACCGTAAAGGGACTTTCGCAGCTGGCAGACACGCGAATCCCCTTCGCCGTATGTGTGCGGCTGCTCCACGTAGATCACTGCATCTACTAACGCGTACAGGAACGCGCTCTTCACGTCGATTTGTCGGAGCGGGAGGTGTCGTGCTGCAGCGATGGCGACGAGAATCCTGACGGAGGTGTGACGGCTGACCGGTGCAAATGTCTGATCGAAGTCAATGCCGTGCCTCTGATCGTAGCCACGCACTACCCAGCGCGCCTTGAATCGCTCGATCGTGCGGTCGGCTGCGGTCTTCACGCGGAAGACCCATTTCCCAGAGAGAATCCTCCTCCCCTTGATCGCCGCTCGATCGACGAGCACCCAGGTGTCATGGGACTCAAGTGCCTTGATTTCCGCATCCATCGCTTCGCGCCACTCCTTGCTGTGTGGCCCCGTGAGTGCTTGGCGCGGATTCTTCGACTCGATGACACGTGGCGCCGTTGAGGTGGCAGTGTGGAGCCCGAGAAGTTGGAGTCCCGAAACTGTGCTGTCGTGGCGGTGCTGTGGGATGACTTCCTGCACATCGTCATCATCGCTCTCAGGTTCGGGCGGTGCTGGTGGTGCTGCGTCTCCGCCGCTTCCGCCTCCGCTTCCGCTTCCGCTTCCGACTGCTGCGCCTGCTCCTCCTCCAGGAGAATCGTCGTCGTCGTCACGATTGCCTCTCGTGAACTCGAGATGAGGTACAGCAGCTGCAAAGCACTCAAAGTCCTCCTGCCTGTCCTCAAGGACGTCCGTGCCAAGAGCACACTCACCCCCGACGGACGGAGGACAGTCAGACTCAGACTCAGCAACAAGACTAGCGGCGTAGTCTAGACGACAGGCGGCAACAAAGTCAACTAGCTCAGCAACTAGGGCAGACGCAGCAGTGGACTCAAAAGAAGGGTCAGTGACAACAGTGGCTAGAAGACGCGTGAGAGTAGGACTGGCAGCATGAGCAAGGTCTGACGGCGGGTCAGCAACGTCAGGAAGAGAGGACGCAGGAGGAGACGGCAAAGGGACACGCTGCGGAGCAGTGGAAGGACGCAGTGCCATCTGGTGCGTGCCTGGGACAGCAGGAGGACGCGGACGCGGAACACGACCAGTGCGAACAGTGCGAACAGGCGACGCAGGACGCGACTCAGGTGACGCAGGACGAGACTCAGGCTCACAACGCTCCGTAAGACCCCTAGTCGGCCCAGAGTAAGGAGAAGGACCAGGCAGTGGAGAGGCTGGCTGTAACTGTGACTGCGACTGAACAGGCGGTGGACACAGGAAGGGAGGAGTAGGACCAGTAGAAGACGGAAGACCAAGAACCTGCTGAAGGAGGGGAACAAAGTACGGCCGCGGCCGCGCAGCGCCTCCAGAACCAGCAGAGACAGCACCAGTACCCCCAGCGCCAGGGTCTCCAGCTCCAACTCCCTCAGCACGACCAGCTCCAGCACCAGCAGCACCTCCAGCAGCAACAGCTCCAGCGCCTCCAGCTCCAACTCCTGCAGTACCACCAGCTCCAGCACCTCCAGCAGCTCTAGCTCCAGCAGCAACTCCAGGAGCAACAGCTCCAGCGCCTCCAGCTCTAACTCCTGCAGCACCACCAGCTCCAGTAGCTCCAGTACCTTCAGTACGAGCACCTCCGGGACCAGCGACTCCAGCACCTCCAGCAGCTCCAGCACCAGCAGTACCTCCAGCAGCTCCAGCTCCAGCAGCTCCAGTACCTCCAGTACGAGCACCTCCGGCAGCTACATTACCAGCAGGACCTCCAGCAGCTCCTGCTCCAGTAGCACCTCCAGCGGTAGGCCCCCCAGCTCCAGCAGCACGGCTACAGCGCCGAGCGTACCACTCGCGCAGCTGCTGTGGAGTTAGGGGCTCCCGCCGTGACAAGACACTCGGAGGACCTCCAGACTCAGCACGCTCAGGCTCAGCACCCCCAGGCTCAGTTTCCCCCGACTCAGCACCCCCAGGCTCCGCACCCCCAAGCTCCGCACCCTCAGACTCAGCAACCCCAGGCTCAGCAACCCCAGGCCCCGCACCCGCAGGCTCAGCACCCCTAGCAGCACCAGAGTCGACAGCTACCTCGACAGGCTCGACAGGGTCTACCTAGGACACACCTGAGGGGGCAGGACCCTGAGGGGGGAGGGGGTCTACCGGAGGAGCACCTGGTGCTAGGAAGAGCGGCGGGGGGGGGAGAGGGGCAGTGCGGTAGGGAAAGAGACGGTAGTAAGATACCGACTCGTCAAACGTGACGTCCTGAGAGGACAGAACACGACGCGAGGTAGGGTGGTAAAACTGCCAGCCAGGCGCGTCAGGGGGGAAGCCAAGGAAGACGCAGGGAACAGCACGGGAGGACAGCTTGTCCGGGGAAGAATCGCGGACAAAAGCTCGAGATCCCCAGACACGGAACACAGACGCATCGCCAACCTTCCCCGTCCACCGCAGAGTAGGTGTGGTCTCCGGCACGGAGACACGAGGCTGGAGGTTGAGCTGATGCGCAGCGTACTGGACCGCGAACGGCCACAGAAAATGGGGAGCAGCCGCATGGATCATGGACGTGCGAGCGACGTCCATGACCATGCCAATGCGGCGCTCAGCAATCCCATTTTGCTGTGGGGAGGCCGGAAGCGTGAACGTCTAGCGGATGCCCTCCGCACGACAGAAAGCTTGCAGAAGGTCGGAGGAAAACTCACCACCTCTGTCGGAGTGCAGACGCAGAACATGAAGGTCCGAGCCGAAACTCTCGCTGAGCTGGTGACGAGCAGCGCGGATTCAGTCGATCAACACCTTAGTGACCTCACCCTTGCGGGGCAAGGGGAAGACTGTGGTGTAACGCGAGTAGTCGTCAACGACAAGCAGAAAGTAACGCTCGTGACCCTGTCCACGGACGCGGGCTGGGCCCCACACGTCCATGTGGAGAGTCTGCAGGGGAGCCTCCGTCGGAGGGAACTCGGAGGAGTGAGGAGCGGCGCGCTGCCGTCCCTCGACGCAAGGAACGCAGGTAGGGGCAGGCCCTGGTGGGAGGGGAGGGAGAGACCGGGGGAGACCAGAGACAAGGGTACGGGAGGCCATACCTCGGAGACGAGGCAGGGAGGGGTGACCAAGGCGGTGGTGCCAAAGGAGAGTCTCGTGCGACAGAGGACGACACGAGCAGGGGGCAGACTCCGGAGCAGACCTGGACGCAGCAGCAAACACCTGACCAGACGCGGCTACCTGACCAGACGCAGTGACCGGAGGAGACGCAGTAGTCAGTGTGTACAGGCTCGACCCAGGCCGACCGGTGAACGTGGCCAGGTGGCGGCCCGTTCGAGAGCACGTACAGTGGGTCACACGCTGACCTCCAGGGGTGAACTGGTCAACCCACACGTCCTGGAGGTCAGCTCCACTCACCAAGTTCGTAGAGAACGAGGGGAGGTGAAGTCCCGACAGTGAGCCTGACGGGGCCGCAGGACACGGTAGAACCGTGGAGGAGTGTGCAAGGATTGGGCCCCCAGAGGGGTCAGCCAGGGAGACTGCAACCGTCCGATTGAGCGGCGTGAGTGTGGTGCTGTCTCGAAAGAAGGAGCGCGAAGCACCTGAGTCAAGTGTGAAGGTGTGCAAGGCCTCAGTAGGCACAGTACCAGAGAGAGCAGACTCATCAGCACCTGGAGCAGCAGACTCACTAGCACCTGGAGCAGCAGACTCACTAGCACCTAGAGCAGCAGCCTCAATGCCCGGGTCGGGCGGAACACACAGGTAACAGTCACCCTCAGCACTATCAGTCACAGCATACATGGCAGCAAGGATAGCATCGAAATCAAGATCAAAGATAGCAACACCAGACCTAAGCAGATCACCCCAGCGAGGGAGCTCAACGCCGTCAGGAAACTGGGCGCGCCAGGCGTCAGTCAGGCGACCAAAACAGTGCTGTGTAGTGTGTGGCAGCCCGCACGTCTCCCCACGGCGCACGCCGGTGCGGAGAACGTAAGTGCAGGGACCAGCACCCCCAGACCTCCCACGCCCAGCGTACCACTCACGAAGCTGCTGGGCCGACGGGGTCTCACGGGAACGCGGCTGCTGCTGGCGCTGGCTACCACCAAAGCCTCCACGCTGCGCGGCTCCACCTCGACCAACACCACCGCCGCCGCCACCTCCACCGCCGCTGCCACTGCCTCCACCGCCGCTGCCGCTGCCTCCACCACCTCCACCGCCGCCACCGATGCCCCCACTCCCGCCACCACCCCCACCTCCACCGCCACCCCCTCCGCCTCCTCCACCGCCTCCACCGTCGCCCCCGCCGTCCCCTCCACCACCCTTGCCCCCTTTGCCCTTGCCGTTGCAGCGCCTCCCACTAGGAGCAGACGCAGCCCCGACCTCCTCAGTGCCAACGAGGTCGACAGCAGCAGCAGAAGCAACAGAGGGGAGAAGGGGGACGGGGGAACACCCCTCAAAGAAAGGGGCGCGAGGGTCGCCATGAGAAGCACCTACAGCAACTGTACTCTTCTCAGCTGCGGTGAGGCGCTCCTCTAGCAGGTCAACGGTGAGCTCGGTGGGGCAAAGGGAGAGAAAGTGGTCCCTGACTGAGCAAAGAGAGTCAGGGAGGTGGGTGACTAGGTAGAAGAGGGTGATGTACATGGGGGGGGGGGGGGGGGGGGGGTTCTTGGCGCAGAACTCGGAGGGAAGCGCAGCTCGGTAGCGGGCGTCACTAGTGCGGAGGTGAGTAATGAGGTCAGCGACTGTGGGAAAGGCGGCAAGGTCAGGGAACAGGTACGGCAGCATGATGCGGCTGAGGGCAGCAGTGGCAGGGGAGGAGTAGCGTGCTACGACATCGTCATACAAAGACTTAGCAGTCTTGTACTGGCCAAAGTGCGCGCGCTCAGCAGACGGCAGGTGACTACGAACAGCAAGGCGAGCAACAGCGTCACGATTAGTCCACTGCGAGCGAACCGTACTGTCAGCAGTGGCAGCATGTACAGCAGAGACGCCGGACGTGTGATTGAAAAGCGAGACTCCGTCCCTAGAGTCGCACTGAAGAAAGAGCTGCAGGTCATCTACCCAAACATCGAAGTCAACCGCACGACCCTCAGCATCAAAGGTAAGAACATTAGGGCTAGCCATGGCGGCAGTAGTAGCAATAGCAGCAGTAGCAGCAGTAGCAGCAGTAGCAGCAGCAGTAGCAGGGGCAGCGCGGTCAAGGCAGCGCGGCTCAGTTGGGCAGGGCGGCGCGGCTCGGCAGGGCGGCGCGGCTCGGTAGGGCAGCGCGGCTCGGTAGGGTGGCGCGACTCGGTAGGGCGGCACGGCTCGGCAGGGCGGCGTGGCTCGGCTGGGTGGCGCGGCTCGGCTGGGCGGCGCGGCGCGGCAGGCAGGCAGGCGCTTACCAGAGGCGGGTGCAGGGCAGGGCCGCAGCTGGCGGTTAGGTCAGGGCCGCGACTCGGGCGGCGGTAGGGCAGGGCCGCGACGAGGCGGCGGCAAAGCAGGGCCGCGACGGGGCGACAGCAGGGCAGGGCCGCTCCAAGGCGGCTGCAGGGCAGGGCCGCGACAGGGCGGCGGTAGAGCAGGGCCGCGACGGGGCGGCGGCAGGGCAGGGCCGCTCCAGGGCGGCTGTAGGGCAGGGCCGCGACTGGGCGGCAGCAGGGCAGGTCCGCGACGGGGCGGCGGTAGAGCAGGGCTGCGACGGGTGGCGGCAGGGCAGGGCCGCGACAGGCGGCTAGGTCAGGCCGCGACTGGCGGCTAGGTCAGGCCGCGACGGGCGGCGACCGGGCAGGGCCGCGACGGGCGGCAAGGTCAGGGCCGCGACTGGCCGTTAGGGCAGGGCCGCGACGGGCCGGGTAGGCAGGGCCGCGACGGGCGGCAGTAGGGCAGGGCGCGCGACGGCGCAGGTGAGGCAGGCGCGAGGCGCGCTTCGGGCAGGGTAGGAAAAAAACATTTATCGTGGTGGGCCCTAAAAAAACGTTCCCACTAGGGAACCTGCTCTGAAACCATGTTAGAAATGAGAAGGAAAGAATGACTAGAAAGAGAGCAGTACAAGGTTTGTATAGGCAAAACCTAATTTGGGCTGTACCCCATAAGGAGTGCCCCACTACAGCCTAGAGCATATAAGCATAGTTCTAACAGTTCGATCCCCTTCTGCGCGAGGTAATCCTGCAGCTCCTTGCTCCTGAACTCCGCTGCGCCGTCAGACTACCAGATCTTCAACTTCTCCCCAGATTGTCGCTGCGCGTGCGCCAGCCACAGGCGGAATACTTCGTATGCTCTGCTGCGCGCTTCCACGTTTACGACCCACACGTAGCGCGTTCCGGCGTCGACGAAGGTGAGCGTGTAGAGTTCGTCGTTGATGCCGCAGTGTCCCACGTTGAGGAAGTCGCTGTACACCTTCTCCAGTTTGGTGTAGCGGTTGGTTCCGGGCTCTAGCAGGGGGAACGGCTGGTGGCTCAGCGCGGCTTCGGGGCAGACGGTGCAGTTGCGCAGATGTGTCGCGCCCCTTACTTCGGTGCCATCAGGGCGCAGGAGTGCGCCAGGCGCAAACATGCTGGCCTCGATGCAGTTCTTCAGAGTTACGCGCGAGGGGTGACCTAGGCGCTGGTGCCAGATGGCATCGTCGGCGCGGAATCCAGAGGTGCGCATGTAGCGCGCGAGTGCCTCTGCGGGATCCTCGTCAGGTGCTTGAGCAGGTGTCGCCGCTGCATCTTCAGCTTCCTCTTCTCCGTTCGCTGTTGTTAACATCAGCGCAAGAAATTCCCTGTCAAGAATGATAGAGAGGGGAATATTAGTTCCAGGGATGGTTCCCGGGAAGAAGGTTGGTTCGCGCGGCTCGGGGGCAGGTCCGTAGACGGTGCGACGCGGAGTAGATGGCTCATTCCCCCAGTCGATGGTGTCCCAAGGGTCACTCCCTGGCGGGATGTCAGGTGGGGGTAGTGCAGATGCAGGGCGGCGCGGAGGACGACCAAGAGGAAAAACAGGAGGTTCGGCCTCAATGTCCTCAATTTCTTCTTCTTCTTCCCCCCTTTGGTCCTCGCGGAAAGCTCCCCAGCCGCTCGTCTCGCCACCAGATGCGGCGCCCCATCCGCTGGTGTTGCCGCCGGTGACTGCTCCCCATCCGCCAGTGTCGCCGCCAGTTGCGGCTCCCCACCCGCCGTTATCGCCGCCAGTATCGCTCGTGCCCCATCCGCCAGCGCTTCCCCACCCCCCTTCATTGGAGGCGCTCTCTTCTTCACCCCATCCGCTCCAGGCGAATGTTCCGCGCGACTCCGCAAGGCTCCGTCGGCGAAGTGCCTCCGCTTCGTGGCGCGCCTGGTCCTCCTCTTGCGCTACGGTAAGCTTCTTCGTAGAGTCGCGCTGGTGAGCGTAAATCTCCAGGAATTTCTCCTGGGTGTAGGGTCGCGGGTTTCCGTGCGCATCGAAGGTGCCGATGCCAACGCCGCGCAGCATTCCTCGAAGATGTTGTGATGCAGGTCCGGGGAGAGGAGTTTCCTCTTCTCCGAAAACGATGCGCGTGGCAGTCTCGAGCTCCAGATGAGACAGCCCTTCCTCAGGCGGTGCTTCTCGCTCTGCTTCGGCGATGGCGGCAAGACCACGGCCGGCGATCGCGCTCGTCGAGGCTGTGGGCGTATGGCAATCTCTGCAGATGCCGTCGGGGTCGGGGTCATGCAGCGCCGTTGCGTGTGGGTGAGCGTGATGAGGCACCCACGGTCTTCCGTCAGGGTGCTTCCAGTCACGGTGATGCATGTGTTCGAAACGCAGGGGAACGAGATCGATGAGCTCCTTAGAGTTACCGCTGCAGTCGGGAATGCTGAAGTCGAGGATGTAAACTCCGTTTTCGGAGTGCGCTCGCCCGATCTGCTTGCGCGATTTGTCCGGCATCGTGAAGTGAAGCAAAATGTCGCGTGTCTCGGGGTCGGTGCTAAGGTCGACCCCGCAATCCATGAGCTGCGCCGCCGAGAGGAGATTAAAACGCAGATTCTGCACGATCAGCACGTCGTTCAGCGTGATGTGCGTCCTGCTCCCACGGGCCTTGAGCACAACGATGCCTTGCGCGTTTGCGCGCAGGCGTGTGTTGTTTGCCACAGTGACGTAGGTGACGGTGGGGGTGGCGACGGCGTTGGATATGTAACGCTCGGAGCCCACCATGTGCTGCCCACAGCAGCTATCCAGGTACCACGTGTTGTAGCGCCTGTTGTCGTTACGTGCGAGCAGCGCTAGTCACGGAGTGACGATGTGCGGTGTGTCAACTTTTAGGAATTGTTCGCGCGCGATCCAATCGATCGGTGCCGCCCTTGTATCGGGTACGTATGGGGGGCTCTCGAGCAGCGGGACTGGCAGGTTCCAGTCCTGGTTGTCGTCGTCAGTGAAACTGTGGCGCGTGCTGAACGGATGATTGTTCGAAAACGCTCCGATTGGGTGACGTGCTTCCTCCGGTGATGGTGAGCGCGCACGGGGACGACGGGATCCGCTCGTCATCGTCATGTTGCCCATGACGTTGCGGATGGGCGCAGTTGGTGGCTGCTGCTGCTGATGCTGAATCGTTTGATTCAGGTTGCGCGGTGGGGGTTGATGCCCCTGGGCAGGACGCGTGTCATTCCTTGCGTCTTGTCGTCCAGACCAGTTGCTCGAATTGGTCTGACGAGGGCGAGATCGATGTTTGCATCGATCTGCCATGTGCCCGAAGTTTCTGCAAATCTTGCAGTATGGCGCCGCGGCCGTCGCTCTTCCGTGTTGTCGGCGTAGAAGACGAGGCGTTCCCTGTCTCGTCGCGGCGCTGGTCGCTGCTGGTCCATATCCCGTTGTTCGACGAGGTGGGCGGCGCATAGGGCGGCCTCCGAGATGACCCCCTGCTGTCGGAGAAGCGCCTTGCAGGGCCGCCACTTTGGGCCGAGCCCTTGAAGCACAATGTTCACGAAGATCTCCTCAGAGATCGTGCTTCCCAATTTCCCGATTTGATCGCGTAAGCTCCGACAGCGATTTATGTAGCTGCTGGCCTTCTCCCCTGGTGCCATTCTTGTCTCCAGTAGCTGCTGGAGTAGGCGGCTCGATGAAACCGAATCCTTCGGTTGGTAAACGCCGTTCAGGTGGCGCCAAGCGTCGAGGGCTGGAGCAAGTGTTGTCTTGTATGAGCGAATGCTCAATTGCTCCACCGGCGACATATTTCGTAGAAGAACACCGTACCCATCAGGGACTCGTTGTAGTACCTTGCCTTGGCGTCGTCGATGTCTTCAGCGGGTCCCGAGTAGCTCCCGTCGAAATAGTGGAAGATCTGCGCGTTTTGCAGCAGCAGCTTCAGCTCGAAGCTCCACGTATAGAAGTCTCTGCCGTCAAAGCACACACTTGTCTTTATTTTTGATATGCTCAAAAACCTTGATTGCGCAGAGAGAATTGCTTCTTTGCTGGGACGGGGAGTTTTGGGGGTTGAGCCATTGGTGTCGAGGGAGAAGGTATGCGGGGCGGTATTGTGGCCGTTCGAGGCCGGTTGAGAGGGTTGGGAAGAAGGTCCCGCGTCGCCGTTCCGCAATGTCTGGAGTTGTTGCTCCAGGCTGGTGAGTCGCTGAAGCATCTGTGCGAGGGTTGTCCAATCGTCGTCGTTTCCTCGCTTGTCGCAGCTGGGTTGGTCTGCGCTTCAGCCGTCAGATTCGTCTGACCACCAGATCCTCCGGCCATTCTCACGCGTGAGCGTGTGCCGGTCGCCACTTTCCGATCGTCGAAGCTTTCGGTGGTGGCGGTGCGAAGGATTCCTGAGTCGCTCTCATACCATGTTGCGATCAAAAGTTGATCGTGCCTAGGATCACTTCAGGAAGGTTCGCACACGACTGAGTAGTGGTGGTGGGCCCTTGACCTCAATAGCAGAGTAAATGTAAAATGCTTGAGATGATAAAAACATGCAAATACAGCACTATAAATAAGAGTACAAGGGAATACCAATCGACCTAGCTAGCCATGTACTCTAAGGGGTACATTCCCTTATTACAGCGAAATACAACCATGCGACTCCAGACAGTTACGAAACTGTCCGGGCAGAATCCTCGCCACTGCTGCTGCCTGATGTTGTCTGCCCGACGGTCCAGATGCTTTCGTAACCGTGCGACCCTTCGCGTCACTTCCGCCCTTTCGTCTTCATTCTCGGTAATGCGTGCTTCGATTGCTGCGGCGAGGAGTGCAAAATAATCACTATTCGTAACACCTTCGCTCATACTTTGTACTTTTGACCCACATAGTGCAATCCTCGCAACCTCGTTCCATTGCACCCGTAACACTTGGTAACCATAGCCACTTTCCTTTCGGGCCGCGCTTCTCCGCACCCCAGGAAAACAACTTTTGATTTTTGCTCGAAGGGACTCACGCCCCTTAGCACCTAGGAGCCGCTGTCATCGCGTACTCTCGTAAACGCGTGCAGCCACGACTGCGCCTAGACTAAACTGAGCCGACGCCCTTCAGAATGGCCGAACACCTTGACGTCACGAGCCTCACGCAGGAGCGTCTAAATGAACTGCTGCAGCAACTGCGCGAAAGCTCCGAAGAAATCGCGGCGCTGACGGCAGAACGAACGTCCCTGTAGAATGACGTCGCACGAGCACAACAAGCACAATCGCAAGCACCAGGCACACCAGGACAACTTGCACGACAAGCATCACAACACGAAAGTGTGTGGCAACCCTCGAGCGCGGCTAGTGATGGCGTCGTCCGCAACGACGGAGACGACGACCACGGCACGACACACCCCGAAGCGACGAATGCGGCCAGAAGTCAACCTCGCGTCACGATTTCGGTGCCGACCGGCGAGTCAGCACTGCCGTCCCCGACAAGACCAGTGCTAGGATTTAGGGCATCCTGAGGCCTCAGGGCAACTCTTGAAAAGGTTAAAAAATGCCCTGATTTTTCATGGCAAATCCATATGGCCATCCTGAAGTTTCAGGGTACCTTTAGGCCTTATCCTGATATCTCAGGGCAAAAAAAACGCAAGACCCTGATTAGTAATGCAGCGTGCCAACGAGAGAACATTGCAACTCAGGGTGCATGCGATAAATAAATGTGCAGCGTGGCAAAGGATCGTTCGTGCCAAGGCATGACCAGATTCTAGTTTAGGTGGTTAAACTAAATATCAGGTTGTGTTCCTCACTTTCATCCTGACGCTTCACGGAAAAATATCATGGCCATCCTGAAATTTCAGGCAAAACATTCGACATTATCCTGAAGTAACAGGGTAAAAATCAACACCATCCTGAAATTACAGGGCAAACGCATAAAAACTGTCAGATTTATATGACATAGCTACTGTAGGCTAGAGTGGGGTAGCACATATGGGGTACAGTTTTCTAGGGTTTGCTTCTTGTACCCAACTTTCACTTACTCATGCCCATTCCTGTTTTTCTTGATTCACATGGTATAGAGCGGGTTCCTACATGGGACCGTTCCTTCCTAAGGGCCCACCATAAGAATTTTTTTTTTTTTAGCTGCCCGCGCACATTGCGCCCTGCCCTAAAAATTTTTTAGCGGCCCCTACGCTGCCTCTACGCGGCCCCTACGCCGCCTCCCACGCGCCCCCTATGCGGCCCCTGGCGGCGCCCTGACGAGGCCCCTGCCGGCGCCCTATCGCGGCCCCTGACGCGCCCCCTGGTGGCGCCCTGACGCGGCCCCTGGCGGCGCCTGACGCGGCCCTGACGCGGCCTGACGCGGCCCCTGGCGGCGCCCTGACGCAGCCCCTGCCGCGGCCCTGACGCGGCCCTGCCGCGGCCCCTGACGCGGCCCTGACGCGGCCTGCCGCGGCCCCTGCCGCGGCCCTGAAGCGGCCCCTGACGCGGCCCTGATGCGGCCCTGACGCGGCCCTGCCGCGGCCCCTGGCGGCGCCCTGACGCGGCCCCTGACGCGGCGCCCTGACGCGGCCCCTGCCGCGGCCCTGAAGCGGCCCCTGACGCGGCCCTGAAGCGGCTCTGCCGCGGCCCTGACGCGGCCCTGACGCGGCCCCTGACGCGGCCCCTGCCGCGGCCCCTTACGCGGCCCTGACGCGGTCCTGCCGCGGCCCCTGGCGGCGCCCTGACGCGGCCCCTGACGCGGCGCCCTGACGCGGCCCTGCCGCGGCCCCTGACGCGGCCCCTGCCGCGGCCCCTGACGCGGCCCCTGACGCGGCCCCTGTCGCGGCCCCTGACGCGGCCCCGCCACCTACCTTTCTGGCCCCGCCGCCTCCTCTCAGCGGCCCCGCCGCCTCCTCTCAGCGGCCCCGCCGCCTCCTCCCAGCGGCCCCGGACGCCGCCCTCTCAGCGGCCCCGCCGAGCCGCCCAGCAGCCTAGCCGCCCAGCAGCTGAGCCACCGAGCCGCCCAGCAGCCGAGCCGCCGAGCCGCCCAGCAGCCGAGCCGCCCAGCAGCAGAGCCGCCGAGCCGCCCAGCAGCCGAGTCGCTGAGCCGCCCAGCAGCCGAGCCGCCGAGCCGCCCAGCAGCCGAGCCGCCCAGCAGCCGAGTCGCCGAGCCGCCCTGCAGCCGAGCCACCCGAGCCGCCCTGTCCGGTAAGAGCAGCGCCTCTCTCACAGCACTGCCCTCACCCCACTGTTTGCGCTGCTAGTCTACTACTGTCATGGCTACCCCTAGTGTCCTCGCTTTTGACGCTGAGGGTCGGGCCATTGACTTTGACGTCTGGATAGATGACCTGCAGCTTTTCTTACAGTGCGATAGGGCAGACGGCCTCTCCCTCTTTGACCTCACTTCTGGTGCCTCTCCTGCTCCCGCCACTGATGCTGACGCAACTGTTCGCTCCCAGTGGGCCACGCGCGATGCTGCTGCACGTCTTGCTGTGCGTCGCCACCTACCTACCTCTGAGCGTGCGCACTTTAGCCAGTACAAGAGTGCTCAGACCTTGTACGACGCTGTAGTTGCACGCTACTCCTCCCCTGCCACTGCTGCACTGAGCCGCCTCATGCTACCGTACCTCTTCCCTGACCTTGCTGCCTTTCCCACAGTCGCTGACCTCATCACGCACCTCCGCACTAGTGACACTCGCTACCGCGCTGCGCTTCCTGCTGAGTTCTGCGCCAAGAACCCCCCCCCCATGTACATCACCCTCTACTACATCGTCACCCGTCTCCCTGACTCCCTTCGCGTAGTCAGGGACCACTTCCTCTCGGTTTGTCCCACCACTCTCACCGTTGACCTCCTCGAGAAGGCCCTCCTAGCAGCAGAAAAGAGCATAGTCGCTGTAGGAGCCTCTCGTGGTGTCCCTCGCACCCCCATCTTTGAGGGGTGTTCCCCCTCCCCTCTTTTGCCCTCTGTTGCCTCTGCTGCTGCGGCCGACCTCGCTGGTTTGGAGTCGGTTGGGGCAGCGTCTACCCCTAGCGGGAGACGCCGCCCTGGCAGGGGCAAGGGGGGCAGGGGCGCTGGAGGAGCTAGCGGGGGCGGTGGAGGCGGCGGTGGAGGTGGTGGAGGAGGTGGTGGTGGCGGTGGGAGTGGTGGCGGGGGTGGAGGTGTAGGTGGCGGCAGTGGAGGCGCAGGAGGCAGCGGCGGTGGCGGAGGGAGCGGAGGTGGCGGCGGTGGAGGAGGAGGCGGCGGAGGAGGTGGAGCTGGTTGGGGTGGCGCTGCGCAGAGGGTCAGCTCCGGTGGTGGTCAGCGCCAGCAGCAGCAGCAGCAGCAGCAGCAGCAGCGCACTCGTGACGTCCCCTCCCCTCAGCAGCTCCGTGAGTGGTACACTGCACGCCAGAGGGGTGGGGGTGCTGGTCCGTGCACCTACGTCCTGCGCACCGGCGACCGCGCGGGTGAGCAGTGCGGGGGTGCGCACTCCACCCAGCGCTGCTTTGGCCGCCTCACGGACGCTTGGCGTCACCAGTTCCCTGAGGCCACTGAGATCCCCCGCTGGGGTGAGCTGTCTAGGGCGGGTGTAGCTGTCTTTGACCTTGACTTTGATGCTATTCTTGCTGCCGTGTATACTGTGACTATTAGTGATGAGGGTGACTGTTACCGGTGTTTTCCGCCCGACCCGGGCATTGAGACTGCTGCTCTAGGTACTGGTGAGGCTGCTGCTCTAGGTGCTAGCGAGGCTGCTGCTCTAGGTGCGTCTACTCCCTCAGGTGCTGGTGAGTCTGCTCTCTCAGGTTCTGCGTCGGCTTCGGCCTCCCACACCTTCACACTTGACTCGGGGGCTTCTCGCTCCTTCTTTCGAGACCGCACCACACTCACGCCGCTTGGCCGGCCAGTTGCGGTCTCCCTGGCAGACCCCTCTGGGGGTCCTGTCCTTGCTCACTTCTCCACTGTCCTCCCGTGTCCGGCGGCCCCCTCTGGCACCCTGTCTGGTCTCTACCTCCCCTCGTTCTCTACGAACTTGGTGAGTGGTGCTGACCTACAGGATGCGGGGGTTCACCGGTTCACTCCTGCGAGTCAGCGGGTGACCCACTGCACGGACGCTCGGACAGGCCGCCACCTGGCCACGTTTACACGTCGGCCAGGGTCGAGCCTGTACACACTGACCACTGCGTCTCCTCCAGTCCCTGCGTCTGGTCAGGTAGCTGCGTCGGGTCAGGTGTTTGCTGCAGCGTCCAGGTCTGGTCCTGAGTCTGCCCCCTGCTCGTGTCGCCTCCTGTCTCACGAGACTCTCCTCTGGCACCACCGCCTTGGCCACCCCTCCCTGCTTCGTCTCCGGAGCATGGCCTCCCGTGTCCTTGTCTCTGGTCTTCCCCGGTCCCTCCCTCCCCTTCCTCCGGGGCCAGGCCCTACCTGCGTCCCCTGTGTCGAGGGACGGCAGCGGGCTACCCCTCACTCCTCCCAGTTTCCTCCGACAGAGGCCCCGCTGCAGACGCTTCACATGGACGTGTGGGGCCCGGCCCGCGTCCGTGGACAGGGTCACGAGCGCTACTTCCTGCTGGTGGTTGACGACTACTCGCGTTACACCACAGTCTTCCCCTTGCGCAGCAAGGGTGATGTCACTGAGGTGTTGATCGACTGGATCCGCGCAGCTCGTCTCCAGCTCAGGCGGAGCTTTGGCTCGGACTTTCCTGTTCAGCGTCTGCACTCTGACAGAGGCGGAGAGTTCTCCTCTGGCCTTCTGCGAGCCTACTGTCGTGCACGAGGCATCCGCCAGACCTTCACGCTTCCGGACTCTCCACAGCAAAATGGGATTGCTGAGCGCCGCATTGGCATGGTCATGGACGTCGCCCGTACGTCCATGATGCATGCGGCTGCCCCCCATTTTCTGTGGCCGTTTGCGGTTCGGTACGCGGCGCATCAGATCAACCTTCAGCCCAGGGTCTCCATGCCGGAGACCTCCCCAGCTTTGCTGTGGACGGGGAAGGTTGGCGATGCGTCTGCGTTCCGTGTCTGGGGATCTCGGGCGTTTGTCCGCGACTTGTCTGCGGACAAACTGTCCCCTCGTGCTGCTCCTTGCGTCTTCCTGGGTTTCCCCCCTGACGCCCCAGGGTGGCAGTTCTACCACCCCACCTCTCGCCGTGTTCTGTCCTCCCAGGACGTCACGTTCGACGAGTCGGTCCCCTACTACCGCCTCTTCCCCTACCGCACTCCGTCCCTCCCCCCGCCACCGCTCTTCCTTGTACCAGGTCCCCCCCCGGTAGACCCCCTCCCCCCTCAGGGTCCTGCCCCTTCAGGTGTGTCCCAGGTAGACGCTGTTGAGCCTGTCGAGGTCGCTGGTGACTCTGGTGCTGCTGAGGGTGCTGAGCCTGGGGGTGCTGACTCTAGGGGTGCTGAGCGTGTGGGTGCTACGCCTGGGGGTGCTGAGCCTGGGGGTGCTGAGCCTGGGGGTGCTGAGTCTGGGGGTACTACGACTGGGGGTGCTGAGCCTGGGGGTACTACGCCTGGAGGTGCTGAGCCTGGGGGTGCTACGCCTGGTGGTGCTGTGCCTGGCGGTTCACCGGGTGCTCCCTCTCGTCGAGAGCCACTCTCTCCCCAGGAGCTGCGTGAGTGGTTTGCCCGGCGCTGGAGGCGAGCTGCTGGAGCTGCTGGAGCTGGAGGTGCTGCGGGTACTGGAGGTTCTGTTGCTTCTGAGGGAGCTGGTGCCACGGGTCCCGGAGGTGCTCGTACTGGGAGTTCTGGAGCTGCTGGACCTGCGGGTACTTCTGGAGCTGGAGTTGCTGCGGGTGTTGGCGCGGAGGCTACTGCTGTCGGTCCTGGAGGCAGTCCTGCTGGGGGTACTACTGGTGCTGCTGGGGGTTCTGGAGCTGGAGCTGCTACTGGTGCTGGTGCTGCCCCTGTGGGTGCTGGTGCTGTCCCTCCTGTGTCTGGAGTCGTCGCGCGGCCTCGGCCGTACTTCGTTCCGCTCCTTCAGCAGGTTCTTGGTCTCCCGCCTTCTACTGGTCCTCCTCCTCCCTTAGAGTGTCCACAGCCTGTCCCGTCGCAGTTACAGTTACAGCCGGCCTCCCCACTGCCTGCTCCGTCTCCCTACACTGGTCCTACTGGAGGTCTTGCTGAGCGTCGTGAGCCTGCGTCTCGCCCTGCGTCGCCTGTCCGTGCTGCTCGCACTAGTGGTCGCGGTTCGCGTCAGCGTCCTCCTCCTGTCCCTGGCACGCACCGGATGTCTCTGCGTCCGTCCACTGCTCCTCTGCGTGCCCCTTTGCCTTCTCCTCCTGAGTCTTCTCTTCCTACTCTTGCCGACCCGGAGTCGGACTCTCTTCGCGCTGCCAGTCCTACTGTCACGCGTCTCCTTGCTACGGTTGTCACTGACCCTTCCTTTGAGTCCACTGCTGCGTCTGCTCTAGTTGCTGAGCTCGTCGACTTTGCTGCTCGCTGTCGCCTAGACTACGTCGCCAGTCTTGTTGCTGAGTCTGAGTCTGTCTGTCCTCCGTCCGTCGGGGGTGAGTGTGCCCTTGGCACGGACGTCCTTGAGGACAGGCAGGAGGAGTTCCAGTGCTTGGCCGCTGCTTCACCTCATCTCGTGTCCGTACTGCTTACCCCTGAGGGAGACCCGGATGCACTTGACATCCCGACTCCGCGCTCTTACGCGGAGGCGATAGAGGGTCCCTACTCCTCTCAGTGGCAGGCAGCTATGGACGCAGAGATGGCTTCCTGGAAGTCCACAGGCACCTACGTTGACGCTGTTCCCCCTCCTGGGGCGAACATCGTCAGTGGCATGTGGATTTTCAGGGTGAAGCGTCCGCCGGGTTCTCCGCCTGTCTTCAAGGCGCGTTACGTGGCTCGTGGCTTCAGTCAGCGACAGGGAGTTGACTACTTTCAGACCTTCTCTCCCACCCCGAAGATGACCACTCTTCGGGTACTGCTGCACGTAGCTGCTCACCGTGACTACGAGCTACACTCTCTTGACTTCAGCACTGCTTTCTTGCAGGGCAGCCTGCACGAGGAGATCTGGCTGCGTCGCCCACCTGGCTTCACTGGGTCTTTTCCTCCTGGCACCCAGTGGAGCCTACGGCGGCCAGTCTACGGTCTCCGCCAGGCACCGCGTGAGTGGCACGACACACTGAGGACTACACTTGCGGCTCTTGGGTTTGCTCCCTCTACTGCCGACCCGTCGCTGTTTCTGCACACCGACACTTCTTTGCCGCCGTTCTACATCCTCGTGTACGTCGACGACTTGGTCTTTGCCACAGCTGACACTGCTGGACTAGCCCACGTGAAGTCCGAGCTGCAGAAGAGACACACGTGCACTGACCTGGGTGAACTGCGCAGCTACCTTGGCTTGCAGATCACCGGGACAGAGCACGCCGCACCATGACCCTGACTCAGTCACACATGGTGCAGCAGGTCCTTCAGCGCTTCGGCTTCACGTACTCCTCGCCTCAGGCCACTCCTCTGCCTACTCGCCACTCGCTCTCAGCTCTGCCTTCGGATGAGTCCGTAGAGTCGAGTGGCCCGTACCCAGAGCTTGTTGGCTGCCTCATGTACCTGATGACCTGCACACGACCTGACCTTGCATACCCTCTTAGCATTCTTGCACGCTATGTTGCTCCTGGGAGACACAGACCGGAGCACATGGCTGCAGCGAAGAGGGTGTTGCGCTACTTGTGCAGTACGTCGGGCATGGGGCTTGTGCTTGGAGGGCAGAGTCCAGTGGTCCTTACTGGGCACGCAGACGCTTCTTGGGCTGACGACCAGGCTACGCAGCGGTCGTCACAGGGTTACACCTTCAGCCTTGGTTCCGGCTCTGTTTCGTGGCGGGCTACTCGCTCGTCTTCTGTTCTCGGCTCCAGTTGTGAGGCTGAGATCTACGCAGGAGCCATGGCTGCACAGGAGCTTCGCTGGCTCACCTACCTGCTGACTGACCTCGGAGAGTTGCCTCGTTCTCCTCCAGTGCTGTACGTAGACAACAAGGCCATGCTGGCCTTGTGTCGGGAGCAGCGACTGGAGCACAGAACGAAGCACATTGCTCTCCGCTACTTTCTTGCTCGTGAGCTGCAGCAGCGTGGTCAGCTGCGTCTTGCGTACGTGGCCTCTGAGGCCAACACTGCTGATATCTTCACCAAGGCACTTGCGCCTTGTGACCATCAGCGCTTCTGTACTCAGCTGGGCCTTGTGCCTACCTTGCCTCACTTGCTCACCTCTTGACCTTGCTTGTACTGTTACATATATATATACCTGCTCTTGTTTGTCTAGCCTTTTTTTTATATATATGTGTACTCCTGCTTGTGAACTGGCCTTGTGGCCTTGAACTTGTGCTCGGAATGTGTGGTGACTTTGTGATCCACCCTGAGCTTGTTTTTTGCTTTGCTTTGCTTGACTGGTCTTGTGACCCCTTGTTCTCCCCCACTTTGCCTATGGGGGTGTGTCAGATTTATATGACATAGCTACTGTAGGCTAGAGTGGGGTAGCACATATGGGGTACAGTTTTCTAGGGTTTGCTTCTTGTACCCAACTTTCACTTAGTCATTCTCATTCCTGTTTTTCTTGATTCACATGACCTTGCCTTTGTCAATTTCGTCCTTGACGAAGAAGTAACGGAGTGTGATGTGTTTCGTGCGGTTCACGAACTCGGGCTTGTTTGCGATTTTGATCGCGCTCTAGTTGTTGCAGAGTAACGTGAAGTGCCCGTTCATCGTCACTTTCGCTTCTTGCAGGAGCTCCATCAGGTACAGTCCTTCGCGAACGGCTGCGCTGGCGGCGATGAACTCAGCTTCGGCTGACGAAAGAGCAATGAGCTCCTGCTTCTGTGAGCTCCACGAGATGAGTCCAGCAGGTTGGAGTTGAAAAATGAATGCTGTGCGGGAGCGTCTGTTGTTAATGTCTCCCGCATGGTCCGCGTCTACGTGGCCGTGAAGCTGCAGAGTAGCAGTTATGTTGGCTTCGTAGGTGAGTCCGACGTCATGGGTAGAGATGAAATATTGGAGTGCAATAGATTCTCCCCTTCAGGCCGCTTCAGGTATTGTGCGAGCTGGCTTGTGACGTAGGAAATATCCGGCCGGCACGTGACGGCGGCGAACAGGAGACACCCCAGGTGCTGTTGGTATAGCCGATGATTTTCGATGGAGAGCGGCGTGGTGTCGGGTTCATGATCAGGAGGAGGAGTGCGAAAAGTGGTGGTGAGGTTGATCGGGGCGATGGCGAATTTCTTCGCGAGAGCTTCCGCGTATTTGTCGGCAGAGAGGTGAATGGAGGTGGCGGACTGGGTGATGTTGAGACCCAGGAACTGTGTGACGTTGTGGTTGATTGTCACCTCGAGCATCTCCTTGATTTCTTCCTCGAATCGGTCGAGCAGCTCCGTGTCGTCGCCGATGTAGAGGAGGTCGTCGACGTAGGCGACAAGGAGGATGAATTTGCCACGCGACTACTTCCGGTACATCCAGAGGTTATGCGGCAGCTATGTGAATCCGAGCTCCATGAGAACGGTGTACAGGTACTGCTGCCACAGACGAGGTGCTTGTTTAATTCCATAAAGATATTTTTGGAGGAGGCAGACGGCACCGTCGCCTTCTTTGAAGGCGTGCGGCTGTTCGACGAAGATAATGGCGTCGACAGGTGCGTACAGGAATGCACTGCCGACATCAATCTGGCGGAGCGGACGCTGCTTGACGGCTGCGATGCAGATGAGGATGCGCACCAAGGTGTGTCTTCCGACGGGCACGAAGGTAAGATCATAATCCACCATGTGAGTTTGTTCGAAGCTGCCCACCACCCATCTTGCCTTGTATTTATCAATGGACCTGTACGCGAGTTTTTTTAATGTGGAAGACCCATTTTCCGCTGATATTTTTTCTCCCTTTTGCAGATGATCGAAGAACCAGCTTCCATGTCCCGCGACTCTTCAGTGCCGCTACTTCTGCCGCCATGGCTGCCTTCCATTTTTCACTGTCGGGTCCAGACAGGGCCTGGTGAACGGTGGTGGGTTCCTTGGTGGAGGTGTGGCGAACAGCGACTGCGAGCCCGAGGATGCGGAGCCTGGTTTTGTTGGTCTTTTCGTAGTGGAGGCGGCCATAGTCGTGGAAGCTGGTAACTTCGACGACGTCGTCGTCGCTGTCATGATCGAGGCGGATGGTGTCTTGTGAAGAGTTGCCTAGAGGTAACTCGGCATCCGGAGATTGGCGCGCTATGCTGTAGTAATCGTAGGCTTCACGAGCTGTATCGTCAGGATCGAATTGAGAAACGGGGATGTAAGTTGGGGTCTGGAAAGGGCTAGTAAGGGGGATGTTGGGAAAAGAGTCGAATGTGTGTTGTCCGTTGCGTCTGCGTCTTCAGCCAGGTCAGCCTCATCCTGTGACATGGCGAAGCTGCGGTGTCCTACGAAAACCCTTTCCGGCGCCGTGTCAGCTTCGCGGTGTTCCTTGAACAGTGCCAGAGTCGGCTTTTCGTAGAAGATGCAGTCACGTGATTCCGTCACTTCGTGTGCCGCGTAGTCCAGCACGATCCATGCCTTGTATTCCTTTTTCGATCCCGAGGTGAATGCCCCAGCGTGCCCGATCAGCAAATTTTCCGGTCCTTGCTGTATGTGGCCTGTATTGTACCATGCAGCCAAATACTCGAAGAAGGCACGTGTCCCCCTTTCTGCCCGTCCAAGCTTTGTAGGGGGAGTTGTTGTTCTCGAGGCTTCGGGAGGACAGCAAGTTGTGCAGCCGAACAGCGTGATTCATCGCATAAGGCCAAAATCTCGTTGGGATGGCAGACTTCTTCATCACGACCCTCATCCTTGTGGCGAGGCTCCTGTTTGTCCGTTCTGCTACTCCTTGCTGCTCGTGAGCGTAGGGCAGGGATACCAGGTGCTTGATTCCTTTCTTGGTGAAGAGTTCCTTGAACTCGGCTGAGAAAAAATCCGCTCCTCCGTCTGTCTGTAAGCGTTTCAGCTTCAGTCCTGATTGCCGTTCTGCGCGCTTCATCTAAGCTATGAAGCATTCGAAGGCTAGAGATCGGCAGTCGGTGTTGACAGCCCATACGTAGCGTGTGGATGCGTCGATGAAGGTTAGTGTGTATTTTTCGCCGTCGAGCCCATCTTGGTTTAGAATCAGAAAGTCGGTGTAGACCTTTTCAAGTGGTTGGTAGCGTTTGTAGCTAGGAGGTAAGTCAGGGAAGGGCTTGTGAGCGAGTGACGCAGTGGGGCCGATGATGCACGGCGGGTCGTCTGAAGTTGCTCTGGGGACACCGCCTCTGGGAAGCAGCAGTGCATCCGAGTCGAAGATTCCCGCCTTGATCGAGTTTTTGAGTGTGACATGTGAGGGATGTCCAAGTCGTTGATGCCAAATTGCTGGCTCCGCACGATAACCGACATTCTTTTGATAATATTTGTTTCTCTCCGCTTCGCCCCGCTGCTCTTCTTCAGGTCCCTTGTCAGCGGCGTTGTTCACATCGGCTGCGAAGGCTCGGGCAGAGACTCGTTCCAGGACGGTGTCGGAAATTCCAATGATGTCGTCTGTGTCTGCGGTGTGGACTGGGTCGCCCGTGACGAGCGGTTGCGGAAATGATGCTGCCTCAGGCCATTCGGAGGCAGGAAGTCCCTCCATCGGGACACGATGGTAGAGGTACTCATCGCCGGTGACCGTTATCAGCTGAGGTCCTTGCTCCGGCGGTGGTGCTTCCCCGGTAGGTTCGGGTAATTCTGTTGCTCCTACGTACTCGTAAGTCATTTCTTCTGACTCTTCTTGTACGTCCTATGGTGTGTCAGGAGCATACTGATCTGGGAGAGGAGGTCCGCCCCAACTGGTGCCGCGTGTTGCCCAGTATGGATCGACTGCCGCGACGTCCGCAGGAGGAAGTGCTGGAGCCTCAGGATAAGGGGGATTTGACCATCCCCAGCTGCTTCCCCATCCGCCTTCAGGAGTCGAGGTTCCCCACCCGCCTCCGGAAGCACCTTCTTCTTGTGTGTGAACAACCCCCCATGCGCCGACGGTAGGGCTGGGATTAAGCCAGCTGGGTAAGGCCGGTCCGGTTACTTCCCTTTCGCCGGTTATAGTTTGTTCTGTAGGTGCTAACTTCCTACTGTCTGCTTCCTGCTCCACTGTTGCAGGTCCGGTGTTGCCTGCAGTAGAGGTCGAAGCAGTCGGAATGGTGCGCAAGCGAAGGAGTCCGTCCGAAGCAGGGCGCTCGAGATCCATTTCCTCAAGGTGCGACCAAGTCGGTGCCTCACCGGGTGTTGTCTTGAGCAGAAGAGTGCGGCCGGAGTCGCCTGTTGTTCCCTGCGCCGCGAAGTTCAGTATGAAGACACCGTCGTTGTCGACTGCTTTCCCGATGTAAGTGCCCTTGTAGAACAGTTCGAGCCTGTGTTCCTTGTAGTTGCTTTGAATCTGGACTCCGCACCTCATGAGTTGTGCTGAACAGAGCAGGTTGTATTGCAGATCGGGAACAACCGACACGTCTCCGATGTGAATGGTGAAGCAAGTGTCCAAGGCTTCAAGGTAAATTTCTCCAAGGTCGTATGCTTTCAGTCGGTTGTTGTTGGCGACAGTGATTTCGCATGGTCGCCGCATGCGTCTTGAATCGCTAATGAATTTTGGTGATCCCACCATGTGTTGCCTGCAGCAGCTATCGAGATACCAAATGTTGTAGTTCTCGGGGATCTGACGCGCGATGCCAGCAATCTTTGGAGTGACGATGCGGTCGAAATCTCCGGAGTATGGCGAAAGGTCGACGTAATTTCTTGCGGGGAAGCTGGGGGGAGACTCCGGTGTGCTTGGAGGTAGTTCAAAGTCAGGTAGGAGATTCAGTGTTTCGCCCCAGAAGTTGACCATGGGATCATTTTCTGAGGTTGGTGTGACCAGATTGATCGGAGTGTCTGGAGGAAAGCTGATGTTGTTGTAGTAGCGAATGCCTCTACGACGCACCATACAGTTTAAAAACGTCCCTTTCCCTTTGTCCTTTGTGGATATCTGTACAGGGACTTGAGAGGTGCTGGCGGCTGAGGGTGGCGACATGGTTGTTTTGGTGGCTGGAGTTGCAAAGGACGCCGAGGACCGCCGACATCATGAAATCAAGGTAATCAGAATGTTTTACCCTGATATCGTGGGCCCTGGTCGCCGATGCCGCTGAAGCCGCAGCGTCCGCCTTGCTTTGACCCGAGTCAACGGGGTGGTCCTACCGTTCAGGAGTGGTTATTCACCATGAACGTGTTTTTCGACGCGAACTAGGTCTCGGAGGATACGGCGAAGATCCGCTACGCCGTGTCGCTGCTGCGAGGACCCGCCATGGATTGGTGGCGCGTCATCGTCACGAAGCCGATGGACTATGCGAATCTACTGACACGGGAAGGACAAACCGGACCCTGGGCGCCGTCGTAATTCGTGGAGGTGCCCCAATATCGCACGTGGGACGCGTGGTGCGCAGGTCTGCGCGCTCGTTTCGAGCCGATTGCGGCTTCGATCGCGGCGCGTCAGGGGCTCCGCACTTGGCGCCAGCTCGGTTCCGTCCAGGACTACACCAGCGGGTTTCTGGCGCTGTGTGAGCAGGTGGGCTATATGCACGAAGGCGAACGCATCGACCGCTACATCGGCGGCCTGAAGCACGAAATCGCCCAGGAAATCCAGCTTTGCGGCGTCACCGACTTTCAGGAGATCGCTATGGCGGAGAAACTCGATTTCTTTTGCCGACCGAGACCGGGGTCCTACGGAAATAACAGCAACTGGGGACATCGACCCCGTGGGACGAACGAGCACGCCACGATACGTGCCGTCGCCGCGAATGCCGCTGCCGCACCGTTTAAAGGGCGCTGCTTCGCGTGCAATCGGCCGGGACACCGCAAAAGCGAATGCCCGGAAAACGCTAAGGGAAAGGGGGAAGCTGAGCAGCAGAAACAGACCAAGCAGCAGGGAAGCGCTGGGAGTCAGTAGCAGACAGGCCCTCTACTGACAGGTCACACCGCTCGCCCGACCCAACCGACCCTCACCGAGTGATTGTGCCGGTTCACGCAATCGACCACACCTGGCCGAATAAGGAGGGTACCGCGGTAGATAGCCCCATACTGCTTAGTGGGAAAATCGGGACAGATTTACTTAAAATGTTCGTAGATGGGGGAGCCAGCCAGCCTCATCAACACTGCCACAGCACGGAAACTGAAGCTGCCACTGGACAGGTCTGAGATCGACGCAAGACTGGTTGGCGGCACGCCACTGGCGATACGGGAACGTGTAGACCGAGTTCGGATTCGATGCGGGGGTAACTTCACGTTTAGCCAGGAAATGCTCGCAACGACCCTCGACGGAACCGACATTTTACTCGGCCGTGATTGGCTGCGACGACACAACCCGCGAATCGACTGGACAACGGGTGACTGCAACGTGCGAGTAAATGGTAACAACATCGCCTTACCTCGCTGGGGCTCGCTTGAGTCTTCGTTGGTGCGTGTCAACGCAATCACGATGAAACGCGCCGTAGCGGCAGGAGCTGGCGTGTACGCGGTCGACATTCGAGAAGCCAAGGCAGCAGACAAAGGGGGGGATTTACAAAAACTGCTAGCAGACGTACCAGATGACTTGGCAGCGCTACTGAAGCAGTACAGAGGGATTTTTCCGGACGATATGCCGACAGGACTGCCACCTCAGCGACCGCACGACCACATGATAGAGTTAGAACCAGGGGCACAACCGACAGTACAGCGACAGTTCCGACTGACCCAACCCGAACTGGACGAACTACGGAAGCAACTGGATTACCTGCTCGAAAGGGAATTTATTCGCCCGAGTTAGTCACCTTTCGCAGCACCGATAATGTTCACGCCGAAGAAAGACGGGGGATTTCGCATGTGCAAAGATTACCGCGCACTGAACCGAGTAACCATCAAGTCCCGTTACCCCATCCCGCGAGCCGACGAACTGATTGACCAACTGCGCACAGCCCGGGTTTTCTCGAAAATCGACCTTCGAGGAGGCTACCACCAAATCCGCGTCGACCCACCCGACTGCCCGAAAACTGCCTTCCAAACACGCTACGGATCATTCGAATACACGGTAATGCCCTTCAGACTGACCAACGCCCCCGCCACATTCCAAATGACCATGAACGAAGCCTTCCGCCCGCTTTTAGATAAATGCGTCATCGTGTACTTAGACGACATACTGATCTACAGCACACACAGAGCACAGCACCTACAGGACATCAAAGTTGTTTTCAAAATACTGAGTGAGAACCGCCTACTGATGAAAGCCTCTAAGTGTGAGTTCTTACAGGACAGACTGG
This sequence comes from Closterium sp. Naga37s-1, assembly GCA_947471745.1. Classification (NCBI taxonomy): domain Eukaryota; kingdom Viridiplantae; phylum Streptophyta; class Zygnematophyceae; order Desmidiales; family Closteriaceae; genus Closterium; species Closterium sp. Naga37s-1. The sequence continues at coordinate 2,281,399 of CANJKZ010000169.1, read as the reverse complement.
AGTCTTCAGGGCACATAATTTCAGCTGACGGAGTGGAAATAGACCCGAAAAAAGATCGCAACGATTCAAGCATGGCACGCGCCGACAAACTTGACTGAGTTGCAGAGTTTTCTGGGGTTCGTCAACTACGTGCGACGGTTCGTCCGCGACATGGCGCAGTTGACTGCCCCGTTGATCGACCTGCTGAGGAAGGGGGTTGAGTACACGTGGGGGGAGAAAGAGCAAGCTGCCTTCTCGGCCCTCAAAAATATTTTGTGCTCACCGCCCGTGCTTCGCATCGCAGATCCTCACCGTCCGTTCGAGCTCGTCACCGACGCAAGTGACATCACTGTGGGAGCAGTACTGTTGCAGGTTTTCGGGAACGGCCTTCAGCCAATCGCGTACGAGTCCCGCAAACTTCACCCGCCCGAACGCAACTACCCGATACACGACCGCGAGATGCTGGCAATCGTGCACGCGTTCAAGGTGTGGCGGTGCTACCTGACAGGAGCCGACATGACAGTACGGACAGACCACCGTGCACTACAGTACCTTCGCGCCCAACCGAACCTCAATCCGCGACAGATTCGCTGGTTGGACTATCTGGAGTCCAACTTCCACTACACCGTCACGTACAAAAAGGGAGCATCGAATATCGCCGACGCACTCACCCGCCCTACTGCCCAACTTCACGCCATCCTACTCGCCCAAACCAACCCACTGTTAACAGTGCTATTCACCCACGGATACCGCACCGACCCATTTTTCACGACCGGAAATTCACAGCAACTGGCAGACGCTAAGGGAGTCTATTACGTAAAGGCAGGCACCAACCGCATCTGGGTACCCGCGTACTCACTACTGAGGGAACTACTACTGCAGGAGGCACACGACGGGGTTACCTCGGGTCACTTCGGGGTAGAAAAAACGCGACAGCAACTGCAACGGTATTACTACTGGCCGGAGCTGTTGACCGACGTACAGCACCACGTGGGCTCATGTCCTACGTGTCAGGTGATGAAGAGCTCGCGAAAAAGAAAGGCGGGTCAGTTGCAGCCGATTCCACCGCCCGAGCGCGCCTGGCAGCAGGTTACCATGGATTTCGTCACGGGGTTACCTTCGAACCCCGGGGGTAACGATGTTGTAATGGTCGTCGTTGACAGACTGACGAAAATGGCTCACTTCGCTGCGTGCAGGAAATCGATCTCAGCCGAAGAAACCGCTCGCATGTTCATCGCAACCGTCGTACGACTGCACAGGATACCAGCCGCGATAATCAGCGACCGCGACACGACGTTTACCAGCAACTTCTGCAAGAACCTTTGGGAGCAGTTCGGGACCAGGCTACAGTTCAGCTCGTCGTACCACCCCGAGACCGACGGTCAAACGGAGCGGACCAATCAGACCATGGAGCACCTGATCCGCGCCACGTGCGACGACCCGACAACATGGGAGCAGCAGTTGCCGTTGATCGAGTTCGCATACAACACCACGTCAGCGACGACGCAGCAGTCCCCGTTTTACCTGAACTACGGGCAAAAACCAACTGTGCCCATGACGCCAAGTCCGGACAACCCAACGCCACAGACACAACAATTCGCCGAGATTCTGCAAGCTGCCCGCAACAGAGCCGCAAAAGCGATTTAAAAAAACAAATGTCATCGCTAAGAGAAATGCTGACCGCCACCGCCGCCCAGTCACGTACCAGTCAGGAGGCTACGTACTGCTCGACACACAGAACTTCAGACTGCTCGTCGTACCGAAACTTCGACCGCGATACTGTGGACCGTTCCAAATGAGCCACATGATCACCCCAGTTACCGCCCATTTACTGTTGCCGACAGACTGGTACATCAGCCCATCGTTCCATGTCAGCCTGCTTCGCCCTTACATCCCAACCACGAGCCAACTACCTCGCCACCGCCCGCCATCCATGACTCGCCCCGCATCGGAGCCGATTATTGAGCCCGAAAAGATTCTGAGCCATCGGATTCGACACCCCATAGGCATCAAGAGGATCGAGTTCCTCGTTCGCTGGAAGTACCGCACGCCAACTGAAGATAGCTGGGTGCCCCTGGCCAACATTGAAAACCACCCTGCCCTGCAAGTGTACCTGAGGAGCCGGGGTTTCCGCGATATACACGCACTCGCGTAGCGGAGGGGGCTTCTTGATGGGGGGGGGTAGTGTAAGGAATTTTCTCGACATTCGTTACCACGACCATCAACATCGCGTACAGCATCAGCCGTTGTTCGCCCGTTACTGCTAACGGGGCTTCGCCAACTTCGCGCGCACTGTTTTACCAAACCATGCACCGCTGGCCTGGCCGAGTCGGCCTACGCTTCGGGACTAGCCCGAACCTCGATGACAACCTAGCACTAGCTAGCTCGCACGCACCGCGTAACCATTGCATGTTTCGCACATACCGTATTCGCTCATGCCTTCGCTCATACTTTGTACTTTTGACCCACATAGTGCAATCCTCGCTACCTCGTTCTATTGCACCCGTAACAGTATTACAAGATAAACAGACATCATATGAGAAAAGACATACGCCATTTGTCCAACCGGGCGGCTGGTACGTGTCAAATGTAATATCTCACTGTAGGCTATATTGGGGTACACATTAGGGGGTACAACACATTAGGGTTTCCTACTTGTATGTTTGTACCCCTCCATTCTAGTCATTCCCTCACTCGGATTCTGACATGGTTTCAGAGTAGGTCGATCCTTAGGACCGATTTTTTTTAAGGGCCCACCGTTCGTTCTGCCCGTTAGTTTTTGCCTTGCCCTAGCGATCGCGACCCGGCTGCCCGCTAGGACCGCCCTCCCCCCCACACACGATCGCCCTTCCCGCGCTCCCTGCCTGAGCGCCGCCCTGCCCGCGCGCCCTGCCTGAGCGTCGCCCTGCCCGCGCACGCTTTGCCTGCAGCTGCGCCGCCTTGCCTGCCCGCGCGCTCTGCACGCGCACCCTGCTGCCCACCTGCCCGCGCTGCCCGCCCGCGCTTTGCCGGCCCCGCCTGTGCGTTTTGCCCACCCACGCGCTGCCCTGCCCCGCAAAAGAGATGCCCGCCAGCAACCTGCGCCCGGCCTCCGCCTTGCCTGCGCGCACTCCACGCGCACCCTGCCTTCTCCCTGCTCATCCGCGCTGTTGCGCGCTGCTGTTGCTGTCACTTCTGCAGCTGCTACTGCTGCAAGCGCTGCTGCTGCTGCTACGCGCTGCTGCTTCTGCTGCTAAGTGCTGCTGCTGTTGCTACTAAGTGCGCTGCTGCCACTGCTGCTACTGCACGCGCTGCTGCGCTGTGCCCTGCCCGAGCCGCGCTGCCCTGCCGAGCCGCGCCGCCCTGCTCGTGACGCCTCTGCAGCTCTTGCTGTTCGTAACCACATTCCGCCCGACCAGCGCACTCATTTCCTTCAGCTTAAGACGGCCAAAGCGATTTACGACGCGGTAGTCAAACGCTATTCCTCCCCGTCTTCTGCCACGATAGGCCGCCTTGCGCTGCACTTCCTCTTTCCTGAGCTCGCCGACTTCACCACTGTAGCCGACCTCATCACGCACCTGCGCTCTCTTGACACCCGTTACCGTGCTGCTCTAGATGCCGACTTTCTGGCTGAGAACAAGCCCCCCATATATTTCACCCTCTACTTTCTCACGACTCGCCTCCCTGACACGCTTCGTGCTGTTTGTTACAACTTCCTCTCTCTCGACCCCACCAAAGTCACCATAGACTCGTTTGAGAAACACCTTTTAGAGGCTGAGTCTGCTGCCCTCGCTGTAGCTGCCTCCCGTGGCACTCCCCTCCCCTCCGTCTTCGAGGGGTGCTCCCCCTCCCTGCTCGTGTCCTCTGTCGCCTCTGCTGCTACTGTCGACTTCCTTTGTGCTAAGGAGGTTGGTGCTGCGTCTGCTCCTGCCGGGAGGCGCAAGAGCGGCAAGGGCAAGGGGGGCAAGGGTGGGGGTGGTGGGGGAGGTGGGGGTGGTGGTGGTAGTGGCGGGGGCGGTCGTGGTAGAAATGGTGGGGGAGGACGAGGCGGTGGCGGCAGTGGAGGTGGAGGGGGTGGTGGGAGCAGTGGGGGTGGTGGAGGGGGCGGGGGTGGCACTCGGGGTGGAGCTGGAGGCTCGACTACGCGCACTGCTACGTCTGGTGGTGCAGCCGGTGGTAGATGCGGCTCTGGGGGTGGACAGCTGCAGCTCTCGCCGCAGCAGCTTCGGGAGTGGGCAGTCAGGCGTGGCAGCTCGGGTGGCCCAGCTCACTGTGGGTACATCCGTCGCACAGGTCACCCTGGCGCGGCTTGCACCCGCACTGATCACACGGAGTCTCGCTGCTTCTTTCGCCTCGACGACCTGTATCGTGCGGAGCATGGTGAGCAGTTGAAGACTCCTGACTGGTTGGCTTTGCTGAAGAAGGACATCGATGTCTTTGCTTGTGATTGGGGCGTGATCCATGCTGGCATGTATACAATGTATGCTGCTTCTGCTAGTGTTGAGGGGGACTGTTATTCGTGTGTGCCCAGAGTTGCTAGAGTAGAGGCTGCTAGACTTGGTGCTTTTGACTCAGCTAGCACAGGTGCAGAGCCTGAGGAGGCCTTGCACACTTTTAATCTCGACTCAGGAGCGTCTCGTTGCTTCTTCCGCGACAGCACCACAGTCACACCGCTCACAGTCCCTGTCCCTGTCACACTGGCCGACCCCTCCGGGGCCCCGGTAGTCTCGCGTGGCGCCACTGTTCTCCCTTGTCCGGCGGCCCCTCGGGGCTCCTCACAGGTCTCCACCTCCCCTCGTTCGCTAAGAACTTGGTGGCTACCTCTGTCCTCCAGGACCAGTGGGTCACTGTCACCCAGCCTGGAGGCGAGCTAGTGGCGATCTGTACGGACTCGCGCAGTGGTGAGCACCTCGCCACGTTCACTCGGAGGCCTGGGTCTGCCTGTACACACTGACCACTGAGTCTGCACTGGTAGCTGAGTCAGGTCAGGTGGCTGCGTCGGTTGAGGTCGCTGCGTCTTGCTCGTGTCGTCTCCTCACGCACCAGACTCTCCTCTGGCACCACCATCTTGGCCACCCCTCCTTGCCACGCCTTCGTGGCATGCACTCCCGTCACCTTGTCTCTGGGCTTCCCAGGTCCCTGCCCCCACTCCCGAGGTCGCTTGCGCCGCTGTGCCTTCCCTGCGTCGAGGGGCGGCAGCGCGCCGCTCCTCACTCCTCCTCGTTTCTTCCGAACACAGCTCCTCTGCAGACCCTCCACATGGACGTGTGGGGTCCAGCCCGAGTCCCTGGACAGGGCGGAGAGCGCTACTTCTTGTTGGTTGTAGACGACTACACGCGCTACACCACGGTCTTCCCCTTGCAGAGCAAGGCGGAGGTCCGCAGTGTTCTGATCCGCTGGATCTGTGCTTTCCGTCGCCAGCTCAGTGCTCGGTTTTAGCAGGACCTCCCGGTCTTGCGACTGCACTCTGACCGAGGTGGTGAGTTTTCCTCCGGCCTCATCGAGGAGTTCTGTGGTGCTGAGGGCATCCAGACGTTCACGCTTCCGGCCTCTCCACAGCAGAATGGGATTATAGAGCGCCGCATTGGCTTGGTGATGGAGGTTGCTCGCACCTCCATCGTCCATGCGGCTGCTCCCCATTTTCTGTGGCCGTTTGCGGTCCGATACGCTGCTGAGCAACTCAACCTCTGGCCCAGTGTCTCCCACCCGGAGACCTCTCCCACTCTTCGGTGGACGATCGAGGTTGGTGATGCGTCGCCGTTTCGGGTCTGGGGTGCCCTTTCGCTTGTTCGCGATCCCCCCGCGGGGAAGCTCTCTCCCCGCACTCTTCGCTGCGTCTTCCTTGGCTTCCCTACCGACGCCCTGGGCTGGCAGTTTTACCACCCGGGTTCCCGTCGTGTTCTCTCCTCCCAGGACGTCACCTTTGACGAGTCTGTCTGCTTCTACCGTCTCCACCCCCACCGCAGTTCCTCCGTGCCCCTCCCGCCTCTCGCACTGGTCTCCGACCCCCCTCCCGGTAGCCCCACTTCCTCTGACACCTCTGGCCCAGCTGAGGGGGGTGACCCGACTCCTGCTGCCACCGTGACCCCTCCCCGCTCTGCGCGCTTGGCGGTCCCTCCTGGGTTTCCGCCTCGACCGTCTTCACCGCCGCTGCAGCCTGTCGTTGTGGACTCTGGTGCTGCAGGAGGTGGTACCACTGGGGGTGCTGGTTCTGGGGGTGCTGGTTTTGGGGGTGCTGAGTGTCCTCTGGGTACAGGAGGTACTGGAGGTACTGGTGCTGGTGGTCCTGGTACGAGTCGGCAGGAGGCTCTCTCGCCGGAGCGGCTTCGCGAGTGGGCTGTCCAGTGGGGAAGCCCTGGTGGTGGAGCTAGCCGTCTTCGAGCGGGAGGTGCTAAGACTGCTGGAGCTGGAGGTGCTAGCACTGCTGGAGCTGGAGGTTCTGCTACTGGTGGTACTGGGGTTGCTAGTGCTGGTGGCACTGGTGCACATCAGCAGGAGACTCTCTCGCCGGAGCGGCTTCGCGAGTGGGCTGTCCAGTGGGGCAGCCCTGGTGGTGGAGCTAGCCGTGCTCGTACTACTAGAGCTGGAGGTGCTGGGACTCCTGGTGCTGCTGGAGGTGCTGCTGCTGTGGGTGCTGCTGCGGGTAGTCCTGGCTCACGTCGCCAGGAGTCTCTCTCGCCGGAGCGGCTTCGCGAGTGGGCTGTCTGTTGGGGCAGTCCTGGTGGTGGCGCTGGACGTGCTGGAGCTGCAGGTTCTGGAGGTGCTGGCCCTGGAGGTGCTAGTGCTGGTGTTCCTGGTACTGGAGACACAGGTACTGCTGGAGGTATTGGAGGCGCAGGTGCTGCTGCAGGTTCTGGAGGTGCTAGCCCTGGAGGTGCTAGTGCTGGTGATCCTGGTACTGGAGACACATGTGCTGCTGGAGGTACTGGAAACGCAGGTGCTGCTGGAGGTACTGGAGGTACTGGCCCTTGAGGTGCTAGTATTGGTGTTCCTGGAGTTGGCCGTGCTAGAGGCACTGGTACTGGAGGCGGTGTTGACACTGGAGGTACTACTGGAGGTACTACTGGAGATACTGGAGTTAGTGGTGCTAGTCGGCAGGAGTCGCTCTCGCCGCTGCAGCTTCGCGAGTGGGCTGCCCGTTGGGGCAGTCCCGGTGGTGGACCTGGTGGTACTGGTTCTGGGGGGTGCTGTTGCTACTAGAGCTGGAGGTTCTGGGGGTGCGACTACTCAGCCGCAGCCGTCTGCGCTTCGTCACCTTCTCAGTCTCCCGCCTGCTGCTACTGAGTTCCGGTTGCTAGTACTACTCCTCCGTTACTGTTCCCACCGACTGACCAGTCTCAGCCACCGCTACTGCCTGGCTCCCCGCTGCCTGCTCCTGCTCCTCACACTGAGGTGACTGCGTCCCTGACTGCGCGTCGTGAGCCTGAAACTCGTGCTTCCACTCCTGAGCGTCGAGAGCCTGAGACTAGAGCTTCTGTCCCTGCTCGTGTTCGTTGTGTCCGTCGTCCTCGTGCTCCGGCTGTACCGGGCACTCACGATATGACACTCCGTTCTTCCTCTGTTCCACAGCGTGTTGTCATGCCGTCGCCTCCCGCGTCCTCTCTTCCGCACGTTCCTGACCCTGAGTCTGACCTTGTCCGTGCTGCCAGTCCGACTGTCACTCGTCTCCTTGCCACAGTTGTGACTGACCCTTCCTTTGAGTCTGCTGCTGCGTCTGCCTTAGTTGCTGAGCTTGTTGACTTTGCCGCTTTGTGCCGCCTTGACTACGCTGCGAGTCTTGTTTATGACTCTTCCTGTCCTCCGTCCGTCGGGGGTGAGTTTGCCCTTGGCTGTGACGTCCTTGAGGACAGGCAGTTTTAGCTGTATTGCCTAGCGGCCGCTGCACCTCTCGCGCGTCCACGCTACTTTGCCCTGAGGGAGACCCGGATGCACTGGACATCCCGACCCCACGCACTTATGCAGAGGCGATCACGGGTCCGTACTCCTTTCAGTGGCAGATAGCCATGGACGCAGAGATGGCTTCCTGGAAGTCCACAGGCACCTACGTCAACGAGGTTCCCCCACTTGGGGGGAACATAGTCGATGGCATGTGGAATTTCAGGGTGAAGCGGCCGTCGGGTTCTCCGCCTGCCTTCAAGGCGCGGTACGTTGCACGAGGCTTCAGTCAGCGTGAGGGGGTTGACTTCTTTCAGACCTTCTCCCCCACCCCAAAGATGACCACTCTTCGGGTGCTACTGCACGTTGCAGCACAGCGCGACTACGAGCTGCACTCCCTCGACTTCTCGACAGCCTTCTTCCAGGGCAGCCTTCACGAGGCTATCTGGTTGCGCCGTCCACGTGGCTTCACTGGGTCGTTTCCTGAGGGTACCCAGTGGAGTCTTCGGCGACCAGTCTACGGCCTACGACAGGCGCCCCGCGAGTGGCACGACACACTGAGGACTACACTTGCGGCTCTTGGCTTCGCTCCCTCGACTGCTGACCCTTCGTTGTTTCTGCGCACAGACACTTCTCTGCCGCCGTTCTACGTTCTCGTGTACGTTGACGACTTGGTTTTTGCTATTGCTGACACTGAGGCTCTGGCCTTGGTGAAGGCGGAGCTGCAGGAGAGACGCACTTGCACTGACCTGGGTGAGCTGCGGAGCTATCTTGGCTTGCAGATCACCCGGGACAGAGCACGCCGCACCATCACCCTCACTCAGTCACACATGGTGCAGCAGGTCCTTCAGCGCTTCGACTTCACGTGGTCCTCGCCACAGCCCACTCCTCTGTCTACCGGCCACTCGCTCTCAGCTCCACCTTCGGACGAGTCCGTAGAGCCGAGTGGTCCGTACCCAGAGCTTGTGGGTTGCCTCATGCAACTGATGACGTGCACACGACCTGAACTCGCGTACCCTCTCAGCCTACTGGCTCGCTACGTGGCTCCCGATAGACACCGAAAGGTGCACTGGGAAGCTGCGAAGAGGGTATTGCGTTACTTGTGCAGTACATCGGGCATGGGGCTCGTGCTTGGAGGACCGGGTTCAGTTGTTCTCACCGGTCACTCAGACGCTTCTTGGGCTGACGACCAGACTACTCACTGGTCGACACAGGGGTACAGTTTCAGCCTCGACACTGGTTCTGTCTCGTGGAGGTCCACTCGCTCTTCTTCTGTACTTAGTTCCAGCTGTGAGGCCGAGATCTACGCTGGGGCTATGGCTGCACAGGAGCTCCGCTGGCTGACCTACCTGCTGACCGACTTGGGTGAGCGGCCTCGTTCTCCTCCAGTTCTGTACGTCGACAACAAGGCCATGATTGCCTTGTGTCAGGACCAAAGACTGGAGCACAGAACGAAGCACATTGCTCTCCGTTACTTCCTCACGCGAGAGATACAGCAACGTGGTCAGCTTCGTCTTGCTTACGTGGCCACACGGGCCAACACTGCTGATGTCTTCACCAAGGCCCTTGGGTCTAGTGATCATCAGCGTTTCTGCACTGCTCTTGGGCTTGTGCCCACTCTGCCTCACTTGCTTGTCTCTTGATCTTGCTCTGTACTTTGATATATAAACCTACATGTTTATGGTTGCTAGGTTGGGATCATTGTACTGCTTGTGTTATTATCAAACTGCATGTGAACTGGCCTTGTGGCCGCTTGCTTGTGCTCGGAGTGTGTGGTGTCCTTGAGATCCACCCTGAGCTTTGTTCTTTGTTTCTTCTCTTGACTGGTCTTGTGACCGTTTGTTGTCCCCCACTTAGCCTATGGGGGTGAGTCAAATGTAATATCTCACTGTAGGCTATATTGGGGTACACATTAGGGGGTACAACACATTAGGGTTTCCTACTTGCATGTTTGTACCCCTCCATTCTAGTCATTTTCCTATTTCATATTCTAACACACAAACCCGCTACACTAACAAGCCCTTTTATCCCAATGGTCTAAGTGGTTGGGATTCTGACAGACCTCCCATATCAGCAGGAAGCTCACTACTGCTGACCCAAGCGGTCCAAACCAGCCTGCTAACATTGGCACTTGGCCGGGATATGATGGATCATGGGAGTACATAGCTGACGTGTACGCGGTCGACATTCGAGAAGCCGAGGCAGCAGACAAAGGGGGGGGTTTACGGAAATTGCTAGCCTACGTATCGGATGACTTGGCAGCGCTACTGAAGCAGTACAGTGGGATTTTTCCGGACGATGTGCCGACAGGACTGCCACCTCAGCGACTGCACGACCACATGATAGAGTTAGAACCAGGGGCACAACCGACAGTACAGCGACAGTTCCGACTGACCCAACCCGAACTGGACGAACTACGGAAGCAGCTGGATTACCTGCTCAAAAGGGAATTTATTCGCCCGAGTTAGTCACCTTTCGCAGCACCGATAATGTTCACGCCGAAGAAAGACGGGGGATTTCGCATGTGCATAGATTACCGCGCACTGAACTGAGTAACCATCAAGTCCCGTTACCCCATCCCGCGAGCCGACGAACTGATCGACCAACTACGCACAGCCCGGGTTTTCTCGGAAATCGACCTTCGAGGAGGCTACCACCAAATCCGCGTCAACCCACCCGACTGCCCGAAAACCGCCTTCCGAACACGCTACGGATCATTCGAATACACGGTAATGCCCTTCAAACAGACCAACGCCCCCGCCACATTCCAAATGACCATGAACGAAGCCTTTTGCCCGCTTTTAGATAAATGCGTCATCGTGTACTTAGACGACATACTGATCTACAGCACACACCGAGCACAGCACCTACAGGACATCGAAGCTGTTTTCAAAATACTGAGTGAGAACCGCCTACTGACGAAAGCCTCTAAGTGTGAGTTCTTACAGGACAGACTGGAGTTTTTAGGGCACATCATTTCAGCTGACGGAGTGGAAATAGACCCGAAAAAGATCGCGACGATTCAAGCATGGCACGCGCCGACAAACTTGACTGAGTTGCAGAGTTTTCTGGGGTTCGTCAACTACGTGCGACGGTTCGTCCCCGACATGGCGCAGTTGACTGCCCCGTTGACCGACCTGCTGAGGAAGGGGGTTGAGTACACGTGGGGGGAGAAAGAGCAAGCTGCCTTCTCGGCCCTCAAAAATATTTTGTGCTCACCGCCCGTGCTTCGCATCGCAGATCCTCACCGTCCGTTCGAGCTCGTCACCGACGCAAGTGACATCGCTGTGGGAGCAGTACTGTTGCAGGACTTCGGGAACGGCCTTCAGCCAATCGCGTACGAGTCCCGCAAACTTCACCCACCCGAACGCAACTACCCGATACACGACCGCGAGATGCTGGCGATCGTGCACGCGTTCAAGGTGTGGCGGTGCTAACTGACAGGAGCCGACGTGACAGTACGGACAGACCACCGTGCACTACAGTACCTTCGCGCCCAATCGAACCTCAATCCGCGACACATTCGCTGGTTGGACTATCTGGAGTCCAACTTCCACTACACTGTCACGTACAAAAAGGGAGCATCGAATATCGCCGACGCACTCACCCGCCCTACCACCCAACTTCACGCCATCCTAATCGCCCAAACCAACCCACTGTTAACAGGCCTATTCACCCACGGATACCGCACCGACCCATTTTTCACGACCGGAAATTCACAGCAACTTGCAGAAGCTAAGGGAGTCTATTACGTAAAGACAGGCACCAACCGCATCTGGGTATCCGCGTACTCACTACTGAGGGAACTGCTACTGCAGGAGGCACACGACGGGGTTACCTCGGGTCACTTCGGGGTAGAAAAAACGCGACAGCAATTGCAGCGGTATTACTACTGGCCGGAGGTGTTGACCGACGTACAGCACCACGTGGGCTCGTATCCTACGTGTCAGGTGATGAAGAGCTCGCGAAAAAAGAAAGGCGGGTCAGTTGCAGCCGATTCCACCGCCCGAGCGCGCCTGGCAGCAGGTTACCATGGATTTCGTCACGGGGTTACCTTCGAACCCCGGGGGTAACGACGCTGTAATGGTCGTCGTTGGCAGACTGACGAAAATGGCTCACTTCGCTGCGTGCAGGAAATCGATCTCAGCCGAAGAAACCGCTCGCCTGTTCATCGCAACCGTCGTACGACTGCACGGGATACCAGCCGCGATAATCAGCGACCGCGACACGACGTTTACCAGCAACTTCTGGAAGAACCTTTGGGAGCAGCTCGGGACCAGGCTACAGTTCAGCTCGTCGTACCACCCCGAGACCGACGGTCAAACGGAGCGGACCAATCAGACCATGGAGCAGCTGATCCGCGCCACGTGCGACGACCCGACAACATGGGTCCAAAGACTGGTCGGTGAAGCCTCGGGCTGTGAGACGCGCGGCTGAAGGTTCAGCTGGTGTGCGGCGTAGCGAACCGTGTAGGGCCACAGAAAATGGGGCGCACGCGCATGGATCATGGACGTGCGACCAATGTCCATGACCAAGCCAATGCGGCGCTCAGCAATCCCATTCTGTTGTGGGGACTCCGGAAGCGTCCAGGACTGTACGATGCCCTGTTCGCCGCAGAATCCGCCAAGAATGCCGGAGCGAAACTCGCCCCCACGGTCGGAGTGTAGACAACTGACACGACAACCACGAGGGCCCCCAGTGGCCAGAAGCCACCGGATCAGCGTAGCAGTCACCTCGGACTTCTTCGCGAGAGGAAACACTGTGGTGTACCTGGAGAAGTCGTCGACGACCACCAGAAGTAACGCTCCCTCCCAGATCCCTGCGTCGGGGCAGGGCCCCAGACGTCCAGGTGGAGAGTCTCGAAGGGAGCAGTGGCCGGACGAAGGGAGGAGGAGTGAGGAGTGGCGCGTAAGCGACCGACGACGCAAGGAGTGCAAGGGGGAGCAAGTGAGGTAGGGAGCGACGGAAAGGTGCGTTGGAGACCTGTGACAAGCCCCTGGCTGGTCATGCCGCGGAGGCGGGGGATCGACGGGTGACCAAGGCGGTGGTGCCACAAGATGGTCCGGTGGGTGAGGGAGCGACAGGAGCAAGACGCAGCAACCGGTTTGGACACCGCGACCGGACTAGACACTGCAACTGGACCAGGCACGACCACCTGGCTAGACACGGCAACCGGACTGGACACCTGGACTGGAGGGGACGCAACGACCTGAACGGAGGACGCAACCGGGGAGCGCTCGGTGTGGAGAACGTAGAGACCGGAGCGGGGCTCCCTGGTGAACGTGGCCAGAACAGCACCTGTGGCAGCGTCTGTACAGACCGCAGTCCTCCCACCCTCCACAAAGGTAACCGTGATCCCCCTGTCCTGGAGGTAGCCAACACCCACCAAGTTCCGAGTGAACGAGGGGATGTGGAGGCCGCGCAGGACACCAGAGGGGACCACAGGACACGGGAGGGTAGTGGAGCTACGCGCAATGGCTGGTCCGTAGGTAGGATCAGCCAGAGCTACCGAAACAGGAGTGAGGAGTGGCGTGAGGGTCGTGTGGTCGCGGAAGAAGCACTGAGACGCACCAGAGTCCAGCGTGAAGGACAGGGACGCCTCAGCCGGAGGGTCACCTGTCCTAGTGGCTACACAAGCACCTAGAGCAGCAACACAAGCACCTAGACTAGAAAGGCACAAGTCTACACTAGCAGGAGGCAAGCAAGATAATCTACGAACACGCGAGCACACTGATCCATCAGCACTATAGTCAACATTTGCATACAAAGCATGCTGACGAGCATCGTCCATGGACAGATCAAACACATCAATCTTACGGGCTAACAGGCGAGCCCAGCGAGGCGTGGTCGCCGCAGGGCCCCAACGAGCACGGTAGAGGTCGTCGAGGCGGCGGAAGCACCGCGCGGCAGAGTGGTCGTCGCGACTGCAGAGACAGGGGCTGCCCGGTCCGGTGAGGCACCAGTGGGTGCAGGGGCCAGTGTCATGGCGAGGGGGGCGAGGGGCCCAGCTGGAAGTACTGCTGCTGCGGCCGGTGCTCCCAGGTCCTCCCCCCACTGCAGCGGGGGACCCCAGTGCTGCTGCGGACCCCACTGCAGCGGGGGCCCCCACTGCTGGAACTGCTGCGATGCCTGCTGCTGCTGCGGTCCCTGCTGCTGCTGCTGTCCCTGCTGTGGCTGGTGCTGCTGCGACTGCTGCTGCTGGGGTCCAACACCCCCACCGGTCGGGCCACCGCCAGTGGGCGGGCATGTGTGTCCTGCGCCTCCTCCAAGGCCCCCTCCTCCTGGTGCACCTCCGCCGCCGCCGCCTCCACCACCGCCGCTCCCACCTCCACCGCCACCTCCACCGCTGCCTCCACCGCCTCCACCTCCCCCCTTCCCGCCCTTCTTGCCACTCTTGCCCCGTTTCTGCCAGTCTGCGGCAGAAACGGCAGCAGTGTCGTCAGAAACCGACACAGCAGCAGAAGCGCGGGTAGCAGTGAAAGTGGGAAGCTGAGGGGCGGCACAACCCGCAAAGAGACAAGGAGACACCGCGTCAGTGGCGGAGGCAACGGTGAGGAGGCTACTCTCGATCGTCCCGAGAGCGGTCTCAAGGAGATCGATAGTGAGCTCAGTGGGGTGCTTCTGGAGAAGCGCGTCGCGAGCAGTGGCAAGGCGGTTAGGGAGGCGGGTGACTAACCAGTGCACAGTGAGCCACATGGGGGGGGGAGCAGCAAAGGTACAGGCCGCACGGAAACAGGCGTCAAGTGAGCGGAGGTGAGTCACTAGGTCGAACACAGTCGCAAACGAGCCGAGGTCGGGAAACACGAACGGCATGAGGAGGCAACTGAGGGAGGCAGAGGAGGGGGTGGAATAGCGTGCAACAATAGCATCCCAAACCCCCTGAGCTGTCTCCACCTTGTCAAAGTGGGCAGCCTCAGTCGGGGGGAGGAGCTCCGTCAGCGCAAGAGCGGCGGCAGCGTCGCGGGAGTTCCACATGTCCCTCGCCAGGACCCGACGGTCGTAGTCCGCCTGGGCCGCAGGAGTCGGCTCTGGGCCGGTCGGCAGGGGGGGGGGGGGACTGGGGCGCCTTGAGGGCACCAAACGCGTGGGCCCACAGGGTGGCGCCGTCCTGACGCTGACTGGTGAGGTAGCGCGTGGTCTGGCGTTGCCAGGTACTGAACTCGATCGGGCGTCCCTCCGCATCAAAACGAAGGCGGTGGGATTCCATAATGGAGGCCATGCTAGAGGCGGCTGGAGCACGGAGGAGGCGGGTCTAGGAGCGAGGAGCGAAATCTAGGAGCGCCAGGTGTGGCGAGGCAAGAGACCGGCGGAGCTAGTGGCTAGGAGCTAGTGGCTACACGGGTCTAACCTAGGCGACCGGTGAGAGTAGCGGCTGCCAGCCGCTGACCGAGAGACCAATGACAGTAGGAACGGCGGGGGGGCCCAGTGAACAGTGCGGTGGTGGGGAAAAGGTCCACGTGCCTAGTGGGGTGGGTGCGCACGGGTCGAGGGCGCGGGCTGGGCGCGGGCTTGGGGTAGAGCGCGGGCTAGGGGCAGGGCGCGGGCTGAACGCAGGGCGCTGGCCGAGGGCAAGGCGCGGGCGAAGGGCAGAGCGCGACTGCGCGGGCAAGGCGCGGAGGCGCGGAGGCACGAGGCGGAGGTGCGGATGCGCGAGTGAGGGCGCGGGCCTGGGCGACGGGCTAGGGCGCGGGCTTGGGCGACGGGCTAGGGCGCGGGCTGGGGCGACGGGCTAGGGCGCGGGCCGGGGCGACGGGCTAGGGCGCGTGCCTGGGCGACGGGCTAGGGCGCGGGCCTGGGCGACGGGCTAGGGCGCGGGCCTGGGCGACGGGCTAGGGCGCGGGCCTGGGCGACGGGCTAGGGCGCGGGCCTGGGCGACGGGCTAGGGCGCGGGCCTGGGCGACGGGCTAGGGCGCGGGCCTGGGCGACGGGCTAGGTCGTGGGCCTGGGCGACGGGCTAGGGCGTGGGCCTGGGCGACGGGCTAGGGGCGCAGGCTAGGGGCGCGGAGGGCGCTAGGCGCGGAGGTCCGCGACGGCGCAGGCTAGGGGCGCGGAGGGCGCTGACGCGCGGAGGGCGCTAAGGCGCGGAGAGGGCGCGGAGGGCGCGGAGGCTAAGGCGCGGAGGGCGCGGAGGTGCGCTAGAGAGGGCGCGGGCTAGGAAGTAACGAGGAACTAACCTACTCGTGATACCATCTCAAAATTAGAATGCAACGGAATGATTGACTAGAAAAGAGTTGGGGTACAAATAGGAAACCCTAACATGTTTGTACTCAGTAAGGAGCACCTCACTACAGCCTATCACAAATATCAACATTTGACACTAGCTCGCACACATCGCGTAACCGTTGCATGTTTCGCACATACCGTATTTGCTCATGCCTTCGCTCAAACTTTGTACTTTTGACCCACATAGTGCAATCCTCACTACCTCGTTCCATTGCACCCGTAACAGTATTACAAGATTAACAGACATCATATGAGAAAAGACATACGCCATTTGTCAAACCGGGCGACTGGTTCGATGCCTTTATTATTAGCAGTGAACATAATTGGAATATTGACTACATACAATAGCTGTAAAAGGGCAGACCTAATCGTCGTTTTCCCTGTTGACATATATATTGTCAGCCATGGCAACAAGGCCCATAATAAGAGCCCTGTCTACATTGGGCTTGATGTGCACTGCATGTGTCTGCGTTGCCAAGAAAATATCCTTGACCTGGAGCTTGCGGTCCACCGTTGCCAAAAGACGGCCACTGGAAGTGGTAATCTGCACATGTAATGAAGGGAAGAGAGAAAACCCCACGTCAGCAAATGGAAGCCAAGCTTTACAAGTGCTAAGTATTTTATTGTTTCCCAAACACTGGGGAATGAGGAGAGGAAACAGGTAACGCGCACAGCTCAGCAAATAAGACGAACTGCGCTGGTCTATGAGCTGATAGAGACTACAAGCACGTACAGTAAAGTCGTACTGAACGAAATTGCCCTTGAGAATAATGTCAGGTGCATTATCTGACGTGTTCCCTTTCAGGAAAACCTGAACATGAATCAAACAGGATTGGGTGGAATAGGGAGAAAACCAAGATCACCGTAAGCTTGAATACGTTGTAACGAGGACATTAACTCAGCTGTACGTACTCCCAAAGTAGGTTGCATCAAGATTTAGCTTAGACGTAATATAGTGAGAAACCTTGTACGTCAAGGCTAGCCTACAATGTACTTAGACGAACGAACAACCATAATCACCTCCCATGCCTGCCCACCTGCCGATGCCTTTGAAATCTCTCTAGCTATGAAAACAAAGATTTAACAACACTCTAAGAGTGGGTGATCAAGTCAGCACAACGTGAGCGAGCAGCGCGCTGTCAGGACCTTTGAGATGTCTCAGAAGTTGAAACGAAGGTGTGATAAAACTCACATTGAGAATCGGTGACCAAGTTAGCACGACGCTCTTGGCGGTGAGCAGCGCGTTGTCAGGTTCCGGGTCGGCGCCAGCGCAGAGGTACGTGGTGTTGCTGAGGGAGAACACCTTGCTAATCATCGAGCAAACCGGCTCGTCCTGCGCGTTGAAAATGGTCTTTCTCTCCTTGATATCCCATGCCCTGCCACATTGGTTATGAGAGTCGGAAAACGGAGCGAAGGTTAGGTTCAGCCGCTCATTACGCGTTTTTTTTCTGCGAACTCGGAACGCCGGTTGGCGAAATTGGAACGTAGCTAGTTAAATGCATTTCACGTACTTATCCTCAGTTCTGAAGATCAGTTGACCCTGACCGTCGCGAATCTCGGCCTTCTCACGCAGCGACCACATCTTCTCCTTCAGTATAAGCACCGACTCTTCCGGCAGGCAGTACTGGCTTCCCACCACCACGTACGGCTCGTTTGAGTCAGCCATGGCCGGAGATGCTCGCGACGACTGGGGTAAACTGCGACTGTCAAAACTCTGAGCTGGATCTCTGATCTTGGAAATGCTAGCGTCGCTTCGGAAAATAACTGATCACGCGTCGACAAATGTTGACCTGACATGTTCGAAATGATCACTCTGGCTGAACATATACAGTACGGTACGGAGCTGGGCTCGTCGTAAAGGCCCTATTGGAAGGTGCCGTGAAACTGACCTATCGCACTTACGTGCACTCAACCAACTCGTCGTCATAGGTTGATATTGGAATGGCCCATTCAAGTGCACCGGGGTGCACTAGGACGATGTCTACAACAGTGCTTGTGAAGGAAACGACGCCACGTCAACCCCGGAACCCGTAAAACGAATCGCGCGCTGGCTCTCAAACACGCCACACGGGCGGTGTGAGAGCTGGTGATAGGACGAATATGAATGTGAAGAAGGGCGGCAGCTTCTAGACCTTGCGCAACGGCCCAGCTTCGTTGTATTCCCCTCGGCTCTCACTCTCACACACCCATCAAGGGGGATCAAGAGAGAACCCCCCAACGTAGTGTCCCCTGTATTCACCGTTCGGAATCTCTCAATACGCCGTTCTTCGATCCACTCATCGAGCTGCACCTGGGGTCTCTCACCCGCGGGGTTCGTTGGCGCAGTGCTGGGGGAGGGGGAGCGAGGGGAATGAATGGACGCGGGGTTTTGGGCGAGGTGTGCCAACTGGAACAGTGAGTGGTGGTGGGTGTACGAGCAAATCTTCGGACAGCGGATTTTTTTCCGAAGATTCCGAAGGGGCAATGGAATCACTACGGTATAAGTGTTGTGTTAGGCCCCTTGGCCTAAATCCGCTAAAGAATAGCGGAGTCAAGTCGAGGATGAAACGCGGCGGAAGACTTTGGCTAAAGAACTATTTGCGAAATAGGCGAAGAAGTTACTGAGTAAAGAGTTGAATGAGAATTGATTGATATTGGGGAATACAAGCAAGGTTGATATAGCATGCAAGATCGAATGATGGAAAGTACTTCGTGGGACTAGAAAGTAGAAGCAAGAAAAGTAGAGTGCCACGTGGCACAAGGAAATCAAGGAAGATAAGGATAAGGGTGAGTTGGAAAGTACTGTTCAAAGGGAACAGTAAATCCCCCCTTAACACTACCCCCCTCCCAAGGAGGCGACGTCCGCGGCGCCTGCAGACTGAAGGTACGCTTGGAGGTAAGCGTTGTCAGGAGACAGTGAGGACGAAGGAACCCAGCTGTCGTCTGCTGCGTCGTAACCACGCCAACGAACCAAGAAGTCGATGAAAGAGACACCCCCCTGGAGACGGCGACGGCGCCTGAGGATGCGCTGGATCTGGTAGTCGGGCTCGTCAGTGTCAACAGCTACCGGCAGTGGAGTGCGATCACGGCCCGAGAAGGTGGCGTTGGGATCGGTGTATGGAAGAAAGGAGAGACACGTGGAATGACGGGTGCATGCGGAAATTAGCGGGAAGGCGGAGGCGGTATGCGACTGGACCTAGTGCGCGCTCAATGACGAATGGACCAATGAAACGAGGGCGAAGCTTGCTGTCCTGTGGCAGTCGGAGGTTGCGGCTATCCAAAAGAACACGGTCGCCGACTGCAAACGACACCTCACGACGACTGCGGTTGGTGGTGCGTGCCATGCGTGCATTTGCGAGCTCAAGGTGCTTCCTCACGTGATCATGAATGAAGGTGAGATGCTGGTGGAAGTTGTCCGCACGAGGGACTGTGGGTGTAAGATCGACACGAGTGGGGACATTGGGGTGCTGACCGTACAGTGCGAAGAACGGTGACATGCCTGTGGACGAGTGGTGCGTGTTGTTGTAGGCGAACTCGGCCATGCTCAGCTTCTTGTCCCATGCGGCTGCGTCGTGCATCGTGATGCTGCGAAGAATCTGCTCCAAGGTCTGGTTCACACGCTCGGTCTGTCCGTCTGTCTCTGGATGGTACGCAGACGACATGGCTAAGCGAGTCCCAAACAGTGCGAAAAGCTGCTTCCAGAACTTCGAAGTGAAACGAGGGTCGCGGTCGGAAATGATGGAATCTGGAACCCCGTGCAGTCGGACTACGTTATCTACGAACAGCGTCGCGGCTTCCTCTGCTGTGACCTTGCCGTGCGTGGGGATGAAGTGTGCTGCTCGAGAAAACAAATCCACTACCACGAAGATGGCGTCGTGACCCCTAACTGTGCGCGGTAAAGCCATGATGAAGTCCATCGTAACTACCTGCCAAGGGCGGTCGGGTGGTGGAATCGACTGCATAAGTCCCGCCTTGCGCTGGCGAGAGGACTTCGTACGCTGACACGTGTCGCACGAGTGAATGTAATCCTCTACGTCTGCTGCAAGCCCTGGCCAGAAGTACGTGCGACTAAGCGTCTTAGCCGTCTTATCTGCTCCGAAGTGACCCGCGCTAACTACATCGTGCGCCTCGGAAAGAAGAAGTTGTCGAAGAGGGCGGTAGGCTAGAACCCAAATCCGTGTGGTACCCTTCCGTATGTAGACACTACCCTGCACCTCTGCTCCTGCGGGCGGCTGTGGTGTGAAGTCGGGATCTACTATGTAACCGTGCTCGAAGAGTGCTGTGAGGAGTGGATGGCCAGCAGTGACTGTGAGACTAGCGAGCTGGCAACTAGGGCGAGTGAGTGGATCTGCTGGGTTGCGAACGCCTGGCTTGTACTCTATCCTGTAGTGGAAACTCCCCTCCATGAACTCCATCCATCTAGCCTGGCGACGACTCAGCTGCGGCTGCGACTTGAGAAAGCGAAGCGAGCAATGGTCCGTGCGTATCACACTATCTGCCCCCTCTAGGTAGCACCTCCAAACCTTATACGCGTGGATGATCGCGAGCGCCTCCTTGTCGTGAATGGGATAGTTCAGCTTCGCTCCCCTAAGCTTACGCGAATCGTATGCTATCGGCTGCAACCCGCGGCCCTGATCCTGAAGAAGCACTGCTCCAATGGCCCGATCTGATGCGTCGGTCACTACAACGTACGGACGAGTGGGATCTGGGTACGACAGTGTCGGTGAAGACGTGAGCGACTGCTTCATCTGCTCGAACGCCTGCTGCTGCGCTGGACCCCAATCGAAATCTACGCCCTTCCGAAGTAGGTCGGTGAGTGGACTAGCGATCGATGCGTAACCCTGAACGAAACGACGGTAGTAATTCGCGAACCCGAGAAAGCTCTGCAACTCCTTGACTGAGGTCGGAGCTATCCAGTCCTGTACTGCTGCGATCTTCTTCGGGTCGGTCCTAATGCCACTAGCGGATACGACGTGACCTAGAAACTCGACCTCGGGGAGAAAGAACTCGCACTTCGACTGCTTAGCGTACAGCTGCTCCTTCCGCAAGACCTCGAATACCTTCTGCAAGTGCTGCACGTGCTCCTCTTTTGTCTTGGAGAAGATGAGGATGTCGTCTAGATAAACTACGACGAACGAACCTAGGAACTCTGATAGGACGGTGTTCATGAGTGTCTGAAACGTCGCTGGGGCGTTGGTCAAACCGAACGGTAGAACCCTAAACTCGTACAACCCCTGCTTCGTACGAAACGCCGTCTTGTCCTTATCCTCCGGAACTACTCGAATCTGATGATATCCTGAGCGAAGTCGATCTTGGAGAAGACTCTAGCGCCCTGCACTGCATCCAAAAGATCCTCTACTCTCGGCACCGGGAACCTATTCTTGACGGTGGCGGCGTTCAATGCGCGGTAATCTATGCACATCCGTAACCCTCCGTCTTTCTTAGGCGCGAAAAGGATCGGTGCTGCCCAAGGCGATCTAGATGGCTGTATGAACCCCTGCGCGAGAAAGTGCCTAACCTGCTGCGTCATCTCCTTTGTCTCCGCTGGACTCAACCTCCATTGCGGCTTCGCTACTGGTCTGCTTCCCGGCTCCAACTCTATCCGATGGTCTACTGCTCGGCTGGGAGGCAACCCTGGGGGCAACTCGTCGGGGAAGACGTCTGCGAACTCTGCTAACAGTGCACTCACCTCAGCAGGAAGAGTCGCCTTCTCACCAACTGCTGCACTCCCTCCTTTCCCCTCCTCAGCTTCCACCTCCTCAAGGAAAACCGCGAAGATCCGTGCCGCACGCTTCACCAGCTGCCGCATACGAACAAAATTGATGATAGCTGTGGATGATGTGGCCCCATCACTCCACTGTGGCAGCTCCCGGAACTCCCCGTCTACCTTGACGCTGCAGCTTCCCTGAGCCCAATCGAACTGAGTATTAACCGTCCGCAAACAATCTCTACCGAATATGAAGTCGTAGCCGTCCAGCGTCGCAGAGTCGAAATCACGCCTAACCGTGATTGGTCCTAGCACCACGCGCAACTTGCGAATGACTGGTCCTATGTGAAGCGGCGTCCCATCTACCATACGCGCGTCCTTGAAGTTGACGGCCGAATCTGATTCGAGATGGAGACGAGAAACTAGCGATGAAGAGACGAACGAGTGGCTAGCTCCGCTATCTACGAGAATCTTAACTGGAACTCCACGAAGCTTCCCTAGAAGCCCGACTGGACGATCAACAGTGTCTACCTCGTTCGGCGTAGATGACTGCTCTAAGGTCGTCTCCTCTACGTTGGTAGACTTGGCGGGTTCGGAAGCGCTCACACCAGCTAGCGACCTGCTATCTACTGGCGGTTTCCGTTTCCCTGCTGCCGCTCCTTAAGCTGTGGGCAGTCCCGCTTCATGTGTCCCAGCTTTTTGCAGTAGTGACAGTTCCCCCTAAATCCCGTTTTCTGTGAGCCGTCCCTGTTAACTGCACCAATCTCCATGGGCGACGGTCCGTCCCTCGATCGAGTGTCGGTGATTGGTTTGTATCCCCTATCGCGATCGTCACGACCCAGTCGGCTTCGTACTGCGTCGACGCGTTCTGCTGCTGCGACTACCGACTCGAAGGTGGACAACCCGTGAATTGCTATGATCTCCGCTATGTCCGGCTTCAACCCTTCGAGGTAGCGATCGCGCATCTCTGCTTCCGTGATATCGTCGATCTCGTTGCAGATGCTCAAGAACTGTCGTGTGTACTCCTGGACGTTTCCTATCTGTCGGAAATGATGCAGACGCTTCCTAGCAGCTTCGGAGGCATTCACCAAGTCGAACCTACTTTTCAGCGCCGTTTCAAATCCTTCCCATGTCGTCGGAACCGTGGTAACACCCAAAGATAAACTTCCTAAGCTCGAAATTGCAGCTGCATGCCCCTCGCCCTGTTGATGCCCGTCCAAATGAGCCCTTCTTACAGCAGTTTGCGTGAGTTGGCGCCACCACTCCAAGGCCGGGCCCCTCAGCAGCGTAACGGAGTACTGGATCCGCTGCTGCGCGTCCGCCTCTTGCACCCCGCTCGCGGCAAAGTAGTTGTTGATCATGAAGAGCCACGTCCGCACGTTCGCGTCGCGTTGACTTGGGTCGAACGACTCGGGTTTCTGCGGCTTGAGTGCGCTTCGACGTTCCGGCAGCGCTTCTGCGCCAGTCGACGTGTTGGGTGCAGGAGATGGTGCGGCATGACCATGAGAAATTGACGCGAATTCACGAAGCTGTTGCATTTCAGCCCGTACCTGACGATTTTCCAGCGTCAACGTTTCGAGTTGGCGCATGAGCTGAGCAAGCGTGTTGCCCATGTCGTTGGGGAGAGCGGTCATGGTTTCATCCATGTCGGCTCGACGACTCCAAGTCTGCAAGTCGGCACCGCGGGACGATGACGTCGTAGTCTCGTCGTCGACGGTCGCTCGTTGGAAGTCGCTCCCCGCGAAGGCTCTGATACCAAGTGTTAGGCCCCTTGGCCTAAATCCGCTAAAGAATAGCGGAGTCGACTAAGTCGAGGATGAAACGCGGCGGAAGACTTTGGCGAAAGAACTATTTGCGAAATAGGCGAAGAAGTTACTGAGTAAAGAGTTGAATGAGAATTGATTGATATTGGGGAATACAAGCAAGGTTGATATAGCATGCAAGATCGAATGATGGAAAGTACTTCGTGGGACTAGAAAGTAGAAGCAAGAAAAGTAGAGTGCCACGTGGCACAAGGAAATCAAGGAAGATAAGGATAAGGGTGAGTTGGAAAGTACTGTTCAAAGGGAACAGTAAATCCCCCCTTAACAGTTGTGTTCCCTTGGTGTACACTTCTAGACGTTATGTTGAATTCTATAATTTCTTTTTTGAACCCAATGCTAGTCCTAACAAATCTAACAGCTATTGTCAAACTGCATTTGTGCTTGCTAGGCTGTCCTGGGGTACACCATAAGGGGTATGTCAGACATATATGACTTAGTCTGTATAGGCTATAGTGGGGTAGACACTAAGGGGTACAAGTTTCTAGGGTTTCATATTTGTACCCAACACTTTCCTAGTCAATTCATTCCTTGTTATTCTCACATGGTATAGAGCAAGTTCCCTAGTGGGAACGTTTTCTAGGGCCCACCACTATTACGATTTTTTTTTTTTTCCTTACCTGCCCGGAGCGCGCTTCGCGCCTGCCCTAGTCGCGCCCCGTGCGCCTGCCCTCGCGTCGCGTCCCCTGCCCTTAGCGGCCCGTCGCGCCCCTTAAGGCCCCTTCACGGCCCCTTATCGGCCCTTCGCGGCCCCTCTCTTAGCCCTTCGCGGCCCCTTCGCGCCCCCCTTAGCGGCTCTTCGCGGCCCCCTCATGGCTCTTCGCGGCCCTCTCACGGCCCTTCGCGGCCCCTTCGCGGCCCTTTGCGGCCCCCCCTCTCGGCCCTTCGCGGCCTCTTTGCGGCCCCTCGCGGCCCCCTTCACGGCCTCTCCACAGCTCTTCGCGGCCCCTTCGCGGCCCCTTTGCGGCTCTTCGTGGCCTGCCGTAGCCGCCCTGCCGCCTCGTCGCTGCCGCCCCAGCAGCAGCTGCCGTCGCGCCTGCTGCCGCTGCCGCTTCCGCCACGACCGACAGCCACCGCCGCTGCTGTCGTCACAGCCGCCACCGCCGCCACTCCTGCCGTGACAGCCGCCGCCGCCGTCCCGGCCCTGCCCTGCAGCCGAGTCGCGGCCCTGCCCTTCCGCCCTGTCGCGGCCCTGATCCTACCGCTGCACCTCGGCCCTGCCCCACCACTTGCGGGCTTCTACCCACCCGCCCCTGGTAAGCGCACAGCCGAGCCGCGCCCCTCCTGCTACTGCTACTGCTAGCCTTCTTCTGCTGCTGCTTCTGTTAGCCTGCTGCTGCTAGCCTGCTGCTGCTGCTGTCATGGCTAGTCCCAACGTTCTTACCTTCGATGCTGAGGGTCGAGCAGTAGACTTTGAGGTCTGGATAGATGATCTGGAGCTTTTCCTGCAGTGCGATAGCAAAGATGGCATTTCACTGTTCGATCTCACGTCTGGTGCCTCTGCTGCCCCTGCTGCTGATGCTGCTAGTACTGTTTGCTCTGTCTGGACCACGCGCGATGGTGCTGCTCGCCTTGCTGTGCGTAGTCACCTGCCGTCCTCTGAGCGCGCGCACTTTAGTCAGTACAAGAGTGCTCGCACTCTGTACACTGCTGTTGTTGCACGCTACTCCTCCCCTGCCACTGCTGCCCCTAGCCGCCTCATGCTGCCGTACCTGTTCCCTGACCTAGCCGCTTTTGCCACAGTCGGTGACCTCATTACGCACCTCCGCACTAGTGACACCCGCTACCGCGCTGCGCTTCCTGCCGAGTTCTGCGCCAAGAACCCCCCCCCTATGTACATCACTCTCTACTACCTCGTTACCCGGCTCCCTGACTCCCTTTGCTCGGTCAGGGACCACTTCCTCTCGCTTTGCCCCACCACGCTCACTGTTGACCTCCTCGAGGAGCGCCTCCTTGCAGCTGAAAAGAGTATAGTCGCTGTAGGAGCCTCTCGTGGTGACCCCCGTGCCCCTTTCTTTGAGGGGTGCTCTCCCGTCCCTCTTTTGCCCTCTGTTGGCTCTGCTGCTGCTGTCGACCTCGTTGGCACCGAGTCGGTCGGCACTGCGTCTGCCCCTGGTGGCAAGCGCCGCAACAGCAAGGGCAAGTGGGGCAAGGGGGGTGGAGGGGGCGGCGGGGGCGGCGGTAGTGGCGGTGGAGGAGGAGGAGGGGGTGGCGGTGGAGGTGGAGGTGGTGGCGGGACTGGGGGCTTAGGCGGCGGCGGTGGAGGTGGAGGCGGCGGAGGCAGCGGGAGTGGGGGTGGAGGTAGTGGCGGCGGCGGAGGAGGTGGGAGTAGCGGGGGGGGTGGTGGGCAGCGGGGAGGCCCTGGCGGTGGCCAGCGCCAGCAGCAGCAGCGCTCCGGTGAGACCCCGTCCCCTCAGCAGCTTCGTGAGTGGTACGCTGGGCGTGGGAGGTCTGGGGGTGCTGGTCCCTGCACCTACGTTCTTCGCACCGGCGACCGCCGTGGAGAGCAGTGCGGAGGCCCGCACACCACACCACGCTGCTTCGGTCGCCTGACTGACGCCTGGCGCACTCAGTTCCCTGGCTCCTCGGAGATCCCTCGCTGGGATATTCTGCTTAAGTCGGGTGTTGCTATCTTTGATCTTGACTATGATGCTATCCTTGCTGCTATGTATGCTGTGTCTATTAGTGATGAGGGTGACTGTTACCTGTGTGTTCCGCCCGACCCGGGCATTGAGGCTGCTGCTCTAGGTGCTAGTGAGTCTGCTGCTCCAGGTGCTGGTGAGACTGCTGCTCTAGGTGCTAGTGAGTCTGCTGCTCTAGGTGCTGGTGAGGCTGCTCTCTCAGGTACCGCGTCGGCACAGGTCTTGCACACTTTCACCCTTGACTCGGGTGCCTCCCGCTCCTTCTTTCGCGACTGCACCACCCTCTCGCCGCTCAGTCGGCCGGTGGCAGTCTCTTTGGCTGACCCCTCTGGGGGATCAGTTGTGGCCAGTTCCTCCACTGTCCTCCCGTGTCCAGCTGTTCCGTCCGGCTCGCTGTCTGGTCTGTACCTCCCCTCGTTCTCTACGAACTTGGTGGCGGGTGCTGATCTACAGGATGGGGGTGTTCACCAGTTCACCCCTGCCCACCAGCGTGTGACGCACTGCACGTGTGCTCGGACGGGTCGTCACCTGGCCACGTTCACCCGTAGGCCGGGGTCCAGCCTGTACACCCTTACCACTGAGTCTCCTCTGTCAGAATGTTATCTTATGCTCTAGCCTGTAGTGGGGTGCTCTATAGCGAGTACAACCCTTCTAGGGTTTGCTATTTGTATCCTCATTCTTGCTAGTGCAACACTCTTCTTTCTTCTAAACTTTAACATGCTATCAGAGCAGGTCGATCCCCTTGGATCGATCCTGTGGGTGGGCTTACCACCTCCTAGCTTCCGCTGCAACTCCTACCACTACACTCGGTGCCGCACGCCCCGTGGCGTGTGGCAGTTTTCTTCCCGCCGTGCGCCCCGAGGCGCGCGGCGGTTTTCTTCCCGCCGTGCGCCCCGAGGCGCGCGGCGGTTTTCTGCCCGCCGTGCGCCCCGAGGCGCGCGGCGGGCTTCGGCCCCGTCAACCGTCGCGTCGCCCTCGGGAGGCGCCGCGACGGGCGACGGGGACCCGTTCGTCGCCCCCCGTCGCCCGTCGTGGCCTGCGCGCGGCCCGTACAGGCAGCGCGCGACCCGTACGGGCTGCGCCAGGCCCGCGCGCGACCCGTACGGGCTGCGCCAGGCCCGCGCGCCACCCGTACGGGCTGCGCCAGGCCCGCGCGCGGCCCGTACGGGCGGCGCCAGGCCCGCGCGCGGCTCAGGCCGCCTACGCGCGGTTCGGGCGACCCTACCAGGCCCGTGGTGGGCCCGCTCCTTGCTGCCCCTGCCCTCCCTACTGTCCCCCAGCGCTTCTACTCGTGCCCCACCCCTCCTACTCCCCATTCTCCTGTATTAGGGTTTGGGGGTGCGGGGTATGGGGGTGCACCCACTGTGTACTGTTCCCTGCTCCTCCTCCTCCTCCGTCTCCCTGTGCTGCAGCTGCCGCTGAGGGGGGGTGGACGTGTTGGAGCCGGTGGAGTGGTACTAAGGGGGGGTGAAGGGGGAGTGGAGCTAGCGGTGTAGCAGCGGGTATGTGCCAGGGGGGAGTGGGATAGTTTGGGGAAGCTGAATGGAGGTTGCCGTCGTGTCGCCAGCAGCACCTGTATTCCGGGGACTTCGTCCGGTAGCCCAGTCGTAGCCAGCTGTGCCAGCCGCCCGTGGGTCCGTTGCTCGTCTGCCGCTACTTTAGCCGCGGGGCCTGTTACTCCTGTATTCCGGGGACTTCGTCCGGTAGCCGCTGTGCCAGTCTGCCTCCTGTTGCCTGTGTGTCTGCAGCTTCAGCCGTCGCCTCCTATCTCCTCTCCTCTCACTCTCTCTCCTCCTCCTCACTTGCCCGTTGTGACTACCACTAGCTTTGCTCATAATTGTGAACTTAAACTATTGCTTCTTGAACTTGTGCTCAGAATGTGTGGTGACATTGTGATCCACCCTGAGCTTGTACTCCTTTGCTTACTCTGCTGATTACACCCCACTTTGGCTATGGGGGTGTGTCAGAATGTTATCTTATGCTCTAGCCTGTAGTGGGGTGCTCTATAGCGAGTACAACCCTTCTAGGGTTTGCTATTTGTATCCTCATTATTGCTAGTGCAACACTCTTCTTTCTTCTAAACTTTAAACTTTAACATCCTCCTCGTCAGGTAGCTGCGTCAGGTCAGGTGTTTGCTGCAGCGTCCCGGTCTGGCCCTGAGTCTGCCCCCTGCTCGTGTCGCCTCCTGGCCCACGAGACTCTTCTTTGGCACCACCGCCTTGGTCACCCCTCCCTGCCTCGTCTTCGAGGCATGGCCTCCCGTGTCCTGGTCTCGGGTCTTCCTGAGTCCCTCCCTTCCCTTCCTCCGGGGCCTGCCCCTACCTGCGTTCCCTGCGTCGAGGGCCGGCAGCGCGCCGCTCCTCACTCCTCCGAGTTTCCTCCGACAGAGGCCCCACTGCAGACTCTTCACATGGACGTGTGGGGCCCAGCCCGCGTCCGTGGACAGGGTCACGGGCGTTACTTCCTGCTGGTCGTTGACGACTACTCGCGTTACACCACGGTCTTCCCCTTGCGCCGCAAGGGTGAGGTCACTGAGGTGTTGATCGACTGGATCCGCGCTGCTCGTCTCCAGCTCAGGAAGAGCTTCGGCTCGGACTTTCCTGTTGTGCGTCTGCACTCAGACAGAGGTGGTGAGTTTTCCTCTGACCTTCTACGGGCTTTCTGTCGGGCGGAGGGCATCCGCCAGACGTTCACGCTTCCGGCCTCTCCTCAGCAAAATGGGATTGCTGAGCGCCGCATTGGCATGGTCATGGATGTCGCTCGTACATCCATGATCCATGCGGCTGCTCCCCATTTTCTGTGGCCGTTCGCGGTTCAGTACGCAGCGCATCAAATCAACCTCCAGCCCCGGGTCTCCTTGCCGGAGACCACCCCCACTCTGCGGTGGACGGGGAAGGTTGGCGATGCGTCTGTGTTCCGTGTCTGGGGATCTCGAGCTTTCGTCCGCGACTTGTCTGCGGACAAGCTGTCCTCTCGTGCCGTTCCCTGCGCCTTCCTTGGCTTCCCCCCTGACGCGCCTGGTTGGCAGTTCTACCACCCCACCTCGCGCGGTGTTCTGTCCTCTCAGGACGTCACGTTTGACGAGTCGGTTCCCTACTACCGTCTCTTCCCCTACCGCACTGCCCCCCTCCCCCCCCCGCCGCTCTTCCTTGCGCCAGGAACTCCTCCGGTAGACCCCCTCCCCCCTCAGGGTCCTGCCCCCTCAGGCGTGTCTCAGGTAGACGCAGTCGAGCCTGTTGAGGTAGCTGTTGACTCAAGTGCTGCTGGGGGTGCTGAGCCTGAGGGTGCCGGGTCTGGGGGTGCTGTGCCTGGGGGTGCTGAGCCTGGGGGTGCTGAGTCTGGGGGTGCTGAGCCTGGGGGTGCTGAGACTGGAGGTCCTCCGAGTGTCCCGCTAAGGCGGGAGCCCCTCTCTCCACGGCAGCTTCGTGAGTGGTACGCTAGGCGCTGTAGCCGTGCTGCTGGAGCTGCTGGAGGAGCTGCTGGAGGTGCTGCTGGTGGTGCTGCTGGAGGTGCTACTGGTGCTGGAGCTGCTGGAGGTTCTGCTGGTGCTGGAGCTGCTGGAGCCGCTGGTTCTGGAGGTGCTCGTACTGGTGCTGCTGAGGGAGTTGGAGCTGGAGGTGCTGGTGCTGCTGGAGGTGCTACAGGTGCTGGAGCTGCTGGAGCCGCTGGTTCTGGAGGTGCTCGTACTGGTGCTGCTGAGGGAGTTGGAGCTGGAGGTGCTGGTGCTGCTGGAGGTGCTGCTGGTGCTGGAGCTGCTGGAGGTGCTGCTGGAGGTGCTGCTGGTGCTGGTGCTACTGGAGGTGCTGCTGGTGGTGCTGCTGGAGGTGCTGCTGGTGCTGGAGCTACTGGAGGTGCTGCTGGTGCTGGTGCAGCTGGAGGTGCTCCTGCTGGAGCTGCCGGTGGTGCTGCGGGAGTTGTAGCTGGAGACCCTGGAGCTGAGGGTGCTGGTGCTGTCTCTGCTGGTTCAGGAGGCGCTACGCGGCCGCGGCCGTACTACGTTCCGCTTCTTCAGCAGGTTCTTGGCCTCCCGCCTTCTCCTGGTCCTCCTCCTCCCCTACTGAGTCCACCGCCTGTCCAGTCGCAGTCACAGTTACAGCCGGCCTCTCCGCTGCCTGGTCCTTCTCCTTACGCTGGACCGACTAGAGGTCTTACGGAGCGTCGTGAGCCTGAGTCTCGTCCTGCGTCGCCTGTGTCCCGTCCAGAGTCGCCTGTCCGAGCTGCCCGCACTGGTCGTCGTGTTCCACGTGAGCGTCCTCCTCCTGTCCCTGGCACTCACTACATGGTTCTGCGTCCGTCCACTGCTCCACAGCGTGTCCCTCTGCCGTCTCCTCCTGCGTCCTCTCTTCCTGACGTTGCTGACCCACCGTCAGACCTTGCTCGTGCTGCCAGTCCTACTGTCACGCGTCTTCTAGCTACTGCTGTCACTGACCCTTCCTTTGAGTCCTCTGCTGCGTCTGCTCTAGTTGCTGAGCTTGTTGACTTTGCTGCTGCCTGTCGTCTGGACTACGCCGCCAGCCTTGTTGCTGAGTCTGAGTCTGTCTGTCCTCCGTCCGTCGGGGGTGAGTGTGCTCTTGGCACGGACGTCCTTGAGGACAGACAGGAGGAGTTTGAGTGCTTTGCTGCTGCTTTACCTCATCTCGTGTCCATGCTGATTGCCCCTGAGGGAGACCCGGATGCACCAGACATCCCGACCCCGCGCTCTTACGCAGAGGCGATAGAGGGTCCCTACTCCTCTCAGTGGCAGACAGCCATGGACGCAGAGATGGCTTCCTGGAAGTCCACAGGCACCTACGTTGACGAGGTTCCCCCGCCTGGGGCGAACATTGTCAGTGGCATGTGGATCTTCAGGGTGAAGCGGCCGCCGGGTTCTCCGCCTGTCTTCAAGGCGCGTTACGTTGCACGAGGCTTCAGTTAGCGTGAGGGAGTTGACTTCTTCCAGACCTTCTCCCCTACCCCGAAGATGACCACTCTTCGGGTTCTGCTGCACGTCGCCGCTCAGCGTGACTACGAGCTCCACTCTCTTGACTTCAGCACTGCTTTCCTATAGGGCAGCCTGCACGAGGAGATCTGGCTGCGCCGCCCACCTGGCTTCACTGGGTCGTTTCCTCCTGGTACCCAGTGGAGCCTCCGGCGGCCAGTCTACGGTCTCCGCCAGGCACCCCGTGAGTGGCACGACACACTGAGGACTACTCTTGCTGCTCTTGGGTTTGCTCCTTCTACTGCTGACCCGTCGCTGTTTCTACGCACCGACACCACTCTGCCGCCGTTCTACGTTCTCGTGTACGTAGACGACCTGGTCTTTGCTACTGCTGACACTGAGGCACTCGCCCACGTGAAGTCGGAGTTGCAGAAGAGACACACGTGCACAGACCTGGGTGAGCTGACAAGCTATCTTGGCTTGCGGATCACCCGGGACAGAGCACAGCGCACCATTACCTTGACTCAGTCACACATGGTGCAGCAGGTCCTTCAGCGCTTCCGCTTCACGTACTCCTCGCCACAGTCCACTCCTCTGCCTACGCGCCACTCGCTCTCAGCTCTGCCTTCGGATGAGTCCGTAGAGCCGAGTGGCCCGTATCCAGAGCTTGTGGGCTGCCTCATGTACCTGATGACCTGCACTCGACCTGACCTTGCATACCCTCTTAGCATCCTAGCACGCTATGTCGCTCTTGGCCGACACAGGAAGGAGCACATGGATGCCGCTAAGAGGGTGTTGCGCTACTTGTGCAGTACGTCGGGCATGGGGCTCGTGCTTGGAGGGCGAGGCGACGTTGTCCTCACTGGTCACGCAGACGCTTCTTGGGCTGACGACTTGGCTACGCAGCGGCCGTCACAGGGTTACACCTTCAGTCTTGGCTCCGGCTCTGTTTCGTGGCGGTCTACCCGCTCGTCTTCTGTTCTCGGCTCCAGCTGTGAGGCCGAGATCTACGCAGGGGCCATGGCTGCACAGGAGTTACGCTGGCTCACGTACCTGCTGACCGACCTGGGAGAGCCGCCTCGTTCTCCTCCAGTTCTGTACGTCGACAACAAGGCCATGTTGGCCTTGTGTCAGGAGCACAGACTGGAGCACAGAACGAAGCACATTGCTCTTCGCTACTTCCTCGCACGTGAGCTGCAGCAGCGTGGTCAGCTGCGCCTTGCTTACGTGGCCACTCAGGCCAACACTGCTGATATCTTTACCAAGGCGCTTCAGCCTTGTGATCATCAGCGGTTCTGTACTTTGTTAGGTCTTGTGCCTACCTGGCCTCACTTGCTTACCTCTTGACTTTGCTTGTACTGTGATCTATATATACCTGCACCTGCATGCTTACCCTTGCTAGGTTGCGATCACTGTCTTGCTTGTTCACCTTGCCTTATAATCCAGCATGTGAACTGGCATTGTGGCTTTTGAACTTGTGCTCGGAATGTGTGGTGACTTGTGATCCACCCTGAGCTTGCTTTGCTTTGCTTGACTGGTCTTGTGACCCCTTGTTCTCCCCCACTTTGCCTATGGGGGTGTGTCAGACATATATGACTTAGTCTGTGTAGGCTATAGTGGGGTAGACACTAAGGGGTACAAGTTTCTAGGGTTTCATATTTGTACCCAACACTTTCCTAGTCAATTCATTCCTTGTTATTCTCACAGGGTACAACCCCAATTAGGTCTAGTACTTGTACACAACTCTCATGCTAGTCAATCATTCCCTCGAGTAGGTTTCTCACATGGTTCCAGAGTAGGAAGTCGATCCTACTAGGGCCCACCGTTCCGCATTACCGAAGCGCCTTAGCGCTGCCTCCCTGTTCTGCCCTACTCGAAGCGCCTAGCGCTGCCTTACTGCCAGCGCGCTGGCGCGATTTTTTCACTGTCGCGACCCCCCCAACTGCCCTTGCGTTTTTTGTCACACTGTCGCGAACCCCCCTGCCCGCGCCCCAGCTGCCCAGCGCGCCGCTCGCACTGCCCACTAGCCCCTGCGCCCGGCCCTCCTCCTACCCGCGCGCTACTTGCGTTACGCGCGCGCGCTGCCTGCGTGCTCCCCGCGCGCACCTGCGCGCTACTCGCCCGCGCCCAGCCTGAGCGCTACCCGCGCTGCCCGCACGCACCCAACCCGCGCGATGCTGTTGCTGCTGCTGTGCGCCTGCTCCTTGCTGCTGCTGCTACTTGCTGCAGCTGCTCTTACTTGCTCCTGCTGCTGCTACTTGCTGCAGCTGCTGCTCCTTGCTGCTGCTGCTCCTTACTGCAGCTGCTCTTGCTTGCTCCTGCTGCTGCTACTTGCTGCAGCCGCTGCTTTTGCTGCTACTGCCGCTGCGCCCTGCCCAGCCCGAGCCGCGCCGCCCTGCCCGAGCCGCGCCGCCCTGCCGAGCCGCGCCGCCCTGCCGAGCCGCGCCGCCCTGCTGAGCCGCGCCGCCCTGCCTAAGCGGCACTACCCTACTGCTCCTACTGCTGAGTCTGTTGCTGCTACTGCCACTGCTGCTGCAGCTCCTCCTCCTACTGCTGCTGCTACTGCTGTTGCTACTGCAGCGATGGCTAACTTCTCAGTTCTTACTTTTGACGCTGAGGGTCGCCCGATTAGCTTTGATGTTTGGCTCGATGATCTCCTGCTGTACCTGCAGAGTGAGGCTAGGGACGGAATTTCACTGTTCGTGCATACCGAAGAAACCCTCCCAGCCCCAGCTGCTATAGCGGTAGAGGATCATTCGAAGTGGCTCATGCGTGACGCCACTACCCGCCTTACTGTCCGCAACCATCTGCCCGTAGCTGAGCGCACACACTTTAGCCAAGGCCCTCTATGACGCTGTAGTCGCTCGCTACTCCTCCCCAGCTACTGCTGCCCTAGGGCGTCTGATGCTGCCGTACCTGCATCCCGAGCTAGCCGACTTCCACACCGTCTCTGACCTCTTTACCCACCTCCGCTCTAGTGAGGCTCGCTACCGCGCCGCTCTCAAGCCGGCCTTCCTCGCTGCGAACCCCCCCCCCCCCCCCCCCCCCCCCCCCCCCCCCCGCTGTATATGACACTGTACTTCCTCGTCACTCGCCTCCCTGACTCCCTTCGCACTGTCAGGGACCAGTTCCTAGCCCTTGACCCCACTGAGATCACGCTCGACTCGCTCGAGAAGTCCCTTCTTGAGGCCGAGAAGAGCAGTGTCGCTGTCGCTGCCTCTCGCGGCACTCCCCGCTCCCCCTTCTTTGAAGGGTGTATTCCCTCCCCCCTCCTCCCCTCAGTTGCTACTGCTGCTGCTGTCGACTTCCTTGGTCCTGAGGAATTTGGCGCTGCGTCTGCTCCCGGTGGAAGGCGCAACAACAGCAAGGGCAAAGGGGGCAAGGGGGGTGGGGGTGGCTCTAGCGGTGGAGGTGGCGGGGGTGGTGGTGGCGGGGGTGGAGGCGGTGGGGGTGGCTCTGGGGGTGGCGGCAGTGGAGGCGGGGGGGGTGGTGGAGGCGGCAGGGGTGGTGGAGGCGGCGGGGGTGGTGGAGGAGGTCGGGGTGGAACTGGCAAGCGTGGAGGTCGTGGCGGTGGTGGCTCTGGACAGCAGCTGCCGCGCCTCTCGGACAACCCCACCCCTCAGAAGCTTCGTGAGTGAGTTGTCCAGCGTGTTTCCCTGGAGGCTCTGGTCGCTGCCCGTACGTCAGGCGCACTGGGAAGCTGAAGGGTCAGCCCTGCGGGAAGCTGCACACCGAGTACCGCTGCTTCGGCCGTCTTGAGGATGCCTGGGTGGATGAGTACGGGGAGGAGGCGATTGTCCCCAACTAGCTGAAACTGCAGGGGATGGGGGTAGATGTGTATGCTCTTGACTTTGTTAAGATAAATGCTGCCATCTATGCTATGTATGTGACTGAGCTTAGTGATGGGGGTGCGTGTTACTCGTGTGTACCTGGTGATGCTGGTGTCGATGCTGCTGCTCTAGGTGCTAGTGCGTCTGCAGTCATAGGTGCTAGTGAGTCTACTGCAGCACTAGGTGCTAGTGAGTCTGCAGTCACAGGTGCTAGTGCGTCTGCTGCCTCCGCTGAGGCCCTTCACACTTTCACACTTGATTCAGGCGCGTCTCGTTGTTTCTTTCGTGACTGCACCACACTCACACCTCTAGCGGCACCGGTACCAGTCTCACTGGCTCACCCCACTGGGGGCCCAGTAGTCGCACGAGCCTCCACTGTCCTTCCGTGTCCAGCAGTCCCCTCCGGTTCTCTGTCAGGTCTCCACCTCCCCACGTTCTCGACGAACTTGGTGAGCAACGCCGCTCTTCAGGATGTATGGGTTGACACCTTTACTCCAGGAGGGCAGCGTGTGGCGATCTGTACGTGCTCCCGGACTGGCCGTCACCTTGCTACGTTCACTCGACGGCATGGGTCTAGTCTGTACACACTGACCACTGCGTCTGCACAGGTGGCTGAATCAGGTCAAATGGCTGCGTCGAGTTGGGTGTCTGCGTCTGGTTAGCTTGAAGCGTCTTGCTCGTGTCGGGTACTCTCCCACCAGACTCTCCTCTGGCACCACCGCCTCGGTCACCCCTCACTGCCGCGTCTCCGCAGCATGCACTCCCGTCTCCTTGTCTCTGGCCTTCCCAGGTCCCTGCCCTCCCTCCCGCGCTCGCCTGCCCCGCCGTGCCTTCCCTGCATGGAGGGGCGGCAGCGCGCCGCTCCTCACTCCTCCGAGTTTCCTCCGACCACTGCTCCTCTGCAGACTCTCCACATGGACGTGTGGGGCCCAGCCCCCGTCAGTGGAACGGACCAGGAGCGCTACTTCCTGCTGGTGGTTGACGACTACACACGCTACACCACTGTCTTCCCCTTGCGACGCAAGGCGGACGTCAGCGGTGTTTTGATCCCCTGGATCCGTGCTACTCGTCGCCAGCTGCGCGAGCGGTTTCGGCGGGACTTACCAGTCCTGAGCGTCGCATTGGCTTGATCATGGAGGTTGCTCGTACCTCCATGATCCATGCGGCTGCTCCCCATTTTCTGTGGCCGTTTGCGGTCCGATACACTGCGCATCAGCTCAACCTCTGGCCCCGTGTCTCTTTGCCAGAGACCTCGCCCACACTCCGTTGGACGGGAGAGGTTGGCGATGCGTCGGTGTTTCGGGTCTGGGCCGCGCTCTCCCTTGTCCGCGATACCAACGCGAATAAGCTCTCCCGTCGCACTCTCCGCTGCGTCTTCCTTGGCTTCCCCACCGACGCCCCGCCGTGGCAGTTCTACCACCCGCGCTCGCGTCGAGTCTTCTCCTCCCAGGACGTCACCTTTGACGAGTCTGTCTGTTACTACAGGCTTCACCCGCACGCGTCCCACCCGGTCCCCCTCGCGCCTCTCTTCCTGGTACCAGTCCCCCCCCCGGTAGACCCCCTCCCCCAACAGGGTCCTGCTCCCTCAGGTGTGTCTCAGGTAGACCCAA
This sequence comes from Closterium sp. Naga37s-1, assembly GCA_947471745.1. Classification (NCBI taxonomy): domain Eukaryota; kingdom Viridiplantae; phylum Streptophyta; class Zygnematophyceae; order Desmidiales; family Closteriaceae; genus Closterium; species Closterium sp. Naga37s-1. The sequence goes on along the minus strand of CANJKZ010000169.1, from coordinate 2,244,837 downwards.
CCCCCTTGGTTGAGCCTTTGGAGATCTCTTCTGACTCCTCTGGCCCAGCTGAGGGGGGTGACCCCGCCGCTGACGACACGGCGGCCACTCGCCGCTCTCCACGCTTGGAGACCCCCCCTGGTTTTCCGCCTCGACCGTCTTCGCCGCCTCCGCAGCCTGCTACTTTGGACTCTGGAGCTGAGACTGCTGGTGCTGAGCCTGGGGGTGCCGAGACAGAGGGTGAGGGTTCTAGGGGTGCTGCAACTAGGGGTGCTGGTTCTGGGGGTGCTGCGACTGGGGGTGCTGACTCTGGATGTGCTGCGAGTTCTAGTGGCGGTGGAGCTGTGGGTGACCCTGCTAGAGGACCTGGAGCTGGACAGCCACCGCAGCCTGATCTACTTGAGACGCTCTCGCCGCAGGCAATTCGTGCGTGGATCGTTCGGCGAGGCAGTCCTGGTGGTGGAGGGTACGGTCCTGCTGGTGTTGGAGCTGCTAGTCCTGACGGTAATGCTGGTGCTGGAGGTGCTGGAGGTACTGGTGGAGGTGCTGGGGGTGCTGCTGGTGCTGGAGGTACTGGAGCTGCTAGTCCTGGAAGTACTGGAGGTACTGCGGGTACTGAAGGTGCCGGAGCTACTAAGTCTGGAGGTGCTCGTACTGGAGGTACTGGAGCTGCCGGAGCTGGTGGTACAGCTGGTGCTGGAGGTACTGCTGGAGGTGCTGGAGGTGCTGGAGGTGTTGCTGGTGCTGGAGGCACTGGAGTTGCTAGTGCTGGAGGTACTACTGGTGCTGGAGGTGCTGGAGGTGCTGGTGCTGGAGGTGCTGGAGGTGCTGGAGCTCCCAGTGCTGGAGGTGCTGCTGGTGCTGGAGGTGCTGGAGCTGCTAGTGCTGGAGGTGCTGGACCTGCTGGTGCGCTTCGCCACCTTCTCGGTCTTCCGCCAGCTCCGACAGAGTTCCCAGTCGCTGGTACTACTCCTCCGTTACTGTTCCCGCAGCTACTGCCTCACTCACCACTGCCTGCTCCTGCTCCTTACACTGCTATGACAGAGTCCCTGACTGAGCGTCGAGAGCCTGAGACTCGTGCTTCCACTCTTGACCGTCGAGAGCCTGAGACTAGAGCTTCTGTCCGTGCTCGTGTTCCTCGTGTTTGTCACCTCCTGCGTCTTCTCTTCCTGATGTTGCTGACCCTCCGTCTGACCTTGCTCGTGCTTCCAGTCCGACTGTAAGTCGCTTGCTTGCTATAGTTGTGACGGACCCTACATTCTCGTCTCCTGCTGCGTTTGCCCTGGTCGCTGAGCTAGTTGACTTTGCTGCGGTGGCAGAAGCATTAGCAGCAGCACCTGCAGCAGCAGCAGCAGCCACAGCAGACGTCGCAGCCTGTGACAGCACTACGCCTTCTTAGTCTCCTTTCCCCTTCGCCTGGCCACTCCCCATCTCTCCCTATTTACGGTCCCACGTCTCCTCTTCCGGGCTCATCTCCAGATTTTTCCCCCCCTCGGTCACAGCTGTCCCCTCCTCTGCTTCCGTCTCTGTCACTTGCCTCCTCTCCCTGGCGCCGTTGCCTCCCGGGTGCTCACTCCTCGTCCCCTCTTCCAGATCCCCACTCCTGGTTCCTCTGTACTCTCCCTCCTTGTGTTCTGCCTTCTTCTGTTTTTCCGCTGCCTCCTACGTTGTTCCTTGTTGTCTCTCCTCCTCCTTTTTTTGACTGTCTCCGTACTCCTCACCATTTCATCGGTCGTGTCCTCTCCTCTCTTATGACCGATTCTGCCGCTTCTCGTTTGTCCGTCTTGGCTCTTGTTGTCGCTATCACTGACTTTGCCTCCACCCGCCGCCTTAAGTACGCCACCCAGTTGGTGTCTCCTAATGCCCGTCCTCAGTTGGGGGTGGTCCTGCCCTTGGCTGTGACATCGTATAGGACAGGTAGTTCAAGATGGCCTTCCCTCTGGAAACTGCCCCTCTCCTTTGGGAGGGAGAGGAGGCCCAGACGCTGTTGATATCCCAGCTCTTCGCACTTACGCAGAGGCGGTCTCGAGTGAGTGGCCTCTCAGTGGATAGCAGCCATGGACGCAAAGACGGCATCTTGGAGGTCCACAGGCACCTACGTCGACGCAGTTCCCCCTCTCCGGGTGAACGTAGTCAATGGCATGTGGATATTCAAGGCGAAGCGGCCGCCTGGATCGCCCCCTGTCTTCAAGGCGCGCTACATGGTGAGAGGCTTCAGTCAGCTTGAGGGAGTAGACTTATTCCAATTTCTCCATGTCGAAGAGAAAGGCCCCGCCCTCGCTTGGGCGCAGCCGATCTCGCCGTCGACGAGAAGTTCGCGACGGATTGGTCGACGAAATGGGCTTCTGCAGTTCGACGAAAGTTGCGGTCGAGCGAGCTCTGCGCGACGATCTCTGGTCGACGAACCTGGTCGAGGAACTCTGGTCGAAGAGTTCGGGTCACAGAACTCTGGTCGAAGAGTTCGGGTCGAGGAGCTCTGCTCGGCGAACGTTGTTCGACCGAGCAATGTCGAGCTGATCGACCGAATTCGCAGAGGTGTGCGAAGCTCTGCGGAGGCGTGCGAACTTTCGCCCAGGAGGTTTTGGCGAAGTTCTACCTGCGGAATGGCATCACGTGGTCGACGGTGCGCACCTGGCGAAACCGACGACACGTTTTCTACCTGGCACCTGCGCAATGTGCCTGACTGTGAAACCGCCAACTTGCACCTACTTGGTAGGTGCGCAGATCTGCGCAGATAGACAACCTGCGACAGCAGATAGTTACCTGCGACTGCAGATAGTCACCTGCGACTTCAGTGCTGGCAGACCGCGCGTAGTGCAACGCTGGCAGACAACTCTACTGCAGCGTTGGCAAGCTGCTCTTCTGCTGCGCTGGCAGATTTCGCCCTTCCTAGGTGTTGCATGCCATTCTAGTCCTCTTGTTCTGCATGCCTCAATTGTACTATCAACTTTTCAATGCAAGTTGTTCTTTCAACTTCCTTAGTGGAATTCTTGCCAAACTTCTCTGTGAACACAAGCAAGAAGTAAGAACGTTAAGTGCAAGCTACGATCACTCGCACAACCCCGTGCCCTCCACCGTAGTCCACTCCCGTTGTGTAGTGACTCTCCGCATGGTGCGGTGAGCGTGGACGGCCCCGCATTAGAACCTTCAGATTAGCCGACTTCTGCGTTCATTACCTAAGTCGTTGTAGGCCGGCAGCCGTCTTAGTCGCCATGGTCGACCGTGTAGTCGAAGCAGGCGTAGAAGATACCCTGCAGGCGAGAGAGGCTGGTGTTCGGGCACGCCACGAGGCTGGCGGGTACGGCGAGGCAGACTTGGAGATTCTGCTCCTTGGAACTTGAGCGCAGTGGGCGCGTGAGCATCCCCCTCCCCGTGGAGATTCGGGTAAGTCGTCTGTTCGCGGAGTGATTCGGACCGCTGACATCGGCGTTGGCGGAGTGCAGGCGCAAGTGCTGCGATCATCTGCGACTGGAGGCAGCTCGAACGGCAACATCGATGGTCGACGTCAATCTCCTCTGCGGAGTGGAGTCAGGCCGACTTCGGCGACTCATGCGTCGGCTGGTTGAGACAGAGGCATCGCGCCGGCGTACGGATATTTCAAAATTTTGCCGGACAAGATCGCTGTGCCGAAGCCGCTCGAAGGTCGACACGATTTGATCACGTGGATTGAATCCATCGAGCCTCAGCTGGAGATCGCCGAATTGAAGAAGTTCGTCGACGACAATGTTGAGACGCCGGACGCAGACGACTCTGAACTCTGGGCGGAATTTCGCGCTGCTCATCTACTGACCTTCATGGTCATTTCGAGGTGTTGCTCACCTCTGGTGCAGGTCGCATTGAAGTCGTGCAGACAACGGGTGGATGCTGGCTACCAAGCGTGGCAGTACATCATGCGCACCTACAAAGCGACCGACGACCTCTACATCAGTCAACTGGAGAAGAAGTTGACCAACATTCGTATGGGGGAGCAAGAATCGGCGACCGAGTACTGCAATCGAGCACGGCGAGTTTTGGCCGATCTGCGGATGGCCGGCGTCGACTACTCGGTGGCGTCGTATGGCACGCATGTCATCAGTGGCCTCCCCTCGGGCTACAATCTGATGCGCCGGATGCTGACAATTCCCGGCACGCGCGAGACTCTGAACGAGGACTCGCTTTTGAGCCACATCATCCAGGACGAGTTCATGCAGGAGTCTGAGCGACCCGCAGAACTGCTTCCGCAGGCCAAATACGTCGCCCCGGCAAAGCAGGGACGCCAACAGGGGCAGCGTAGGCAGTCTGGCAGAGGCGGTGGCTGGAAGTCGTCGAACGCGAAATCGACGGAGGGCACCGACCGCGGAAAGTTGGCGAAGGGAGGTGATCGCGGCAGCGGTGGCTCGCGTCAAGAAGGACGCCGTTGCTACATCTGCGATGCTCCCGACCACCTCTCGTACGACTGCCCAGACCGAGACGAGTCTGACGACGACCGGGACGCCAACCGCAGAAAGGGAGATGGTGGTGGTCGTCGTCGGGACAACCAGCCGCGCACGGATAAGCAGGCGTCGAAGACATCTTCGACGAAGGATGCTAACTCCTCTGGCGGCGATGCTCGTGGCGAGGAGGCTTCGTGCTCGATGATCGGTGTTGTGGAGCCGACGATCTCGCTGGCGCTGGAGGCTGGCGAAGACTTCAAGGCGGTTGCTGCTGCTGTGCATGCCAATCCGACTGTCGTGCTGCTCGACAGCGGCTGCTCCCACCATTTGATGGGGACGAAGGAGGCCTTCGTCGACATGCAGCCGAGCGGCGACGTGCGCCACGTCCGCGGCTTCAATGGGGCACTTCAGAGCGTCGAAGGCAGAGGCACCGTCGCTCTGCAAGGGGAGGCCGGGAAGAAGGTCTACGTTCTGGGTGTGCACGCGAACCAACAGTCTGCTGGCCAGCTCAAGAGAACGGGCTGAAGCTACGGGACGACGGCGGAGAGATGCTGTTGGTGTCTTCTGCCGGCGATGTCCTTGGTCGAGCACGCTACTCTCGCAGAGTTCTCTGCACCAACCTGCGCCCCTGCTCGACAAAGTGGACGACGACTTCGACGGAGGTTGTGGCTCTGCGGACGATCGCGTCTGCAACGAAGTCGACCCCGGACATGTGGCACGCTCGACTTGCGCACGTCGGCGTCGACACGATCAAGAGCTCGGCAAAGCATGAGGTCGCCGCCAGTCTCGACATCAAGAAGTCGACCGCAGATGATCTGCCGTGTGCCTCCTGCGTTGGCGGCAAGATTGCGCGGCACACCTTCCCCGACCAAGGATCGGACGCAGAGCATGCGCTCGACGTGGTGCACGTCGATCTCTGCGGACCGTTTCAAGTGGCCGGCAGTCTCTACTTTCTTCTGCTGAAGGACAGGAAGACTCGCTACGTATGGGTGAGGCCGGTCGCGAAGAAGAGCGACGTGCTGGTCGTCTTCGACAAGTGGCTGAAGGTGGTGGAGAGGCAGACTTCGAAGACGGTGAAGATGCTGCGTTCTGACTACGGAGGGGAGTTCCTCGGTCGCGCCTTCACCGACCTCGTCGAAGACAAGGGCATCCTCCACAACCGCACGTGCCCCTACACTCCGCAGCAGAACGGCATGGCGGAGCGGGAGATGCGCACGGTCGTCGAGGCCGTGCGGACGATGCTTCTGCACATGGGTGTGAAGCACCACTGGTGGCATCTTGCTCTGCGACAGGCTGTCTGGGTGCGCAATTGCCTCGAACGGGCTTCTCTGCCTTCGGGGACAACGCCGCACGAGCTGCTGTTCGAGAAGAAGCCGGACTTGACGCTGGCGCGCGTGTGGGGCTGCATGGTGCAGTTCATGGTCCCCGAGCAGCGGCGCGGCGGGAAGTTGGCGCCGAAGGCCCGTTCGGGTCTTCACCTCGGAGTGTCGGCAGAGAGCAAGGGCTGGGAGGTGCTCGACTTGACGGACAATAAGGTCGTCACTATGGTCGAAGCGATCTTCTACAAGACCCTGTCGATGGAGATGTGGAAGGTGGAGTACAGGACGGCGTCGACGAGGACACCCTCTACCCCGCCGACCGATTCCTCCTCGGTGCACCCTCCACTGCTCGCTGCGGACGACGAGCTTGATGAGGACGACGCAGACGACGTCACCCCCTCCCCCCCTCCCCCTGTTCAGGGATCCTCGTCGGCCGCCGGCGATGAGGGGAGACTTGGTGCGTCGACTGCGGCGCCGACCGGTTGCATCGCCGGTGGCCAACGTGACGCCGAGAAGGTCAGCGACAGGAAGCGGCAGACGACAGGGGAGTCGCCGACGCCGAAGAAGACCGCAGAGAAGCCGTCGGCAGAGGCGCCGACCGCAGAGAAGCCGTCGGCAGAGGCGCCGGCCTCAGGGGAGCCGTCGGCAGAGGCGTCGGCCTCAGGGGAGCCGTCGGTAGAGGAGCTGCCGACATGGGAGCAGTTCGACGACGACTCGTCGAGCGACGTTGTGGAAGTCATCGTTGCGGCCGGCGGCGATGAAGGGGAGCTGTTGACAGGGGAGCAGTCCGACGACAGCGACGTGGTGGAGGTCGCGGTCGAAGAGACAAAACTGCGTCGGTCTGCCCGCTCCAACATCGGCAAGCCGCCTGAGAAGCTGAGCTACCACGCCTGTCTGCCATCGATGGCCTATAGTACTCTGCTCGACGACGCAGAGGACGATGTCGATCTTCCCGAGCTCGACCCCGACATGCACGCCGACCCAGAGCATCGCTGGGACATCGCCAACATGACGGTGAAAGAGGCGTTGGCGAGCTGGAAAGGCAAGGCGGTGAAGGCTGCCATGGACGAGGAGATCAAGAGTCTCATCTCTAACGGGACGTGGGAGCTGGTCGAGCGTTGGTGTCAACGTGATGAAGAATCGTTGGGTACTCACGACGAAGTACCACGTCGACGACACGGTCGCCCGCGAGAAGGCGCGTCTGGTGGTGAAAGGCTTCACGCAGATTTACGGCGCAGACTACGATGAGACGTACGCGCCGGTGGGGAGCTATGTAACTCTGCGGATCTTCCTTAGCATTGTAGCGGTCCTCGACCTGCATCTCATGCAGCTCGACATGAAGAACGCGTTTCTGCAGAGCAAGCTGGATCGTGTCCTCTACATGTACCAGCCCGACCACTACAACGACGGAACCGGCCGCGTCTACAAGCTGCTGAAGAGCTTATACGCCCTGAAGCAGAGTCCGCTGCTGTGGTACAAGGCGCTCGACGACGTGCTGACTGGCGCCGACTGGAAGAAGAGTCAGGTCGATGAGGCGCTCTACTTCAAGGTCGGCGACGACGGAGTGGCGTGCTGGGTGCTCGTCTACGTCGACGACTTGCTCGCCGCGAGCAGCAGCACTGCGATGCTGAAGGAGCTGAAGGAGCTGCTGGAGGCCGCATTTGAGCTGCGCGAAATCAAGCCGGTCGAGAAGTATCTCGGGCTGGAGATCGTGCGCAACAGGCCGGCGAGGAAGCTGTGGCTTCACATGCAAGTCTACGTCGACAAGCTGTACAGACGCTTCATCGACGAGGAGCAGACCGGGCGAGTGCCGAAGACACCGGTCTCCGTCGACGCCTACACCGAGCTGATGTTCGACGACGAGGAGTTTCTGTCGCGCGAGGAAGCAGAGTACCGGCAGAAGGTCGGCTCGCTGCAGTTCGCGGCCACCACGACGAGGCCCGACATTGCCTTCACTTGGAGCAAGCTCGGATCCAGCCTGACAGTGCGGAGCGACAACCACTGGCGTGAGGTCGATCGCTGTCTGCACTACCTCGCTGAAACTCGTGACGCCGCTCTGGAGTTCGGCGGCGGACCAGAGTCGCTGTGTCTGGTCGGCTATGCAGATGCCGACGACGCTGGTGATAAGCAGAACTGGACGAGCACGGGCGGCTACATTTTCATCTTTGGAGGAGTCGTAGTTTCCTGGTCGAGCCAGCGCATCAAATGCGCGACGCTCTCGTCGACCGAATCAGAGTACGTCGCGGCCACGGAAGCTGGCAAGGAGGCTCGCCGTCTGCGCTTCCTCCTTGCAGAGTTCCGACTGCTCGACCCAAGGAAGCCGACTGTTCTGCACGTGGACAACCAGTCGGCAATCACTGTCGTAGAGGGCTTGGGGCTCAAGGGCAACCTCAAGCACATGGAGCGACGTTACGCCTGGCTGCACCATATGGTGAAGCGCGGGAAGATTGCTCTGCAGTACATCCCGACCACCGAGCAGCCGGCAGATTTTCTGACGAAGGCGCTGCAATTTCCGGCTTTCAACTGGTGCTCCAACGCAATCAACCAAGTGCGTCTGGCCGACGTGGGCGACGGGGATGACATGGTGCAGCAGTAGGTGTCGTGCCCTTCTGCACGGCTGGTGCGGTGATCTGCGTGCTATGTGTTGGGTGCACCCAGAAGGAATTTTCTCCTTGTATTCTATTCCTCTGGGTTCTGGGTGGACCTTGTGTGTGGGTGCCCAAGCGTGAGCTGGGCAGGGGAGTGTCGAAGAGAAAGGCCCCGCCCTTGCTTGGGCGCAGCCGATCTCGCCGTCGACGAGAAGTTCGCGACGGATTGGTCGACGAAATGGGCTTCTGCAGTTCGACGGAAGTTGCGGTCGAGCGAGCTCTGCGCGACGAGCTCTGCGCGACGATCTCTGGTCGACGATCTCTGCGAGACAAGCTCCCGTCGAAGAGCGCTGGTCGACGATCCTGGTCGAGGAACTCTGGTCGAAGAGTTCGGGTCGCAGAACTCTGGTCGAAGAGTTCGGGTCGAGGAGCTCTGCTCGGCGAACGTTGTTCGACCGAGCGATGTCGAGCTGATCGACCGAATTCGCAGAGTTGTGCGAAGCTCTGCGGAGGCGTGCAAACTTTCGCCCAGGAGGTTTTGGCAAAGTTCTACCTGCGGAATGGCATCACGTGGTCGACGGTGTGCACCTGGCGAAACCGACGACACGTTTTCTACCTGGCACCTGCGCAATGTGCCTGACTGTGAAACCGCCAACCTGCACCTACTTGGTAGGTGCGCAGATCTGCGCAGATAGACAACATTCGACAGCAGATAGTTACCTGCGACTGCAGATAGTCACCTGCGACTTCAGTGCTGGCAGACCGCGCGTAGTGCAACGCTGGCAGACAACTCTGCTGCAGTGTTGGCAAGCTGCTCTTCTGCTGCGCTGGCAGATTTCGCCCTTGCTAGGTGTTGCATGCCATTCTAGTCCTCTTGTTCTGCATGCCTCAATTGTACTATCAACTTTTCAATGCAAGTTGTTCTTTCAACTTCCTTAGTGGAATTCTTGCCAAACTTCTCTGTGAACACAAGCAAGAAGTAAGAACGTTAAGTGCAAGCTACGATCACTCGCACAACCCCGTGCCCTCCACCGTAGTCCACTCCCGTTGTGTAGTGACTCTCCGCACTCCCCCACCCCGAAGAAGACTACTTTTCGGATACTACTGCGCGTCGGTGCAAAGCGAGACTACGAGCTGCACTCACTAGAATTATCTACTACCTTCCTCCAGGCAGCCTGCACGAGCAGATATGGATCCTCCGTCCTCCAAGCTTCACTGGCTCTTTCCCTCGTGGGACCAGGTGGAGCCTTTGTAGACCTCTCTATGGTCGACGCCAAGCTCCCCGAGAGTGGAATGACACACTGCGTACCAATCTTGCTGACTTCGACTTCTTCCCGTCCTCTATTGACCCTTCTCTCTTTGTTCACACGGGACGGATGCCGTTATTTATCTTTGTTAACGTCGACGACTTGGTCTTTGTTACTGCACACGGGCTTGCTCTGGCTTCAATGAAGGCCGAATGGCTGAAGAGACACACTTGCACTAACTTGGGTGAGCTGCGCAACTATATTGGCTTGTATATTACCAGAGACAGAGCAGCACGCACCATTTCTCTAACCCAAACGCACATGGTGCAACAGGTCCTTCAGCGCTTCAACTTTCAGTTCCCCTCTGCACAGCCCACTCCTCTCGCTCTTGACCATAAGCTCACGACTCATGTTCCAGTTGAGCTGGCTGAGCCTAGTGGTCCAAACGCAGAGATTGTGGGTTGCCTCATGTACCTAATAACTTTTTCTCATCCATACATAGCATATCCTCTCAGCATTATGGCTCACTTTGCTGCGACCTCGCCACGCTTGGTCGACTTCCGTGGCACCGCTGCAAAGCCAATGACGAGGGTAAGTCACGCGCCGACTTGTGGGCGCTGGGGACATTACCTGGTCGACACTGTTATGCAGGGGTGCGCAGACGCCGCCCATGAGGTTTTGGCGAAGTCGGTTTGCAGGCTGGTATCCTGTCGGCATGTGGCCGATTTGGCACCTGCGCAATATGCGTGATGGCACACAACGTGCTCAACATCTACAAGCACCTACGAAGTAGGTGCCCGCACATATGCTTGCAGCCACCTGCACTTTTAACGCTGGCAAGCCGCCTCACTGTAGCGTTGGCAAGCCGCCCTGGTTCAGCACTGGCATGTCGCTGATTTGCAATGCTGGCAAGCGGCATCCCAGCCACGCTGGCACGGTGCCGACTTGCAGTCCTGGCATGCCGCCCCCGTGCTGCGCTGGAGGTCAACCTGCCTGTGTGCTAAGTTGCAAGGCCTCTGATGTAGTCGTTGTTGCCATTGCCTTTGCGTAATTCGATACGGTATTCAACTTTTGCTAGTTGAACTATTGCCAACTTTCTCCGCGAACACAAGCAAACGCTACGATCACTCGCTCCACCCATGCTTTCCCCCATAGTCCAGCTCCCGGTGTAGGGTGACTCTCCGCACCAGGCAACTGCTAAGAGGGTAGCGCTTTACTTGGCGGGCACATCAGGCATGGGGCTTGTGCTTGGTGGACGACAGCCCGTTTGACTTACCGGGCACACTGATGCGTCGTAGGAAGACGACGAGGAAACTCGCAGGTCGTCTCAGGAGGTCGAGGCGCACGTCATCTATTGCTTCGTCCAACGTTGAGCAGATATCTACGCTGGTGCCATGGCTGCTCAGGGCTTTGCCTGCTGACCTTGTTGACTAGTCTTGTGACCACTTGCGGCAGAGGTGTTTAGTAGTGCCGCCCTGAGTTGCTTCTTGCATGCCACGCATTGTCCACCCCCCGTTACACTTACGTAGGTGTTACATTTGGTAGCCTAGAGTTAGGGTTGCCTATTTGTACCTATCCTTCCTCATTCAATGCACATTCTGACATTTTTTTCTCAAGTCTTCCGCTGTATTAAAAACTCGTCACCTTATCTTATCCAACTGATTCCTTGGTTACTTTAACATATAAACTGGGCCATGCTTCCAAGGTGCCCTGCGTACATTTATGTTTTTTATATGGTAGTTTTTTTGCAGTACCGGTAAATCACAGAGTCAGAATATTAGGTGTCAATAAATAGGTACTGCTAGTGCCATGCCGGAAATACCAGGCTCACGCATTTTTCCTCAAGCTCATTCAACTATGCTTCTTTTACATGTTACTTCCAACTTACAAATATTCATCCTCTTAGCGCGCCCTCTCTAAACGCTTTCGCCCTCCCAAACCTTCAATACCATCCTAGCTTCGTCTCTGTTCCGCATCTCCCACTGCGCTACGGCACTCAGTATTTCACTCTCGCCACGTAATCCCCTCCCCATAAAATGGCGCCGGTAGCTGCCATCATACTGCCATCATACTGCCATCATGCTGCCATCATGCTGCCATCATGCTGCCATCATACTGCCATCATACTGCCATCATACTGCCATCATACTGCCATCATACTGCCATCATACTGCCATCATACTGCCATCATACTGCCATCATACTGCCATCATACTGCCATCATACTGCCATCATACTGCCATCATACTGCCATCATACTGCCATCATACTGCCATCATACTGCCATCATACTGCCATCATACTGCCATCATACTGCCATCATACTGCCATCATACTGCCATCATACTGCCATCATACTGCCATCATACTGCCATCATGCTGCCATCATGCTGCCATCATGCTGCCATCATGCTGCCATCATGCTGCCATCATGCTGCCATCATGCTGCCATCATGCTGCCATCATGCTGCCATCATGCTGCCATCATGCTGCCATCATGCTGCCATCATGCTGCCATCATGCTGCCATCATGCTGCCATCATGCTGCCATCATGCTGCCATCATGCTGCCATCATGCTGCCATCATGCTGCCATCATGCTGCCATCATGCTGCCATCATGCTGCCATCATGCTGCCATCATGCTGCCATCATGCTGCCATCATGCTGCCATCATGCTGCCATCATGCTGCCATCATGCTGCCATCATGCTGCCATCATGCTGCCATCATGCTGCCATCATGCTGCCATCATGCTGCCATCATACTGCCATCATACTGCCATCATACTGCCATCATACTGCCATCATACTGCCATCATACTGCCATCATGCTGCCATCATGCTGCCATCATGCTGCCATCATGCTGCCATCATGCTGCCATCATGCTGCCATCATGCTGCCATCATGCTGCCATCATGCTGCCATCATGCTGCCATCATGCTGCCATCATGCTGCCATCATGCTGCCATCATGCTGCCATCATGCTGCCATCATGCTGCCATCATGCTGCCATCATGCTGCCATCATGCTGCCATCATGCTGCCATCATGCTGCCATCATGCTGCCATCATGCTGCCATCATGCTGCCATCATGCTGCCATCATGCTGCCATCATGCTGCCATCATGCTGCCATCATGCTGCCATCATACTGCCATCATGCTGCCATCATGCTGCCATCATACTGCCATCATACTGCCATCATACTGCCATCATACTGCCATCATACTGCCATCATACTGCCATCATACTGCCATCATACTGCCATCATACTGCCATCATACTGCCATCATACTGCCATCATACTGCCATCATACTGCCATCATACTGCCATCATACTGCCATCATACTGCCATCATACTGCCATCATACTGCCATCATACTGCCATCATACTGCCATCATACTGCCATCATACTGCCATCATACTGCCATCATACTGCCATCATACTGCCATCATACTGCCCTTCCTCTCCTCTCCCCCTCTCCCCCATTCCTCCTTTTCCCTGACAACCCACGGCAGCAGGCAGCGCCTTTGTGTCGGCTTCCAAGGACCGCACGCTACGCCTCTGGCAGGTGGGTGCCTCCCCTCCCCCTCTTCTCCTCTCCCCAACTCCCCTCCCCCTCTTCTCCTCTCCCCCACTCCTCTCCTCCTCTTCTCCTCTCCCCCACTCCCCTCCCGCGCTACTCCCTTCCTCTTATCCTTCTCAACCGATGACAGCAGCCAGCGTTTTTGTGTCGTCTTTGAAGGAAAGGACTGCACGCTGTGCCTCTGGCAGGTGGGTGCATGAGTGCCTTGCTGTGGTGCGATTTTTCTTGTACCATTTCAATGAGAACCCTCAAATGTGAATCCTCAAATCTGAGCCTTCAAATGTGACCGTTGCCAGGTGGAAGCCACAACAGCTCACCTCCCTCACCGCCTCGTCTGGCCGGCCGCCTCCCCGACTGTCCCTCTTCTTACGTCTGCCTCTCCCACTCCTTCCTTCCCCCGCTCTTTCTCTCTCCCTTCCTCTGCCAGCTCGCAGGAGGCTACCACCGCCCCTCCCTCGCTGCGGTGACTTTTGAGTCGACTACAAAATCTTACCTCTGCCCCTTCCCCTCCCTCTCCGCTCTCCCTCCCTCCCCCGCTCTCTCTCCCTCCCTTCCTCGCTGCCAGCTGGCAGCAGACAGCACCGAGGCGCCCACCGCCCCTCCCTCGCTGCGCGCATCGGTGGTGACAGTGATGTGAGGCCACACGGCTGCCGTGCAGTGCGCTGCTGTGAACGCACGTGCTAATAAGGTACGGTCATGGTTACACACATCCTCTTTCACACATACACATGTGGTGCTTGATGTGCACATACACATGTATGTGGTGCTTGATTTGATGCGCTGCTGCCATAAATGGATGGATGGATCCATGGCAGAGGCTGTGTGTGACGGGAGGCCACTTGACGGCTGTGCAGTGCACTACTGTCAACGCACGTACCAATAACGTAGGAGAGACACCCAGAAACATGCTTGAACGCACGCATAAAGTATGTCACACACACACGCCTTCACACACCTTGCTACACGCTTAAGAAAGCTGTGTGCCTTCATATGCCCATGCATCGTGTGGTTCTTCTGACAGAGTCCATACACGCGTTCATATGTGGCCTTTTCTGTCCTGAACGCTTTCATACACGACTTTTTGACCTTTTGTGTCTGGCTTTCTGACCGAAATTATGTTTTCTTCATACAACCTTCTCTGTTCTAGTTGAATGTAAGTCTTCGATTTGCTTTTCCATGCGGCTGGCACAGTACAGCACAGCACAGCACCATCAAGCTTTGCTCGCTGCCTCCTCTCCTCTCGAATGGTCCTTCATTGTGATAACATGCAATACAACGAGCTAGTTTAGAGAATCAGGTACAGGCATGCAATGGGGCTGCCTAAGGCAGCTCAAAGTCCAGCTCGAGGATGTGCAGAATGTCTTCCGTGTCGAGGGGCTCGTCCTGGTGGGCAGATGTGGGAGCCTCGGCCTCAAAGGCCTTTAGGGTCTTGGCGCAGAGGGCATTTGCTTGGCCCCTCTGCAGTGCGATCGACCACCACTGTCGGTAAGAATGAAACAGCTTCAGCGCCTCCCGTGAGGTAGGCTCAGCGTTGTGGAGCCTTTTTGCCGCCAGATTTGCGCAAAGGCGCATGAATTCGAATACCCCGGGGGAGCAGCACCCGTAAGTCTCTACTGCCATTGCAATAAACGCCACCCATAACTGCCTGTTGCGGTATTTATACTTCTTTGCCCTTGCTGCCACCCGAGCAGCCCACCCCACACCCCGCTGAGCTGTCTCGTCCTGTGTGGAGATGGGGTCGGTCACCGTTACGTCCATGAGCCACACCACCCCTGAATCTGGGTGGCGGATTGCGAGGTCCGCCTTGAGGCCCTCCACCGGCGTGTAGAGTGTTGTTTCCTTTTGAACCGCGAAGCCCGACTCCGCCGCAATCCGCTCGCACTCATCCCTGAGCGCATGGTGAGTCCCTGTTCGTCCCTTCCCCGTTCCGCACCGCAGTAGGTGGTTTGGCAGGCGCGGGTCCGGTATCTCCACCTGTTTGTTGCAGTCACAGCAGCCCGGGACGAGCTGTGGCAGGCCGAGGCGGAAGGCAGCCATTGGCGTGAAGTGGTGGGACGGTAGGTGGTGGGGTTTGGCGATCGGCAAGGACATGAGCCAGTCCCCTGCCCCCGGCCCGATGAGGGATTGCAGTCTCTGTGTGTGACCGAGCAGAGGGTTCAGCGCCATCCTCCTGCTCTCCTGCAGCTGCATCGTGGCCCTGGCTGCGTGGACGTGGAGGGAGAGGGAGTGCTGAAGTTTTGCTAGTTCCTGGGGGAAGGTGTTGGGGCCGAGGTGTGGTGGGGGACCAAGCCGCCCACTTGGCGTTTGAGTCGACTCAAAAGAGTTGACTTTTGAGTCGACTCAAAAGTCGCCTGGGGGAAGGTGTTGGGGCCGAGGTGTGGTGGGGGACCAAGCCGCCCACTTGGCGTTTGAGTCGACTCAAAAGAGTTGACTTTTGAGTCGACTCAAAAGTCGCCTGGGGGAAGGTGTTGGGGCCGAGGTGTGGTGGGGGACCAAGCCGCCCACTTGGCGGCGTTGTGGCGGAGGCCGAGCGGAGAGAGGGCCGCGGTGAGGCTGTTGAAGGCGTCGGTGCAGTCGGGTCCTGGGCCGAGCAGCGTGATATCGTCGGCGTAGGCGAGCACGACGACTGCTGGGTGAGCGGCGACCACTGCCTTTAGAGCAGGGTGGATTGCGGCGGCGAAGAGGAGGGGGGCCATTGGGTCCCCTTGGCGCACCCCTCTTGAAGAACAGAGGTTGTCGTCGTTGAAGGGTCGATGATGAGTTCGGAAGGGGCGCCATAGGAGCTTCTTGTGAAGGGGACGAGGAACTCCAGAGGTGAGTCCCGGCGGCCCTCCAAGACAGCTCCCCTCTCCACCGCGTTGAAGGCGTTTGTGATGTCGATTTGGAGGGCGAGATGGCTGGCGTTTTCCTCGAGGTAGGTGCGTGTGGCATGAATAATCGCCTCCGCACCGCCAGGCGTGGCATCACCGTACTGGATGGGGGCGAAGTGGCGGCAGGCGAAGGGCGCGGCGAGGAGGAGTGCCGCCTTGGCGATGACGCGGTGGATCACCTCGCCCACCGCTATGGGGCGGGTTCCGCCCTCGGGTTTTGAAAAAGCTAGAAGTCTGGAGGCGGTGAGGAGCCTCGCTGTTTCCTTGGATAGCTTGCCTGCGAGCGCCGTGTTGATCAAGGCCAGCAGGTGTTCAGCCACGTCGGGGTGGCGGGTGGCTGCGTTTCTCACGTGTTCGAATGTCATTCCACTGGGACCTGCCCCTACTCCGTTCTTGCATGTCGCGAGAATTCGCCGCAAGTCCCTCAGCGTGATTGCTGGCGCAGAGGGGATGGAGTGGGTGTCGAGCCATTGGGGTGGTTCTGTTGTGCTCAGGGGGTGGCGCAGGCGTAGGGCCTTGAGAATTTCAGGTGAGTTGGGGCTCACAGGTGTACTTTCCAGGGCCTTGGCCAGGCTTCCCTTTTTCGCCAACCCCGCCGCCCTCGCCAGTTTCCCCGCGTCATCAGGTGCGTGTCTGGGTCCAGGTGGGAGGTTGATCGCGTCGCAGGCATTGGAGTAAAGTTCGCCCACCTCCCTTGCCGAAAAAGGAGCAGGCGTGCAGATATTGCGGCCCAATCAGGTTTGCGGGTTGAGCTGGCACAGAGTGTCAGACGTGGGAGGAAAAGGAGGAGGGTCCAGGCTTGGAGGGAGTCAGGATCCCGAGCCAAGCGCAGGAGACAAGTGGCGAAGGTGTCCCGGATAATTCACTCACTCTCCTTTCTCTCTCCCCTCTGCCTGCCACTCTTACCCCTCTCTTCCCTCGTCTTCCCACCCCAGCTGGCATCACGTGGCTAGGACATCACAGCACCATCAAGCTCTGGTCGCTGCCTCCTCTATCCGCCCCATTTAATCCCACTCTCTCCTGCCTTTCCCTCTCTCCCCCCTCCCCTCCCTCTGCCCTGCCCTCTCCCCCCACCACAGCTGGCATCAGGCGGCTGGGACAGCTCCATCAAGCTCTGGTCAGGTCGCTGCCTCCTCTCCCCTCCCCTCCCCTACCTTCTCTCACTGTATCCCCTCTACTCTCTCCCCCCACCACAGCTGGCATCAGGCGGCTGGGACAGCTCCATCAAGCTCTGGTCAGGTCGCTGCCTCCTCTCCCCTCCCCTCCCCTACCTTCTCTCACTGTATCCCCTCTACTCTCTCCCCCCACCACAGCTGGCATCAGGCGGCTGGGACAGCTCCATCAAGCTCTGGTCAGGTCGCTGCCTCCTCTCCCCTCCCCTCCCCTACCTTCTCTCACTGTATCCCCTCTACTCTCTCCCCCCACCACAGCTGGCATCAGGCGGCTGGGACAGCTCCATCAAGCTCTGGACTCTACCTCCTCTATCCGCCCGTTCTAATCCCACTCTCTCCCCAGGCTCTCTTCTCTTCCCTCGCTCCTCTCCTGCTTCCCTCTCCCCCCACCACAGCTGGCATCAGGCGGCTGGGACAGCACCATCAAGCTCTGGTCGCTGCCCAAGCTGGGAGCCAATGCAGGAAGGCGGGGAGGGGGAGGGGGGGGAGGAGGGGACGGAAGCGCAGGTGGCGATGGGAGTGGGGGAATGGGGGAGGACGCGGGAGGAGAGGGGGAGGAGGAGGGGGGGGAAGCGGGAGGGGTGGAGGGAGTGGGGCAAGCACGGAAGCGAGTGCGGACGGCTGCAGGGGCAGTTGAGGCAGAGGGCTTGGAGGTGCGTATACCCATGCTCCTTGCCTTCCATTGTCGTTGGTGACTATTTTGTGTGTGTGTGTTTTTAGCTGGTTGCTGCCTGCTGCCTGCTGCTTGCTGCAGGGGCTGTGGAGGCAGAGGGTGTGGAGGTACACCCATGCGCCTTGCCTTCTATTCGCATCAGGGACTGCTGACTGTTCATTTTCCTAATGCTGTCTGCCCTTTGCTGCTTTCTGCTTGCTCCTTGCTGATTGCGGCATGCTGCATGGGTCATTTTTTTCGAAGCCAGTTCTTGTATGTGCTGCCTGCAGCATGGTCTTGCCCCGGCTTGCTTCATTCCTTCGCTCCTCATTCTGCCTCATCCTCCTCAGCCGCTCTCTCTACCTCTCTCCCCTCTCCCCTCTCCCCTCCCTCCTGTCTCCCCCCCTCCTGCTCCCCCCCATCTCACCAGCTAACCCCGGACTGGACCTCTCTTCAGAAGCGCACACAAAATGCGAGGCGGGCGTGGCATGGCTTGCTCTGTGCAACTCTGCTTCCCCTCACTCCATTTTGTTGCCTCTCTCCCTCTCTCCCTTCCCCTCTCTCCATTCGCCTCGGGCCTCACCCCAAAGGCGCACACGTGGTGCGTGGCAGGCCTGGCATGGCATTGCACATAAGTTTTTCTCCTCACAAATCTGCTTCTCCACTTCCCCCTCCCCACCCCGCCAGCTCACCCCAGATCTCTCACTAAGAGTGCACACGCAGTGCGTAGCCGGCCTGGCATGGCCGCTGCAGAGCTCATTGCATTTCTCCTTCTCCTCACTCATTTTTCCCTCCGCCATTCGTACCCGCTCCTTCCGTCCAGCTCACCCCAGACCTCTCTTTAGAGGCGCACGCACAGTGCGTGGCGGGCCTGGCCAGACTTTCTCCTCACAATTCCGTTTCTCCCCTTCCCCGTCCGCACCTCGCCTGCTCACCCCAGACCTCTCTCTAGACGCGCACACTCAGTGCGTGGCGGGCGTGGCATGGCCGGAGTGACTTTAGAGTCGACTCAAAAGTCAGTGCGTGGCGGGCCTGGCATGGAAGAGGAGCTGACCTCGTCACAACTCTGCTTCGCCTCACTCTTTTCTCCCCTTCCTCCCTCTCTCCCCTTCCCCTTCCCTCCCCAACCCCCTCCTCGCCCTTCACCTTCTCTCCCCTCCTCATCTCGCCAGCTCACCCCAGACCTCTCCCTAGACGCGCACACGCAGTGCGTGGCGGGCGTGGCATGGCCGGCGCAGGGCTCCTCGCTCTTCTCCGTCTCATGGGACCACTCGCTGCGCGCATGGGACGTGGACGCTGCTTCTGCTGTGTCTGTTCGGGTGCGTGGTGTGCGTGGTCTGTGGGGTGGGGGGGTTACCTGGGTAGGTATAATGCATGCACCAGCATTCACTCGATACTCTTCTCTGTCTCATGAGACCACTCCCTGCGTTCCTGGGACGTCGAAGCTGCTTCTGCTGTGTCTGTGCGGGTGCGTGGTGTGCGTCTGTGGGTATGTGGTGTATGTGGTTTGTGGGGTAGCCTGGGTACGTAAAGTGTGTGCGTCAACATTCACTCTGTGCTCTTCTCTGTGTCGTGGCATCACGGCTCGTGGGATATGGAGGCTGCTGCTGCAGTGACTGTGCAGGTATGTGCATCACCATGGGCTGTGTCAGTTGTGTGGATACAAGGAAACCATTCACATTTTTTTCTGCCTGTCGTGGGTCGTGGAGGCTGCTTCTGCTGTCACCATGCGGGTGGGTACCAGCCATGCCATGCCATGCCATGCCATGCATGGCGCGTATGTGCAGTGCCATGCCATGCACCATGGCCTCTTTCAATAGTGTGGCTGTAGGGCAACCATGCACACTCGTCACTCGTGGGATGTGGTTGCTGTTTCTGCCTCAGTGTCCATGCACACGCATACATAACCATGGCATGTGCGATCGCTGCCCTTCCTATGGGCTCTAGTGTGATCCATGCAACCCTCCCGTTTCCCCCTGTTTTGAGTCGACTTAAAACACGAATCGCTGCCCTTCCTATGGGCTCTGGTGTGATCCATGCAACCCCCCCCCCGTTTCCCCCTTCTCACTTCAGACAAGCGCGCATCCGCTGCTGGTGGTGGCAGCAGGGGGGGGCGGGATGGCGTCGCTGGTGGCAGTGGGGGGCGCGCACCCCACCATGCTGCTCTGGGACATGCGCGCTGCCACGTGTGAGTGTGGTGGCTTGCTGTGAGGGTATGAGTGGTGTACGGGCCAGGCCATGTGGGGGAGGGAGGAGGGAGGAGGGAGGAGGGAGGAGGGAGGAGGGAGGAGGGAGGAGGGAGGAGGGAGGAGGGAGGAGGGAGGAGGGAGGAGGGAGGAGGGAGGAGGGAGGAGGGAGGAGGGAGGAGGGAGGAGGGAGGAGGGAGGAGGGAGGAGGGAGGAGGGAGGAGGGAGGAGGGAGGAGGGAGGAGGGAGGAGGGAGGAGGGAGGAGGGAGGAGGGAGGAGGGAGGAGGGAGGAGGGAGGAGGGAGGAGGGAGGAGGGAGGAGGGAGGAGGGAGGAGGGAGGAGGGAGGAGGGAGGAGGGAGGAGGGAGGAGGGAGGAGGGAGGAGGGAGGAGGGAGGAGGGAGGAGGGAGGAGGGAGGAGGGAGGAGGGAGGAGGGAGGAGGGAGGAGGGAGGAGGGAGGAGGGAGGAGGGAGGAGGGAGGAGGGAGGAGGGAGGAGGGAGGAGGGAGGAGGGAGGAGGGAGGAGGGAGGAGGGAGGAGGGAGGAGGGAGGAGGGAGGAGGGAGGAGGGAGGAGGGAGGAGGGAGGAGGGAGGAGGAGGAGGAGGAGGGAGGAGGGAGGAGGGAGGAGGGATGGTTGTCGTGGGAACATGTGCTCTTTCCCCAGTGAGGGTGCTCACCCTACCATCCTGCTGTGGGACATGCGCGCTGCCACGTGTGAGTGTGCTGTGAGGGTGTGAGGGTTGGGCAAGGGTGTGAGGTGAGGGTTGGACAAGGGTGTGAGGGTTGGGCAAGGGTGAAGTGTGGGTGTCATTTGAAGGGACAATTCGTTCTTATCTGTTCACATCCCACCCTTGTGTTTCCATCTTCCAAGCACATACCCCCTCCTCGTCTTCACCATACCCTCCATCATACCCTCCCCTTCCCCCTTCCCCTTGTGAGCAACTGTTATGCAAGTGACACTTCCTAGAGCCGCTCTCCCCTCCTCCCAACTCCCACCTCCCTCATCCCTCCTCCCTCATCCCTCCTCCCTCCTCCCTCCTCCCTCCTCCCTCATCCCTCCTCCCTCATCCCTCCTCCCTCATCCCTCCTCCCTCCTCCCTCCTCCCTCCTCCCTCCTCCCTCATCCCTCATCCCTCCATCATCCCTCATCCCTCCTCCCTCATCCCTCATCCCTCCTCCCTCATCCCTCATCCCTCATCCCACCTCCCATCCCTCATCCCTCATCCCTCCTCCCTCCTCCCTCATCCCTCCTCCCTCCTCCCTTTTCAAACCCCCCTCTCCAGCCGTGCTCTCTCCATCGATCCAGCTGCTGGGTCACACGGATTGGATCTCCTCCCTCGCATGGTAACGTGTGGTTAGGATTGGATCTCCTCCCTCGCATGGTAACGTGTGGTTAGGATTGGATCTCCTCCCTCGCATGGTAACGTGTGGTTAGGATTGGATCTCCTCCCTCGCATGGTAACGTGGGGCCAAGAGCACTCATAGTGTGTGTGCAATACTACCATGTGCATACATTCTTCTTTAATTAGACAACGCTCACTACTGCTGCTGCTGGTTCGTTCGTCTTTTCCTGGAAACGGAGGTTGGTGGAACCATCCATCCATGTTAGCGAGCAGCAATGTGGGTGAAGTTCTTCCATGCTAGAGAATGTCTGAGTTGCTGACATGGCAGTTGACATGGCAGTTGACATGGCAGTTGACATGGCAGTTGACATGGCAGTTGACATGGCAGTTGACATGGCAGTTGACATAGCAGTTGACATGGCAGTTGACTGCTGTCCAATTCCACAAACAAAAATGGTTGTGAATGGGTTGTTATGGTGTCAATAAGCTCATGCCTACACTGGTTTCATTCCCTTCGTTTCCATGCTTGCCTCACTTGTTTCTGTCCTACTTGTTCTC
This sequence comes from Closterium sp. Naga37s-1, assembly GCA_947471745.1. Taxonomy (NCBI): domain Eukaryota; kingdom Viridiplantae; phylum Streptophyta; class Zygnematophyceae; order Desmidiales; family Closteriaceae; genus Closterium; species Closterium sp. Naga37s-1. Next base: position 2,222,924 of record CANJKZ010000169.1, on the reverse strand, counting down.
CATAATTATCCCTTATCACACTGCCTTGCCTCCTCTCCCCTCCAGGTCCCCATCCAACCCTCTCCTCTCCTCTTCCTACGATGGTTCGCTCAAGATCTGGGATCTTCGCTCCACTGTATGTCACCACTCCCCTGTCCCCTCGTCCCCCCTCCCTTATGCTCCCCATGCCCCATGAAGTTGCTTCACCCCTTGGGCTGCATGTGTACGCTCTGTTGTGTACTCTCTGTTGTGTACATGCATGCAGCCCAAGGGGTGCATGTTACCAGTCTCATGTTGTGAGGCGCAACTTGAAAGCTTTTTAATAACTTTCAGAAAGCTCTTACATCGCTTCCAAGGCGCTGTACAATTCCACAACGCACTCATGTGTATCGTCGGCACCATTGCCAATGCTCGTGCATGGTTCGCCGTACTCTCTCCCAGTCCGGACCATTTCGTGCCAGTTATGTGTGTTTCAAAGTGCAAGTGCACAGGCTCGTGTGAGTGCAGCCATGGGCCCCACATGCTGCCATCCTGCTTCTAACTCAGCATGTCTCTCACCCCCATGCCTCTCTTCCAAACGTTCAGGTGCCGCTTCACACGGTCAAAGCTCACTCGGATAAGGTACGGCTAAAGCCTTCATGCCATCATGTCATGTCTGCTTTGTTTCCATGCCTTCATGCCCTCATGCCTTCACGCCTTCACGCCTGCATGCGCTAGTGTCTTCCATGCCTTTCGCTCGTCTGTGCATGCCACGTCATCATGTTGTCATGTCATCAACACATTGAGTGCCAATGTATACGTGCTGGCCAAGGACGCTGGCAACGCCCTTCCAGCAGCTCCATCTGCCATTTCGAAATATGCACACACAGAGTGATTTAGTAGTAATATATATATATATATACATATATATATATATAAGAAGAAGTCCGCCATTCCGCACCTTGCATGGATGGAGTGACCATTGATCACTTGACACATCAAATCCATCCGTTCATGGGTTATGCACGTGATACCTTCATGCGCTGTGGATGGCTTTTACTGCATGCGTGGCCTTTTCACGCACATGTGCCTTACTGCACCCAGATAGCACACAAACGTGCCTTGTCATACACACATGTCATGTCACTGCCCCTTGCACACATGTCCTTACCCCTGATGCCTTGTTTTGATACAATGAATTGTATGCACCTTTGGGGTGGGCAGGTGCTGTGTGCTGACTGGTGGCAGGGCGGCAACGCTGTGGTCAGTGGGGGAGCCGACAACCACCTGCGCATCTTCACCCACCACTCATAAAATGACACGTGTCATGTTAACATCCCTGCATCTTCACCCACCACTTATGACATGACCCATCTCAACCTCACCGCATCGTGACTCACCACTCCTGAGATGACACAATTTCTGAGGCGCCAAGGCCACAAGCCTCCTCCACTTTTTTCATATCCCCTTTACAGTGCCTGACTCCCTATAGGTCTGCTCAAGTTGTGTAGTGTAGCTTTCATGTTCCTGTTGTTGGGCTGAGAAAAAGCCCTTAGGATCTTTGCAGGGGGTGAACTCTGGGTAGGATTGATGTAATAGCGGAAGCCTTAATGAAGTAATTGAACCACCTTGCGCTAGTATGTGAGGGCAAAGTAGATTAATTAAAACAGAGAGATACAAGATTATATATACGAGTACAAGGAATATGAAGGGTTACAGTTATAACTGTTTTACTGTTGCTGTTGCGGTTCGATACAGTGACGACTCGGGCAACTGCTCTGTAGCGAGTCAGTTGTGTGTCCTTGCTGTCGCGCTGTACTTTGTCAGGTCAAAGGTCGCTGACCTTTGGCTTTCGCGTAACCTCCAACGGTTGCTTTTCAACCTCCGAGGGTTGACTCGCCGGTGCTTCGATATGCTTCGCTTCGTTTGTGCCTTAGTGTTTCGACACGACAGAGGCGCTTAAGATCGATTGTTTCCAACACTCCCCTTCGCTTCTGGAGTGTCGCTGCTGGTGACGTGGCTCTGTCCAGTCAGCAGCATGCAGTACTCGAACTTCTGCTTTCCGAGCTTCTTGGTCAAGTTGTCAGCTACCATCTCGGACGTGGGGCAGTATGACAGCTCGAGCCTTCCTTTCTCGATCTCGTCCTTCACGAAGAAATATCGCAGGGCGATGTGTTTCGTCCTGTTCGCGAAGCCGTTCTTGTTGGCGATGCGAATTGCCGACTGGTTGTCGCAGAACAGAGTGAAGCTGGGTAACTGAGCCAGCTTCGCTTCTTCCAGCAGTTCGCGAAGGTAAAGTCCTTCCTTGGTGGCTGAACAAAGTGCAATATATTCTGCTTCAGCTGACGAGAGGGCGATTAATTCCTGCTTGCTCGACTGCCATGAGATAGGTCCGATAGGTTCGAGGCGGTAGATGTAACCGGTGCGGGAGCGCCTGTTGTCGGAGTCGCCAGCGTGATCGGCGTCGACGTAGCCGATTAACTTAGGCGGTGTAGTTGCGTTCTTGTAGTAAGTTAGGCCGATCGTCGGGGTGCTGACGAGGTAGTGAAGAGCGCGGTCGAGTTCTGCTAGATGTTCCGCTTCAGGCCTCTTGAGGTAGGTGGCGAGCTGACTTGCAGAATACGATAGGTCCGGGCGGCAGGTGACAGCTGCGAAAAGAAGGCATCCCAGTTTCCTAGGGTAGTCGCGTATGCCGGCGGGCTTAAGTAGAGCGGAGCTTCCTTTGCTGCTTCCTGTCGTGTAGCGGTACGGTGTGGAGATGGCGGTCGGTGTGAGTGCGAAGCGCTTGGTGATGGTGTCTGCGTATTTCGCGGCACTGAGGTGGATCACGTCTTCCTCTTCTCGGATGTTGAGACCGAGGTACTGTGTGACGGTAGATGAGACCGTGAGCGTGAGGTCCTTCTGTAGCTCCCCTTCGAACCAGGTTGTGATGCCGTCGGTCGAGCCGATGTAGAGTAGATCGTCTACGTAGACGATTAACAGGATGTAGTCGGTGTTCTTCGTGAGCCGGTACATGCCCTGATCATGCGGTAGTTGTTTGAAGCCGATGCGAATGAGGCGAGCGTGCAGGTATTGTTGCCATAGCCGCGGAGCTTGCTTGATGTCGTAGAGCGACTTCAGCAGCTGACAGATTTGATTGGGCTCACCGTTGGAGCCGTGCGGTAATTCGACGAAGATTTCTGCGTCAACAAGTGCGTAGAGGAATGCGTTCGCGACGTCGATTTGTCGCAGCTTCTTCTTCTTCATGGCGGCGATCGCGAGAAGAATTCGTAATGACGTGTGTCGGCTGACTGGTGCGAACGTCTCAGTGAAGTCACGCCCGTGTTCTTGGTCGAAGCCGCGTACGACCCAGCGTGCTTTGAATTTGTCGATGGTGCCGTCCGCCTTTGTCTTCACACGGAAGACCCACTTTCCGGTGAGAATCGTCTTGTTCCGTGCCGCTCCAATGGGTACGACCTTCCAGGTATTGCGTTCCTCCAGTGCTTTCAGCTCCTTGTCCATGGCTTCGCGCCATTTTCCCTATGCTCCCCCCCCAGAGCCTGCTGAACTGTGGCAGGCTCCCTAGGAATCGCCGTGCCGTGAACCAAGGTGACGAGACCGAGAATCTGGAGTCCGCTCTGTGTGTAGCGGGGGAGTGAGGTATCCTCGGGATAAACTGCTTCATCTCCCGCTTCTGGTGTTCGGTTGAAATTTGGTCCTACGCGTTCTGCTTCGTCGGTGTTGACTTGTGCAGGTGTAACGTAACCGTTGTCAGCGAAATGGTAGTAGGCGACGGCGTTGATGCTTTCGCGTGGGTTTTCGTCGTCTATTGGCACGTCGACGGAGCAGTAGGGGAGGGGTCCGGCTTCTTCCGAGGCTCCTTCCACGTTCTGCTCGTCCCAGTCAGCTTCGTCGTCTGCCGAGGCGAAGGCTCGGGTGCCTTGAAAACCAGCGGAGCGATCGGGGTTTTCTTCTTGCAAGTTGGCAAGGTAATACCGGAGGGTGAGGTTTTCGTAGAAAATGACGTCACGTGCTGCCACTGTCTCTTTTGTCTCGACGTCGAAAATTTTCCATGCGTTGTAATGCTTTTCAATGCCCAGGTGTAGCCCCCACTGTGCGCGTTGAGAGAATCGGCCGGCTCGTGCAGATGGGGGCCGGTACTGTACCATGCAGCCGAAGACTCTTAACATTTTTGTGCTGCCCTGCTTTCCTGTCCACAGCAGGTGCGGTGATGCGTTGTTCGGGAGCGATGATGACGAGAGTAAGTTGTGCAGCATGACGGCGTGGTCCATTGCTTCGGGCCACTGGTGGTTGGGCAGGTGCATGCCACGTAGCAGCTTGCGCATGGTGTTCTGGAGGGTCCTGTTCATCCTCTCTGCTACTCCTTGCTGTTGATGGGCGTAGGGAAGGGAGATGAGACGCTTGATTCCTCTTTCAGCCAAGTACTGCTTGAACCTTTGTGAGGTGTATTCTCCTCCCCCGTCTGACTGGAAGCTCTTCAGTTTGACGCCCGATTCTCGCTCTGCTACTGGGAGCCACGCGACGAAGGCTTCGAGGGCCATGTCTTTGCTCGGAAGGTTTAGATGCTTGACGTATCGTGTGGCGGCGTCGATGAAGGTGATGGTGTAGTTGTACGCGTTTTGTCCAGGCTCGCGGTTGTACAAGATGTCGCTGTACACCTTCTCGAGTGGCGCGTAAGCTGGTGCGCTTGGGTTGTGGTGAGACGCGAACGGTTGATGTGGTAAGTCAGCTTCGGGACAGGTGAAGCATGTTCCTCGAGCTCGCTGAAGTTCTCTTTAGGAGTAGAGAGTCTTTATCGAGCACGCCTGCTCTTATCGTGTTGTTTAACACCGTGTTGCTTGGATGTCCCATTCTTGCGTGCCAAGTTCCTTCGGTGGCGCGATGTCCGGGTGAGCGCCGATACATATCGGAGTTGGAATAGAAGCTGGCGGTGAAGTTGGCGCTTCGATGAACTTCTCGTGGTGCTGGGTGTAGTTGTTGCGCGGGTGTCGGTGGTGTGTCGTCGGCGAGGAGTGGTGCCGTTGAAGGACCAGCGATTGGCGATGACGTCTCTGCTGCTGCCGATGTTGTCTTTGCTGCTGCCGGTGTTGTCTCTGCTGCTGCCGATGTTGTCTCTGCTGCTGCCGGTGTTGTCTCTGCTGCTGCCGATGTTGTCTCTGTTGCTGCCGGTGTTGTCTCTGCTGCTGCCGATGTTGTCTCTGCTGCTGCCGGGTGTTGAATCGTTGCTAATGCTCTTGTTCGTTCTGCCTCAGGGATGGTGTGCGAATGCCAGAAACCTTCGGGACTGAAGTCAGGGTCAAGATCCGGTGGGTGCGTCCAGGAGGTGAAGGTGACGACTCCGTCGCTGTCGGCGGTGCCGAGATCTGGAAGAAAGTCGAGGACGAACACGTTGTTCTTCAGCACGGCCTTGCCGATGTAAAGGCCTCCTTTCCCGTGGTACAGTTTGAACTCCTGTGTTATGCTGTCTGCTTCGAGGTGGATGCCTTTCGCCATCAGCTGACTGACGCTCAGTAAGTTGTAGCCGAGTCCCTCCGCGATTAAGACCTTTGACATCTGCAGTATAACGTTTGTTTCCCTTGACTGAAGTTGAACCACGCCTTGTCGTCGTGTGTGCAGGTTTTGATTGTTGGCGACGGTAATGACGACTTCGCGTTGAAGTTGGTGTTCGCGCTGAACGAATCGTCCCGAAGAGCACATGTGCTGCCCGCAGCAACTATCCAAGAACCAAGTATCTTTCCCGGACGGCTCACTCTGGGCGATAGCTGCGTACGTTGGGTTCGGTTGAAGTGTCTCGCGACGAGGTGTGGAGTTGTCGAGTTGCTCCTCCGGTGAGTAGTGTGGCGGTGACTCGGTGATGCAGGAGTCGCTCAGTCTTGCCATACAACGGACAATGTTTCTTGCGCCTTGTGCATGTTGTCCCGTTGATGTTGTTTGAACTTGAGCGGTGGGGTTCGCTTGTGTTGAAGTGACTTGGCTGCTTGAAGGTCGAAGCTGTCGCTGTGGCGGTGTTGACTGTTGTCGATTCGGGCAGTGTGTGCGCGGATGTCCTGAAGTCTTGCAGAGATGACAAAACGGAGGTACGGGTTTTGGTTGATGCCGATTGTTATTGTTGTTGTAACGCCGTTGAGTGTGAAACGCAAATTCGGGAACTGACGTTTTCTTCTTGTGCCGCTCCTCTTGCAGGTCCATGTCTTGCTGCTCGGCGTGAATTTCGGTGCAGAGTGCTGCTTCGGAGATCTTTCCGTGAGCTCGGAGTATGGCGCGAGTGGAGCGCCAGTGTGGAGCAAGACCGCCAATGATAACTGTCACGAAGGCGTCTTCAGATATCGACCCTCCGCATCGAAGAAGCTTGTCGCGCAACTCGCGGCATCGGCTGATATACGCCATTCCTTTCTCGCCTGGTTTCATTTCAACCGTTGTCAGTTGCGCCATCAACCGACTTTGATTTACGCTGTCTGTTGCTTGATACAGGCTCTTCAGGTGGTTGTATGCGAGCTCCGCGGAGTTGCCGTAACCCCGGTAAGACCGTATATTCTGCTGTTGAGTCGGGGTGATGTTTCTCAGTAGAATCGTGTACGCCATCATCGACTGATAGGTGTACTGCTGCTTCTCATACTGTGTGCCGTTTGTTGGGTATGGCAGGGACCCGTCGAAGAAGCCAAGTATCTGCGCGCCTTCCATCATTAACTCGAATTCAAACGACCAGGTGAAGAAATCCTTTCCATCGAAAGGTCTTGACGTCTGCATCTTCAGAACGTGCGCGAATTGCGACTGAACTTGTAATGCGTCCAGTGGCTTTTCTTGTCCAGGTGAAGGCTGCGGGTGTGGCATAAAGCTAATGGACCCGCGCTCGTACGGAGCAAAGGTAGGCTGCTGCTGTTGATTTCCTCGTGCGTATGATGAGCCGTCGAGACTCATGGGAGTTGCTCCGTTGTTGTTGCTATTGTGTGACTGCGCAGGTGCCGATTGCTGGTGTTGCTCGTAGAAAGACATGAAGGAGAAGAACTTCTCCATCATACTTGGGTCGAAGCCCGCGGCTTGGTTTGCGGGAGTTTCGGTGGATGTTGCCCTGGGTCTTGTTGCCGTACCCTCCTCTGTCTGTAGGCCAGAGGCAGGAGGTGGAGTAGGAGTAGTGCCCTGGGAGCCGTTGGAGGAGCTCCTTTCCTTTTGTGTAGCCATGCCTGTTGATGTTGTAGGTGTCTTGATAGTTGAATTCCCCCTGATAGCTCTCATACCATGTTGGGCTGAGAAAAAGCCCTTAGGATCTTTGCAGGGGGTGAACTCTGGGTAGGATTGATGTAATAGCGGAAGCCTTAATGAAGTAATTGAACCACCTTGCGCTAGTATGTGAGGGCAAAGTAGATTAATTAAAACAGAGAGATACAAGATTACATATATAAGAGTACAAGGAATATGAAGGGTTACAGTTATAACTGTTTTACTGTTGCTGTTGCGGTTCGATACAGTGACGACTCGGGCAACTGCTCTGTAGCGAGTCAGTTGTGTGTCCTTGCTGTCGCGCTGTACTTTGTCAGGTCAAAGGTCGCTGACCTTTGGCTTTCGCGTAACCTCCAACGGTTGCTTTTCAACCTCCGAGGGTTGACTCGCCGGTGCTTCGATATGCTTCGCTTCGTTTGTGCCTTAGTGTTTCGACACGACAGAGGCGCTTAAGATCGATTGTTTCCAACACCTGTCATATTCCATCGCATCAGCACCACCACCGTTGGAGGTTTTATTGCACGAGGATGGTTGGATTGCATTGCATGCATTGCATTAGTATTGTCCTCTCCTGGATTAGTGGTTCTTCAATCCTGTTATGGGTGATATACCTAGTAATGTTTGCTACATGAAGATGGAAATGCAATCATTTCCTCTATAAATATTTACATGGTGTAGCAAAACACATACCAGTAATTACACGTGATTAAAGGTATGTACTACCGTTTATGGAAGTCTCTGAGGAGGAACGCCGAGCGAATCGTTGGGAACGCCGAGCGAATCGTTGTCGAGCTCCCGAAGAGCTTGAGTTACCTGGTTACCGCCGATGAAAGTGAGATTGCTAAGGGGATTGTTGTGGAGCGAGTGACTGAGGAGAGACTGTGTGTCGCCAAGGAGATAACTTGGAATATGATTTAGCATGGAGGTCATATCGTCGAAGTCGCTTAACGAAGAAATCGAATCCGCAAACGGGTTGGTAGTGCTAACTGCAACTCTACATGCCCTAAAACAGGATCATTACCGCATTACATTATCGTAGCAGTATCAACTAGTATTCCCTTCCGCAAGAAAACTCAAGCTGCACCATTTAGCAACCCAGAGATAGAACCAAGCACAGGAGTGCAGCCATGGGCATCGGCATCAAATTTGAAGACAACAGCAAGATAGCTGATAAGCGCAAGTGAGACAGCCATGAAGAGACGAGGCGGGTAGAAGCGGTGGAGGGCCATGGCGAGGAGAACACCCCAGCCCATGAGAATGCAGCCCCAGGAACAACCCAGGAACCTGAGGCGAGCGTTACGGGGATGGGTGGGATGAAACGGGCGAGAGACAACATGTGGGCCACCATAGAATGACTTGAGTGTAACGGCAGAGGTTGTGGCGCAATGGAGATTGCATGGGTGAGAGCGCGTGGAGGAAGTCAGGCAGGAGGTGGGAGGTCGACTAAGAAGAAGTGCAAGGGGCAGCACGAGAGGCAACATGAGGGGCATTAGAGGCAGGATGAACAGGGGGCTCGCACCAAATGAAATCACGAGTGAAGAGTGCGCGCGGCACCATGAGGCCATTGCCCATTATGGTGTGACTTAGACAAAATGCAAGGGGCACTGTAAATGTCACTCACCAGATAAAGTCGCCTCTGTGTGATAAGTGGACGCGGCACCATGAGGCCATTGCCCACTATGCGCAGCAGCAGTGCAAGGGTCACGATGAGTGGCAGCACGAGGGGGGCAGCATAAGTGACTCTCACCAGATGAAGTCGCGTGTGAAAAGTGCCCGCGGCACCATGAGACCATTGCCCACTATGCCCAGCAGCGAGGAGAGTGCTGACATGCCTGCTAGCTGGTCGGGGCGCGTGAAGCACACCTGGGGTGATGGGGGAGGGGAGAGGAGGGTTCGAGAGGTGGAGGGGTCGAGAGACTGAGAGTGGGCAGATACAGAGCGAGGGACGATGAGAGAGCAAGGGGAGATGCAGGGAGGGGAGATGCAGAGACAAAACGAGACGGAATATGAGAGAAGAGACAGCGGGAGGAGAGATGCTAGAGGGGGTTGAGAGACGATGCGGAGACAGGAAGAAGAGAAACTGGGTGAGAGATGGACGATAGGGAGGCAGGCAGGACAGCAAAAGCAGGCAGGAGAGGAAGAGGGGCAGGACAGGAAGGGAGGCAGGAGAGGAAGAGGGGCAGGACAGAAGGAGAGATGTGGCATCAGGGAGCGGATACAGCACTTCATGCATGCATCAATGCATGGTACAGTGCGGTGCAGTGCGGTGCAAAGCATCTCACCTGCAGCTGAGCCACGGGCATGACCATGAAGAGCAGCGTGGCGGTCCAGCCACTCAGCAGCTGCCACCTGTCCCGCCACGGCTGCCCCACCAGCCCCCTCCGCATGGCCGCTATGAACAGTAGCCCGCCCACCGCTGAGATGGTTCCTGGAAGCTTCGTGCTGACAGAGGAGAAGGTGGACCAGATGACCTGCAGGAGAGCAGCAGTGGGGGGAGGGGAGGGGGTGGCAGGGGAAGGAGAGGGGAGCAGCAGTGGGGGGAGGGGAGGGGATGGCAGGGGAAGGAGAGGGGAGCAGCAGTGGGGGGAGGGGAGGGGATGGCAGGGGAAGGAGAGGGGAGCAGCAGTGGGGGGAGGGGAGGGGATGGCAGGGGAAGGAGAGGGGAGCAGCAGTGGGGGGAGGGGAGGGGATGGCAGGGGAAGGAGAGGGGAGAGGAGAGCAGGGAAGGGGATAAGAGGGGAGGGCAGGGGAGGGGCGGGGAGGGGGCAGGAGGTGAGGAAAAGGGAGGGGGGAGGGGATGGGGAGGGGAGATGAGGTTGAAATGAGGAAGAGGTGAGGGGAAGGGAAGGGGGAGGGGAGGAGGAGGGGAAGCGGGGGCATGGAGAATAGCAGAGGATGGTGAGGGCATTAGGTGGACGGAGGGGCTGGGTTGGAGGAGGTTGAGGAGAAGGGCTGGGAAGTGGGTGGGGAAAGGCTTGTTGGTGCACGGTAATTGAAAAGGAGAGGAAAATACGACAGGCGAGCGAGAGGTTACGCGCGGACAAGGGTGCGTGGGTGGGATTGGACAAGGGTGGGTAGGGATGGAGAGGAGTGGGTAGGGGTGGAAGGGATATGAGGCAAGGGATGGCAGACAATGGACGGCAGCTGCAGAGACTGCTACCCCACCTGTGGCAGCACGGCGAGGCCCAGAACGCCAATCACGTCCTGCCACGTGTCCCACAGCGGTTGGGGCAAGTGGCGGGTGAAGCGCAGGCAGTTGACGGCACAGCCGAGCAGCAGATAGGCGGCCACGGCGGTGAAGGCTGGTGGCGGCATGAACCCCGCAAGGTAGACCTGCGAGAGGAGGATGGCCGTGGAGGCTGCTCCCACTACCTGATAGAGGGAGTAGAAATAAGAGGGGGGTAAGGGAAGGGGGCCGGGGAAAGGCGGTGACTGCGCAGCCCAGCAGCAGATAGTCGGTCACAGCGGTGAATGCTGGTGGCGGCATGAACCCCGCAATGAATGCTTGAGAGAGGAGCACGGCTGTGGAGGCTGCTCCCACTACCTGATAGAGACCGGGGAAAGGGGGGGTTGGGCAGGGGAGGGGATGGGGAGGGCGGGAGGGGGAAACGGAGGGGCGGAGGACAGGGGGGGTTTGGTGGTTGAGGGCGGGAAGGTGGAAGGGAGGAGCGAGTTTGGTGGTTGACAGCGGTGGTAAACGCCGATAGCGGATGTGAAGTGCCGTGCAAGCAGTTGATGGTGGGCAGTGGAGACGAAGCAGCCGAGCAGCAGACAGGCAGCCACAGCTGTTAACAGCTGTTAAGCAGCAGCCTATCTGCTTCTCGGCTGCTTCGACGGCGGCATGCAGCCTGCAATGACGACATGCGAGAGACGACGGCCATGGAGGTGGCTCCCACTACCTATTCGAGGGAGGAGGAGGAGAGGGGAGGCAGGGGGGACGGGATGGGAAGGCGGGAGGAAGACCGGGGGAGCGAGTTTGGTGGCTGAGGGTGGCGGTGACCGCTGGAAGCGGCCGGGCGTGCGAAGCGCAGGCTATGACGATGCATCCGAGCAGCAGATAGGCGGTGACAGTGGTGCAGGCTGGTGGATGTTCATCACAGATAGGCATGAAACCCGCTTGGGAGAGGAAGACGGCCATGAATGCCGCTCCTACTACCAGATAGACGGGGGGGGATGGGGGGGAACGGGGCGGGCAGGGCTGTGAAGGCTGGTGGCGGCATGAACCCCGCGATGAGACCTGGGAGAGGAAAAAGGCTGTGGATGCGCCAATCATTACCTGCGCCACGCATTGGATGCGCCAATCATTACCTGCGCCAATCATTACCTGCGCCACGCATTACCTGCACGAGGCATTACCTGCACGAGGCATTACCTGCACGAGGCATTACCTGCACGAGGCACGCAGAGAGCTCCCCCTTAGCGGTGAAGTAGGAGAGCAGCAGCATGTTGCCCAGGAAGCCCGTGGCGAAGCCCAGCCAGGACAGGATGCCCAGTGCCGCCCCCTGGTTGGCACGCAGCAGAGCGGCGTTCTTCAGTATCTGCAGGGTGGGGGGGAGAGGGGGAGGGGGGGGGAGCGGGGGGCGGGAGGGGAGAGCAATGCAAAGGGAGAGATGGGAGATGCGTGTGAGGAATGAGGTGAAGGGACGGGCAGCGCCCCCTTCCTGGCTGGCGCTCAGGACGGTGGGATCTAGAGTGGCAGCGAGTGATGCACGGCGAGAGAAGGGCGATGTATGAGGGGCAAGGGATGAGAGTGAGGGGCGAAAGATGAGAGGTGAGGGGCGAGGGATGAGGGGTGACAAAAATGGAGGAAAGCGGGGGGAGGAGAAGGGGGTAACAGACGCAGATGCAGAGGCAGAGGCGGAGGGGTTTGGGGGGAGGCTTGTGGGTTTGGGATGGGAGGGAGAGGGGGCACGCAAGGTGCACGGGAAGACAGGGCTGCTCCTACTGCACACCACACCACATCCCCTTCTCCCCCTCTCTTCTTGTCCTCCTGTCACTCCCCTACCACTCCCCTTCCTGCTGTCCCACTCCCCAGGTCCACCTTCAATTACAGTTGCCTGGCATATCCTGGTTAGTTACCCTTCCTCCCTCTCATCGCCATTTTCCATGTCTCATTTGATAGAAATGGAGCTGAACTGACTGATTAGTAAAAAAGGCGCTAGGCCTTAAGTACAAACAAGGTTGAGTTGGGAAAAACTAGGGAAATGATGGAATGGGAATCCTAGCAAATCTCCAATTGGTGAGTTGGCAGATTTGCTGGATTACGAGGGAATCCCAACCAGATAGGGTTGGGATTACAATCTACACCCAACCTACAAAATAACCTAACCGATATAGAATATAGTACAAAGTGTTGACAGCCTATTTCTAACACCATTCACCTTCCGTCAGCCGCTCCTCCCCTCCTCCCCCATCTCATATCGCTTTCCCCCTTCTCACTCCCCTTTCCCCGTCATCGCCCTTCTCATATCATTCCCGTCCTCCCCTCCCTTCCCCCACTTCCCTTTCCCCCAACCAACCACGAGTCACCTGCGGCACCATCATAAACGGTCCCGCTACAGTCTATAGCACCGCCAGCCTCTTTTCTCTCCTTGCCCTCACCCCTTCTCCTCTCCTCCCCTTCTCCCCATCCACCACCCCCCTCTCCCCCTTCCCCACCCCCCCTCCCCCACTTCCCCTTCCCCCCATCATCACCTGCGGCACCATCATAAACAGTCCCGCTACGGTCGACAGCGCCGTCAGCCGCTCCGTGGTGGCGTTCCAAGCCTCATATTTTCCGGACCTAGCTGGCTCGTCCGGCACTGCCTCGGCAACTTCCGAGCCTCCCGCTCCGGCTTGGCAACGCAGGTCTGGACGGCTTGATCTCTCGTGCTTTATTAGGAAGCAGCATGCGCTGATAATGCGAGAGTCTAAAGCGCGTACGTCCTTATTGCCGTTACGTGTGATGTGAGCAGCACGGGCAACCGTACCCTGACCTATCCAACTCTGGCCGCAATCGACAGACCGCAACTTCCGGGAGCGCGACTGCAAGGCTCCGCAGAAGCAGGGAAGGCTGACGTGGACGCGTGCGACGGGCCGGCCGCAAATTCCGCGTTTGCAGCCAGTGCTGCTGAAAATTACAGCAGGGCTCGCTGCAGCAACATGGCTGTGTGAGTGTGGCATTTTGACTAAACCGCGAAGTGTGTCACTGCGCGCGCCGCATGGCGCGCTGTATATCCCAAGAGCGGGTGCCGACGCCATTGGTGTTCTCGTCGCCTGTGGTGTCGCCGCCATGGTAGCAAGTCAAATGGCGAAATTTCTGTTTGGGTCATACGCGCTACAGAAAATTGGTTGTTTGGAACGTGAACGGTCATTTCACATTTTATACATTTATGGGACACACAAAGGAAACATTTTTTTTGCAAACCCTTGCCAGATATTCCAATGCTGCACAAGTTGCATAGACAATTTTATCATGTGGCTGGTGGCATGTTCATGCCAGGCAAGAGCTCCCTCTGGTATGGAAGACATTGTTGGGCTGAGAACAAGCCCTTAGGATCTTTGCAGGACTAAACTCTGGGTAGGAACAATGTAATAGTGGAAGCATTAATGATGAGTCTATGAACCACCTTGCGCTGGGTAGGAACAATGTAATAGCGGAAGCATTAATGATCAGGCCTCTGGTTAGGTTTTGAACTACTCTTTCGCGTAAGGCCAACACCCCGCTTTCACTTTTTCTGTAAGGGTGCATCACAAAAACTACTCTTTCTAAGGGTGCAAAAATATAACTGTTTTATGATTATTAATTTAACTCTTCCCCTTGGTCAAGTTGTTGTGTTGCAGTGAGTTGTGTCGAGGAATGTGAACGTACGACCCAAATTCGATACCTGATGTGGGCAAATCCGAGCAGGACCACATATTGCGCGAGGAATCCTACTATACTCCGTTAGATCTATCTCAATATCATCAGTGTTGCTACACCACATAGCTCTGAAATATCAGTGTAGTATAACCAAAGACTTTTTCTTGAAAGGGTTGAAAAGATGACCACTCTGATAAAAAAGGGTGCATAGTCAAACCCAGCCTTATAGTAAGGGTCATAAGGGTGAATCACCCTGTTAACCAGAGGCCTGGCTGGTATGTGAGGGCAAAGTAGATTGTTTAATCAAAGAGATAAGGCTTTTATAAGAGTACAAGGAATATGAAAAGATGCAACTAATAACTGTTTTACTGTTTGCTGTTGCGGTTCGATACAGAGACGACTCGGGCAACTGCTCGATAACGAGTCAGTTGTTTGTCCTTGCTGTCGCGCTGTACTTGTCAGGTCAAAGGTCGCTGACCTTTGACTTTCGCGTAACCTCCAGCAGTTGCTCAACCTCCGAGGGTTGACTCGCTGATGCTTCGCTGTGTTTCGCTTCGTTTATGACTTAGTGTTTCGACGCGACAGAGGCGCTTAAATCACTTGTTTCCAACACCACCCTTCGCTTCTGGAGTGTCGCTGCTGGTGACGTGGCTCTGTCCAGTCAGCAGCATGCAGTACTCGAACTTCTGCTTCCCGAGCTTCTTGGTCAAGTAATCAGCTGCCATCTCAGACGTGGGGCAGTAGGACAGCTCGAGTCTCCCCTTCTCAATCTCGTCCTTCACGAAGAAATATCGCAGGGCGATGTGCTTCGTCCTGTTCGCGAATCCATTTTTGTTGGCTATGCGAATTGTGTCAGAATGTGATGTTTGTGTAGCCTGCAGTGGGGTACTCTGTAGCGAGTACATGCTGAATTAGGGTTTGCTATATGTACTCAACTGCATGCTAGTGAAAACCCTCCTTTCCTGTTTATCGTTTTAGCCTACTGTTACGACATGCTATCAGAGCAGGTCGACCCTCCTGGGTCGATCCTGTGGGTGGTCCCGCCCAATGCTTCATCTGCGGTTTCCTGCTGTCCCCTGCCTGCCGCGCGCTCCGGGCGCGCGGCGATTTTTCATCCCGCCGCGCGCTCGGGGCGCGCGGCGGTTTCCTACCCCGTCGAAACGCGCGTCGCCCCCCCGTCGCCAGTTGCGGAGCCCCCGGGGACCCGCGCGTCGCCCCCCGTCGCCCGACGCGGCCCGCGCGACCTGCGCCAGGCCCGCGCGCGGCCCGTACGGGCTGCGCCAGGCCCGCGCGCGGCCCGTACAGCCCACGCGCGGCCCGTACGGCTTGCGCCAGGCCCGCGCGCGGCCCGGGCAGCCCGCGCGCGGTTCGTCCCCCGAGCTTCTGGCCGCGCCCCACCCCCGCTGCTGCCCGCGCTCCTGTGTTAGGGTTTCGGGGTGGGGAGTATGGGGGTGACAGGTGTGTGCGGCCTTCCCTGCTCCTCCTCCTCCTCCGTCTCCCGCTGCTGCAGCTGCCGCTGAGAGGGGTGGATGTGTGGGAGCCGTTGGAGTGGTACGAGGGGGGTGGCGTGTGAGGAGTGCTAGGGGCACAGCAGGGAGTGTGTGAAAGGGGTGTGAGACAGTTGGGGGAGGTTGACAGGAGGTGGCCGTTGTGACGTCTGCAGCGCCAGTAGTCCCGGGGTTGAGTACTCCGGTAGCCCAGCGAGCCTGCTGCTGCCAGTCGCCCGTGGGTCTGTTGCTCCTGCTGCTGCTTAGCGCGGAGCCAGTTACTCCTGTAGTCCGGAGGTTGAGTGCTCCGGTAGCCACCGTGCGCGCCGTTCCTGTTGCCCGTGTGTCTGCGGCTTCACCCGTCGCCTTCTATCTTCACTCCTCTCACAGTCTCTCCTCCTCCTCACTTGCCCTCTGTGACTGCTTCTAGCTTTGCATATCATTGTGAACTATTGCTCTATGACTGCTTGTGGTGTTGATTGTACCCCACTTTGACTATGGGGGTGTGTCAGAATGTGATGTTTGTGTAGCCTGCAGTGGGGTACTCTGTAGCGAGTACAGCCCGAATTAGGGTTTGCTATATGTACTCAACTGCATGCTAGTGAAAACCCTCCTTTCCTGTTTATCGTTTTAGCCTGCTGTTACGACAAATTGCTGACTGGTTGTCGCAAAACAGGGAGAATCTGGGTAACAGAGCCAGCTTTGCTTCCTCCAGGAGTTCGCGAAGGTACAGTCCTTCCTTGGTGGCTGAGCAGAGTGCGATATATTCTGCTTCAGCTGAGGAGAGGGCGATTAACTCCTGCTTGCTCGACTGCCAGGAGATGGCTCCGATAGGTTCGAAGCGATAGATGTAGCCGGTGCGCGAGCGCCTGTTGTCGGAGTCGCCGGCGTGATCGGCGTCGACGTAGCCGATTAACTTAGGTGTCGAGGTTCCGTTCTTGTGATAGGTCAGGCCGATCGTTGGAGTGCTAACGAGGTAGTGAAGAGCGCGGTCGAGCTCCGCCATGTGTTCTGCTTCAGGCCTTTTGAGGTAGGTGGCGAGTTGACTCGCAGAGTACGATAGATCCGGACGGCAGGTGACGGCCGCGAAGAGGAGGCATCCCAACTTTCTCTGGTAGTCGCGTATGCCGGCGGGCTTGAGTGGAGCGGATCTTTCCTTATGATTTCCGACGGTGTAGCGATATGGCGTGGAGATAGTGGTCGGGGTGAGGCCGAAGCGTTTGGCGATGGTGTCAGCGTATTTCGCGGCGCTGAGATAGATTGCGCATTCCTCTTCCTGGATGTTGAGGCCGAGGTATTGCGTGACGGTCGATGACACTGTGAGAGTAAGGTCCTGCTGCAGCTCCCCTTCGAACCAGGTAGTGACGCCGTCAGTTGAGCCGATGTAGAGCAGATCGTCCACGTAGACGATGAGCAGAATGTAGTCGTCGCCTTTTGTGAGCCGGTACATGCCCTGGTCGTGCGGTAGTTGGCGGAATCCGATGCGGATAAGTCTAGCGTGTAGGTACTGTTGCCACAGTCTCGGAGCCTGTTTGATACCGTACAGGGACTTCAGCAGCTGACAGACTTGGTTAGGTTCTCCGTTTGATCCGTGTGGCAGTTCGACGAAGATTTCGGCGTCAACATATGCGTAGAGAAATGCATTAGCGACGTCGATTTGCCGCAGTTTCTTCTTCTTCATGGCGGCGATCGCGAGGAGAATTCGAAGCGAGGTGTGTCGGCTGACCGGGGCGAACGTCTCGGTGAAATCGCGTCCGTGCTCTTGGTCGAAACCGCGCATGACCCAGCGCGCCTTAAATTTGTCGATGGTGCCGTCTACCTTTGTTTTCACACGGAAAACCCATTTTCCGGTGAGTACCGTTTTGTTGCGTGCCACGCCGATGGGAACGACTTTCCAGGTGTTCCGTTCTTCCAGCGCTTTCAGCTCCCTGTCCATGGCTTCGCGCCATTTTTCCTTATGCTCCCCCCCCAGAGCCTGCTGAACTGTGGCAGGCTCCTTAGGAATCGCTGTGCCGTGGACCGCGGTGACGAGGCCGAGTATCTGGAGGCCACTCTGTGTGTAGCGGGGAAGTGTCGTGTCCTCGGGATAAGCTGCTTCGTCTCCCGCTTCTGGGTCAGGTATGAAACTGGGCCCTATGCGTTCTGCTTCGTTGGTGTTGACTCTTGCAGGTGTAACGTAACCGTTGTCGGCGAAGTGGTAATATACTTCGGCGTTGACGCTTTCGCGAGGGTTTTCGTCATCCATTGGGACATCGACGGAGCAGTAAGGGAGAGGCCCGGCTTCCTCCGAGGCTTCATCCACGTTCTGCTCGTCCCAGTCAGCTTCGTCTGCTGCCGAGGCGAAGGCTCGGTCACCATGAAAACCACCTGTGGGGTCTCGGTCTTCTTCCAGGTTGGCAAGGTACGTCGGAAGTGTGAGTCGCTCGTAGAAAATGACATCACGTGCTGCTACTGTTTCCTTTGAATGGACGTCGAAAATCTTCCACGCGTTGTAATTCTTTTCAATGCCCAGGTGTAGTCCCCACTGTGCGCGTTGGGAGAATCGGCCGGCGCGTGCAGCTGGGGGTCGGTACTGTACCATACAGCCGAAATTTCGCAACATTTTTGTGCTGCCCTGTTTTCCTGTCCACAGCAGGTGCGGTGATGCGTTGTTTGGGAGCGATGATGATGAGAGCAAGTTGTGCAGCATGACAGCGTTGTCCATTGCTTTGGGCCATTGGTGGTTGGTAGCCGCATGCCACGTAGCAGCTTGCGCATGGTGTTCTGGAGAGTCCTGTTCATCCTTTCTGCTACGCCTTGCTGTTGGTGGGCGTAGGGAAGAGAGATGAGTCGCTTGATTCCTCTTTCTGCCAAGTACTGCTTGAACCTCTGTGAGGTGTATTCTCCTCCCCCGTCAGACTGAAAGCTCTTCAGCTTAACTCCCGATTCTCGTTCTGCTACTAGGAGCCAGGCTACGAAGGCTTCGAAGGCCATGTCGCGGCTTGGAAGGTTGAGATGCCAGACATAGCGAGTGGCGGCGTCGATGAACGTGATGGTGTAGTTGTATGCTCCTTGTCCAGGTTCGCGATTGTACAGGATGTCGCTGTACACTTTCTCTAGAGGTGCGTACGCTGGGGCACTTGGGTTGTGGTGGGAGACAAAGGGCTGATGCGGTAAGTCAGCTTCTGGGCAGGTGAAGCAAGTTCCTCTCATTCGTCGAAGTTCTCTGCCGTCGGGTAAGAGGAGTGAGTCTTTGTCAAGAACGCCTGCTCGTATCGTGTTGTTTAACGTCGTGTTGCTCGGGTGTCCCATTCGTTTATGCCAGAGATCTTCGTCAGCGCGATGTCCGGGTGAGCGGCGGTACAAGTCGGAGTTGGAGTAGAAGCCTGCGGTGTGGTTTGCGCTTCGATGGACTTCTCGTGGAGTTGGATTCAACTGTTGCGCAGGAGTCGGTGGTGTGCTGTCGACGAAGACCGGTGCCGTTGAAGGACCCGCGATTGGTGCCGATGTTGTCTCTGCTGCTGCTGGTGTTGTCCCTGCTCCTGCCGATGGTGTCTCTGCTGCTGCCGATGTTGTCTCTGCTGCTGCCGATGTTGTTTCTGCTGCTGCCGAGTGTTGAATCGTTGCTAATGCTCTTGTTCGTTCTGCCTCAGGAATAGTATGCGAATACCAGAAACCTTCGGGGCTGAAGTCAGGATCAAGATCCGGTGGGTGCGTCCAGGAGGTGAAGGTGACGATTCCGTCGCTGTCGGCGGTGCCTAAATCTGAAACGAAGTCGAGGACGAACACGTTGTTCTTTAGCACAGCCTTGCCGATGTAAAGTCCGCCTTTCCCGTGGTATAGCTTGAACTCCTGAGTGGTGCTGTCTGCTTCGAGATGGATGCCTTTCGTCATCAGCTGGCTGACGCTCAGTAAGTTGTAGCCGAGTCCCTCCGCGATTAAGACCTTTGACATCTGCAGTATAACGTTTGTCTCCCTTGACTGAATTTGAACCACGCCTTGTCGTTGTGTGCGCAGGTTTTGGTTGTTGGCGACGGTGATCACGACTTCCCGTTGAAGTTGGTGTTCCCGTTGAACGAAGCGACCCGAGGAGCACATATGCTGCCCGCAGCAACTGTCCAAGAACCAGGTATCCTTCCCGGATGGTTCGCTTTGGGCTATGGCTACGTACGTTGGGTTCGGTTGAAGTGATTTGCGGCGAGGGGTACTGTTGTCGAGCTGCTCTTCCGGTGAGTAATGCGGTGGAGACTCGGTGATGCAGGAGTCAGTCAATCTTGCCATGCAGCTGACGATGTTTCTTGCTCCTTGTGCAGATTGTGTTGGCGATGCTGTTGAAGACTGCGGCTGGCTTGTGGGGTGTACCTGTGTGGACGCTACGTGACTGCTTGAAGGGCGAAGTTAACGTTGTGGTGGCGTTGATTGCTGTCGATTCGGGCAGTGTGTGCGAGGGTGCCCTGACGTCTTGCAGAGATGACAGAACGGAGGTACGGGTTTTGGTTGATGCCGGTTGTTGTTGTTGTTGTAGCGCCGTTGAGTGTGGAACGCAAATTCGGGTACTGACGTTTTCTTCTTGTGCCGCTCCTCTTGCAGGTCCATGTCTTGCTGCTCAGCGTGGATTTCGGCGCAGAGTGCTGCTTCGGAGATCTTCCCGTGAGCTCGGAGTATGGCGCGAGTGGAGCGCCAGTGAGGACCAAGACCGCCGATAACAACTGTGACGAAGGCGTCTTCCGATATCGACCCTCCACATCGAAGGAGTTTGTCGCGCAATTCGCGACAGCGACTAATATACGCCATTCCCTTTTCGCCCGGTTTCATTTCCACTGTTGTCAGTTGTGCCATTAACCGACTCTGATTGACGCTGTCTGTTGCCTGATACAGGTTCTTCAAGTGATTATACGCGAGCTCGGCGGAGTTGCCGTATCCCCGGTAAGACCGAATGTTCTGCTGCTGATTTGGAGTGATGTTCCTCAGCAGGATTGTGTATGCCATCATTGACTGGTATGTGTACTGCTGCTTGTCGTACTGTGTGCCGTGTGTTGGATATGGTAGGGACCCGTCGAAGAAGCCAAGAATCTGCGCGCCTTCCATCATCAGCTCGAACTCGAATGACCAGGTAAAGAAATCCTTCCCGTCGAACGGTCTTGAAGTCTGAAGTTTTAAGACGTGTGCGAACTGCGACTGGACTTGAAGTGCGTCTAACGTTTTCTCTTGTCCAGGTGAGGGTTGCTGGTGCGGTATGAAGCTGATGGAGCCGGGCTGGGGCTCGTATGGAGCAAAGGTAGGCTGCTGCTGCTGATTTCCGCGCGCGTAGGATGAGCCGTCGAGACGCATGGGCGTCATTTCGTTGTTGTTGTTGCTGTTGTTTGACTACGCAGGTGCCGGTTGCTGGTGTTGTTCGTAGAAGGACATGAAGGAGAAGAATTTCTCCATCATGCTTGGGACGAAGCCTGCAGGTTGATTCGCAGGAGTTTCAGTAGACCCTGCTGCTGGTCTTGTTGCCGTACCTTCCTCTGTCTGTAGGCCGGAGGCAGGTGGTGGAGTAGGAGTAGTGCTAGGAGAGCCATTGGAAGAGCTTCTCTCCTTCTGAGTAGCCATGCCTTCTGATGTTGTAGGTGTCTTGATAGTGGAGTTTGCCCTGACAGCTCTCACACCATGTTGGGCTGAGAAAAAGCCCTTAGGATCTTTGCAGGACTAAACTCTGGGTAGGAACAATGTAATAGCGGAAGCGTTAATGATGAGTCTATGAACCACCTTGCGCTGGTATGTGAGGGCAAAGTAGATTGTTTAATAAAAGAGATACAAGGCTTTTATAAGAGTACAAGGAATATGAAAAGATGCAACTAATAACTGTTTTACTGTTTGCTGTTGCGGTTCGATACAGAGACGACTCGGGCAACTGCTCGATAACGAGTCAGTTTTTTGTCCTTGCTGTCGCGCTGTACTTGTCAGGTCAAAGGTCGCTGACCTTTGACTTTCGCGTAACCTCCAGCAGTTGCTCAACCTCCGAGGGTTGACTCGCTGATGCTTCGCTGTGTTTCGCTTCGTTTATGACTTAGTGTTTCGACGCGACAGAGGCGCTTAAATCACTTGTTTCCAACAGACATTAGGGGCGGGATGTCTGTCGATCAGTTCAAGACTTGAAATTAATGTACCGATAACTGGATCCTTGTAAAACATTTCCAGCAACTTCTCCAATCATTGAATTTTATTTCATTCATATAATTTACCCTCCATCCAGGGCCTCAGAAGTCGGGATTTTTACTATGAATTCATGAAGTTTGACCCTCGCTTTTTATCGTGACCCTGATGTACAGCCTTTTTTTTATTTCAAACTCTGAATTTCCAGTGTTTTGTGTTTGAGGACATTGACGGGTCAGTGTTGTATCGGGGTCGACCCTGAGACCGAGAACTCTGTGATACTCGCATTTCCCTTTCGCCGTGATCAGGGCTTCAGATGCCACCCTTAGTAATCAGGGTTCTACGTATAGTCAACCCTGATGCTTAGAGTAAATTTTGTTTTTCCCTGACAAATGCAGGGTAAAAAAACAGTTAGTCTGTTTGGGCAGGGTATTATTAAAAAAATCAGTTTAACAAATGATACCAAAGTCCTCAAATTCAATAGTTGGTTGTTCAGCTGGTTCGAAGACGCATTAGATCAGAAAGGTCGCAGGTTCGAATTTTGTTGTTGGGAGCATTTTGCAGTGGCCTGTATAGTGTTCCGGCTCGCTACGGAGCATTCGGTACCAGTATAGCTGGCATTGTACACTGTACAGTCAGAGTAATGTGCTCCTTATGCTGTTTTCCAAAGGGTATTGAAAAACTTACACTTTCTGGCCTAGGGTAAAAAATCCACTACCCTGCCTGTGAAAGGGTAACTGAAAAAAGCGGTCGCCAGTCAGTGCAAAAATGGTATTTTACCCTGATAACGAGAGGCCTGGCCGTGATTGGGGCCGTGACTTGCTACGACACCTAGGCAGGTAGTCAAGTATGGCTGTTAGAATCTAGTGAGAAGGATGATCGATTAGGTAAGGGGGGGGGGGGGGGGGGGGGGGGATATAAGAGTGTCGAGAAATGTTGTGTACCCTCTAAGGATAACCTCTACATAGCCTACAGAGATAGAAAGCATATGATGTTTTGACACGCCCCCATAGGTGAAGTAGGGGATAGCCAAACCAAACAGTAGTCACAAGACCAGTCAGGAGAAGCAAACAAAGCAAAGCCCAGGGTGGATCTCAAGATCACCACGCAGTCTGAGTACAAGCAAGCGGCCACAAGGCCAGTTCACATGCTGAGTTATAAAAACACAAGCAGTACAGTGATCACAACCTAGCAAGAGCAAGCATGCAGGTTTATATAAAGACCACAGTACAAGGCAAGTCAAACAACCAGCAGGTGGGGCAGAACAGGCAGAAGCCCAAGAGCAGTGCAAAAACGCTGATGATCACCAGACCCGAGGGCCTTGGTGAAGACATCAGTATTGTTGGCCCGAGAGGCCACATAGGAAAGGCGAAGCTGACCACGCAGCTGCAGCTCTCGAGCAAGAAAGTAGCGAAGAGCAATGTGCTTCGTTCTGTGCTCTAAGCTAAGCTCGTGACACAAGGCAAGCAAGCCTTGTTGTCGACGTATAGAACTGGAGGAGAACGAGGCCGCTCTCCCAAGTCGGTCAGCAGGTAGGTCATCCAGCGTAGCTCCTGTGCAGCCATAGCCCCAGCGTAGATCTTGCGTAGATTCACTCGACAACGGTAGTGAGCTAGACTACGGGGGGGGGGGGGGGGGTAGGCACGAACTACTAAGAGTGATCGTAGCTTTGCTTGCGTTCCTTAGCACTTGCACATTCACGGGAGAAGTTGGCAAGAGTTTCCACTAGCAAAGTCGAAATTGCAGAATAGTTTAACAAGCAATCACAGAAATGACTACATCAGGCACCTAGCAACCCTGCAGCTAGCCTGGTCGACCGCCAGCACAGCTTGGTCGACCACCTGCCAGCGTTTTGTAGAAGAGCCGCGCTAGCATTGCAGAAGAGCGACATGCCAACACTGCAGGTCGACGGCGTGCCAACGCTGCAGCAAAGCGGCTGTCCAGCGTTGCCCCGTAGAAGACAGCAGTGCGCACGCTCGCAGGTGCGCGCAAACGATTGGCCCGACTTGCATTGCTGTGCATCCGTCGGCTGTTGTCTGCGCCTGACGTATCCCGAAGTCGCCTTCGCCATCGCGACCTCGCCGACGTTCGCGTGCCTCCGCAGAACTTGTCGAGCAGGTTAACCGGTCGACCTGGTCGACCACCAAGTGCCTCTGGTCGACCACGGGGTCCCTCTGGTCGACCACAGCTCCCGTCGAGCTACCCCCTGGTCGACGGACCCCTTCCGTCGACCAGAACTGTCAGCTGTTGTCGCCGAGCTCCCCTCGTCGACCGCTGCTCACTTGTCAGGTCGACGGACTGCTCCGTCGACCTCCCGGTCGAACTGCAGGTCCTGGTCGACGGCCCACCCGTCACCGAGACCAGTCAGTTGCAGCTGTCGAGCTCCCTGGTCGACAGCAACACCACAGCAGTCCCCTGCAGCTCGAGGAAGCCTGTCGATCAGCTCTCCCACTGTGAACGGTTGGCTGCTACTCCCGTACATCCGACCAAGTCGTCGGCGTTGCCCAAGCGGGGCCAACACTCCACTCCAGTTAACAGATCTCGGCCTCACAGCTAGAACCAAGCACAGAAGAAGAACGAGTGGACCTCCACGAAACAGAACCAGAGCCAAGACTGAAGGTGTAACCCTGTGACGAACGCTATGTCGCCTGGTCGTCGGCCCAAGAAGCGTCGGAGTGTCCTGTAAGTACCACTGAACTCCGTCCTCCAAGCACGAGCCCCATGCCCGATGTAGTGTACAAGTAACGCAGTACCCTCTTTGCAGCATCCCAGTGCACCTTTCGGTGTCTACCGGGAGCCACGTAGCGAGCCAGGAGGCTGAGAGGGTACGCGAGGTCAGGTCGTGTGCACGTCATTAGGTACATGAGGCAACCTACAAGCTCTGGATACGGACCACTCGGCTCTACGGACTCGTCCGAAGGTGGAGCTGAGAGCGAGTGGCCAGTAGGCAGAAGAGTGGGCTGTGGCGAGGAGTACTGGAAGCCGAAGCACTAAAGGACCTGGTGCACCATATGTGACTGAGTCAGGGTGATGGTGCGCCGTGCTCTGTCCCGGGTCATCTGCAAGCCAAGATAGCTCCGCAGCTCACCCAAGTCAGTGCAGGTGTGTCTCTCCTGCAGCTCCGCCTTCAGTAGGGCCAGCGCCTCAGTGTCACCAGTAGCGAAAACCAAGTCGTCGACGTACACGAGAACGTAGAACGGCGGCAGAGTAGTGTCGGTGCGTAGAAACAACGACGGGTCAGCAGAGGAAGGAGCAAACCCAAGAGCCGCAAGTGTCGTTCCCCACGCCTGGCGGAGACCGTAGACTTCCCGCCGGAGGCTCCACTGCATACCTGCAGGAAACGACTTAGTGAAGCCAGGTGGGTGGCGCAGCCAGATCTCCTCGTGAAGGCTGCCCTGCAAGAAAGCTGTGGAGAAGTCAAGGGAGTGCAACTCGTAGTCACGCTGTGCTGCAAAGTGCAACAACACCCGAAGTGTAGTCATCTTCGGCGTGGGGGAGAAGGTCTGGAAGAAGTCGACCCCCTGTTGCTGAGTGAAGCCTCGAGCAACGTAACGCGGCTTGAAGGCAGGCGGAGAACGCAGCGGCCGCTTCACTCTGAAAATCCACATGCCATCGACTATGTTCGCCCCAGGAGGAGGAACCTCATCGACGTAGGTGCCTGTGGACTTCCAGGAAGCCATCTCTGCGTCCATGGTTGTCAGCCACTGAGAGGAGTACTCACCCGCGATCGCCTCAGCGTAAGAGTGCGGGGTAGGGATGTCAAGTGCATCCGAGTCTCCCTCAGGGCAAAGCAGCATGGATGCGAAACAAGGTAAAGCGGCCGCAAGACACTCAAGCTCAAACTGCCTGTCCTCAAGGACGTCATTGCTAAGGGCAGGCTCACCCCCGACGGACGGAGGACAGATAGACTCAGACTCAGTAACAAGACTCGCGACGTAGTCGAGACGACTCCTAGCAGCAAAGTCGACTAGCTCAGTGACTAGGGCAAACGCAGCAGTAGACTCAAAGTCAGGGTCAGTGACGACAGTAGCGACGAGACGAGTGACAGTAGGACTGGCAGCACGAGCAAGGTCTGACTCAGGGTCAGGAACGTCAGGAAGAGAGGACGCCGGAGGAGACGGCAAGGCAACACGCTGTGGAACAGAGGAAGGACGAAGTGCCATAACGTGAGGAGGACGAAAACGGGCGACACGATGAGCACGAACAGGTGTGGAAGCACGAGTCTTAGGCTCCCGACGCTCAGTCAGGGACTCAGTCACCTCAGTGTGAAGAGCAGGATCAGGCAGCGTGAAGCCAGGCAATAGCTGTGGCTGAGACTGGTCTGTCGGTGGACACAGGAGAGGTGGAGTGAGGCCAGTGGAAGATGGGAGACTAAGAACCTGGCGAAAGGCTGAGTCAGGCGGTGGCAGGGACGACTGCGGCTGCCGGTAGAAAAAACGGTCGGCGCGGCGCAGTACCCGTACCGTCAGCAGCTCCAGTACCTCCAGTACCTCCAGCTCCAGCGCCTCCAGTACCAGCAGCACCTCCAGCACCTCTAGTACCTCCAGCTCCAGCGCCTCCAGCACCAGCAGAACCTCCAGCACCTCCAGCACCAGTAGCACCAGCACCTCCAGTGCCAACAGCTCCAGTACCCCCAGCACCTCCAGTAGCACCTCCAGCACCAGCAGCACCTCCAGCACCTCCAACACCAGCTGTACCTCCAGGACTAGCAGCTCCAGCACCTCCAGCACCAGCAGCACCTCCAGTACTAGTAGCTCCAGCACCTCCAGCACCTCCAGCACCTCCAGCACCAGCAGCACCTCCAGCACCAGCTGTACCTCCAGGACTAGCAGCTCCAGCACCTCTAGCACCAGCAGCACCTCCAGCAGCTGTAACACCATACTTTCCACCACCAGGATGGCCTCGCTGAACGACCCACTCACGAATCTGCTGCGGCGAGAGCGTCTCGAGTCGACTAGGCAGCTGCGGCTGTCCAACTCCAGGACCTCCAGCAGGAGCACCCACGGCTCCACCACCACTAGGACTCGCAGCACCCCCTGAGTCTGCACCCCCAGTCTCAGCACCCCCAGTCTCAACACCCCCAGTCTCAGCACCAGTGTCAGCACCCCCAGGACCAGCACCTCCAGAGGCCCCAGCCCCAGTGTCACCACCCTCAGTAGCACCAGAGTCCACAGCAACAGGCTGCAGAGGCGGCGAAGACGGGCGAGGCGGAAAACCAGGGGGGGTCTCCAAGTGTGGAGAGCAGCGAGTGGCCGCCGTGTCGTCAACGGCGGGGTCACCCCCCTCAGCTAGGCCAGAGG
This sequence comes from Closterium sp. Naga37s-1, assembly GCA_947471745.1. Taxonomy (NCBI): domain Eukaryota; kingdom Viridiplantae; phylum Streptophyta; class Zygnematophyceae; order Desmidiales; family Closteriaceae; genus Closterium; species Closterium sp. Naga37s-1. Next base: position 2,196,003 of record CANJKZ010000169.1, on the reverse strand, counting down.
AGTCAGAAGAGATCTCCAAAGGCTCAAGTGAGGGTGGTGGGTCTACCTGAGACACACCTGAGGGACCACGACCCTGTTGGGGGAGGGGGTCTACCGGGGGGGGAAGGGGACCGGGTGGGACGAATGCGGGTGGAGCCGGTAGAAGCAGACCGGCGTGTCAAAGGTGACGTCCTGGGAGGACAGAACTCGACACGAGGTAGGGTGGTAAAACTGCCAAGGCGGGGCGTCGGTGGGGAAGCCAAGGAAGACACAGCGGAGATTGCGAGGAGAGATCTTGCTCGCGGTGGTATCACGAACAAGGGAGTGCGCGCCCCAGACCCGAAACGTCGACGCATCGCCAACCTCCCCCGTCCAACGCAGTGTGGGCGAGGTCTCTGGCAAAGAGACACGTGGCCAGAGGTTGAGCTGATGTGCGGCGTTTCGGACTGCAAACGACCACAGAAAATGGGGAGCAGCCGCATGGATCATGGAGGTACGAGCAACCGCCATGATCAAGCCAATGCGACGCTCAGCAATCCCATTTTGCTGCAGAGAGGCCGGAAGCGTGAACGACTAGATGGTGCCCTCAGCTCGACAGAACTCCGTTAGGAGGCTGGAAGAGAACTCACCGCCCCTGTCAGAGTGCAGACGCAGGATTGGAAGGTCCCGCCGAAACCGCTCGTGCAGCTGGTGACGAGTAGCGCGAATCCAGGGGATCAAAACACCGCTGACGTCCGCCTTGCTGTGCAAGGGGAAGACCGTGGTGTAGCGCGTGTAGTCGTCAACGACCAGCAAGAAGTAGCGCTCCTGGTCCATCCCACGGACGCGGGCGGGGCCCCACACGTCCATGTGGAGAGTCTGCAGAGGAGCAACGGTCGGAGGAAACGAGGAGGAGTGAGGAGCGGCGCGCTGCCGGCCCTCGACGCAGGGAAGGCACGGTGGGGCAGGCGAGCGCGGGAGGGGGGGCAGAGACTTGGGAAGGCCAGAGACAAGGAGACGGGAGTGCATGCTGCGCAGACATGGTAGAGAGGGGTGACCGAGTCGGTGGTGCCAGAGGAGAGTCTGGTGGGAAAGTACCCGACACGAGCAAGACGCTGCAAGCTGACCAGACGCAGACACCTGACTCGACGCAGCCACCTGACCTGACGCAGGCACCTGGGCGGTCAGTGTGTACAGACTGGACCCAGGCTGCCGAGTGAACGTAGCAAGGTGACGGCCAGTCAGAGAGCACGTACAGATCGCCACTCGCTGTCCCCCATGGATAAAGGTATCAACCCATACATCCTGAAGGACTGCGTTGCTCATCAAGTTCGTTGAGAACGAGGGGAGGTGGAGACCTAAAAGAGAGCCGGAGGGGACTGCCGGACACTGGAGGACAGTGGAGGCTCGCGCTACTACTGGGCCACCAGTGGGGTCAGCCTGTGAGACTGGGACAAGTGCTGCGAGCGGTATGACTGTGCTGCAATCACAAAAGAAGCAACGTGACACGCCAGAGTCAAGTGTGAAAGTGTGCAAGGCCTGAGCTGAGGCAGGACCAGTGGCGGTAGACGCACTAGCACCGAGAGCTGCAGCAAACTCACTAGCACCTAGAGCGGAAGCAGACTCACTAGCACTTAGAGCAGCAGGCTCTACACAACCAAGGACGCCTCACTGAGAAACACAGTCGTGAAGCCGCTGCGGGGAGAAGGTCTCCTGCTGACGCTGCTGCCGCCGCTGTCTAGTACCCATAAAACCATAACCTCCACCACTTGGACGGCCTCGCTGAATGATCCACTAACGAATCTGCTGTGGCGAGAGAGTGTCTGGATGCGCGGGCTGCCGCAGCTGTCTAGCACCTCCAGCACCTCCAGCACGATAACCTCCACCACCAGGACGGCCTCGCTGAATAACCCACTCGCGAAGCTGCTGCGGTGATAGAGTGTCCGGGTGAGGCAGCGGCTGCTGTTGTCCACCACTAGACGCTGCTACGACCGTGATAGTGGCCTTGACAGGCAGTGGCAGTCAGTAGCAGCGGTGCAAGGGCGGTAGTAGCGACTGCTGTCGCTGTAGATGTAGCAGTAGCAGTGGTCGCTGTGGCTGTAACAGCAAGAGCGACTGTTGGAGTGGCTGTGGAGGCCAGTAGGGTCCGTGGGTAGTAGGGCACAGGCTAGCGTAGTAACAGCAGCAGTGGCAGCAGTAGCAGTAGTGGCAGCAGTAGCACCAGCAACTGCAGTAAGGGCGGCTTGGCAGGGCAGCAGTAGCGCAAGCGGCAGCAGTAGCTCAGGTGGCAGAAGCAGCAGCCTAGCAGCAGCCCCAGCAGCTGAGCAGTAGCAGCAGCGCTTGCAGCAGTAGTAGCTGCGTAGGTGGGAGCAGCAGCAGCGCGCACGGGCAGGGCGCAGGCAGGGTGTGCGCATGGTGTGTGTGGCGTGCACGCGGGCAGGGCGCAGGCAGCTGGCGGGCAGTGCGAGCAGCGCGCTGGGCAGCAGGTGCGCGGGCTGCAGGGCAGGGCGGCGCGCGGGCCTAAGGGCAGGGCAGCGCGCGGGCCTAAGGGCAGGGCAGCGCGGCTCGCGGGCTGCTGGGCAGAGCAGCGCGGCTCTAAGGGCAGGGCGGCGTGCGGGCCTAAGGGCAGGGCAGCGCAGCGCGCGGGCTGCAGTGCAGGGCAGCGCGGCTCGCGGGCTGCAGGGCAGGGCAGCACAAGGCCAGTACACATGCAAGGATATAGCAAATATAGAAGATGCAAGAGTACAAGACAAACATCTCTACAGAAGAAAGGGGCCACAAGGCCAGTCCACATGCAGATATATATAGCAAATATAATTCAAGAATACAAAGCAAAGCATCTCTACGCAAGCAAGTGAGGGCCTGTAGACACAAGGCCTAACTGGGTGCAGAAACGCTGGTGGTCACAAGGCGGCAACGCCTTGGTGAAGATATCAGCAGTGTTGGCCCCAGAGACCACACGTACCACGCGGGCCTGGCCACGCTGCTGCAACTCGCACAGAAGGAAGTAACGAAGCTGGATGTGCTTCGCCTTCCCGACCAGTCGGGGCTCCTTGCACAACAGGACAGCAGACCTGTTGTCGGCGGACAAGACTGGGGGAGAGCGAGGCCACTCACCAATGTCGGTGAGGAGGGAAGACAGCCAGCGAAGCTCCTGGGAGGCCATGGCCGCAGCATACACCTCTACCTCAAAGCTGGAACTGGAGACTGACGACGCCCGAGTCGACCTCCACGAAACAGCTCCGGTCCCAGGACTGAAGCAGTAACCCTGTGTAGACCTCAGCGACTCTGCGTCGTCGGCCCACGATGAGTCCGAGTAACCTGTGAGTGTAACTGGCTGCTTCCCTCCAAGGACAAGTCCCATGCCTGATGTACTCGCCACATACTTCGCCACCATCTTAGCCGCGTACCAGTGGGAAGGTCGGTGTCTCTCAGGCGCAGCAAAGCGCGCCAGGACGCTAAGAGGGTAAGCTAGGTCTGGGCGAGTGCAGGTCATCAGGTACATGAGACAACCCACCAACTCAGGATATGGACCGCTGGACTCAAATGGCTCATCCGAAGGTGGAGCCGTGAGCCCATGATCCATAGCAAGAGGGGTGAGCTGTACCTTGGAGAACGGGAAGCGAAACCGCGTGAGGATCTGCTCGACCATATGCGACTGTGTCAGCGTAATGGTGCTGGCTGCCCTGTCCCTGGTGATCTGCAGGCTAAGGTAGCGCTGCAGCTCACCAAGGTCAGTGCAAGTGTGTCTCCTCGCACTTCCTCCTTCACGGAGGCCAGTGCATGTCGATTGGGAGTGGTGAAGACCAGGTCGTCAACGTAAACAAGAACAAAGAACGGGGTCGAGCCACGGCGGACGAAGAGCGACGGGTCAGCAGACGACGGAAAGAAGTCGCGCGGCAAGTGTCGTGTGAAGTGTGTTGTGCCACTCACGGGGAGCCTGGCGCAGGCCGTAGACCGGTTGACGCAGCTGCCACTGGGTCCCAGGAGGGAAAGAGCCAGTGAAGCCAGGCGGGCGACGCAGCCAGATCTTCTCGTGCAGGCTCCCCTAAAGGAACACAGTGGAGAAGTCCAAGGAGTGTAACTCGTAGTCGCGCTGAGCTGCAATGTGCAGCAACATCCGAAGAGTGGTCATCTTCAGGGTGGGAGCGAAGGTCTGGAAGAAGTCTACCCCCTCGTGCTGACTGAAGCCTCTCGCCACATAGCGCGCCTTAAACACCGGTGGTGATCCAGGCGGCCGCTTCACCTTGTAGAGTCACATGCCACTGACGACGTTCGTCTTAGGAGGTGGGACGGCGTCAACATAGGTGCATGTGGACCTATAAGATGCCATCTCTGCCTCCTCAGCTGCTATCCAGTACGCGGCCCAAGGTCTCGAGACCGCCTCAGCGTGATTGGGTGGGATCGGGATGTCAAGAGCGTCTGGATCCCCCTCAGGGGCAAGCAGCATGGCGCAGAGATGAGGAACAGCGACCGCAAGGAAACCAAGCTCGAACTGCCTGTCCTCTAGGACCTCCAGGGGAAAGACAGGAGCACCCCCAGATGACGGAGAACGAGCAGGGCCACTCACCAGGTGAGCGGCGTAGTCAAGGCGGTGGGAAGAGGCAAAGCCGGCGACAGTGGTAACAAGAGCTGAGACAGACGACAGGGGTGTAGTCGGGTGAGTGACCAACGCGGACAAAACATGGGAGACGACAGGGCGGGAGGCACGGAGGTAGTCGGACAACGGGTCGTGAAGCACAGTGAGGGACGACTCAGGAGGCTGTGGAAGGACCGGAGGAGGTGGAACACGAGAGCGGAGAACAAGGTGAAATGGGCCGTGTGCACGGTAACGAGAACGACGGGGCTCTTGAGACACAGCACGACTGAGGGGAGAACGACGAGTCCACTGGGACGAGGAAAGGGACTGGACAGGGGGAACGGGAGGGGACGGTAGGGGACCACGAACCAAGTGTGCATGTGCTGGGTCGGGGAGGTCGCGCAGTCGCAGTCGCTGCTGCTCCACCTCCTCTGGCGTATGCTGCGACGGTACCTGCCCCTGCTGCTGCTCCTATGTCTCCTCCCCTGCCCTCTCCTGCTGCGGCTGCAGCTGCACCCGCTGCTGCGACCGGGACTCCTGCGCTACCCTCTCCTGCTGTGTCTGTAACTGCACCTGCTGCTGCGGGCGGGACTCCTGCTCTACCCTCTCCTGGTGCGGCCGTGACTCCTCCTCTACTCTATCCTGCTGTGACTGCAATTGCACCCGCTGCTGCACTCGTGACTCCTCTACTCTCTCTTGCTGCGGCAGCAACTGCACCTGCTGCTGCAGTCGTGACCCCTCCTCTGCTCTCTCCTGCTGCGGCTGTGACTCCTCCTCTACTCTCTCCTGCTGATGCGACTGAGACTGCTGCTGCTGCTGCTGCTGCTGCTGCTGCTGCTGCTGTGTGTCAGAATCCCAACCACTAGACCACTGGGATAAAAGGGCTTTTTAAGTAGCTGGTCAGTGCGCCCATAACCCCCCAGGACAACGAGCCTGTAACCCTTCCCTAGGATCAATCGGGGATCACCAGTGGACCTCTGACACCCCCCCGCACTGGGATGCCCGAAGTGCACATACTGGGATTCGAACCCGAGACCTTCGCTCTGATACCATGTCAGAATCCCAACCACTAGACCACTGGGATAAAAGGGCTTTTTAAGTAGCGGGTCAGTGCGCCCATAACCCCCCAGGACAACGAGCATGTAACCCTTCCCTAGGATCAACGAGCCTGTAACCCAAGCAGGCTAAGGAGGTGTGTTAAAGTTATATTTAATATCTATCCTGCTTGCTGTAGTTATTGTAGTGTAGTTCTTTCTTTCCTTGTTTGGTGGTGCACATTCTTTGTTTCTTTGCTATATGTTCTTGCAAACCTATAGTGAAGCCAATCATTCTCGATTCTCCCTTGCACAACCAACTCGACACCCGCTTGGCCTAGGCTACTAAGCCTAGGCCCTAAGTTAAACCTGTTTCCTTGCTAAGACGCTATCGTGACATGGTATTGAGCCATAAAGTTCCTGACCTAAGTAAATAGGCCCACCCATTCGCGGTACAGCGCTCGCTGCGACGGGCGCGGCGGCGAAATGGCCGCGTTTCCCTCGTCGCCATCCCGTCGTTTTTCCCTCGTCGCCTGCCCGTCGCCACGCCATTGCGTTTTACCCCGTCGGCAGCCCGTCGCCAGCCCGTTGCGTTTTCCCCCGTCGCCAGCCCGTTGCGTTTTCCCCCGTCGCCAGCCCGACGCGATTCTCCCGTCGCCAATACGTCGCGATTCTCCTGTCGTCAATACGTCGCGTTCCCCCCCCGTCGCCCCCTCTGCCCGCACCTACCCCCTGCTTCACGTCGCCCCAGCCGCTCCTTCGCCCGCCGTCGCTCTGCCCGTCGCATTCCCCCCGCCCCCTGCCCGTCGCATTCCCCCCGCCCCCTGCCCGTCACCCCCTCCGTCGCGACTGTTCGCGTGTGCAGCAGCGGTCGCTGTGGGGAGGAGAGGGAGGAGGGGACGGGAGTGGCGGCGGAACGCTGTGGGGGGGGAGAGGGAAAGGGGGAAGGGAGTGGCGGCGGAACGCCAGCGACGGGACCGCCAGCAGCTACAACGCCAGCAGAGACCCCCGCCAGCAGAACCCACCGCCAGCTGAGATCCCGCCAGTAGCACCACCGCCAGCAGAGAGACCCCGCCAGCAGCTTCACCGCCAGCAGAGAGACCCCGCCAGCAGCTACACCGCCAGCAGAGAGACCCCGCCAGCAGCTACACCGCCAGCAGAGAGACCCCGCCAGCAGCGCCACCGCCGGCAGAGACCCCGCCAGCAGCGCCACCGCCAGCAGAGACCCCTGCCAGTGTCGCCGTGAGATGGAGCAGAACTGCCGCCTCTTCTTCCTCTCGCTCCCTCCCACTTCTGCCGTTGGGGGGAGGGGGGGGGGCTGAGGGGGTGGTGGTACGGATTCTGCAGGGACTGCCGTGGGTGGGGCAGGGGTGTGGAGGAAGAAAGGGGGGAAGGGGGTGCGGTCCCAGGGGGCGGCTGTTATGGGGGGTGAGGTTAAGGGGGGGTGGTTGAGTAGGTGTGGGGATTTGGGGGTTACTAAGAGGGGTTTTGCCGCGCTTGGCTCCCCCCCCACCTCCTCTCCTCGTCACTCTCTCACCTCCCCCCTTTGTAAAAGGGGGTTACTACGAGGGTTTCGCCACGGGTGGCTCCCCCTCAACTCCTCGCCTGATCCCTCTCTCACCTCCTCGTTCGTACTTCTCTCCTTTCCTCTCCTCTCTCTCTCTCGCCTCCTCCTCCTCACTTACCCCTCTGCCGTCTTCTGCTGCGCGAGGTGTACCCCTTCAGGGGGTGTTGACTGCACTAGTTATTACTGCAAGCAGGCTAAGGGGGTGTGTTAAAGTTATATTTAATATCTATCCTGCTTGCTGTAGATATTGTAGTGTAGTTCTTTCATTCCTTGTTTGGTGGTGCACATTCTTTGTTTCTTTGCTATATGTTCTTGCAAACCTATAGTGAAGCCAATCATTCTCGATTCTCCCTTGCACAACCAACTCGACACCCGCTTGGCCTAGGCTACTAAGCCTAGGCCCTAAGTTAAACCCGTTTCCTAGCTAAGACGCTATCGTGACACTGTGCCCTCTCAAACCGCTCACGCTCCTCCCTCTCCAACCGGACGACTGCTCACGGGTCAGGAAATGTACAGTGCGGGGTGTAGGCGCCACAGTACTAGTGCCTCCAGCTCCAGCACCCCCAGTGTCAAATTATAATTGTTATAGTTTGTATTGTTTAGTCTAGGTGGTGTACACCTTGGTTAGTGCTACGGTTAGGTTTGCTATATCTACCCTTGTACTTGCTCATTCTAGTAATTCATTCTTCCAATTCTATCTTTGACATGGTATCAGAGCTTAGTTCGTTCCCATGGGCCCACCTCCGCACGCCCCGTTCGTTGCTCGATAGCCGCCCGTAGCGCGCTCGCTGCCCGTTGGTTCGCTCGTTTTAGGAATTCACATGCTAGCCGCTCGGTAGCCGCCCGTTAGCCGCCCGTCCGCCGTCCGTTTGCCGTCCATTCGCAGCTCGTTGCCCGTAGCGCCCTCGGCAGGTCCCGCGTCCCCCGCGGGCCCTTACGTGCGTCCCGTCGTACGCCTTCCCCCCCCCCTCTCCGGGCTCCCCCCTCGTTCGTCCCGTAGTGCGTCCCCCCCTCTCCCCATCCCCCCCCCCCCCCCCCCGTGGCCCCTAGTTCGTCCCCTAGCGCCCCCCCCCCCTCCCCCCCCCCCCCCCCCCCCCCCCCGCGCACTCTTGTCGCGACCTAGGTCGCGAGTCACCCATCACCCGTCGCCCGAAGCGCCCGTCGCCCATAGCGCCCGTCGCCCGTCGCCTTGGTGCCCGCGCCCGTAACCCTATTTTTTCCCCCGTCGCCCGTAGCGCCCGTCGCCCGTAGCGCACACTCACGCAGCCGCGCCCACGCGACTGCACACGCGTAGCCGCGCACACCCAGTCGGGCGCGCCCCTTTCCTAGGCCGTCCGCGTCCGTTATCTTGGCCGCCCGTGCCCTGCATGATTTATTAAGTTTTTTTTTTTTTTTTTTTTTTTTTTTTTTTTTGGATCACCAGCCAGCCACTGCTATGAAGCTCCAGCATGCGCCAGCACCCGTGTTGAGCGCATCAGAAACAGCTTAGGCTACCTTCAGTCGCCTACCGCTAGCTTTATGCCGTCCTACCACTCGTACTGCCGCCTCGACTAGCCCCTACCCCCCCGTACTAGCGTGCCATGTTGATGTGGCGACAGCGGCAGCAGCAGCAGTGGCCGCAACAGCAGTGGCAGCAGCACCAGTGGCCGCAGCAGCAGCAGTGACCGCGACAGCAGTGGCCGCAGCAGAAGAAGTGGCCGTAACAGCAGTGGCCGCAACAGCAGCCCTGGCCGCGGTAGCAGCGGCCAGCGGCAGCCTCCACCGCGGGGCCCTGTCGGACCCAGCCAGTACACACACCGGTACGTGGGAGCTGCAGCTGAGGTTGAGACTTGTGTTTCCAGTCTTGGTGCTTGTGTAGTTTCCAGTCCAGGCACCTCAGAGGTTCTTAGTGTCGGAACTGCAGCTACCACTAGTCTAGTCCCAACCTTTGTCGCGGGCTCAGGTGCGACCTCACCGACTACACAACTTTCCTTCACTCTAGACTTTGGAGCGTTCACCTGTTTCTTTCGCGACTGCACTGACCTCACGCCACTGCACACTCCAGTCACTGTAGCCTTGGCTGACCCCTCTGTGGGATCTGTAGTTGCCCACATCACCACCGTTCTCCCGTGTCCGGCGGCTCCCTCTGGGTTTCTCATAGGTTACTACACCCCCTCGTTTTCTAGGAACTTGGTGGGTGTCAGTCACCTCCACGACCTTGGAGTTGTCACTACTTTCCCTCTAGACGAGCCAGTTGCCTCCTGCACAGTCGGTGCCACTGGAGTGCCTCTGGCCACTTTCCACAGGGAGCCGGGTTCTGGTCTGCACTCACTACACACTGGGTCCCACCACAGAGGGTCAGGTCAGGTCAGGTCAGGTCAGGTACCTGCTGTGTCGTGCGACTGTCGATCACTCACCCACCCGTTGGTTCTTTGGCACCACCGTCTAGGTCACCCGTCACTCCCACGTCTCAGTAGGATGGTACGCCACCGTCTTGTCTCAGGTCTCCCAGAGTCGCTTGCCCCGCTTCCTCGCTCGCCTCCGCCGCCGTGCACTCCTTGCGTCGAGGGTCGGCAGCGCGCTGCCCCTCACTCCTCGTCGTTCCCCCCCACCACGGCTCCCTTCTAGACCCTGCACTTGGACGTCTGGGGCACCTCCCCGGTCCGTGACCCATGTCAGGAGTGCTACTTCCTGATTGTGGTGGACGACTACTTTCACTACACCACGGTTTTACCTTTGCAACCGAAGGCCGAAGTGCCTACCGTCCTCGAGCCGTGGCTACTAGCGAGGGGTGACGCCCAGGCCCTTTGTGAGCTCCGCCTGCACTCGGACCGTGGTGGTGAGTTTTCTTCCACTCGCTTGGAGACGTTTTGTCAAGGTCGGGGGATCATCCAGTCTTATACGCTACCAGACTCGCGAAAGCAGAACGGGGTAGCCGAGCGACGCATAGGCCTGGTCATGGAGGTTGCCCGGACCTCCATGTGCCACGCCGGTGCCCCCCAGTTCCTGTGGCCTCAGGCAGTTCGCTACGCCGCGCACCAGCTGAACCTGTGGCCTAGTCACGCACGGCCACGGGTGATGCCGGTCTCCCTTTGGACAGGTTCTCCGCGTGTAGCAGCTGACTACCCAGGCCCACGTTCGCACCCCTGGCGCAAACAAGTTGTCTCCACGCACCCGTGCCTGCGTCTATCTTGGATTCCCCTCGACACCTCCGGCTCGTAGTTCTACGACCCGGTTACCTACCAGTTCTTCGGTTCCCAGGATGCCACTTTCGACGACTCGGTCAGTTACTACCGGAGTCGCCCCCACCGAGGTTCTGAGATATTTCCCCCCCCGCTCTTCCTCACCACTGACCCCCCCCCCCCCAGTCGCCCCGGTAGTCCCCCCCCATTCGCTTCCTGCCCCGTCAGGTGTGTCGCTCGTCACTCGGCAGTCGTCTCCCCCGCAGCGTCCAGTCTCTGTCGTGTCTGGGGGTGCGGGAGGTGCAGCTGCGGGGGGTGAGGGTACTGGGGCTGCTGGAGCTGGTAGCTCTGGCTCTGGGGGTGCAGGGGGTGTGGGTGTGGAGCCCCGTCCAGTGGAGGACAATGCTGCCTCGAGTCGGCAGCCTCGCCCCGCCTCACCCCCTGGCTTCCCGTCAGTCCCGCAATTCCCTCCCCGTTCGCCTCCGCGGCCGGTCGCTGCGGAGTCTGGGGGTGTTCCTGCTGGAGGTACTGGAGGCCGTGGGGGTGTTGTCGGTGGAGGTTCTAGTTCTGGGGGTGCTGGAGCTGGAGGCGCTGCCACCTCGGCGCCTACACCGCGCACTGTCCGTTTCCTGACACGTGAGCAACGTCTTGTTCGTTTGGAGAGGGAGGAGCGGGAGAGGTTTGAGAGGGCACAGTAGCAGCAGCAGTCTCAGTCGGAGCGTCAGGAGAGAGTAGAGGAGGAGTCACAGCAGCAGCAGCAGTCCCAGTCAGAGCGTCAGGAGAGTGTTGAGGAATAGTCGGAGCCATACCAGGAGAGAGTAGAGGAGGAGTCACGGCAGCAGCAGCAGCAGCAGCAGCATCAGCATCAGCAGTCTCAGTCGGAGTGTCACGAGAGAGTAGAGGAGGAGTCATGACTGCAGCACCAGGTGCAGTTGCGGCCGCAGCAGGAGAGGGTAGAGCAGGAGTCCCAGCCGCAGCAGCAGGTGTTGTTGCGGCCACAACAGGAGAGAGAAGAGGAGGAGCCACAGGAGCAGCAGCAGGGGCAGGTGCCGCCGCAGCAGACGCCAGAGGAGGCGGAGCAGCAGCGACAGTGCGACCTGCCCGACCCAGCACCTGCACACTTGGTTCGTGGTCCCCTACCGTCCCCTCCTGTTCCCCCTGTCGAGTCCCTTTCCTCGTCCCAGTGGACTCGTCGTTCTCCCCTCAGTCGTGCTGTGTCCCAAGAGCCTCGTCGGTCCCGTTACCGTGCCGACGGCCCGTTTCACCTTGTTCTTCGCTCTCGTGTGCCGTCTCCACCTGTCCTTCCATAGCCTCCTGAGTCGTCCCTCACTGTGTTTCACGACCCGTTGTCCGACTACCTCCGTGCCTCTCGCCCTGTCGTCTCCCGTGTTCTGCCTGCGTTGGTCACTCACCCGACTGCCCCTCCGCTGTCTATCTCAGCCCTTATCACTACTGTCAGTGCCTTTGCCTCTTCCCACCGCCTTGACTACGCCGCTCATCTGGTGAGTGGCACTGCTCGTTCTCCGTCCTCTGGGGGTGCTCCTGTCTTTCCCTTGGAGGTCCTGGAGGACAAGCAGTTCGAGCTTGGTTCCCTTTCGGCCGCTGTTCCTCATCTCTGCGCCATGATGCTTGCCCCTGAGGGGGATCCAGACGCCCTTGACATCCCGATCCCTCGCACTCACGCTGAGGCGGTCTCGGGACCCTGGGCTTCGTATTGGATAGCAGCAGAGGAGGCAGAGATGGCATCTTATAGGTCCATTGGCACTTACGTCGACGCCGTCCCACCACCTGGGACGAACGTCGTTAGTGGCATGTGGCTCTACAAGGTGAATCGGCCGCCTGGAGCACCACCAGTGTTCAAAGCGCGCTCCGTGGCAAGAGGCTTCAGTCACCGAGAGGGGGTAGACTTCTTCCAGACCTTCGCTCCCACCCCAAAGATGACCACTCTTCGGGTGTTGCTGCATATTGCAGCACAGCGCAACTACGAGTTGCACTCCTTGGACTTCTCCACCGCGTTTCTTCAGGGGAGTCTGCACGAGCAGATCTGGCTGCGTCGTCCGCCTGGCTTCACTGGCACTTTCCTTCCTGAGACCCAGTGGCAGCTGCGTCGACAGGTCTACGGCCTGCGCCAGGCTCCCCGCGAGTGGCACGATACGCTACGTACGACTCTTGCAGCGCTTGACTTCTTTCCGTCGCCTGCCGACCCGTCGCTGTTCGTCCGCCATGGCTTGACCCCTTTCTTTGTTCTGGTATACGTTGACGACCTGGTCTTCGCCACTCCCGACCGACTTGCACTGGCCTCCATGAAGGAGGAACTGCAGAGGAGACACACTTGCACTGACCTTGGTGAGCTGAAGCGCTACCTTGGCCTGCAGATCACCAGGGACATGGCAGCTCGCACCATTACGCTAACGCAGTCGCATATGGTTGAGCAGATCCTCACGCGGTTTCGCTTCCCGTTCTCCAAGGTACAGCCCACCCCTCTTGCTGTGGATCATGGGCTCACGGCTCCACCTTCGGACGAGCCATTTGAGTCCAGTGGTCCATATCCTGAGCTGGTGGGTTGTCTCATGTACCTGATGACCTGCACTCGCCGAGACCTAGCTTACTCTCTTAGCGTTCTTGCGCGCTTTGTTGCGCCTGGGAGACACCGACCTTCCCACTGGTACGCGGCTAAGAGGGTGGCGAAGTATGTGGCGAGTACATCAGGCATGGGACTTGTCCTTGGAGGGAAGCAGCCAGTTACACTTATAGGTTTCTCATACTCGTCGTGGGCCGACGACGCAGAGTCGCTGTGGTTTACACATGGTTACTGCTTTTGCCTTGGGACCGGAGCTGTTTCGTGGAGGTCGACTCGGGCGTTGTCCGTCTCTAGTTCCAGCTGTGAGGCAGAGGTGTACGCTGCGGCCATGGCCGCCCAGGAGCTTCGCTGGCTGTCTTTCCTCCTCACCGACCTTGGTGAGTGGCCTCGCTCTCCCCCAGTCTTGTTCGCCGACAACAGGTTTGCTATCCTGTTGTGCAAGGAGCCCCGACTGGTTGGGAAGGCGAAGCACATCCAGCTTCGTTACTTCCTTCTGCGAGAGTTGCAGCAGCGTGGCCAGGCACTCGTGCGATGTGTGGTCTTCGAGGCCAACACTGCAGACGTCTTCACCAAGGCTTTGCCGCTTTGTGACCACCAGCGTTTCTGCACCCAGCTTGGCCTTGTGTCTACAGGCCCTCACTTGCTTGAGTAGAGATGCTTTGTCTTGTACTCTTGCATCTCGCTATATATTCTATATCTGTGCTTGTAGACACGCCTTGTGCCCCTTTGCTTGTTCTCGGACTGTGTGGTGATCTTGAGATCCACCCTGACAGTTGCTTTGTTCTTGTGAACTGGTCTTGTGACCGTTGCTTGTTCTTGCTCACTGGTCTTGTGACCCTTGCTCTTAGGTTGTTTGTTGCTCTCCACAGGACTACCGTCACATAGACTATGGGGGTGTGTCAAACTATAATTGTTATAGTTTGTATTGTTTAGTCTAGGTGGTGTACACCTTGGTTAGTGCTAGGGTTAGGTTTGCTATATCTACCCTTGTACTTGCTCATTCTAGTCATTCATTCTTCCAGTTCTATCTTTGACAACCAGAACCAGCACCTCCACCACCGACAACCTCGGGGCCTCCAGTACCTCCTGCGGGAACACCCGCAGGCTCTGCAGCAACCGGCCGCAGAGAAGAACGAGGAGGGAACTACGGGACGGACGGGAAGCCAGGGGGTGACACTGGGCGAGGCCGCCGTGTCTTCCACGGGAGTGACCTCCGCGCCCACACCTCCTGCACCCCCAGAGCCGACACCACCAGCTCTTGCAGCCCTAGTACCCTCACCCTCCGCAAATGCACCTCCCGCACCCCCATACACGACAGGGACTGGGCTCTGCGAGGGGGACGACTGCGAAGTGACGTGCGACACACCCGACGGGGCAGGACGCGAGGGGGGGGGGGGAGGGGGCTTAAGGGTGAGGAACAACGGGGGGGAAAAGGCCTCAGTACCTCGGTGGGGGCGACTCCTGCAGTAACAGACAGACTCGTCGAACGTGGTGTCCTGAGAAGCGGAGTACTCGTTGGTGACCGGGTCGTAAATCACCCAGCTGGAGGCCCAAAGTGAAGCCAAGAAAGACGCAGGCACGAGTGCGCAGAGAGAACTTGTTCGCGCCAGGGGCGCGAACGTGAGCCAGAGAACCCCAGACACGGAAGTCAGCTGCTACTCCCGGAGAACCTGTCCAAAGGGAGACCATCGTCACCCGTGGCCGTGTGTCGCTGGGCCACAGATTCAGTTGGTGTGCGCCGTAGCGGACTGCCTGAGGCCACAAGAACTGTGGGGCACCGGCATGGCACATGGAGGTCCGGGCAACCTCCCTGACCAGGCCGATGCGTCGCTCGGCTACCCCGTTCTGCTGAGGCGAGGCTGGTAGCGTGTAAGACTGGATGATCCCCTGACACTGACAGAACGTCTCCAGGCGAGTGGAAGAAAACTCACCACCACGGTTCGAGTGCAGGCGGAGCCCACACAGGCCCTGGGCGCCACCCCTTGCTAGTAGCCACGGCTCGAGGACGGTAGGCACGTCGGCCTTCCGTCGCAAAGGGAAAACCGTGGTGTAGCGGGATTAGTCGTCCACCACAATCAGGAAGAAGCGCTCCTGACGTGGGCCAAGGACCGGGAGGGGCCCCAGACGTCCAAGTGCAGGGTCTGTAACGGAGCTGTGGTGGGGGGGAACGAGGAGGAGTGAGGGGCAGCGCGCTGCCGGCCCTCGACGCAAGGAGTGCACGACGGCACAGTCGAGCGGGGGAGCGGAGCGAGCGACTCTGGGAGACCTGAGACCAGACGGTGGCGTACCATCCTACTAAGACGCAGGAAGGACGCGTGCCCTAGACGGTGG
The DNA here is from genome assembly GCA_947471745.1 of Closterium sp. Naga37s-1. Lineage (NCBI taxonomy): Eukaryota > Viridiplantae > Streptophyta > Zygnematophyceae > Desmidiales > Closteriaceae > Closterium > Closterium sp. Naga37s-1. The sequence continues at coordinate 2,180,792 of CANJKZ010000169.1, read as the reverse complement.
TGCCAGAGGACCGACAGGTGGGTGAGTGACAGACAGTCGCACGACACAGCAACTACGTGACCTGACCTGACCTGAACCAGTGTGTAACGAGTACAGTCCAGAGCCTGGCTCCCTGTGAAAAGTGGCCAGTGGCTGGCCAGTGGCACCGACTGTGCAGGAGGCAACGGGCTCGTCTAGAGGGAAAGTGGTGACAAATCCGAGGTTGTGGAGGTGACTGACACCCACCAAGTTCCTAGAGAATGAGGGGGTGTAGTAACCTATGAGAAACCCAGAGGGAGCCACCGGACACGTGAGAACGGTGGTGCTGTGGGCAACTACAGATCCCACAGAGGGGTCAGCCAAGGCTACAGTGACTGGAGTGTGCAGTGGTGTAAGGTCGGTGCAGTCGCGAAAGAAACAGTTGGACGCTCCCGAGTCTAGGGTGAAGGAAAGTTGTGCAGTCGGTGAGGTCGCACCCAAGCCAGCGACAAAGGCTGGTACTAAACTAGTGGTAGCTGCAGCTCCCACACTAAGAACCTCTGAGGCGCCTGGACCGGAGACTACACACGCGCCAAGAATGGAAACACAAGTCTCAATAGCAGCTGCACCTCCCACGTACCGGTGTGTGTACTGGCCAGGTCCGTCAGGGCCCCGCGGTGGAGGTTGTCGCAGGCGTTGCAGCTGAACCCGCCACTTCTGTTGCTGCGGCCACCGGTGCTGCTTGTAATGATGTGATGGCGCAATGATCATGATGTGGTAGTCTGATGATCATGATGTGGTGGTGCGGTGGTGTGATGATCATGAGGTGGTGGTGTGATGACCATGATGTGATGGTGGTGGTGCAATGCACAGTACGAGTTGATAAAGGGGTAATCATTAGTTATCCTATGAAATTTGATGTAAAAGTTGCTCCCTCCTCTCCCCTTTTCCACAACTTCCGCTCCTCCCTCCCTCCATTCGTCTGACCCTTTTCCACGAGATTGATTTTGAGAATTCTCAAAAGCAACCCCATTTGTCTGATCCCCTTTTCCCCTTTTCCCCTTCCGTGCAATGCCCTCTTCTCAACCTCTCCTACAACCCACCATCTGAATCCGACATGCAGCGAGAATAGACCCTGGTACGGTGCATGCTCTTTATAATGCCACGCCACATGCCACGCCACATGCCGCACCACATGCCAAGCCACAGACAAAGGTTACTGATCCAAGTATCCTACCTCCACCATTTACCTGCCTCCCCTAACCCTCGACTCCTTCATCCATAATGCAACTACACTGGTCTCCATTCTCATGCCGTGTCGAACACAGAGGCAACAAATTTCATTTGCCGCTAGTGGATGTTCCTCATCCCTCTTCACCATTCTCCCTCACTCTTCTCCTTCCCCCCACCCCTCCTGGATGCCCTTCTTCCTAACCATCCCTCCCTTTGCTGCACTGCCCATTTTCCCACCTCTTTGTCTCCTGTCCATGTTATCTCTCTCATTCACCTCTCTTTTGTCAACGGGAGTTGTGTTTGGCCCCGTCCTCTCTTGGGCGGAGCCGACCTTGTGGTCGGGTGTGCGGGAGGTGCAGCCGACCTGCAGTAGTGGGCGAGCTGATCGACGGGGCTGGTCGACTTGCACAGGGGCCACTGCAAGGGCGCCGACTTCGAGAGATCGACCTGGGAGGTCGACGTGTGGAGGGCGTCGACTTGGTGACGCCGACTTGGGGAAGCCGACTTGGGTGGTCGGCTGACAGGTGTGCTGGTCGACCTGGAGTGTGGTCGACCTGGGGCTGGTTGATGAGGTGCGCGGTCGACTTGGTGTGGTCGACCAGTGGTGGTCGTCGACCTGCGTGGTTGACGGGCACAAGGAGGTGCTGGTCGACGTGGTGGTTGCCCGGTCGACCAGGTTACCCGGGCGACTGGGTTCTGCGAAGGACTGCGACGGTCCCCCAGGTGGTTCTGGCGAGGCCAACCTTGGTGGTGGTATCCTGAGGTCGACGTGTAGGATCAGATGTGCAGTCGTCACCACGCGGACGATTTGGTGTGTGCGCTGTGCAGGTGACAAGACACCACCCTCCAATCACCTGCGAGCACCTGTGAAGCGGGTGCGCTGCTGTCCCGTGGGTGCGACGCTGTGGAGCCGCCTTGCTGCAACGTTGGCACGCCGTCGACTTGCAGTGTTGGCAGGCCGCGTCCTTGCACTACTGGAGCGCGGTCGACCAAGTCGTGCTGGAGCGCGGTCGACCGTGCTGCGCAGGCAGTCGACCGACTAGCAGCCTAGCTTCTGATGTAGTTGTTGTTGCCTTGCCATTGTGTATCATTGTTGTGAACTTTTGCTAGTGGAACTCTTGCCAAATCTCCCTGTGAATGAGCAAGTAGTGAGAGCACAAGTAAACGACTAAGGAACGAATGCAGAGATCACGTTTACACTCGTGCCTAGCCCGTGGACTAGCTCCCGTTGGACGAGTTATCTCCGCATGGTGCGGTGAGCGTGGACGGCACCGCGACTTACCTTCTGTCTAGTCGACTTAGTTCCACTTACCTATCGTGTTCGTAGGCCGGCAGCTGTGCGCTAGTCACCATGGTGGTCGCCGTAGGTGACGCTGGTCTAGTGGACACCTTGGAGGCACGGCTGGAGGATGCGAGGAGCCGCCACCTGGATGGCGAGTATGGGCCTAACCTCCCCTTGGCAGTCGTCGAGGCAGGCATCCATGCCGTGTGGGCTGCGGATCACCCTTCGCGACCAGCCTCTCCTCGACCGGTGAACAACGAAGGCGGCGTCGACGTGGGCGTCCACGTCGGTGACCAAGTTGGCAGCAGTGCGGGAGGCATGCCGAGGCATAGAGGAGTGATTCATGCCGATGAAATCGGCGGCGTTCAGACGCGAGGGCTGCAATCGTTGGCGGCTGCGGGCTCCTCGTACGGCGACGTCGGAGGACGTCGAAGTAGCGTGCCGCCGGTGCCGGCGACCCACGTGACTGTGGGCGGGATAGCGCCGAGTTACGACTACTTCAAATTCACGTCGGACAGGATTGCCGTTAGCCCTCTGCTAGTTGGCCGCCCCGACATCCTCACGTGGAAGGAGGCCATCGAGCCCCAGCTGGAAATGGCCGGGCTGATGTGCTTCGCCGCCGGCACCGTGGCGACACTACCGGAGAGCAACCCCGAGCTGCAAGCGAAGTTTCGCGTCGTGCAGCTACTGACCTTCACGGTCATTCCACGGTGCTGCTCGCCGGGCGTGCAGATCGTTTTGAAGTCGTGCAGGGACTACTTGGATGCTGGCCACCAGGCGTGGCACTTCAATGAGTCGACATACCAGGTCACCGACGACCTGTACATCGGCCAGCTCGAGGAGCAGATGACGCATCTGCGGATGGGCGACCAGGAGACGGCGACCGATGTTACGATACGATCTGAGCTGGTAACCGGGTTTAACTAAGGGCCTAGGCTTAGAAGCCTAGGCCAAGCGGGTATCGAGGGAGTTGTGCCAAGAGAGAATCGAGAATGATTGTGGTTCACTATAGCACACAAGGTACATATAGCAAACTAGCAAAGGTGCACCACCAACAACAAGGAAACATAACTACACTAAAGCTAAAGCTACAGGCAGTTATAAGCATATATAAATATATATCGCGACACACCCCTTTAACTGCCTGCAGCACATAGCTAGAGGAAGTCACACCCCTTGAAGGGGTATTGCAGGCGCAGTGAAAGACGGCAGAGAGGTAAGTGAGGAGGAGGAGGCGAGAGAGAGAGAGGATAGGAGAGGAGATAAGAACAAAGGAAGAGGTGAATGAGGGATGAGGAGAGGAGGTCGGGGGGTGGCCGTGGCGTCCCCTCTTACTAACCCCCTTTTACGAAGGGGGGGTTGAGTGGGGGATGAGGAGAGGAGGTGGGGGGGTGGCCGCAGCGTCCCCTCTTACTAACCCCCACATCCCCACCCCCAATCAACCAACCCCCTTTAACCTCACCCCCCATTTCAACCGCCCCCTGGAACCGCACTCCCTCCCCCTCTTTCTTCCTCCATACCCCTCCCCACCCACGATGATCCCTGTTCAGTCCTTCACAGGTGGGGTTGCTGGTCACAGGTGGGGCTGCTGGTCACAGGTGGGGCTGCTGGTCATAGGTGGGGCTGCTGGTCACAGGTGGGGCTGCTGGTCACAGGTGGGGCTGCTGGTCACAGGTGGGGCTGCTGGTCCTGGTGCCTGGTGCTGGCGTGACGGCGCTGGTGCTGGTGCCTGGTGCTGGCGGCTGGCGCTGGTGCTGGTGCCTGGTGCTGGCGTTGGCGCTGGTGCTGGTGCCTGGTGCTGGCGGCTGGCGCTGGTGCTAGTGCCTGGTGCAGGTGCTGGTGCCTGGTGCTGATGGGGCGCGACGGGTGGGACGAGCTGCAGACGGGCTACAGGCTGGGCGGGATCTGACGGTGGGAGGCGCGCAAGCGCTGGTGCGATCGCCGGTGCGCTGGCGGTGATCGCTGGTGTTCCGCCGCCACTTCCTTCCCCCTTTTCCTCTCTCCCCCACAGCATTCCGCCGCCACTCCCTTCCCCCTTTCCCTCTCCCCCCCATAGCGTTCCGCCGCCAATCCCTTCCCCTCCTCCCTCTCCTACCCACAGCGACCGCCGCTGCACACGCGAACAGTCGCGACGGGGGGGGGTGACGGGCAGGGGGCCGGGGGAATGCGATGGGCGGAGCGAGGCGACGGGAGGGAAGAAAACGGGACGGGGGGGGAAGGGCCGCGACGACCGCCACGGACGCCGTCCCCTTCATTCCCGATGCCCCCCCCCCCCCCCCCCCCCCCCCTTCCCCACTCTCGCGCAAACTCGGCAGCAGGCGTAGGCGCGGGCAGAGGTGGTGACGGGGGGGAAACGCGACGGGCTGATGACGAGGGAAACGCGACGGGCTGGCGACGGGGGAAACGCGATGGGCTGGCGACGGGGGAAAACGCGACGGGCTGGCGACGGGCAGGCGACGAGGGAAAAAACGACGGGCTGGTGACGACGGAAACGCGGCCGGCTCGCCGCCGCGCCCGTCGCAGCGAGCGCCGTGCCGCGAATGGGTGGGCCCATTAACTTAGGTCAGGATTTTAATCGCTCAATACCATGTTACGATACAATCTGAGCTGGCAACCGGGTTTAACTAAGGGCCTAGGCTTAGAAGCCTAGGCCAAGCGGGTATCGAGGGAGTTGTGCCAAGAGAGAATCGAGAATGATTGTGGTTCACTATAGCACACAAGGTACATATAGCAAACTAGCAAAGGTGCACCACCAACAACAAGGAAACATAACTACACTAAAGCTAAAGATACAGGCAGTTATAAACATATATAAATATATATCGCGACAACCGATTACTGCAACCGGGCTCGGTGACTTCTTGCCACCATGAGTATGGCTGGCGTGCAGTACTCGACGGCGTCATACGTCACGCATGTCCTGAAGGGGCTCCCGAGCAGCTACAACCTGATGAAACGGCTGTCGGTGGTGCCAAGCACGCGGGCGTCGCTCAACGAGGACACCCTGAACTCGTACATCCTCAGGGACGAGGCGATGCAGGAGGCCGAGCACTCCTTGGAGCTCCTGCCGCAGGTGAACTACGCGGCCCCGGCGAAGCAAAGTGGTCGACCGGGACAGCGCGGGCAGTCTCGCGGCAGTGGAATTGGTGGTGGGAGGCTGGCCAAGGACGCCGACAAGAAGAAGTCGACCCGAATTGGCGGTCGAGGAGGAGGAAGTCGACGTCGGGAGTGCTGGTTGTGCCACAGCCCCGACCACCTCTCCTTCGAGTGCCCCGACCGCAGTGACTCCGACGACGACGACACCAAGGGAGGCCGAGGGAGCTCGGCCGGGCGTCATCCTTGTCGGGAGAGCAAGACGCGCAAGGCGAAGCAGTTGACCAAGTCGTCGACCTCGGCGAAGGACGCCGACTCCTCCTCTGGCGGCAAAGGGCGGGGTGACCAAGAAGCGTCGTGCTCGCTGGTCGGCGTCGTGGAGCTGACTATCTCGCTGGCGCCGGAGGCCGGCGAGGACTTCCAGGCGACAGTGGCTGCTCGCACCACCTGATGGGGACGAAGGAGGTCTTCGTCGACCTGCAGCCGAGCGGCGACGTCAAGCACGTTCGCGACTTCAATGGGGCGCTGCAGGACGTCCAGGGCCGGGGCACAGTCGCCTTGCAAAGGGAGGCCGGGAAGAGGGTGCTGATCCCCGATGTGCTCTACGTCCCGGGCGTGCATGCGAACCTGCTGTCGGCCGGCCATCTGAAGGAGACCGGGGTGAAGCTGCAGGAAGACGGTGACGGAATGCTGCTCGTCTCGGCGACGGGGGAAGTACTCGGTCGTGCGTCCTACACCGGCCGGGTCCTCTGCACCGACTTGCGTCCCTGCTCGGCAAAGTCGACAACGCCCACAGCAGAGGTGGTGGCTCTGCGGGCGATCGTCTCGGCGACGAAGTCGACACCGCCCAGGTGGCACGCGAGGCTTGCGCATGTCGCTGTCAACGCCATCACAAGCTCGGCGAGGACAGAGGTCGCCACCGGCCTGGACATCAAGCCGTCGGCCGGCACCGATTCAAGCCGTCGGCCGGCACCGATTCCCCGTGTGTCTCGTGCGTCGGCGAGAAGTTGGCGTGGCACACCTTCCCCGACGAGGGCTCGAACGCCGAGGACGCCCTGGCCGTCGTGCACATCGACCTGTGCGGGCCGTTGTCGGTGGCTGCCAAGGACGAGAGCCTGTACTTCCTCCTGCTGAAGGACCGCACCACCCGCTACGTGTCGGTGAGGCCGGTCTCCAAGAAGTCCAATGTGCTGCGGAAGTTCGCGCAGTGGCTGGTGGTGGTTGAGCGGCAGGCGAAGAATTCGGTGCTGATGCTGCGCTCTGACCGGGGAGGGGAGTTCCTCGGGAAGCAGTTCACCGACTTCGAAGACGGAAAGGGGATCGTCCACGACTTGACCTGCCCGTTCACCCCGCAGCAGAATGTTCACCCCGCCATGGAGGAGGAGATCCGCAGCCTCATTGGCATGGGCACCTGGGAGCTGGTCGAACGCCCACCCGGGGTGAACACCATGAAGAACCGGTGGGTACTGACAACGAAGTACCACATCGACGACACTGTCGAGCGAGAAGGCGAGGCTGGTCGTGAAGGGCTTCACACAGGTGTATGGCGCCGACTACGATGAGACGTACGCGCCGGTGAGCAGCTACGTCACGATGAGAATCTTCCTCAGCATCGTCGCCGTCCTCGACCTCAACCTGATGCTGCTCGACATGAAAAACGCTTTCCTGCAGAGTAAGCTCGACCGGGTGCTGTACATGTACCAGCCGGACTACATTAACAACGAGACCGGCTGGGTGTGTAAGCTGCTGAAGAGGCTCTACGGGCTGAAGCAGTCGCCGCTGCTGTGGTACAGGGCTCTCGATGGTGTGCTACTGGGCGCTGGCTGGAAGAAGAGCCAGGTCGACACGGCGCTCTACTTCAAGGTCGGCGGGGATGGCGTGGCCTGCTGGGTGCTGGTCTACGTCGACAACCTGCTTGCCGCCAGCAGCAGTGCAACGATGCTGAAGGAGCTAAAGGAGCTGCTGGAGGCCGCCTTCGAGCTGCACGAGATCTCGCCGGTGCAGAAGTACCTCGTGCTAGAGATCGTTCACGACAGGCCGGCAAGGAAGCTATGGCTGCACCAGCAGGGCTACGCCGACAAGCTGCGCAGGCGGTTCATCGACGGGGAGCAGACTAGTCGCACTCCGAAGACGCTGATCTTCGTCGACACCTACGCCGAGCTAACGTTCGACGACGAAGAGGCCCAGGAGCGCCAGGAGGAGGAGTACCGGCAGAAGGTCGGCTCGCTGCAGTTCGGGGCGACGACGACGAGGCCGGACATCGCCTTCTCCTGCAACAAGCTGGGCAGTGGCCTCACGGTGAGGAGCGACTAGCACTGACGCGAGGTCGACCGCTGCCTTGCCTACCTCGCCAATACGCGTGACACCGCCATGGAGTTCGGCGGTGGACCAGAGTCGCTGAAGCTGGTCGGATACGTGGACGCCGACGACGCCGGCGACAAGCAGAACCGGATGAGCACGGGCGGCTACCTGTTTGTCTACGGAGGGGCCGCGGTCTCCTGGTCGAGCCAGCGCATCAAGTGCGCGACGTTGTCATCGACCGAGCCGGAGTACGTGGTGGCCTCCGAGGCCGGCAAGGAGGGACGCCGCCTTCGCTTCCTCCTTGCAAAGTTCCAGCAGCCGGACGCCGGGACGCCGACTGTCCTTCGGGGGGACAACACGTCTGCCATCACGGTCGCCGAGGGCTTGGGGCTGCAGGGCAAACTCAAGCACATGGAGCGACGTCACGCCTGGCTGCAGGACATGGTGAAGCACGGGAAGTTCACGCTGAAGTACATCCCGACTACCGAGCAGCCGGGCGACTTCCTGACGAAGACGCTGCAATATCCGGCCTTCAACCGGTGCTCCGTCGCAATCGGCCAAGTGTGCCTGGCCGACGTCGGTGACAGTGACGATGACGTGCAGCAGTAGGTGCCATGCCCTCTTTCATAGCTGGTGCGGTGACGGCGTGCTGTGTGTTGGGTGCATGCTGACGGGCTATCCTCCGAGTAGTGCTGACGTGTGGGCTGGGGGCCCAAGCGTGAACGCGGCAAGGGAGTGTCAACGGGAGTTGTGTTTGGCCCCATCCTCGCTTGGGCGGAGCCGACCTCGTGGTCGGGTGTGCGGGAGGTGTAGCCGACCTGCAGTAGTGGGCGAGCTGGTCGACGGGGCTGGTCGACCTGCACAGAGGCCACTGCAAGGGCGCCGACCTTGGGAGGGCGCCGACTTCGAGAGATCGACCTGGGAGGTCGACCTGTGGAGGGCGTCGACTTGGTGACGCCGACTTGGGGAAGCCGACTTGGGTGGTCGGCTAACAGGTGTGCTGGCCGACCTGGAGTGTGGTCGACCTGGGGCTGGTTGACCAGGTGCGCGGTCGACTTGGTGTGGTCGACCATTGGTGGTCATCGACCTGCGTGGTCGACGGGCACAAGGAGGTGCTAGTCGACGTGGTGGTTGCCTGGTTGACCAGGTTACCTGGGCGACGGGGTTCTGCAAAGGACTGCGACGGTCGCCCATGTGATTCTGGGGAGGCCGACCTCGGTGGTGGTATCCCGAGGTCGACGTGGAGGATCAGATGTGCAGTCGTCACCACGAGGACGATTTGGTGTGTGCGCTGTGCAGGTGACAAGACACGGCCCTCCAATCACCTGCGAGCACCTGTGAAGCGGGTGCGCTTCTGTCCCGTGGGTGCAACGCTGTGGAGCCACCTTGCTACAACGTTGCACGCCGTCGACTTGCAGTGTTGGCAAGCCGCGTCCTTGCACTACTGGAGCGCGGTCGACCAAGTCGTGCTGGAGCGCGGTCGACCGTGCTACGCAGGCAGTCAACCGACTAGCAGCCTAGCATCTGATGTAGTTGTTGCCTTGCCATTGTGTATCATTGTTGTGAATTTTTGCTAGTGGAACTCTTGCCAAATCTCCCTGTGAATGAGCAAGTAATGAGAGCACAAGTAAACGACTAAGGAACAAACGCAGAGATCACCCTCACACCCGTGCCTAGCTCATAGACTAGCTCCTGTTGTACGAGTTATCTCCGCATCTTTCCCACCTCTACACTTGAAGTTATTTCTCAGAGTCCTCAAAGGGACCTCATCCGTTCTCTGTCTGCCGCTCCGCAAGTAGTGGTCGCCTTCAACCCGCTTGCCTGGTCCCGCTCTGAAGTGGTTTGATTCCCAGTATGAGTTCAAGGGGAGAAAGGGCAGTGTAAGTGCAACGCACCACAGAATCTCCAATTGGTTCTTTCCTTGCCTCGCAGAGCACTAGCATCGATGCCACATTATTATTGGGCGACTATTTCGCTGTCCTGCACCAGACCTGCCCCAGCACCATGCCTGCCCCTGCCCCTGATCCTGCCTCTGCCTCTGCCTCTGCCTCTTCCCCTGCACCTGCCCCTGCACCTGCCCCTGCCCCTGCCCCTGCCCCTGCCCCTGCCCCTGCCCCTGCCCCTGCCCCTGCCCCTACCCCTGCCCCTGCCCCTGCCCCTGCCCCTGCCCCCGCTGCCTGCAGAGATAACTACTTCAATGGGAGCTAGACTACGGGCTAGGCACTGGGCTAGAGTGATCTCTGCGTTCGTTCCTTAGTCGTTTCCTGGTGTGCTCACTACTTGCTAGTTCACGGGGAGAATTGGCAAGAGTTTCACTAGGAAAGCTGACAATAATGGTAACTACAACATTGGCAACACAGAGTACATCAGAGCTAGCTAGTCTGCGGGTCAACTTCCAGCACAGCATGGTCGACCGCGATCCAGCGCAGCAGAGCTCGCACCGCTCCAGCGTTGCAGAGTAGCGGTTCCCCAACGTTGCAAGTCCATGGTGTGCCAACGCTGCAGCAAGTCGGCTGCACACTCCTCGTCACGTGCACAGCGCAGACGCCCAGGTCGACTCCACGCCAGCGACTGCGCCCACCAGCCACGTCGACCTCGGGATACCACCTCCGAGGTTGGCCTCGCATAAGTCACCCCGGCGACCTTCGCACACGTCGCCCGGGTATCCCGGTCGACCGGCAACCACACCTGGTCGTCCAGCCCAGTCGATCGCCAGCTGCACCAGCCCGGCGTCCCCAGTACGGCGTCCAGGTGCCCAGGACGCCGACCAGACGCCCAGGTCAGCGTACAGGCGCCCCAGAAGCCGTGCAGACGCCCAGATCGGCGTCCAGGCTCCCAGGACGCCGACCAGGGGCCCAAGTCGGCATCCAGCCTCCCAGGACGCCGTCCAGGCGTCCAGGTCGTCGGCCAGGCGCCCAGGACGGCGCCCTCCTGCTCGGCGCCTTCCAACCAGGTGCCCTCCAGCTCGGCGCCCTTGCAGTGGCCCCCGTGCCCACTGCTGCAGGTCGGCTGTATCCCCCCGCACACCCGACCACGAGGTCGGCTCCACCCAAGCGAGGACGGGGCCAAACAACACTCCCGTTGACACTCCCCTGCCGCGTTCACGCTTGGGCCCCCAGCCTACACGGCATCACTTCTCGGAGAAAATCTCAGCGGTGTGCACACAACACATAGCACGCCGGTCATCGCACCAGCCATGCAAGAGGGCATGGCACCTACTACTGCACGTCGTTGTCGCCGTCGCCCACAACGGCCAGACGCACTTGGCCGATTGCAACGGAGCACTGGTTGAAGGCCGGATAGTGCAGCGCCTTCGTCAGGAAGTCAGCTGGCTGCTCGGTGGTCGGGATGTAATTCAGCGTGAATTTCCCGCGCTTCACCATGTGCTGCAGCCAGGCTTGTCGCCGCTCCATGTGCTTGAGGTTGCCCGTCAACCCCATGCCCTCGGCGACCGTGATGGCCGACTTGTTGTCCACGCGAAGGACACTCGGCGTCCCGGCGTCCAGCTGCCGGAACTCTGTAAGGAGGAAGCGAAGGCGGAGTCCCTCCTTGCCGGCTTCGGTGGCCGCCACGTACTCCGACTCGGTCGACGACAGCGTCGCGCACTTGATGCGCTGGCTCGATCAGGACACCGCGGCCTTTCCGTAGACGAACATGTATCCGCCCGTGCTCGTCCGGTTCTGCTTGTCGCCAGCATCGTCGGCGTCCACAAGTCGTGGACGATGCCGGCGACGACTTGGCATCGTCGGCGTAGACCAGCACCCAGCAGGCCACACCGTCGTCGCCGACCTTGAAGTAGAGCGCCGTGTCGACCTAGCTCTTTTTCCAGCCAGCGCCTAGCAGCATGCCATCGAGAGCCCTGTACCATAGCAGCGGCGACTGCTTCAGCCCGTAGAGGCTCTTTAGCAGCTTGCACACCCGGCCGGTCCCGTCGTTGAAGTAGTCCGGCTGGTTCATGTGCAGGAAAGCGTTCTTCATGTCGAGCTGCATCAGGTCGAGGTCGAGGACGGCAATGATGCTGAGGAAGATCCTCAGCGTGACGTAGCTGCTAACCGGCGCGTACGTCTCGTCGAAGTCGGTTCCATACACCTGCGTGAAGCCCTTCACGACGAGTCTCGCCTTCTCGCGCTCGACAGTGTCGTCGATGTGGTACTTCGTCGTCAGCACCCACCTGTTCTTCATGATGTTCACCCCAGGTGGGCTTTCGACCAGCTCCCAGGTTCCCATGTCGATGAGGCTGCGGATTTCCTCCTCCATGGCGGCCTTCACCGCCTTGCCCTTCCAGCTCTCCAATGCCTCCTTCACCGTCATCGTGGAGATGTCCCAGCAGTGCTCGGGGTTGGCGTGCATGTCAGGGTCGAGCTCCGGCAGTTCTTCATCCTCCTCGGCGTCGTCGTACAGCAGGTCGTCGTCGACCTCGTCGTACGCCATGGTGAACGCAGCCGGTACGAAGAAGTCGGGTGGCCTCAGAATTCGGCCTGTTCGCTGTAGTCCAGGCTGGACCTCCACCACGTCGCTGTCGGTGGACTCCTTGGCGTCGCCTCCATCATCATCGGCGTCACTGCCCTCAGCATCCTGCGGCACCACAGTCGGCGTCCCTGCCGACTTCTCCCCTGCGGTCGGCTCCCCTACCGACTGCCCGGTCGCCGATTGCTCCTTGGTTGGCTTCGCTGCTGCCTGTTCCCCTGTCGGCTGCTGCCCTGCTGGTGCCTCCTTCGCCGACTTCACCAAAGTCGGCTGCACCTCCTTGGCCTGCTGCTCCCCGGTCGGCGTCAGCTTCGCTCCCACGCCGATTTTCACAACGTCACGTCGGCCACCGGCGATGCTTTTGGCCGGCGCCACAGGCGACACCCCACTTCTCCCCTCATCGCCGGAGGCCGACACCGGAGTCAGCCAACGCAATTCGGCTACAAGGGGAGGGGCAAGAGGGGCAGGGGAAGGGGAACGAGGGCGGACGTCCCCGGTGTCCTCATCAGCAAGCTCACCGACCTCGGCGAACAGAAGAAGCGTCGCCGTCGAGGTGTCTGTCGGCCCATGCGTCCGCCCCGACGCCGGCCCATGCTCCAACTTCCACACCTCCAGCGACATAGTTTCGTAGAACACCACGTCCGACGTGGTGACCACCCTGTTGTCGGTGATGTCGAGGAGCTCCCAGCCCTTGCTCTCCTCCGACACGCCGAGATGAAGGCCCCACCTGGCCTTCGGCTTCAGCTTTCCACCGCGCTGCTGCTTGGGGACCAGGAACTGCGTCATGCAGCCCCACACGCGTGCCAGCGACAAGTCGGGCTTCTTCCCGGTAAGCAGCTGGTACGGCGTCGTCCCCGGCGGCAGTGCCGACCTCTCAAGGCAGTTGCGGACCCAGACGGCCTGTCGCAGAGCGAGGTGCCACCAGTGATGCTGCACGCCCATGTGCAGCAGCATCGTCCGCACCGAGTCCACCACCGTCCTCATCTCCCGCTCCGCCATGCCGTTATGCTGCGGGGTGTACGGGCAGGTCAAGTCGTGGACGATCCCCTTGCCGTCCACGAAGGTGGTGAAGTCCTTCCTGAGGAACTCCCCTCCCCGGTCAGAACGTAGCATCAGCACCGACTTCTTCGTCTGCCGCTCAGCCACCGCCAGCCACTGCACGAATTCCTGCAGCACGTCCGACTTCTTGGCGACCGGCCTCACCCACACGTAGCGGGCTTTGCGGTCCTTCAGCAGCAAGAAGTACAGGCTTCCATCCTTGGCAGCCACCCGGAATGGCCCGCACAGGTCGATGTGCACGACAACCAGCACGTCGTCGGCGTCGGAGCCCTGGTCGGGGAAGGTGTGCCGCGCCAGCTTCCCGCCGATGCACGAGACGCACGGTGAGTCAGCCGGACGCCGGATGCCAACTTAAGGTCCAGCCCAGTGGCGACCTCGTGCGTCGCCGAGCTCCGGATGGTGTCCAAGCCGATGTGTGCGAGCCTCGCATGCAGCCGGTCCGGCGTGGACTTTGTCGCCGAGACTATCGCCCGCAAGGCACCACCTCCGTCGAATTTGCCGAGCAGGGACGCAGGTCGGTGCAGAGGACTCGGCCGGTGTATGACGCACGACCGAGTATGTCCCCCGCCGCCGAGACGAGCAACATCCTGTCACCATCATCTTGCAGCTTCACGCCGTTCTCCTTCAGCTGGCCGGCCGAGAGCAGGTTCGCCTTCACGCCCGGAACATAGAGCACGTTGGGGATGAGCACTTGCTTCCCGGCGTCGTCTTCCAGGGCGACGGTGCCACGGCCGCGAACGTCCTGCAGCGCCCCATTGAAGCCGCGCACGTGCTTGACATCGCCACTCGGCTCCAGGTCGACGAAGGCCTCCTTCGTCCCCATCAGGTGGTGCGAGCAGCCGCTGTCGAGCAGGACCACCGCCAGGTTCGCGTGTACAGCTGCCGCCACCGCCTGGAAGTCCTCGCCGGCCTCCGGCGCCAGCGAGACGGTCGGCTCCATGACGCCGACCAGCGAACACGACGCCTCCTTGTCGTCTCGCCCCTTGCCGCCAGCAGAGGAGTCGGCGTCCTTCGCCGAGGTCGACGACTTGGTCGACTGCTTCTCCCTGCGCGGCTTAGTGTCCCGACGAGGACGACGCCTGACCGATCTCCCTCGGCCTCCTTTAGCGTTGTCGCCGTCGGAGTCACTGCGGTCGGGGCACTCGAAGGAGAGGTGGTCGGGGCTGTGACACAACCAGCACTCCCGACGTCATCTTCCTCCTCCTCGACCGCCGTCCTGGGCCGACTTCAACTTGCCGGCGTCCTTGGCTGGCCTGACACCTCCACAACCACCACCGCCAGACTGCCCGCGCTGTCCCGGTCGGCCACCTTGCTTCGCCGGGGCTGCGTAGTTTGCCTGAGGCAGGAGCTCCATGGACCGCTTGGCCTCCTGCATCGCCTCGTCCTGCAGGATGTACGAGGTCAAGGAGTCCTTGTTGAGCGTCGCCCGCGTGCTCGGCACCACCGACAGCCGCTTCAGCAGGTTATAGCTGCTCGGAAGCCCCTTTAGCACGTGCGTGACGTACGACGCCGCTGAGTACTGCACACCGGGCATCCTCATGGTGGCGAGAAGTCGCCGTGCCCGGTTGTAGTAGTCGGTCGCCGTCTCCTGGTCGCCCATCCGTAGATGCGTCATCTGCTCCTCGAGCTGGCCGATGTACAAGTCGTTGGTGACCTGGTACGTCGACTCGATGAAGTGCCACTCCTGGTGGCCGGCGTCCAAGTAGTCCCTGCACGGCTTCAAGGCGATCTGCACGCCCGGCGAGCAACACCGCGAGATGACTGTGAAGGTCAGCAGCTGTACAACGGGAAGCTCAGCACGCAGGTCGGGGTAGTTCTCCGACGGCGTTGCCATGGTGTAGGCGGCGAATCCCATCAGCCCGGCCATCTCCAGCTGAGGTTCGATGGCTTCCTTCCAGGTGAGAATGTCGGGTCGGCCGACCAGCAGGGGGGTGACAGAGATCCTGTCCAGCGTAAACTTGAAGTAGCCGTAGCTCGGCGCTATCCCGCCCGCCGTCACATGCGTCGCCGACGACGGCGGCAATCTGCTTCGTCGACCTCCAACGTCGCCTTGCGAGGAGCCTGCAGCCGCCGACGACCGCATCCCTCGCGCCTGAACGCCGCCGACTTCATCGGCGTGAATCACACCTCGGTGCCTCGTTGTGCCTCCCGCACTGCCGCCGACCTGGTCACCGGCGTTGACGCCCACGTCGACGCCACCCTCGTTGTTCACCGGTCGATGAGAGGCAGGCCGAGAAGGGTGCTCCGTCGCCCACACGGCGCGGATGCCAGCCTCGACGACAGGCCAGGGGTTTTCCCCGTACTCGTGTGCCTCATGGCGTCTCCTCGCATCCTCCAGCTGTGCCTCCAGGGTGTCCATCACCTCTGCGTCACCTACGCCCACGATGATCACTACACGCACAGCTGCCGGCCTACGAACACGATAGGCAAGTGCAAAATTCGGCTAGACTAAAGGTAAGTCGTCGCGGTGCCGTCCACGCTCACCGCACCATGCGGAGATAATTACTTCAACGGGAGCTAGACTACGGGCTAGGCACTGGGCTAGAGTGATCTCTGCGTTCGTTCCTTAGTCGTTTCCCGGTGTGCTCACTACTTGCTAGTTCACGGGGAGAATTGGCAAGAGTTTCACTAGGAAAGTTGACAATAATGGTAACTACAACATTGGCAACACATACTACATCAGAGCTAGCTAGGCTGCGGGTCGACTTCCAGCACAGCATGGTCGACCGCGATCCATCGCAGCAGAGCTCGCACCGCTCCAGCGTTGCAGAGTAGCGGTTCGCCAACGTTGCAAGTCCATGGTGTGCCAACGCTGCAGCAAGTCGGCTGCACAGCGTTGCACATGCAGGACAACGGTGCACCTGCTTCGAAGGTGCGTGCAGCTGGTTGGTGCACCACTCCTCGTCACGTGCACAGCGCAGACGCCCAGGTCGACTCCACGCCAGCGACTGCGCCCACCAGCCACGTCGACCTCGGGATACCACTTCCGAGGTCGGCCTCGCATAAGTCACCCCGGCGACCTTCGCATACGTCGCCCGTGTATCCTGGTTGACCGGGCAACCACACCTGGTCGTCTAGCCCAGTCGATCGCTTTGAGGTGAAATCTGAGTGCTGTATGTAGCCTGGTTGGCAAGTTATGTCTGTGCCTTGTCCTCCCTGTAATACAGCCATTGTAATAAAATCAGGGTAAAAAAATAACCTACACTATAGGCTCGGGGTATATTTTTGAAAAACAAAAGCTACAATGATGGTCAAGAGTAATCTCTACAATTTAAACTGATAATCAGGGTTTTTCAAAAAAACTACACTGTAGTCAGAGTAAAAAAAAAAAAAACAGAACTAATCGCCCATGGGGTCAGCCCATGGAGATAAGCGCCCATGGGGTTATAATAAAGCACGTTTTTTAGGGGGTGCACTTATTCTCGATGGTTTTTATAAGCGCCGGCACTTACATAATGACATATATTAAATCTGTTGTTCTTGAGATTTCAATCAAGTCAAAACTATACGGGTCTGTGAACACACACAGTCAGAATGGGTCATTTTGTGCCCATGACAACTCATTCTGACTGGACGCGCTGGCAACGAGCCAAGCGAGGATGAAGGGTATCAAAATCCAAATTGTGAAGATGCAAAAGTGAGTTTCGTTACAACGATTTTAGTAAAATTATAAAAACAAAAACAGAGGGTGACGCTTGTAATATGTAAGCCGTTAGGGGTGCGCTTATAATCAGGGACCGGATATAAGTGCCATAAGTTCTTTATAAGTGCCGGCACTTTTCATAGGCCTGCGCTTATATCGGGGGGCTTACGGTATTTGATCACTACGTATGTAGTACACGTTGTCCAAATAAACATGTGTAGAGTTGCAAAAGAAGATCGCATCTACCACGCCATTACAACTGTTAATGTATACAACCATACATGCTCGTTCTGTACAACAGCAAATGCCAACCACTGCATGCTGCCTACACCAACAGCATACACTGCGCTGCAACCACCCATGGGCTATGGGCTATGGTACACGGGAGACGTGTGTGAAAGAGGGGGATAGGGAGACCTGCGCAGCGGGGGGCAACTCGTGTGATGTGGGTCATGGAACTCCAGTCTCCACCCCATGTGTGGCCAGTGCTGCCTTCAAGCCTTGCTATAGGCGCTACTGCTATAATGCCTTGCTGCTGGCACTGATACCTCAAAGCCTTGCTATGGGCGCTGCCGCCTTAAAGCCTTGCTGCAAGCATTGTTGCCTTGCGGGGGACACACGCCTCAATGCTGCCATGGGGTTCGCTGGTGGGCGGATACACGCCATCCTCAAACTGATGTGAGAGGGGCAGCATGCAGGGGACAGGGGAGGGGGGTTTGCAGGCAGTATTGGAGGTGGATGGCGGAAAGTGGGCGAGGGGACCGGGGTAACACACATGCGTTGATGCTGCCATGTGGCTTGCTTGTGGTCGCACTCATACATGAATGGGTGGGGTGGAGCATGCATGCGGTGGGGTGCAAGGAGGAGTGCAGTGAGAGGGTAGTGAAAGGGTAGTGAGAGGGGAGTGAGAGGGTAATTGAGAGCTTAGACTGTTAATGTTTTTGTTAGTCACGTAAATGTAAACTTACGCGTAACCATATCTGTAGATTTGTTTACTCGTGGGCACTACAAAACGGTGCAAGGGAGTGAGTGGGACCCACAAGTCAGTGGTACCAGCTAGCTCGTAAGCCGCGCCCCATGCGCCGGTATCTGCAAGCAATGTGTGGAATGCCGGTGGTCCCCACTCTGGTTCCCATGGCTCGTGTTGGGAGCAAGGGAGTAGCAACGCACCTTGAGAGCATGCGAGCAGCAACGCACCTTGAGAGCATGCGAGCAGCAAAGCACCATGAGGCGGATGCATGGCAGGTTGATGGGGATGAAGTGCAGATTGGCCAGCTTCAGATGCACGCTGTCCGCCTCTGGCACTCTGATGGGGTGTGATATGGGTGGTGAGAAGGGTGCAAAAGAAGGGAGATCTTGAAGAAGGGAGAAGGAAGAGCTTGAGATTCACCCTATCCGCCTCTGGCACTCTGATGGGCGTATGTATGCATGCAAGATGTGATGTAGGGGAAGAGGTGTATATAAGATACGGAGATTGATATTATCGAAGTGTGTTATAGAGAGATGTATTATGTGGAGAAAGAGCGAGCAAAAGCGATGCGCTATAGAGAAATGTCGGGCAAAAGCGATACGCTCTAGAGAAATGTCAGGCAAAAGCGATGCAGAAAGAGTGCGCAAAGCCAAGTGGGAGCCAAAGAGTGCTACCAGAAACCGTCGTCTCAGTCATCTCTGTTACAACTTAGGCTTAGAACCGATGCATTGGTAATGAGCTTAAGGCTCTTTAAGTACATCGGAAATGGGCAAGGAAAGGATGGGGAGAGAATCAGGGGCAATTCTAGGGGATTGGGGGTAATCCCAAGGCATCTCCAATTGGTGGGTTGGAGATTGCTTGGAGTTCACATTTGGGTTTGGTTGGGATGTGGGCTTACACCCAACCAAACACAAAGTGCAAACTACACTAAACTAGGAGATAAAAAGTACAAGCACAAATGTGATATTGAGGGCTAACATTAACACCCCCCCATAGGCGTCAATCGAACTCACAGAGAAGGTGGAGCGCAGAGCCCCATGGTGCCCAGAAGGCGATGGTGAGGAACCTTCCCAAGGGGCTTGGTGAACAGATCAGCCAAGTTGCATTCAGAAGCCACATAGTCCACATTGAGTTGATCCCGTTGGACAAGGTCACGGATGAAGAAGTGCCGAAGTTCGATGTGCTTGGTGCGAGTGTGGTACACGGGATCCTGGGAGAGGTGGATGGTGCTCTTGTTGTCACACCAGAGAGTGGGAGTGGGCTGAGGATAGCCAAGTTCCTGGAGTAGGAAGGTGAGCCAGCGGGCCTCCTGAGCCGCCATGGTGCCAGCATAGAGCTTTGCTTCACAGGAGGAGAGGGAGACTGCAGACGACCGGGTGGAGCGCCAGCTGACTATTCCGCTCCCAAGGGTGAAGCAGTTGTTATAGTCACAATAGGCTTGAATGTGCCTAAAACGAAAGATAGAGAGCACAGACGGATTTCTGCACAGCGGCTTCAAACGTTGATAGCGTTCTGCTCACAGCTGCAAATGACTTGATTCAAATTGGATCTGGAGCGTCTTCACGTCTTCTACAATTAGCAATTTAGATTGCACGATTTGATAAAGAATTGACGACACAGCGTTGGTTTGAACGAACGGTACTATGGCAGCCACTATAGTCTTAGAACACAAGATAGGAAGAGTTACGAGTTGGGAATGACTCCCAGCTCCTACAAACCCGAAGAGCCGAGGTACAGTGATGTGGAACAGTGCCACACTGTCCCCAACCACGAAGGGTCTCGAAACTACCCTTCACTAAGGCCTACACCAAGTGAAATGTTACACTACACAAAGTAATGTAACTATCTTCAATATCTTGAGGTGTACCCTTTTGGCGAGCTTCGAAATCACTTGAGGCTTGACACCAAGGCTCGGGCTCTTCATCACAAACTCATCCTTGAGTTCTTGATGGGTCTGCTGCACACACCTGCGACACGCCGAACGTTCGACACAGGACAAAATAGAAACCGCGCACGACAAAATAGAAACCGCGCGCGAGACACAAACGACCGCGTAACACGCGTCTAGCGATAACTCGCTATTGACTCGACACACACACTCGACATCATGACTCAACATTCACACACAATTATAAGCATGAAATATATATTATCCCATGCCCTCATACCATTCCATACACACACACATTCACGCACACGGACAACAAGCCGAGTGCAAACCGTAGGGTTGCACCAACAAACTCCCCCTCGGATTGTTGGCCTTAGGATATGTTGCTCTCTCAGTTCAGAGCCATCCCAGCCAGCTTGCAACACTTCCAATGCTGCTGCTCCACCAGCCTCTTGGTCATCATGTCAGCCGGCTGCCCCGTGGTCTTCACGTAGCGCAACTCAACTTCACCCGCGGTTACCATGCTCCTCGTCCAGTGCCACTTCACCCTCATGTGCTTCGTGAGTCTATGCAACACAGGGTTCTTAGCAAGAGCAATGGCACCCTGGCTGTCACAATACAGTGGGGTAGGTCCTTGCTGCTCCTCCCCCAATTCAGCCAACAAACGCCGCTGCCACACAATCTCCCGTACGGCACGGAAGAGTGCCATGTACTCGGACTCCACCGAGCTCAAAGCTTGGTCAACCTGCTTCTTGCTCTCCCAAGCAGTTGGGCCTCCACCAACACAGCATATGAAGCCTCCCACACTTGTCATGTCCTCTGGTTCTGATGCATATGAAGCATCCGAGTAGGCGGTGAGGAACAAACGCCCGGGTTCAACACCATCCGCGCCCTTTTGGCGCCTTTGTGCCGCCAGCGAGTATTGCAGCCCAACGGTCGGTGTTTGGCCAAGATACTTGGCCACCCTCATTCCAGCTGCTACCTGCTCCTCATTAGGGCATTGCACAACCCTAGCCAGCTGCCCGGTAGCAAACGCGACGTCCGGTCGGGTGTTTACCGCCGCATACATGAGGCTGCCCACCAACGAGTGAAATCGGCGCCTCTCCTCTTCTCCAACGCTCTCCTCCTCTGGCCCCTTCACACACTTGAACCCAGAGGGAAAGGAAGTAGCCACATGACCTTCACTCTGGCCGAAGTTGGCAGCCAACGCCTCCAGGTACTTCCGTTGGTGCATTCGTATGCTCCGCTTCTCCACGTCTTGTTCGATGTGGAGCCCAAGGTAGAAGTTCACGTCACCAAGGGACTTGCACTTGAACTTGTCTTGCAGCTTCAGCATTACCTCCTTCACAAGGTCAGGAGAGGGTGAGAAGATCAGGATGTCGTCCACGTACACCACCATGAAGCTCCTCTGCCCCCCCTCGCCAAGCATGAACAAGGAGTGATCGGCCGTTGAGGGAGTGAAGCCGATCCCCTCCAACACTTCGCGCAGCTTCATGTACCATTGCCTAGGGGCCTGCTTCAGCCCATAGAGGGCCTTCTTCAGCTTCCACACTCTGCCACTACCCGCATCATAGGTCAGCCTATTAGGGGGTTGAACTCTCCTCTTCCCCCTTCCTTCCTCCTCAGCTGCAGGGACTTGAAGGCCTTGGCGTTGCTGCGGTGTGGCTCGAATCCGTGGAGCACTCGTAGTACGGGAAGGGAGTGACGGTGCACGCTCGCTCACTTGCTGCACCTCCTCCTCTTCTTCCTCTGCATCATTGGCCTCCTCTCCCCCATTCACAAGGGAGGATTGCCTTGTGGTTGTGCTGCCGCTGCTCAGCTCCAAAGGCAGCTCCACATGCTCCAAACCGGAACTCTTCACCTCCCCAAACCGCACGCCTATCTTCGCCTCATTCTCCGCCTTCCAATCCTTGTACATGAAGTTCTCCATGAACTTGCAGTCCCTGCTCACCAAGAACTTCTTGGTGAATGGGTCCCAAAGAAGCCATCCCTTGCTGTTTTGAGCCATGCCCAAGTGCACGGCCCACACCGCCTTGGCACCAAGCTTGTTGTGCCAAAGATGCTTAGGCACGAGCGCCATGCACATGCACCCGAACACCCGAAGCATATCCACCTTTGGCTTCCTTCCTAGCCACTCCACATAGGGCACCCATTTGTCTGCTCCCACATGAGTCAAGGCTCTGTTCTTGGCCACACACTCGCTCCGCACCGCATCAGGCCAGAAATAGTCGGGTAGCCCGGCTTCAATGAGCAACCCGCGTGCCGCCTCCGTGATTGTGCGGTTCGCTCGCTCGGCGATGCCGTTCATTGCAGGGGAGTATGGCATGGTGAGGGAGTGCCGAATACCATTCTTCTTCAGCCACAACCCAAACTCCTTGCTCAGGAACTCTCCCCCTCGATCGGTGCGGATTGACTTGACTAGACGGTCTTGTTGCCGCTCCACCATCGGGAACCAATCCGTCTTCAACGTTTCAGCCACGTCGCTCTTCTTGGCCAGCACGTACACCCAAGTCATGCGGGTGTAGACGTCGACAATGGTGAGAAAATACTCAGCTCCAGCAGCTCCAAGCTTCAGGGGGCCCACCACGTCCATCACCACCTCATCAAGCGGTGCCTTTGCCGTTGCCTCCGAACTAGGGAACGGAAACCGGGTGAACTTGGCTTGAATGCACGTCGGGCAGCCAAGCACCTCATCGGGCTCCCCCTTCACACGTATGCCAGCAACCATCTCATTCTTCACTAGCTGCTGCAAGATGGGCAGGGCCACATGCCCCATGCGCCGATGCAAGGTGAGCCAATCACACTCCCCCGTACCCGAAGTTGGATTGGAGAATGCCGCGCTCGCAATAGCGCCCCACATACTCTCTCCGTAGTCCTCCTCCGCTGCTGCCTCGGGGTTCTCCTCACCCTTTTGCTGCTCCTTGGTTGCTGCACCACTCTCCTTAGGTTCACTGAACTTGCTGGTCCCTCCAGGTTTGCTCTTCTTGAGCTCATTCTCCTTAGCGCGACCGTTCGTGCCATCGTCGCTACCGACCGCTCCATCCTTGGTGCTGATGCTTGCTGCCACTTGCCTCTCCTTAGGCATAGGGACCACTGGGATCTGCCACATCTCGTTGTAGACATCCCTGTCCTCATGAAGGTCCCAAAGAATTCGATCGCCAAGCCTTGCGGTGTAGGTCTTGGCTCCCTTCGAGTTCGTGTCCATGCCGGCCTTTGCCAACCGCCGCACGGAAATCAGGTTTGCAGCAAGGCTGGGCACCCAAAGCACGTTCTTGAGGCCCACCATCTTCCCATCAGCACCCTTGAACATGGCCTTCCCCATGCCTTTCACCTCTGCTCGCTGCCCCAAAGCCGATGTGACATGCTTCACCGGTGACGGCTCGAGTTCGGTGAGCATGTCCGGGCGAGATGTCATGCTATAGGTAGTGCCACTATCAATCACCCAATAGTCCAGGGGGTGTAGGGTCACCTTCCCCACAGCTGCTGGCTCCTCAAAGCCTTCATCCTTCTCTGGACCAGCCGGTACTTGCGTCGACACGAAGTAGAATAGACCCGGGTATCGATCGTCGCTCGGGTCCTTGTCGTTGTCTCCGCTCTTCATGTTTGCAGCTCCGCCACCGCGACCGCCACGGCCTCCACGGCCTCGTCCTCTCCCTCCTCCTGCTCCTCTACCCTCTTGGCCTTGAGCAGGGGTCCAACCATCAGGGAGTTTGTAGCAGTCGCGCCACATGTGTCCGCTCTTGTGGCAATAGTGACACTCGCCGTCGAATCGGCCGCGACCGCGTCCGTAGCTCTTGTCGTCGCTGCCGTAACCGCCACTCCTGTGGCCTCCGCCGAAGTTGCTGCCACCAAACCTTCCTCCCCCTCGTCCTCTGCCTCTTCCTCGACCATATCCACGGCCGATGCTCGCTGCCCCAGCGCCATCCGCACTCGCCAACTCACGGCGGCGGAAATCCTCTTGAAGGATAGCTCGCTTCACGTCTTCAAGCGAGAGGCGGGGCAAGTCGCGATTAAGGTTGATGATGAGCGAGGACCATGACTCTGGGAGTAAGGCCAGCAACTTGGTCTTCTTTTGGAGCTCACTGTAGTTCAAATCAGCTCCCTCAAGCCGCGTCAACAAGTCGAAGAATTTCTGCACCCCTTCTTCAACCGCTTCATCCTCTTCAATTCGTAGTGTCGCCATTTGCCGTTCCAACACCACAGCTACCGCCGCTGTTGCAGGAGCGTGTACACCCTTGAGAGCAGCCCATGCCTTTGGTCCCTTCTCTGGTTCACGCTGGAAAGGCTTGATGTGACGGATCTGGCTGCTCCCTAACGCTTGCCCTAGTAGGAGGTAGCCTTGTGCGCTCTTCCGCACCCACGGGCTCTTCTCCGGGTCGTTCTCGGGGCGCTTCTCCGTTCCTTCCATCACCTCCAGCAGGTCATAGTGATCAAACACGTTCTCCATTCTGAAGGACCACTCAGCAAAGTTGTCACCGTTGAACTTGTCAAGGCCAAACACTCTAGGCTCGTCCCTAGATGGGCCAACACTTGGTTGCACGGGCGCCATGGCTGAGTCACGGGGTTGGCCTTGAGCTTGGGCTTCTCCACTGCCACCAGCACCTCTGCCACCCCTTTCCTCAGGTCCAGCAATTGTCGAAACTGCTCCAAGGGCTCTGATACCACTTGTTATAGTCACAATAGGCTTGAATGTGCCTAAAACGAAAGATAGAGAGCACAGACGGATTTCTGCACAGCGGCTTCAAACGTTGATAGCGTTCTGCTCACAGCTGCAAATGACTTGATTCAAATTGGATCTGGAGCGTCTTCACGTCGTCTACAATTGGCAATTTAGATTGCACGATTTGATAAAGAATTGACGACACAGCGTTGGTTTGAACGAACGGTACTATGGCAGCCACTATAGTCTTAGAACACAAGATAGGAAGAGTTACGAGTTGGGAATGACTCCCAGCTCCTACAAACCCCAAGAGCCGAGGTACAGTGATGTGGAACAGTGCCACACTGTCCCCAACCACGAAGGGTCTCGAAACTACCCTTCACTAGGGCCTACACCAAGTGAAATGTTACACTACACAAAGTAATGTAACTATCTTCAATATCTTGAGGTGTACCCTTTTGGCGAGCTTCGAAATCACTTGAGGCTTGACACCAAGGCTCGGGCTCTTCATCACAAACTCATCCTTGAGTTCTTGATGGGTCTGCTGCACACACCTGCGACACGCCGAACGTTCGACACAGGACAAAATAGAAACCGCGCACGACAAAATAGAAACCGCGCGCGAGACACAAACGACCGCGTAACACGCGTCTAGCGATAACTCGCTATTGACTCGACACACACACTCGACACCATGACTCAACATTCACACACAATTATAAGCATGAAATATATATTATCCCATGCCCTCATACCATTCCATACACACACACATTCACGCACACGGACAACAAGCCGAGTGCAAACCGTAGGGTTGCACCAATAGCAGTAGCCTTGGGAGGAGCGTCAGTCGGTCTGGTCATCAGCCCAGGAGGAGTCTGTGTACCCTTCCAGTCGAGGAGGAGAAACCCCACCAAGGGTGAGGACATGAGACTTGGTGCCCTGCAGATAGCGCAGCACCCGCTTTGCCGCTTTCCAGTGGAGGTCAGTGAAGCATCCAGGAGCCACATAGTGAGAGAGGACAGTGACAAGGTATGCCATGTCAGGCCGGGTGCACGTCATGGCGTACATGAGAGACCCAACAAGCTCTGGGTATGGCTCAGTACATGCCTCTGGTGTGGGAACAGCTGGAGTGGTGAGGAGGTGTTGTAGCAGCAGTGGAGTGGCCGTAGGTGTGCACAGCTCCATCTTAAACCGCTTGAGCACATTGTTGATGTAAAACTACTGGGAGAGTGAGATGGTGCGAGCCTGGCGATCGCGAGTAATCTCCATCCCCAGGTAGTGTTTGAGGTTACCGAGGTCTTTCATCAAGAGGGCCTTGCTTAGGGCCGCCTGGACAGAAGTCATCTGGGCCGAGTCCTTGGCAACGAGGATGAAGTCATCGATGTAGACGAGGATGTAAAATGGCTCAGAATGACGACGAATGAAGAGTGTCGGGTCATCGGAGGATGGGTGGAAGTCCAATAAGAGACGGACTTCTTTCACTTTGTTGTGCCATTCACGAGGGGCTTGCTTGAAGCCTTCAGGTCGATCCATGAACACAGTCTCCTTGAGGTGTCCTTGTAGGTAGGCCGAAGAGGCGTCCATGGATTTGATCTCAAAGTCATCTCGTGCTGCCAGATCCAAGAGTGTGCGAACGGTGGGTGGTTTGGATGTGGGGGAGAAGGTCTTGCAGAAGTCAAAGTACTGCTGCTGAGTGAACCCCTTAGCCACGTAGCGCGTTTTGAACACTGGGGCCTCGTTCGGAAGTTGTTTCACCCGAAACAACCACTTGCCCCCAACGATGTTGACTCCGGGAGGTGGAGTTTCGTCGTCGAAGGAGTGGTTGCGAGTGAAGGCTTCACACTCAGCTTCCATGGCAGTATGCCACTTGGCAGCATGGGGACCCGAGAGAGCCTCTTGGACGGTGAGAGGGATAGGGATGGTCGGGTTCTCCGTGAAGTTGAGTGAGGGATAGGGATGGTCAGTGATATCTGGGAAGATGTGCGAGAGTTGGGGAATGACAGCGTGAAGAACACAGAGCTCCGAATGCCTGTTTTCCAGAAGGCTTCACACCCAGCTTCCATGGCAGCATGCCACTCGGCAGCATGGGGACCTGAGAGAGCCTCTTGGACGGTGAGAGGGATAGGGATGGTCGGGTTCTCCGTGAAGTTGAGTGAGGGATAGGGATGGTCAGTGATATCTGGGAAGATGTGCGAGAGCTGGGGAATGACAGCGTGAAGAACACACAGCTCCTCATGCCTGTTTTCCAGAAGGGTAGAAGGCACATCCCCCCCAGCAGGAGGAGTCGGAGTGATCACTGAGCATCGAATGGCAAGTGCCAAAGGAGGAGCAGCACCATGTGACCGAGTGCCATGAGCCACCGGGGAGGAGGGTGGAGCAGGCGGTGCCGGAGGGGTCGGTTTAGGAGGTTTGGGCGGAGGGATCGGCCGACGCTGGTACGTGATCAGCTTGCTCGGTTGTGGGAGAGCAGGTCCCTGACTAGGGGAGGGAGCGGGGGAAGGAGGTGGGGCTGGAGGGTTCGAGCGCCGATGGTATGTGATTGGTATGCTTGGTGGTGGGGGCGCAGTTGGGATAGTGGGAGCGGGGGGAGATGGAGGAGCAACTGCCGATGAAACTGTTTAGGTTGGATCTGAGACCTCAGAGGGAGATGGTTCCATGGTAAGTGAGTGAGCTGGTGCAGGCGGAAGTTCAGGAGGTGTATCGAAGTCAGCCCACACAAGGGAGGGTAGGCCTGAAGGGGGATCCCCCCCCGAGGGGGGGTAGAAGGGGCGGGTCTCATCAAAGACAACGTCGCGGCTTCGGACTAGCTGTTGAGTGCAGGGGTTGAGGAAGAGGTAGTCCGGAGAGTCGGCGTTGTGCCCAAGGTAGATGCATGTTTGAGTCTTGGGGCCGAGTTTACCACCTTGCTGCCGCCTAGCCTGAGGGTTGAGGAGGACATAGGCAGTGCACCCCCAGACGCGGAGGGGGCGAGCAGTGGGTGTTTTCACGAGCCAGAGTGTGGTGGGACTGGTGTCGGGAAGATGCGGGTGGGGGTAAAGGTTGTAGAGGAGAGCAGCATGGTAGAGGGCGTATCCCCAGAGAGAGGGAGGAGCGTGGGAGTGGCTGAGGAGGCAGCGAGCGATCTGCACCAGGGTGTGGTTGCGGCTCTCTGCTATGCCGTTTTGCTGTGGGCTGTTAGGAAGGGTGAAGTTTTGCAGAATGCCTTCGGAGGAGCAGAAGGCTTTGAGCTTGTCGTTGCAAAATTCACCACCACCATCTGAGTGGAGGCGCTTGACCTTGCGGTCAAATGTGTTATGTGCTTGGTTGACCCACGCCATGATGGCCTCTGGAGCCTCAGCCTTAGTGTGGAGAAGGTGCACAGAGACGTAGCGGGAGTGGTCATCAACTATTGCAAGGAAATAGCGATAGCCGCCCCGTGCGGGAACAGGGGCAGGGCCCCAGACGTCCATGTGCACTAGGTCCAGTGGGGCTGCTGCAACTGAGGGTGAGGCAGGGTGGGGCGGTTGGCACAGTTTGCTCTTGGTGCAATCAAGGCAGGAGGGAGCGGTGGAGTCAGGTGGTGGAGGAAGTGAGGCTGGAAGGCCGAGAAGTAGTTTCTTGGAGGCCATGTCAGCAAGTGTGCGGAAGTTGGGGTGCCCGAGCCGATGATGGTAGAGGATGGTCGGATTAGCGAAACTGCGACATGAGCACGGAGTGATGTCCCTCTGTGCTTAGGTGGTTGACACCTGTGGGAGAGGTACACGCAACGTGTAGAGATTGTTGTTGAGGGTGAAGCGAGCTAAGACCTTGTTGGTGAGAGGGTCAATGATGTCACAATAGTCAATGAATTCCGAAATTATGGTGCGGAGCCCAGCCTTCTGAAGCTCTTGTTGAGCCAATAGATTATGGCGCAGTGAGGGCACGCACATCCCAGTGATAGTGCCGGATCGGAAGGCGGGGCATGGGACAGTGGATGAACCCTTGGCAAAGGTGATGAAGCTTGAATCAGCTCCCAAGAGAGGAATGGGTGTAGAGTAGGGTTTGAAGGAGAGTGTCTCCTTGAGCACTGTGTGAGTGGCCCCGCTGTCGAGTGTGAATTCTATGTATTGTGGTGCTTGTGACGAGCCGATGTACTGGGAGGTTGCTTCATTAATCATGGCAGTGCCAGGGAACAACAAGTTGATGCGCACATCAGCAGGAGCACTATCACTAGCACTAGCCGAAGCAGGGTCCTGGACCTCAACTAGGTGTCAGAATGAACGAAACAGGAATGATTGACTAGCAGCAAAATGTGAGTACAAGTATGACAAACCTAGTTCTGTACCCCCTAGAGGCTAACCCACAATAGCCTACACAAATATAACACATGCAATGTTTGACACACCCCCATAGGCTAAGTGGGGGAGAACAAGGGGTCACAGGACCAGTCAAATCAAAGCAAAGCAAAGCTCAGGGTGGAAACCAAGGATACCACACAAATTCCGAGCACAAGCAAGTGGTCACAAGACCAGTTCACATGCAGTTTGATAATAGAACAAGAGGTACAGTGATCACAACCTAGCAAGTGAAAGCATGCAGGTATATATATAGAGATCACAGTACAAGCAGAGTCAAGAAGTGAGCAAGTGAGGGAGAGTAGGCACAAGGCCTAGAACAGTACAGAAACGCTGATGGTCACAAGACTGAAGTGCCTTGGTGAACACATCAGCAGTGTTGGCCCGAGTGGCCACGTAACGCAGACGAAGCTGACCACGCTGCTGCAGCTCTCGAGCAAGGAAGTAGCGCAGAGCGATGTGCTTCGTTCTGTGCTCCAGTCTGTGCTCCTCACACAAGGCAATGGCTGCCTTGTTGTCGACGTACAGCACTGGAGGAGAACTAGGCTGCTCTCCGAGGTCGGTCAGCAGGTAGGTGAGCCAGCGTAGCTCCTGTGCAGCCATGGCTGTGGCGTAGATCTCAGCCTCACAACTGGAGCTGAGAACAGAGGAAGAGCGTGTAGAACGCCAGGAAACAGAGCCAGAGCCAAGGCTGAAGGTGTAACCCTGAGACGACGGCTGCGTAGCCTGGTCGTCAGCCCAAGAAGCGTCTGAGTGTCCAGTGAGGACAACGTCGCGCCGTCCTCCAAGCACAAGCCCCATGCCCGACGTACTGCACAAGTAGCGCAACACCCTCTTAGCGGCATCCATGTGCTCCTTCCGGTGACGGCCAGGAGCGACATAGCGTGCTGGGATGCTAAGAGGGTAGGCTAGGTCAGGTCGAGTGCAGGTCATCGGGTACATGAGGCAACCCACAAGCTCTGGATACGGGCCACTCGGCTCTACGGACTCATCCGAAGGCAGAGGAGTGGGCTGAGGCGAGGAGTACGTGAAGCGGAAGCGCTGAAGGACCTGCTGCACCATGTGTGACTGAGTCAAGGTGATGGTGCGCTGTGCTCTGTCCCGGGTGATCCGCAAGCCAAGATAGCTTGTCAGCTCACCCAGGTCTGTGCACGTGTGTCTCTTCTGCAGCTCCGACTTTACGTGGGCGAGTGCCTCAGTGTCAGCAGTAGCAAAGACCAAGTCGTCTACGTACACGAGAACGTAGAACGGCGGCAGAGTGGTGTCGATGCGTAGAAACAGCGACGGGTCAGCAGTAGAAGGAGCAAACCCAAGAGCAGCAAGAGTAGTCCTCAGTGTGTCGTGCCACTCACGGGGCGCCTGGCGGAGACCGTAGACCGGCCGCCGGAGGCTCCACTGGGTACTAGGAGGGAACGACCCAGTGAAGCCAGGTGGGCGGCGCAGCCAGATCTCCTCGTGCAGGGTGCCCTGTAGGAACGCAGTGCTGAAGTCAAGGCAGTGGAGCTCGTAATCACGCTGAGCGGCGACGTGCAGCAGAACCCGAAGAGTGGTCATCTTCGGGGTCGGGGAGAAGGTCTGGAAGAAGTCAACTCCCTCTCGCTGACTGAAGCCTCGTGCAACGTAACGCGCCTTGAAGGCACGCGGAGAACCCGGCGGCCGCTTCACCCTGAAAATCCACATGCCACTGACGATGTTCGCCCCAGGTGGGGGAACCTCGTCGACGTAGGTGCCTGTGGACTTCCAGGAAGCCATCTCTGCGTCCATGGCTGTCTGCCACTGAGAGGAGTACTCACCCTCTATCGCCTCTGCGTAGGAGCGTGGGGTCGGGATGTCTGGTGCATCCGGGTCTCCCTCAGGGGCAATCAGCATGGACACGAGATGAGGTAAAGCTGCAGCAAAGCACTCAAACTCCTCCTGTCTGTCCTCAAGGACGTCCGTGCCAAGAGCACACTCACCCCCGACGGACGGAGGACAGACAGACTTAGACTCAGCGACAAGGCTAGCGGCGTAGTCTAGACGACAGGCGGCAGCAAAGTCAACAAGCTCAGTGACTAGAGCAGACGCAGCAGAGGACTCAAAGGTAGGGTCAGTGACAATAGTGGCCAGGAGACGCGCGACAGTAGGACTGGCAGCACGAGTAAGGTCTGACGGCGGGTCGGCAACGTCAGGAAGAGAGGACGCAGGAGGAGACGGCAGAGGGACGCGCTGTGGAGCAGTGGACGGACGCAGGGTCATGTAGTGAGTGCCTAGGACGGGAGGAGGACGCTCACGTGGAGCACGACGACCAGTGCGTGCAGTGCGGACAGGCGACTCTGGACGAGACTCAGAAGACGCAGGACTAGACTCAGGCGACGGAGGACGAGACTCAGGCTCACGACGCTCAGTAAGACTACCTGTCGGCGCAGTGTAAGGAGAAGGAAAAGGCAGTGGAGAGGCAGGCTGTAACTGTGACTGCGACGGGACAGGTGGTGGACTCAGTAGGGGAGGAGGAGTAGGACCAGGAGAGGGCTGGAGACCAAGAACCTGCTGAAGGAGCGGAACGTAGTACGGCCGCAGTCGCTCAGCACCTCCAGCGCCAACCCCCTCAGCAGCTCCAGTCCCAGCAGCTCCAGTACCTCCAGTACGAGCACCTCCAAGACCGGCGGCTCCGGCAGCTCCAGCACCAGCAGCACCACCAGTAGTACCAGCACCTCCAGCAGCAGCAGCACCTCCAGCAGCACCAGCACCAGCAACACCTCCAGCAGCTCCAGCAGTACCAGCAGTACCAGTACCAGCAGCACCTCCAGCAGCGCCAGCAGCACCAGCAGCAGCACCTCCTGCAGCTCCAGCAGCACCTCCTGCAGCTCCAGCAGCACCAGCACCAGCAACACCTCCAGCAGCTCCAGCAGCACCAGCAGTACCTCCAGCAGCTCCAGCAGCACCAGCACCAGTAGCACCAGGACCAGCAGCACCCCTAGCAGCTCCAGCAGCAGCACCGGGGTCCGCGACGCGAGGAGCGCCACTCCGGAGACTGCAGTGCCGAGCGTACCACTCGCGGAGCTGCAGGGGAGAGGGCAGCGCCCGCCTAGGAGGGGAAGCACTAGCACCAGCTCCAGCAGCGCTCCGAGCGCCAGAAGCACCTCTCCTGAGGCTGCAGTACTGTAAGTACCACTCACGCAGCTGCTCGGAGGAGAGAGCTCCTCCAGGCGTAGCACTCCCAGGCTCAGCACCCCCAGACTCAGCACCCCAAGACTCAGCACCCCCAGGCTCCGCACCCCCAGGCTCCGCACCCCCAGGCTCCGCACGCTCAGGCTCAGCACCCCTAGCAGGACGAGAGTCAACAGCTACCTCGACAGGGTCGACCGGGTCTACCTGGGACACACCTGAGGGAGCGGCACCCTGAGGGGGGAGGGGGTCTACCACAGCAGCACCTGGCGCGAGGAAGAGAGGCGGGGGAGGGAGCGGAGCATTGCGGTAGGGGAAGATGCGGTAGTAGGGCACCGACTCGTCAAAAGTGACGTCCTGAGAGGGCAGGACACGGTGCGAGGTGGCGTGGTAAAACTGCCAACCAGACGCGTCCGGGACAAAGCCATGGAAGACACAAGGAACAGCGCGGGAGGAGAGCTTGTCCGCAGACGTATCGCGGACAAAAGCTCGAGATCCCCAGACCCGAAAACGCGACGCATCGCCAACCTCCCCCGTCCACAGCAGTGTGGGCGAGGTCTCCGGCAAGGAGACACGGGGCCAGAGGTTGAGCTGATGCGCAGCGTAGCGGACTGCAAACGGCCACAGAAAGTGGGGGGCAGCCGCATGGATCAAGGAGGTACGAGCGACCTCCATGACCAAGCCAATGCGGCGCTCAGCAACCCCATTCTGCTGTGGAGAGGCCGGAAGCGTGAACGACTGCTCAATGCCGTGCTCCGCACAGTAGGCTGCCAAGAGGTCGGAGGAGAACTCACCACCTCTGTTAGAGTGCAGACGCAAGACAGGAAAGTCCGAGTGGAACCGCTCGCTGAGCTGGAGACGAGAAGCGCGGATCCAAGGGATCAAAACAGCAGGGACCTCACCCTTGGTGCGGAAGGGGAAGACCGTGGTGTAGCGCGAGAAGTCGTCAACAACGATCAGGAAGTACCGCTCCTGACCCTGTCCACGGACGCGGGCTGGGCCCCACACGTCCATGTGGAGCGTCTGCAAGGGAGCAGTCGTCGGGGGAAACGAGGAGGAGTGAGGAGCGGCGCGCTGCCGCCCCTCGACACAAGGAAGACAGGGAGGAGCAGGCGAGGGTGGTAGGGGAGGGAGTACCCGGGGAAGACCAGAGACAAGGTACCGTTTGTGCATGGCACGAAGGCGCTGCACGGACGGGTGACCAAGGCGGTGGTGCCAGAGGACAGTCTCGTGCGCCAGAGAGCGACACGAGCAGGGGGCAGACAACTGACCTGACGCAGACGCAGACGCAGCTACCTGAGGGGAACTCAGTGGTCAGTGTGTACAGGTCCGACCCCGGCTGCCTAGTGAAGGTAGCGAGGTGACGGCCCGTCCGAGCACACGTGCAGTGTGTCACGCGCTCGTAGGCAGGGGTGAACTGGTGGACACCCCCGTCCTGGAGTGCACAACCCGCCACCAAGTTCGTAGAGAACGAGGGGAGGTGGAGACCTGAGAGAGTGCCCGACGGAACCGCAGGACAAGGAAGGACAGTGGAGGAGGTCGCAATGACTGGACCCCCAGAGGGGTCAGCAAGGGAGACAGCAACTGGCCGAGCAAGCTGCTCAAGGGCAGTGCGGTCACGAAAGAAACAGCGAGAAGCGCCTGAGTCTAGAGTGAAGGTGTGCAGTGCCTCAGTGGACTCAGTACCAGGGGGCGCAGACTCACTAGTACCTGGAGCAGCAGCCTCACCAGCACCTGGGGCAGCAGACACGGAAGCACCTAGCGCAGCAGCCTCACCAGCACCTGGGGCAGCAGACACGCAAGCACCTAGAGCGGCAGCCTCACTGGTGCGAATGCCCGGGTCGGGCGGAACACGCAGGTACTGATCACCCTCTCCACTAGTAGACAACACATACATGGCAGTGAGAATAGCATCAAAGTCAAGAGCAAAGACATCAATGTTCTTCTTCATCAGATCCCACCAGCGGGGCAGCTCAGTGGCAGTAGGGAACTGAGTGCGCCAAGCGTCGTCGAGGCGGGAGAAGCAGCGCTGCGTGGTGTGCGCCCTCCCACACGTCTGGCCAGTGCGCTCACCAGTGCGGATGACGTACGTGCAGCTAAGGCCACCCCCCCCCCCCCCCGTGCTGAGAGTACCACTCACGAAGCTCCTGGGGAGAGAGAGTCTGCTGTCCGCCAGCGCCACCACGACCACCACCTCCGCCGCCACCACTTCGACCACCACTGCCCCTGCCGCCGCCTCGTCCACCGCCGCCCCCACCACCGCCCCCACCCCGGCCACCTCCTCCGCTGCTGCCGCCACCACCCCCACCACTGCCACTAGCCCCTCCTGCCCCGCCACCACCCCTACCACCTCCACCGCCCCCACCACCGCCTCCCCCGCCGTCTCCTCCACCTCCCTTGCCCCCTTTGCCCTTGCCGCTGTGGCGCCAGCTCGGAGCGGACGCAGTCCCGACCTGCTCAGTACCAACTAGGTCGATAGTAGCAGCAGAGGCGACAGAGGGGAGAAGGGGGGAAGGGGAACACCCCTCGAAGAACGGGGTGCGGGGGTCGCCACGAGAGGCAGCTACAGCGACTATGCTAGTCTCGGCTGCAAGCAGTTCCTTCTCGAGCAGGTCAACGGTGAGCTCAGTGGGGCAGCGAGCGAGGAAGTGGTCCCTGACCGCACGAAGAGAGTCAGGGAGACGGGTGACAAGGTGGTAGAGAGTGAGCCAGAGCGGGGGGGGGTGGGTGACAAGAAACTCAGCGGGCATAGCGGCACGGAAGCGAGCCTCACTAGTGCGGAGGTGCGTGGTGAGGTCAGCTACTGTGGCGAAAGCGGACAGGTCTGGGAACAGGTAGGGGAGCGAGAGACGGCCTAGCGCAGCAGAGGCAGGTGAGGAGTAGCGTGCAACTACAGCAGTGTACAGTGCCTGCACAGTTTTGTGCTGGCCAAAGTGCTCGCGCTCATCTACCGGCAGGGAGTTGCGAATAGCAAAGCGAGCGTGGGCGTCACGAGTCTGCCACTGGGAGCGGGCAGCACTGTCAGCAGTAACAGCAGGGGCAGCAGCGAGGCCTAGTGCGTGATCGTACAGCGAGATGTTCTCCTTGGCAGTGAGCTGGAGGAACAGGTGCAAGTCATCTAGCCAGGTGTCAAACTTCAGTGGGCGGCCCTCAGCATCAAAAGCGAGAACAGCAGGGCTAGCCATAGTTGCAGTAAGAGCAGTAGTAACGAAACCCTAAAAGCAGCAGGCAGCGCAACTCAGGTAGGGCGGCTCGGTCCAGAGAGGGCTGCTCAGTACGGGGAGGGCGGCGCGGCTCGGTTCGGGCGGCGCGGCTCGGCTCGGGCTGGGCGGCTCGGTTCGGGCGGCTCGGTTCGGGCGGCTCGGTTCTGGCGGGGCCGTGGCGGTCGCGCGTGGGGCGGCTCGGTTCTGGCGGGGCCGACGGGGCCTCTAAGGGGGGCGGACGCGGGGCCGACGGGGCCTCTAAGGGGCGAACGCGCGGCCGACGGGGCCGCTAAGGGGCGGCGCGCGGGGTCGACGGGGCCGTAGGGGGCCGATAAGGGGCCGTGCGCGGGGTCGACGGGGCCGTAAGGGGCCGCTAAGGGGCGGCGCGCGGGGTCGACGGGGCCCTAAGGGGCCGCTAAGGGGCGGCGCGCGGGGTCGACGGGGCCGTAAGGGGCCGCTAAGGGGCGGCGCGCGGGGTCGACGGGGCCTTGAGGGGCCGCTAAGGGGTCGACGGGGCCGTAAGGGGCCGCTAAGGAGGGGCGCACGAGGGCGCTGGGGGGAGGCGCTCGAGGGCGCTCCGACAGTAGGGCGCACGAGGGCGCTAGTAGGCAGTCAGTGTGGTGGGCCCTTAAAAAAATCGGTCCTAGCGGAGGACCTGCTCTGAAACCATGTCAGAATGAACGAAACAGGAATGATTGACTAGCAGCAGAATGTGAGTACAAGTATGACAAACCTAGTTCTGTACCCCCTAGAGGCTAACCCACAATAGCCTACACAAATATAACACATGTAATGTTTGACACTAGGTTGGCCTTACGAGGGCGCATCTAGTTTGGCGGCTTCTTATGCACTCCGTGGATGGCATACCATTCGTCGTCTTTCTTCTTGAAGCACGTAGCGAGGGGGTGGTTAGTGCCACCTCACACTTGTCCCTTGCGGTTGCCATACTTAACGACGTAGGTGCACGGAGGGAACCAGTTGCGCTAGAAGGGTGCCGAGGCAACACTTGCTTGAGGCACGAGGGAACAGGGGGCGTAGGCCTTGGCTTGAGCCGTGGAGTCTTTCTCGGCAGAGAGGAGCGCGGAGGAGACCTTCGCAAAGGTGAGGTCATCCGCCGAGAGTGTGAGGAGCATCTTCCTCGTTACTTCATATGCCGAGGTGAGGCCAACAAGAAGGGCGGCTGCAGGAGCTTGTTCAAGGAAGACTATACCCAGCTCCTTGAGTTCGCCATGAATGGTCTGCACCTTGGCAATGTAGTCGGCCATTCCCGAGCAATCCTCAAGGCGGATCTGGAACATGCTGAGGATGAGGATGGCAACTCTGACTGCCGTTTTGTTCATGAAGCGATCCTGGAGATACTTCCAGATGGCGTTGGAGGTGGGATAGTTGTGGAACGTGTTGACAATTTCGGGAGGGGTGGAGCCGATGAAGACGCTGATGATGCCAGCATCGGCTTTCTCCCATTTACGGTATTTGTCAACAGCATCCTCGTACGCCCTCGTGTCAGTATCACTTGCAGGTTCAGTCGGCTCCCTAGGGGGAGGGGGCTATTTTCCCTTGCAACGGTTGAGAAGGACGTCCTTGAGGTCCACTCCCTGCACGTCACGACTCAGGAGGTGGTTGTCAACCCCGTAGCTCCATGCCTTGAAGTTGGAGCTAGTGCCGTCGGCTTCAAGGCGGAGTGAGGTGATGGGGTTGGCAATGGTGGACAAGGTGAAGGCCATGATGAGACCCCTTAGTGTCTCGCGCGAAGCGCCGCTCTTAAGTCACCGAAAGGAACTTGAGGTTTAGGGTTTACGAAAGAGAATTTTGAGGTTTAGGGTTTCTGAAGGAGAATTTGACGGAAACGCCGATTTAGTGTCAACTAACTGCTAACCCTATTCCCACACACCCCCCCACACACCACCCTCAGCTTTGCGGCTACGCTGCTGCTCGGCTTCGCGGCTACGCTGCTGTACATGTTCAGCTGCGGGAAAGGGGGGGGAATGGGGGTAAAAGTGCAGTTGCGTGGCGACGGGTGGCGGCCCGACGAGAAGATGTGAGGCGACGGGCGGCGGCCCGACGAGAAGCTGCAGAGCGACGGGCGGCGGCCCGACGAGGAGGAGAAATGACGCGAAGTTTGACGAAAAGTGCGATTGGTTAGAGCGCGACAATGCGCTTACCAGAGAGGTTGTAGAAGTCATCGACAAAGAAGGGAAAGTGGCGCGGGAGAATTTCTGGCCACGGATGTCGCGAATCACCGTCGTCGGGATTGAAGGCGGCTACGCCGAGGTTTGAGAGATGGAGATCCGCAGAGATAAGAGGATCACGATCCGCGTGTGCGGTTGAAACGCTCTGATACCATGTTACAACTTAGGCTTAGAACCGATGCATTAGTAATGAGCTCAAGGCTCTTTAAGTACATCGGAAATGGGCAAGGTAAGGATTCTAGGGGAGAGAATCAGGGGCAATTCTAGGGGATTGGGGGTAATTCCAAGGCAATCTCCAATTGGTGGGTTGGAGATTGCTTGGAGATCACATTTGGGTTTGGTTGGGATGTGGGTGTACACCCAACCAAACACAAACTGCAAACTACACTAAACTAGGATTTAAAAAGTACTAGTACAAATGTGAGATTGAGGGCTAACATTAACAATCTCACCTTAAGAGCACATGCTTGCCCAAGAGAAACAGTGTGCGCTGCACTGCACGAAGGGGCTGTGAACCCTTCTTGAGGCGGACCAAAGAAGGTGTCGGACAGGCAAGAAGCAGCGGTGCTACAAACACATACTCCTTGTCTCAGAGGTAAGAAGTAGAGGGTTTTGCAGACCCCTTCCCACACCATCTCACCTTGACAGCACCTGCTGGCCTATTAGAGCATTTCACAAAAGGGCTGTACACACCCTACCCTACTTACGACGGACTAAAGAAGGTGTCTAACAGGGCTGCCTTGGCTGCTGAGTAGGCTGCAGTGAAGCAGAGGGTGCCATACACACCTTGACTCACCGGGACCAGCACCTCCTCGCCCATGAGGGACCAGCTCCCTTCCCCTCTCCTCGCTCACCAACTGAGGCAGCTGCCTCCCCAGCTAGCCATGCTGACGCGCCTAGAAGAAAACGAAATTACATCCTACCCTCGCCTTGAGTCCCTATATATATTTTTCGCTCCGAGTCCCCCATTAGCCGTGACCTGTTTCCTTGCTTCTGCTCTCTCAGTTGGTCCTGCCCTTCTCCTGACCTTGCGCCTCGCCCTCCTCTTGACCCTTCTCCTGCTTCTGCAACTGTCGCTCCTCCACTGCTGCGGGCCCCACCACTGCTTGCACTCATACTGATAAGTAAACAGAGCCACAGCCACAGCCACAGCACAGCAAGGAGCAGCGCACCACACAGCAGTCGTGGGGCCTGGCGTTTATTACCAGCCTATCTCTGCGTGGTTGTTCACAAATCTCCTTATCAAAATGCGTACATTGTTGTGTAGGCTGTAGTGAGGTACATATTAGAGTGTACAACCCTTTTAGGGTTTCCCCTTTTGTACTCCCCATGCCTGCTAGTGAACTCATTCCTGCCTCATCATTATGACATGGTTTCAGAGCACGTACGTCCCTAGGACCGTTTTTTAGGGCCCACCATTCGTTCTACCCTGCCCGTTTTTCTGCCCTGCCCCTTAACGATCGCAACCCGGCCGCCCGCTAGAGCCGCCCTGCCTCACGCGTTCGCATCTGCCCTGTCTTACGCACTGCCCCACACGCTGCCAACACGCTGCCCTAGGCGCCATCCGTGCGCGCAGATGCCCGCGCTGCCCGCGACCTGCCTGAGCATGCGCTGCCCGCGCGCCCCGCTGCCAGCGCGCCCTGCTGCCCTGCGCCCCGCGTGCGCCCTGCTGCCCTGCGCGCCCTACTGTCCCTGCTGCCCGCGCGCCCTGCAGCCTGCGTGCCCTGCAGCTCGCGACGCCCTGCAGCTCGCGCGCACCCTGCTGCCCGCATGCCCTACAGCCCGCGTCGCCTGCTGCCCGCGCGCGCCCTGTTGCGAGCGCGCCCTGCTGCCCGCGCGCCCTGCTGCCCGCGTGCCCCGCTTCCAGCGCGCCCTGCAGCCCTGCGCCCCGCGTGCGCCCTGCTTCCCTGCACCATGCTGTCCCTTCTGCCCGCGTCCCCCTGCAGCCCGCGTCTCCTGCTGCCAGCGCGCCTTGCAGCCCTGCGCCCCGCGTGCGCCCTGCTACCCTGCGCGCCCTGCTGTCCCTGCTGCCCGCGTCGCCCTGCAGCCCACGTCTCCTGCTGCCAGCGCGCCCTGGAGCCCTGCGCCCTGCGTGGACCCTGCTGCCCTGCGCGCCCTGTTGTCCCTGCTGCTCGCGCGCCCTGCAGCCCGCGCGCCCTGCTGGCAGCGCGCCCTCCTGCCCGCGCGCCCTGCTGCTAGCGCGCGCCCTGCTGCCCGCGTGCCCCGCTGCCAGCGCGCCCTGCAGCCCTGCGCCCCGTGTGCGCCCTGCTGCCCTGCGCGCCCTGCTGTCCCTGCTGCCCGCGTCGCCCTGCAGCCCGTGTCGCCTGCTGCCCGCGCGCCCTGCAGCCCGCGTCGCCTGCTGCCCGCGCGTGCCCTACTGCCAGCACGCCCTGCTGCCCGCGCGCCCTGCTTCTAGCGCGTGCCCTGCTGCCCGCACGCTCTGCTGTTTGCGCACGCCCTACTGCCCAGCGCGCATGCCCAGCCACTGCCGCTACAGTGACTACCGCTACTGCTACAGCTGCAGCCGCTGCATTCGCTATTGCCGCCCTTGCGCCGCTGCTACTGACTGCCACTGCCTGTCATGGCCACTATCACAGTCTTAGCGGTTGACGCAGACGGGCGCCCATTCATGTTCGGCATCTGGCTTGCCTTCCTACGCCGGTATCTCTGGCATTTCATTAGAGATGGCGTCTCCCCATTTAAGCACATGTCGGGGTCCCTTCAGGCTCCTACGACTCCCACTGAGCCCGCTGCTGGTGCTGGTGATACCGAGCGGACTGCGTTGCCTGCGCACAGTGGACGGAGTGCGACGCTGTCGTAGAGCTTGTTGTTCGCGCTCACCTACCGGTCGACCAGAGGACCCACTTTCGTCAGGTGGCGTCAGCCCACCTACTACGCTATGGTTAGGCACTACTCATCACTCTCTCCTGCCACCCGGCCACTTTGGCAGAGCCGTCCGTTGTTAGGGGAGGTACAGCATCTGGTCAAGGAGGCGAGTGTACGTGTACGTCTACTCCTGCTGGTGATGCCGCTGGTGACCGCGGAGGTTCTGGGGGTGGACAGCAGCGGCAGCAGCGTCCGCCGGAGACCCTCTCACCGCAGCAGCTTTGTGAGTGGGCTGTCCGGTGGGGCAGCCCCGGTGGCGGAGCTTGGGGTACTAGTGCTGGGGGTGTAGAGGCACCTGGTGGTGTAGAGGCTGCTATTCTAGGTGCTTGTGACTCAGCTAGCACAGGTGCAGGGCCTGAGGAGGCCTTGCACACTTTCCTACTCGACTCAGGCACGTCTCGCTGCTTCTTCCGCGACTGCACCATAGTCACACCGCTCACAGCCCCTGTCCCTGTCACTCTGGCCGAGCCCTCTGGTGTCCTAGTTGTTGCACGTAGCTCCACTGTTCTCCCGTGTCCGGCAGCCCCCTCCAGTTCCCTCACATGTCTCCACCTCCCTTTGTTCGCTAGGAACTTGGTGGCTACAGGTGTCCTACAGGACCACTTGGTCACTGTTACCCAGCTTGGGGGAGAGCTTGTGGCGATCTGTACGGACTCACGCACTGGCGAGCACCTCGCCACGTTCACTCGGAGGCCCGGTTCTGGCCTGTACACACTGACCACTGAGTCTGCATAGGTGGCTGAGTCAGGTCCAGTAGCTGCGTCAGGTGAGGTAGCTGCGTCTTGTTCGTGTCGGTTACTCACGCACCCGGCTCTGCTCTAGCACCACCGCCTTGGTCACCCCTCCCTTCCGTGTCTGCGTAGCATGCACTCCCGTCTCCTGGTCTCTGGCCTCCCCAGGTCCCTGCCCCCGCTCCCGAGGTCGCTTGCGCCACGTGCTTTCCCTGCGTCGAGGGGAGGCAACGCGCCGCTCCTCACTCCTCCTAGTTTCCTCCGACCACAGCTCCTCTGCAGACCCTCCACATGGACGTGTGGGGGCCAGCCTGCGTCCGGCCTCTCCACAGCAGAATGGGATTGCAGAGCGCCGCATTGGCTTGGTCAAGGAGGTTGCTCGCACCTCCATGGTCCATGCGGCGGCTTCCAAGTTTCTGTGGCCATTTGCGGTCCGATACGCCGCGCAGCAGTTCAACCTCTGGCCCCGTGTCTCCCACCCGGAGACCTCCCCTACTCTGCGGTGGACGGGAGAGGTTGGTGATGCGTCGCCGTTTCGGGTCTGGGGTTCCCTTGCTCTTGTCCGCCATCCTCTCGCGGGCAAGCTCTCTCCTTGCACTCTTCGCTGCGTCTTCTTTGGCTTTCCTACCGACGCCCCGCCCTGACAGTTTTACCACCCGGGTTCTCGCCGTGTCCTCTCCTCCCATGACGTCACCTTTGACGAGTATGTCTGCTTCTACCGTCTCCACCCCCACCGCAGTTCCCCTGTGCCCCTCCCGCCTCTCTTCCTGGTACCCGACCCCCCCTCTGGTAGCCCCCCTCCCCCCGCAGGGTCCTGCTCCCTCAGGTGCGTCCCCGGCACGCACACTATGGCACTTCGTCCTTCCTCTGTTCCACAGCATGTTGCTCTGCTGTCTCCTCCTGCTTCCTCTCTTCCTGACGTTCCTGACCCTGAGTCTGACCGTGCTCGTGCTGCCAGTCCTACTGTCATGCGTCTCCTGGCCACACGTGTCACTGACCCTTCCTTCGAGTCTACTGCTGCGTCTGCCTTAGTCACTGAGCTAGTTGACGTTGCTGCTACCTGTCCTCTTGACTACTTCGCGAGTCTTGTTACTGAGTCTGAGCCTGACTGTCCTCCGTCCGTCGGGGGTGAGCTTGCCTTTGGATGTGACGTCCTTGAGGACAGACAGTTTGAGCTCGAGTGCCTTGCGGCTGCTGTATCTCATCTTGTGTCCATGCACTCGGAGTGTCCTCCGTCCGGCGGGGTAGGGATGTCAAGTGCATCTGGGTCTCCCTCAGGGAAAAGCAGCATGGACGCGAGACGAGGTAAAGCAGCCGCGAGGCACTCGAGCTCACACTGCGTGTCCTCAAGGACGTCAGTGCCAAGGCAAGCTCACCCCCGCCGGAGAGAGTACAAGCAGAATGAGACTTAGTAACCAGACTCGCGACGTAGTCGAGACAATAGGTAGCAGCAAAGTCTACGAGCTCAGTGACTAAGGCAGACGAAGCAGTAGACTGAAAGGAAGGGCCAGTGACAAAAGTGGCCCGAAGACGAATGGCAGTAGGACTAGCAACACGAGCAAGGTCGGACTCAGGATCAGCAATGTCAGGAAGAGAGGACGCTGGAGGAGACGGTAGAGCAACACGCTATGGAACAGAGGAAGGACGAAGTGCCATAGTGTGCGTGTCGGGGACAGGTGGAGGACGAGGACGATGAGCACGGCTGACGGTGAGAACAGGGGAGGCAGGACAAGACCCAGGCTCACGACGCTCTGCCAGGGAGCCTGTCTGCGCAGGGTAAGGAACAGGGAGAGTCAGGCAGTAACTGCGGCAAAGACAGGTCAGGCGGAGGACAAAGGAGAGGTGGAGTAAGGCTAGTGGAAGACGGAAGACTAAGAACCTGACGAAGTGCCGAGTCAGGCGGTGGCAGGGACGACAGTGGCTATGGGTATTAATACGGTCGTCCCGGCGCAGTACCCGTACCGCCAGTAGCTCCAGCACCCCCAGCTTCAGTACCTCCAGCTGGGAGTGTGGCTGAGCAGATAAATGAGGATGAGATAGCCTATTGCTATGGGGCTACATTCAGAGAGTTTGGGGGATAGTGTCTTGAGACAGAGGCTGCAGAGGGGTGCTGCAGATTGGGGCATAACGGAGATGCTTGGTTGTTCGTTGGGATGAGTGATAGAAGAACATTGGAAGGGCATGAAGCTTGCTGGAATGAGTGTGCATTGAGGGTGCATGCTTGAGCTATGGCATGTGGGATGATGGTAGGCAGCCAGAGGGGGAGTTTGTTATGTGATGCCATCACTTGCATTCACGTCTGTCTGCCTCCCATCTTATGTTCGTGCGTTGCATGCGTGGTGTGAGCGTGTGCAAGAATTTGTATTTGGCGTGGTTTGGATTTTCTGAGTGTGTGTGAATGTTATTTGGCTTGAGCAGATTTCTGAAGTGACTCCTCTGCTGGAGAGCATTCCGACGAACCAAGGATCGCTTCAATCGGAGCACGAACGAGAAAGTTACGAACGGTTGAAGTTCGTATGCTTCTTATATTTGGTTGCAGCAACTTTGGGAATTTGTGGGGTGACTCCATAAGGGGTATAGACCATTGGGGGTTGGGAAATTCGTCACCACTACTGTAGTGGATGCCAAATGGTTGGGGGAAGCCAAACCAGGTTGGCAAGTGTGGCCAAGTTGGGTGAGGTGGATGGCATGGGTTGGGAAAGTGACAAAGGTCAAATTTGGGGTGCCTATAGGGAGGGGAATTTTGTGACTATGGGGTTTCCTTGGTTGGGGACTCCTTGGGGACCTTCCCTCAAGTCCTCCTCTTCCCTCCTACCTGGTTGATTGCTACTCTAAATTTTTTTGTGTTAACTTGTGAGACAATTGTGATTGAGTTAAGTCTCTATGGCAGC
This sequence comes from Closterium sp. Naga37s-1, assembly GCA_947471745.1. Taxonomy (NCBI): domain Eukaryota; kingdom Viridiplantae; phylum Streptophyta; class Zygnematophyceae; order Desmidiales; family Closteriaceae; genus Closterium; species Closterium sp. Naga37s-1. Next base: position 2,136,878 of record CANJKZ010000169.1, on the reverse strand, counting down.
ATACCATCTAGTGCGCCGAAATTCATAACTCGAGCTATACTTCATCTTTTGATAAGAATCAAATTGAGATAGATAGCCACGGTCAAGGGCTACAACATACTCGAGTTTGAGAGAATTCTAACAGTGCGTTGTTCGTCGACGGCGTTTCTTGTGACGACGACTTTTCTGTCCAGAATTGTAGTTGACGTTTTGAGATATTTCGCCCCCTAAACGTTATAGACTCCGTCCTTAGTCTCTAACAAGTAGGAGCACCCACGACTCCACCACCACTAGGACTCGCAGCACCCCCAGAGTCAGCACCCCCAGAACCAGCACCCCCAGATGCAGCACCTCTACAGTCAGCAACCCCAGGACCAGCACCTCCAGAGTCCGCACCCCCAGTGTCACCACCCCCAGCAGCGCCAGAGTCCACAGCGGCAGGCTGCGGAGGCGGCGAAAATGGCCGAGGCAGAAAACCAGGAGGGGTCTCCAAGCGTGAGGAGCGGCGAGTGGCCGTCGTGTCGTCAGCAGCGGGGTCACCCCCCTCACCTGGGCCAGAGGTCTCAGAAGAGACCTCCAAAGGCTCAACCAAGAGGGCGGGTCGACATGAGACACACCTGAGGGAGCAGGACCCTGTGGGGGGAGGGGGTCTACCGGGGGGGGACCTGGGACAAGGAAGAGGGGCGGCGGGGGGACTGGAGAAGACGCATGCGGGTGGAGACGCTAGAAGCAGACCGACTCGTCAAAGGTGACATCCTGGGAGGACAGGACCCGGTACGAGGCAGGGTGGTAAAACTGCCAGGGCGGGGCGTTGGTGGGGAAGCCACGGAAGACGCAGCGGAGAGTGCGAGGAAAGAGCTAGCCCCAGTGGTATCGCAGACAAGGTAGAGTGCGCCCTAGACCCGAAACGCCGACGCATCGCCAACCTCCCCCGTCCAACATAGTGTAGGCGAGGTCTCTTGCACGGAGACACGGGGCCAGAGGTTGAGTTGATGCACGGCGTATTGGGTTTTTAGTTTTCTCGGAAGGCTTACTGTAGCTGTCTTTCTTTTGAGGGACTTTCATCTCAACTTGCGCACACTTTCCGCTGATCCGCTTCTGAGGCGGAAGAGGTATTGTGCTAACACAGAACTCGGCTTCTCCGCACGTCACGCAAGCACTGTTTTCATCGGTTGTCTTCTGCCAGCAAGCACAAAACTAAACCCCTCTCGGATGGCAAGTTTTCAAGGGCATCAACCCTAAACACCACGCGACAAGGTGTTTAGGGTTCATGCCCTTCATTAACATGCAAGCCAAGAGGGATTTATTTTTGGCATCATCCCTAAATACTTAGTCGCAAGGTGTTTAGGGTTGATGCCCCTTATCACTTGCCAGCTGAGAGGGATAAAGTTTAGTGCGGATAGAAAAGCAAAATAGTGTTGCGCACCGTTTGCCTGAGTAGCAACACAAATGGCTTTCGATATGATGACACGTGGATAAATGTGGAGACGTGTTCTGTGTTAGCGCAATAAGTCTTCTGTCTGGGCCGAGAAACCTGGGAAACTGTATGCAAGTAGAGACGAAGGTCCCTAGAAAGCGCAGGTTCGGAAGTACCTCTTCCGCCGTAACTAAAAACACCGGCGTATTGGACCGCAAACGGCCACAGGAAATGGAGAGCAGCCGCATGGATCATGGAGGTGCGAGCAACCTCCATGATCAAGCCAATGCGACTCTCAGCAATCCCATTCTGGTGTGGAGAGGCCGGAAGCGTGAACGACTGGGCGATGCCCTCCGCACGACAAAAGTCCTCCAGGAAGCGGGAGGAAAACTCACCGCCTCTGTCAGAGTGCAGTCGCAGAACCTGGAGGTCCTGCTGAAACCGTGCTCTCAGCTGGCGACGAACAGCAATGATCCAGCGGATCAAAACACCGCGAACATCTGCCTTGTTCTGCAAGGGGAAGACCGTGGTGTAGCGCGTGTAGTCGTCAACAACCAGGAGGAAGTAGCGCTCCTGGTCCTGTCCATGGACGCGGGCTGGGCCCCACACGTCCATGTGGAGAGTTTGCAGAAGAGCAGTGGTCGGCGGAAACGAGGAGGAGTGAGGAGCGGCGCGCTGCCGCCCCTCGACGCAGGGAAGGCACGGCGGCGCAGGCGAGCGCGGGAGCAAGGGCAGGGACCTAGGAAAGCCAGAGACAAGGAGGCTGGAGTGCATGCTACACAGATGTTGCATAGGGGGGTGACCCAGACGGAGGTTCCAGAGGAGAGACGGGTGCGCGAGTAACCGACACGAGCAAGATGCAGCTACCTGACCGGACGCAGCTACCTGTGCAGACTTAGTGGTTAGTGTGTACATGCTAGACCCGGGTCTCCGATTGAATGTGGCAAGGTGGGCGCCAGTCATTGAGTTCGTACAGATCGCCACAAGTGCACCCCCAGGAGTAGCGACAAACTGGTCCTAGAGGACAGTGTTATTCACCAAGTCCGTAGCGAACGAGGGGAGGTGGAGACCTGAGAGTGAGCCTGAAGGGGCTGCCGGACACGGAAGAACGGTGGAGGCACGTGCTACGACTGGGCCCCTAGAAGGGTCAGCTAGAGTGACCGGGACAGGTGAAGCGAGCGATGTGACTGTGGTGCAGTCGCGGAAGAAGCAGCGAGACGTGCCTGAGTCTAGCGTGAAGGTGTTCAAAGCCTCCGCAGGACCTGCACCTGTGCTAGCAGGCTCACAAGCACCTAGACTAGTAGCCTCTACACCACCAGGGACGGGTCGCTGGGAAACGCACTCAAGGGGCTGCTGCGATAAGAGGATCTCCGGCTGACGCTGCTGCCGCTGCTGTCCACCCCCATAACCTCCGTCTCCACCAGCGGCACCACCTGTACGAGCTGAAGCACTGGTATCTACACTTGCCTCCTCGACCAGCTGCTGCACCTCCCATTACAACGGACGCCTCTGCTGTAGTGGTCGGTTGGCAGGAGAGAGGGAGGAGTAGTGTCTAACAACAGCGTCGAACAAAGTCTAGGTCGACGTCACCTGTCGAAAGTGGTCCCTCTGGTCAACCGGCAGGAGAGCTCGGACGGCACGCTGTGCGACTGCGTTGCGCTCCGTCCACTGTGTATAGGCAAGGCTGTCCACCCGGTACCACCTCTGCACGTCCTTGCCAGCGTCAGCAGCAAGCTCAGTGGGAATCGTGGGGGCCGGAAGTGTCCCCGGCGTGTGCTCGAGTAGGGAGACGCCATCTCTGATGTAACACCAAAATGCAAGCGCAGGCACATAATCCAGAACCCTAACATGTACGGGCATCCGTCGGCGTCAACCGCTGAGACCGGTAGCGTTGCCATGGCGAGCAGTGTAGTGGCTAGAACAGTGCGTGCGCAACTAGAGCAGCGCTCTGGCAGCTAAGGCAGCGCGCAGGCAGCAGTGCGTGCGGGCGCATGGGCTGCAGTGCGTGAGGGGCGCGACAAGGTGGGCGGGGCGCGGCAGCGCAGGCGCGCGGGCTGCAGGGCAGCGCGGGCAGGGCAGCGCGCGGGCTGCAGGGTAGGGCGGCGCGCAGGCTGCAGGGAAGGGCGGCACGCGGGCGACAGGGCAGGGCGGCGCGCGGGCTGCAGGGCAGGGCTGCGCGCGGGCTGCAGGGCAGGGCGGCGCGTGGGCTGCAGGGCAGGGCGGCGCGCGGGCTGCAGGGCAGGGCAGCGCGCGGGCTGCAGGGCAGGGCGGCACGCGGGCTGCAGGGCAGGGCAGCGCGCGGGCTGCAGGGCAAAGCGTTGCGCGGGCTGCAGGGCAGGGTGGCGCGCGGGGCAGGGCAGCGCGCGGGCTGCAGGGCGGGGCGGCGCGTGGGCTGCAGGGCAGGGTGGCGCGCAGGCTGCAGGGCAGGGCGGCGCACGGGCTGCAGGGCAGAGCGCTTGGGGTAGCGCGGGCAGGGCAGCGTGAGGGACGTTGTTCGGGCAGGGCAGGTACGACCGGGCAGGGCAGTTCGGGCAATGTGAAACTAACGGTGGGCCCTATCGGAGCGGTCATATGGAAGGACCTGCTCTGAATACCATGTCAGAACTAACGGGCAAGAATGATTGACTAAGATGGGAGATGAGTACAAGTACTAGGTCTAACCCTAAAGTGTTGTACTCAGTAGAGGATACCCCACTACAGCCTACAGACATGCAAACATAGTTTGACATTTTGTACTCCCCATGCCTACTAGTGAACTCATTCCTGCCTCATCATTCTGACACTCCTCTCTCCCTGAGGGCGTGTTCCTACACCTAGTATCAGCTTCGTGTGGTTAAATACGTTTCAGTGTGTTCGACTGCGGTTGGATGCGTTTTAGTGCGGTTCGACGCGACTCTGATATGAGGTTGCCTGACAAGAGGCTGTAGGACCACGCCCTGATTCCTTCTCAACGCTCCCTGCCCTCTCTTCCCTCACCCTCACTCTCACCCACATGCACGACCTCTCCAACCTGCCAGTATCCCTCGAACGGTTGGAAAACCTCAGCTTCTTGAAGCTTGATTACCTGGAAAAGTTATCTGTGCTGCCCGAGTCACTCGGGAAGCTGAAATAACTTGAAACGCTGGAGCTGTGCCATTTGCCGGAGCTGAACTCTTTGCCTGGGTCACTCCGTTGGTTGCGCAAGCTGAAAGAGCCCTTGCTGATCGACGTGGGTAGGGTGACCATGTGGTGGTGGATTGACTACCTCCCAGCTGTTAGGTCTGCCGAAATGCGGCTGATCTGATACATCACTGAACAAAACGCCCCCTCCCATGCAGACCCCAGGGCTGTTTTGACCCCCCCTGAATCCAATATATATATATATATACATATATATATAGCCAGAATTTCGCCACCCTGATTGCTCAGTCTCCAACGTGGAGGCACTTTGTTTGTTCAGGGTTTGCAATCTCTAATCAGGGTCCTCAATTTTTTTTTGCTGCAGAATGCATGTGGCGCAACCTGGCGCGACCTTGCAGCCAAGTTGGGGAGCTGTTACGAAGCTGAGCTGGCAGCATGCATTTATTGTAATGTTTTGTGGACTGTAGGGAAGCGCCACACATAGAGCTGTGAATACGCCAAGAGCTGACGTTTTTGGTTCTTGAAGACGTGCACACCAGCAGTTTGAATCGGCGGTTTATGATGCGGAGAATAACTCTACAATGTAGTGAGCTAGACTACGGGGAGGGGGGGGGGGGAAGGGGGGGGGTTGGAACGAACTACTAGGAGTGATTGTAGCTTTGCTTAGTTCCTCAGCGCTTGCACATGCACGGGAGAAATCGGCAAGAGTTTCACTAGGCAAAGATTGCATTACAGAATCATTGAACAAGAAATGATAGAAAATGACTACATCAGGCACCTAGCAACTCTGCAGCTAGCCTGGTCGACCGCCAGCACAGCTTGGTCGACCGCCTGCCAGCGTTGCGTAGAGGAGCCGCGCCAGCACTGCAGAAAGGCGACCTCCCACACTGCAGGTCGACCGCGTGCAAACGCTGCAGCAGAGTGGCTGTCCAGCGTTGCACCCGTAGATGGCAGCAGTGCGCACACTCGCAGGTGCGCGCAGACGATTGGCCCAACTTGCATCGTTGTGCATCCGTCGGCTGTTGTCTGCGCCTGACGAGCCACATCGACTTCGGGACACCAGCCCAAAGTCGCCTTTATCACCGCGACCTCGACGACGTTCGCATGCCTCCGCAGTACTCGCCGAGCAGGTTACCTGGTCGACCACCAAGTGCTCTGGTCGACCTGGTCGACCACCAAGTGCTCTGGTCGACCACCAAGTGCCTCTGGTCGACCACCAAGGGCTCTGGTCGACCACAACTCCCGTCGAGGAAAATCCAGGTCGACGGACCCCTTTGTCGGCCAGCACTGTCAGCGGCTGACTCCGAGCTCCCCTCGTCGACCGCCGCTCACATGTCAGGTCGACGGACTGCTCCGTCGACCTCCCCGTCGAACTGCTCCTCCTGGTCGACGGCCCACCCGTCGACCAGCTTGGTCAGCTGCAGCCGTCGAGCTGCCCTGGTCGACGGCTCCAGCTCCGCTACTGTCATGTGCAGGTTGACCACCAACTTGTCGACCTGACCCGCAGAAGAAGGCCGTCGAGCACCCCAGGTCGACGGCAACACCACAGTAATCCCCTGCAGCTCGACGAAGCCCGTCGAGCAGCTCCCTCACTGCGTACGGTCGGCTGCTTCTCCCGTGCATCCAACCAGGACGTCGACGTCGCCCAAGCGAGGGCGGGCCAACACTCCATTCCCGTTACCACTCCCCTGCCGCGCTCACGCTTGGGACCCCAGCCCACACGGCAGTACTCCACGGAGAAAAAATTGTCCTCGGCGTGCACCCCACACACAGCACGCTTTCACCGCACCAGCCGTGCAGAACGGCACGGCACCTACTGCTGCACATCGTCATCGCCGTCGCCGTCGTCAGCCAGACGCACTTGGCCGATGGCGGCAGAGCACCGGTTGAAGGCCGGAAAATGCAGCGCCTTCGTCAGAAAATCAGCTGGCTGCTCAGTGGTCGGGATGTACTTCAGCACGAACTTCCCGCGCCGCACCATGTGCTGCAGCCACGCGTAGCGTCGCTCCATGTGCTTGAGGTTGCCCATCAGCCCCAAGCCCTCTGCGACCGTGATGGCCGACTTGTTGTCCACTCGGAGGACAGTCAGATTCCCAGCGTGCTGGAACTCCGCAAGGAGGAAGCGAAGATGGCGTCCCTCCTTGCCAGCATCCATGGCCTCCATGTACTCCGACTCGGTGGTCGACAGAGTCGCGCACTTGATGCGCGTGCTCGACCTGGAGACGGCGGCCCCTCCGTAGACGAACACGTAGCCGCCCGTGCTCGTCCAGTTCTGCTTGTCGCCCGCGTCATCGGCGTCCACGTAGCCGATCAGCTCCAGCGACTCTGATCCACCGCCGAACTCCAGGGCGGTGTCGCGGGTGTCAGCGAGGTAGGCGAGGCAGCGGTCGACCTCTCGCCAATGCTAGTCGCTCCTCACCGTGAGTCCGCTCCCCAGCTTGCTGCAGGCGAACGCGATTTCCGGCCTCGTCGTCGCCGCGAACTGCAGCGAGCCAACCTTCTGCAGGTACTCCTCCTCCTCGCGCACCTGCGCCTCCTCTTCGTTGAATGTCAGCTCGGCGTAGGCGTTGACCGAGACCGGCGTCTTCAGGATGCGCCCGCCTTGCTCCTCGTCGATGAAGCGCCTACGCAGCTTGTCAGCGTAGTTCTGCTGGTGCAGCCACAGCTTCAGCCCGAGGTACTTCACGACCGGCAAGATCTCGCGCAGCTTAAAGGCGGCCTCCAGCAGCTCCTTCAGCTCCTTAAGCATCGAGTTGCTGCTGCTGGCGGCGAGCAGGTCGTCGACCCAGACCAGCACCCAGCAGGTCACTCCGTCGTCGCCAACCTTGAAGTAGAGCGCCTCGTCGACCTGGCTCTTCTTCCGGCCAGCGCCTAGCAGCACACCATCGAGAGCCCTGTACCACAGCAGCGGCGACTGCTTCAGCCCATAGAGGCTCTTCAGCAGCTTGCACACCCGGCCGATCCCGTCGTCGAAGTAGTCCGGCTAGTACATGTACAGTACCCGGTCGAGCTTACTCTGCAAGAAAGCATTCTTCATGTCGAGTTGCATCAGGTTGAGGTCGAGGACAGCGACGATGCTGGGGAAGATCCTCAGCATGATGTAGCTGCTCACCGGCGAGTACGTCTCGTCGTAGTTGGTGCCATACACCTGCGTAATGCCCTTCACGACCAGCCTTGCCTTCTCTCGCTCGACGGTGTCGTTGATGCGGTACTTGGTCGTCAGCACCCACCAGTTCTTCATGATGTTCACCCCGCGTGGGCGCTTGACCAGCTCCCATGTGCCCATGCCGATGAGGCTGCGGATCTCCTCATCCATGGCGGCTTTCACAGACTCGCCCTTCCAGCTCGCCAGCGCCTCCTTCACCGTCATCGTTGCGATGTCCGAGCGGTGTTCGTGGTCGGCATGCACGTCGGGGTCGAGCTCAGGCAGGTCAGCATCCGCCTCTGAATCGTCGAGCAGCGTGGTGAAGGCAGCTGGTGGCAGGCAGGCGTGGAAGACCAGCCGCTCCGGCGGCTTCCGAGTTCGACCTGTGCGTCGCAGCTCAGGCTTCTCGAGTGGCACCTCCACCACGTCGCTGTCGGTGTACTCCTCACCCGCCGACAGCTCCCCTTCCTCGTCGACATCTTCGTCGTCGACCAGCTGCTTCGACCCTTCGACCGGCTGCTCACCTCCTGCTGACTTCGACAGCTCCCCTGTCGACTGCCCCGTCTGCTGCTCCCCTGTCGACTGCACCCCTGCTGCTGCCTCCTGTTCGACCGACTCCTCTGTCTGCTGCTCCCCTGCCGTCAACAGCTTCCCGTCCTGGTCGACGAGCTTAGCGCCTTGTCGGCCGCCGGCGATGCCACTGGCCGGCGCCACAGGCGACGCCCCAAGGCTCTCCTCATTGCCGGTGGCCGACACAGGTGTCGACGCAGACCGATCTGCGACGGGGGTGGGAGGAGCAAGAGCAGGGGGAGGAGGAAGAACTTCCTCGACATACTCATCAGCAGGCTTGTCGAGGTGTCCGTCGGCGGGTGTGCCTGCGTCCGCCCCGACGCCAGCCCATACTTCGCCTTCCACACCTCCAGCGACAGCGTCTCGTAGGAGATCACCTCGACCGACATGACGACCTTGTTGTCGGTCAAGTCCAGCACCTCCCAGCCCTTGCTCTCCGGGGACACACCCTGGTGAAGCCCCCAGCGAGCCTTTGGCGCCATCTTCCCACCGCGCTGCTACTCGGGAACCATGAACTGCCCCATGCAGCCCCACACCCGTGCCAACGTGAGATCGGGCTTCTTCCCGGTCAGCAGCTAGTACAGAGTCGTCCCCGGCAGTGTCGTCGACCGCTCCAAACAATTGCGCACCCAGACGGCCTGTTGTAGGGCGAGATGCCACCAGTGGTGCTGTACGCCCATGTGCAGCAGCATCGTCCGTACGGACTCAACGATCGTGCGCATCTCCCGCTCAGCCAAGTCGGGGACGATGCCCTTCCCGTTGACGAAGTTGGTGGACTCCTTCCAGAGGAACTCCCCTCCTCGGTCTGAGCGGAGCATCAGCACCGACTGCTTCGTCTGCCGCTCTACCAGCACCAGCCACTGCTGAAACTCTCGCAGCACGTCGCTCTTCTTAGCGACCGGCATCACCTACACGAACCGAGTGTGGCGATCCTTCAGCAGTAGGAAGTACAAGCTGCCATCCTTGGCAGCAACTCGAAATGGCCCGCACAAGTCAATGTGCACGACAGCCAGCGCCTCCTCGGCGTCCGAGCCTTTGTCGGGGAAGGTGTGCCGCGCCAGCTTTCCTCCGACGTACGAGACATACGGCGGGTCTGCTTTGGTCGACGGCTTGATGTCGAGCCCAGTAGCAACTTCATGCTTCGCCGAGCTCTTGATCGTGTCGACGCCGACGTGCGCGAGCCTCGCATGCAATCGGTCAGGGGTCGAATTCGTCGCCGAGACGATCGTCCGCAAAGCCACCACTTCGGTCGACGGCGACTGCGTCGAGCAGGGGCGAAGGTCGGTGTAGAGGATTCGTCCGGTATAGCGTGCTCGACCGAGCACCTCCTCGGTCGCAGTGACGAGCAGCATCTCGTCGCAGTCGCCGTGCAGCTGCACTCCGCTCTCCTTCAGTTTGCCAGCTGACAGCAGGTTTGCATGTACCCTCGGAACGTAGAGCACATTGGGGATGGGGACCCGCTTCCCGGCCTCCCCTTGCAGAGCGACGGTTCCACGACCCTCGACAGGCTGCAACGCCCCATTGAAGCCGCGCACGTGCTTCACACTGTCGCTCGGCGCCATGTCGACGAAGACCGCCTTCGTCCCGATCAGGTGGTGGGAGCAACCGCCGTCGAGAGGCACCGCCATCGGGTTTGCCTGCACAGCTGCCGCCACCGCCTGGAAGTCCTCGCCAGCCTCCGGCGCCAGCGAGACTGTCGACTCCACCACGCCGTCCATCGAGCACGACGCCTTCCCGTCGCCTCGGCCCTTGCCGCTGGAGTTGGCGACGTCCTTCGTCGACGGCATCTTCTTCGACGTCTGCTTCTCCTTGCGCGGCTTCTCATCTCGACGGGGGCGACGACCGGCCGATCGACCGCAGCCTCCCTTGTTGTCGTCCTCGTTGATGTCGTCGCGTTTGGGGCATTCGTAGGAGAGATGGTCGGGGTCATGGCAAATCCAACACTCCCGCCGTCGACCACCACCTCCACGGCCCTTGTCACGCGTCGACCTCTTCTCGTCGATGTCCTTCGTCGACCGCCCACCTCCGCTACCACCTCCGCCCGGCTTCCTGTACTGCTCCTGCTGACGATTCGGCTTCGTCGGTGCAGCGTAACTTGTCTGCGGAAGGAGCTCCGTGGTCTGCTCTGCCTCCTGCATCGCCTCATCTTGGAGGATGTAGCTGGTGAGGGAGTCCTCGTCGGGGGACTCACGTGTGCCGGGCACCATCGTCATCCTCTTCATGAGGTTGTAGCTGCGAGGTAGGCCCTTAACGACGCGGGTGATGTAGGACGCCGTAGAGTATTCGGCTCCCGCCATCCGCATCTCAGCCAGGATCCGTCGAGCACGGTTGCAGTAGTCCGTCGCTGACTCCTGCTCACCCATCCGAATGTGTGTCATCTTCTCCTCCACCTGTCCGATGTACAGGTCGTCCTTCACCTGGTACGTCGACAGAATGAAGTGCCATGCTTGATGACCGGCGTCCAGTCGCTCTTGACAGCACCTGAGCGCTAGCTGCACCACCGGCGAGCAGCACCTCGAGATGACCATGAAGGTGAGCAAGTAAGCAGCACAAAACTCCCCGCGCAGCTCCACATCGTCCTCGGGCGGAATTGGCACGGTGCCGTCGGCGAAGCCCTTAAGCCCGGCGATCTCCAGCTGAGGTTCTATCGACTCCCTCCAGGTGATGAGGTCCCGTCGACCGTGCAGAGGTGTGACGGTGATCCGGTCCGGCGAGAACTTGAAATAGCCGTACGCCGGTGCGATCCCGCCTGCCGTCGCGTGCGTCGTCGCCGAGAACCCTCCACCGCTTCGTAGAGGAGAGCGACGTCGACCATCGACGTCGACACGCGAGTTGCCTGCAGCCGCCGCCGACCGCTGCACTCGCGCCTGACTCGTGTCGACACCACCGTCGACCTTGATCACCCCTCTCTGCTTCGTGCCATCGTTGCCGCTGACTCGTGCACCGCCGTGGACCTCATCGTCGACGCCACCTTCGTTTCGTACCGGTCGAGGAGATGCAGGACGGGAAGGGTGCTCCGTCGCCCACTGCGCTCGGATGCCCAACTCGACGATCGTCTTTGGGATCATCCCGTACTCGCCATCCTCGTGGCGTTTCCTTGCATCAGCCAAACGTGCCTCCAAGGTGTCCACTACACCCGTATCAGCTACGGGGTCGACCATGGCGACTAATGCTGCTGCCGGCCTACGAACGACTTAGTAGATGCAAAAGTCGGCTCCTATCTGAAGGTAATTTGCGGGGCCGTCCACGCTCACCGCACCATGCGGAGAATCACTCTACAAGGTAGTAAGCTAGACTACGGGGGGGGGGGGGGGGGGTTTGGCACGAACTACTAGGAGTGATTGTAGCTTTGCTTAGTTCCTCAGCGCTTGCACATGCACGGGAGAAATCGGCAAGAGTTTCACTAGGCGAAGATTGCATTACAGAATCATTGAACAAGAAATGACAGAAAATGACTACATCAAGCACCTAGCAACTCTGCAGCTAGCCTGGTCGACCGCCAGCACAGCTTGGTCAACCGCCTGCCAGCGTTGCGTAGAGGAGCCGCGCCAGCACTGCAGAAAGGCGACCTCCCAACACTGCAGGTCGACCGCGTGCCAACGCTGCAGCAGAGCGGCTGTCCAGCGTTGCACCCGTACATGGCAGCAGTGCGCACACTTGTAGGTTCGCGCAGACGATTGGCCCGACTTGCATCATTGTGCATCCGTTGGCTGTTGTCTGCGCCTGACGAGCCACGTCGACTTCGGGATACCAGCCCGATGTCGCATTCGTCACCGCAACCTCGACGACGTTCGCGTGCCTCTGCAGAATTCGCCGAGCAGGTTACCTGGTCGACTTGGTCGACCACCAAGTGCTCTGGTCGACCGCCAAGTGCCTCTGGTCGACCACCAAGAGCTCTGGTCTACCACAACTCCCGTCGAGGAACATCCAGGTCGACGGACCCCTCGTCGACCGCCGCTCATATGTCAGGTCGACGGACTGCTCCGTCGACCTCCCCGTCGAACTGCTCCTCCTGGTCGACGGCCCACCCGTCGACCAGCTTGGTCAGCTGCAGCCGTCGAGCTGCCCTGGTCAACGGCTCCAGCTCCGCTACAGTCCTGTGCAGGTCGACCACCAACTTGTCGACCTGACCCGCAGAAGAAGGCCGTCGAGCACCCCAGGTCGACGGCAACACCACAGTAATCCCCTGCAGCTCGACGAAGCCCGTCGAGCAGCTCCCTCACTGCGTACGGTTGGCTCCTTCTCCCGTGCACCCAACCAGGACATCGACGTCGCCCAAGCGAGGGCGGGGCCAACACTCCATCCCCGTTAATACATGATACAGTTACGCAATTCAACAGCCAAGATTCCAACTACTGTTCAGCTGGCAGCATGCATGAAATGTTGCTTGGCGCGCGGGGACTTTTCACAGCTGGGAGTTGTTCAGCAGCATATTTTCTAGGAAATCCTGGTGCAGTGTGCTGTGCTCACGTGCTGGCACTCTGCTGTGTTGATATAACCTTGAGATTGAAGTGGATAGGATAAGTCTACTAAGTTGAGAGAAGACAATGAAGTATTTGTGGTGACCTTGTTAATAAAGTTTGAAAGATAACAAAATGATTATGAGATAGGAGTACAAGGGTATAAATAGCAAGCTAGCTAGTCATGTACTCTGAGGGGTACATTCCCTTATTCAACTGTATTGCATAGCTACATTAACTGTGGCTATTGCCATTCTCGACAGTTACCTGGTTGCATCGCGTAACCTCCGATGCGGTTGCCGGACGGTCAACAGTCACGACCGTTGACTGTCAGTGACTGTTGACCTTCTGGTGACTCTCGAGCTGCCGAATGCTCTATATGAGCTATTTCGGCACTGGTGTAGTAGCGCTGCTTCGCTATGAGGTGATGCGCTAGGAGAGAGCCTTCGGGAATGCTATGTGATAACCTTTCGGTTTTTCCAACACTCCCCTTCATTCCTGAAGGTGAGCCACGTGGGATTTCGTCGAGATCCCGCAGAGGTCGGCACAATGCTGAAACTTCTGACGTGGCAGCTTCTTGGTCAAGATATCTGCTGCCATGTCACCAGTTGGGCAGTACGTGAGTTTGACCTGTCAGATTTATATGACATAGCTACTGTAGGCTAGAGTGGGGTAGCACATATGGGGTACAGTTTTCTAGGGTTTGCTTCTTGTACCCAACTTTCACTTAGTCATTCTCATTCCTGTTTTTCTTGATTCACATGGTATAGAGCGGGTTCCTACATGGGACCGTTCCTTCCTAAGGGCCCACCATAAGAATTTTTTTTTAGCTGCCCGCGCACATTGCGCCCTGCCCTAAATTTTTTTTTTAGCGGCCCCTACGCTGCCTCTACGCGGCCCCTACGCCGCCTCCCACGCGCCCCCTATGCGGCCCCTGGCGGCGCCCTGACGAGGCCCCTGCCGGCGCCCTATCGCGGCCCCTGACGCGCCCCCTGGTGGCGCCCTGACGCGGCCCCTGGCGGCGCCTGACGCGGCCCTGACGCGGCCTGACGCGGCCCCTGGCGGCGCCCTGACGCAGCCCCTGCCGCGGCCCTGACGCAGCCCTGCCGCGGCCCCTGACGCGGCCCTGACGCGGCCTGCCGCGGCCCCTGCCGCGGCCCTGAAGCGGCCCCTGACGCGGCCCTGACGCGGCCCTGACGCGGACCTGCCGCGGCCCCTGGCGGCGCCCTGACGCGGCCCCTGACGCGGCGCCCTGACGCGGCCCCTGCCGCGGCCCTGACGCGGCCCTGCCGCGGCCCCTGACGCGGTCCTGACGCGGCCTGCTGCGGCCCCTGCCGCGGCCCTGAAGCGGCCCCTGACGCGGCCCTGAAGCGGCTCTGCCGCGGCCCTGACGCGGCCCTGACGCGGCCCCTGACGCGGCCCCTGCCGCGGCCCCTTACGCGGCCCTGACGCGGTCCTGCCGCGGCCCCTGGCGGCGCCCTGACGCGGCCCCTGACGCGGCGCCCTGACGCGGCCCTGCCGCGGCCCCTGACGCGGCCCCTGCCGCGGCCCCTGACGCGGCCCCTGACGCGGCCCCTGTCGCGGCCCCTGACGCGGCCCCGCCACCTACCTTTCTGGCCCCGCCGCCTCCTCTCAGCGGCCCCGCCGCCTCCTCTCAGCGGCCCCGCCGCCTCCTCCCAGCGGCCCCGGACGCCGCCCTCTCAGCGGCCCCGCCGAGCCGCCCAGCAGCCTAGCCGCCCAGCAGCTGAGCCACCGAGCCGCCCAGCAGCCGAGCCGCCGAGCCGCCCAGCAGCCGAGCCGCCCAGCAGCAGAGCCGCCGAGCCGCCCAGCAGCCGAGTCGCTGAGCCGCCCAGCAGCCGAGCCGCCGAGCCGCCCAGCAGCCGAGCCGCCCAGCAGCCGAGTCGCCGAGCCGCCCTGCAGCCGAGCCGCCCGAGCCGCCCTGTCCGGTAAGAGCAGCGCCTCTCTCACAGCACTGCCCTCACCCCACTGTTTGCGCTGCTAGTCTACTACTGTCATGGCTACCCCTAGTGTCCTCGCTTTTGACGCTGAGGGTCGGGCCATTGACTTTGACGTCTGGATAGATGACCTGCAGCTTTTCTTACAGTGCGATAGGGCAGACGGCCTCTCCCTCTTTGACCTCACTTCTGGTGCCTCTCCTGCTCCCGCCACTGATGCTGACGCAACTGTTCGCTCCCAGTGGGCCACGCGCGATGCTGCTGCACGTCTTGCTGTGCGTCGCCACCTGCCTACCTCTGAGCGTGCGCACTTTAGCCAGTACAAGAGTGCTCAGACCTTGTACGACGCTGTAGTTGCACGCTACTCCTCCCCTGCCACTGCTGCACTGAGCCGCCTCATGCTACCGTACCTCTTCCCTGACCTTGCTGCCTTTCCCACAGTCGCTGACCTCATCACGCACCTCCGCACTAGTGACACTCGCTACCGCGCTGCGCTTCCTGCTGAGTTCTGCGCCAAGAACCCCCCCCCCATGTACATCACCCTCTACTACATCGTCACCCGTCTCCCTGACTCCCTTCGCGTAGTCAGGGACCACTTCCTCTCGGTTTGTCCCACCACTCTCACCGTTGACCTCCTCGAGAAGGCCCTCCTAGCAGCAGAAAAGAGCATAGTCGCTGTAGGAGCCTCTCGTGGTGACCCTCGCACCCCCATCTTTGAGGGGTGTTCCCCCTCCCCTCTTTTGCCCTCTGTTGCCTCTGCTGCTGCGGCCGACCTCGCTGGTTTGGAGTCGGTTGGGGCAGCGTCTACCCCTAGCGGGAGACGCCGCCCTGGCAGGGGCAAGGGGGGCAGGGGCGCTGGAGGAGCTAGCGGGGGCGGTGGAGGCGGCGGTGGAGGTGGTGGAGGAGGTGGTGGTGGCGGTGGGAGTGGTGGCGGGGGTGGAGGTGTAGGTGGCGGCAGTGGAGGCGCAGGAGGCAGCGGCGGTGGCGGAGGGAGCGGAGGTGGCGGCGGTGGAGGAGGAGGCGGCGGAGGAGGTGGAGCTGGTCGGGGTGGCGCTGCGCAGAGGGTCAGCTCCGGTGGTGGTCAGCGCCAGCAGCAGCAGCAGCAGCAGCAGCAGCAGCGCACTCGTGACGTCCCCTCCCCTCAGCAGCTCCGTGAGTGGTACACTGCACGCCAGAGGGGTGGGGGTGCTGATCCGTGCACCTACGTCCTGCGCACCGGCGACCGCGCGGGTGAGCAGTGCGGGGGTGCGCACTCCACCCAGCGCTGCTTTGGCCGCCTCACGGACGCTTGGCGTCACCAGTTCCCTGAGGCCACTGAGATCCCCCGCTGGGGTGAGCTGTCTAGGGCGGGTGTAGCTGTCTTTGACCTTGACTTTGATGCTATTCTTGCTGCCGTGTATACTGTGACTATTAGTGATGAGGGTGACTGTTACCGATGTTTTCCGCCCGACCCGGGCATTGAGACTGCTGCTCTAGGTACTGGTGAGGCTGCTGCTCTAGGTGCTAGCGAGGCTGCTGCTCTAGGTGCGTCTACTCCCTCAGGTGCTGGTGAGTCTGCTCTCTCAGGTTCTGCGTCGGCTTCGGCCTCCCACACCTTCACACTTGACTCGGGGGCTTCTCGCTCCTTCTTTCGAGACCGCACCACACTCACGCCGCTTGGCCGGCCAGTTGCGGTCTCCCTGGCAGACCCCTCTGGGGGTCCTGTCCTTGCTCACTTCTCCACTGTCCTCCCGTGTCCGGCGGCCCCCTCTGGCACCCTGCTGGTCTCTACCTCCCCTCGTTCTCTACGAACTTGGTGAGTGGTGCTGACCTACAGGATGCGGGGGTTCACCAGTTCACTCCTGCGAGTCAGCGGGTGACCCACTGCACGGACGCTCGGACAGGCCGCCACCTGGCCACGTTTACACGTCGGCCAGGGTCGAGCCTGTACACACTGACCACTGCGTCTCCTCCAGTCCCTGCGTCTGGTCAGGTAGCTGCGTCGGGTCAGGTGTTTGCTGCAGCGTCCAGGTCTGGTCCTGAGTCTGCCCCCTGCTCGTGTCGCCTCCTGTCTCACGAGACTCTCCTCTGGCACCACCGCCTTGGCCACCCCTCCCTGCTTCGTCTCCGGAGCATGGCCTCCCGTGTCCTTGTCTCTGGTCTTCCCCGGTCCCTCCCTCCCCTTCCTCCGGGGCCAGGCCCTACCTGCGTCCCCTGTGTCGAGGGACGGCAGCGGGCTACCCCTCACTCCTCCCAGTTTCCTCCGACAGAGGCCCCGCTGCAGACGCTTCACATGGACGTGTGGGGCCCGGCCCGCGTCCGTGGACAGGGTCACGAGCGCTACTTCCTGCTGGTGGTTGACGACTACTCGCGTTACACCACAGTCTTCCCCTTGCGCAGCAAGGGTGATGTCACTGAGGTGTTGATCGACTGGATCCGCGCAGCTCGTCTCCAGCTCAGGCGGAGCTTTGGCTCGGACTTTCCTGTTCTGCGTCTGCACTCTGACAGAGGCGGAGAGTTCTCCTCTGGCCTTCTGCGAGCCTACTGTCGTGCACGAGGCATCCGCCAGACCTTCACGCTTCCGGACTCTCCACAGCAAAATGGGATTGCTGAGCGCCGCATTGGCATGGTCATGGACGTCGCCCGTACGTCCATGATGCATGCGGCTGCCCCCCATTTTCTGTGGCCGTTTGCGGTTCGGTACGCGGCGCATCAGATCAAGCTTCAGCCCAGGGTCTCCATGCCGGAGACCTCCCCAGCTTTGCTGTGGACGGGGAAGGTTGGCGATGCGTCTGCGTTCCGTGTCTGGGGATCTCGGGCGTTTGTCCGCGACTTGTCTGCGGACAAGCTGTCCCCTCGTGCTGCTCCTTGCGTCTTCCTGGGTTTCCCCCCTGACGCCCCAGGGTGGCAGTTCTACCACCCCACCTCTCGCCGTGTTCTGTCCTCCCAGGACGTCACGTTCGACGAGTCGGTCCCCTACTACCGCCTCTTCCCCTACCGCACTCCGTCCCTCCCCCCGCCACCGCTCTTCCTTGTACCAGGTCCCCCCCCGGTAGACCCCCTCCCCCCTCAGGGTCCTGCCCCTTCAGGTGTGTCCCAGGTAGACGCTGTTGAGCCTGTCGAGGTCGCTGGTGACTCTGGTGCTGCTGAGGGTGCTGAGCCTGGGGGTGCTGACTCTAGGGGTGCTGAGCGTGTGGGTGCTACGCCTGGGGGTGCTGAGCCTGGGGGTGCTGAGCCTGGGGGTGCTGAGTCTGGGGGTACTACGACTGGGGGGTGCTGAGCCTGGGGGTACTACGCCTGGAGGTGCTGAGCCTGGGGGTGCTACGCCTGGTGGTGCTGTGCCTGGCGGTTCACCGGGTGCTCCCTCTCGCCGAGAGCCACTCTCTCCCCAGGAGCTGCGTGAGTGGTTTGCCCGGCGCTGGAGGCGAGCTGCTGGAGCTGCTGGAGCTGGAGGTGCTGCGGGTACTGGAGGTTCTGTTGCTTCTGAGGGAGCTGGTGCCACGGGTCCCGGAGGTGCTCGTACTGGGAGTTCTGGAGCTGCTGGACCTGCGGGTACTTCTGGAGCTGGAGTTGCTGCGGGTGTTGGCGCGGAGGCTACTGCTGTCGGTCCTGGAGGCAGTCCTGCTGGGGGTACTACTGGTGCTGCTGGGGGTTCTGGAGCTGGAGCTGCTACTGGTGCTGGTGCTGCCCCTGCGGGTGCTGGTGCTGTCCCTCCTGTGTCTGGAGTCGTCGCGCGGCCTCGGCCGTACTTCGTTCCGCTCCTTCTGCAGGTTCTTGGTCTCCCGCCTTCTACTGGTCCTCCTCCTCCCTTAGAGTGTCCACAGCCTGTCCCGTCGCAGTTACAGTTACAGCCGGCCTCCCCACTGCCTGCTCCGTCTCCCTACACTGGTCCTACTGGAGGTCTTGCTGAGCGTCGTGAGCCTGCGTCTCGCCCTGCGTCGCCTGTCCGTGCTGCTCGCACTAGTGGTCGCGGTTCGCGTCAGCGTCCTCCTCCTGTCCCTGGCACGCACCGGATGTCTCTGCGTCCGTCCACTGCTCCTCTGCGTGCCCCTTTGCCTTCTCCTCCTGAGTCTTCTCTTCCTACTCTTGCCGACCCGGAGTCGGACTCTCTTCGCGCTGCCAGTCCTACTGTCACGCGTCTCCTTGCTACGGTTGTCACTGACCCTTCCTTTGAGTCCACTGCTGCGTCTGCTCTAGTTGCTGAGCTCGTCGACTTTGCTGCTCGCTGTCGCCTAGACTACGTCGCCAGTCTTGTTGCTGAGTCTGAGTCTGTCTGTCCTCCGTCCGTCGGGGGTGAGTGTGCCCTTGGCACGGACGTCCTTGAGGACAGGCAGGAGGAGTTCCAGTGCTTGGCCGCTGCTTCACCTCATCTCGTGTCCGTACTGCTTACCCCTGAGGGAGACCCGGATGCACTTGACATCCCGACTCCGCGCTCTTACGCGGAGGCGATAGAGGGTCCCTACTCCTCTCAGTGGCAGGCAGCTATGGACGCAGAGATGGCTTCCTGGAAGTCCACAGGCACCTACGTTGACGCTGTTCCCCCTCCTGGGGCGAACATCGTCAGTGGCATGTGGATTTTCAGGGTGAAGCGACCGCCGGGTTCTCCGCCTGTCTTCAAGGCGCGTTACGTGGCTCGTGGCTTCAGTCAGCGGCAGGGAGTTGACTACTTTCAGACCTTCTCTCCCACCCCGAAGATGACCACTCTTCGGGTACTGCTGCACGTAGCTGCTCACCGTGACTACGAGCTACACTCTCTTGACTTCAGCACTGCTTTCTTGCAGGGCAGCCTGCACGAGGAGATCTGGCTGCGTCGCCCACCTGGCTTCACTGGGTCTTTTCCTCCTGGCACCCAGTGGAGCCTACGGCGGCCAGTCTACGGTCTCCGCCAGGCACCGCGTGAGTGGCACGACACACTGAGGACTACACTTGCGGCTCTTGGGTTTGCTCCCTCTACTGCCGACCCGTCGCTGTTTCTGCGCACCGACACTTCTTTGCCGCCGTTCTACATCCTCGTGTACGTCGACGACTTGGTCTTTGCCACAGCTGACACTGCTGGACTAGCCCACGTGAAGTCCGAGCTGCAGAAGAGACACACGTGCACTGACCTGGGTGAACTGCGCAGCTACCTTGGCTTGCAGATCACTCGGGACAGAGCACGCCGCACCATTACCCTGACTCAGTCACACATGGTGCAGCAGGTCCTTCAGCGCTTCGGCTTCACGTACTCCTCGCCTCAGGCCACTCCTCTGCCTACTCGCCACTCGCTCTCAGCTCTGCCTTCAGATGAGTCCGTAGAGTCGAGTGGCCCGTACCCAGAGCTTGTTGGCTGCCTCATGTACCTGATGACCTGCACACGACCTGACCTTGCATACCCTCTTAGCATTCTTGCACGCTATGTTGCTCCTGGGAGACACAGACCGGAGCACATGGCTGCAGCGAAGAGGATGTTGCGCTACTTGTGCAGTACATCGGGCATGGGGCTTGTGCTTGGAGGGCAGAGTCCAGTGGTCCTTACTGGGCACGCAGACGCTTCTTGGGCTGACGACCAGGCTACGCAGCGGTCGTCACAGGGTTACACCTTCAGCCTTGGTTCCGGCTCTGTTTCGTGGCGGGCTACTCGCTCGTCTTCTGTTCTCGGCTCCAGTTGTGAGGCTGAGATCTACGCAGGAGCCATGGCTGCACAGGAGCTTCGCTGGCTCACCTACCTGCTGACTGACCTCGAAGAGTTGCCTCGTTCTCCTCCAGTGCTGTACGTAGACAACAAGGCCATGCTGGCCTTGTGTCGGGAGCAGCGACTGGAGCACAGAACGAAGCACATTGCTCTCCGCTACTTTCTTGCTCGTGAGCTGCAGCAGCGTGGTCAGCTGCGTCTTGCGTACGTGGCCTCTGAGGCCAACACTGCTGATATCTTCACCAAGGCACTTGCGCCTTGTGACCATCAGCGCTTCTGTACTCAGCTGGACCTTGTGCCTACCTTGCCTCACTTGCTCACCTCTTGACCTTGCTTGTACTGTTACATATATATATACCTGCTCTTGTTTGTCTAGCCTTTTTTTTATATATATGTGTACTCCTGCTTGTGAACTGGCCTTGTGGCCTTGAACTTGTGCTCGGAATGTGTGGTGACTTTGTGATCCACCCTGAGCTTGTTTTTTGCTTTGCTTTGCTTGACTGGTCTTGTGACCCCTTGTTCTCCCCCACTTTGCCTATGGGGGTGTGTCAGATTTATATGACATAGCTACTGTAGGCTAGAGTGGGGTAGCACATATGGGGTACAGTTTTCTAGGGTTTGCTTCTTGTACCCAACTTTCACTTAGTCATTCTCATTCCTGTTTTTCTTGATTCACATGACCTTGCCTTTGTCAATTTCGTCCTTGACGAAGAAGTAACGGAGTGTGATGTGTTTCGTGCGGTTCACGAACTCGGGCTTGTTTGCGATTTTGATCGCGCTCTAGTTGTTGCAGAGTAACGTGAAGTGCCCGTTCATCGTCACTTTCGCTTCTTGCAGGAGCTCCATCAGGTACAGTCCTTCGCGAACGGCTGCGCTGGCGGCGATGAACTCAGCTTCGGCTGACGAAAGAGCTGATGTCGGCAGTGCATTCCTGTACGCACCTGTCGACGCCATTATCTTCGTCGAACAGCCGCACGCCTTCAAAGAAGGCGACGGTGCCGTCTGCCTCCTCCAAAAATATCTTTATGGAATTAAACAAGCACCTCGTCTGTGGCAGCAGTACCTGTACACCGTTCTCACGGAGCTCGGATTCACTTAGCTGCCGCATAACCTCTGGATGTACCGGAAGTAGTCGCGTGGCAAATTCATCCTCCTTGTCGCCTACGTCGACGACCTCCTCTACATCGGCGACGACACGGAGCTGCTCGACCGATTCGAGGAAGAAATCAAGGAGATGCTCGAGGTGACAATCAACCACAACGTCACACAGTTCCTGGGTCTCAACATCACCCAGTCCGCCACCTCCATTCACCTCTCTGCCGACAAATACGCGGAAGCTCTCGCGAAGAAATTCGCCATCGCCCCGATCAACCTCACCACCACTTTTCGCACTCCTCCTCCTGATCATGAACCCGACACCACGCCGCTCTCCATCGAAAATCATCGGCTATACCAACAGCACCTGGGGTGTCTCCTGTTCGCCGCCGTCACGTGCCGGCCGGATATTTCCTACGTCACAAGCCAGCTCGCACAATACCTGAAGCGGCCTGAAGGGGAGAATCTATTGCACTCCAATATTTCATCTCTACCCATGACGTCGGACTCACCTACGAAGCCAACATAACTGCTACTCTGCAGCTTCACGGCCACGTAGACGCGGACCATGCGGGAGACATTAACAACAGACGCTCCCGCACAGCATTCATTTTTCAACTCCAACCTGCTGGACTCATCTCGTGGGCTACTGACCAAGGGTTCCAAGTGCGAGTTTTTTCAGGACAGGCTAGAGTTTCAGGGGCACATTATTTCGGAGGCTGGGGTTGAGATCGACCCAACGAAGCTGGACACGGTCAAAGCGTGGCACCCCCCTACAAATTTCATGGAGCTGCAGAGTTTTTTAAGGGTTCGTTAATTATGTGCGTCGGTTCGTCCCCGACATGGCGAGGTTAACAACCCCACTGACGGATCTGCTACGAAAAGGGCCCGCTTTTACGTGGGGGGGGAAAGAGCATGCTGCCTTCTCTGCCCTGAAAAATGTTCTGTTCACCGCCCGTACTACGCATCGCCGACCCACACCGCCCATTCGAAGTGGTTACAGACGCAAGCGATATCACCATCGGAGCCGTACTGCTACAGGATTTCGGCAACGGCCTACAGCCCATCGCATACAAATCACGAAAACTGCATCCGCTCGAGAAAAATTACCCGACACACGACCACGAAATGCTCGCGATCATGCACGCATTCAAAGTGTGGCGCTGTTACTTGACCAGTGCAGACGTGACAGTACGGACAGACCACAAATCACTACAGTTCCTCCGCGCACAGCCCCACTTCAACCCACGACAGATCCGCTGGCTCGATTTCCTCAAGTCGAATTTCCACTACACAGTTACCTACAAAAAGGGGGCACCGAACATCGCTGACGCACTGACCCACCCCACTGCCCAAATCCACGCCATACTACTCGCCCAGACCAGCCCACTACTGACAGGAATATTTACCCACGGCTATCAAACTGACCATTCTTCACAGGAGGAAATTCGCATTTCGTAGCAGCAAAGGGAGTTTATTACGTAAAATCTGGCACTGACCGCATCTGGGTACCAGGGTACACGTTACTACAGGAATTACTGCTACAGAAAGCACACGACGGAGTTACCTCAGGCCATTTCGGAGTAGAAAAAGCACGGCAGCAGCTGCAGCGATACTATTACTGGCCAGAGATGTTGACCGACGTGCAGCGACACGTGGCTTCGTGTCCCACTTGCTAGATCATAAAAACATCACGGAAACGACTAGCAGGACAGTTGCAGCCGATACCGCCCCCAGAGCGTGCTTGGCAGTAGGTGACGATGGACTTTTTCACGCGGTTACCGGCTGGGGCGAGTGGGAGCGACGCGATCCTGGTCGTTGTCGATCGACTCACAAAAATGGCGCATTTCGCAGTCTCAGCCAAAGAGACAGCTCGGCTCTTCATCGCCACCGTCGTTCGACTGCACGGGATACCAGCAGCCATCATCAGCGATCGAGACACGAAGTTTACCAGCAATTTCTGGCGGAACCTGCAGCAGCAGTTCAGCACGTGACTACAGTTCAGTTCTTCATACCACCCCGAAACTGACGGACAAACCAGACCATGGAGCGACTCATCCGAGCCACGTGCGACGATCCAACCACCTGGGAACAACATCTGCCACTGATCGAATTCGTGCACAACAACTCGCCATCCGCCACGGCCCAACAGTCACCGTTTTACCTGAACCACGGACAAGACCCTACAGTGCCCATGACCCCGAATCCCGAGAATCCAGTACCACGTGCGCAACAGTTTGCAGAAATCTTACAGGCAGCACGGACCCGGGCAACCGATGCAATTAAAGAGGCCAACGTCATCGCTAAACGCAACGCCGACCGCCACCGCGGACCAGTCACTTACCAGCCCGACGACCTAGTTTTACTCGACACCCAAAACCTCCGCCTACCCATCACCCCGAAACTCCGCCCCCGATACTACGGGCCATTTCGCATCAGCCACATGATCACACCCGTCACCGCCCACCTCCACCTCCCTGCTGACTGGTACGTCAGCCCGTCCTTCCACGTCAGCCTGCTCCGCCGATACGTACCATCCACTAGCCAACTACCTCGCAACCGCCCCGCCAGCATGACACGACCGCCAACGGAGCCAATCATCACTCCCGAAAAGATTTTGAGCCACCGAGTTCGTGACCCACGGGGAGCTCGCAGGATCGAATTTCTGATCCGCTGGAAAGACCGCACGCCCACGGAAGACAACTGGGTTCCCCTGGACAAAATTGAAAGCCACCCTGTCCTAACGGAGTATCTCCGCAGCCAAAATTTCCGGGACGTACACGCGCTTTCGTAAGGAGGACCTCCTTAAGGGGGGGGGGGGGGGGTGGGGGTAGTGTAAGGAAATTTCCTTTTCCTTACTTCGCGTCCCTGCTCAGCGCGTACACCACTATTCCCGCCAACAACACCCAACAGTAAACCGTTACCACTCGCGTCGACACTGTTTCCACCGCGACCCAACCTCACGGTTCGGTTGGTAACATGCCCTCCGGACCTCCGCCTCGACATTTTCCCAACCTCGGCGTTAGGCCCGTCGCTACATATTCTTCGCTCATGCCTTCGCTCATTGTACTTTTTTCGATAGTGCAATTCTCGCTCGCTCACTCAATTGCACTTGTAACAAACTCTCGCAAAAAAATCTTGAAACTCTACAAAATTCCCGCTCGCGCCCAACCAATCAGCTGACTTCTAAAAAAAACTATAACCCTATCGGAATCGGATGCGGTTTGTGAAGGGATCAACCCTAAACACCTGGCGAGTTGTGTTAAGGGTTGATTCATCCGAAAATGCTTCCATGTTCGTTTTGGGTATTATCTTTTTTCGGACGGGAGTTTCATCTTTGACCATTCGCGTTATTTTTTCCAGTTGATTGTGACTGGTTCCGTGAAACGTTTTATCAAACACGTGAAAACACCCTCTGCAGTGACCGTACCCGTTATTTTTTCACCAAACATATTATCGAGACCCTTGTTGATTACGAGTGGCATATTTTTCCCATTTCTTTCAGTGTTTTGAATTTCCCGAAGTACTGTAGCCTTGTTAAAGACACTATAGCGTCGTTACACAATTCACGACTGTTTTTCTTCAAATTTCGTGAGCCAAGGGGAAGGGGACAGAGGGGTGGGATCGAAGAAGTAAGGGCACAGGGTAGACTGGCCATGTACAGACCTGCCACGTTGAACCTGCATCCACAGCGTGAGTGAGGCAAGGGGAAGGGGACAGAGGGGTGGGATCGAAGAAGTAAGGGCACAGGGTAGACTGGCCATGTACAGACCTGCCACGTTGAACCTGCATCCACAGCGTGAGGCAAGGGGAAAGGGAAGGGGACAGAGGGGCGGGATGGAAGAGGTAAGGGCATAGCGTTGACTTGACTGCCCATGTAAAACGCTGCTACAACGAACATGCAGGAAACATGAGGCACGGGGAAGGGGAAGAGAGGTGGAAGGGAAGATAGACGCGGACAAATCAGAGCACACAGATGGGAAAGAGGAGACGAGGGCCCTTTGCACCCACGCTTTTATCAAACATGATTTCGGCAATGAACTCTCGGTGATGAACTCTCGGTGATGAACTCTCGGTGATCCGGTTGTGTGAGTGGAGACGATGGAGGGGGTGGAGACGATGGAGGGGGTGGAGACGATGGAGGGGGTGGAGACGATGGAGGGGGTGGAAAAGGGGGTTTCCTCACTCACGTTTCAAACATGATTGCAATGCATTGTACCCTCGGTGCTCGGGCGGGGAGAGAGGGCTGTCAGCCAGCGGCAGCAGTGCCATAACAGCCCTCTCTGCATGCCATAACAGCCCTCTCTGCATGCCATAACAGCCCTCTCTGCATGCCATAACAGCCCTCTCTGCATGCCATAACAGCCCTCTCTGCATGCCATAACAGCCCTCTCTGCATGCCATAACAGCCCTCTCTGCATGCCATAACAGCCCTCTCTGCATGCCATAATAGCCCTCTCTGCATGCCATAACAGCCCTCTCTGCATGCCATAACAGCCCTCTCTGCTGCTAGCTGAGAGCCCTCTCGGTGCTCGGGCGGGGAGAGAGAGCTCTCAGCATGGCATAACAGCCCTCTCTGCTCCCAATGCACTGCACTCGTGTCCCACACACTCACGTTTCGAACATGATTTCAGCGATGCATTCTCGGTGTTCGGGTAGGGTGAGAGGGCTGTCGGCCAGCAGCAGCACATGCTCCTCCAATCCAACTCCACCTGAATGAGCAGGCACCACAGACTTCTCTGCTCTCACCTGACTGCACCGCACTGCACCCACTCACGTTTCAAACATGATTTCGGCGATGTATTCTCGGTGTTCGGGTGGGGTGAGAGGGCTCTCGGCCAGCAGCAGCACATGCTCCTCGGGTTCCACCCGCATGTACTTGAACAGGCTCTGCTGCCACAGATGCTCCATGGCGTCCCATGCTTCTATCTGGCGGTGGGAAAAAAGGGATGAGGCATACACGGGAAGGAAACATCGTGGGAAAAAAGGGATGAGGCATACACGGGAAGGAAACATCACACAGGGATAGACAGAAATCATCATGCCTTCTGCTGCCACAGATGCCCCATGGCGGGCCGCCCCTGTGTGGTGGAAGGATGTGCACTCTCTCCTCCCTGCACCCACCTCTCCCCTTTCCACACATCTACGCTGCTGATTGTGTGAATCACGGCCCAGTTCGGCCCTCTAGACCCACCCGCACCGCTCTCCACCCATCTGTCCACTCTGCACTGGAAGCGTCAGCGTTTACATACGGGGCCCAGATTAAACGTTGCCTTGATGATTCTCACCCCATTCACCTCCACCCACTGGTATGTCCCCTCTGCTACACGAGATGTGTCAGATTGAATGGGCCAAACCAATCAAAAGCTTGGATGTTGTGTCACTTTCCCCATTCCACTCCACCCACCTGCATCCCTCTCCGCCCAACTGCACCCCTCTCCACCCACATGCACCCCTTTCCACCCACCTGTCCTCTCTGCATAGGGTGCGTCAGCTTGTACGGCCCAGATCGCGCAGCAGCGTACGCCGCCTCGCCCACGTGGACGTCCAGGTCAGCCATGAGCGCTGCCACGTGGGCCTGCTGCTGCTGCTGAGCTGGCGACACGGCATTGGCTCCAGGCACCGCTAGTGCAGCAGAGACGGCGAATGGGTCATGACAAGCAACGACTGTGGGGATTACAAAGCTGGGCTCTAGATTGCCGCCAAAGCCCATCTTGGTGAACCTGGGAAGGTAAGGGAGGAGAGGAGGAGCAAGAGTGGGATGCAGAGGAGTCGTGGCAGGCGGCTGCCGTGGGGATTACGAAGCTGGGGTCTAGGTTTCAGGCAAAGCCCATCTTCGTGAACCTAGAGCGGGAAGGGGGTTGGGGTGAACAACAGAGTGACAGGAACAGGATTCGCATGAGCTGTGGCGTGACCGCTGTGTGAGTATGACGATGCTGGGCCCTGGATTACCTTCAAACCCCATCGTGCAGGAGGTGTGAAGAGGAGACGGATGGAGAGGAGGAGCAGAGCAGGAGTGGGGTGAACGACATGGAGGAATGGAGGGGCGTGGCGACTGAAGAGGCCATTACGATACAGAGTCGCGGTTTATCAAGTGGCGAGGGAGGAAGGGAAGTGGGGAGCCTGAGCGCGAAAGGGATGGCGAAAGGGGTTACCCGGATCCATTATCTAGGACGATGGCGCTTCTCTGAGTGGGGTCCATCGCACACTGGGCGACGCCTCGTCGCAGGTCGCACAGGTGGTCGCCGGAAGCCACGCGAGGTAAGGACGCAAGGGATGCGACGTGGCGCGACAGGCTGCGACGCAGCTCACTGGGTTTCGACACAACGGAACAGCGGCGACGCGGCCAACCCAGAATCTTCGTTGCCTGTCGTTTTGTGCGTGAGAAGAATCCCTGGAATTAGGGTTGTTTCTTAGGACTTGTCTATGCCTGAGGTTCGGGTACGGAAAAACGAGTTAGACGCGATTCGAACATGGACGCACTCCACTAGGACGCGTCACCTCCCCGCGTTCGATCCTACGCAGGTTCGATCTAGGGGGTGTACAGAACTACTGTAGCTTCGCAACACAAGGTTACTTATTGCGGCAACGTTTACGAATGCACAGTAAAATGGCCCACACGATCGTGTCACCTCCGACATTGACGATCGATGTGCCTACGTGCACGCACCTGCCTTGCGCTTTTGTGTGCAGAAAGAGAAAACCGCGCCAGAGGTTATAGGCGCGATCGATCGCCATAGGCGAAGTGTAGAAATCGAACCGAAAATGATTTCGTCACCAAATTGCTCATGCGTTAACCAGACTCGTTCCTGTGTAATTCGCGACGCAGTCTGTACTTCGGTAGCCGATCACGTGAAACTGGTGACAATTTGCCACCCGACTCGGTACTTCTGGGTGTGGCAAAAAATTGCGAACTACTGTACACAAAATTGCGAACTTCTGTACACCCACACACCGATCCCCTACAAGATTGATGTTGCAATCGTGACGCGCCCTTGGCACCGACAGAACTAGCACGAAACCTGAAGTTTTGCATTCCACCCAACCCCCCCCCCCCCCCCCACCCCCCTCAGATGACTCACGGGGGTCCCCTTCGGGCTGTGTTTGGCTAACCATCAATCAGAATTAGTTCTGTCTAAGCAACCTGAATGGTTGCGAAATAATGTGTTTGACAGAACTAGCAGGATTTTTTTGATGTACCATTAGTAGTTACTAAGTCGTCCCTGCCGGTTTTAGAGAATTTTAAACAACCGTTCCAACCATCACCCGTTACTAAATCGTCCACTAGCCAAGCTACGATGGCTCGTCGCGTCGTCTCTCGATTAATATATCATCCACATCACGTGCTAGTCGCGCTCGTCCTCCTCTCGCTCCTCGTCTCCTTTCTGCCCTCCTCACACGCGCAGCAGCCGGGCATATCGACGAAGATGGCGAAGGAGATTCAGCAAGCCAAGAAGCAGCTGAAGAAGATGCGGATATTCGGACCCATCACCGATGTCATAGACCTCTTACGTACGGCCCCTGGCGGGATGATGGGTGGCAGGGCGTTCTAGTTTTTCTTTGCAAAACTCGATTAGGGGTGGGGGGGGGGAGGGGGGGGAGGGTGTCATAAGCAAAAATTCCCGGCGCGTTTTGAGTCGACTCAAAACTCGCAATTAGGGTTGGGCGGCGTCGCTGGGCGGGGGGTTTCATAAGCAGGAATGCGGCGCTCGCTGTGTTTGCCGTAGCGGTAGCATTGACGCCATGGGGTACGTCGTAGGGTACGGTGTCGTGGACGCACAAATCCCGCAACTGGCCCAAATGCCGTTGTTTTGGTTCCTCATGTCTTTCAGTTTTCCTTTCAGAGTCCTTCTCCTTGCTACCGGAACTCCAGCGGAAGCTTCCTTGAGTCCTTTCCCTGGCCGCCACCCCAGTCGCCGAAAGTGCGCCTCTTGATTTGCTATCACTGCGTTCGCCTTCACTGTCCCAGCAACCATGAGGGCCCGTGCACTCAAGCTTCGCTCTCGCCATTCAGCGAATCCCACGTGCCTTTCCTCCCTTCTTCCCCCCGCACCTCCCTCGTCTTTCACAGTAACATCACTCATCCCACTAAACGGAGTGACCATCCTACTACCGCTGCACGCGCGCACCATCCGCTTCTTCATGGCGGCCTTCTCCTCGCAGAAGCAGCAGCAGCGCATCGCCTACCACATCCTCCAAGGCCGCCACGACTTCCGCCGCCTGAGCTACCAGCCGCGCGGGCGGCGACTGAGAACACTGGAGGGCACGAGCCTGGTGAAGCGAGGGCGCAAGGGCGGGCTGCTGGTGGCCGTGAAGGGCAAGGGCGGGGCGCCCGTGCCGATTGTGATGCCGAATCTGTTCAACGGGTCGCAGTTTACGATCCATGCGGTGTCTGAGATGGTCGTGCCGCACGACATCTACTGATGACGGTGCGGAATTGCCGGCATTGGATGGGGATGTGGGTGAAAAAGGGGAGGGAGTGGTGTGGTGATTGAATTACCGTAGGTGGTGGTGCAGGATGGCAGGGACTTGTTTGTACAGAGGAATGCTGCTTGGGTGGGGGGTAGGGGAATTGTTTGTACAGAGGAATGCTGCTTGGGTGGGGGGTAGGGGACTTGTTTGTACAGAGGAATGCTCCTTGGGTGGGGGGTAGGGGACTTGTTTGTACAGAGGAATGCTGCTTGGGTGGGGGGTAGGGGACTTGTTTGTATAGAGGAATGCTGCTTGGTTGGGGGGTAGGGGACTTGTTTGTACAGAGGAATGCTGCTTGGTTGGGGGGTAGGGGACTTGTTTGTACAAAGTGAGTTGACGGCAGACCGGTGTTTGTGCTTGTTAAGGCATCGTCCCACATTCAGCACCGCCCATCCTGCTTGTATTTCCATGGTCCGGGTCCGGGTAGTTCAGTCGCTGTTGCAAATATGTCAAGGGAGAGGAAGACGGTTGCGGGCTTGTTTGGGCTGCTCCTGCATGCACACAGCCCAGGATGCGGGAACCATTGTCCATTGATATAGATACTTGGCATACGGTATATGCACCACTTAAATACAATCAGAACAGAAGGCATGTTTTGTTGGAAACATATAGTTCGCGCTTCTGATGTGTCGAGCACTACAACGTAAGCGAAGCGAACAACAGCGCAGTAACAGCGAGTCAACCAAAGCGGTCGACAGAAAGACAAGAGCAACAGGTTACCGTAATCCCCCGTATATGCTACCCCGGGTGCTGTGTTAAAACTCTCGAAAAAATGGCAATGGGTGCACTATTTGAGGATAAGTCGTATAGCACCCATGTGCTATATTGCGAGTTACATTTATGACCAAAACTAGAATGACTGTTTTGCATGCAGTGGCAAAGGAGTTCATGTTAACGAGATCTGAAAGACCGATGCACGTGCGATATTTTGCTTGATTCGAGTGTCAGATTACAATTGTATCTCTAGGCTATAGTAGGGTCACTCCTTAGTGAGTACAACACTTTAGGGTTAGGTTTCCCCTATTTGTACTCACCTCTTGCCTAGTCCAATCCATCATTCCTAGTTGTATTCTTGACATGGTATCAGAGTAGGAACCGTTCCTACATGGGCCCACCGTTCCGCCTAGTGGTAGCGCCACGCCCTACACAGTAGCCAGCGCGCTGGCGCCCCTAGCTCTCACTGTCGCGACCCTTGCAGCTCGTGCGCTGGCCCTGCGACCGCGCTGCCCCTGCAGCCGTGCTCGCCCCTACGACCGTGCTGCCCCTTGCAGCCGTGCTCGCCCCTGCTACCGTGCTGCCCCTGCAGCCGCGCCTGCCCCTGTGGCCCGCGCGCTGCTCCTCCAGCCCGTACGCTGCCCCTGCAGCCCGTTCACGCTGCCCCTGCAGCCGCGCGTCGCCTCTGCAGCCAGCCCGCGCGTCGCCCCTGGAGCCCGCGCGCCGCCTCTGCAGCCCGTCCTCGCGGACCCTGCAGCCCGCGCGTCGCCCCTGGACTCTCCGCTGTGTCTTCCTGGGCTTCCCCACCGACGCTCCACCCTGGCAGTACCACCCTGCCTCGCGTCGTGTTCTGTCCTCTCAGGACGTCACCTTCGACGAGTCGGTCTGTTACTACCGACTTCACCCGCACGCGTCCCACCCGGTCCCCCTTGCACCCCTCTTCCTGGTACCAGTCCCCCCCCCGGTAGACCCCCTCCCCCCACAGGGTCCTGCTCCTTCAGGTGTGTCCCAGGTAGACCCACCCCCCTTGGATGAGCCAGTTGAGATCTCTTTTGACTCCTCTGACTCACCTGAGGGGGGTGACGCCGTCGCCGACGACACGGCGACCACTCGCCACACTCCTCGCTTGGCGACCCCCCCGGGTTTCCCGCCACGGCCGTCTTCGCCGCCTCCGCAGCCTGCTGCTGTGGACTCTGGAGCTGAGACTACTGGAGCGGGGGCTGGGGGTGGTGAGTCTGGGGGTGCCCGCTCTCCTCGTCTGGCTACCCCCCCCTGGGTTCCCACCTCTGCCGTCTTCGCCGCCTCTGCAGCCTACTGTTGTGGACACTGGAGCAGAGACTGAGGGTGCTGGGACTGAGGGTGCTGGGACTGAGGGTACTGAGCCTGAGGGTGCTGGGACTGAGGGTGCTGGGACTGAGGGTGCTGAGACTGAGGGTGCTGAGACTGAGGGTGCTAGGACTGAGGGTGCTGAGCCTGAGGGTGCTGGGACTGAGGGTACTGAGACTTTGGGTGCTGACTCTGGGGGTGCTGAGACTTCGGGTGCTGACTCTGGGGGTGCAGCGAGTCCTTCTGGAGGTCCTGGTGCTGGAGGTACTGGAGCTGCTGCTGGTGCTAGAGGTGCTGGAGCTGGAGGTACTAGAGGTGCTTCTGGTGCTGGAGGTGCTAGAGCTACCACTACTAGAGGTACTGGAGCTGGACAGCCACCGCAGCCTGCTCTACTTGAGACGCTCTCGCCGCAGGCGATTCGTGCGTGGGTCGTTCTGCGAGGCAGTCCTGGTGGTGGAGGGTACGGTCCTGCTGGTGCTGGAGCTACTAGTCCAGGAGGTGCTGCTGGTGCTGGAGGTGCTGGAGGTACTGCTGGAGGTGCTGGAGGTACTAATGGAGGTACTAGAGGTGCTGCTGGTGCAGGAGGTACTGGAGCTGCTAGTGCTGGGGGTACTGGAGCTGCTGCCGGTGCTGGAGGTACTGGAGCTGGTGGCACTGGAGGTGCTGGTGCTCCTGGTGCTGGAGCTGCGGGAGCTGCTGACCCTGGAGGTGCTGGAGCTACTGGTCCCGGAGGTGCTCGTACTGGAGGTGCTGGAGCTGCCGGAGCAGGTGGTACTGCTGGTGCTGGAGGTGCAGGAGGTGCTACTGGAGCTGCAGGCACAGAAGGTACTGGAGGTACTACTGGTGCTGGAGGCGCTGGAGCTGAAGCTGGAGGCACTGGAGGTGCTGGAGGTACTACTGGTGCTCGAGGTGCTGGCGCTGTCGGAGCTCATGGTACTGGAGGTGCTGGTGCTACTGGTGCTGGAGGTCTTGCTGGGGGTACTGGAGGAGCTGCTCGTGCTGGAGGTACGGGAGCTACTGGTGCTCTTCGCCACCTTCTCAGTCTTCCGCCAGGTGCTACTGGCTTCCCTGTGGCAGGTACTACTCCTCCGTTGCTGTGTCCGCCAGCGGACCAGTCACAGCCACCGCTGCTACCACACTCCCCACTGCCTGCTCCTGCTCCTTACACTGCGGTGTCAGAGTCCCTGACTGAGCGTCGAGAGCCTGAGACTCGTGCTTCCACCCCTGAGCGTCGAGAGCCTGAGTCTAGCTTTGACCTTGAGCCTGAGCCTAGAGCTGCTGTCCGTGCTCGTGTTCCTCGTGTTCGTCGTCCGCGTGATCCGGCTGTCCCCGGCACTCACGATATGACGCTCCATCCTTCCTCTGTTCCTCAGCGTGTTGTACTACCGTTACCTCCTGCGTCCTCTCTGCCTGACGTTGCTGACCCTCCGTCTGACCTTGCTCGTGCGTCCAGTCCGACTGTTACTCGCCTTCTTGCTACGGTTGTGACGGACCCTACGTTCTCGTCTCCTGCTGCGTCTGCCCTAGTAGCTGAGCTTGTTGACTTTGCTGCTGTGTACCGCCTAGACTACCTTGCGAGTCTTGTCTCTGACCCTGTCCCTGCCTGTGAGACTGCTCTTGGCTGTACTGCCCTTGGCTGTGACGTTCTTGAGGACAGACAGGAGGAGCTGGAGTGCCTTGCTGCCGCTTCACCCCATCACGCGACCATGTTGCTTGCCCCTGAGGGAGACCCGGATGCACTTGACATCCCCACCCCGCGCTCCTACAGGGAGGCGATTTCGGGTGAGTACTCCTCTCAGTGGCAGACAGCCATGGACGCAGAGATGGCTTCCTCGAAGTCCACAGGCACCTACGTCGACGAGGTTCCCCCACCTGGGGCGAACATCGTCAGTGGCATGTGGATTTTCAGGGTGAAGCGGCCGCCGGGTTCTCCGCCTGCGTTCAAGGCACGTTACGTTGCTCGAGGCTTCAGTCAGCGTGAGGGGGTCGACTTCTTTCAGACCTTCTCCCCCACCCCGAAGATGACCACTCTTCGGGTGTTGCTACACGTTGCAGCTCAGCGTGACTACGAGCTGCACTCCCTCGACTTCTCGACAGCTTTCTTGCAGGGTAGCCTTCACGAGGCCATCTGGTTGCGCCGTCCACAGGGCTTCACTGGGTCGTTTCCTGAAGGTACCCAGTGGAGCCTACGGCGACCAGTGTACGGCCTGCGTCAGGCGCCCCGTGAGTGGCACGACACACTGAGGACGACACTTGCGGCTCTTGGGTTTGCTCCTTCGACTGCTGACCCGTCGCTGTTTCTACGCACCGACACTACTCTGCCGCCGTTCTACATCCTCGTGTACGTCGACGACTTGGTTTTTGCTACTGCTGACACTGAGGCACTGGCCCTAGTGAAGGCGGAGCTGCAGGAGAGACACACCTGCACTGACCTGGGTGAGCTGCGGAGCTATCTTGGCTTGCAGATCACCCGGGACAGACCACGGCGCACCATCACCCTCACTCAGTCACACATGGTGCACCAGGTCCTTCAGCGCTTCCGCTTCACTTGGTCCTCGCCACAGCCCACTCCTCTGTCTACCGGCCACTCGCTCTCAGCTCCACCTTCGGACGAGTCCGTAGAGCCGAGTGGTCCGTACCCAGAGCTTGTGGGTTGCCTCATGTACCTGATGACGTGCACACGACCTGACCTCGCGTACCCTCTCAGCCTCCTGGCTCGCTACGTGGCACCTGGTCGACACCGAAAGGTGCACTTTGATGCTGCGAAGAGGGTACTGCGTTACTTGTGCAGCACATCGGGCATGGGGCTCGTGCTTGGAGGACGGGGTTCGGTGGTCCTCACAGGACACTCTGACGCTTCTTGGGCCGACGACCAGACGACTCAGCGTTCGTCACAGGGTTACACCTTCAGTCTTGGCGCTGGTTCTGTCTCGTGGAGGTCCACTCGTTCTTCTTCTGTGCTTGGTTCCAGCGGTGAGGCCGAGATCTACGCTGGGGCCATGGCTGCACAGGAGCTACGCTGGCTGACCTACCTGCTGACCGACTTGGGGGAGCGGCCTCGTTCTCCTCCAGTTCTGTACGTCGACAACAAGGCAATGCTTTCCTTGTGTCGCGAGCAGAGACTGGAGCACAGAACGAAGCACATTGCTCTTCGCTACTTCCTTGCGCGTGAGCTGCAGCAGCGTGGTCAGCTGCGCCTTGCTTACGTGGCCTCTCGGGCCAACACTGCTGATGTCTTCACCAAGGCCCTTGGGGCTGGTGATCATCACCGTTTCTGCACTGCTCTTGGGCTTGTGCCCACTCTGCCTCACCTGTTGGTTGCTTGACTTGCTCTTGTTGTACACTGCTATATATCTTTATGCCTGCATGTTTTCTCTTGCTAGGTTGTGATCAGTGTACTGCCTTGCTATTATATACCTCTGCATGTGAACTGGCCTTGTGGCCACTTGCTTGTGCTCAGAATGCGTGGTGACTTTGTGATCCACCCTGAGCTCTGTTCTCTTCTGCAGACTGGTCTTGTGACCGCTTGTTGTGTTTGCTGTCCCCTACTTTGCCTATGGGGGTGTGTTAGATTACAATTGTATCTCTAGGCTACAGTAGGGTCACTCCTTAGTGAGTACAACACTTTAGGGTTAGGTTTCCCCTACTTGTACTCACCTCTTGCCTAGTCCAATCCATCATTCCTAGTTGTATTCTTGACATCGAGATGTCGCTACGCTCTTGTGAGTCACGATTGTGTCAGACACACGTGTGTCACAATCTGTGAGAGGTCAATGTTTGTTGCCACATTGAAATTTCGCCCTTGAAAACTTTCGTAAGTCAGAATCCGTCATCTCTCGCGTGAGATTTCGAAATTTCGCCCTTGGAAACCTGCGAAAGTCTGAATTTGTCATCTCTCGCGTGGGCTTTTCCTAATGTTCTCGAATGAAAGGGCAGAAACAATGAGGGAGGGGGGGGGGGGGTGCTCTCCTGAAACTCCAAAAAAGGGGGTATAGTATTTCGCGTTCCCCCAATAAACCCCTCTACCCGGATAAGCCCCCCATGGGGGCTTTAATTCGGCGGGCTTTATATCCGGGGGATTACCGTAAGTGAAGGTAAAAGGTCAGCGACCTTTGACTCGCCAAAAAGCAGCGCGACAGCAAGGACACATAACTGACTCGCTATTAAGCAGTTACCCGAGTCGTCGCTGTATTGAACCGCAACAGCAGTTACAGTTAGTTAAACCTTCCATATTCCAGGATGGAACCAGCCAGGGCTCTCGTTATCAGTGTAATTTACACTGCTATACTGATTAGAAGGGTGAAATTTAGGGCCTGCACTGATGGGTTTGGGTAATTTTTTGGGGGATTAGTGTTACACTGATATGTAAGTGTAATGATTTAGGCCACACTGATGCTCTGGGGTAATTTTTCCCTTATTGAAGATTACCCTGAAGAGCGTACAGGGAACCACCCCACCCCCCCCCCCCCCCTTCGGAAACTCTACTTATCGAGAAGAAGTCTCATAGAAATTTCGTAACGATACACCCAATTTCGTAATGATGCACTATGACGCCAGCATACGTGAGTACTGACAATGACACCGCGTCACTCCGTGCCTGCTTGCAACCTACCCGTTGCTGTAGAGGCGATGCAACCTGATTGGTTGAAGCTGCACTCACTGCAAGAACGTCAACTTTCTCGCCTCGGAAATTTGGGACTCGAGGTCCCCAAACACACGTTCCCCCCGGGAAGCTTACTGACTCTCCGAAATATACAAGTGTTGCAGCGAAACCAGACAAGCCACTGCGCTCGACTTTTGAGTTTACATCACAACTGCCAGCACATATTGAGCTGCCTAAAGTACAATCAGGGTAAACAATTTACCTACACTGATGCCTCTGGGTAAAGTTTTCAAAACTTCAAGTTACACTGATCCATCAGTGTTTCCAAAAAGGGCACACTGCTCAGAAGGGTTTTGAAAATGTCTACACTGCTAATCGTGAGTAGGCAAAATCCAAACCTAAGCCCTGGAACCAGCTATGAAACCATGTTAAACATAGCTACTAACCTAGGAGATTAGGTTTAGCCATAGGAGGAGTTACGAGAGGCACGATCAGGGGGGAATTGGCCAAAAGAGGGATTTCACTATAGAGAGTGAAATACAAATAGGGAAGAAGCAAAAGGTGCACCACCAGCAGTTTTTAATAATAACTTGTTAGAATATGGTGTACCGTATGGCCCCGGATATAAGCGCACCCCTTGGATAAGCGCCAGGCGCTTATAATTGGCATATGGCGCTTACCGTATATCCGGTCCTCGATTATAAGCTCACCCCTGAAGGCTTACGTATTATAAGAGCCCCCATTTGTATTAGTTTTTATAAAGTTACTGGAATCTCTGTAGCGAAACACACTATTTGCATCCTGACATTTTGAATTTTCGACCCTTCACCCTCGCGCGACTCGCCACTGCCTCACCCTCGGGTGACTCACTGACTGCGCGTCCAGTCAGAATGAGCTGTCATGGGGCGAAATGACTCATTCTGACCGTGTGTGTTGGCAGCTTGCAAAATTACGCAAGATTCTTGTTCACAACCCTCTATAATCTTGACTCGATTGAAATCGCAATGACAAGATGAACACTTTGGAGTGAAAACAACTAGATTTCATATATGTCATTGTATAAGCCCCGGCGCTTATAAATTTACTCGATTATAAGCCCACCCCCCTAAAAAATCATGTTTTATTATACACCCCCATGGGGGCATTTCCGGGGGGTGACGGTATTCTTATATAATTGCATGTTTTAGCTAGTAGTGTAGGGTCTTGGTGGTATACCCCCCTTTGTCCACCTTTCCTACCTATATCTTGTAACTCTCTCAGATTGCAAACCCCTCTTTTGGCCAAACCTCCTCTTCACAAACCCTTGCCTCTAGCTACTATTCTAACATAACTACACTAAACTACAGCAGGTAGGATATAACATAAACATAGCTTTGATAGTTAGTTAAACCTTTCATATTCCTTGTAATCATATAAAAGCTTTGTATCCCTTTGATATTATCAACTTATCTTGTTCTCATACACCAGTACAAGGTGGTTCAACCAGCTCACTAAACGCTTCCGCTAATACATCATTATCCTGAGCCTTAGTCTTGAAAACGATCCTAAGGGCTTTTCTCAGCCCATCATGGTATGAGAGCTTGCAAGACAAGACTCAACTCTGTTCAACTTCCCACAACAATAGAAGACATGGCAACACAGAAAGAAAGAAGCTCGTCTACTGGATCTCCCGGCACTACTCCTACTCAACCGCCAGCCTCTGGACTGCAGACAGAGGGAGGCACAACTCAAATACCAGCTACTGAGTCTACTGAAACCTTGTGAACCAAGCAACCGGCTTCGACCCAAGCATGATGGAGAAGTTCTTCTCCTTCATGTCGTTCTACGAGCAACATCAACAAGCGGCACCTGCGCAGTCAAACAACAGCGACAACAACAACGGAGTCACTCCCATGAGTCTTGACAGCTCATCTTTTGCGCGCGGAAATCAACAGCCTACCTTCACACCGTATGAGCCTCAACGCGGCTCCATCAGCTTCATGCCGAATCGACTCCCAACTGGACAAGAGACGAAGACACTGGATGCACTTCAGTTGCAGTCACAATTCGCACATGTGCTGAAACTGCAAACATCAACACCATACAGGAAGGACATCTATACCTGGTCCTTCGAATTCGAGCTGATGATGGAAGGCGCTCAAATTCTTGGCTTCTTCAACGGCTCCCTGCCATACCCAATGCACGGGACACAGTATGACAAGCAAAACATAACGTACACGTATCAGTCACTAATGGCATACACATACTCCTACGAAACATAACGGCAAACGAGCAGCAGAACATCCGGTCTTATCGCGGAGCTCGCGTACAACCACCTGAAGAACCTGTATCAAGCAACCGACAGCGTTAATCAAAGTCGTCTCATGGCGCAATTGACAACGGTCCAAATGCAACACGGTGAAAAGGGAATAGCATATATTAGTCGCTGTCGCGGTCTGCGCGATAGACTCCTTCGATGCGGCGGATCAATATCGGAAGAAGCTTTTGTCACTGTCGTCATCACAAGCCTCGGTCCTCAGTGGCGTTCCACCCGAGCCATTCTCCGAGCCCATGGAAGAATCTCCGAAACAAACCTTTGCGCCGAAATTCACGCCGAGCAATAAGACATGGACGTGCACGAAGAACGTCACAGGAAAAAGGTCTTCAGCATCAGAGTTCGCTTTTCACACTCAACGGTGCTACAACAACAACAACCGACAAAACGAGCATCAAGGACGAAGACATGTACCACCATTCTGCCACCTCTGTCGAACATCTGGCCACTCCCGTATTCACTGCCCGAATCAACAGCAATCGACACCACCACCATGTCAGCTTCGACCTTCAAATAGTCAAGTGGCTTCCACACAGCCGCATCCTTCCAACCAGGCGCCGCCTTCAACGACAACATCACAACCTGCACGAAGAACAAGAAATATCATAAGTTGCATGACAAGAACGGACTCCTGCATCACCGGTTCACCACCGACCTACTCACCAGAAGAACTGCTCGACGAAAGCACGCCTCGTCGCGAATCGCTGGAACCAAATCCGACGTACGCAGCTATCGCACATAGCGAACAGTCCGGTCAAGATACCTGGTTCTTGGACAGCTACTGCGGACAACATATGTGCTCGTCAAACGGCTTCATTCAACGGGAACAACGCCTCAACCGGGAAGTCGTGATAACCGTCGCCAACAACCAGAACCTGCGCACACGACGACAAGGGGTAGTTCAACTTCAGTCCCGCGAGACTAACGTTGTCTTAAAGATGTCGAAGGTTTTGATTGCAGAAGGACTGGGGTGCAACTTACTCAGCGTCAGTCAGCTCATGGCAAAAGGGATTCATCTCGAAGCCGACAGCACCACTCAGGAATTCAAGCTGTACAACGGGAAGGGCGGACTTTACATCGGGAAAGCGGTCCTGAAGAACAACGTTTTCGTCCTCGATTTCGTCCCAGACCAAGGAAGTGCTGACAGCGACGCGATCGTCAACTTCACCACTTGGTCGCACCCACCAGATCTCGACCCAGACTTCAGCCCCAGAGGCTTCTGGTACTCACACACTATACCTGAAGCAGAACGGACAAGAGCGCTAGCGGTAATTCAACAGACAACAGAGGTAACAGCATCGGCAGCAGAAGAGACAACAGCAGCAACAGCGATATCGGCAGCAGCAGGGACAACAGCAGCAACAGCGACATCGGCAGCAGCAGAGACAACATCAACAACAGCGACATCGGCAGAAGCAGAAGCAACAACAACAGCACTGGCACCAATCGCCAGCTCTTCATCAGCACCAACTCCCGTCACCGACACCACACCGACTCCCGCTCAACAGCTGACTCCCGCTCCACGCGACATCAACAGAAGTGCCAACATCACCGCAAGCTTCTACTCCAACTCCGACCTGTACAGACGTTCACCTGGACATCGCGCCGACGAATCACTGTGGCATCAAAGGCTAGGACATCCCAGCAACACGACACTGAACAACACGATAAGAGCAGGAGTTCTCGACAAAGACTCGCTACTCTTACCAGACGGCAGAGAACTTCAACGAGTTCGCGGAACCTGCTTCACCTATCCCGAAGCCGACTTACCTCATCAGCCATTCGTTTCCCACCACAACTCGAGCTCGCCAGCATACGCACCATTGGAGAAGGTCTACAGCGACATACTGTACACCCGCGAAAGCGGACAGGGAGCATACAATTACGTAATCACATTCATCGACGCCGCCACCAGATACGTCTAGCACCTCAACCTTCCGAGTCGCGACATGGCCTTCGAAGCCTTCGTCGCCTGGCTCCCAGTAGCAGAAAGGGAATCAGGAGTGAAGCTGAAAAGTTTCCAGTCAGACGGGGGAGGAGAATACCAGTCACATCGGTTCAAGCAATACCTGGCAGAGAGAGGCATCAAGCGACTCATCTCTCTTCCCTACGCTCATCAACAGCAAGGCGTGGCAGAATGGATGAACAGGACTCTCCAGAACACCATGTGCAAGCTGCTACGTGGCATGCGACTACCCAACCATTAGTGGCCTGGGGCGATGGACCACGCTGTGCTGTTACACAACTTGCTTTCGTCATCCTTGCTTCATGGTTACAAGTTTTTGGCTGCATGGTACAGTACCGACCCCACACTGCACGAGCTGGACGATTCTCACAACGCGCACAATGGGGATTACACCTGGGCATCGAAAAACATTACAACGCTTGGAAGATTTTCGACGTCCACTCGAAAGAAACAGTAGCAGCACGTGACGTGATTTTCTACGAACGACTCACTCTTCAAACGTACCTGGACAACATGGCAGCAGAACGAGACCTCACGAGCGGCTTCCGTGGCAACCGACCTTCGCCTCGCCAGCAGATGAGGATGACTGGGATGAGCAAAACGTGGACGGAGCATCGGAGGAAGACGGACCTCTTCCCTACTGCTCGGTACCCGTTCCGATGGACGACGAAAACCCTCGCGAAAGCATCAACGACGGAGTCTACTACGACTTCGCCGACAATGGTTACGTTACACCCCAGCCGGTCAACACGAACGTTTCAGAACACATAGGCCCCAACTTCTTACCTGATCCAGAAGCGGGAGACGAAGCAGTTTATCCCGAGGACCCAAGTCTTCCCCGACGCACACAGAGCGGGCTGTAGATTCTCGGCCTCGTCACCGCAGTCCATGGAGCATCGCCGCCGCGAGAGCCTACTACGGTTCAGCAGGCTCTGGGAGGGGAGCACAAGGAAAAATGGCGCGAAGCCATGGACAGGGAGTTAAAGGCGCTGGAAGACAGAAACACTTGGAAGATAGTACCCATCGGAGTGGCACGCAACAAAACCATACTCACGGGAAAATGGGTCTTCCGCGTGAAGACGAAAGCTGACGGGACAATTGACAAATTCAAAGCACGATGGGTCGTGCGTGGCTTCGACCAAGAGCACGGACGAGACTTCACCGAGACTTTCGCACCGGTCAGCCGGCATACCTCTCTGCAAATCCTTCTCGCGATAGCCGCCATGAAGCGAAAGAAACTCCACCAAATCGACGTGGCCAACGCTTTCCTCTACGCTCCCGTCGATGCAGAAATTTTCGTCGAACAACCTTACGGTTCCCTAGACCCTAATCAAGTATGTCAGCTACTCAAGTCCCTGTACGGCATCAAGCAAGCTCCACGACTGTGGCAGCAGTACCTGCACGCCCGACTAATCCGCATCGGCTTTCAGCAACTACCACATGACCAGGGAATGTACAGACTCACGAAGGAAACCGAGTACATCCTGCTGATCGTGTACGTAGACGACCTGCTCTACATAGGCTCTACCGACGGCATCACCACCTGGTTTGAAGGGGAGCTGCAACAGGATCTCTCACTCACGGTTTCTTCCACCGTAATCCAGTACGTGGGACTCAACATACTCGACGGAGAGAACGCGATCTACCTCAGCGCCGCAAAATACGCCGACACAATCGCCAAACGCTTCGGATTAACGCCAGCCGTCATCTCCACGCCCTACCGCTACACCACCGGAATTTTTTTCAGGAAAAGTCCAATCCACTCGGACCTGCAGGACTACGCGACTACTAGCGAAAACTAGGATGCTTGCTCTTCGCAGCCGTCACCTGACGACCGGACTTATCGTACTCAGCGAGTCAACTTGCTACCTACCTCAAGTGGCCCAAAGCAGAGCACATGGAGGAACTCGATTGCGCACTACACTACCTCGTTAGCACACCAATGATCGGCCTAATCTACCACAAGACCGGAACCACAACTCCAAAGCTAATCGGCTACGTGGACGCTGACCACG
This sequence comes from Closterium sp. Naga37s-1, assembly GCA_947471745.1. Taxonomy (NCBI): domain Eukaryota; kingdom Viridiplantae; phylum Streptophyta; class Zygnematophyceae; order Desmidiales; family Closteriaceae; genus Closterium; species Closterium sp. Naga37s-1. The sequence continues at coordinate 2,094,077 of CANJKZ010000169.1, read as the reverse complement.
CAGGCGATTCTGACAACAGGCGATCGCGCACCGGCTACATCTATCGACTTGAGCCCGTCGCTCCTATCTCGTGGCAGTCGAGAAAGCAAGAACTAATTGCTCTCTCCTCAGCTGAAGCAGAATACATAGCACTCTGCTCAGCCACCAAGGAAGGATTGTATCTTCGCGAACTACTGGAAGAAGCAAAACTGGCCCAGTTACCCAGCTTCTCCCTCTTCTGCAACAACCAATCTGCAATTCGCATAGCGAACAAGAGCGGGTTCGCGAACCGAACGAAGCACATTGCCCTGCACTATTTCTTCGTGAAGGACGAGATCGAGAAAGGGAGACTCGAGCTATCCTACTGCCCCACGTCCAAGATGGCAGCAGATTACTTGACCAAGAAACTCGGAAAGCAGAAGTTCGAGTACTGCATGCTGCTGACTGGACAAGGCCACGTCACCAGCAACGAAGGCGATGACACTCCAGAAGCGAAGGGGAGTGTTGGAAAAAAATATTTCGCGCTTCTGATGTGTCGAGCACTACAACGTAAGCGAAGCGAACTACAACGAAGTAATAGCGAGTCAACCAAAGCGGTTGACAGAAAGACAACAGCAAGAGGTTAAGTGAAGGTCAAAGGTCAGCGACCTTTGACTCGCCGAAAAGCAGCGCGACAGCAAGGACACATAACTGACTCGCTATTGAGCAGTTACCCTAGTCTTCGCTGTATCGAACCGCAACAGCAGTTACAGTTAGTTAAACCTTTCATATTCCTTGTAAACATATAAAAGCTTTGTATCCCTTTGCTATTATCAACTTATCTTGTTCTCAAATACCAGTACAAGGTGGTTCAACCAGCTCACTAAACGCTTCCGCTAGTACATCATTATCCTGAGCCTTAGTCTTGAAAACGATCCTAAGGGCTTTTCTCAGCCCAACATGTTTCAGGTATCAGCAGTCATTAAATGTTGGTCGATCAATCCACCACCGCTCTGGCACTCTGTTCAGACCATGAAGCGATGATAGAGCATGCAAGTACCGTACCACGAAAGACAGGGTCAGCCAGGGCTGACGCTATCAGACTAAATACTTTGATTAGTCTGACGAATCAGAGTGTCTAGCCACTGGAAACTGATTTTTCAGATTAGTTGATTTCTTGTCCCAGAGTGCTTCAGTGTTATTGTTTTACGGGCCCTGATTTCATGTACTGTACTTCAGAGTATAGTTTTTGCGGAGCTTGTTACTACAGAGTATCGATTCTGTGGGCCCTGAATTTGAGTATATTGGGAAGACGTTTCCTAGAAATTTCCTCCCGATATACCCACCTGCGAGTCAGAGGCCACATTATCAGGGTAAAATACCCTCTTTGCCCTGATGGGCAGCCGCTTTTTCCCAGTTACCCTTTTCAAAACAGGGTATCAAACTTATTACCCTAGAGCAAAAAGGCTAAGTTTCGGTTTACACTGATAGCGTTTTTGGTTACCCTGGCGGTATCAGGGTATACTGTACATTACACTAATACCGAAACCTCTCTAGCGATATTTTTCCTTGCGATGCCGCAAAACATTGGTATGGCTCCGGGATTCGAACTCGCGTTCTTACAATAACTAGTCATCTAACCAGTTGAGACACATCCTATTGCTATACACTACTAACAGGCAACAAGTCAGCGTATGGCAACTTTTACACTGTCATAATCAGTGTACAAGTTTTTTTAGGTTGTTTTTGGCAGGGTATGAAAAAATTTACCCTATGAGTCAGGGTAGAGCTGACCTGAAATCGTGATTAGTCAGGGTGGACCAAAACCAATTTTGGGCCCTGCTCCGAGGTGGCAGCATGTTGGAATAACCGAAAGGTTATCACATAGCATTCCCGAAGGCTCTCTCCTAGCGCATCACCTCATAGCGAAGCAGCGCTACTGCACTAGTACCGAAATAGCTCATATAGAGCATTCGGCAGCTTGAGAGTCACCCGAAGGTCAACAGTCACTGACAGTCAACGGTCGTGACTGTTGACCGTCCGGCAACCGTATCGGAGGTTACGCGATGCAACCAGGTAACTGACGAGAATGGCAATAGCCACAGCTACTGTAGCTATGCAATACAGTTGAATAAGGGAATGTACGCCTCAGAGTACATGGCTAGCTAGCTTGCTATTTATACCCTTGTACGGTATCTTATAATCATCTTGTTCTCTTTCAAACTTTATTAACAAGGTCACCACAAAGACTTCATTGTCTTCTCTCAACTTAGTAGACTTATCCTATCCACTTCGATCCCAAGTTTATATCAACATGGTATGAGAGCTAGAGTGGATTATGAGTTCTGCCAAGTTCTTGTTCTTCCTAGAACAAACTCATCATAATTTTTTTCATTAAAGATACCTATTACAAGTCTACATTACTAGGGCTCCTGAAGGGAAAGCCACTGCAGACTCTCCGGGCCCACCACCAGCAACGACCAATGTGCGATCAGCGGTGACCTCCGTCAGCGCTGCACTCGTTGAGCAGCTTCTCGCTCGCATCAACGCCCTTGAGAGCCATCAAGCCATGAGCATCGATGGCTCAAGCTACGCAAGGGGAGTTGCTGGACTTCCTCTCCCGGGTTGAAGACCACCGCGTCAACTCTGAGAGATCGTTCACGTTTGACAACCGTCAAGCTTCAGCCCCAGCACAAGACAGTCAACAACGCGCACAGTCAGAAGCAATTGCAACAATGCAAACAAAATTCGTTCTGACTTCAAAGCTGAAGACTTCAATTCCATTCGACGGCAAAGACTTCTACACGTGAAGCTTTGAATTCGAGCTCCTCGCGAGAACAGCGCAAATCTGGATGTACTACGACGGGAGCTTATCTTTCCCAACAGAAGGGACCATCCAAGAAAAGAATTAGTACTACCACGAGTCCCTTCTCGCGTACACCACTCTTCTCTGAAACCTCTCCCCCACCGAGCAGCTTGGCATCCGCTCTTACAAGTCGGAATGGGCACCCACGCATGCATCTTGGGAGCACCTGCGCAATTCATACATAGCAACAGATCCGGTCACCATGAGTCGCCTGCTCAGCCAACTGACATCGGTTAAAATGCAACAAGGGGAGAAAGTGGGACCGTATATTAATCGGTGCAGCAATCTACGCGATCACATCATGAAGTACGGCGGAACCGTCCCTGACGACATGTTCGCCTCGATGGTTCTCTCTGGACTAGGACCCGACAGGCGGCAATGTCAGTCGTTGCTCCGCTCGCGAGCAACTATTTCCGAGTCCGCTCTCTGCGCCACACTCCTTTCCGAGCAGAAGGAGATTGAGCTGTACAACGAGAAGAAAAACAAGAGGGAGAAGTTAGTGTTCTTCACTGGAGCAACTGAAGGGGAGCGACATGGAAAGAAGGGAACCTTCTGCAAGTATTGCAAGAAACCGGGTCACACCATAGACCGATGTTACAAACGACAAGCCGCTGACGAAAGGCGCAACATCTCATCTGGTCGGCAGTCCTCGGCGTCCTTTGCAACTCCAGCCACCAAAACAACCATGTCGCCACCCTCAGCCGCCAGCACCTCTCAAGTCCCTGTACAGATATCCACAAAGGACAAAGGGAAAGGGACGTTTTTAAACTGTATGGTGCGTCGCAGAGGCATTCGCTACTACAACAACATCAGCTTTCCTCCAGACACTCCGATCAATCTGGTCACACCAACCTCAGAAAATGATCCCATGGTCAACTTCTGGGGCGAAACACTGAATCTCCTACCTGACTTTGAACTACCTCCAAGCACACCGGAGTCTCCCCCCAGCTTCCCCGCAAGAAATTACGTCGACCTTTCGCCATACTCCGGAGATTTCGACCGCATCGTCACTCCAAAGATTGCTGGCATCGCGCGTCAGATCCCCGAGAACTACAACATTTGGTATCTCGATAGCTGCTGCAGGCAACACATGGTGGGATCACCAAAATTCATTAGCGATTCAAGACGCATGCGGCGACCATGCGAAATCACTGTCGCCAACAACAACCGACTGAAAGCATACGACCTTGGAGAAATTTACCTTGAAGCCTTGGACACTTGCTTCACCATTCACATCGGAGACGTGTCGGTTGTTCCCGATCTGCAATACAACCTGCTCTGTTCAGCACAACTCATGAGGTGCGGAGTCCAGATTCAAAGCAACTACAAGGAACACAGGCTCGAACTGTTCTACAAGGGCACTTACATCGGGAAAGCAGTCGACAACGACGGTGTCTTCATACTGAACTTCGCGGCGCAGGGAACAACAGGCGACTCCGGCCGCACTCTTCTGCTCAAGACAACACCCGGTGAGGCACCGACTTGGTCGCACCTTGAGGAAATGGATCTCGAGCGCCCTGCTTCGGACGGACTCCTTCGCTTGCGCACCATTCCGACTGCTTCGACCTCTACTGCAGGCGACACCGGACCTGCAACAGTGGAGCAGGAAGCAGACAGTAGGAAGTTAGCACCTACAGAACAAACTATAACCGGCGAAAGGGAAGTAACCGGACCGGCCTTACCCAGCTGGCTTAATCCCAGCCCTACCGTCGGCGCATGGGGGGTTGTTCACACACAAGAAGAAGGTGCTTCCGGAGGCGGGTGGGGAACCTCGACTCCTGAAGGCGGATAGGGAAGCAGCTGGGGATGGTCAAATCCCCCTTATCCTGAGGCTCCAGCACTTCCTCCTGCGGACGTCGCGGCAGTCGATCCATACTGGGCAACACGCGGCACCAGTTGGGGCGGACCTCCTCTCCCAGATCAGTATGCTCCTGACACACCATAGGACGTACAAGAAGAGTCAGAAGAAATGACTTACGAGTACGTAGGAGCAACAGAATTACCCGAACCTACCGAGGAAGCACCACCGCCGGAGCAAGGACCTCAGCTGATAACGGTCACCGGCGATGAGTACCTCTACCATCGTGTCCCGATGGAGGGACTTCCTACCTCCGAATGGCCTGAGGCAGCATCATTTCCGCAACCGCTCGTCACGGGCGACCCAGTCCACACCGCAGACACAGACGACATCATTGGAATTTCCGACACCGTCCTGGAACGAGTCTCTGCCCGAGCCTTCGCAGCCGATGTGAACAACGCCGCTGACAAGGGACCTGAAGAAGAGCAGCGGGGCGAAGCGGAGAGAAACAAATATTATCAAAAGAATGTCGGTTATCGTGCGGAGCCAGCAATTTGGCATCAACGACTTGGACATCCCTCACATGTCACACTCAAAAACTCGATCAAGGCGGGAATCTTCGACTCGGATGCACTGCTGCTTCCCAGAGGCGGTGTCCTCAGAGCAACTTCAGACGACCCGCCGTGCATCATCGGCCCCACTGCGTCACTCGCTCACAAGCCCTTCCCTGACTTACCTCCTAGCTACAAACGCTACCAACCACTTGAAAAGGTCTACAACGACTTTCTGATTCTAAACCAAGATGGGCTCGACGGCGAAAAATACACACTAACCTTCATCGACGCATCCACACGCTACGTATGGGCTGTCAACACCGACTGCCGATCTCTAGCCTTCGAATGCTTCATAGCTTAGATGAAGCGCGCAGAACGGCAATCAGGACTGAAGCTGAAACGCTTACAGACAGACGGAGGAGCGGATTTTTTCTCAGCCGAGTTCAAGGAACTCTTCACCAAGAAAGGAATCAAGCACCTGGTATCCCTGCCCTACGCTCACGAGCAGCAAGGAGTAGCAGAACGGACAAACAGGAGCCTCGCCACAAGGATGAGGGTCGTGATGAAGAAGTCTGCCATCCCAACGAGATTTTGGCCTTATGCGATGAATCACGCTGTTCGGCTGCACAACTTGCTGTCCTCCCGAAGCCTCGAGAACAACAACTCCCCCTACAAAGCTTGGACGGGCAGAAAGGGGGACACGTGCATTCTTCGAGTATTTGGCTGCATGGTACAATACAGGCCACATACAGCAAGGACCGGAAAATTTGCTGATCGGGCACGCTGGGGCATTCACCTCGGGATCGAAAAAGGAATACAAAGCATGGATCGTGCTGGACTACGCGGCACACGAAGTGACGGAATCACGTGACTGCATCTTCTACGAAAAGCCGACTCTGGCACTGTTCAAGGAACACCGCGAAGCTGACACGGCGCCGGAAAGGGTTTTCGTAGGACACCGCAGCTTCGCCATGTCACAGGATGAGGCTGACCTGGCTGAAGACGCAGACGCAACGGACAACACACATTCGACTCTTTTCCCAACATCCCCCTTACTAGCCCTTTCCAGACCCCAACTTACATCCCCGTTTCTCAATTCGATCCTGACGATACAGCTCGTGAAGCCTACGATTACTACAGCATAGCGCGCCAATCTCCGGATGCCGAGTTACCTCTAGGCAACTCTTCACAAGACACCATCCGCCTCGATCATGACAGCGACGACGACGTCGTCGAAGTTACCAGCTTCCACGACTATGGCCGCCTCCACTACGAAAAGACCAACAAAACCAGGCTCCGCATCCTCGGGCTCGCAGTCGCTGTTCGCCACACCTCCACCAAGGAACCCACCACCGTTCACCAGGCCCTGTCTGGACCCGACAGTGAAAAATGGAAGGCAGCCATGGCGGCAGAAGTAGCGGCACTGAAGAGTCGCGGGACATGGAAGCTGGTTCCTCGATCATCTGCAAAAGGGAGAAAAAATATCAGCGGAAAATGGGTCTTCCACATTAAAAAAACTCGCGGACAGGTCCATTGATAAATACAAGGCAAGATGGGTGGTGGGCGGCTTCGAACTGTCACGCATTTATCTAAGAGTGGCCTAAACGCATCGTCCATGGTCATCTGGAATGTCGCCGGTGCGTTGGTCAGCCCGAAAGGCATCACTGTGTACTCAAACGACCCGTAACTAGTCCTAAATGCTGTCTTGGCGCAGTCCGATGGTTGGACCCGAATCTGGTGGTGTCAAACACTATATGTGTTATTGTTGTGTAGGCTATAGTGGGTTAGCCTTTAGGGGGTACACAAAGCTAGGGTTTGCTACTTGTACTCCAACTTTTCATAGTTCAACGACTTCTCATTCTGACATGGCATTAGAGCTTAGGTTCTAGACCTAGGACTCACCTAAGGGCCCACCGTTAGAAGCGCCCTCGAGCGCCGTTCTCCTAGTGCGCCCTCGTGCGCCTCGTCTTCTCCTGCTGCCTGTGCGCGGCTCGCTAGTGCCGCGCGCGGCCCCTTTTTTTTTTTTCCCGTGCGTCGCCCCCTAGCAGCCCACGCGCGGCCGTTTCTGAGCGCGCGCCGCCCGTTAGCCGCCAACGCCGCCACGAGCAGCTCGCCGACCGGCCCTCCTGGCCGCGTGTAGCCCGCTAGCGACCGGCAGCTCCGCCCGTAGGCCTGCTGCCCTGCCTGAGCGTCGCCCTGTTCGCGCGCGCTCTGCCTGCAGCTGTGCCGCAGTGCCTGCCCGCGCGCTCTGTACGCGCACCCTGCTGCCCACAGCGCTAGCGCGCCCTGCTGCCCAGCACGCCAGCGTGCCCTGCTGCCCGACGCGCCAGCGTGCCCTGCTGCCCGACGCGCCAGCGAGCCCTGCTGCTCAGCGCCCCAGCGCGCCCCACTGCCCAACGCGCCAGCGCGCCCCGCTGCCCAGCGCGCCAGCGCGCCCCGCTGCCCAGCGCGCCAGTGCGCCCTGCTGCCCGACGCGCCAGCGCGCCCCGCTGCCCGACGCGCCAGCGCACCCCGCTGCCCAGCGCGCCAGCGCGCCCCGCTGCCCAACGCGCCAGCACGCCCCGCTGCCCAGCGCGCCAGCGCGCCCCACTGCCCGACGCGCCAGCGCGCCCCGCTGCCCGACGCGCCAGCGTGCCCTGCTGCCCGACGCGCCAGCGAACCCTGCTGCCCAGCGCCCCAGCGCGCCCCACTGCCCAACGCGCCAGCGCGCCCCGCTGCCCAGCGCGCCAGCGCGCCCCGCTGCCCAGCGCGCCAGCGCGCCCCGCTGCCCAGCGCGCCAGCGCGCCCCGCTGCCCAGCGCGCCAGCGCGCCCCGCTGCCCGACCCGCCAGCGCGCCCCGCTGCCCGACGCGCCAGCGCGCCCCGCTGCCCAACGCGCCAGCGCGCCCCGCTGCCCAGCGCGCCAGCGCGCCTCGCTGCCCAGCGCGCCAGCGCGCCCCGCTGCCCAGCGCGCCAACGCGCCCCGCTGCCCAGCGCGCCAGCGCGCCCCGCTGCCCAGCGCGCTAGCGCACCCTGCTGCCCAGCGCCGAGCGCGCCCTACTAAACCCTAAGGAAAAAAAAAAAAAGGCCCTAGGTGCTGCTTCCCTAGGAGCTACTACTTTGCTACTGCCCTAGGTGCTGCCGCCTGCTGCTACCGCCCTAGGTGCTACCGTCTGCTAGTGCCGCCTGTGCTACTGCTGCTACGGAGCTGCTTCTACTAGCTGCCACTGCCTGCCATGGCCACTACCACTGTCCTACCACTACCACTACCACTCGGCAGCCGAGTGTGCAGGAGGCTCTCTCGCCGCAGCAGCTTCGCGAGTGGCCTATCTGGTGGGGCAGCCCCGGTGGCGGAGCTAGCCGTGCTAGGGCTGGAGGTGCTGGTGCTGGCGGTCCTCGTACTCGTCGGCGGGAGCCGCTGTCGTCGCAGCAGCTTCGCGAGAGGGCTGTCCGGTGGGGCAGCCCCGTTGGCGGAGCCTGGTGTGCTACTACTCGAGGTCCCTGTGAGTCTACTCCTGTTGGTAGTGCCACTGGTAGACGCGGAGGTTCTGGGGGTGGACAGCAGCGGCAGCAGCGTCCGCCGGAGACTCTCTCCCCGCAGCAGCTTCGTGAGTGGGCTGTCTGGTGGGGCAGCCCCGGTGGCGGAGCTTGGGGTACTAGTGCTGGGGGTGGAGAGGCACCTGGTGGCGTAGAGGCTGTTAGTCTTGGTGCTGTTGACTCGGCTAGCACAGGTGCAGAGCCTGAGGAGGCCTTGCACACTTTTACTCTCGACTCCGGCGCGTCTCGTTGCTTCTTCCGCGACAGCACCACAGTCATACTGCTCACAGTCCCTGTCCCTGTCACACTGGCCGACCCCTCTGGGGGCCCGGTAGTCGCGCGTGGCGCCACTGTTCTCCCTTGTCCGGCGGCCCCTTCCGGCCTCCTCACAGGTCTCCACCTCCCCTCGTTCGCTAAGAACTTGGTGGCTACCTCTGTCCTCCAGGACCAGTGGGTCACTGTCACCCAGCCTGGAGGCGAGCTAGTGGCGATCTGTACAGACTCGCGCACTGGTGAGCACCTCGCCACGTTCACTCGGAGGCCTGGGTCTGGCCTGTACACACTGACCACTGAGTCTGCACTGGTAGCTGAGTCAGGTCAGGTAGCTGCGTCGGTTAAGGTCGCCTCGTCTTGTTCGTGTCGTCTCCTCACACACCAGACTCTCCTCTGGCACCACCATCTTGGCCACCCCTCCATGCCACGCCTGCGTGGCATGCACTCTCGTCTCCTTGTGTCCGGTCTCCCCAGGTCCCTGCCCCTGCTCCCGAGGTCGCTTGCACCGCCTTGCCTTCCCTGCGTCGAGGGGCGGCAGCGCGCCGCTCCTCACTCCTCCTCGTTTCCTCCTACCACTGCTCCTTTGCATACCCTGCACATGGACGTGTGGGGCCCCGCCCGCGTCACTCGACAGGGTGGCGAGCGTTACTTTTTGCTAGTAGTCGACGACTACACGCGCTACACCACGGTCTTCCCCTTGCAGAGCAAGGCGGATGTCCGTCGTGTCTTGATCCGCTGGATCCGCGCTGTTCGTCTCCAGCTTCGCGCTCGGTTCTGTGAGGACCTTCCTGTCCTGCGGCTGCACTCTGACCGAGGAGGTGAGTTTTGCTCCCACCTCCTCGAGGACTTCTGTGGTGCTGAGGGCATCAGCCAGACGTACACGCTTCCGGCCTCTCCCCGCATAATGGGATTGCAGAGCGCCGCATTGGTCTTGTCATGGAGTTTGCTCGCACCTCCATGATCCATGCGGCTGCTCCCCATTTTCTGTGGCCGTTTGCGGTCCAATACGCCGCTGAGCAGCTCAACCTCTGGCCCCGTGTCTCCCACCCGGAGACCTCCCCCACTTTGCGGTGGACGGGCGAGCTTGGTGATGCGTCGGTGTTTCGGGTCTGGGGTTCCCTCTCTCTTGTCCGCGACTTGCCTGCGGGCAAGCTCTCTCCACGCACTCTTCGGTGCGTGTTTCTTGGCTTCCCCACCGACGCACCGCCCTGGCAGTTTTACCACCCGGGCTCTCGTCGTGTGCTGTCCTTCCAGGACGTGACCTTTGACGAGTCCGTGTGCTTCTACTGTCTTCACCCCCACCGCAGTTCCCCGGTACCCCTCCCCCCTCTCACCCTGGTGGACGACCCCCCCCCGGTAGCCCCCCTCCCTCCTCACGGTCCCGCTCCCTCAGGTGTGTCTCAGGTAGACCCACCCCCCTTGGTTGAGCCTTTGGAGGTCTCCTCAGGCACCTCTGGCCCAGCTGAGGGGGGTGACCCGGCTCCTGCTGCCACAGTGACCCTTTGCCGCTCTGCACGCTTGGCTGTCCCTCCTGGGTTTCCGCCTCGACCGTCTTCACCGCCGCTGAAGCCTGTTGTTGTGGACTCTGGTGCTGCAGGAGGTCGTACCACAGGGGGTGCTGGTTCTGGGGGTGCTGGTTCTGGGGGTGCTGAGGGTCTTCTGGGTACAAGAGGTACTGGTGCTGGTGGTCTTGCTACGATTCGGCAGGAGGCTCTCTCGCCGGAGCGGCTGCGCGAGTGGGCTGTCCAGTGGGGCAGCCCTGGTGGTGGAGCTAGCCGTCTTGGAGTTGGAGGTGCTGGAGCTGCTGGAGCTGGAGGTTCTGCTACTGGTGGTACTGTGGTTGCTCGTACTGATGGCACTGCTGCACGTCGGCGGGCGACTCTCTCGCCGGAGCGGCTTCGCGAGTGGGCTGTACAGTGGGGTAGCCCTGGTGGTGGAGCTAGCCGTGCTCGCTCTCCTAGAGCTGGAGGTACTGGAGGTGCTGCTGCTGTGGGTGCTGCTGCGGGTAATCCTGGTGCACATCGCCAGGCGTCTCTCTCGCCGGAGCGGCTTCGCGAGTGGGCTGTCCGTTGGGGCAGTCCTGGTGGTGGCGCTGGACGTATTGGAGCTGCATGTTCTGGAGGTGCTAGCCCTGGAGGTGCTAGTCCAGGTGTTCCTACTACTGGAGGCACAGGTGCTGCTGGAGGTGCTGGAGGTTCAGGTTCTGGAGGTGCTAGCCCTGGAGGTGCTGGTGCTGGTGTTCCTGGTACTGGAGGTACAGGCGCTGCTGGAGGTGCTGGAGGTGCAGGTACCACTGGCTGTACTAGAGGTGCTGACACTGGAGGTACTACTGGAGGTGCTGTTGGATGTACTGGAGTTCGTGGTGCTGGTCGGCAGGAGGCTCTCTCGCCGGAGCGGCTACGCGAGTGGGCTGTCCTGTGAGGCAGCCCTGGTGGTGGAGCTAGCCGTCTTGGAGCTGGAGGTGCTGGAGCTGCTGGAGCTGGAGGTTCTAGTGGTTCTGGGGGTGTTGTTGCTACTGGAGCCAGAGGCACTGGTTCTGGGGGTGCTGTTGCTACTGGAACGGGAGGTTCTAGGGGTGCGACTACTCAGCCGCAGCTGTCTGCGCTTGGTCGCCTTCTCAGTCTCCCACCTGCTGCTACTGAGTTCCCGGTTCCTGATACTACTCCTCCGTTACTGTTCCCACCGACTGACCAGTCTCAGCCTCAGCTACTGCCTGGCTCCCCGCTGCCTGCTCCTGCTCCTCACACTGAGGTCACTGCGTCCCTGACTGCGCGTCGTGAGCCTGAGACTCGAGCGTCCACTCCTGAGCGTTGTGAGCCTGAGACTCGTGCTTCCACCCCTGTTCGTGGTCGTCGTGTTGTCCGTCCTCGTGCTCCCGCTGTGCCGGGCACTCACCGTATGGCACTTCGTCCTTCCTCTGTTCCTCAGCGTGTTGTCTTGCCTTCTCCTCCTGCGTCCTCTCTTCCTCACGTTCCTGACCCTGAGTCAGACCTTGTTCGTGCTGCCAGTCCGACTGTCACTCGTCTCCTTGCCACAGTTGTGACTGACCCTTCCTTTGAGTCTGCTGCTGCGTCTGCCTTAGTCACTGAGCTTGTTGACTTTGCCGCTTTGTGCCGCCTTGACTACGCTGCGAGTCTTGTCTTTGACTCTTCCTGTCCTCCATCTGTCGGGGGTGAGCTTGCCCTTGGCTGTGACGTTCTTGAGGACAGGCAGTTTGAGCTGGAGTGTCCCGCGGCCGCTTCACCGCATCTCGCGTCCTCGCTACTTTGCCCTGAGGGAGACCCGGATGCACCAGACATCCCGACCCCACGCACTTACGCAGAGGCGATTACGGGTCCATACTCCTCTCTGTGGCAGATAGCCATGGACGCAGAGATGGCTTCCTGGAAGTCCACAGGCACCTACGTCGACGAGGTTCCCCCACGTGGGGCGAACATAGTCGATGGCATGTGGATTTTCAGGGTGAAGCGGCCGCCGGGTTCTCCGCCTGTCTTCAAGGCGCGTTACGTTGCTCGAGGCTTCACTCAGCGTGCGGGGGTCGACTTCTTTCAGACCTTCTCCCCCACCCCAAAGATGACCACTCTTCGGGTGCTACTGCACGTTGCAGCACAGCGTGACTACGAGTTGCACTCCCTCGACTTCTCGACAGCCTTCTTGCAGGATAGCCTTCACGAGGCTATCTGGTTGCGCCGTCCACGTGGCTTCACTGGGTCGTTTCCTGAGGGTACCCAGTGGAGTCTTCGGTGATCAGTCTACGGCCTCCGACAGGCACCTCGCGAGTGGCACGACACACTGAGGACTACACTTGCGGCTCTTGGCTTCGCTCCCTTGACTGCTGACCCTTCGCTGTTTCTGCGCACAGACACTTCTCTGCCGCCGTTCTACGTTCTTGTGTACGTTGACGACTTGGTTTTTGCTACTGCTGACACTGAGACTCTGGCCTTGGTGAAGGCGGAGCTGCAGGAGAGACACACTTGCAGTGACCTGGGTGAGCTGCGGAGCTACCTTGGCTTGCAGATCACCCGGGACAGAACACAGCGCACCATCACCCTCACTCAGTCACACATGGTGCAGCAGGTCCTTCAGCGCTTCGACTTCACGTGGTCCTCGCCACAGCCCACTCCTCTGTCTACCGGCCACTCGCTCTCAGCTCCACCTTCGGACGAGTCCGTAGAGCCGAGTGGTCCGTATCCAGAGCTTGTGGGTTGCCTCATGTACCTGATGACGTGCACACGACCTGACCTCGCGTACCCTCTCAGCCTCCTGGCTTGCTACGTGGCTCCCGGTATGCATCGAAAGATGCATTCGGATGCTGCGAAGAGGGTATTGCGTTACTTGTGCAGCACATCGGGCATGGGGCTTGTGCTTGGAGGACGGGGTCCAGTTGTTCTCACCGGTCACTCAGACGCTTCTTGGGCTGACAACCAGACGACTCACCAGTCGACACAGGGGTACAGTTTTAGCCTCGGCACTGGTTCTGTCTCGTGGAGGTCCACTCGCTCTTCCTCTGCACTTAGTTCCAGCTGTGAGGCCGAGATCTCCGCTGGGGCTATGGCTGCACAGGAGCTCCGGTGGCTGACCTACCTGCTGACCGACTTGGGTGAGCAGCCTCGTTCTCCTCCAGTTCTGTACGTCAACAAAAAGGCCATGATTGCCTTGTGTCAGGACCAGAGACTGGAGCACAGAACGAAGCACATTGCTCTCCGTTACTTCCTCACGCGAGAGCTGCAGCAGCGTGGTCAGCTTCGTCTTGCTTACGTGGCCACTCGGGCCAACACTGCTGATGTTTTCACCAAGGCCCTTGGGTCTAGTGATCATCAGCGTTTCTGCACTGCTCTTGGGCTTGTGCCCACTCTGCCTCACTTGCTTGTCTCTTGATCTTGCTCTTGTTGTACACTGATATATATGAGTATACCTGCATGCTTACACTTGCTAGGTTGTGATCAGTGTACTGCTCTTTGCTACTATAAACTCTGCATGTGAACTGGCCTTGTGGCCGCTTGCTTGTGCTCAGAATGCGTGGTGACCTTGTGATCCATCCTGGGCTTTGCTTTGCTTTGATTCTTCTCTTGATTGGTCTTGTGACCCCTTGTTGTCCCCACTTTGCCTATGGGGGTGTATCAAAACATGTTTATATCATGTTAGTGATGTTAGGCTGTAGTGGGTCACTCCCTATGGGGTACAACCCTTTGTTAGGGTTGCTACTTGTACCACTCATCCTGCTTTAGTCAATCATTACTGTTTCCTGATTATGACAGGAAGCTTTTCTAGACTCTTACAAAATGTATTATAATATGCTCATGAAAGTCTCCTGAACTTCTCATTAAGGTCTCATGAAGGTCTCATGTAAGTATCATGAAGGTCTCATGTAAGTATCATGAAGGTCCAATGAAGGTCTCATAAATGTTTCGTGTGAGTCTCATGTGTGGTTCATTGGAGTCTCATGTGAGAACAATTCTGTGCCTCCAATAGGAATCAAACCCTATCTATGTGCACTTCGAAACTACCCCCTTCTTTTTGTCGCGATATGTATTTTATATATATTTATAACTACCTTTAGCTTTAGTGTAGTGTAGTTATGTTACCTTGCTGTTGGTGGTGCACCTTTGCTTTGACCTATATGTTGTGTTGTTTTCTCATTAGTGAACAACCCATTCTCGACATTTCTCCTTGCACAAAACCCGCTCGACATGCTTGGCCTAGGCTTCTAAGCCTAGACCCTTACTAAACCCCGGTTCCTAGCTAAGTTCGTTTCGTGATATGGTATCAGAGCTATTAAGATCCTACACCTAAGTTAACGGGCCCACCACCAGTCGCTATGGCGCGCCCCGTCGATCAGGCCGTTGCGCAGCCCGTTACGCGCATCGCAGGCCCCGCCCGTCACTCGCCCGTCGCCCCACCGGTTCGACGTCTCGCTGCTGCTACGCTAGGGACGACAAGCTGCGCGAGGGCGCTTGTCGCGCCCCGCCGTTACAGCCCCCCGTCCTGCTCGTTGCGACCCCTGCCCGAGTTCACCCGCGGACCCGCCAGCAAGAGAGCCAACGGATCCGCGGACCCGTCAGCAAGCGAGCCAGCGGACCCGCGAACCCTCCTTCAAGTGAGCCCACGAACCCGCCGTCGGACCTGCCATCAACCGCCGTCAGCGCCAGACCGTCCGTGCCCAGCACTCACCCGGTCCGCGCCACGCGGCCCCGTTTCCCCCATCGCCTGCTCCACCTGCCGTTTTTCAAGCGCACCCCACCCGTTACCCACCGCTCCCCCTCCCCCGTCGCCTTCCCTTCCGCGACTGCGGCTGTGGGAGGGGAGGTGGCGTGGAAGAGGTGGCCCCCGTGAGCCACTGCAGCACCACCCTCTGCCCTGCCTCTCCCCTCCCGCGGCTGCTGCTGTGTGAGGAGGTGGCGGGGACAGGGGGGTGGGGGGGCTGGCTGCCATGTGAAGGACTGTGCAGGGACCACCGTGGGTGGGGAGGGGTCTGGAGGAAGGAAAGGGGGGAGGGAGTGCGGTTCCATGTGGCGGCTGAAATGGAGGGTGAGGTTAAAGGGGGGTGGTTGATTGGGGGTGGGGATGTGGGGGATAGTAAGAGGGGATCGCCGCGGCCACCCCCCCACCCCCTCTCCTCATCCCTCACTCACCTCCACCTTCGTAAAAGGGGGTTAGTAAGAGGGGATTGCCGCGGCTACCCCCCCACCTCCTCTCCTCATCCCTCACTCACCTCCTCCTTCGTTCTTATCTCCTCTGCTCTCCTCTCACCCTCTCGCCTCCTCCTCCTCACTTACCTCTCTGCCGTCTTCCACTGCGCCAACTATACCCCTTCAGGGGGTGTGACTTCCTCTAGCTATGTGCTTCACGCAGTTTAGGGGGTGTGTCGCGATATATATTATACATATATATATTTATAACCGCTTGTAGCTTTAGCTTTAGTGTAGTTATGTTACCTTGATGTTGGTGGTGCACCTTTGCTTTGACCTATATGTTGTGTTGTTTTCTCATTAGGGAACTACCCATTCTCAACATTTCTCCTTGCACTGAACCCGCGCGACATGCTTGGCCTAGGCTTCTAAGCCTAGGCCCTTAGTAAACCCCGGTTCCTAGCTATGTTCGTTTCGTGATACTTTTGTCTTTGTAGCGGTGCATATTGAATTTCGGGAGGCTGCCAGCCGATACGGGTGGAACGCCAGTGGAAATAGGGTTTTGGAAAGGGCTGCACGTGCGGGTAAGTGCGGTTGTGTGCAGTCTAGCGCAGTGGGGAGCGGTCAGGTACATTTCAATGCGGTGGAGTGCGGGCGGAAGCGGTCGGGTGCATGTTAGGCCGTGGGGCCTTCTAGCCGGAGACAGTGGGGCCTTAAAATGAGGGGGCACGTGGCCTTAGATTAGGGGGCCACGGGGCCTTCAAACAGGGGGCCGTGGGGACTTAAAACGGGGGGGCACGTGGCCTTCAAAACGGGGGTCCGCGTGGCCTTAGAAAAGGGGGCCGCGGGCCCTTAAAACAGGGGGCCGCAGGGTCTTTAAACGGGGGGGCGCGGGGCCTTAAAATGGGGGACCGCAGGGCCTTAAAATAGGGGGCCGCGGGGCCTGGGCGCGCGCAGCCTAGACGCGCGTAGCTGCAGTGCGTGCTGCCTGTGCGCTCGCTGCTGTGCGCGCTGCTCTGTGTACTGCTTGTGCGCGCTGCCTGCGTGCGCGCTGCTGAGCGCGCTGTAGTGTGCACATCTGGGCGCGCTGCTCAGCAGTGCGCACAGCTCCTACTGCGGGGGTGGGGCGGAGCTGGGCAGCGGGCAGTGCGGGGCAGCGGGCAGTGCGGGGCAGGGCAGTGATCGGGACGGGTAGGGGCGGGTGCCGTGCGCTAGACAGGCAGGGCGCGGGTGGGCGGCGCTGTAGGGCGTGCGCGCGGGCTGTTGCTGCGCGTGTAAGTGGCGCGAGCGGGCCGCGCGTAAGCGGGCTAGGGGCGGGGCGAGTACGAGCTAGGACCGGAACGAGGCTAGGGTAAGAGGCGTTTCTAAGGTAAGGGGCGGGTACGGGGCGGGGCGAGGCGAGGCTAGGTTAGGATCTAGATCCTACTCGTGATACCATCTCAGAGTTGGAAACAGCGGAATGAATTGGGTTGATAAAATGTTGGTACATATGCCTAACCCTAAAAGTGTTATCCTCCCTACAAAGTGCCTCACTATAGCCTACCATACAAATACATACTTTAACATAAGAACTTATGGGCAGCCCTTATATTCCAGCATCGCTCTCATATTATGTTCCAATTATCCGGGATACGTTTGGACATGATAAGGAGACTTTGAATAGGCAGCGGAAGTGTTACGAAGGCCTTGTCATAGTGGATGTAAATAACAAGGTAAAAGAAACATTGCATACGTTACTTCGTATATTACGGTTATCGATACAGTGACTGTGACTATTGCGATGTCATACAATTATCACATTCAGCGCGTAACCTCTGAGGGTCAGTCAACACTTTGGTGTACAGTTTGACATACGACTATTGACTTTTCACCTCCCTGTTGTCAAAATATGAGTGAATGTGATTGTGTGGCTTTATGATTGAGTTGCGGCCATACCTCTCAAACGCTAAAATACCTTCGGTGATTGCAACAGTTTGCTTCCATATGTTTCATGGTACGATTGTACAAAGAACCTGCCGGGTTTTTGGCTAGCGGGCTGATGAATTGGACATTCCACATGCGCGTCATCATCATTTCATAATCTCATTACATTATTACAATGCAAGTTACATGCAGTTCCACATAAGCTTTATCATCACTGCACTTGTGTGTGGTAGCCGCTGTTGATATAACCAAGGAATCGTAGTGGATAGGATAAAGCTAGCCAAATGAAAGTAGACAATGAAGTCTTTGGGTGGCCTTGTTTATAATAAGTTGAAAGAGAACAAGATGATAAAGATAGCATTATAAGAGAATCATATAGCATTCCTAGCTAGCCATTTACTATGAGGGGTACATTCCCGTATTAACGGTTTTGCATTGCTACAATTACCCTGACTATTGCGATACTCGACAGTTACCTCCGATTACCTCCGTTGCAGTTGCAGTTGCAGCGTGTAACCTCCGATTATATTTGCAGGGCGGTCAACAGTCGCAACCATTGACTTTGTCAGAAGTACGAGTAGAAAGTTAGAAACAAGAAAGAGGGGGTTCACTAGCAGCAGTTGGGATACAAATAGCAAACCCTAACTGGGTTGTACTCGCTATAGAGCACCCCACTGCAGGCTAGATCATATAACATTCTGACACACCCCCATAGCCAAAGTGGGGTGTAATCAGCACAGCAAGCAGCAGTTCATAGAGTTCACAAATAATAAGCAAAGCCAGAGGCAACCACAAAGGGCAAGTGAGGAGGAGGAGGAACCGTAAGGGAAAAGAAGATAGGAGACGACGGCTGAAGCTGCAGACACACGGGCAGCAGGAGTGTGCTCTGCGACTCAGTGGCTACCGGGAGCTAGTGCCCCGGAATACAGGAGTAACAGGCTCTGCGGCTGCGACGAGCGGCAGGAACAACGGACCCACGGGCGACAGGTGCAGCAGGCTCTCTGAGCTACCGGGAGCAAGTGCCCCGGAATACAGGCGCTGCGGACGACACGACGGCAGCCTCCTCTTAGCCTCCCCAAACAGTCCCACCCCCATGACACACACCCCCTGCTTCACCCCTAACTCCACTCCCACGTCACCCCCCTTAAACCCTAAACCCTCGGCTCCCACACACCCACCCCCCTCAGCGGCAGCTGCAGCAGTGGGAGACGGAGGAGGAGGAGGAGCTGCAGGTTACCCACACCGTTCACCCCCATGCCCGCCACCCCCAAACCCTAACGTAGGCAGGAGCAGCAGGGGCGGTTCACGGAGGGAAAGGGAGGAGGCGGGGGGGTCTCCTGGGCGCCACGAAGGAGCAGGGCGCAGGCCCCTCGAGGGCGCCACGGCGGGTGACGGGAGGGGGGCCGCGCACGGGCCCCCGAGGGCGGCTCGACGGGCGACGGGAGGGGCGGCGCGCGGGCCCCCAAGGCGCCGCGACGAGGCGACGGGAGGGGGCGGCGCGCGGGCCCCCACGAGAGCGCCACGACGGGTGACGGGGGGGGGTGGCGCGCTGGCCTCCGGGGCGCCGCGACGAGTGACGGGAGGGGGCAGCGGGCGGGCCCCCTGAAGACGCCGCGACGGGCGACGGGGGGCAGCGCAGCGCGACGGACAGGGCGGGGGCTGCGCGCGGGTCCCCCATGGTAGGAAACCGCCGCGCGCCTCGGGGCGCACGGCGGGCAGAAAACCGCCGCGCGCCCCGAGCGCGCGGCGGGATGAAAAGACGCCGCGCGCTCCGGGCGTGCGGCAGGAACAAAGGGTCACGCGCCCGGGGCGCGCGACAGCAGTAGAGCAGCGGAACCAGTTAGGTGGTGGGCCCACCCACAGGATCGACCCAAGGGGGTCGACCTGCTCTGATACCATGTCAGAAGTACGAGTAGAAAGTTAGAAACAAGAAAGAGGGGGTTTACTAGCAGCAGTTGGGATACAAATAGCAAACCCTAACTGGGTTGTACTCGCTATAGAGCACCCCACTGCAGGCTAGATAATATAACATTCAGACAGACTTTCCCGCGACTGTTGACCTTCGCGTGGCTGTTGACCTTCGCGTGCTCTATACGAGCAAACGCGGTACTAGTACAAGTGCGCTGCTTTGTTATGAAGAGGTGCGCTAGGGAGAACCTTCGGGAACGTTATAATAACCCTTGGTTATTCCAACACTCCCCTTCATTCCTGAAGGTCAGCCATGTGGAATTTCTTTGAGATCTCGCAGAGGTTGGCGCAGTGCTGAAACTTCTGACGTGGCAGCTTTGTCGTCCGAAAATCCGCTGCCATGTCACCAGTCGGGCAATAGTTCAGTTTGACTTTTCCTTTGTCAATCCCGTCCTTGACGAAGAAGTAACGGAGTGCGATGTGCTTCGTGCCATTCACGAAGCCTAGATTGTTCTCGATCTTTATTGCACTTTGGCTGTCGCAGAGTAACTTGAAGTGCCCGTGCATCGTCACTTTCGCTTCCTGCAGGAGCTCCATCAGGTATAGTCCTTCGCGAACAGCTGCACTGGCGGTGAGGCTTCGGCTGACAAAATAGCAATCAGATCCTGCTGTTATAAACTAGAAGTGAACGAGAATGAGTGAAACTAGGCAGCAGGGTGATACAAGTAGGAAACCCTAGCAATGTTGTACCCCCTAAGGCTAAACCCACTATAGCCTACACAATAGGAACATGTATAATGTTTGACACACCCCCATAGGCTAAGTGGGAGATAACCAGATGGTCACAAGACCAGTCAAAGCAAAGCAAAGCAAGCTCAGGGTGGATCTCAAGGAAACCACACAAATTCCGAGCACAAGCAAGCGGTCACAAGACCAGTTCACATGCAGTTTAATAATATAACAAGAGGTACAGTGATCACAACCTAGCAAGTGTAAGCATGCAGGTATATATATATATAGAGATCACAGTACAAGCAGAGTCAAGCAGTAAGCAAGTGAGGCACAGTAGGCACAAGGCCTAGAACAGTACAGAAACGCTGATGGTCACAAGGCTGAAGCGCCTTGGTGAACACATCAGCAGTGTTGGCCCGAGTGGCCACGTAAGCAAGACGAAGCTGACCACGCTGCTGCACCTCTCGAGCAAGGAAGTAGCGCAGAGCGATGTGCTTCGTTCTGTGCTCCAGTCTGTGCTCCTGACACAAGGCAATGGTGGCCTTGTTGTCGACGTACAGCACTGGAGGAGAACGAGGCCGCTCTCCCAGGTCGGCCAGCAGGTAGGTGAGCCAGCGTAACTCCTGTGCAGCCATGGTTGTGGCGTAGATCTCAGCCTCACAACTGGAGCTGAGAACTGACGACGAGCGTGTAGAACGCCAAGAAACTGAACCACAGCCAAGGCTGAAGGTGTAACCCTGAGGCGACCGCTGCGTAGCCTGGTCGTCAGCCCAAGAAGCGTCTGAGTGTCCAGTGAGGACAACGTCTCTCCGTCCTCCAAGCACAAGCCCCATGCCTGACGTACTGCACAAGTAGCGCAACACCCTCTTAGCGGCATCCATGTGCTCCTTCCGGTGACGGCCAGGAGCGACATAGCGTGCTAGGATGCTAAGAGGGTATGCAAGGTCAGGTCGAGTGCAGGTCATCAGGTACATGAGGCAGCCCACAAGCTCTGGATACGGGCCACTCGGCTCTACGGACTCATCCGAAGGCAGAGCTGAGAGCGAGTGACCGGTAGGCAGAGGAGTGGGCTGAGGCGAGGAGTACGTGAAGCGGAAGCGCTGAAGGACCTGCTGCACCATGTGTGACTGAGTCAAGGTGATGGTGCGCTGTGCTCTGTCCCGGGTGATCCGCAAGCCAAGATAGCTTGTCAGCTCACCCAGGTCTGTGCACGTGTGTCTCTTCTGCAGCTCCGACTTCACGTGGGCGAGTGCCTCAGTGTCAGCGGTAGCAAAGACCAAGTCGTCTACGTACACGAGAACGTAGAACGGCGGCAGAGTGGTGTCGGTGCGTAGAAACAGCGACGGGTCAGCAGTAGAGGGAGCAAACCCAAGAGCAGCAAGAGTAGTCCTCAGTGTGTCGTGCCACTCACGGGGTGCCTGGCGGAGACCGTAGACTGGCCGCCGGAGGCTCCACTGGGTACCAGGAGGGAACGACCCAGTGAAGCCAGGTGGGCGGCGCAGCCAGATCTCCTCGTGCAGGCTGCCCTGTAGGAACGCAGTGCTGAAGTCAAGAGAGTGGAGCTCGTAGTCACGCTGAGCGGCGACGTGCAGCAGAACCCAAAGAGTGGTCATCTTCAGGGTCGGGGAGAAGGTCTGGAAGAAGTCAACTCCCTCTCGCTGACTGAAGCCTCGTGCAACGTAACGCGCCTTGAAGACAGGCGGAGAACCCGGCGGCCGCTTCACCCTGAAAATCCACATGCCACTGACGATGTTCGCCCCAGGTGGGGGAACCTCGTCGACGTAGGTGCCTGTGGACTTCCAGGAAGCCATCTCTGCGTCCATGGCTGTCAGCCACTGAGAGGAGTAGAGAACCTCCATCGCCTCTGCGTAAGAGCGTGGGGTCGGGATGTCTGGTGCATCCGGGTCTCCCTCAGGGGCAATCAGCGTGGACACGAGATGAGGTAAAGCAGCGGCAAAGCACTCAAACTCCTCCTGTCTGTCCTCAAGGACGTCCGTGCCAAGAGCACACTCACCCCCGACGGACGGAGGACAGACAGACTCAGCAACAAGGCTAGCGGCGTAGTCTAGACGACAGGCGGCAGCAAAGTCAACCAACTCAGCGACTAGAGCAGACGCAGCAGTGGACTCAAAGGAAGGGCCAGTGACAACAGTGGCGAGGAGACGTGTGACAGTAGGACTGGCAGCACGAGCAAGGTCTGACGGCGGGTCAGCAACGTCAGGAAGAGAGGACGCAGGAGGAGACGGCAGAGGGACACGCTGTGGAGCAGTGGAAGGACGCAGAGTCATATAGTGAGTGCCAAGTACAGGAGGAGGACGCTGACGCGGAGCACGACGACCAGCGCGGACAGCGCGGACAGACGACTCTGGACGAGACTCAGGCGACTCAGGACGAGACTCAGGCGACACATGACGAGACTCAGGCTCACGACGCTCCGTAAGACCTCTAGTCGGCCCAGCGTAAGGAGAAGGACCAGGCAGCGGAGAGGCAAGCGGTAACTGTGACTGCGACTGGACAGGTGGTGGACTCAGTAGGGGAGGAGAAGGACCAGGGGAGGGCGGGAGGCCAAGAACCTGCTGAAGGAGCGGAACGTAGTACGGCCGCGGCCGCTCAGCACCTCCTGAACCAGCAGAGACAGCACCAGCACCCTCAGCCCCAGGGTCTCCAGCGACAACTCCCGCAGCACCACCAGCAACACCAGCAGCTCCAGTACCTCCAGCTCCAACCCCCGCAGCAGCTCCAGTCCCAGCAGCTCCAGTACCTCCAGTACGAGCACCTCCAGAACCAGCGGCTCCAGCAGCTCCAGCACCAGCAGGACCTCCAGTAGCTCCAGCACCAGCAGCACCTCCAGCAGCACCTGCACCAGCAGCACCTCCAGCAGCACCAGCACCAGCAGCACCTCCAGCAGCACCAGCAGCACCTCCAGTACCAGCAGCGCCTCCAGTAGCTCCAGCACCAGCAGCACCTCCAGCAGCACCAGCAGCACCTCCAGTACCAGCAGCGCCTCCAGTAGCTCCAGCACCAGCAGCACCTCCAGCAGCTCCAGCACCAGCAGCACCACCAGCAGCACCACCAGCAGCAGCTCCAGCTCCAGGGTCCAAAGCACCAGTAGCGCCACTCCGGAGACTGCAGCGCCGAGCGTACCACTCTCGGAGCCGCTGGGGAGAGGGCGGCTCCCCCCTAGGCGGGGAACCACGAGCACCAGCTCCAGCAGCACCCCTAGCCCCAGAAGCGCCCCTCCTGAGGCTGCAGTACCGCGAGTACCACTCACGCAGCTGCTGTGAAGAGGGAGCGCCTCCAGGCGCCGCACGGTCAGTCGCAGCACCCCCAGGCTCAGTACCCTCAGACGTAGCACTCTCAGGCTCAGCACCCCCAGACTCAGCAACCTCAGGCTCAGCACCCCCAGGCTCCGCACCCCCAGGCTCCGTACCCGTAGGCTCAGCACCCCCAGGCTCCGCACGCTCAGGCTCAGCACCCCCAGGCTCCGCACCCCCAGGCTCAGCACCCCTAGCAGGACGAGAGTCGACAGCTACCTCGACAGGCTCAACCGGGTCTACCTGGGACACACCTGAGGGAGCGGCACCCTGAGGGGGGAGGGGGTCTACCA
Organism: Closterium sp. Naga37s-1; assembly: GCA_947471745.1. Taxonomy (NCBI): domain Eukaryota; kingdom Viridiplantae; phylum Streptophyta; class Zygnematophyceae; order Desmidiales; family Closteriaceae; genus Closterium; species Closterium sp. Naga37s-1. The sequence continues at coordinate 2,070,314 of CANJKZ010000169.1, read as the reverse complement.
CAGCAGCACCTGGTGCGAGGAAGAGAGGCGGGGGGGGGAGCGGGGCAGTGCGGTAGGGGAAGAGGCGGTAGTAGGGGACCGACTCGTCGAAGGTGACGTCCTGAGAGGGCAGGACACGGCGCGAGGTGGCGTGGTAAAACTGCCAACCAGAGCGTCCGGGACAAAGCCAAGAAAGACACAAGGAACGGCGCGGGAGGAGAGCTTGTCCGCGGACGTATCGCGGACAAAAGCACGAGATCCCCAGACCCGGAAACGCGACGCATCGCCAACCTTCCCCGTCCACAGCAGTGTGGGTGAGGTCTCCGGCAAGGAGACATGGGGCCAGAGGTTGAGCTGATGCGCGGCGTACCGGACCGCAAACGGCCACAGAAAGTGGGGGGCAGCCGCATGGATCAAGGAGGTACGAGCGACCTCCATGACCAAGCCAATGCGGCGCTCAGCAACCCCATTCTGCTGTGGAGAGGCCGGAAGCGTGAACGACTGCTCAATGCCCTCCCCCTGACAGAAGGCCCTCAAGAGGTCGGAGGAAAACTCCCCACCTCTGTCAGAGTGCAGACGCAGGACAGGAAAGTCCGAGTGGAACCTCTCGCTGAGCTGGAGACGAGCAGCACGAATCCAAGGGATCAAACCATCAGGGACTTCACCCTTGGTGCGCAAGGGGAAGACCGTGGTGTAGCGCGAGTAGTCGTCAACAACTATCAAGAAGTACCTCTCGTGACCCTGTCCACGGACGCGGGCTGGGCCCCACACGTCCATGTGGAGTGTCTGCAGGGGAGCAGTCGTCGATGGAAACGAGGAGGAGTGAGGAGCGGCGCGCTGCCGCCCCTCGACACAGGGAAGACAGGGAGGAGCAGGCGAGGGTGGGAGGGGAGGGAGAACCCTGGGAAGACCAGAGACAAGGTACCGGGAGTGCATGCCACGAAGGTGCTGCACTGACGGGTGACCAAGGCGGTGGTGCCAGAGGACGGTCTCGTGCGCCAAGGAGCGACACGAGCAGGGGGCAGACAGCTGACCTGACGCAGACGCAGACGCAGCTATCTGAGGGGACTCAGTGGTCAGTGTGTACAGGTCCGACCCCGGCTGCCGAGTGAAGGTAGCCAGGTGGCGACCCGTCCGAGCACACGTGCAGTGTGTCACGCGCTCGTAGGCAGGGGTGAACTGGTGGACACCCCCGTCCTGGAGCGCACGACCCGCCACCAAGTTCGTAGAGAACGAGGGGAGGTAGAGACCTGACAGTGTGCCCGACGGGACCGCAGGACAAGGGAGGACAGTGGAGGAGGTCGCAATGACCGGACCCCCAGAGGGGTCAGCGAGGGAGACTGCAACCGGCCGAGCAAGCTTCTCAAGGGCAGTGCGGTCACGGAAGAAACAGCGGGAAGCACCTGAGTCCAGTGTGAAGGTGTGCAGTGCCTCAGTAGACGCAGTACCAGAGGGCGCAGACTCACGAGTACCTAGAGCAGCAGCCTCACCAGCACCTGGGGCAACAGACACACTAGCACCTAGAGCGGCAGCCTCACCAGCGCCTGAGGCAACAGACACACGAGCACCTAGTGCGGCAGCCTCACCAGTACCTAGAGCAGCAGACTGGATACCGGGGTCAGGCGGCACACACAGGTGACAGGCTCCCTCGGCACTAGTAGACAATGCATACATTGCAGTGAGAATAGCATCATAGGCAAGAGCAAAGATATCTACCCTCTGTCCAAGTAGCTCCACCCAGTCGGGGAGCTCAGCGTCGTCGCCAAACTCTGTACGCCAAGCGTCAGTCAGACGGGCGAAGCAGTGGGACTCTGTGTGACCACGCGTCCCGCAAGGCTGACCAGTCCGGGCACCCGTGCTAATAACGTACGGGCAGCGAGCAGTACTCAGCGACCCTCTACTCTGAGCGTACCACTCACGAAGCTGCTGGGGCGAAAGAGGCTCGCGCGGACGACGCTGCTGCTGCACCGGGCCACTACAAGAAGCTCCCGAACTACCCACTCCAGGACGACTCCCACTACGGCCACCCCGACAACCCCAACTGGCGTACCACTCACGAAGCTGCTGGGGCGTGAGGGACACACGCGGACGGCCGTGGAGCTGCATCTGGCCACGCCAGGAGCAGCAGTAGCAGCAGTAGCGGCAGTAACAGCAGTAGCAGCAGGAGCAGTAAAAGCAGTAGCAGCAGTAGCAGTAGGAGCAGTAAAAGCAGTAGCAGCAGTAGCAGCGGTAGCAGCGCGGGCAGGGCAGTGCTCACCAGTGGTGGGAAGGGCAGGCGCAAGACAGCGGCGACAGCGGGGCCGCTACAGCTGTAGGGCGGGGTCGGGCCGCGACGGCGGCTGCTCCAGGGGCCAGGGGCGGCTCCTGCAGTGGCGGCTGCTCCAGGTGGCCAGGGGCGGCTGCTGCAGGGGCGGCTGCTCCAGGGTCCAGGGGCGGCTGTAGGTGCGGCTGCTCCAGGGGCCACGGGCGGCTGCTACAGTGGCGGCTGCTCCAGGGGTCAGGGGCGGCTGCTGCAGTGGCGGCTCGGCTGGGGCGACGCGACGGGCTGGGGCAGCCCGCAAGGGCGACGCGACGGGCTAGGGCAGCCCGTAAGGGCGACGCGACGGGCGAAGGCAGCCCGCAGGGGCGACGCGACGGGCTAAGGCAGCCCGCAAGGGCGACGCGACGGGCTGGGGCAGCCCGCAAGGGCGACGCGACGGGCTAAGGCAGCCCGCAGGGGCGACGCGACGGGTTAAGGCAGCCCGCAAGGGCGACGCGACGGGCAGGGGCAGCCCGCAAGGGCGACGCGACGGGCTAAGGCAGCCCGCAGGGGCGACGCGACGGGCTAGGGCAGCCCGCAGGGGCGACGCGACGGGCTAAGGCAGCCCGCAAGGGCGACGCGACGGGCTAGGGCAGCCCGCAAGGGCGACGTGACGGGCTAGGGCAGCCCGCAAGGGCGACGCGACGGGCTGGGGCAGCTGCTCGTGCGGCTGCGCGTGCGACTGACGGGCGACGCGCGTGGCTGTCCTAGGGCGCACGACGGCGCTAGTAGGGGCGCCCGACGGCGCTAGAAGGGGCGCTTGACGGCGCTAGTAGGGGCGCTCGACGGCGCTAGAAGGGGCGCTCGACGGCGCTAGTAGGGGCGCTCGACGGCGCTAGTAGGGGCGCTCGACGGCGCTAGAAGGGGCGCTCGACGGTGCTAGTAGGGGCGCTCGACGGCGCTAGTAGGGGCGCTCGACGGCGCTAGAAGGGGCGCTCGACGGCGTTAGTAGGGGCGCTCGACGGCGCGGCGGAACGGTGGGCCCAAACCAACGTCGGTCCTAGGTCCTGACCTAGGCGTCGGATACCATGTTATAAACTAGAAGTGAACGAGAATGAGTGAAACTAGGCAGCAGGGTGATACAAGTAGGAAACCCTAGCAATGTTGTACCCCCTAAGGCTAAACCCACTATAGCCTACACAATAGGAACATGTATAATGTTTGACACCTGCTTCTAGGAGTTCCATGAAATGAGCCCTGCGGGCTCGAGCTGAAATACAAAGCCTGTGCAGGAGCGTCTATTGTCAACATCTCCCGCATGGTCTGCATCGACATAGCCGCGTTAAGAGTAGCCGTTAGGTTAGCTGTGTAGGTGAGCCCGACATTAGGAGTAGAGATAAAGTATTGAAGTGCTCGGCGTAGATCTAGCATATTCTCCCCTTCAGGTCGGCGCAGGTACTGTGCGAGCTGGCTTGCGACGTAGGAGAGATCCGGTTGGGCCGTGACGGCGGCGAACAGGAGACAGCCAAGTTGCTCTTGATAGAGGCGTTGGCCGTCGATGGAGAGCGACGTGGTATCTGGTTCGTGATTAGGAGGAGGCGTGCGGAAGGGAGTAGTGATGTTGATCGGTGCGATTGCGAATCTCTTCGCAAGCGTTTTGGCGTATTTTGCGGCCGAGAGGTGGATGGAGGTAGCGGATTGAGTGATGTTCAATCCCAGGAACTGAGTGACGTTATGATTAATAATCACTTCGAGTTTCTCCTTGATTTCTTCTTCAAATCGGTCGAGGAGTTTTGTGTCGTCGCCGGTGTAGAGCAGGTCGTCCACGTAGGCGACGAGGAGAATAAATTTCCCGCGCGACTCCTTCCTATACATTCCTTGGTCGTGTGGCAGCTGAGTGAAGCCGAGCTCGACGAGAACAGTGTGTAAATACTGCTGCCACAGATGGGGAGCTTGCTTGATGTCGTAGAGGGACTTTTGTAGGAGGCAGACGGCATTGTCATTTTTTTCGAAGGCGTGCGGCTGTTAGACAAAGATGATGGCATCAACAATTGCGTATAGGAACGCGTTTGAGACGTCGATATGGCGAAGCGGTCGCTGCTTGATGCTCGCGATGCAGATGAGAATGCACAACAAGGTGTGCCGTCCGACGGGTGCAAACATTTGGTCGTAATCCACGAATTGCGTTTGCTCGAAGCCACGCACCACCCATCTCGCCTTGTATTTGTCGATTGATCCGTCTGCGAGTGTTTTAATTCGGAAGACCCATTTTCCGCTTAATAATTTTCTCCCTTCGCAGATGAACGGGGAACCAGCTTCCAGGTCCCGCGGCGCTTGAGTGCTGCTACTTCGGCGGCCATGGCTGCTTTTCATTTCTCGCTGGCAGGGCCTTACAAAGCTTGGCGCACGGTGGTGGGCTCCTTGGGTGAGAGTTGGCGATCTGCTACTGCGAGCCCAAGGACGCGGAGGCATGTTTCGTTGGTGGTGTCGTACGCGGGGCGATCCAGGTCGTGCATGCTGTTAACCTCGACAACGCCATCGTCGCTGTCGTTGCCGTTGTGGATGGTGTCTCGCGAGGGGTTTGGAGGTGGTAACTCGGCATCCTGAGATCGGCGCGCTGTGCTGTTGTAATTGTGGGCTTCGCTAGTTGTATCATCGGGATCGAATTGTGAAACATGTAAGAAGGTCGGGGTTTGGAGCGGGCTTGTAAGGGGGATGTTTTTATAATGTTCGTAGGCTGAAACATCTGCTGCATTTTCTGCCACGTCAACCTCGTCTTGTGTTGTGGCGAAGCTGTGGTAACCTGTGAAAACTGTTTTCGGCGGATTGTCAGCTTTGCGGTGTTCTTTGAACAGTAGCAGGGTCAGCTTCTCGTAGAAGATGCAATCGCGTGATTTCGTCACTTCCTGTGTCGCGTAGTCCATCACGACCCAAGCCTTCAACTCCTTTGAAATCCCGAGGTGAATGGCCCAGCGTGCCCGGTCAGTGAATTTTCCGGTTCATGCCGTGTGGGGCCTGTACTGTACCATGCAGCCAAACACTCGGAGCAGACACGTGTCAGCTCTCTGCCCGTCCAAGCTTTGTAAGGTGATGTGTTGTCCTTCAGGCTCAGAGATGATAGCAAGTTATGCAGCCAAACAACATGGTTCATCGCGAACGGCCAGAGCATGGTTGGGATGGCAGACTGCTTCATGAGGGCTCGCATCCTTGTGGCGAGGCTGCTGTTTGTCCTCTTTGCTACTCCCTGCTGCTCGTGCACGTATGGCAGGGACACCAGGTGCTCAATCCCTTTCTTGGCGAAGAGCTCCTTAAACTTGTTGGAGAAGTACTCCAATCCCCCGTCTGTCAGGAAGCATTTTAGCTTTAGTCCTAATTAACGTTCGGCTCGCTTCATCCAGAACACGAAACAGTCGAAGGCGCGCGATCGGCAGTCGATGTTGACAACCCAGACGTATCGTGTGCTGGCGTCGATGAACATTATCGTGTTATATTCGCCGTCGAGCTCTCCTTGTCTGAGTATCATGCAGTCACTGTATACCTTTTTTAGCGGCTCGTATCGTTCGTAGCCCGGAGGTAAGTCTAGAACGGGCTTGTGAGTGAGCGATGATGTCGGGCAGGTGATGCATGGCGGGTCCTCCGATGTTGTTTTTAGTGTTTCGCCGTTGGGAAGGAGTAGTGCGCTGGTGTCGAAAACATTGGCTTCGATCGAATTCTTGAGTGTAGCGTGTGAAGGATGACCGAGTCGTTGGTGCTAGATGTCGGGAGTGGCACGGTAGGCGACCGTCCTTTTATAATATCTGTTTCTCTGCTCTTCCAGTTGCTGTGGTGTCGCAGGTCCCGTATCGGCAGCAGCTCGTACATCCGCTGCAAAGGCCTTGGGGATGCCGACGACGTCATTCGTGTCGGCTATGTGAATCGAGTCATTGGTGACCGGATGAAGTTGGTGGGGTGATGTCGCTTGTGGCCACTCAGAGGCGGGGAGTCCCTCCATCGAAATCCGGTGGTAAAGATATTCGTCGCCGGTGACTGAGATCAGCTGTGATCCTTCTTCTGGCGGCGGCGGCTCCTCGGTAAGTTCAGGTAGTTCTGCTGCTTCCCCAAAATCATACACCATGCCTTCTGACTCTTCTTCTTCCTGTGTTGGTTTGTAGGGATATTGGTCCGTGAGAGGAGGTCCACCCAAGCTGGTGCCACGTGTCGCCAAGTTGGGTCTAGTTCCGCGACAACTTCGGGAGGAAGTCTTGGAGCTTCGGGATAGGGACCCGGTTGTCCCCAACCGCCTTGAGAAGTGGATGTTCCCCATCCGCCCACAGCGGGAACTCGTGGTGGAAGCGTCGGCGGGCCCCAACTACCAGCAGTTTCTAGCGGGGCTTCGACTTGTCCCAGCGCGCCTACCGTGATATCAATGCCCCATCAAGTGGGGGTTGGAGTTCCTGTGGTTCCCCAACCTCCGGTGTTGATTTGTGTTGCTGTTGCTTCCTCTCCTGACGCTCCATTGTCTGCTTCTTCTTCCTCCATCGATGCAGGTCCGGTATCGCCAGGAGCGGAGGTTGAGGTGGTCGGGACGGCGAGGGTGCGACATAGACCATCTGTCTCTTTAGGATGCGACCATGCTGGTGTTTCTGTGGGCGTTGTCTTGAGCAGGAGCGTCCCGTCAGTGTCGCCGTCGTTGCTTTGTGATTCAAAGTTGAGGACGAAGATCCCGTCTTCATCAACTGCCTTCCCAATGTAAGTCTTTTTGTAGAAAAGTTTGAAGCATTATTCTTCGCAGTTGCTTTGAATCTCAACGTCGCATTTCATGAGTTGTGTTGCAGAAAGGAGGTTGAACTGAAGATCTGCGACGACTAGCACATCACCGATGTGAATCGTGAAGTTGGTGTCACTTAACTACAGTCATATATCTCCAATGTCGTAAGCCTTTAGTCGATTGTTGTCTGCGGCGGTTATTTCGCACGGACGTCGCAGTCGCAACGAGTTGCTTATGAATGTCGTTGACCCCACCATGTGTTGTCCGCAGCAGCTGTCAAGGTACCACTTGTTGAAGTTATCGCGGCTTCGGCGCGCGATGCTGTCAATCTTGGGAGTAACGATGCTGTCGAGGTTAACGTAGAAGCTCAAGAGAATGTTCTCGTGAGTCGAGGGAAACCCGGGAGGGGACTCGGGCGTGCTCGGAGGCAACTCGTAATCAGGTGGAAGAGTTGTCGCCCTATTCCTCCAGAGTCTGATTGTAGGATCGTTGTTCAGTCTCGGTGCGATAGGTTCAATCGGTGCGATTGTTGGGGAGTGAATCCCGTCGTAATAACGAGTTCCTCTGTGACGCGCCATGCAGCTTAAAATTGTCCATTTTCCTTGGTCGTTGGCTGAGATGCGTGCAGGAGCTTGCGAGGTACTTGCGACGGCAGGTGGTGACATGGTCGCCGTTGCTGCTGGCGTTGAAGGAGGACCTGAGGGTTGATGCTGGTGACCGGGTGAGTTGTTGTTGCGCCTTTCATTGGCAACCTTGCGCTTGAAACAACGATCCATCGTGTGGCCCGATTTCTTACAGTACTTGCAGAAATACCCCTTTTGCTCGTGTGACTCTCCTTCAGTTGCAGAAATACCCCTTTTTGCCGTTTCTCTCATTGTACAGATCGATCTTTTGCTGCTCGGAGAGGAATGTGGCCCAGAGGGCAGCTTCGGAGATGGCTCCTCAAGTGCGGGGCAGTGACTTGCACTATCGTCACTCTTATCCTAGTCTGGAGAGGACTATAGTGACGAACATGTCGTCAGGGACGTTTCCGCCATACTTCTTAAACCGGTCGCGCAGATTTCGGCAGCGATTAATATACGGTCCCATTTTCTCCCCTTGGAAGATATGGCTTAACAAGCGACTCATTGTCACAGGGTCTGTCGCCATGTATGCGTTGCGCAGGTATTCCTAAGACACTTGCGCGGGAGCCCACTCCGTCTTGAAGGAGCGGATGCCAAGCTGCTTGGCGGGAGAGAGATTGCGGAGAAGAACGGTGTACGCGAGGAGAGACTTGAGGTAGTAGAGGTTCTTCTCCTTGGGAGTGCCTTCCGTCGGAAAGGTGAGACTCCCGTCGTAATACATCCAGATCTGCGCGGTTGTCGCGAGGAGTTCAAATTCGAAGCTCCACGTATACAAATCATTGCCGTCGAACAAGATTGATGTCTTCAATTTTGATGTTGTGAAGAACTTGTGTTGACGAGATGCTAACGCCTTTGTTTGCGCACGTTGTTGGTTGTCTTGTGCAGGAGCTGAGCCTTGACAATTGACAAAGGTGAAGGACCTCTCGGAGTTCGCACGCCGGTCTTCTCCTGAGTGGGGAAGTCCTGCAACTCCTCTGGCGTAGCTTGAGCCGTCGATGCTCATAGCTTGATGGGTCTCAAGGGCGTTGATGCAGGCGATGAGCTGCTCAACGGCGTTGGCGTTGACGGAAGTCACTGCTGACGGCTCATTGGTTGTTGTGCTGGTGGTGAGCCTGGGGAGTTTGCAGTAGCTTCCACTTCAGGGGCCATAGTGATGCAGACTCTGTAACAGGTGCTGTAATGAGTAATGTAATAAAGAGTTGTTCTAGGAAGGATATAAACTTGGCAGGCCTTATAATCCAACCGTGCTCACATACCATGTTGATATAACCAAGGAATCGTAGTGGATAGGATAAAGCTAGCTATGGAAGACAATGAAGTCTTTGGGTGACCTTGTTTAAAAAATGTTGAAAGAGAACAAGATGATAAAGATAGCATTGCACGGGAATTATATAGCTTTCCTAGCTAGCCATGTACTCTGAGGGGTACATTCCCTTATTAACCGTTTTGCATTGCTACAGTTACCCAGACTATTGCGATACTCGAAAGTTACCATGTTGCAGCGTGTAACCTCCGATTACAGTTGCAGGGCGGTCATCAGTCGCGACCATTGACTTTCCCGCGACGGTTGACCTTCGCGTGGTTGTTGACCTTCGCGTGCTCTATACGAGCTAACGCGGTACTAGTACAAGTGCGCTGCTTTGTTATGAAGCGGTGCGCTAGGGAGAACCTTCGGGGTGTTATAATAACCCTTGGTTTTTCCAACAGCCGCAAAACTCGGTGTTGCACATGTGCTTTCTCAAGACATGACACAATAGTCCTATACGAAAGCTAGCTTAGAGGCCATATTCTCGTCAGGACGCTCCCCAACAGAGACCCGGATGCCTCGGGGCAACAAAAGCTAGATTTTTTAGCCATTACAATACAGTTCTTATGAAGGTGCCCACAAATAAACCCAATCATGAAACATCAGGGCACAACATGTCAAGTATTATACATTATGTTGATAGGCTATCGTGAGCAGGGCAGTAGGGAGTACAAAACTTTCTAGGTTTAGCTTTTGTATCTCCCATCTTGCTAGTCACACTCATTCCGCTATGCATCACCCTTGAGATGGTATGATGAGTAGGTATGCTCCTAGCCTAGCCTAGCCCGCCTGTGCTCCGTTGCCTAGCCTAGCCTAGTCCCCCTCCATCGCTACATAGTCGCTCCGTCACTCCGTGCTAGCCTACCCTCCGTACAGCGTGCAACCCAGCAGAGAAGTGCGCGCCCTGGCAGAGCAGCGCACGCCACCCTGCAGAGCGACGCGCGCCCCAGTAGAGCAGCGCGCCACCCAGCAGAGTAGCGCGCACCCCAGCAGAGCAGAGCGCGCCACCCAACAGAGTAGCGCGCGCCCCAGCTGTGAGAGTACGACGGCTTTGCTGGGCTTTGCTAGGCTTTGCCTGCTTGCCTTTACTTTATTATGCTTTATCTAGCTTAGGTTTTATTTTATCTTGCATGCTTTTACTTGATTTCCTAGGTTAGGTGCTTTACTATATTTATTATAGTTATAGGCTCCGAAATAGGATTGCGTGCATCGAACTCGGTACTGTTCGGTGCCCACCAAGCACCTTCTACCGAGTTCGGGAAGGCTCCATTCGGGACGCTTCATGGCGCTCGGAACCTTCGCGTAACACCTGGTTACTAGGCCTTGTGTCGAGACAATATATAGCCTCGTGTTGTACCCAGGTGATCAATCAATTCATTCTGAACCAGTTCCTCGATCCTCACACCAGCAGAACAGCGCGCGCCCCGCCAGAGCAGCTCGCGCCCAAGCCAGAGCAGCGCGCGCCCTGTCCAGAGCAGCGCGCGCCCCCACTAGAACTGCGCGCGCCCCAGCCAAATCAGCGCGCGCCCTAGCCAGAGCAGCACGCGCCCCCACTAGAGCTGCGCGCGCCCCATCCAATGCAGTACGCGCCCCAGCCAGATCAGCGCGCGCCCAAACCAGAGCAGCACGCGCCCTTGCTAGAGCAGCGCGCACCCCTGGCCAGAACCGCGCGCCCCTAGCCAGAACTGCGCCATACAGCCCTGCCCAAACCGCCCACAACCCTTCCCACCCGCCCACGTCCCTTCCCAGCCGCCCACAGCCCTTCTTAGCCGCCACTTTGACAGCACGCACCCGCGCTTTACCCTCCTACGCCCCGCCCTTGCAGCCGCCTGTCGTGCCCGTTGTCTCCAACACGCCTACTACCATAGGCATCTCTAGTGGCGGCTGGTAGCCGCAGTTTCTTCTACTGGCGTTCACCATTGGAAAATTCTACCATTTCTCCGGCTTGAATCTTATTTTATCCATAAACACGGCGTTCCTAGCCCCGTTCGCTCCAGCCGTTCTCGCTCCAGCCGTTCTCGCTCCAGCCGTTCTAGCTCTAGCCGTTCTCGCTCCAGCCGTCCTAGCCCCAGCCGTTTCAGCTCCAGTTGTTCTATCTCCGGCCGTTTTAGCTCCAGCCTTTCTAGCTCCAGTCGTTCTCGCGACAAACCGTTCTCGCTCCAGCCATTCAAGCTCTAGCCATTTCAGCTCCAGCCATTCTAGCTCCAGCCATTCTAGCTCCATCCGTCCTCCTCCATAGTGAGTACAGCCCAATTGGACATCCCGACCCCACGCTCTTACGCAGAGGCGATGGAGGGTCCCTACTCCTCTCAGTGGCAGACAGCCATGGACGCAGAGATGGCTTCCTGGAAGTCCACAGGCACCTACGTCGACGAGGTTCCCCCGCCTGGGGCGAACATCGTCAGTGGCATGTGGATTTTCAGGGTGAAGCGGCCGCCGGGTTCTCCGCCTGTCTTCAAGGCGCGTTACGTTGCACGAGGTTTCAGTCAGCGAGAGGGAGTTGACTTCTTCCAGACCTTCTCCCCGACCCCGAAGATGACCACTCTTCGGGTTCTGCTGCACGTCGCCGCTCAGCGTGACTACGAGCTCCACTCTCTTGACTTCAGCACTGCTTTCCTATAGGGCAGCCTGCACGAGGAGATCTGGCTGCGCCGCCCACCTGGCTTCACTGGGTCGTTCCCTCCTGGTACCCAGTGGAGCCTCTGGCGGCCAGTCTACGGTCTCCGCCAGGCACCTCGTGAGTGGCACGACACACTGAGGACTACTCTTGCTGCTCTTGGGTTTGCTCCTTCTACTGCTGACCCGTCGCTGTTTCTACGCACCGACACCACTCTGCCGCCGTTCTACATTCTCGTGTACGTAGACGACTTGGTCTTTGCTACTGCTGACACTGAGGCACTTGCCCACGTGAAGTCGGAGCTGCAGAAGAGACACACGTGCACAGACCTGGGTGAGCTGACAAGCTATCTTGGCTTGCGGATCACCCGGGACAGAGCACAGCGCACCATCACCTTGACTCAGTCACACATGGTGCAGCAGGTCCTTCAGCGCTTCCGCTTCATGTACTCCTCGCCTCAGCCAACTCCTCTGCCTACCGGTCACTCGCTCTCAGCTCTGCCTTCGGATGAGTCCGTAGAGCCGAGTGGCCCGTATCCAGAGCTTGTGGGCTGCCTCATGTACCTGATGACCTGCACTCGACCTGACCTTGCATACCCTCTTAGCATCCTAGCACGCTATGTCGCTCCTGGCCGTCACCGGAAGGAGCACATGGATGCAGCTAAGAGGGTGTTGCGCTACTTGTGCAGTACGTCGGGCATGGGGCTTGTGCTTGGAGGACGGAGAGACGTTGTCCTCACTGGGCACTCAGACGCTTCTTGGGCTGACGACCAGGCTACGCAGCGGTCGTCTCAGGGTTACACCTTCAGCCTTGGCTGTGGTTCAGTTTCTTGGCGTTCTACTCGCTCGTCTTCAGTTCTCAGTTCCAGTTGTGAGGCTGAGATCTACGCCACAGCCATGGCTGCACAGGAGTTACGCTGGCTCACCTACCTGCTGACCGATCTGGGAGAGCGGCCTCGTTCTCCTCCAGTGCTGTACGTCGACAACAAGGCCGCCCTTGCCTTGTGTCAGGAGCACAGACTGGAGCACAGAACGAAGCACATCGCTCTGCGCTACTTCCGTTGCTCTGATACCATGTCAAAAGTAGTAGGAAGAAACAAGAATGAAGAAAGGAGGGGGTTCACTAGCAAGCAGTTGGATACATATAGCAAACCCTAATTGGGCTGTACTCACTATGGAGTACCCCACTGCAGGCTAGACAATAATATCATTCTGACAGTGGGGACCCCAGCAGCCGTGGCGCTCTCCGCAGTAGTGGCACCCTCCGCAGCAGTTGGGGCCTCGTGGTCCGGGGAGCTTCTGCCCAGACGGCTGGAGGGGTAGTCGTGGTGGCCGCGACGTTGGACCTTGCCAGTACCGGATCCTGACTGGCCCTCATGCTGGCACTACTTGCTGGCGTCCTGACCACTCTGCACTGCGCTGCTACAGCCGCCTCGACGACCTTTGCCATGAGCGTTTTGGGCATGACTCGGCTCCCCCGATCCGGCCCGGTCTGTCTCGTAGTGGTTACCGTGTGTTTGATATGTCTATGGATGTTGTATATTCTATCACGTATGGATCTCTTGACTTACGTGTACCCAGCTTAGGTCCTTTGCCTGTTGCTAGTGTAGGTGCTTGTGCTTCTAGTGTAGGCGCTTGTGTAGTTACTAGTGCAGTTGTGACGACTGATGACGCGTCACTCTCCTTCACGCTGGACTCTGGCGCGTCCCAGTGCTTCTTCCGCAACCACACTACTGTCACACCTCTTGTTGCTCCGGTCCCAGTTGCTCTGGCTCATCCTACTTCAGGACCAGCTGTCGCTCGCAGTTCTACCACCCTCCCATGCCCGGCTGTCCCCTCTCGTGTCCTTACTGGTCTCTATATCCCCTCTTTCTCTCGGACTTGGTGGGTGTTGGATACCTTCAGGACCATGATCACAGTCACTTTTCCTGCGCACGGGAGGACTCCGATCTGTACAGATGCTTCCACTGGGGCAGTTCTTGCCACATTTACCAGAAAGCCTCAGTCAGGTCTCTTCGTCCTGAACACTCCGCCCCCCCAGGTAGCTGCGTCAAGTCACGTTACTGCGCCCGGTCAGGTAGCTGCCTCAGGTCAGGTTGATGCGCCTTGCTCTTGTCGATCACTCTCTCACCCAACAGTCTTGTGGCACCACCGTCTAGGTCACCCATACCTCCCACGCCTCCGTAGCATGGCCAACCAACGTCTTGTCTTAGGTCTCCCGCGGCTCTTTGAATCGCTCCCTTGCTCGCCTGCGCCGCTGTGCACTCCTTGCGTCGAGGGTCGGCTGCGCGCCGCTCCTCACTCCTCCTCCCTTCCTTCAGCCACCGCTCCCTTCCAGACCCTTCACTTGGACGTCTGGGGCCCAGCCCCTCGTCTTGGACCCGAGTGGGAGTGCTATTTCCTCGTGGTCGTTGACGACTACTTCAGGTACACCACGGTGTTTCCTCTAGCGAAGAAGTCCGAGGTGACTTCTACGCTGATCCGGTGGCTCCTGGACATTGAGGGCACTCGTGGTAGTCACGTCAGTTGTCTCCACTCCGCCGTGGGGTTGAGTTCCGCTCCGACGTACTTGCCAGGTTCTACGGCGAGTAGGACATCACACAGTCCTGGACGCTTCCGGAGTCCCCACAGCAGAATGAGGTTGATGAGCGCCGCATTGGCTTGGTCATAGAGATCGCCCACACCTCCATGATCCATGCCCGTGCGCCCCATTTTCTGTGGCCCTACGCGGTTCGCTACGCCGCCCACCAGCTGAACCTCTGGCCTCGTGCCTCACGACCAGGAGATTCACCGACCATTCTTTGGACCGGGTCCCCTGGTGTTGCGTCGGAGTTTCAAGTCTGGGGCTGCCTTGCGCTTGTCCGCGACACCTCTGCGGATAAGCTCTCGGCTCGAGCCATCCCATGTGTCTTCCTTGGTTTCCGAGTGGACGCTCCTGACTTTACGTTTTACCACCCGCCCCTCCACCGTTTCCTCGACTCCCGTGACGTCTTGTTTGACGAGTCAGTGTCCTACTACGTTCGCTACCCCTGTCGAGGTCTCCCGGTTCCCCCTCTCCCCCTCTTCCTCGCCCCCTCTCCTCCTCCTGCTCCCGCTCCTCCGGTACCCCCGCCCCCCCCTGATCCCGCCCTGTCAGGTGTGTCTCACGCTACCCCTCTACCCTCGGTCGCGCGTCAGGTAGCGTCTCCCTCCCCGCAGTTTTCCTCACAGTCCCCTCAGCAGCCTTCGGCACTTCCGCGATAGGTTACTGTGGACTCAGGGGGTGTTGGAGCTGGAGGTGCTGCCATTGGAGGTACTCGGTCTGGGGGTGCTCGTTCGAGGGGTGCTGGAGCTGGAGGTGCTGGCACTTAAGGTGCTAGTTTTGGGGGTGCTGGAGCTGGAGGTGCTAGCACTGGTGGTGCTAATTCTGGGGGTGCTGGAGCTGGAGGTGTTGGCACTGGTGGTGCTAGTTCTGGGGGTGTTGGAGCTGGAGGTGCTAGAGCTGAAGTTTCTGGCACTGGAGGTGCTAGATCTGAGGCACTACTACTGTGGCGCCCACTGCGCCTCCCCACCGCTACGACATGCGTCTCCAGGCTCTTCGCCGGCTTGAGCGCAAGGAGCAGGAGCGGTTGGAGCAGAAGAGGCAGGAGCTGCAGCTGTCGCTGACTTTGCTGCCACCCGCCGCCTTGACTTTACCACGCGTATAGTTGCTGCTCCGCCTGCCCGTCCTCTGTCCGCCGGGGGTGGGTTTGCTCCTGGCTGTGACGTCATAGAGGACAGGCAGTTTGAGCTGGAGTTCTTGGCAGCCGCTTCTCCCTCTCTCTGTGCCATGTTGCTTCCTCCTGAGGGAGACCCCAACGCCCGTGACATTCCGACTCCTCGCACGTACCGTGAGGCAGTGTTACGGTAATGGGCCTCTCAGTGGAAAGTGGCCATTGACTCAAAGATGGCATCTTGGAGATCCACAGGCATCTACGTCGACGCAGTTCCCCCTCCTAGGGCGAACGTAGTCGACGGCATGTGGATCTTCAATGTGAAGCGGCCGCCTGGATCGCCGCCTGTTTTCAAGGCGCGCTACGTGGCTAGAGGTTTCAGTCAGCGTGAGGGAGTTGACTTCTTTCAGACGTTCGCCCCGACCCCGAAGATGACGACTCTTTGGGTGTTACTTCACGTTGCAGCACAACAAGACTACGAGTTGCACTCCCTTGACTTCTCCACTTTCTTTCTCGAGGGCAGCCTGCACGAGGAGATCTGGTTGCGTCGTCCTCCTGGCTTCACTGGAACTATCCTACCTGGGACCCAGTGGAGCCTGAGACGACCAGTCTACGGTCTCCGCTAGGCGCCCCGTGAGTGGCACGACACGCTGTGCACCACTCTTGCTGCCCTCGGGTTTTGTCCTTCGTCCTCCGACCCGTCGCTGTTCGTTCGTTCTGGGCCCACACCTTTCTTCGTCCTCGTCTACGTCGACGACTTGGTCTTTGCTACAGTAGACAGGGCCGCTCTGGGTGAGGTGAAGTCCAAACCGCAGAAGAGACACACGTGCACTGACTTTGGTGAGCTGCGCCGCTACCTTGGCTTGCAGATCACTAGGGACAGAGCCGCTCGCACCATTACACTCTCACATTCACACATGGTGCAGCAGGTCCTTCAGCGGTTCGGGCTTCAGCACTCCACCACACAGCCCACTCCTCTTGCCGTTGACCACAGACTCACCGGCCCTTTTCCTGACGAGCCCTTTGAGTCTAGTGGTCCCTACGCAGAGCTTCTGGGCTGCCTCATGTACCTGATGACTTGTACTCGTCCGGGCCTCGCCTTTCCTCTCAGCGTCCTCTCCCGCTTTGTTGCGACTGGGAGACACCGTCCTGTTCACTGGACAGCTGCTGTGAGGGTGGCAAAGTACCTAGCGACTACATCAGGCATGGGGCTTGTGCTTGGAGGGAGACAGCCAGTTGTTCCGACTGGGGCATGCGACTATTCCTACGTCGACGACGCGGAGACACAGAGGTCCACTCAGGGGTACTGCTTCAGCTTGGGCACTGGAGCTGTGTCGTGGAGGTCTACTCGGTCGTCGTCTGTGGCTTCGTCCAGTGCAGAGGCAGAGATCTACACTGGTGTCATGGTTGCGCAGAAGCTTTGTTGGTTGGCCTTCTTGCTCGCAGACCTTGGTGAGCGGCCTCGCTCTGCACCGACCTTGTTTGCTGACAACAAGGCCATAATCCTCCTGTGTCGAGAGCCTCGATTGGAGAGCAGAGTGAAGCACATTGACGTGAGGTACTTTCTCCTGCGAGAGTTGCAGCGACGCGGCCAGGCACGCTAGGACTTCGTGGCCTCAGAGGCCAACACTGCAGACATTTTCACCAAGTCCCTAGCGCCTACTGATCACCACAGGTTCTGTCTGCAGTTACGATTTGTTGACACTGGTGCTAGGTTACTTAAGCATTGTTTCTTGTTGCTTGGTCTGCTTGTCCTTGCATCTATATATATTTGTAAACTCTTGAACAGGCCTTGTGCCCGTTTGCTTTTGCTCGAAATGTGTGCTGATCTTGAGATCCACTCGGAGCGTTGCCTTGTTGTTTCTCTTGACTGTTCTTGTGACCCTTTGTTTCTTTTGCTTGTTTTGATGCCCCTCCCCTCACGTAGCCTATGGGGGTGCGTCAAATGTTATACATTATGTTGATAGGCTATAGTGAGTAGGGCAGTAGGGAGTACAACACTTTCTAGGTTTGGCTTTTGTATCTCCCATCTTGCTAGTCACTCATTCCGCTATGCATCACTCTTGAGACAACAATACTATTGCCTTGAATATTATGGTTTCAATATATTTTACCCTGATATTTAAATGTATATATATGGCAATTGATACCTTTTTACCCTGATCTGTTTATTGAGAATGTTTGTTTTTATCTTTCATATTAGCATGAAGATGCGATCCGTTTCTTAACGCGGAATCCCATAGCGGGTTCACCCGACCGCTAGTACTGCCACAAGCCAATCGGCCCTAAAACCCATGATCTGCCATCAGAGGTCATCACGTCTTAGGCACTGACTCAAGCCATGTCACTATCATAATCTACCTATCGCTACTCAAGCGGCTCGCGAAGCGCATTCGCGGCTCCCCTCGTCCTCTCCGCGTACTGCGCTGAACAATCAGTGACCGTCGCGCAGCAGTGTAGTCGCAAATCGTCGCAACTCACTTTCATCCGCTAGTGCCGCCATCCACCGGACTTCCGCGTGTCGCGCCACTGCGCGCCGCCAGCGCGAGCCGCCATGGAGGCGATCGCGACGCCATCTCTGCGCGCCGCCGCGCCGAGAGTCGCGCCCCCGGGCCAATGGCACGGCGGCGGACGGCCGGGGCTGCGTGCGGCCGTGCGGTGCGGCGGTGCTGCCTCGGAACGTCCGCTCGTCAGGTTAGTCCCTCAGCCTCTCGCTCACTCGCTCACTCGCCCACTCGCCCACTCGCTCACTCGCCCACTCGCCCACTCGCTCACTCGCTCACTCGCTCACTCGCTAACTCGCCCACTCCCCCACTCGCCCACTCGCTCACTCGCCCACTCGCCCACTCGCCCACTCGCTCACTCGCTCACTCGCCCACTCGCCCACTCGCCCAATCGCTCAATCGCCCACTCGCCCACTCGCCCACTCACCCACTCTCGCCCACTCGCCCACTCGCCCACTCGCCCACTCGCCCACTCGCTCACTCGCCCACTCGCCCACTCGCCCACTCGCCCACTCGCCCACTCGCCCACTCGCCCACTCGCCCACTCGCCCACTCGCCCACTCGCTCACTCGCCCACTCGCCCACTCGCCCACTCGCTCACTCGCTCACTCGCCCACTCGCCCACTCGCCCACTCGCCCACTCGCCCACTCGCCCAATCGCTCAATCGCCCACTCGCCCACTCGCCCACTCGCCCACTCGCCCACTCTCGCCCACTCGCCCACTCGCCCACTCGCCCACTCGCCCACTCGCTCACTCGCTCACTCGCTCACTCGCCCACTCGCCCACTCGCCCACTCACCCACTCTCGCCCACTCGCCCACTCGCCCACTCGCCCACTCGCCCACTCGCCCACTCGCTCACTCGCTCACTCGCTCACTCGCCCACTCGCCCACTCGCCCACTCGCCCAATCGCCCACTCACCCACTCTCGCCCACTCGCCCACTCGCCCACTCGCCCACTCGCCCACTCGCTCACTCGCCCACTCGCCCACTCGCCCACTCGCCCACTCGCCCACTCGCCCACTCGCCCACTCGCTCAGGCTCTGCTTCTCTCGTGTCTCAGGCGACTCGCCTCTCATCGGCGATAGAAGCGCCACACTCACCCCCCCCACCCGCCCCCCCCCTTCCGGGTTCTCGTTGCAGGAGATTGCCACGTGCCAGACTCCCATTGGTGTGTGCCCCTTCTCCGCAACGCGTTTCATGGGACGCCAACCACCGAATTTTTGGCAGCGGCAGCAGCAGCAGACGACAGGCAGGAAAGGCGCGGGCGGAGGGGAGGGGAAAATACGAGAAAGCGGGGTATGCGAGCTACGGAGAGTGGGACCCGCGCGCGGGGACAGGCGCGGAGGGGGAGGCGGAGGAGGCGGAGGGCGAGGGGGAGGGCGAGATGACCGCGGGAATGGGGGCGGGGGAGGTTGATGACAGGGGGTGGCGGACGGCGGAGGAGGTTCGGCGGGAGGTGGAGGCGCGGAGGCGCGCGGAGGCGGAGGCGGAGGCAGTGCGCGCGGCAGTGGAGGAGTATAGAGACGCGGAGGAGTTCCTTATAACGGATATAAAGGAGTCCGCGAATCCCAACTACCTGGCGTCGCACCAGTCGTACCCCTCCCCCTTCATCTACATCCGCCCCGTCTGCTCGCGCCCCAACGAGGGCGAGCGCTTCCCCCGCGCGCGCAACCTGCTGGTGGGCGAGGCGGACCCGCTGGAGCGCGTGCGCGCGCACATTGCGCGCGCGGAGGGGCGCGAGTACGTGCCTGTGGGCATGGGGGATGGCGGAGAGGGAAGCGGGGACGAGGACGAGGAGGAAGAGTGGGGGGAGGGGGACGAAGCGGAGGAGGAAGATGAGGGAGAGGAGGAGGGGGGGGACGAGGAGGGGGGGTTGGCGCGCAGTGGGGGGGGCGGGCGGTTCTGGGAGGAGGAGGAGGACGAGGCGTGGGAGGCGGAGAGCGCGGCGCTGAGGGGGCTGAGCGGGTGGGCGCGCATGCGAGCAGCGTGGGCGCTGGAGGACCGCGAGAGAGAGGCTGCTGCCGCCACTGCTGTTGCTGGTGCTGCTGCAGGGGAGACGCAGGGGGTCGCAGAGGGGCAGGCTGTGGCGCTAGGGAAGGGGGCTGCGGGGGAAGTGGGCGCGTGGGCGCGGGGGGAGGCGTTTGTGGGGGAGGTGGCGGCGTTGGAGGTGGCGGGCTCAGAGGAGGTGTGGTGGAACTGGCAGAAGAACGAGGGCGAGCAGCAGATCTGGACCGCCTGGCAGAAGGAGGCCGCCACCACCGATGCGGTGCGTGCAGCGTGATGCAGTACGGTGCAGTGCGGTGCTGTGGTGTGGTGTGTTCTGCTGTGAGGTGTCTCTTGTGAGGTGTCTATTTGTGACGAGCGAGGGCGAGCAGCAGATCTGGACCGCCTGACAGATGGAGGTTGCCACCACTGATGCGGTGGGCAGCGGTGGTATGGGATGTGGTGTGGTGGAATGTAGTGTGTGGGATGACATGCCATGAAGAGGCTGCCTCCGCAGATGCTGTGGTGGGTGCAGTGTGATGGGGTGCGGTGCAGTGGTGTAGTGTGTTCTGTTGTGAGGTGTCTCTCGCGAAGTGTCTTTCAAGCGCCTAAAAGAATGTGCGATTCATGCCATGCCACGGCATGGCGGCATTGCAAGTGCGGTGGTGCATGCAGTGATGCACGGAGGGGCCAGCACCATGCCCTCCTGCTTGCACGCGTACTCGCTCCTTCCCCTTCCCTCTTCCCGTTGACCAGGCCATGTCGCCACCAGCAGCAGCAACTCCGTCCGCCCTACTCCGTTCGCCCTGTCCCCATTCCCCCGTTTCTTCTAGCAATGGTGCTAACAGCAGCAGCAGCTTACACCCCATCGTCCGCCCTGCCCCCCCTCTCCTCTCCCCCAACCCCCCACCCCGTTCAGGCGATGGCGCTAGCAGCAGCGGAGGCGGGGCACATACGGCTGCACGGCGACAAGCCCACCACGGCAGAGGCTGTGCTTGCTAGGGTGCGCCGCAAGCCACTTGCCGATGAGAGGTGCGCGCCGTGTGAGAGGGGGGGGAGTTGAGGGGGGGGGGATCATTGGGTAGAATGTGGGACGACATTAGAGTCGACTCACAAGAGGCATTGCGTGCCACGGTGCGCCTCAAGCCACTTGGCGATGAGAGGTGAGGGCGGAGGAGATACGAGGTGAGATGAGGATAGGCGGGGCAGTGGCAGGCGAGATGAGGGTGTGGGGAAGGGAGTCATGGAGATTGTTCCCACGCTGCGCCGTGCACGGAGGAGTGCCGCTGCTGTACCACATGTGCCGCTGCTGTACCACATGTGCCGCTGCTGTACCACATGTGCCGCTGCTGTACCACATGTGCCGCTGCTGTACCACATGTGCCGCTGCTGTACCACATGTGCCGCTGCTGTACCACATGTGCCGCTGCTGTACCACATGTGCCGCTGCTGTACCACATGTGCCGCTGCTGTACCACATGTGCCGCTGCTGTACCACATGTGCCGCTGCTGTACCACATGTGCCGCTGCTGTACCACATGTGCCGCTGCTGTACCACATGTGCCGCTGCTGTACCACATGTGCCGCTGCTGTACCACATGTGCCGCTGCTGTACCACATGTGCCGCTGCTGTACCACATGTGCCGCTGCTGTACCACATGTGCCGCTGCTGTACCACATGTGCCGCTGCTGTACCACATGTGCCGCTGCTGTACCACATGTGCCGCTGCTGTACCACATGTGCCGCTGCTGTACCACATGTGCCGCTGCTGTACCACATGTGCCGCTGCTGTACCACATGTGCCCCCATCTGTTGCCCCCCTCATCGTGCCCTTCCCTCCTTGCGTCGCTGCAAGGCTGGGCAAAGGAGGAGGAGGAGGAGGTGGGGCAGCAGCTGGACGACCTGCCCCCCTCCTGCGCCCCCCATGTGCCCCTCACGTGTCCCCCGTGTGTCCCCGTGTGTCCCCGTGTGCGCCCCTGTGCGCCCCTGTGCGCTCACCCCCCTGTGCGCCCACCTCCCTGTGCGCCCAACCCCCTGTGCGCCCACCCCCCTGTGCGCCCACCGCTTTTGTGTGCTAACCCATGCACCTACCAGGGTAGCCAAGGAGGAGTCACGGCAGCGGCTGCGCGACGGCATACCACCACCAGGACTGGGTGGCGCCATGGCCTCGCCGCACCACACTCCCCTCTGCGCCCACCCGCCCCTTGCGTGCTCCCTCCCTTTCCCCCCTTGTACGCCCACCCCCACTTGGTGCGCGCACCCCACCAGGCTAGCGAAGGAGGAGGAGCTGAGGGAGCGGCTGGGCGACCTGGCATACTACCAGGAGTGGGTGGCGGCATGGCCTCATGACACGTCACTCAAGGCCGTGCGGCGCATGGCGAGGGAGACAGGGCGGCCCATGGAGCACCAGCTGCTCGACATGCTCGCCATGCAGGTGGGAAGGGGTGGGGTGGGGTGGGGTGGGGTGGGTGGGGCGTGCAGGTGACATGCTGCCATTCACTCATGCCCAATACTTGATCCCATCCCATGCAGGTGACATGCTGCCATTCACTCATGCCCAATACTTCATCCCATCCCATGCAGGTGACATGCTGCCATTCACTCATGCCCAATACTTCATCCCATCCCAATGCTTGCTCCATCTGGCTGCCATTCTCTCTCATCACACTTTTCCACTCCACTCCACTCCACTCCACTCCACTCCACTCCACTCCCTTTCTCCTCCGCCTGCTCCTCTCCTTCTCTTCATTCTGAGGGAGCGGCTGGGCGACCATTTTCCATCTCCTCTTCTCACCGCCCTCTCTCCCTCACTGCGCTCTGCTCTCCTCACTGCCCTTTTCTCTCCCTCCCCCACCAGACCCAGCGCGAGTACAACGCCATGAGTGGGAGGGACGGGCGGCTGATTCTTAACCCACCCACCAATTTCCTTCTCGTCTCTCCACATCACCCTCTCCCCGCCAACCACACCAGACCCAGCGCGAGTACAACGCCATGGGTGGGCGGGACGTGAGGTTGATTCGCCACCCACCCACCATTCTTTTACTTTCTACCCCTCTCCCCCCCCTCCCCCCCTCCCCCCCCTCCCCCCCCCCGCCAGACCCAGCGCGAGTACAACGCCATGAGTGGGAGGGACGTGCGGCTGCAGAAGGACCCGCTGGCCATTCGCATGGACAAGAAGCAGTGCAAGCGCGGTGAGCAGCGGTGCAGTGCGGTGAGCTGTGCAAGCGCGGTGAGCAGTGCAAGCGCGGTGAGCAGTGCAAGCGCGGTGAGCAGTGCAAGCGCGGTGAGCAGCGGTGCAGAGCTGTGAGGGCCGGTGAGAGGGAGATGAGTAGCAGATTGGCAGTGAAAGCAACTTGAACGAGAGTCAGGGAGGTGGGGAGAATGGTGAGATGCAGAATGGTGAGATGCAGAATGGTGAGATGCAGAATGGTGAGATGCAGAATGGTGAGATGCAGAAGGGTGAGATGCAGAATGGTGAGATGCAGAATGGTGAGATGCAGAATGGTGAGATGCAGAAGGGTGAGATGCAGAATGGTGAGATGCAGAATGGTGAGATGCAGAATGGTGAGATGCAGAATGGTGAGATGCAGAATGGTGAGATGCAGAATGGTGAGATGCAGAATGGTGAGATGCAGAATGGTGAGATGCAGAAGGATCGCTCCTCTCTTTCCTCCTCCTCCCGCTCTCTCCCCCCTCTCCCTCCTCCTCTCCCGTGCCACGCAGTGTGGGGCGGCGACCCACGGTGAACTACGAGCAGCAGCCCGACCATGTGCTGCACTACTGCGGACCCTCCTCTGTGTGCCCATGCTCTCTCTGTGCCCCTCTACCACCGCCTGTGTGCCCATGCTCTCTCTGTGCCCCTCTACCACCGCCTGTGTGCCCATGCTCTCTCTGTGCCCCTCTACCACCGCCTGTGTGCCCCCCTCCTCAACTACCACATGCAGTGTGGGGCGGCGACCCTGTGTACCCCACGGTGAACTACGAGCAGGCGCCCGACCACGTGGTGGACTACCGCGGCCCCAACTTCCACGAGCCCAGCGAGGACCCCTTCAGCGTCGTGCGCCAGGTCAGCAGCAGATGGGGCTGGGGATGCAGGTGGGGGAAGAGGTGGGAAAGATGAGCAGGTGGACGTGCAGTGCAGTTGGGCCCAGCGAGCGAGGACCGCTTCAGCGTCGTGCGCCAGGTCAGCTGCTCGGTTGGGTGGGGATGCAGGTGCGGTTAGAGGTAGGAAAGATGGGGTTAGGTCTACGGTGCACGTGAGGTAGGAAGGATGGGGTTAGGTCTACGGTGCACGTGAGGTAGGAAAGATGGGGTTAGGTCTACGGTGCACGTGACGTAGGAAAGATGGGGTTAGGTCTACGGTGCACGTGAGCCCAGCGATGGACCCTTGAGCGTCGTGCGCAAGGTGCGGTGCAGGTGGGGTTAGAGGTAGGAGAGATGAAGAGGCGGGAGTGCAAGTGGGCCCAGCCATGACCCCTTCACCGTTCTGCGCCAAGTGCGCTGCACTGGTGTGGGTACAAGTAGCAAAGATGGGTTTAGGGTTACGGTGCACACTACTGTGTGGTGGGTTTAGGGTTACGGTGCACACTACTGTGTGGTGGGTTTAGGGTTACGGTGCACACTACTGTGTGGTGGGTTTAGGGTTACGGTGCACACTACTGTGTGGTGGGTTTAGGGTTACGGTGCACACTACTGTGTGGTGGGTTTAGGGTTACGGTGCACACTACTGTGTGGTGGGTTTAGGGTTACGGTGCACACTACTGTGTGGTGGGTTTAGGGTTACGGTGCACACTACTGTGTGGTGGGTTTAGGGTTACGGTGCACACTACTGTGTGGTGGGTTTAGGGTTACGGTGCACACTACTGTGTGGTGGGTTTAGGGTTACGGTGCACACTACTGTGTGGTGGGTTTAGGGTTACGGTGCACAGTACTGTGTGGTGGGACGCTGTGTGCTCCGGGGGGGGATGCCCTTGTTCTTTCTTTCCCGCCACTGCCGCGTTGATATTCCCTCCTCCCCCTCGTCTCCTGTTTTCGCACCGGATCTTCTCTCTCCCTCGTTACTGTTACTGTCCCTGTCCCTCCCTCTTTCCATCTCCCTATCCCCCTCTCTTCCCATATCACGCCCTGCCATATGTCCCCACCGCACCAGTAGGTGGGGGCCGTTATGACACCTCATCGCTTTCCCTCTCTCTCGCCGACGCACAGTATTGGTGTCTTGCACCCTGTCCTTCCCTCCCACTGGCTCGCCCCGTGGCAGAAAGACAATGTGGTGACGCAGGAGCAGATGGGTTCTTGTTCTATCATTCCAATAATCTCTCCGCGCTCCACTCTCCCCTCTTCCCTGTCACTCTCTTCCAACTCGCCCCACCACAGCAAGGCAGGGTGGTGACGCAGGAGCAGATGGAGGCCATCATGGCGCGCGAGCAGGAGGAGGAGGAGGCGGTGAGTCACACTTCTTGCTGTTGCTCTGCTTCCTCTCAGCTTTGAGTAGAACGAGTGGCATGGAGGGAAGAGGAGCGTGGGAGGAAGAGGAGCATGGGAGGAAGAGGAGCATGGGAGGAAGAGGAGCATGGGAGGAAGAGGAGCATGGGAGGAAGAGGAGCATGGGAGGAAGAGGAGCGTGGGAGGAAGAGGAGCGTGGGAGGAAGAGGAGCATGGGAGGAAGAGGAGCATGGGAGGAAGAGGAGCGTGGGAGGAAGAGGAGCATGGGAGGAAGAGGAGCATGGGAGGAAGAGGAGCGTGGGAGGAAGAGGAGCATGGGAGGAAGAGGAGCATGGGAGGAAGAGGAGCATGGGAGGAAGAGGAGCATGGGAGGAAGAGGAGCATGGGAGGAAGAGGAGCATGGGAGGAAGAGGAGCGTGGGAGGAAGAGGAGCATGGGAGGAAGAGGAGCATGGGAGGAAGAGGAGCATGGGAGGAAGAGGAGCATGGGAGGAAGAGGAGCGTGGGAGGAAGAGGAGCGTGGGAGGAAGAGGAGCATGGGAGGAAGAGGAGCATGGGAGGAAGAGGAGCATGGGAGGAAGAGGAGCGTGGGAGGAAGAGGAGCATGGGAGGAAGAGGAGCATGGGAGGAAGAGGAGCATGGGAGGAAGAGGAGCATGGGAGGAAGAGGAGCATGGGAGGAAGAGGAGCATGGGAGGAAGAGGAGCGTGGGAGGAAGAGGAGCATGGGAGGAAGAGGAGCATGGGAGGAAGAGGAGCATGGGAGGAAGAGGAGCATGGGAGGAAGAGGAGCATGGGAGGAAGAGGAGCATGGGAGGAAGAGGAGCGTGGGAGGAAGAGGAGCGTGGGAGGAAGAGGAGCATGGGAGGAAGAGGAGCATGGGAGGAAGAGGAGCATGGGAGGAAGAGGAGCGTGGGAGGAAGAGGAGCATGGGAGGAAGAGGAGCATGGGAGGAAGAGGAGCGTGGGAGGAAGAGGAGCATGGGAGGAAGAGGAGCATGGGAGGAAGAGGAGCATGGGAGGAAGAGGAGCATGGGAGGAAGAGGAGCGTGGGAGGAAGAGGAGCATGGGAGGAAGAGGAGCATGGGAGGAAGAGGAGCATGGGAGGAAGAGGAGCGTGGGAGGAAGAGGAGCATGGGAGGAAGAGGAGCATGGGAGGAAGAGGAGCATGGGAGGAAGAGGAGCATGGGAGGAAGAGGAGCATGGGAGGAAGAGGAGCATGGGAGGAAGAGGAGCGTGGGAGGAAGAGGAGCATGGGAGGAAGAGGAGCATGGGAGGAAGAGGAGCGTGGGAGGAAGAGGAGCATGGGAGGAAGAGGAGCATGGGAGGAAGAGGAGCATGGGAGGAAGAGGAGCGTGGGAGGAAGAGGAGCATGGGAGGAAGAGGAGCATGGGAGGAAGAGGAGCGTGGGAGGAAGAGGAGCATGGGAGGAAGAGGAGCGTGGGAGGAAGAGGAGCATGGGAGGAAGAGGAGCATGGGAGGAAGAGGAGCATGGGAGGAAGAGGAGCATGGGAGGAAGAGGAGCGTGGGAGGAAGAGGAGCATGGGAGGAAGAGGAGCATGGGAGGAAGAGGAGCATGGGAGGAAGAGGAGCATGGGAGGAAGAGGAGCGTGGGAGGAAGAGGAGCATGGGAGGAAGAGGAGCATGGGAGGAAGAGGAGCATGGGAGGAAGAGGAGCATGGGAGGAAGAGGAGCATGGGAGGAAGAGGAGCATGGGAGGAAGAGGAGCATGGGAGGAAGAGGAGCATGGGAGGAAGAGGAGCGTGGGAGGAAGAGGAGCATGGGAGGAAGAGGAGCGTGGGAGGAAGAGGAGCATGGGAGGAAGAGGAGCGTGGGAGGAAGAGGAGCATGGGAGGAAGAGGAGCGTGGGAGGAAGAGGAGCATGGGAGGAAGAGGAGCATGGGAGGAAGAGGAGCATGGGAGGAAGAGGAGCATGGGAGGAAGAGGAGCATGGGAGGAAGAGGAGCATGGGAGGAAGAGGAGCGTGGGAGGAAGAGGAGCATGGGAGGAAGAGGAGCATGGGAGGAAGAGGAGCATGGGAGGAAGAGGAGCATGGGAGGAAGAGGAGCATGGGAGGAAGAGGAGCATGGGAGGAAGAGGAGCATGGGAGGAAGAGGAGCATGGGAGGAAGAGGAGCATGGGAGGAAGAGGAGCATGGGAGGAAGAGGAGCATGGGAGGAAGAGGAGCATGGGAGGAAGAGGAGCATGGGAGGAAGAGGAGCGTGGGAGGAAGAGGAGCATGGGAGGAAGAGGAGCGTGGGAGGAAGAGGAGCATGGGAGGAAGAGGAGCGTGGGAGGAAGAGGAGCATGGGAGGAAGAGGAGCATGGGAGGAAGAGGAGCATGGGAGGAAGAGGAGCATGGGAGGAAGAGGAGCATGGGAGGAAGAGGAGCATGGGAGGAAGAGGAGCGTGGGAGGAAGAGGAGCATGGGAGGAAGAGGAGCATGGGAGGAAGAGGAGCGTGGGAGGAAGAGGAGCATGGGAGGAAGAGGAGCATGGGAGGAAGAGGAGCATGGGAGGAAGAGGAGCGTGGGAGGAAGAGGAGCATGGGAGGAAGAGGAGCATGGGAGGAAGAGGAGCGTGGGAGGAAGAGGAGCATGGGAGGAAGAGGAGCATGGGAGGAAGAGGAGCATGGGAGGAAGAGGAGCATGGGAGGAAGAGGAGCGTGGGAGGAAGAGGAGCATGGGAGGAAGAGGAGCATGGGAGGAAGAGGAGCATGGGAGGAAGAGGAGCATGGGAGGAAGAGGAGCATGGGAGGAAGAGGAGCGTGGGAGGAAGAGGAGCATGGGAGGAAGAGGAGCATGGGAGGAAGAGGAGCATGGGAGGAAGAGGAGCATGGGAGGAAGAGGAGCATGGGAGGAAGAGGAGCATGGGAGGAAGAGGAGCATGGGAGGAAGAGGAGCATGGGAGGAAGAGGAGCATGGGAGGAAGAGGAGCATGGGAGGAAGAGGAGCGTGGGAGGAAGAGGAGCATGGGAGGAAGAGGAGCGTGGGAGGAAGAGGAGCATGGGAGGAAGAGGAGCATGGGAGGAAGAGGAGCGTGGGAGGAAGAGGAGCATGGGAGGAAGAGGAGCATGGGAGGAAGAGGAGCATGGGAGGAAGAGGAGCATGGGAGGAAGAGGAGCATGGGAGGAAGAGGAGCATGGGAGGAAGAGGAGCGTGGGAGGAAGAGGAGCATGGGAGGAAGAGGAGCATGGGAGGAAGAGGAGCATGGGAGGAAGAGGAGCATGGGAGGAAGAGGAGCATGGGAGGAAGAGGAGCATGGGAGGAAGAGGAGCATGGGAGGAAGAGGAGCGTGGGAGGAAGAGGAGCATGGGAGGAAGAGGAGCATGGGAGGAAGAGGAGCATGGGAGGAAGAGGAGCATGGGAGGAAGAGGAGCATGGGAGGAAGAGGAGCATGGGAGGAAGAGGAGCGTGGGAGGAAGAGGAGCATGGGAGGAAGAGGAGCATGGGAGGAAGAGGAGCGTGGGAGGAAGAGGAGCATGGGAGGAAGAGGAGCATGGGAGGAAGAGGAGCGTGGGAGGAAGAGGAGCATGGGAGGAAGAGGAGCATGGGAGGAAGAGGAGCATGGGAGGAAGAGGAGCATGGGAGGAAGAGGAGCATGGGAGGAAGAGGAGCATGGGAGGAAGAGGAGCGTGGGAGGAAGAGGAGCATGGGAGGAAGAGGAGCATGGGAGGAAGAGGAGCGTGGGAGGAAGAGGAGCATGGGAGGAAGAGGAGCATGGGAGGAAGAGGAGCGTGGGAGGAAGAGGGGCGTGGAAGGACGAGTGTGTGCGGGTATGTTTTGCTCATGCATGTGGCTGTGCACCCCCCTGTGTCTGCCTGCTTTCATCCCACACTTGAGTCGGCCATCTTTCCACCAACCCAGCACCCCTGGTTCCCCTGTTAACTCTTCCCCCCCGGCCCCCGGACCTTCCCGTTTCTACTTGTTCTTGCTTATCCGTCTTGTACGTGCCCCCTGGCACACACCTGGTGTGTGTCGTGTGAGTGGCGGCTCATCATCAGTTCCTGCAAGAGCTGGAGGAGACCGGAGAGGACGCCGTTGATATTGGCGAGGAGGAGGAGGATGAGGAAGAGGAGGAGGAAGAGGAAGAGGAAGAGGACGAGGTAAGCTGATGCGAGGAACGATGTATGCTTTTGCACTGCAAGCTGATGGCGCGTGGATTGCAATGAAGAAAGAAAAACATGAAAACAGGCAATAGTCAGGTGTGGAAAGGGAGGGGAGTGAAGGGTGTGGAAGGAAGCTGAACTGGGGAAATTGGTGTGAAGGGGGTTGGTGCCCGTGGCTTTTAAGAAAAGAAAAAGGTCATGGCTAGTACTGTGTTCCGCTGTTGTTTCCAACCCCCCGTCCTGTCCCAATCCCCCTCCTGTCACTCCATCAGATCAGACTCTCCACATGCGGATTTCTTTCTGTCTCAATCCATCTCACTGTGTCGCCAACCGCGCTTCCCACCCGTCCCGTCCCGTGCCTCCTTCTTTCTCAGATATCGGAGGACGATGATTCGGACAAGGGCCAGCAGGCACAGGCATCATCACACGGGCACGCAGTGCGGGAGGGGCGGGGGAGGCGGCCGGCGGAGATCCTGGAGGAGGATGAGCAGACGGGCATGCAGTGGGTGGCCGTGCCCACCCGCATGGAGGGCACGCCGGGGCGACTTGCTTACGAGGAGGACAGCGAGGGGATGAGTGAGGAGGAGGATGAGAGGGGGGATGCTGCTGCTGGTAGTGCAGGTGGTGGTGCTCCTAGAGGGGGCATCTAACCCTTTTTTATTGTCGGGCAGTTCTGTTTCGTTTTGTGATCCGCTGATAGACTTATGAACGGATTCAGTCGCTTGAAGTAACTTCCAACATGTGCGACTTCCGGTATATCGCACTGAATGCCGAATGGCTTGGAATACGCCTTCTGGACAAGCGAATTCACGAGAGCTGAAATGTGGAACCACAATGTGGCTATGTTGCTTGCAAGTGTGGCCACCATTAGTTACAGCACAGAGTGCCCAGCAATTATTTTTTATCTCCTTGCAAAATGATGACTTTTATATATGGCATTGTATCGAACCAAATCCCATTTCATGCTTTTATTTGAACCCCCAATGGGGGAGGGGTGCGCCTTCCTCGGGGTTAGTGCAATACCGAGGCGACGCTCGGAGGGCCGACCAGCAAGCTGGCCATTGGCACCTGCCCCCAAAACAAATTAATTTAATATCATGTGGACCGATGGTCCACGTATCAGATATTAAACTGATAAGAACAGATACTACACTTGATCTTAGCCAAAAGGCCGAGAAAGGTATACCTCTAATGAGCTAAAAATCGCTTCTTATTGTCAATCTTTGAAGGTGGAGATTTCCTTCTCGTGGGTCCCTTTTCCTGATTTTGTGCCAGGCAGAAGATGGAATGCCACGTGTAACGTCGTCGTTTTGAGCTGAACCTCGCGCTTCATTCCCACCCGATTGCACCTCACTCCCAAGCCAAGGGAGTGGAGCGCAATTTCTCAACTCGCTCAGTCGTGTTCTGCTTCATCCTTCTGAACTCTCCTCGTACCTTACCCCGCGACCCCATCAACCTTCGAATTCCGCACGACCCGCAGTACACTGCGCAGTCGCAGCGTTGCACATCTTCTGCCATTATGGCGTCATTCGGGGCGGTTGAAACTAGAATTAAGAGCTGATTAGGGTTTGGCGGGCAACGTAGCTTATTCCTAGAGCAGTTAGTTGCTCCTCTAGCCGCGTTTCCA
The DNA here is from genome assembly GCA_947471745.1 of Closterium sp. Naga37s-1. Taxonomy (NCBI): domain Eukaryota; kingdom Viridiplantae; phylum Streptophyta; class Zygnematophyceae; order Desmidiales; family Closteriaceae; genus Closterium; species Closterium sp. Naga37s-1. Next base: position 2,039,450 of record CANJKZ010000169.1, on the reverse strand, counting down.
GGGTCTGCTAGGGATTATATCGGGGCCCTTCACTGTTCATCGACACATTACATCCTGTGGGAACGCCGTCCTAATCTTAGATGGCTGCTCGCCAGCGGGATGAAGTTTCTCCATTGGCGAATCTCGCCAACAGCGCCGCCGCCCTGCTTCTTGCTTTCGCCGTGCTGAGTTCGCGAAGAGCGGAGGCGCAGGGCGAGCCGGACTGGCGAGCGGAAACGGCGTCTGTTCTTCAGCAGGTGTCGCAGCAGGCGTTTCTATCCTCCTTCGCCGCCATTTTCAGCAATTTCTGTAAGCACCATGCCCACGTGCCTCTGTAGTTTTTTGCCCGTTCCATGTGCACCGCACCACATTCCAAGCGCGCCGCACCACACGGCACCTCATTCCACGCGCACTGCACCTCATTCCACGCGGACTGCACCGCACTGCACCTCAATCCACGCGCACTTCACGTCATTCCATGTGCACCGCACCGCACCTCACCGAATCGCACCGCACCGAACCACACCTCATTCCACGCGCACCACACCCCACCACATTTTACCGCACCGCACCTCATTCCACCAGCACCGCACTTCACCGCACCTCATTCCACCAGCACCGCACTTCACCGCACCTCATTCCATGCGCACCGCACCGCAGCTGATCCCACGCGCACCGCACCGCACCTCATTCCATGCGCACCACACTGCACAACCACCCCCAACCCCCCTCCTCTCCCCCCCTTTCTCCAAACCCCCCCCCCCCCCCCCCCCCCCCTCTCCCCCCGCCAAACCAATATCCCGTCATGCAGTGCAAGGCGGGCAGCAGCCCATCACAGCGCCCGCCACGCTGCTCGTCCCCAGCAACGTGGGTCACTGGCGCTACCTCGCCCGCTGGACCGCCCTGTCCCCCACGCACCAGCGCCGGTTACTGCGTTACCACATCCTCCCCAGCCGTTACACCGCCCAGCAGCTCCTGGACGCGCCACCCCTCACCCTCTTCCCCACCTTCAACCACCGCCTGCCGCTAAACAAAACGCTTAAGCCGGAAGAAGTGTATTTCCAGTCGGTTCCACCGATGAAATCCGCATCACCGCTAAGTGTGCCGGATGCAGGGCTGCGCACGGGGTGACGTGTGTGCTGGAGCCACCCAACCTGGAGTGTACCACCGTGGCGTGTAACAGCAAGGCTGAGAGCATGGCGCACATGGGATAGGGCCAGAGCAGTTGCATTGCATCCCTGAAATATGCTAAGCCCAATCTTTAGCTTCCTGTTATATCTTCCAACCAAGTGTCCCACTAAGGAGCAACAACGATAGTACGGTATGGACTGTTGGAAACAATCGATCTTAAGCGCCTCTGTCGTGTCGAAACACTAAGGGTACATTCCGCTGTGGACATGTCCCTTAAGAAAGTGTCGCAATCAATTTTCCGCCGAGTCGCGTCCAAACGTCTCGACACTTCATGTCACAAAGAATGAATGTATTGCGACCTGGATATTGTGCGCGATAATCACATGTGCTGCGTCATGATTGGCTCCAACATTCACGATGCACACTTCGAAAAGTTTGGGTGTGGCCATAATGGGCAGACAAAACTGCCACTTCGCACCCAATGTAGCACAGGCCTGCAGAGATGACAGGCGTGGGATTGTCGCGATATTTTAGCGCTCTAAACAACCAATCCCTGCTCGTTTTGTACAATCGTGTGAAAAAATTCGAGCTGTAACTAGATGTCCAGATACAGGCAGATGGGCCTGACATTTGGAACCGCGTGCGATGCAGGGCTCTCGTTATCAGACCAAATTTGTCTGATTTTCTGATTTTCAGACCTTGATTTTGGGTTTCATCTGATTTTCAAGACGAGGATTTTTACTTCGTCTGATCCGTAAGATTACGAATTTTAGTTCATCTGATTTTTCAGAGCAAGCCTTATACTTAGTCTGAAATTTCAGATAGCGGGTTGCAATTCGTCTGATACCGAACCCCCTCCCCCCCCCCCCCCCCCCCCGATCCCTCGCTTCTCTAATAGCTCAGCCCCCCTTTCGATGCCCTCGCTCCTCTTCCAGGCCTAGTCCAGACCTTCTCCCCCTTCCCCCCAGCCTTAGGTCCCCTCCCCAGGTCCCCTCCCCATGCCCCTCGTGAAGTCTCGCAACAGCCCAGCCCCCCCCTTCCTTCTCGCGTCCCTCCACCCAACCTGATCCCTCGTAGCACCTCAATGCCACGTGCACGCCCCTCAACAGCCACAGGCCTGTCAGCTAGCGAGCTGTCAGCGCCGCGCCAGGGGCGCGTTCATTAACAAAAACAAGTGTGATTATGCTAGACAAGGGTGTTAGCTGAATCAGACTATGCAAATTTAATAGTCTGGAAAATCAGACTAAGCTCCAACATTCGTCTGGAAAATCAGACCAGAAAAATATGCCCGTCTGATCGTCAGACAGAACGATTTTTTACTTTGGTGTTTTCAGACAGGCCCAAATCCTAGCAAGAGCCCTGGTGCGATGGCTGGTCCAAGACACGGTTGCTTGCAATTCGCGTGCGACTGTTCCGTGGTTCACGGTATCCAATGATAAATACACGCCAGAACATTCTCACGCGGTCTGGAATCCTGACACCTGGCAGCATATGCTGTATTCACGCGTCACAATCGATTGCGACGCTTTCTTAAGGGACATGTCCACAGCGGAATGTACCCTAAGGCACAAACGAAGCGAAGCATATCGAAGCACCAGCGAGTCAACCCTCGGAGGTTGAAAGTAACTGTTGGAGGTTACGCGAAAGCCAAAGGTCAGCGACCTTTGACCTGACAGAATACAGCGCGACAGCAAGGACACACAACTGACTCGCTACAGAGCAGTTGCCCGAGTCGTCACTGTATCGAACCGCAACAGCAACAGTAGAACAGTTATAACTGTATCCCTTCGTATTCCTTGTACTCTTATATAATCTTGTATCTCCTTGTTTTAATCAATCTACTTTGCCCTCACATACTAGCGCAAGGTGGTTCACAGACTCATCATTAAACGCTTCCGCTATTTCATCAGTCCTACCCAGAGTTCACCCCTGCAAAGATCCTAAGGGCTATTTTATCAGCCCAACATGGTATGAGAGCTATCAGGGGGAATTCAACTATCAAGACACCTACAACATCAACAGGCATGGCTACACAAAAGGAAAGGAGCTCCTCCAGCGGCTCCCAGGGCACTACTCCTACTCCACCTCCTACCTCTGGTCTACAGACAGAGGAGGGTACGGCAACAAGACCCAGGGCAACATCCACCGAAACTCCCGCAAACCAAGCCGCGGGCTTCGACCCAAGTATGATGGAGAAGTTCTTCTCCTTCATGTCTTTCTACGAGCAACACCAGCAATCGGCACCTGCGCAGTCACACAATAGCAACAACAACGGAGCAACTCCCATGAGTCTCGACGGCTCATCATACACACGAGGAAATCAACAGCAGCAGCCTACCTTTGCTCCGTACGAGCGCGGGTCCATTAGCTTTATGCCACACCCGCAGCCTTCACCTGGACAAGAAAAGCAACTGGACGCATTACAAGTTCAGTCGCAGTTCGCGCACGTTCTGAAGATGCAGACGTCAAGACCTTTCGATGGAAAGGATTTCTTCACCTGGTCGTTTGAATTCGAGTTAATGATGGAAGGCGCGCAGATACTTGGCTTCTTCGACGGGTCCCTGCCATACCCAACAAACGGCACACAGTATGAGAAGCAGCAGTACACCTATCAGTCGATGATGGCGTACACGATTCTACTGAGAAACATCACCCCGACTCAACAGCAGAATATACGGTCTTACCGGGGTTACGGCAACTCCGCGGAGCTCGCATACAACCACTTGAAGAGCCTGTATCAAGCAACAGACAGCGTAAATCAAAGTCGGTTGATGGCGCAACTGACAACGGTTGAAATGAAACCAGGCGAGAAAGGAATGGCGTATATCAGCCGATGCCGCGAGTTGCGCGACAAGCTTCTTCGATGCGGAGGGTCGATATCTGAAGACGCCTTCGTGACAGTTATCATTGGCGGCCTCGGTCCTCAATGGCGCGCCACAAAGGCTATTCTCCGAGCCCACGGAAGAATCTTCGAAGCAGCGCTCTGCGCCGAAATCCACGCCGAGCAGCAAGACATGGACCTGCAAGAAGAACGACACAAGAAGAAGACATTAGCACCAGAATTTGCATTTCACACTCAGCGACGCTACAACAACAACAAACAACAACAACAGAAGCCCATACCTCCGTTCTGCCACATCTGCAAGACGTCAGGGCACCCGCGCACGCACTGCACGAATCGACAACAGTCAACGCCTTCACAGCGACAGCTTCGACCTTCAAGCAATCAAGTCGTCTCAACACAAGCAAATCCCACGACCCAGATTAAAGCCTCAACGACCTCAACAGGACAACCTGCACAAGGAGCAAGGAACATCGTCAGTTGCATGGCAAGACTGAGCGACTCCTGCATCACGGGATCACCACCGTACTACTCACCGGACGGACAACTCGACGACACCACACCTCACCGCGATTCACTCCAGCCGAATCCGACATACGCAGCCATCGCCCAAAGCGAACCATCCGGAAAGGACACGTGGTTCTTGGACAGTTGCTGCGGACAACACATGTGTTCTTCAGGACGCTTCGTGCAACGAGAGAACCAACTCCAACGCGAAGTAGTCATCACCGTCGCCAACAACGAAAGCCTACGCACACGACGACAAGGAATCGTTCAACTTCAGTCACGAGAGACAAATGTCATACTACAAATGTCCAAGGTCTTAATCGCAGAAGGCCTCGGCTACAACTTACTCAGCGTTAGCCAACTGATGGCTAAAGGTATCCACCTTGAAGCAGACAGCACCACTCAGGAGTTCAAGCTGTACCACGGGAAGGACGGCCTCTACATAGGAAAGGCGATCCTGAAAAATAACGTCTTCGTTCTTGATTTTGTTCCAGATCTCGGCACAGCAGACAGCGACGGCATCGTCACCTTCACTTCCTGGACCCACCCTCCAGACCTTGATCCATACTTCAGCCCCGGCGGCTTCTGGTATTCACACACCATCCCTGAGACAGAAAGAACAAGGGCGTTAGCAACAATTCAAACAACATCGGCAGCAGCAGAGACAACATCGGCAGCAGCAGAGACAACATCGGCAACAGCAGAGACAACATCGGCAGCAGCAGAAACAACATCGGCAGCAGCAGAGACATCAACGGCAGCAGCAGGAACGTCAACGTCAGTCGCTGGTCCTTCAACGGCACCACTCCTCGTCGACGACACACCACCGACACCTGCGCAACAACTACACCCAGCACCACGAGAAGTTCATCGAAGCGCCAACTTCACCGCCAGCTTCTATTCCAACTCCGATATGTATCGGCGCTCACCCGGACATCGCGCCACCGAAGGAACCTGGCACGCAAGAATGGGACACCCAAGCAACACGGTGTTAAACAACACGATAAGAGCAGGCGTGCTCGATAAAGACTCTCTACTCCTAACTGACGGCAGAGAACTTCAGCGAGCTCGAGGAACATGCTTCACCTGTCCCGAAGCTGACTTACCACATCAACCGTTCGCGTCTCACCACAACCCAAGCGCACCAGCTTACGCGCCACTCGAGAAGGTGTATAGCGACATCTTGTACAACCGCGAGCCTGGCCAAAACGCGTACAACTACACCATCACCTTCATCGACGCCGCCACACGATACGTCTGGCATCTAAACCTTCCGAGCAAAGACATGGCCTTCGAAGCCTTCGTCGTGTGGCTCCCAGTAGCAGAGCGAGAGTCGGGAGTTAAGCTCAAGAGCTTCCAGTCAGACGGGGGAGGAGAATACACCTCACAGAGGTTCAAGCAGTACTTGGCTGAAAGGGGAATCAAGCGGCTCATCTCCCTTCCCTACGCCCATCAACAGCAAGGAGTAGCAGAGAGGATGAACAGGACCCTCCAGAACACCATGCGCAAGCTGCTACGTGGCATGTGTCAAAGTTATTTTATGTAACTGCTTGTGGTTTAGGTGTAGTGTATGTATCTTGTCTTCTGTTTGGTGGTGCACCTCTAGTTTCTTGACTATATGTTGTATCTCTTTGCTATTATTGAACCCCTCTTGTTTGGCCAAACCCTCTCGACCTCCCTCTCGACCTTCCTCTCGCTATCACTCTCGCTATCTCCATGGCTCCTAAGTTCCTAACTCGTTAGCTGTATTTCTGACATGTTATCAGAGTGAGGTTCCACCTAGGACCTCCTTTCATGGGCCCACCAACTCCGCCGTCATACATGGCGGTTTTTTCTGCTGCTGGCGCGGAATTGCCGGGTGGCGCGTTTTCTGCTGCTTTTGCTGAACCCGTCGCGCTGCCCTGCTCGCCGCGCCCTGTCCTGCCCTGCGCCGTTTCGTCGCCTCGCGGCCCCCCCTCCCCCATCGCTCCGCGCCGTTTCGTCGCCCCGCGGCCTCGTCGTCCGCATCCTCGTCGCGAGCGGAACCGTCGCGAGCGGCCATGTCGCCCGCGGCCCCGTCGCCCGCTTCCCGTCACCCCCCTCCCCCCTTCGTTAAGCGCAACATCAGCCGCGCGCACTGCAGCTGCGCGCGTTCGCAGCCGTGCGCAGCTGCGCGCGTGGCGACTGCAGGGCGCACAGCTGCACGAGCAGCTGCACACGAATCTGCAGCCCTCGTGCGCCTCTGCCACGCTGCCCTGCGCGCTGTTACCCCGCCCCCCTTCTTCTCCCTTTCCTTGCTGCACGTGCAGCAGAAGGGGGGGGAGGGGGGAGAGGGTGTTGGGGGTCGGGGGAGTGGCGGTAGGGTTGCCTGCGCTTGTGGGGTGAAGGGTGATGGGGGTGGCGGATAATGGAGGGTGAGGGGGTGGCAGGAGGGGTTTCTGCAGCGCCAGCCGCCCACCACCTCCTCCTCTCTCTCCGTGCCGCACCTGTTGTTGTGTTGGCAAGGGGGGGGGGGGGGAGCTTGGAGGTTAACGGGGTGGTAGAGGGGATCTGCAGCAGCAGCCGCGTCCTCCCCCTTCTCTCCTCTCCGTTTTCCACCCACCACTGTCCTGAGCCGCCCCCTTCCTGAGCCGCCCCTGCTGTGGGGATGAGGTGTTGCTGGGGGGAAGGGGGAAGGTTGGAAGGGGATGGCCGCCGTGAAGTCAGTTGCTCCAGTAGCCAGTGGGCCGGTTGCTCCAGTCGCCAGTGGGCATGTTTCTCCAGTAGCCAGTGAGCCGGTTGCTCCAGTCGCCAGTGAGCATGTTGCTCCAGTAGCCAGTGAGCCGGTTGCTCCAGTCGCCAGTGAGCATGTTGCTCCAGTAGCCAGTGAGCCGGTTGCTCCAGTCGCCAGTGGGCCAGTAGCTTCAGCCGCAGCCTACCACCTCCTCTCCTCTCTCTCCCTCTCTCTCTCCTCCTCCTTGCCTGCCCTCTCCCGTTCTGCTGCGCACTCTGCCTGGTGTACCCCTTCAGGGGGCGATAACTACACTTCTTCCCACAAGCAATTATGGGGGCGCGTCAAAGTTATTTTATGTAACTGCTTGTGGTTTAGGTGTAGTGTATTTATCTTGTCTTCTGTTTGGTGGTGCACCTCTAGTTTCTTGACTATATGTTGTATCTCTTTGCTATTATTGAACCCCTCTTGTTTGGCCAAACCCTCTCGACCTCCCTCTCGACCTTCCTCTCGCTATCACTCTCGCTATCTCCATGGCTCCTAAGTTCCTAACTCGTTAGCTGTATTTCTGACAGCATGCACCTGCCCAACCACCAGTGGCCCGAAGCAATGGACCACGCCGTCATGCTGCACAACTTGCTCTCGTCATCATCTCTCCCGAACAACGCATCACCGCACCTGCTGTGGACAGGAAAGCAGGGCAGCACAAAAATGTTAAGAGTCTTCGGCTGCATGGTACAGTACCGGCCCCCATCTGCACGAGCCGGCCGATTCTCCCAACGCGCACAGTGGGGACTACACCTGGGCATCGAAAAGCATTACAACGCATGGAAAATTTTCGACGTCGAGACAAAAGAGACAGTGGCAGCACGTGACGTCATTTTCTATGAAAACCTCACCCTCCGGTATTACCTTGCCAACTTGCAAGAAGAAAACCCCGATCGCTCCGCTGGTTTTCAAGGCACCCGAGCCTTCGCCTCGGCAGACGACGAAGCTGACTGGGACGAGCAGAACGTGGAAGGAGCCTCGGAAGAAGCCGGACCCCTCCCCTACTGCTCCGTCGACGTGCCAATGGACGACGAAAACCCACGCGAAAGCATCAACGCTGACGCCTATTACCATTTCGCTGACAACGGTTACGTTACACCTGCACAAGTCAACACCGGCGAAGCAGAACGCGTAGGACCTAATTTCGCACCTGATCCAGAAGCGGGAGACGAAGCAGTTTATCCCGAGGACACTTCACTCCCCCGCTACACACAGAGTGGACTCCAAATCCTTGGCCTCGTCACCGCAGTTCACGGCGCAGACATTCCTAAAGAGCCTGCGACGGTTCAACAGGCTCTGGGGGGGGAATATAAGGAAAAATGGCGCGAAGCCATGGACAGAGAGCTAAAGGCGCTGGAGGAACGCAACACCTGGAAGGTCGTCCCTATCGGCGTAGCACGTAACAAAACAGTACTCACCGGGAAATGGGTCTTCCGTGTGTAGACAAAGGCTGACGGCACCATCGACAAGTTTAAAGCTCGCTGAGTCGTACGCGGCTTCGACCAAGAACACGGACGCGACTTCACCGAAACATTCGCTCCGGTCAGTCGACACACTTCACTCCGAATCCTCCTCGCGATCGCCGCCATGAAGAAGAAGAAGCTGCGACAAATCGACGTCGCGAACGCATTCCTCTACGCACCTGTTGACGCAGAAATCTTTGTCGAATTACCACACGGCTCCAACGGTGAGCCCAATCAAGTCTGTCAGCTGCTGAAGTCGCTCTACGGCATCAAGCAAGCTCCGCGGCTATGGCAACAATACCTGCACGCTCGCCTCATTCGCATCGGCTTCAAACAACTACCGCATGATCAGGGCATGTACCGGCTCACGAAGAACACCGACTACATCCTGTTAATCGTCTACGTAGACGATCTACTCTACATCGGCTCGACCGACGGCATCACAACCTGGTTCGAAGGGGAGCTACAGAAGGACCTCACGCTCACGGTTTCATCTACCGTCACACAGTACCTCGGTCTCAACATCCGAGAAGAGGAAGACGTGATCCACCTCAGTGCCGCGAAATACGCAGACACCATCGCCAAGCGCTTCGTACTCACACCGACCGCCATCTCCACACCGTACCGCTACACGACAGGAAGCAGCAAGGGAAGCTCCGCTCTACTTAAGCCCGCCGGCATACGCGACTACCAGAGGAAACTGGGATGCCTTCTTTTCGCAGCTGTCACCTGCCGCCCAGACCTATCGTATTCTGCAAGTCAGCTCGCCACCTACCTCAAGAGACCTGAAGCGGAACATCTAGCAGAACTCGACCGCGCTCTTCACTACCTCGTCAGCACTCCGACGATCGGCCTAACTTACTACAAGAACGCAACTACACCGCCTAAGTTAATCGGCTACGTCGACGCCGATCACGCTGGCGACTCCGACAACAGGCGCTCCCGCACCGGTTACATCTACCGCCTCGAACCTATCGGACCTATCTCATGGCAGTCGAGCAAGCAGGAATTAATCGCCCTCTCGTCAGCTGAAGCAGAATATATTGCACTTTGTTCAGCCACTAAGGAAGGACTTTACCTTCGCGAACTGCTGGAAGAAGCGAAGCTGGCTCAGTTACCCAGCTTCAATCTGTTCTGCGACAACCAGAAGGCAATTCGCATGGACAACAAGAACGGCTTCGCGAACAGGACGAAACACATCGCCCTGCGATATTTCTTCGTGAAGGACGAGATCGAGAAAGGAAGGCTCGAGCTGTCATACTGCCCCACGTCCGAGATGGCAGCTGACTACTTGACCAAGAAGCTCGGAAAGCAGAAGTTCGAATACTGCATGCTGCTTACTGGACAGCAGGGCCCAAATTTCAAGGGTAAAATACCCTTTTTGCCCTGATGGTAGGCCGCTTTTTCCCAGTTACCCTTGCCAAAACAGGGCATCAATTTTTTTACCCTAGAGCAAACAGGCTAAGTTTTGATTTACACCGATAACGATTTCTGTTACCCTGCCGATATCAGGGTGCACTGTATACTTCACCGATACCGAATCCTCTGTAGCGAGGGTTTTCCTTGCGAAGCCGCAAAAGAATTTGTGCACCAGCCAGATTTGAACTCGTGACCTTCCTAAACCTTGCCTAACTTCTGACTAGCTGAGACATATTCAGTTGAATTATAACGTTAAAAAGAGTAATTTTCGATGGAAAACATTTCACCCTTTTAAAATCAGTGTACTGGTTTTTTTAGGCTGTTTTTGGCAGGGTACGAAATATCACCAGCAGCGACACTCCAGAAGCGAAGGGGAGTGTTGGAAACAATCGATCTTAAGCGCCTCTGTCGTGTCGAAACACTAAGGCACAAACGAAGCGAAGCATATCGAAGCACCAGCGAGTCAACCCTCGGAGGTTGAAAGTAACTGTTGGAGGTTACGCGAAAGCCATAGGTCAGCGACCTTTGACCTGACAGAATACAGCGCGACAGCAAGGACACACAACTGACTCGCTACAGAGCAGTTGCCCGAGTCGTCACTGTATCGAACCGCAACAGCAACAGTAGAACAGTTATAACTGTATCCCTTCGTATTCCTTGTACTCTTATATAATCTTGTATCTCCTTGTTTTAATCAATCTACTTTGCCCTCACATACTAGCGCAAGGTGGTTCACAGACTCATCATTAAACGCTTCCGCTATTTCATCAGTCCTACCCAGAGTTCACCCCTGCAAAGATCCTAAGGGCTATTTTATCAGCCCAACATGGACTACGTCATTTTGGTGCTGTATTGTCTACCACCAAATGTACAAGGCAAGTATGCTCCCCTCTAACAAGCATTACCAATCTACAATGGGCCTACAAAAAAAGGCAGCACCTCATTACCATGAACTCACCACGATCATGTATACAGTGTGACAGGTCTCGTTGGCTGTTGCCAATGCCCAGCATGCAGAAACGTGTAAACTATGTACCCTTCCTCCATTGCAACTACGGGGTACTACCCCCCTGACTGTCCTGCCCTATGCACCAGAACAATATTCTATTACTACACCTATTCCCCGCCAATCTGCTGCTGCTGCTGTACAACCTTGCTGCACTGTAATCCCACCAAGCGGCATGCTCTCCTTCTCTTGAGGCATGCCCAGCATGCAGACACTTGTTATTGTAAACTACGGGGTACTACCCCCAACTGTCCTGCCCTAGGCACCTTCTATTACACCTATTCCCCGCCAGTTTGTGGCTGCTGTTGCTGCTGCTGCTGCTGCTGTTGTGCCATGTGTCTCTCGTGCTGCACTGCAATCCCACCTGGCTGCATGCTCTCCCTCTGTTGAAGCACTAGCGCACCGCCCTGCACGCCCCCACCACCCTCGAGAGTCGTCTCCAGCGCCGCCCATCCCCTTCTGCTCCCTGCACCCGTGTCTGAGAACCGCCTTGCAGCCCCGGGCCGCGACGGCCTCACACGCATGCGCCCGGCCTCCCTCTCCCCCACCTCCCTCACCGCGGCGTCTCTCTCCCTCATCCCACCCATGGACTTGGACCTCCCCAGCACCACGCCCGCCCCTGCACCTGCTCGCCTGCCTGCGCCCCACTCGCGCCCCCCCTGCAGCCTGGAGGCCCCTGCAGCTGCCGTGGCTGCAGCTGATGCGGCAGCGGCAGCGATCCCGGCAGCCGAGTCAGCGCCTGGCGTGGGTGGAAAGGCACGCAGAGCAGGTGGCAAGGGATCCGCCCCACGGCGCTGGGAGTGGGCAGGAGATGCGGAGTGGCCTGTGGGCCAGGGAGGCAGGCCGGCACGGGAAGCAGCACCTGAAGCAGCACCAGGTGCCGAGGGCACGCGGTGCATGTGGAGTGGGGGTTGAGGACGGCTGGATGTGTGCTGCAGAGAATGCGACCTGCCTACCGGACCACCACCAGCTGCTGCTGTCCGGCGTGCATATCCAGCAGCCCCCTCGTGCAGGGTGGTGTACTGGTGCCCCCAAGCCCCGGGAGCACGGAGCCCCATGGGGTCACTGCCCGCAGCAGCACTGGAGTCGTGACAGGGTGCTGTGCTGTCATTGCCGTGGCTGGCATGACTGGCGTTGCTGCTGTAGTTGCCTTGAGTGCCATAGTAGGAGGCAGTGGGCAGCACGTGGGGCAGGCTAGCGGCATCAAGGAACACATTCAGCTCGCCGCCCGGAGGCACAGCAGCAGCGGAGAGCGAGAGGTGGTGGGGGAGCGGCTGTGCGCTGTCGCCCTCCTCCATGCCCTCGTCGTCCGTGCCACCCTCTGATAGGCTGAACGACTCGTCACTCGCCACCGACCCCTCCTGCTGGCCAACGAGTTTGACCGTGGGGACACGCGGCACACGAGGCAGAGAGACACACAGGGGCAAAAAAGGAACGGTCAGGTCAGAGCTGTGCTGCAGGTTGCCTTCCTGACAGAGTTCACGGCCAGCAAGTCCTTTCCCCCATGCAGCACTGCTAATCGGCATGTTTTCCACCCACGGCCTGGCACACAATCGGCCTCACTATTCAACCAACCACTTCATCGCACTCTCAATTCTTGAGTGGAAAATGGAGTGTTGAAGTCTACACCAGCGCCACTTCACACGCTCACCTCCTCATCCACTTCACACGCTCACCTCCTCATCCACTTCACACGCTCACCTCCTCATCCACTTCACACGCTCACCTCCTCATCCACTTCACACGCTCACCTCCTCATCGTGCTCGGAGCCTTCCGAGGAGAAGGCAGCATTGGAGCTGACGTCAGCAGCATCCCGCATGTGCTCCTCGTCGTCATCGCTGTCCGACGCCGCCACGTGCTCTGATACCTGTTGCTTGACGAGGGGTGCGGGGGAAAAAGGGGGGGGAGGTGGGTGGTGTGTCCTTGTCGTCGTCGCTGTCTCATGCCGCCATGTGCACTGCCGCCATGTGCTCTGCCGCCATGTGCTCTGATACCTGTACCTTGATGGGAGCGGCGGGGCGGGAAACCTAAAGAACACTTAATAGAATGGTGCCTGCTTGTCCACTCGCTTGCTCCTCAACTGCTGTCTCAATATTGTCGGCACTCTCCGATGGCGCAACGTGCTCTCATACCCGCGGCTCGTGATATCAGGGATGGGGCAGGTGGGGCACACGTACAACACACTCACATGAATGCTGCATGCCTGTCCACTTGCTTGCTCATCGCTGATACTGCCTAACGCTGTCACGTGCTACAATGTCTGTGGCTTGTGCGTCGCATGAAGAGCGGACAGCACGCACACACAGATCGCATGGCAGCACACAGAATGAAGAACAGATACAAGGGCAGCCCCACAAGGCACAGCGGGCGCACCTCTTCCTTCTTCTGCAGCGCATGTGTGCGGGTGGCAGGCGAGCCGTAGAAGCTCGGCATGTGCCCTCCCCCGCTCATCCTCACCCCGTCCATCGCCTTTTCCAGCCGCCCCATCCCCATCCCTCCCATCCACCCCCCAGCCTCTCCCACCGCTCCTCCCGCTGCTGCTGCCGCTCCTCCTCCTCTCGCCCTCCTCTCCCTCTCCCGCTCCGCCAGACCCTCTCCGCCGCTGCTGCTGCCCACGTCAGCGCTGCGAGGGAAGGCCGTGCGGCCGCTGAAGCGCACGTGGATGGGCGCCAGCAGGCTGCCACCGCCCCCACCAGATGCCCCTACAGTGCCACCACCGCCACCAGGTGCGCCTGCACCAGGAGCACCTACCCTGGGCGTGGAGCACGCACTCACCCCCGAGCTCAGCAGCGCACTGGGGGACTCCAGCGAGCATTCTGTGGCCGATGGGGTTTCCGAGAGGTTCAGCAGGGGGATGGCGACAGCTGGGGGAGGTGGCAACTGCCTGTACCCTGCCTGCCAGGGAAGCCCCTGCGATCCAGCTGGAAGCAATGCTGCTGCGGAAGGAAAGCGGTCTCTGGGCCCCCTGGGAGGCACCCCTGAGCTGTAGCCCGGCGCATACCCGTCTGACAGCTCCTCTGGATACATGCACGCCTGAGCTGCGCCTGCTTGCACTGACGGTCCCCACAATAAGGTACTGCCTGTGCTGCCCTCTGACACTCGCAATGCGTGTCGTGGCAGGGAAGGCACTGCTGACAGCGACGACGGGCCGTGGCTTTGACACGCCCCTGCAGCAGGTGGGAAACCATCAGGTGGGAGATCAGGTGCGAGGGGTGAGAGGCGACTGTGGGCAGCAGCACGCGGGTACGGCTCCCCTGCAGCACCCGACTCGCTGCTGTCAGCACCAAAGGCGTACGTGGGGAGGCTGAAGGCGCGCGTGGGCAGACCAGAGAGCAGATCCGGGATTTCAGAGGCAGAGGAGCGCACACTGCCCTCCCTGAGGCTGCCCTCCCTGAGGCTGCCCTCCCTCTGGATGACGTAGAGCATGCCTTTGGAGCCGAGCCCAGATGCGGTGTACTGAGTGTCGTACTCGTGGCGCAGCAGTGGCAGCGTGTTGGAGGCGCGGCTGTACATGCTCTCCCCCGCTGCGCGGTGCCGCAGGCAGGCGAAGACTGTTGCGTGGATGGCCGCCACACTCTTGTCCATGTTCGTGTTGTTCACCTGCAGGGGGGGGGGAGATGGGGGGGGGGGGTAGAGCGGGGGAGGAGGGGAGGGGGAGGGGAGATGCGGGTTGTTGTGGGGGAGCAACAAGTCTAGACGCCCTGGTTGCCATTGTGAGCAGGGAAACGAAGACCATGGCGTGGGTGCCGCCATGTTCGTGTTGTTCACCTGGGGGAGCGGATGGGGGGAGAAAGGGTGGAAGAAGTTGTGGGCAGAGGGGAGGGAGATGGAGAGGGGAGGGAGATGGAGAGGGGAGGGAGATGGAGAGGGGAGGGAGATGGAGAGGGGAGGGAGATGGAGAGGGGAGGGAGATGGAGAGGGGAGGGAGATGGAGAGGGGAGGGGGATGGAGAGGGGAGGGAGATGGAGAGGGGAGGGAGATGGAGAGGGGAGCGAGGGGGTTGTGGGAGAGCAGCAAGTCATGAGGCCCTTGGGCTGTTGAGATGGAGATGGGGAGGGGGTCATGAGGCCCTTGGGCTGTTGACGGCAGGCAGACAGCAGCACAAGGTGATTTGTATAAAGGTGCCGCATCATGTGCTTCGCTGTCTCCGCTGCAATGCGTTGGCCTGCCAGCTGGGCCTTTCTGCACCACCTTTGAGAACTCTCAAAAGGTTCTCATTCCCGTGGCTCCCATTCCCATGCCTCTCATTCCCATGCCTCTCGTTCCCATGCCTCTCATTCCCATGCCTCCCATTCCCATGCCTCTCATTCCCATGCCTCCCATTCCCATGCCTCTCATTCACATGCCTCCCATTCCCATGCCTCTCATTCACATGCCTCCCACTCCCATGCCTCTCATTCCCATGCCTCCCATTCCCATGCCTCTCATTCCCATGCCTCTCATTCCCATGCCTCTCATTCCCATGCCTCTCATTCCCATGCCTCTCATTCCCATGCCTCTCATCACAGCACATCACCGCAGCGTACCTTGGGAATGAGGTGTTACCCACTATGCTATGCCCATGTCTACCTTAGGGATCAGATGCTTGTCAGCGCAGCGCACGAGGTAGTCCTGAATCGCCCGGATGTTGCGCACCGCATGTACTTGGCACCTGAACGTCCACCGTACTGTACCGCGTCTACTTGGCACACACCTTGGGGATAAGATGCTTGTCGGCGCGGCGCACGAGGTAGTCCTGGATGGCGCGGATGTTGCGCATGTAGCGCACGTACTTGTTGCGCCGCGGGTCCAGCGTCATGTACTTGGCGCGCACCGCAAAGCGCTCCATGTGCTTCGCCTCGTTGCCAATGTAAATCACAAACGGGATGATGCTGGGATGCCGCTTCAACAGCTCCATCTGCCATGGGGGGGCATGGGGGATACAGATGGCATGGGGGGTGCAGGTGGGATCGTGGGTGCAGGTGACATGGGGGATGGAGGTGACATGGGGGATGGAGGTGCCACCGTGCCACGCAGAAAAGAAATTGACATGTGCATACTCCAAAAACCGCATGCCAGTCGGCAAAGAAAGCAACAAGTGAGCGCAGATGTGCAGGCAGTGAGGGAGTGCAGGCAGTGAGGGAGTGCAGGCAGTGAGGGAGTGCAGCGTACCACGAATTCGAGGCTGAGGAGCATGCCCTCCACCACAATGGCCGGCTCGTTGACTCGAGTCAAAGGAGCTGTGAGTGAGTGCAGGTGTGCAGGTGTGCAGGTGTGCACGCAATGGGTGGTGGCAAGAGTGTGCAGCTGTGAGGGGGTGCAGTGCAGGCAGTGGTGGACGTACCACGAAGTTGAGGCTGAGGTGAACGCCCTCCACGATGGCGGACTCATGGCAGCGCTCCCACTTGCACAGCAGCTGCTCCACACTGCCTATCACCATCTCACTCTGCGCCTTGTACCCCTGAATCACCATCTCCCTCTCACTCACCCCCTCTCTCTCACTCACACCCTCCCTCCCACTCTCTGCTCCCCCCCCATTCACCGCATCCCTCCCACTCCCCAGGGCTCTCTCTTTCCCGTCGCCGACTCCTTCCCCACTCGTCTCCCTGTCACTACCCAACCCTGTCAGGCTTGTCCGCCCCTCCCAAACCACCTCTCCCATTTCCCTTTCCTCCCTCCCACCCCCACCTCCCCCTGTCATTGCAGCTCCTCCCCCGTGGTTCCCTTCCCCGCCTATTTGCCCTCCCCCCAGCCGACCCCCCTCGTGTGAACCCAATCCTGCCTCGCCTCCCCTCTCACCACCGCCCTCACCCACGCCACCCTGCACCTCTCTCAGCCCCACCTGCCCCCCAACCTCCGCTGCCACCTGTCCCCTCTGCACGCCTCCTTTCCAGATTCTCCGTGTGTCCGTCTGCGGGCCTCTCTCCTCGCCAATCTCTCTGAGCTGCCCCCTCTGCCACCCTCCTTGCGCAGTTGGCTGTGCTGCGGCCTGTGCGCCGCCGTGCTGCCCGGCCAGCTTGCCCGCCTTCTTCCTGGCCTTGGCGTCGGCAACAGCGGCGGGGTCGAGGTGTTCGCCCGCCTGGTACGTGGACGAGTAGAGCAGCGGGTTGGCCTCGCGGCTGCTGAAGCCGCGCATCATGTGGCGCAGCGAGTCTGTCGACACCACTGTCGTGATGCCCAGCCGGGACGCCTGCACCAGGGGGGGGGGGAGAGGGGTATGGGGGGAGTGCAGGACGGTTTGCAAGAAGGTAGAATGGCAGAGCGTGCGCTTGGTCTCCTCGCGGCATCTGAAGCCACGCATCATGTGGCGCAGCGAGTCCGTGGAGACGACTGTTGTGATGCCCAGCCGTGACGCCTTCACCAGGGGGGAGGGGGGAGCATGTGAGGGGGGTGTCTTCCCCGCTGCTACAGCCGCGCCTGGTGCTGTGAGGGAGCTGGTGGACCCGAGAGGCATAGGCGAGGAGGGAGGGATGGCAGGCACGCAGGAAGGAAGAACGAGGGAGAACGGGGAGGCATAGACGGAAGGAAAGAGGGGGGAAAGAGGGAGGAGGAAGGAGGGGAGGATTGACGGAGAAGGCAGGGCAGGGAAGGCAGGTGTGCAGCGTACCAGGAGGGAGGCGAGAGTGGACTTGCCACAGCCGCTGGCGCCACAGAGGAACACCGTCACTGACATCTTCCTCTCACGCACCCTGCATGGCAGCAGCAGCAGCAACAGCAGCAGCAGCAGCAGCAGCAGCAGCAGCAACGACAACACAAACAGCAAGCACACAAAGAGACTCAGCAATGCACCAATAACGACACCGTCACCGATACCTCCCTCTCTCGCACCCTGCACCAAAGCAGCAACAGCAAGCAAGCACGAGACTCAGAAACACGCTAGTAACGGCAAGCAATCTCACAACATGGCCATCACAGATAAAACAAATCATGGTAGTCAGCAGTGCAGCGTAGCAGTGCGGTGCGGTGCGGTGCGGTGCGGTGCACTAACTTGCAGGCGAGGTTGAGGTCGGAGCGCTGGTCGGCGCTGAGGTAGCGGTACTCCGCCAGCGCCTGGCACACCACGTCCAGAAACGTGCTGCGCTTCAAAGACACGCTCACGCCCCTCACTGTGTCGCCACCCGCACTTGATCCCCCCTCTGCTGCTGCTGCCCTGCTTTCTGTCCGCTCGTTATTGTCACGGCCGTTATTGTCACGGCAACTGTGATTATCATGGCTGGCGCCGGTGGCCAGAACGGCGCCGGGTTCTTCTCGGTTTGGCCTGGCCAATCGCTGAATGCCGTCGGATCCGTTTGCCATCCGTGATCGGTGCGCCACGTCCGTCCGATGGCCGGAAACTCGACGGCTGGTGACTTGCTGCAGCAGCATCTGGAAGACGCGCTCGCTGATCTGCGCGTGGTGAGGGAGAGAAACGCGCCGGGGGGAGGGGGGGGAAATAACGATGAGATGCATCTCGCGAGAGAGAGGAATACCAACTTCCAAGGGCATCAAGCGTGGCGGCGAAACGGAAGCAAAACGTCCCGCCACCGGGATACTTGCGAGGCACATGAACGCCTTCTAACCTTTGTGTAAGCCCGCAAGCGTCACTGGAAGAATCAAGAACGTGTTGCTAGTAGGTTTGATCTGAGCGGTGCAGCACAGGGCGGTCTGACCTTGACGGCGTGGCGCGACTTGCACCCCATGAGCTGCAGCGTGCTGGACAGCACCGACTTGGTGTAGCGCACCGGCGCACGCGGCGGGGGAGGACGAAGAGGACGAGCGGCCTTCCCTCTGCCATCATCGGCTGCTGCGGGTTGACTCCGCCCTGCGCGCTCCTCCTCCTGCTCCTCGTCGTCGTCCTCCACGAGGATGTACAGCAGCTTCGCCAGCACGCCCATCGCCAGCGGCTTTGCCACTCGCCGCGATTCTCCGTGTCAGGGAGCGAAGCGAACGATTCTAACTACGCCGTCCGACGTCAATAGTAAGCGGGAGAGGTTGGGCGTGTGCCGCGCAGATTTCGTAAGACGCGCATCGTTCGTGCTAGAACGAACCTTGACGACTTTCAGCTTCTCCGCTAAAAGTCAATTCAGGACGCCAAGGGTTAGTAAATGGCCTAAAGGAAGACTGAAGTGGCACGGCTACGATCACAAGGGAGAGAGCGAGAGAGGGAGGGTCCTACACGTCGGAATGAGGTGCAGCATCGGAGCGAACGAGGTGAAACGCGACTTGGAGCCTCGTGTGTGGAGGCGGTGCATGCTGCTGACGCCTGGCTGTCGCTATGGCTGCTGCAGATGCACCACTAGCACACGGCGAATCCAAGGTGTCATTGCAGTCTGGTAAGGAAGTAATTCAGTGGTGCCTTTTACATGTGTGTGCCCAGCTTTTCCCAGAACCAAACGTTTTGCAAAACTACGAAATGGGTCGCAAGGAGAGTGGGAACCAGGCCTGTCGATTGACGGGCATATGCCCTTAATGCCCTGAAATTCAGGGTTACTTTCGCTCCAGCTCGACTGCATAAAGTGTTAGGATCGCCCTGCACCCGTGTCACCAAGTGCTTCGTTCGACCCTTCCCCGGATGCGTTAAGTGCTCCAACCAGGCCCTCCCCACCCACAAAGTTTTGATTTCCGGTTCTAGGACCCATCCCCCCTTAGAAATTCTGCCTGACCCCCCCACTCCCCCCCCCCCTTTCTCCTTAGGTTGCACGAGAGCGCGCCAAGGGGATTTTTCCCTTAGCGTTTTCTAGCCAATCCCGTGTTTGTGATATCTCTAAGTCAGCTTTGGAGCAGTCGAACTTTCCCTTAGCTAAGATAGTGTAAGTGCAAGCCCGGATATCAAGTTTTCACTTTGGCCTGCGCCCGTGACCGTTAAGGGCGCCAAAACACTCAGCTACGGCCAAAACAGGGTCAGATCGGGAGGAGCTGGGGACTCCAAGTTTGGGCCCCAGGAACTTCGACAGGCCTGGTGGGAACCCGCGGCCATATGCGACGCATGTTTCGTGAGTGTCGTTTGGCTTCGTCAACCAACCCGAAGCACCACTGTTCGTGGTACACCCTCATTCTCACCTTTCTCACCATCGCGCGCACTGTGTACAGTGCGAACAGCTAGCGCGATGGTGCCCCTAACCGTTTCACAGGCAATTGTGAAGTTGGCGACAAACCAGGGTTGAGGTGGCAAAATCAAACAGTGTCCGCGCATTGCAAATGGCAAAATGCTACAGTAACACCAAAATTGCAATTGCAGATGCCCTGTCATTGTGATTTCGGTCGGTTCGTCTCATTCGTTGTCAGACATGCAGTCAACAAGATCGGCCAGCTGGCTGGTATGATTGAGGCGACAAATTGTGCTTGTATGCATTGTGATAAGACCTCCTTTGGTGCGTTGCTGTCAGTCAAAGCGTAGCGGTCAGTCTAACATATGCCAGTCTATCGAGAATGAGGGTGTATACCGTACTTCGATGCTGCTGAGAGCCTACGAGAATGAAATACCTCCATATAGATGAGTCTCGAAGGGTAATGTTATGAGTTGTAAAACAGAGTTGCCCATAATAACGAATAACGAGGATGTGACTCAATGAACTGATCATACAATGAAGGCACGTGCTAATATAGTGACTAGCCTAGCTAGGAGGGAACCTCGGGGATGCGAGGTTGGGTGCAGGTTTGGCGATCGGAAAACCGAAGGCGACGTGGGGCAGCCTCGGAATCGTGAATGTCGACCGAACGTGCGAAGTCCGAAATGTCGGGGTTGTACGCGTAGCAGTCAACCCCGGTAAGGAAAATGAAAAATCCTTACACTACCCCCCCCCTTAAGAAAGGTGGTCAATACCCGCAGCTCGCGTGCGGGCAAGATAATCACCAAGAAGCTGAGATGCTTCAAGCGAGGCGGATGGCACCCAAGTGTCATCTTCACTGGTGCGGTCAGTCCAACGGATTAGAAAGTCCACGTGGCGATCAGATGCATCAATCCAAACACGATGCGCCAAAATTTTCGACGGGTCGAGTGTCGGCTCCGGGACAGGACGAGCTGTCGGGGCGGCATTCTGGCGAGCAATGTCCGTTGTGGCGGGCACGAACTTGCGAAGGAGACTGACATGGAAGGCGTCGTGTACACGCCAGTCGTCGGGTAGCAGCAGCTTCGCGGTGACAGGTGTCACCATCTGGATGATACGAAATGGCCCACAAAATCGTGGCCGTAGTTTCGACGAGCCGGGTAGGCGAAGGTTTTTAGTGTCAACTAGCACTAGTTGCCCAGCCGTCATGGTGATATCCCGTCGCAGGAGGTCCGTGTATTTTCGGGCAGTCGTGTTTGCCTTCCGAATTGCGTCAGCTGCCTTTCGCAGATTTCCTGGAGTTCCGTCACAAAAGTTTGTGACCTCGGGACCGGGTTGTCGAGTGTAGTCGTGGTTGGTACTGTCAAATGTTGAACATTGATATGATAGGCTGTAGTGAGTTGCACTCTAGGGGGTACAGCTTCTAGGGTTGCTCATTTGTACCCCATTCGTTTCCATTCCAAGACATTCCGTTGCTAACCACTCTTGAGATGGTATCACGAGCAGGACCGTTCCTAGCCCGTTCCTAGCCTAGTGTTCACCCTCCGCGCCCTCCGCGCCTAGCTCGCGCCCTCCGCGCCCTCCGCGCTTAGCTCGCACCTCCGCACCCTTTGTGCCTCCGCGCCTAAACCGCGCCACTGCACCCTCCGCGCCTAGCCCGCGCCCTGCCCCTAGCCCGCGCGACGCCCGTAGGCTCTGCCCCAGCCCGTCGCGGCGCCCGTGCGCCCTGCCCCTAGCCAGCGCGTAGCCCGTAGGCGCTGCCCCAGCTCGTCGCGGCGCCCCTGCGCCCTGCCCCTAGCCAGCGCGTAGCCCGGAGGCTCTGCCCCGGCCCGTCGCGACGCCCGTGCGCCCTGCCCCTAGCCCGCGCGTAGCCCGTGCGCCCTGCCCGTTGCCCACGCGCGGCCCGTACGCCCTGCCCCTCGCCCTCCGCGCCTAGCCCGTCGCCCACGCCCCAGCCCTAGACCGTCGCCCACGCCCCAGCCCTTGCCCGTCGCCCATTTCCCACCGTCGCGCCCTCCCCCCGCCCTTTCCCACCGTCAAAACAGCCCTCCCTGCCCATTCCCACCGTCAAACCGCCCTCCCCGCCCATTCCCACCGTCAAAACCGCCCTCCCGCCCATTCCCACCGTCAAAACCGCCCTCCCGCCCGTTCCCACTGTCACAACCGCCCTCCCCGCCCATTTCCACCGTCGCAAACTCCCCACCCGCCCCTCTCTTCCTGTTACCCACCCTTGGCACGCGCCCTAGCCCCACCACCGCCTTGTGCGCGGGGCCCTCCCCAGCTCTACTGATACTGGTCTATCACCCAGCGGCTGGCAGCCGCTCTCTCTCGCCGCCCGCCTAGGTTCGAGCCGTTTAGCCGCTAGTATCGCGCCCCTAGCCGTTGTAGCTGGAGATCCTCCGTTTCACGCCCAACCTAGGTCACTCAGTGCTCCTAGCCTCTCACTCCGCCGTTCTCCCTCCTGGCGCTCCGTAGGTTTCCTCCTCGTTCTTAGCTCAGCCTCCGCCGTGCTCCAGCCGCCTCTAGCATGACATCCGTTATGGAGTCGCGTCGCCCCCGTTTCGACGCGGAGGGACGCCCGATAGAGTTCGGCACCTGGCAGCGCCAGACCACGCGCTTCCTCACCAGCCAGCGACAGGACGGCGCCACTCTGTGGGCCCACGCGTCTGGTGTCCTACCGGCCCCTCCGTCCCCCGCCGCCCTGCCGACCACCCCGGAGCCGACCCCTACGGCCCAGGCGGAGTACGACCGTCGGGTCCTGGCCAGGGACGTGTGGCTCTCGCGTAACGCTGCCGCCGCTCTCACACTGTCGGAGCTTCTCCCCCCGACTGAGGCCGCCCACTTTGACCAGGTGGAGACAGCCAAGGGGGTTTGGGATGCTATGTTGCCCGCTACTCCACCCCCTCCTCTGCCTCCCTCAGTCGCCTCCTCATGCCGTTTGTGTTTCCCGACCTAGGCTCGTTTGCGACTGTTTCCGACCTAGTGACTCACCTCCGCTCGCTTGACGCCGGTTTTCGTGCGGCTTGTACCGACGCACAGCTCCTTGTTGCTCCCCCCCCCCCATGTGGCTCACTGTGCACTGGTTAGTCACCCGCCTCCCTGACCGCCTTGCCACTGCCCGCGACGCGCTTTTTCAGAAGCACCCCACTGAGCTCACTATAGACCTCCTTCAGACTGCTCTCGGGACCATCGAGAGCAGCCTCCTCACCGTTGCCTCCGCCACTGATGCGGTGGCCCCCCGTCTCTTTGCGGGGTGTGCCGCCCCTCAGCTTCCCACTTTCACCTCTACCCGCGCTTCTGCTGCTGTGTCGGTCTCTGAGGACACCGCTGCCGTTTCTGCCGCAGACTGGCAGAAACGGGGCAAGAGTGGCAAGAAGGGCGGGAAGGGGGGAGGTGGGGGCGGTGGAGGCGGCGGTGGAGGTGGCGGTGGAGGTGGGAGCGGCGGTGGTGGCGGAGGCGGCGGCGGCGGTGGCGGTGGTGCACCAGGGGGAGGGGGCCTTGGAGGAGGTGCAGGACAGACAGGCCCACCCACAGGTGGTGGCCCGACCGGTGGGGGCGTTGCCCCCCAGCAGCAGCAGCCACAGCAGCACCAGCCACAGCAGGGACAGCACCAGCAGCAGGGACAGCAGCAGCAGCAGGCACCGCAGCAGTTCCAGCAGTGTGGGCCCCCGCTGCAGTGGGGTCCGCAGCAGCACTGGGGTCCCCCGCCGCAGTGGGGTCCGGGAGGCCCTGGGAGCACCGGCCGCAGCAGCAGCTCTTCCAGCTGGGCCCCTCGCCCCCCTCTCCGTGACGCTGGCCCCTGCACCCACTGGTGCCTCACCGGGCCGGGCAGCCCCTGTCTCTGTGGTCGCGACGACCACTCTGCCGCGCGGTGCTTCCGTCGCCTCGACGACCTCTACCGGGCTCGTTGGGGCCCTTTGGCGGTCACGCCTCGCTGGTCTCGTCTGTTAGCCCGTAAGATTGATGTCTTTGATCTGTCCATGGACGATGCGCATCAGCATGCTTTGTATGTTGATGCTGACTTTAGTGCTGATGGATCAGTGTGCTCGCGTGTTCGTAGTTTAGCCTGCTTGCCTCCTGCTAGTGTAGCCTTGTGCCTGTCTAGCTTAGGTGCTTGTGTTGCTGCTCTAGGTGCTTGTGTAGCGACTGGGTCAGGTGACCCTCCGGCTGAGGCCTCTCTGTCGTTCACGCTGGACTCGGGCGCGTCTCAGTGCTTCTTCCGCGACCACACGACCCTTACGCCACTCCTCACACCTGTGTCGGTGGCTCTGGCTGATCCTACCTCAGGACCAGCCGTTGCGCGTAGCTCCACCACCCTCCCGTGCCCTGTGGTCCCCTCTGGTGTCCTGCGCGGCCTCCACATCCCCTCGTTCACTCGGAACTTGGTGGGTGTTGGATACCTCCAGGACAGGGGGATCACGGTTACCTTCGTGGGGGGTGGGCGGACTGCAGTCTGTACTGACGCTACCACAGGTGCTATTCTGGCCACGTTCACCAGGGAGCCCCGCTCCGGTCTCTACGTTCTCCACACCGAGCGCTCCCCGGTCGCGTCCTCCCCTCAGGTCGTTGCGTCCCCTCCGGCCCAGGTCCCCAGTCCAGTTGCTGTGTCTAGCCAGGTAGTCGTGTCCAGTCCGGTCGCTGTGTCCAGTCCAGTCGCTGCGTCTTGCTCCTGTCGCTCTCTCGCCCACCGCACCGTCCTGTGGCACCACCGTCTTGGCCACCCGTCGATCCCTCGCCTTCGTGGCATGCTCAGTCAGGGACTTATCACAGGTCTCCCACGCACCTTCCCGTCGCTCCCTCTCTCGCTTGCCCCTCCTTGCTCTCCGTGCGTCGCCGGTCGCTTACGCGCCACTCCCCGCTCCTCCTCCCTTCGTCCGGCCACCGCTCCCTTCGAGACTCTCCACTTGGACGTCTGGGGCCCTGCCCCGACGCAGGGGCTGGGAGGGAGCGCTACTTTCTGGTGGTCGTCGACGACTTCTCCAGGTACACCACAGTGTTCCCTCTTTTGAAGAAGTCCGAGGTGACTGCTACGCTGATCAGGTGGCTTCTAGCCACTGAGGGCACTCGTGGTCGTCGAGTCAGTTGTCTCCACTCCGACCGTGGGGGCGAGTTTCGCTCCGGCATTCTCGGCGGATTCTGCGGCGAACAGGGCATCACCCAGTCCTGGACGCTGCCAGAGTCCCCACAGTAGAATGGGGTTGCTGAGCGCCGCATAGGCTTGGTCATGGACATCGCCCGCACGTCCATGATCCATGCCCGTGCGCCCCATTTTCTGTGGCCCCACGCGGTTCGCTACGCCGCACACCAGCTGAACCTCCAGCCGCGTGTCTCGCGGCCCGAGGCTTCACCGACCAGTCTTTGGACTGGTTCCCCTGGTGTCGGGTCGGCCTTTCGAGTCTGGGGCTGCCTTGCGCTTGTTCGCGACACCTCCGCGGACAAGCTCTCGGCACGCGCCGTCCCCTGTGTCTTCCTTGGTTTCCCAGTGGACTCTGCCGACTGGTCCTTTTACCACCCTCCCCTCCACCAGTTCCTAGACTCCCGTGACGTCCGGTTTGACGAGTCCGTGTCCTACTACACCCGGTACCCCTGTCGAGGTCTCCCGGTACCCCCTCCCCCTCTTTTCCTCGCACCCTCTCCTCCTCCTGCTCCCGCTCCTCCGGTACCCCGCCCCCCCCTGGTACTGCCCCGTCTGGTGTGTCCCACGCTACCCCTCTACCCTCGGTCGCGCGTCAGGTAGCGTCTCCCTCCCCGCAGTCCTCCTCACAGTCCCCTCAGCAGCCTTCGGCACTTCCGCGACAGGTTGCTGTGGACCCGGTTGGTGTTGGAGCTGGAGGTGCAGCCGCTGGCGGTGCTCGGTCTGGGGGTGCTCGGTCGCGGGGTGCTGGAGCTGGAGGTGCTGGCGCAGGTGGCGCTAGCTCTGGGGGTGCTGGAGCTGGAGGTGCTGGCGCAGGTGGCGCTAGCTCTGGGGGTGCTGGAGCCGGAGGTGCTGGCAATTGAGGTGCTAGTTCTGGGGGTGCTGGAGTTGGAGGTGCTGGCACTGGTGGTGCTAGTTCTGGGGGTGCTGGAGTTGGAGGTCCTGGCACTGGAGGTGCTGGTTCTGGGGGTGCTGAGTC
The DNA here is from genome assembly GCA_947471745.1 of Closterium sp. Naga37s-1. NCBI lineage: Eukaryota > Viridiplantae > Streptophyta > Zygnematophyceae > Desmidiales > Closteriaceae > Closterium > Closterium sp. Naga37s-1. The sequence continues at coordinate 2,013,247 of CANJKZ010000169.1, read as the reverse complement.
TGAGGACACTGACGCTGGAGACCCTGGTTCTGCGGAGTCCACTCCGCCTCCCCACCGCTACGACACGCGTCTCCAGGCTGCCCGTCGGCGTGAGCGTGAGGAGCAGGAGCGGTTGGAGAGGGAGCGGCAGGAGCTGCGGGTGCTGGACCTTCTGGAGCAGCAGCGGCAGCAGCAGCAGCAGCAGCAGCCGCAGCAACAGCAGCCGCAGCCGCAGCCGCAGCCACAGCAGCAGCAGCCGCAGCCGCCGCCGCAGCAGCAGCAGCCGCAGCCGCCACCGCAGCTTCCTCTGGAGCGGCAGTTGTTCCCACCTGTGAGTGGCCTGTGGGCCCTTGGCCTTTCCTCCTCTCCTCCTGTCCGCTCCCAGTCTCCTCCTGTGTTTGTCGCTCCGTTGCCTCCTCCTGACGACCGTCCGGCGGTCTGGTCTTCTCCTCCTCTTCAGTCTCCTCCTCCTTCTGTCCGTCACGACTTGATCACTCGTTGTCCTCCGCGTGCTCGTCACTCGTCCCCTGTTACTGACCTTCACACAGCCCTCCTTTGTTCGTCTCCTCGTCGCTCTCCTGTGTCCGTTCTCCCGTCTCCTCCTCCGTCCTCTCTCCCTGCCCTCCCCACTCCTATCTCTGACTACTACCGCGCTGTTCGTCCTGTTGCCGCACATGTCCTAGCCACTCTTGTCACCGACTCTCGTTTCCCTCCGTCGTCTGTCTCGGCTCTTACTGCCGCTGTCGCTGAGTTTGCTGCCGCCAGCCGCCTTGACTACGCCACCCGTGTGGTGCCAGCTCCTCCCTACCGTCCTCTGTCCGTCGGGGGTGGGTTTGCCCTTGGCTGTGACGTCCTAGAGGACAGAGAGTCTGAGCTGGAGTACTGGGCAGCCGCTTCTCCCTCTGTGTGTGCCATGCTGCTCTCCCCTGAGGGAGACCCCGACGCCCTTGACATACCGACTCCTCGCACTTACCGCGAGGCAGTGTCAGGGGCGTGGGCCTCTCAGTGGAAAGCGGCTATGGACTCAGAGTTGGCGTCTTGGAGATCCACAGGCACCTACGTCGACGCAGTTCCCCCTCCCAGGGCGAACGTAGTCGATGGCATGTGGCTCTTCAAGGTGAAGCGGCCGCCTGGAGCACCGCCGGTGTTCAAGGCGCGCTACGTGGCTAGGGGCTTTAGTCAGCGTGAGGGAGTTGACTTCTTCCAGACCTTCGCCCCGACCCCGAAGATGACTACTCTTCGGGTGTTACTCCACATAGCAGCGCAGCGAGACTACAAGCTCCACTCCCTCGACTTCTCCACTGCGTTCCTCCAGGGCCGACTGCACGAGGAGATATGGCTGCGCCGTCCTCCTGGCTTCACTGACACCTTCCCACCTGGGACCCAGTGGAGCCTGAGGCGACCAGTCTACGGTCTCCGCCAGTCGCCCCGTGAGTGGCACGACACTCTTCGCTCCACGCTTCGTGACCTTGGGTTGAGCCCGTCCTCCGCCGACCCGTCGCTGTTTGTTCGAGCGGGTTCTACTCCTTTCTTTATCCTTGTCTACGTCGACGACTTGGTGTTTGCTACAGCAGACAGGGCAACCCTGGCTCAGGTGAAGTCCGAACTGCAGAAGAGACACAGTGCACTAACCTGGGTGAGCTGCAGCGTTACCTTGGCTTGCAGATCACCCGGGACAGAGCCGCTCACACCATCACACTGACGCAGTCACACATGGTGCAGCAGGTCCTTCGGCGGTTCGACTTCCAGTTCTCCACCACACAGCCCACTCCTCTTGCTGTTGACCACAGACTCACGGGCCCCTTTCCTGACGAGCCCTTTGAGTCCAGTGGACCCTACGCAGAGCTGGTGGGCTGCCTCATGTACCTGATGACTTGTACTCGACCGGACCTCACCTTTCCCCTCACCATCCTTTCTCGCTTTCTTGCGACTGGGAGACACCGCCCTGTCCACTGGACAGCTGCTGTGAGGGTGGCGAAGTACCTGGCGACTACATCAGGCATGGGGCTTGTGCTTGGAGGGACTCAGCCAGTGGCGTTGACTGGTCACTGTGACTCTTCCTACGCTGACGACGTGGAGACTCAGCGCTCGACTCAGGGTTACTGCTTCAGTCTGGGAGCTCGTGCTGTGTCGTGGAGGTCTACACGGTCGTCGTCTGTGGCTACTTCTAGTGCAGAGGCAGAGATCTACGCGGGTGCCATGGCGGCATAGGAGCTTCGCTGGTTGACCTTCTTGCTCGCCGACCTTGGTGAGCGGCCTCGCTCTGCACCGACCTTGTACGCTGACAACAAGGCCATGATCCTCCTGTATCGAGAGCCTCGACTGGAGAGCAGAGTGAAGCATATTGGCGTGAGGTACTTCCTCCTGCGAGAGCTGCAGCGACGCGGTCAGGCACGCCTGGACTTTGTGGCCTCAGAGGCCAACACTGCAGACGTCTTCACCAAGGCCTTGGCGCTTGGTGACCACCACAGGTTCTGTGTGCAGTTGGGGCTTGTTGAGGTAGGCCCTCGATTGCTGTAGTCCTGTTGCTTGCTCTGCTTGTTGTGCTTTGTAATTATATCCTAGTGAACTCTTGAACTGGCCTTGTGGCCGCTTGCTTGCGCTCGGAATTTGTGTGGTGTCCTTGAGATCCACCCTGAGCTTGCCTTGGTTCTTGCTTTGACTGGTCTTGTGACCGTTTGTTCACCTTGCTTGCTTTGATGCCCCTCACTTAGCCTATGGGGGTGTGTCAAATGTTGAACATTGATATGATAGGCTGTAGTGAGTTGCACTCTAGGGGGTACAGCTTCTAGGGTTGCTCATTTGTACCCCATTCGTTTCCATTCCAAGACATTCCGTTGCTAACCACACTTGAGAGGTACCACCGGGTCCATCCCGTAATTCAAAAAGAACGGGGAGTGATTAGTCGTGCTGGATGGGGCGTTGTTGAACGCGGACTTTAGCATGGTGAGTGGAGTTTCCCAGCGAGCATTGTCGGGGCAGTTCGTGCGGATGAGCTGCTCCATCGGCTGATTGGTCCGCTCGGTCTGGCCGTCGGTTTGCGGGTGGTAGGCCGACGAGAACTGTAGCTTTGTGCTGTATTGCGCCCACGTCTCTTTCCAAAATTTCGAAGTGAACTTCGGGTCCCTGTCGCTGACGATCGCTGAAGGGATGCAGTGTATTTGCACAGTTGTTGAGATGAAGAGGCGTGCAGTTTCTTCGGCTGTGATTGTCGTACGACACGGTGCAAAGTGCGCCATTTTTGTAAGGCGATCGACGACGACGAGCACCGCATCGTTGCCGGACGGACCAGCTGGCAGCCCCGTGACGAAATCCATCGTTACTTGTTGCCACGGTCGCTCGGGTGGCTCGAGGGGTTGCAGCAATCCAGCTGGCCGCTGCCGTGTCGATTGCATGGCCTGGCACACTCTGCATGAGGACACATAACACTGCACGTCGTTAGAGGAATCGGGCCAATAATATTGACGATGCAACAGTTTCTGGGTTTTATCAGACCCGAAATGTTCAGAGAGATTAGAATCGTGGACCTCCTAGATAAGGAGTTCACGCAGCAGTCGGTAAGCGGGAACCCAAATCTGGTCAAATCCGGCTCTTAGGTTATAATTTCCCTTTTGTGTCGCGTGCTGGTGATTTCCAGTCGTGAAGAACGGGTCCGTAGTGTAGCCGTGGGTGAATAGTCCCGTAAGTAGTGGGTTCGAATGGGTGATGAGTACTGCAGCGGATTGAACTGTCGATCGCGTAAGGGCGTCGACGATGTTATTCGCCCCTTTCTTGTACGTGATGCGGTAGGTGAAATGCGACTCCATGTAATCGAGCCACCAAATTTGTCGCGGGCTGAGGTTGGGCTGAGCTCGTAGGTACTGTAGGGACTTGTAGTCCGTGCGAACAGTGACGTCGGCGCCCGTCAGGTAGCAGCGCCATAGTTTGAACGCGTGAATAATGGCAAGCATCTCCTTGTCGTGTATCGGGTAGTTGCGCTCGGCTGCCTGCAACTTGCGTGGTTTGTAGGCGATCGGCTCCAGCCCGTTCCCAAATCTCGGAGGAGTACAGCTCCGATGGCGAAATATGAGGCGTCGGTGATGACTTCGAATGGCTTCGATGGGTCGGCAATGCGCAAAACCGGAGGGGAAACGAGAAAGTTTTTCAGCTCCTGAAAAGTCGCCTCAGCCTCTTCCCCCCATACAAAATTTGTGTCCTTGTGCAGCAGGTCGGTCAGCGGGCCGGTTATCCCCGCCATATTCAGGATAAACCGCCTGACCTAGTTCACGAACCACAGAAAACTCTGAAGTTCTGTGACGTTAGTCGGGGACTTCCCCTCCTGTATGGTCTTGATTATCGCCGGGTCGATTTTAATGCTGTCGCGGGAGATTACATTCCCCAGAAACTCCAACTCCTGCTTAAAAAATGCGCACTTAGATCCCTTAGTGATGAGGCGGTTGTCATGTAGTCGCTTAAACACTGCGTCGAGGTCTCGGAGATGTTGCTCACGTTTCCTGCTAAAAATCAGAATGTCGTCCAAATAGACGATAACGCACTTGTCGAGGAGATATCGGAAAACCATGTTCATGGTCAGTTGAAAAGTCGAAGGCGCATTTGTGAGGCCGAAAGGCACCACTTGGAACTCGTAGCTTCCGTAGCGGGTTCGGAACGCGGTCTTGTGACCGTCGTCGGCGAAGACCCAAATCTGGTGGTAACCGCCACGCAAGTCGATTTTCGAAAAGTAGCGAGCGCCGCGAAGTTGATCGAGGAGGTTGTCGGTGCGTGGGATGGGATAACGAGATTTTATAGTAACCCGGCTGAGCGCGCGATAGTCAAGGCACATGCGAAGCCCGCCGTCCTTCTTCGATGTTTACATGATCGGGGCTGCAAAGGGAGATGTACTGTGTCTGATAAGCCTCTTCTCCAACAGGCCATCAATTTGGCTTCGCAGCTCCTCGAGTTCCGGCTGGGTCAACCGCCACTGTGTACGAACAGTCGGCTGCGCGCCAGGCTCCAGCTGGATTTTGTGGTCCTTTGGGTGCTCGGGTGGCAGCCGAGGTGGCAGGTCGTCAGGGAAGATGTCGGGGTACTGTCGAATCAGCTCCGCTAAATCAGGCGGTACAGCTGCGCACAGCTTCTCGATGTCGTTTCCCTCGGTGTCGGTTGCCAACTCGCGCAAACAGCAAAGAGTTGCGCGCCTTGGTTGAAATTTCGGGCAATAGTGATGGCCTTGACGCACGGGGCTTAGATGTAGTCCGGGGTCCATGCAGGTAATTCTACGAGCCCCTCGTGCTTGTTGATGCTGCACGATCCCGTTGTCCAATCGATGATGGGGTTGTACTTTCGCAGCCAATCACGTCCCAGCAGCACGTCGCAGCCGTCTAGTGTTGTCGCGAGAAACTTCATGCTGAAGCCGAAATCGTCGCCGCATTCGATCCGCACCATCCGTGTTTCTTCCAATATCGCTAGAGGCGTCCCATCCACGAGGCGAGTGTCGATTTCGGGTAGACACCTGTCAAGTTGCAGCTTGCATTTTGTTTGCTGTCGCCAAGTTGAAGGGGCTATGGCTAGCCCCGCCATCGACGAACATTCTTAGATTATTATTTAACACCGTGCCAGCGACCAGCACATGGTGATCCACATGGTTATCCCTGTTATTCGGCCGAGTGCGATCGATTGCATGAATCGGATCCACGACTCGGTGGGGATGTTGGTGTTCGGGCGACGAAGCACGGTCAGCAAGGGGCTCGTTGATTACCGACTCTTCCCATTTCCCTGCTCCTTCCAGTCGTTCCTCTTCGCCGGCGTTTTCTCAGGGCAGTCCCTCATGTAGTGACCTGGCTTCCCACACTAATAACACAACCACGGGAAGGGGCGGTCACGTGCATGGACTCCGTTGATTGTGGCCCGTTGGGTCTGGCCGTGAAAACGGTTTCCCTCCCGGGAACATGCCCTCGCCCACTGCATAAATGCACCTGTAGACTCGGCCAACCGTACAGCTTCCAGGAACGAAGTCGCGCGGCATCAGCGCACCTCGTACTGTATCTCGTATTTCAGGCCGCTGATGTACTTATCCAACCGCTCCGGCTCCGCCATGTCGTCCACTTGGTCGGCGAGTGCCATAAATGACGCAGTGTAGTCTTGAACAGAAGCCAACTACGACCAGGGTCGCAACTTCATGCGAGCTTGCTCCGAGGCGGATACGTGCTCGAAGCGATCTCGTAAGGTTGCGCCCCACTCCTTCCACGTGCGAATCGTGTTCACACCAAATATTGAAGTTGCCACTTGATTAGCCGAAGTCGAGGCCTTGTCTGCCGCACGTGTCACACCTGTCAGGGTCCCCGTGTCCAAGGTTCGGCGCCACCATTCAAGCGCTGGGCCTCGTAGAAGAGAAACCGCGTAATTAATACGCGTGGCATCGTCACTGGTGTTCGCTGCAGTGAAGAAGACTTCAACGCCGAAGAGCCACCCCTTGACTGTAGTGTTCTTGTCCGTAGGATTGATCGGGGGCGGGCTCGCAGGTTTAATTTTGATCGTCGTTATTGCAATTGGCGTCACTGCTGTTTGCTGCCGATCTTCTTCTTCGAAGTCACGTGTGAGCGCGTCCAACGGATTGCTCATGGCTTGACTGTTGCCCTCACCTTCTTCATCGGGCGACTCCTGGCGCGTTTCACCTCGCGCCCGACGTAGCTCGGCGTTTTCTCCACGTATTATTGTCACTTCGGCCATTAATGAATGCATGCCCTCCTGCATTTCTGCCACTTGCGCCATTAACCTATTGACTGCTTCCTGATCCATGAGTCTAGCACTCCGTCTGGTGGGCAAGCGAGTATCCATGGCCTTCAGGCGAGTGGAAAGCAAAAACTATCGGAGCCAAACAGGTTAGAATTAACGAACCTTGCAGCCAACCGTTTTGCAGTCCACTGTACCAGCCAACCCGTGCCACCAAACTACCCTCAAAAAGCAGGGTGAGCTAGGAAAGTAACTCTGATACTAGGTGTTATGAGTTGTAAAACAGAGTTGCGCAGAATAACGAATAACGAGGTTATGACTCAATGATCTGATCATATAATGAAGGCACGTGCTAATATAGTGACTAGCCTAGCTAGGAGGGAACCTCGGGGATGCGAGGTTAGGCGCAGGTTTGGCGATCGGAAAACCGAAGGCGACGCGGGGCAGCCTCGGAGTCGTGAATGTCGACCGAACGTGCGAAGTCCGAAATGTCGGGGTTGTACGCGTAGCAGTTAACCCCGGTAACGAAAAGGAAAGTTCTTTACAGGTAACCCCTACGAATAAGGTTTCCACATATGAACAATTGACGGCGGTAACCCAAATCAGCATAAGACAGTCACCCAAAACTGGTTTGTAAGGAATCTTCATTTTCCTTATCGGGGTTGACTCCTACGCGTACAACCCAACACATTCGGACTTCGCACGTTCGGCCGACACTTACGATTCCGAGGCTGCCTCTCGTCGCTTTCGGTTTTCCCTTCGCCAAACCTGCACCCAACCTCGTATTCCCGAGGTTCCCACCTAGCTAGGATATTCAGTATATTATCATATGCCTTTATTGTATTGTCAGTTCAATTAGTCACACTTTCGTTATCTATTTTACAACTCATAACACCTGGTATCATAACTACTTTCTTAGTTCATCCCGCTTTTCGAAAGTAGTTTAGTAGCACGGGTGTGGCTGGTACAGTGGGCTGCAAGACGCTTGGCTGCAAGGTTTGTTAACTTAGAACCTGCCCGACTTCGATAGTTCTTGCTTTTCACTTGCATGAAGGCAAAGATACCCCTCTGCCACTAGACGAAGCGTGCGAATTATGGACCAGGAGGCGATCAACAACCTGATGCAGCAAGTGGCGGACATGCAGAGGAACATGAAGGCATTAACGACAGAGGTGGAAAAACTACGTGAGGGAAATTCCGAGCTACGCGAGGCGCGAGGTGAAGCGCGTAAAGAGCCGCCCGTTGAAAAAAGCGGGGGCAAGAGTCATTCGGTGAGAAACCCCTTGGACGCGCTCACACTTGACTTCGAAGAAGAAGATAGACACCGAGCGGCAGCGACAACAATTGCAGTAACAACGATCAAGATGCGAGCCCGCCCGCGTTCAATCCTACGGACAAGAAAACTACAGTGAAGGGGTGGCTCTTCGGTGTTGAAGCCTTCTTCACTGTAGCATGTTGACGGGAATAGGGTGTTGGCCCCGCCCTCGCTTGGGCGAAGCCGACGTAGTAGTCGGGTGCGCGGGAGGTGCGGCCGACCATCCGCAGAGGTCGACGCGTGCAGGTCGACAGAGTTGGGCGACCTGCAGAAGACTGATGTGGAGCCGCCGACGACGGGAAGCAGGCGGCATATTTCGACTGGCGTGGTTGACAGGATTCGTCGACCTGCCTTGGGTGTGGTCGACGAAGGAGGTCGTCGACCTGCGCGGAACTGTCGAAGAGATCGTCAACGGTGGGAGTTCGACGGCAGAAGCTGACCCAGCTGGTCGACGGAAGGGTCCGTCGACGGGAGTGGTCTTCGACGGGAGTCGTGGTCGACGAGGGAGGTCGCGACCAGGGCGCCGGGTGGTGGTACCCGGTCGACATAGTTACCTCCTCGACGAGGTTCTGCGGAGGCGCGCGACCGTCGTCGAGGCTGCGATGGCGAAGGCGACCTCGGGCTGGTATCCCGAGGTCAACGTGGAGCTTCAGGCGCAACTGCCGGCACATGGCCGACCTGGCACCTGGCACGTGCTCGACCGTCGCTGCGCACCTGCGAAGTGGGTGCGCACATGCGCTATTGTCACCCGCGGTTGCAGCGCTGGCAGGCCGCTCTGCAGCAGCGTTGGCAAGCCGCCTTGGTGCAGTGTTGGCAAGCGGTCGACTTATTCTGTTGGCAGGTCGCTCTTCTGCAACGCTGACGTGGTGCCTCTACGCGGCGCTGACAGATGTCGACCGTGTTGCGCTGGCGGTCGACTAGCTTGCCTGCTAGGTTGCTAAGCTCCTGATGTAGTCATTCTTGCTGTTGCTTGTTCAACCATTATTTGTTTTGAACTTTCTCTAGTGAAACTCTTGCCCATTTCTCATTGTGAATGCGCAAGTAAAGAGAACGCTAAGGAACGCTACGATCACTCCTAGAAACCCGTGCCTTCCCCCGTAGTCCAGCTCCCGGTGTAGAGTGACTCTTCGCATGGTGCGGTGAGCGTGGACGGCCCCGCAAGGAACCTTCAGATTAGTAGCCGATTGCTCACTTACCTAAGTCGTTCGTAGGCTGGCAGCCGTCTTAGTCGCCATGGTAGGCCAAGAGGCCGGAGCTGGCATAGCGGATAGCCTGCAGGCGAGGGAGGCTGATGCGAGGAGACGCCACGAAGCTGGCGAGTTTGGGCCGGTGTTCCCCTTGGAGGTGGTTCTTCTGGGGATCCGCGTGCAGTGGGCGGCGGAACACCCTCCCTGACCTGTTTCTCCTCGACCGGTGAGCAACGAAGGCGGTGTCTACGAGGAGGTCGACGGCGGTGACCATGTCGGTGTTACAATATGAGAATGAATGACTGACAATGAACATATCAAGAAAGATATATGCAAGGCTAACCCTAACCCTAGCACAACAGAATACACCTAGACTAGAACTAACAAAACTATATAAATATAGTTTGACACACCCCCATAGTCTAGGTGACGGCAGTCCTTGTCAAACTATAATTGTATAGTTTGTATTGTTCTAGTCTAGGTGTATTACATTTGTCCTAGTTTTAGGGTTAGGGCTGACCTATATCTTGCTTATTTGTTCATTTGCTAGTCATTAATTCTCATATTGTAACATGGTATAGAGCGAGGTTCCCCCTAGGCGATTTTTCCCTAGGCGATTTCTCCTTAGGCGATTTTTCACTAGGTGATTTTTCACTCGATAGTCATGGGCCCACCACCCGCGCGCCTCATACTAACGCGCGCCCTGTCATAACGCGCGCCTCGTAGCGCGTCACCCGTCGCCCGTCGTACGTCGACCGTTGCCCGTAGCTCGTCGCGATTTTCCCGCCATCGCCCGTTCGACCCACCCCCCCCCCCCCCCCCCCCCCCCCTCCCCCGTCCTTTTTTTTTCTCGTGCGTGACCGTAGACCGCATGCCCCGCAGCCCACACGTTAGCAGGCCCCGCGGCCTTCAGTAGCGGGCCCCGAGGCCCTTGCTCGACGGCCCCATGGCCTGCGTTTAGCTGGCCCCGCGGCTAAACTGTACGACCGACCAGAAACGACCGCCCCACCCCTTAGCCGCCCGTTGCCGCCCGCTGCCGCCCGTCCCGCCCGCCCAAATCTAAACCTAACGGACGTTTAACCTAAACTGCCGCCCCGATCGCACTCCAACCCTTTCAACCGCCCTCAACCGCTCCAGAAACGCTTGAGACGCATTCAACCGCACCAGAACCGCCTCTCAACCGCACTAGACTACTCCCAGCCATGAGAAACCGCCCTTCACCGCACTAAACCAGTAGCACTAGCAGCAGCCTAGACTGCCACCAGTAGAACCAGCAGCAGCATAGGCTGCCCCCCCCCCCCCCCCCCCCCCCCCCCCCCCCCCTCCCTCCCCCCCCGGCGCACCAGCAGCAGCTTAGGCTGTCCACCAGCAAAACCAGCAGCAGCATAGGCTGCCCCGAGCAGACCCAGCAGCAGCTTAGGCCACTTTCAGTCGCGCCAGCACCAACTTAGGCAGTACTGCCGCCTCGACTGGCCCCTACCCCCGTACTAGCGTGCCATGTCGATGTGGCGACAGCGGCAGCAGCAGCAGTGGCAGCAGCACCGGTGGCCGCAGCAGCAGCAGTGGCGGCGACAGCAGTGGCCGCAGCACCAGCAGTGGCCGCAACACCAGCGGTCGCAGCACCAGTGGCCGCAGCACCAGCAGTGGCCGCAGCAGCAGCAGTGGCCGCAGCAGTAGCAGTGGCCGCGCCAGCAGCAGTGGCCACCGCAGCAGCAGCAGTGGCAGCTGCGGGTTCAGCAGCAGCGCCAGCGCCAGCCTCTACCGCGGGGCCCTGTCGGACCCGGCCAGTACACACACCGGTACGTAGGAGCTGCAGCTGCTATTGAGACTTGTCTTTCCTGTCTTGGTGCATGTGTAGTTTCCAGTCCAGGCGCCTCAGAGGTTCTTTGTGTGGGAGCTGCAGCTACCACTAGTCTAGTGTCAGCCTTTGTCGCTAGCTCGGAGTCGACCTCACCGACTGCACAACTTTCCTTCACCCTAGACTCTGGAGCGTCCAGCTGTTTCTTTTGCGACTGCACCGACCTCACGCCACTGCACATTCCACTCACTGTCGCCTTGGCTGACCCCTCCGTCGGACCTGTAGTTGCCAACAGCACCACCACTCTCCTGTGTCCGGCGGCTCCCTCTGGGTTTCTCACAGGTTACTACAACCCCTGACCCTAGGAACTTGGTGAGTGTCAGTCACCTCCACGACCTCGGAGTTGTCACCACTTTCCTCTGGACGAGCCTGTTGCCTCCTGCATAGACGGTGCCACTGGGGCGCCACTGGCCACTTTTCACAGGGAGCCAGGCTCTGGTCTGTACTCGTTACACACTGGGTCCCACCACACCGGGTCAAGTCAGGTCAGGCCAGGACAGGTAGCTGCTGTGTCGTGCGACTGTCGGTCACTCACCCACCCGTCGGTCCTCTGGCACCACCGTCTAGGTCACCCGTCGTTCCTACGTCTCAGTAGGATGGTACGTCACCGTCTGGTCTCAGGTCTCCCAGAGTCGCTTGCCCTGCTTCCTCGTTCGCCTACGCCGCCGTGCACTCCTTGCGTCGAGGGTCGGCAGTGCGCTGCCCCTCACTCCTCCTCGTTCCCCCCCACCACGGCTCCCTTCCAGACCCTGCACTTGGACGTCTGGGGCCCCTCCCGGTCCTTGGCCCACGTCAGAAGCGCTTCTTCCTGATTGTGGTGGACGACTAATCCCGCTACACCACGGTTTTCCCTTTGCGACGGAAGGCCGACGTGCCTACCGTCCTCGAGCCGTGGCTACTAGCAAGGGGTGGTGCCCAGGGCCTGTGTGGGCTCCGCCTACACTCGGACTGTGGTGGTGAGTTTTCTTCCACTCGCCTGGAGACGTTTTGTCAGGGCCTGGGGATCATCCAGTCTTACACGCTACGGAACTCGCCGCAGCAGAATGGGGTAGCCGAGCGACGCATCGGCCTGGTCATGGAGGTTGCGCGGACCTCCATGTGCCATGCCGGTGCCCCCCAGTTCCTGTGGCCTTAGGCAGTCCGCTACGCCGCGCACCAGCTGAACCTGTGGCCCAGTGACGCACGGCCACGGGTGACGCCAGTCTCCCTCTGGACAGGTTCTCTGGGCGTAGCAGCTGACTTCCGCGTCTGGGGTTCTCTAGCTCACGTTCATGCCCCTGGCGCGAACAAGTTGTCTCCGCGCACTCGTGCCTGCGTCTTTCTTGGCTTCCCTTTGGACGCCTCCGGCTGGGCGTTCTACGACCCGGTCACCTACCAGTTCTTTGCTTCTCGGGACGTCACGTTCGACGACTCTGTCTGTTACTACAGGAGTCGCCCCCACCGAGGTACTGAGGTCTTTTCCCCCCCGCTATTCTTCACCCTTGAGCCCACTCCAGTCGCCCCAGTAGCCCCCCCCCCCCCCCCCCTTCGCGTCCTGCCCCGTCATGTGTGTCGCACGTCACTCCGCAGTCGTCCCCCCCGCAGCGTCCACTCACTGTCGTATCTGGGGGTGCGGGAGGTGCAGTTGCGGGAGGGTGAGGGTACTGGGGCTGCTGGAGCTGGTGGTGTCGGCTCTGGGGGTGCAGGAGGCGTGGGCGTGGAGGTCACTCCCGTGGAGGACACGGCAGCCTCGACTCGGCGGCCTCGCCCCGCGTCACCCCCTGGCTTCCCGTCCGTCCCGCACTTCCCTCCTCGTTCTTCTCTGTGGCCGGTGGCTGCGGAGCATGGGGGTGTTCCTGCAAGAGGTACTGGAGGCACCGGGGGTGTCGATGGTGGAGCTTCTGGTTCTAGGGGTACTGGAGCCGGAAGCACTGGCACTGTGGCGCCTACACCGCGCACTGTACGTTTCCTGACCCGTGAGCAGCGTCTCATCCGGTTGGAGAGAGAGGAGCGGGAGCGGTTTGAGAGGGCACGACAGCAGCAGAAGCAGCAGCAGCAGGAGCAGCAGCAGCAGCAGGAGGAGCAGTCTCAGTCGCAGCATAAGGAGAGGGTAGAGGAGGAGCCACAGCCACTGCAGGAGAGAGTAGAGGCGGAGTCACAGCCGCAGCAGGAGAGAGCAGAGGAGGGGTCACGACTGCAGCAGCATGTGCAGTTACAGCCGCAGCAGGAGAGAGTAGAGGAGGAGTCACGGCTACAGCACCAGGTGCAGTTGCAGTCACAGCAGGAGAGGGTAGAGCAGGAGTCACGACTGCAGCAGCAGGTGCAGTTCCACCCGCAGCAGGAGAGAGTAGAGGAGGAGTCATGGCCGCAGCAGGAGAGGGTAGCGCAAGAGTCCTGGTCGCAGCAGGAGAGGGCAGAGGAGGAGCCACAAGAGCAGCAGAAGGGGCAGGTGTCGTCGCAGCAGACGCCAGAGGAGGCGGAGCAGCAGCGACAGCGCGACCTGCCTGACCCTGCACCTGCACGCTTGGTTCGTGGTCCCCTGCCGTCCCGTCCTGTTCTCCCTGTCAAGTCCCTTTCCTCGTCCCCGTGGACTCGTCGTTCTCCCCTCGGTCGTGCTATGTCTCCAGAGCCCCGTCGGTCCCGGTACCGTGCGGACGGGCCGTTTCACCTTGTTTTCTGCTCTTGTGTTCCACCTCCTCCTGTCCTTCCACAGCCTCCCGAGTCGTCCCTCACTGTGTTTCACGAACCATTGTCCGACTACCTCCGTGCCTCTCGTCCTGTCGTCTCCCGTGTTCTGTCCACGTTGGTCACTCACCCGAGTGCCCCCCAGTTGTCTGTCTCGGCTCTTGTTACCACTTTCGCTTGCATTGCCTCTTCCCACCACCTTGACTACGCCGCTCACCTGGTGAGTGGCACTGCTCGTCCTCCGTCCTCTGGGGGTGCTCCTGTCTTCCCCCTGGAGGTTCTCGAGGACAAGTAGTTGGAGCTTGGTTTCCTTGCGGCCGCTGTACCTCATCTCTGCGCCATGCTGCTTGCCCTTGAGGGGGATCCAGACGCCCTTGACATCCCGATCCCTCGCACTCACGCCGAGGCGGTCTCGGGACCCTGGGCTTCGTACTGGATAGCAGCAGAGGAGGCAGAGATGGCTTCTTATAGGTCCACAAGCACCTACGTCGACGCCGTTCCACCTCCTTGGGCGAACGTCGTCAGTGGCATGTGGCTCTACAAGGTGAAGCAGCCGCCTGGATCACCACCGGTGTTCAAGGCGCGCTATGTAGCGAGAGGCTTCAGTCAGCGAGAGGGGGTAGACTTCTTCCAGACCTTCGCTCCCACCCCGAAGATGACCACTCTTCTGGTGTTGCTGCACATCGCAGCTCAACGCGACTACGAGTTGCACTCGTTGGACTTCTCCACAGCGTTCCTTCAGGGGAGCCTGCACGAGCAGATCTGGCTACGTCGCCCGCCTGGCTTTACTGGCTCTTTCCCTCCTGGGACCCAGTGGCAGCTGCGTCGACCGATCTACGGCCTGCGCCAGGCTCCCTGTGAGTGGTTCGACACACTTTGCATGACTCTTGCAGCGCTTGACTTCTTTCCGTCGTCTGCTGACCCGTCGCTCTTCGTCCGCCGTGGCTCGACGCGGGGAAAGAGCCAGTGGTGCAGCCAGCCACCAGTGGTGGATGTGCATGCCTATGCTGGCCTGGAGTGAAGGGATGGGATGGGATGGGGGGAAAGACGGAGGATGGGGGATGAGGGAAGGGATAAAGGGATACCACCACACATACAGCCATCCAGACAGGCACACGGATGGCGAATACGGAGGCTGTTACTAAAGGCACGGCCAGCCACCACTGGTGGATTATCAGCCACAAAACATGGAGGCTATTATCAAACACATGCCCAGCCACCACTGGTGGATGCGGGAAGGGAGGGAGGGAGGGAGGGAGGGAGGGACCTATAAGATGCCATCTCTGCCTCCTTTTCTGCTATCCAGTACGAAGCCCAGGGTCAAGAGACCGTCTCAGCGTGAGTGCGAGGGATCGGGATGTCAAGGGCGTCTGGGTCCCCCTCAGGGGCCATATTTATTGCTGGCCATTTTTACTTCTTTTCTTTAAAGCCGTGCCAACAACCAGCACCGGGTGATCCACATAATTATCCCCGTTATTCGGTCGGGTGCGATCGATTGCATGAATCGGAACCACGACTCGGTGGCGATGTTGGTGTTCAAGCGACGGAGCACAGTTGGTAAGGGGGGCGTTAATTACTGACTCTTCCCATTTCCCTGCTCCTTCCTGCGTTCCCCTTCCACGGCGTTTTGTCGGGGCAGTCTCTAAATATGTGGCTCAACTGCTCGCACTTATAACACGACCCTCTGAATGGGGGGTTAGGCGCATAGACTCCATTGATCGTGGCCCGCTGGATCTGTCAGCGAAAACGGTTTCCCTCCCGGGAACATGCCCTCGCCCTATGCATCAGCGCATCTGTGGACTCTGCCAATCGTACGGCTTCGATGAAGGTGGTTGGACGGCTGCGGCGCACTTCATACTGTTTCTCATATTTCAAGCCGCTGATGTATTTATCCAACAGTTCTGCCTCTTACATGTCGTCCACTTAGTCGGCGAGAGCCATAAATGACGATGTGTGGTCTTGAACAGAAGCCAGCTGCGACCAGGCAAGCAGCTTCATGCGAGCTTGCTCCGAGGCGGAAACGTGCTCGAGGCGATCCAGTATGGCTGTGCCCCACTCCTTCCATGAGGGAAATGTGGCCACCCCGAATATTGATGATGCCCTACCATTTGCCGAGGTTGAGGTCCCGTCTGCCACATGTATCACACCTGTCGGAGTCCCCGTGTCCAAGGTCAAAATCTGCCGCCGGCTTCCCGTCGGCGGTGGCTCCGCAACAGTCTTATGCAGGTCGACCAACTTTGTCGACCTGCACGCGTCGACCTCTGCTGATGGTCGGCCGCACCTCCCGTGCACCCGACCACTACGTCGGCTTCGCCCAAACGAGGGCGGGGCCAACACCCTATTCCCATCAACACTCCCCTGCCGCGCTCACGCTTGGGCACCCAGCCCATACGGCAGAACTATACGGAGAAAACTCGTCGTTCGCGCGCATCCCACATACAGCACGCCGTCACCGCACCAGCCATGCAGAAGGGCATGACACCTAATGCTGCACGTCGTCATCCCAGCTGCACTTGGCCGATCGCGACGGAGCACCGGTTGAAGGCCGGAAAGTGCAGCGCCTTCGTCAAGAAGTCGGCCGGCTGTTCAGAAGTCGGAATGTACCTCAGCACGAACTTCCTGCGCTTCACCATTTGCTGCAGCCAGGCAAATCGCCGCTCCATGTGCTTGAGGTTGCCCTTCAGGCCCAAGCCTTCGGCAACCGTGATGGCCGACTGGTTGTCCACCCGAAGGACGGTCGGCGTCCCAGCGTTTAGCAGCTGGAACTCTGCAAGGAGGAAGCGAAGTCGAAGAGCCTCCTTGCCGGCTTCAGCCGGCGGCGTACTCTGACTCGGTCAAAGAGAGCGTCGCGCACTTGATGCGCTGGCTCGACCAGGAGATAGCGGCTTCTCCCAGGAAGAACACGTAGCCGCCCGTGCTCGTCCGGTTCTGCTTGTCGCCCGCGTCGTCGGCGTCCACGTAGCCGACCAGACTAAGCGACTTTGTTCCACCGCCAAACTCCAGGGCGGTGTCACGAGTGTCGGCGAGGTAGGCGAGGCAGCGGTCGACCTCACGCCAGTGCTGGTTGCTCCTCACCGTTACGCCGCTACCCAGCTTGCTGCATGCGAAGGCAATGTCCGGCCTCGTCGTCGTCGCCGCAAATTGCAGCGAGCCGACTTTCTGTCGATACTCCTCCTCCTTGCGCTCCTGAGCATCCTCGTTGTCGAACGTCAGCTCGGCGTAAGCGTCGACGGAAATCGGCGTCTTCAGGATTAGCCCGGTCTGCTCCTCGTCGATGAAGCGCCTACGCAGCTTGTCGACGTACGACTACTGGTGTAACAAGAGCTTCTTCCTCGGCCTGTCGCGCACGATCTCCAGCCGAAGATACTGTCAAACTATAATTGTTACGGTTTGTATTTGCTAGTCTAGGTGGTGTACACTTATGTTAGGGGTTGGCTAGGGATGACAAGAGTTTGCTATATCTTCCTTGTCTTTGTCATTTCTAGTCATTCATTATTCCGTTACCTCGTTGACATGGTATAGAGCAGTTCGATTCCCATGGGCCCACCGCCCCGCGCTCGCCCGTTAGTAACGCGTTACCCGTAGTGCCTCGTCACCCCTAAGCGCCAGCCCCCCCCCCCCCCCCCCCCCCCCCCCCCTCCCCCCCCCCCTCCTCCCCCCCCGTCGAATCACGCGCTAGAGAGAGACCCCCGCAGGTCCCCCCACGTCACGTCCTAGGAAGGCCCCCGCGGGTCCCCCCGAATCGCGAGCTAGAAGGCCCCCGCATGCCCCTGAATTGCGAGTTAGAAGGACCCCCGCGGGTCCCCCACGTCGCGACCTAGGAAGGCCCGCGCAGGCCCCCCGAATCGCGATCTAGAAGGATCCCCGCGGGTCCCTCCCCACGTCGCGACCTAGGAAGGCCCCCGCGGGCCCCCGAATCGCGAGCTAGAAGGACCCCCATGGGTCCCCCCACGTCGCGACCTAGAAAGGCCCCCGCGGGCCCCCGAATCGCGCGCGCGTTAAAGGGCGCTCCCCCCCCCCCGTAGCCCGTCGCCCCGCAGGCCTGCCCGTCGCGTCCCTTCCCCGTCGCCTCCCTGTCGCGTCCCTTCCCTGTCGCCTCCCCGTCGCGTCCCCTCTTCGTCGCCTCCCCTTCCCCTACCCGTCGTGTCCCCTCCCCGCCGCCCTGCAATCCGCCAGCTCCGTACGCCAGCCCCGTCGCGCCCCCGTACGCCAGCCCCGTCGCGTCCCCGTTCGCCAGCCCCTTCGCCAGCCCCGTCCGCCAGCCTCGTCGCCAGCCCTGTCCGCCAGCCCCGTCCGCCAGCCCCGTCACGTCCCCTCCTGGTACGCCCTGCAGTCCAACAGCCTCGCCTGCCACCAGCCCTCCAGAACCGCCCAGGACCGTCCAGAATCGCCCAGGACCGTCCAGAACCGCCCAAAACCGCCCAGGACCGTCCAGAACAGTCCAGAACCGCCCAGGACAGTCCAGGACCGCCCGAGACCGCCCAGAACCGCCCAGGACCGCCCAGAACCGTCCAGAACCGTCCAGAACCGCCCAGGACCGTCCAGGACCGACCAGAACCGCCCAGAACCGTCCAAAACCGCCCAGGACCACCTAGAACCGCCCAGAACCGCCCAGAACCGCCCAAAACCGTTCCCCACCGCCAGAACCAGCAGCAGCTTATGTCGGAGAACCTTCCTCCTCTCAGCCTCAGCTCTTCTTCATGCACCTCCTCTTCACCCTGCACCTGCTCTTCACCCTGCACCTGCTCTTCTTCCTGCACCTGTTCTTCTCAGGCCGACTCTCCTGTTTCCTCCTTCTCCCTGTTGCACAGCCTCACTCCCTCTTGAAAGAGCTACGTCCCTCACCCCGTAGGATCCATCTTAGTGGTGTGCTGCAGTGTGCTAGAGCGTGAGACAACAACTTTCACTAGTTCGAGAGAATAACAACGAGAAAGCATCGATGGGTTGGAGGTGAGTGACCTTACCCCACCCCTGGCTGCACATTTCCAAATGTGCGGCTCGGGGTTGGGGTTGATTGGTTTCACATTTCGCCCCTCGGAGTCTTTCCCCCTTTTTATCTCAACCGCTCTTATCCTGTTTCCCCCTTTCTACACCCCCGCTCCTAACAGTAACTTCGCTACATGCTACACGTATTACTTATATTCTTATTCCTATCTAGTCTTCCTATGGTCTTAGTATGAAGCCCACACTATACCATCATTCTACTGTTATTGCATATGCATTAAGTGCATATGCGGTGACAGCTGTCGGAGAACCTTCCTCCTCTCAGCCTCTGCTCTTCTTCATGCACCTCCTCTTCACCCTGCACCTGCTCTTCACCCTGCACCTGCTCTTCTTCCTGCACCTGTTCTTCTCAGGCCGACTCTCCTGTTTCCTCCTTCTCCCTGTTGCACAGCCTCACTTACCCACTGCCCCCTCCTGTGCTCGTGCTCTAGCTGCCTGAGCTCGAGTCACAGGACCCGCTTGGTGAGGCTTTCTCCCCCTCACCATGGCCGTGTTGCTCTGGTGCTCCTTCAGGAGTGCCCCTGTGTCATTTTCCAGAACCAACACCCCTGAGGGACGGACCTCCTTCACCCTCCACCTCTCCGCGCCCACCCCAACATCCGGCGTATCTTGCTTTGCCCGCTTCAGGTACACTTCCTGCCCCTGACTCACTCCCTGCCTGGGTCTGCCCCCCGCCCCTTGCTGGTGCCTCTGCTCATATCTCCGAGCATCCCGCAGCTGAGCGGTGTGGAGATTCTCCAATGCCGCTGGCATCATCACTCGTAGGTATCTTGCCCTGGCCTCGGACAACGCCACCCAGTTCTCTATCGTCCCTGCAGACACAGTGTCTGTGAGGACCCGGGCTGCTCCCACCGGCAGCAGCGGCTCACACCCATATAGGAGACTATAAGGGGAGTGATCTCTCAGCGCCGCCTGCTTCCCAAATCTGTACCCTGCTGCTATCCAATGCAGCTCCACGTCCCAGTCCCGCTTCCTCTTTTCCCCGTACGCTCGCAGTTCTCCGCTTCAAGGTCTGCACTAGTCGCTCAGTCAGCCCATCGCTCTGTGGGTGGTAGCGCGAAGTGCGCCTGTGGGTGATCCCAGTCTCCTCCAGCAGCCCCTTAAACTCCCCCTGGAACTCTGTCCCTTGATCCGTTAGGACCTCTGCACATGCCCCGAACCTGCACAACACTTGTTCCTTGAACGCTGCTGCCACGTGTCTGGAGCTCTTGCTCGGGATCGCTCTCACCTCCAGCCACTTGCTCACATGCTCGACCATGAGAACTATGTACTGCTTCCCCCCACGGCTCAGTGGCAGCTCCCCCGCCAGATCTAAGGACCATCGGAAGCCGAGGCCTCGGATGGGCAGCGACTGCAACTCCGCCTTGGCCTGGGTGAGGTTTGCCCTGCTCCTTTGGCATGCCTCACAGCCCTCCACCCATCCCTTTACTTGCCTCCGCATCCCCTCCCACCACCACCCTGTCTTCAACAGCTGCACTGTCCTCTCGTGCCTAAAGTGCCCTAACTTGGTGTGTACCTCCTTAATCACTGCTTCTCTCTCGCTTGGGGCCGGCACCAGCTTCCATCCGTCCTCTGTCTGCACCTGCAACTGCTGCTGGTACCACCTGTAGTGCTGGCCCCTTGCCCTCACTCGTGCCGGCAGCTCTTCGTCCTCTCCTGTCTCTCCCTTTACCCATCGCATGGCCGGTCCGTCCTCCCAAATATCTGCTGGCCCCCTCCCCTCCTTGGCCCCGTTCTGCTCCACTAATCTGGCCAGCATTGTCAAGGTCACAGTGGGCTCGAGCGGCGGCGGGTTCCGAGAGAGGCCATCCACGTGTTGCAGTGTTTTTCCTGGCCTATGCCTGATCTTGAAGTCATACTCCTGCAGCTTCATCGCCCATCTTGCATTCCTGCCCCTCAGTCCCGGGGTTGTCATCAGCCACGTCAGGGGCTGGTGGTCTGTCACCAAGGTGAATTCCCTCCCCTGCAGGTACACCCTGAAATGTCCTACTGCCCATACGGCCGCCAACCCTTCTCCGATGTAGGAGCTGTACTGTGCCTCTGCCGAGTTGCAGCTTCTGCTCGCATATGCCACTACCTTCTCCTCTCCTTCCACCTCCTGGCAGAGAATTCCCCCCATCCCTTGGCTGCTCCAGTCGGTGTAGAGCGTGAACGGCTGATCAGCGGCGGGCAGCTTGAGTACCGTTGCGGTCTTCACTGCAGCCATCAGGTCCTGCAGTGCCCCCTTCTGTGCTTCTCCCCACTCCCACGCCTTGTCCTCCCGCAATAGCCCATTCAACACCGCCGCTCTCTTGCTGAAGTTGGGCACAAACCGCCTGTAGTAGCTCAAGAAGCCCAGCACTGCTCTCAGCCCTGACTTGTCATTCGCCTCCCTCAGTCTGTCCAGCACTTCCACCTTGGCCTGTTGGATCCCTATCTGTCCCCCTTTCACCTCATACCCCAGGTACTGCACTGTCTGTTCCCCCCATCTGCACTTCTTCGGGTGGCAGGTGAGTCCTGCCGCTTCAATCGCCGCCAGGGTCTTCTCCACATCCTGCAGGTGCTGCTGCTCTGTACCATCATTCTACTGTTATTGCATATGCATTAAGTGCATATGCGGTGACACTTAGTCTGCCCCCAGCACCAGCAGTGGCTTAGGCTGCCGCCAGAACCAGCAGCAGCATAGGCTGCCCCCAGCAGAACCAGTAGCAGCATAGACTCCCCCCCGAGCAGAACCAGCAGCAGCATAGGCTGCCCCCAGCAGAACCAGCAGCAGCATTGGCTGCCCCCAGCAGCAACAGCAGCAGCATAGGCTGCCCCCAGTAGATCCAGCAGCAGCATAGGCTGTAGCCAGCAACCGCTCCTAGCCGCTCCCCACCGCGCTCGGCCGTCTCTAGCGCCTACCATGGCGTGTGCTAGAGTTCTGCAGCAGCAGCAGAGTCAGCCGCAGCGACAGCAGCTACATCACTCCCGGCAGTGGGGACCTGAGGGTCCTAGGAGTACCGGCCGCAGCAGCGGCTCAGCCACTAGTGGGCGTGACGTTGGTCCCTGCGGGTACCAGATCCTGACTGGCCCGGGTGCTGGCACCACCTGCTGGAGTCCTGACCACTCTGCGTCCCGCTGCTACCGTCGCCTCGACGACCTCCACCGTCAGCATTTTGGTCCTGACGCTATTACACCGCACAGGCCCTCGCGTCTTCGCCAGCGCACTGCTGCACCAGTTGAGTCTCACCGACCTGGTCTAGGACCGTTCCCGGCTGCACGAGTAGAGACCTGTGTTTCCAGTCTTGGTGCGTGTGTTAATTCCAGTCCGGGCCCCTCTGGGCGTCTTTGTGTAGGAGCTGCAGCTACCACTAGTCTAGCACCAGCCTTTGTCGCTGGCTCGGGTGCGACCTCACAGACTGCACAGATTTCCTTCACCCTAGACTCTGGAGCGTCCAGCTCTTTCTTTCGCGACTGTACGGACCTCACACCACTTCGCACTCCAGTCACTGTCGCCTTGGCTGACCCCAACTTGAGACCTGTAGTTGCCCACAGCACCACCACTCTCCCGTGTCCAGCGGCTCCCTCTGGGTTTCTCACAAGTTACTACACCCCCTCTTTCTCCAGGAACCTGGTGGGTGTCAGTCACCTTCACGACCTAGGTGTTGTCACTACTTTCCCACTGGACGAGCATGTTGCCTCCTACACAGTCGGTGCCACTGGGGCGCCTCTGGCCACTTTCCACAGAGAGCCGGTCTCTAGTCTCTACTCACTACACACTAGGTCCCACCACACAAGGTCAGGTCAGGTCAGGTCAGGTCAGGTCAGGTCAGGTCAGGTAGCTGCTGTGTCGTGCGAATGCCGGTCACTCACCCACCCGTCGGTCCTCTGGCACCACCATCTAGGTCACCCGTCGTTCCCACGTCTCAGCAGGATGGCACGTTACCATCTGGTCTCAGGTCTCCCAGAGTCGCTTGCACCGCTTCCCCGCTCGCCTGCGCCGCCGCGCACTCCTTGCGTCGAGGGTCCACAGCGTGCTGCCCCTCACTCCTCCTCGTTCCCCCCCAGCACAGCTCCCTTCCAGACCCTGCACTTGGACGTCTGGGGCCCCTCCCCGGTCCTTGGCTCACGTCAGGAGCGCTACTTCCTGATTGTGCTGGACGACTACTCCCGCTACACCACGGTTTTCCCTTTGCGACGGAAGGCCGACGTGCCTACCGTCCTCGAGCCGTGGCTACTAGCGAGGGGTGACGCCCAGGGCCTTTGTGGGCTCCGCCTACACTCGGACCGTGGTGGTGAGTTTTCTTCCACTCGCCTGGAGACGTTCTGTCAGGGTCGGGGGATCATCCAGTCTTACACGCTACCAGCCTCGCCGCAGCAGAACGGGGTAGCCGAGCGACGCATCGGCCTGGTCATGGAGGTTGCCCGGACCTCCATGTGCCATGCCGGTGCCCCCCAGTTCCTGTGGCCTCAGGCAGTCCGCTACACCGCGCACCAGCTGAACCTGTGGCCCAGTGACGCACGGCCACGGGTGACGCCGGTCTCCCTTTGGACAGGTTCTCCGGCTGTAGCAGCTGACTTCTGCGTCTGGGGTTGTGTGGCTCACGTTCGCGCCCCTGGCGCGAACAAGTTGTCTCCGCGCACTCGTGCCTGAGTCTTTCTTGGCTTCCCTTTGGACACTGCCGGCCGGGTGTTCTACGACCCACTCACCTACGAGTTCTTCAGTTCCCAGGACGTCACGTTTGACGAGTTTGTCTGTTACTACAGGAGTCGCCCTCACCGAGGTACTGAGGACTTTTCCCCCCCGCTGTTCCTCACCCTTGAACCCTCCCCAGTCGCCTCGGTAGCCCCCCCCCCCCCCCCCCTTCGCGTCCTGCCCCGTCAGGTGTGTCGCACGTCACTCCACAGTTGTCCCCCCCGCAGCGTCCAGTCCCTGTCGTGTCTGGGGGTGCGGGAGGTGCAGTTGCGGAGGGTGAGGGTACTGGGGCTGTAGGAGCTGGTGGTGTCGGCTCTGGGGGTGCAGGGGGTGTGGGCGTGGAGGTCACTCCCGTGGAGGACACGGCAGCCTCGACTCGGCGGCCTCGCCCCGCGTCACCCCCTGGCTTCCCGTCCGTCCCGCAGTTCCCTCCTCGTTCTTCTCTGCGGCTGGTTGCTGCGGAGCCTGGGGGTGTTCCTTCGGGAGGTACTGGAGGCACCGGGGGTGTCGGTGGTGGAGGTGCTGGTTCTGGGGGTGCTAGAGCTGGAGGCACTGGCACTGTGGCGCCTACACCGTGCACTGTACGTTTCCTGACCCGTGAGCAGCATCTCCTCCAGTTGGAGAGGGAGGAGCGTGAGCGGTTTGAGAGGGCACAGCAGCAGCAGCAGCAGCAGCAGGATCAGTCTCAGTCTCAGTCGCAGCAGCAGGAGAGAGTAGAGGAGTCACATCACCAGCAGGTGCAGTTGCAGCCGCAGCTGGAGAGTGTAGAGGAGGAGTCACGAGTGCAGCAGCGGGTGTAGTTGCAGTCGCAGCAGGAGAGAGTAGAGGAGGAGTCACGGCCGCACCAGGAGAGGGTAGAGCAGGAGTCCCGCCCGCAGCAGCAGGTGCAGTTACAGACACATCAGGAGAGAGTAGAGGAGTCACGGCCGCAGCAGGAGAGGTTAGCGCAGGAGTCCCGGTCGTAGCAGCGGGTGCAGCTGAAGTCGCGGCAGGAGAGGGCAGAGGAGCAGCCACAGGAGCAGCAGCAGGGGCAAGTACCGTCGCATCAGACGCCAGAGCAGGCGGAGCTGCAGCGACTGCGACTGCGCGACCTGCCTGACCCAGCACCGGCACGCTTGGTTCGTGGTCCCCTACCGTCCCCTCCTGTTCCCCCCGTCCAGTCCCTTTCCTCGTCCCAGTGGACTCGTCGTTCTCCCCTCAGTCGTGCTGTGTCTCCAGAGCCCCATCGGCCCCGTTACCGTGCAAACGGTCCGTTTCACCTTGTTCTCCGCTCACTTGCTCCACCTCCTCCTGTCCTCCCACAGCCTCCAGAGTCGTTCCTCGCTGTGTTTCACGACTCGTTGTCCGACTACCTCTGTGCCTCTCCTCCTGTCGTCTCCCGTGTTTTGTCCGAGTTGGTCTACTCACCCGACTGCACCTCTGTCGTCTGTCTCGGCACTTGTTACCACTGTCCCTGGCTTTGCCTCTTCCCACCGCCTTGACTACGCCGCTCATTTGGTGAGTGGCCCTGCTCGTTCTCCGTTCTCTGGGGGTGCTCCTGTTTTTCCCCAAGAGGTCCTCGAGGACAGGCAGTTCGAGCTTGGTTTCCTTGCGGCCGCTGTTCCTCATCTCTGCGCCATGCTGCTTGCCCCTGAGGGGGATCCAGACGCCCTTGATATCCCGATCCCTTGCACTCACGCTGAGGCGGTCTCGGGACCCTGGGCTTCGTACTGGATAGCAGCTGAATAGGCAGAGATGGCATCTTATAGGTCCACAGGCACCTACGTCGACGCCGTCTCACCACCTGGGGCGAACGTTGTCAGTGGCATGTGACTCTACAAGGTGAAGCGGCCGCCTGGAGCACCACCGGTGTTCAAGGCGCGCTACGTGGCGAGAGGCTTCGGTCAGCGAGAGGGGGTAGACTTCTTCCGGACCTTTGCTCCCACCCCGAAGATGACCACTCTTCGGGTGTTGCTGCATATGGCAGCTCAGCGCGGCTACGAGTTGCACTCCTTAGACTTCTCCACCACGTTCCTACAGGGGAGCCTGCACGAGCAGATCTGGTTGCGTCGCCCGCCTGGCTTCACTGGCTCTTTCCCACCTGGGACCCAATGGCAGCTGCGTCGACCGGCCTACCGCCTGCGCCAGGCTCCCCGCGAGTGGCACGACACGCTACGTACGACTCTTGCAGCACTTGACTTCTTTCCGTCGTCTGCCGACCCGTCGCTGTTCGTCCGCCGTGGCTCGACCCCGTTCTTTATTCTGGTCTACGTTGACGACCTGGTCTTCGCCACTCCCGACCGACACTCCCTGGCCTCCGTGAAGGAGGAACTACAGAGGAGACACACTTGCACTGACCTTGGTGAGCTGCAGCGCTACCTTGGCCTGCAGATCACCAGGGACAGAGCAGCTCGCACCATTACGTTGACGCAGTCGCATATGGTCGAGCAGATCCTCACGCGGTTTCGCTTCCCGTTCTCCAAGGTACAGCCCACCCCTCTTGCTGTGGATCATGGGCTCACGGCCCCACCTTCGGACGAGGCATTTGAGTCTAGTGGTCCATATCCTGAGCTGGTGGGTTGTCTCATGTACCTGATGACCTGTACTCGCCCTGACCTAGCTTACCCTCTTAGCGTCCTTGCGCGCTTTGTTGCGCCTGGGAGACACCGACCTTCCCACTGGTACGCTGCTAAGAGGGTGGCGAAGTATGTGGCGAGTACATCAGGCATGGGATTTGTCCTTGGAGGGAAGCAGCCAGTTACACTTATAGGTTTCTCGGACTCGTCGTGGGCCGACGACGCAGAGTCGCTGCGGTCTACACAGGGTTACTGCTTCAGCCTTGGGACCGGAGCTGTTTCGTGGAGGTCGACTCGGGCGTCGTCCGTCTCTAGTTCCAGCTGTGAGGCAGAGCTGTACGCTGCGGCCATGGCCGCCCAAGAGCTTCGCTGGCTGTCTTTCCTCCTCACCGACCTTGGTGAGCGGCCTCGCTCTCCCCCAGTCTTGTTCGCCGACAACATGTCTACTATCCTGTTGTGCGAGGAGCCCCGACTGGTTGGGAAGGCGAAGCACATCCAGCTTCATTACTTCCTTCTACGAGAGTTGCAGCAATGTGGCCAGGCACTCGTGCGACGTGTGGTCTCTGAGGCCAACACTGCAGATATCTTCACCAAGGCGTTGCCGCCTTGTGACCACCAGCGTTTCTGCACCCAGCTTGGCCTTGTGTCTACAGGCCCTCACTTGCTTACGTAGAGATGCTTTGTCTTGTACTCTTGCATCTCACTATATATCCTATATCTGTGCTTGTGGACAGGCCTTGTGGCCCCTTGCTTCTGTAGAGATGCTTGTCATGCATGTCTTGTACTCTTGCATAACTTATATCTACTATATCCTTGCATGTGGACTGGCCTTGTGGCCTCTTGCTTGTTCTCGGACTGTGTGGTGATCTTGAGATCCACACCGAGAGTTGCTTTGTTCTTGTGAACTGGTCTTGTGACCGTTGTTCGTTGTTTGTTCTTGCTGACTGGTCCTGTGACCCTTGCTCTTAGACTGTGTGTCGCTTTCCACAGGACTACCGTCACCTAGACTATGGGGGTGTGTCAAACTATAATTGTTATGGTTTGTATTTGCTAGTCTAGGTGGTGTACACTTATGTTTAGGGTTGGCTAGGGTTGACCAGGGTTTGTCATTTCTAGTTATTCATTATTCCGTTACCTCGTTGACAGATACTTCTCGACCGGGCTGATTTCGCACAGCTCAAAGGCGGCCTCCATCAGCTCCTTTAGCACCTTTAGCACCTTCAGCATCGCGAGGCTGCTGCTGGCGGCGATCAGGTCGTCGACGTAGACGAGCACCCAACACGTCACCCTGTCGTCGCCGACCTTAAAGTACAGCTCCTCGTTGACCTAGCTCTTCTTCCAGTCTGCGCCAGTCAGCACGTCGTCGAGCGCCTTGTACCACAACAGCAGTGACTGCTTCAGCCCGTAGTCGTAGTAGTCCGGCTGGTACATGTACAGCACGCGGTCCAACTTGCTCTGCAAGAAGGCGCTCTTCATGTCGAGCTGCATCAGGTTGAGGTCGAGGACGGCGACAATGCTGAGGAAGATCCTCAGCGTGACGTAGCTCCCGACCGGCGCATACGTCTCGTCATATTTGGCGTTGTACACCTGCGTGAAGCCCTTCACGACCAGCCTCGCCTTCTCCCGAGCGACCGTGTTGTCGACGTGGTACTTCGTCATCAGCACCCAGCGGTTCTTCATGACGTTGACAACGCGCGGCCGCTCAACCAGCTCCCACGTGCCGTTGGCGATGAGGCTGCGGATCTCCCCGTCCATGGCGGCCTTCACCCCCTTGCCCTTCCAGCTCGCCAACGCCTCCTTCACCGTCATCGTCGCGATGTCTCAGCGGTGCTCCGGGTCGGCGTGCATGTCTGGGTCGAGCTTCGGCAGGACGACGCCGGCGTCCGCGTCGTTGTACAGGGTGGTGAAGGGGGCCAACGGCAGGCACACGTGGTAGGCTGGTCTTCCTGGACCTCCACCACGTCGTTGTCGGTGGACTCTTCGCCTGCCGACCGCTCCCCTTCCTCGTCGCCGGCTTCGCTGTCCTCACCAGCCTGCTGCACCAAAGTCGGCTGCTCGGCCGACTTCTCCCCTGTCGTCGGCTCCCCCGCCGACTGCCTAGCTGCCGACGGCTCCCTTGTCGGCTTCACTGGCTGCTTCTCCCCTATCGGCGGCTTCCCTGCAGGCGCCTCTTTTGCCAACTTCTCCTTCGTCTCCCTTGTTGACCGCCCCGTCTGCTTCTCCCCTGTCGGCGGCACTTCTGCTGCTGCCTCCTTCGCCTTCAGCTGCCCTGTCTGCGGCTCCACTATCGTCGACGGCTTCGCATCCTCGTCGACAAGCTTGGCGTCTCGTCGGCCGCCAGCGATGTCACTGGCCGGTGCCACATGCGACTCCTCATAGCTCCCCTCATCGCCGATGGCCGACGACAGTGTCGGCGCAGGTAGGTCGACGAAAATGGGTGGAGGGGCAGGAACAGGGGGAGGAGGAGAGGGCTGGACTTCCTCGACGTCCTCATCAGCAGGCTCATCGACTTCGGCGAGCAGCGGGAGCGTCGCTGCCGAGGTGTCCGTTGGTGGGTGTGCCTACGTCCTCCCCGACGCCAGCCCATGCTTCACCTTCCACACCTCCAGCGACAGCGTCTCATAGAAGATGGCCTCCACCGACGTGACCACCTTTGTCGGTCAAGTTGAGCACCTCCCAGCCCTTGCTCTCCGGCGACACACCGAGGTGAAGCCCCCACCGAGCCTTTGGCGCCAGCTTCCCACCACGGTGCTGCTCGGGGACCATGAACTGCACCATGCAGCCCCACACCCGCGCCAGCATCAGGTCGGGCTTCTTGCCGGTCAGCAGCTGGTACGGACTCGTCCCCGGCGGCGTCGTCGACTGCTCCAAGCAGTTGCGCACCCATACGGCCTGCCGTAGGGCGAGGTGCCACCAGTGGTGCCGCACGCCCATGTGCAGCAGCATTGTCCGCACGGCCTCGACGACCGTGCGCATCTCCCGCTCTGCCATGCCGTTCTGCTGCGGGGTGTACGGGCACGTCAAGTCGTGGACGATGCCCTCGCCGTCGACGAAGTCGGTGCAATCCCAGCCGAGGAACTCCCCCCCTCGGTCAGAGCTGAGCACCGTCTTCTTCGTCTGCCGCTTCACCACCAGCAGCCACTTCTCGAACTCCCGCAGTACATCGGACTTCTTTGCGATCGGCCTCACCCACACGTACCGAGTGTGGCGGTCTTTCAGCAGCAGGAAGTATAGGCTGCAATCCTTGGCGGCCACCCAGAACGGCCCGCACAGGTCGATGTGCACGACAGCCAATGCCTCCTCTGCATCCGAGCCCTTGTCGAGGAAGGTGTGCCGCGCCAGCTTCCTGCCTACGCACGAGACACACGTCCGCCCTCCAATCCCTTTTCCGCGCTTTAAATCTTCCCCGATTCGCGATTTTCCAATTCGTCCGCCGACTGTATTTCGCGAATTGCGTCCGATCCGCTCGTCAATTTGTGACGACCCCAAGGCAGCTGCTGTAGATCGTGTCGAGGGCTTTCCAACGATATGCTGCACACCTTGATCGGTCAACGTTGACTGAGTCTCTCCGTGAATGGATGTCGAACCTGTCGTCCTCCCAAACGGATCCACACGATTTCCAGCGGGTTTCTTCTCTCCTCCTCCCCTCCCACGTCCAAAGTCCGCCACAATGCAATTTCGGCAGCCCTTTGGGAGGGATGGAAGCTATTTAGCTTCCACCAAGGTATTATGGTCCAATTCCTTGAGTAGCTCCTATTCCAACAGATTGTTAGGCCTTCCTAGCTCTGATACCATGTTAGAATGGTCTAAGCTACTAGCGGAAGCTATAGTAGTCTTAGAACCTCCTCCTAAAGCCTAGAAATCTTAGGAGCCAACTTGGGCATGAACCATGCTAGAACCAAAAGGGTTTCCAAGAGTGAAGTTCCAACAAGAGAGAACCCTAACCTATAGGGTTTGGGAGGTGGTCCACTCTAAAGAGTGTACACCACAAGTTCTCCCAACCCAACCAATGTATTCTACACTACTATAGTGTAGATCTAGCACTACATATGTTTATTGGAGCAACCCAAATTAACCATAATTCCAACAAATAAAACCATGGGATGGGATGGGATAGGATAGGATGGGACGGAGGGACAAAACACGCGGAATTGACAGGATGGGAGCACACCGATGCCACACACCGCTCTCCTGCTTCACCCATTCACGCCACACACCGCTCTCCTGCTTCACCCATTCATGCCACCCACCTCACCACCCTCCTGCTTCGCCCATTCATGCCACACACCGCTCTCCTGCTTCACCCATTCATGCCACACACCGCTCACATTCTTCACCCATTCATGCCACACACCGCTCTCCTGCTTTACCCATTCATTCCACACACCCCTCTCCTGCTTCACCCATTCATGCCACACACCGCTCTCCTGCTTTGCCCATTCATGCCACTCAGCCTAAACTTGGGAGGCACGGAGGTAGACGGACAACGGGTCGTGAAACACAGTTAGGGATGACTCAGGAGGCTATGGAAGGGCCGAAGGAGGTGAAACATGCATGTTGTGAAACACAGAGAGGCGATGTCTCAGCAGTGCTCCGGGTCGGCGTGCATGTCGGGGTTCAGCTCCGGCAGGTCGACTTTGGCGTCCGCGTTGTCGTACAGAGTGGTGAAGGCGGCCAGCGGCAGGCACACGTGTCAAACTATAATTGTTATTGTTTGTTTAGGGTTGGCTAGGGTTGACCAATGTTTGCTATATCTTCCTTGTCTTTGTCATTTCTAGTCATTCATGTCAACGGGAGTTGTGTTTGGCCCCGTCCTCGCTTGGGCGGAGCCGACCGTGGGAGCCACGAAATCGCAGTGGCCCATGGGAGCCACGAAATCGCAGTGGCCCGTGGGAGCCACGAAATCGCAGTGGTCCGTGGGAGCCACGAAATCGCAGTGGCCCGTGGGAGCCACGAAATCGCAGTGGTCCGTGGGAGCCACGAAATCGGAGTGGAGGACCGCGGTGGCCGAGAAACCGCGGGAGGACCGCAAAATACCCGGTCAACCAGGATACCCGGGCGACGTGCGCGAAAGTCGCCGGGGATGTTGTCTGCGAGGACGACCTCGGGGGTGGTATCCCGAGGTCGACGTGGCTGGTGGGCGCCGTCACGGGTGAAGTGTCTGCGCTGGGCAAGTGACGGGGAGTTGGGCGCCAACCAGCTGCACGCACCTGCGAAGCTGGTGCACCGTTGTCCCGCGGATGCGACGCTGTGCAGCCGACATACTGCAGCGTTGGTGCACCGCGGACTTGCAACGTTGGCAAGCCGCGACTCTGCTCTGCTGGAGCGCGGTCGACCAAGTCGTGCTGGCACGCGGTCGACCGTGCTGCGCTGGCAGTGGACCAGCAGCCTTGCTAGGTCTGATGTAGTCATTGTTGCCAATTTTGCTGAAATCATTCTGAACTTTTGTTGTCACGTTTTCCTAGTGAAACTCTTGCCAATTTTCCCTGTGAACTAGCAAGCAGTGTTAGCACTTGGAAACGACTAAGGAACGAACGAACGCAGAGATCACACGAGCATCCGTGCCTAGCCCGTAGTCTAGCTCCCGTTGCAATAGTTATCTCCGCAATTCATTCACCAGTTATTACCTTGACATGGTATAGAGCGATAAGATCCTATGGGCCCACCGCCCCGTACCCTGACCTAACCCGTAGCGCCTCGTCACCCGTAGCGCCTAGTCACTCGTAGCGCCCCCCCGTCGATCCCGTCAGCCCGCTAGCCCCGCCCGTCACCCGTCACGACCTAGAACGGCCCCCGCGGGCCCGCCAGATTGCGCTAGGAAGGGACCCCCGCGGGTTCCCCCACGTCAGGACCTAGAACGGCCCCCGCGGGCCCGTCAGATCGCGCTAGGAAGGGACCCCCGCGGGTCCCCCCACGTCATGACCTAGAACGGCCCCCGCGGGCTCGTCAGATCGCGCTAGGAAGGGACCCCCACGGGTCCCCCCCACGTCACGACCTAGAACGGCCCCTGCGGGCCCGTCAGATCGCGCTAGGAAGGGACCCTCGCGGGCCCCCCCGCACGTCGCGACCCCGTTCCCTTCCCGTCGCCTCCCGTCCCCCCCCTCCGAGTCGCGCCCCCGTCGCCCCCCGTCCCCTCCCCGTCGCGTCCCCGTCGTCCTCCCCGTCGCGCCCCCGTCGTCCTCCCCGTCGCAACCCCGTCGCGTCCCCGTCGTCCTCCCCGTCGCGCCCCCGTCGTCCTCCCCGTCGCAACCCCGTCGCCCCCCGTCCCCTTCCCGTCGCATTCCCGTCACCTCCCGTCCCGTCCCCGTCGCGCCCCCGTCAACTCCCGCCCCCTCCCCGTCGCGTCCCCGTCCCCCTCCGCGTCGCGCCCCCGTCGCCCTCGGGTTCGCGTCCCCGTCTCCTCCCGTCCCCATCCCGTCGCCTCCCTGCACCCTATGCCCGCCGCCCCACCTGAAACCCGTCGCCCCACGAGCTTAACCCGCCGCCCCACGAGCTAAACCAGCCGCCCCACCTGAAACCAGCCGCTAGAACCGTACTAGCAGCTCCAGCAACTGCTAGGAACGCCCCAGCAGCACCAGCAACTGCTAGGAACGCCCCAGTAGTGCCAGCAGCTACTAGAAACGCGCCAGCAGCCCCACCTGTCCCGCCCCACCCTAGGCCCGCCGCCCCACCCTGTACCCGCCGTCCATAACCGCCCTGAACCGCCCAGAACCGCCCATAACCGCCCTAGACAGCCCAGAACCGGCCAGAACTGGCCAGAACCGGCCAGAACCGTCCAGAACCGCCCATAACCGCCCAGAACCGCTCCCCACCGCTCTTGACCCACCAGAACCAGCAGCAGCATAGGCTGCCCCCCAGCAGAACTTGCAGCAGCATAGGCTGCCCCCAGCAGAACCAGCAGCAGCATAGGCTGCCCCCTGCAGAACCAACAGCAGTATAGCCTCCCCCCAGCACCAACAGCAACAGCATAGGCTGCCCCCAGCAGAACCAGCAGCAGCATAGGCTGCCCCCAGTAGAACCAGCAGCAGCATAGGCTGTAGCCAGCAACCCTCCTAGCCGCTCCCCACCGTGCTCGGCCGTCTCTAGTGCCTACCATGGCGTGTGTTAGAGTTCTGCAGCAGCAGCAGGGTCAGCCGCAGCGACATCAACTACAGCACTCCCGGTAGTGGGGACCTGAGGGTCCTAGGAGTACCGGCTGCAGCAGCGGCTCAGCTAGTCGTGGGCGCGACATCGGTCCCTGCGGGTACCGGATCCTGACTGGCCCTGGCACCACCTACTAGAGTCCTGACCACTCTGCGTCCAGCTGCTACCGTCGACTCGACGACCTCCACCGTGAGCGTTTTGGTCATCACGCTATTACACCGCACTGGCCCTCGCGTCTTCGCCAGCGCACTGCTGCACCAGTTGAACCTCACCTACCTGGTCTAGGACCTTTCCCGGCTGCACGAGTAGAGACCTGTGTTTCCAGTCTTGGTGCGTGTGTTGTTTCCAGTCCAGGCGCCTCTAAGAGTCTTTGTGTAGGAGCTGCAGGTACCACTAGTCTAGCACCAGCCTTTGTCGCTGGCTCGGGTGCGACCTCACAGACTGCACAGCTTTCCTTCACCCTAGACTCTGGAGCGTCCAGCTGTTTCTTTCGCGACTGTACTGACCTCACACCACTGCGCACTCCAGTCAATGTCGCCTTGGGTGACCCTACCGTGGGACCTGTAGTTGCTCGGAGCACCACCACTCTCCCGTGTCCGGCGGCGCCCTCTGGGTTTCTCACAGGTTACTACACCCCCTCGTTCTCCAGGAACCTGGTGGGTGTCAGTCACCTCCACGACCTCGGTGTAGTCACTACTTTCCCACTGGACGAGCCTGTTCCCTCCTGCACAGTCGGTGCCACTGGGGCCCTTCTGGCCATTTTTTCACAGGGAGCCGGGCTCTGGTCTGTACTCACTATACACTGGGTCCCACCACACTTGGTCAGGTCAGGTCAGGTAGCTGCTGTGTCGTGCGACTGTCGGTCCCTCAACCACCCGTCGGTCCTTTGGCACCACCGTCTAGGTCACCCGTCGTTCCCACGTCGCCGTAGGATGGTACGTCACCGTCTGGTCTCAGATCTCCCAGAGTAGCTAGCCCCGCTTCCTCGCTCGCCTGCGCCGCCGTGCACTCCTTGCGTCGAGGGTCGGCAGCGCGCTGCCCCTCACTCCTCCTCGTTCCCCCCCACCACGGCTCCTTTCCAGACCCTGCACTTGGACGTCTAGGGCCCCTCCCCGGTCCTTGGCCCACGTCAGGAGCGCTACTTCCTGATTGTGGTGGACGACTACTCCCGCTACACCACGGTTTTCACTTTGCGACAGAAGGCCGACGTGCCTACTGTCCTCGAGCCGTGGCTACTAGCGTGGGGTGGCGCCCAGGGCCTTTGTGGGCTCCGCCTCCACTTGGGCCGTGGTGAAGAGTTTTCTTCCACTCGCCTGGAGACGTTCTGTCAGGGTTGGGGGATCATCCAGTCTTACACGTTACCAACCTCGCCGCAGCAGAACGGGGTAGCCGAGCGAGGCATCGGCCTGGTCATGGAGGTTGCCCGGACCTCGAAGTGCCATGCTGGTGCCTCTTAGTTCTTGTGGCCTCAGGCAGTCCGCTACGCCGCGCACCAGCTGAACCTGTGGCCCAGTGAAGCACGGCCATGGGTGACGCCGGTCTCCCTTTGGACAGGTTCTCCGGGTGTAGCAGCTGACTTCCGTGTCTGGGGTTGTCTGGCTCACGTTCGCGCCCCTGGCGCGAACAAGTTGTCTCCGCGCACTCGTGCCTGCGTCTTTCTTGGCTTCCCTTTGGACGCCCCCGGCTGGGTGTTCTACGACCCGGTCACCTACGAGTTCTTCGCCTCTCAGGACGTCACGTTCGACGAGTCTGTCTGTTACTACAGGAGTCGCCCCCACCGAGGTACTGAGGTCTTTTCCCCCCCGCTGTTCCTCACCCTTGAGCCCCCCCCAGTCGCCCCGGTAGCCCCCCCCCCTTCGCGTCCTGCCCCGTCATGTGTGTCGCACGTCACTCCGCAGTCGCCCCCCCCGCAGCGTCCAGTCCTTGTCGTGCCTGGGGGTGCGGGAGGTGCAGTTGCGGAGGGTGAGGGTACTGGGGTTGCTGGAACTGGTGGTGTCGGCTCTGGGGGTGTAGGGGGTGTGGGTGTGGAGGTCACTCCCGTGGAGGACACGGCATTCTCGACTCGGCAGCCTCGCCCCGCGGCACCCCCTGGCTTCCCGTCCGTCCCGAAGTTCCCTCCTCGTTCTTCTGTGCGGCCGGTTGCTGCGGAGCCTGGGGGTGTTCCTGCGGGAGGTACTGGAGGCACCGGGGGTGTCGGTGGTGGAGGTGCTGGTTCTGGGGGTGCTGGAGCTGGAGGCACTTGCACTGTGGCGCCTACACCGCGCACTGTACGTTTCCTGACCCGTGAGCAGCGTCTCCTCCGGATGGAGAGGGAGGAGCGTGAGCAGTTTGAGAGGGCACAGCAGCAGCAGCAGCAGGAGCAGTCTCAGTCTCAGTCGCAGCAGCAGGAGAGAGTAGAGGAGGAGTCACAGCAGCAGCAGGGGCAGTTGCAGCCGCAGCAAGAGAGAGTAGAGGAGGAGTCACGAGTGCAGCAGCGGGTGCAGTTGCAATCGCAGCAGGAGAGACTAGAGGAGGAGTCACGGGCGCACCAGGAGAGGGTAGAGCAAGAGTCCCGCCCGCAGCAGCAGATGCAGTTACAGACACAGCAGGAGAGTGTAGAGGAGTCACGGCCGCAGCACGAGAGGGTAGCGCTGTCAGAATGTTATTATCTAGCCTGTAGTGGGGTGCTCTATAGCGAGTACAACCCAGTTAGGGTTTGCTATATGTATCCCAACTGCTGCTAGTGAAACCCCCCTCCTTTCTTCATTCTTGTTTCTGCCTGCTAGTTCTGACAAGCGCAGGAGTCCCGGTCGCAGCAGCGGGTGCAGCTGCAGCCGCAGCAGGAGAGGGCAGAGGAGGAGCCACAGGAGCAGCAGCAGGGGCAGGTACCGTCGCAGCAGACGCCAGAGGAGGCGGAGCGGCAGCGACTGCGCCTGCGCGACCTGCCCGACCCAGCACCTGCACGCTTGGTTCGTGGTCCCCTACCGTCCCCTCCTGTTCCCCCTGTCCAGTCTCTTTCCTTGTCCCAGTGGACTCGTCGTTCTCCCCTTAGTCGTGCTGTGTCTCCAGAGCCCCGTCGGTCCCGTTACCGTGCAGACGGTCCGTTTCACCTTGTTCTCCGCTCACGTGCTCCACCTCCTCCTGTCCTCCCACAGCCTCCAGAGTCATCCCTCACTGTGTTTCACGACCCATTGTCCGACTACCTCCGTGCCTCCCGTCCTGTCGTCTCCCGTGTTTTGTCCGCGTTGGTCACTCGCCCGCCTGGCTTCACTGGCTCCTTCCCTCCTAAGACCCAGTGGCAGCTGCGTCGACCGGTCTACGGCCTGCGCCAGGCTCCCCGCGAGTGGCACGACACGCTATGTACGACTCTTGCAGGGCTTGACTTCTTTCCGTCGTCTGCCGACCCGTCGCTGTTCGTCCGCCGTGGCTCGACCCCGTTCTTTGTTCTGGTCTACGTTGACAACCTGGTCTTCGCCACCCCCGACCGACGCGCACTGGCCTCCGTGAAGGAGGAACTGCAGAGGAGACACACTTGCACTGACCTTGGTAAGTTGCAGCGTTACCTTGGCCTGCAGATCACCAGTGACAGAGCAACTCGCACCGTTACGCTGACGCAGTCGCATATGGTCGAGCAGATCCTCACGCGGTTTTGCTTCCCTTCTCCAAGGTACAGCCCACCCCTCTTGCTGTGGATCATGGGCTCACGGCTCCACCTTCGGACGAGCCATTTGAGTCTATTGGTCCATATCCTGAGCTGGTGGGTTGTCTCATGTACCTGATGACCTGTACTCGCCCTGACCTAGCTTACCCTCTTAGCGTCCTTGTGTGCTTTGTTGCGCCTGGGAGATACCGACCTTCCCACTGGTACGCTGCTAAGAGGGTGGCGAAGTATGTGGCGAGTACATCAGGCATGGGAGTTGTCCTTGGAGGGAAGCAGCCAGTTACACTTACAGGTTTCTCGGACTCGTCGTGGGCCGACGACGCAGAGTCGCTGCGGTCTACACAGGGTTACTGCTTCAGCCTTGGGACCGGAGCTGTTTCGTGGAGGTCGACTCGGGCGTCGTCCGTCTCTAGTTCCAGCTGTGAGGAAGATGTGTACGCTGCGGCCATGGCCACCCAGGAGCTTCGCTGGCTGTCTTTCCTCCTCACCGACATTGGTGAGCGGCCTCGCTCTCCCCCAGTCTTGTTCGCTGACAACAGGTCTGCTGTCCTGTTGTGCGAGGAGCACCGACTGGTTGGGAAGGCGAAGCACATTCAGCTTCGTTACTTCCTTCTGCGAGAGTTGCAGCAGCGTGGCCAGGCACTCGTGCGACGTGTGGTCTCTGAGGCCAACACTGCAGATATCTTCACCAAGGCGTTGCCGCCTTGTGACCACCAGCGTTTCTGCACCCAGCTTGGCCTTGTATCTACAGGCCCTCACTTGCTTACGTAGAGATGCTTTGTCTTGTAATCTTGCATCTCACTATATATCATATATCTGTGCTTGTGGACAGGCCTTGTGGCCCCTTGCTTCTGTAGAGATGCTTGTCATGCATGTTTGTACTCTTGCATCTCATATATGTGCTATATACTTGCATGTGGACTGGCCTTGTGGCCCCTTGCTTGTTCTCGGACTGTGTGGTGATCTTGAGATCCACCCCGAGAGTTGCTTTGTTCTTGTGAACTGGTCTTGTGACCGTTGTTCGTTGTTTGTTCTTGCTGACTGGTCCTGTGACCCTTGCTCTTAGACTGTGTGTTGCTTTCCACAGGACTACGGTCACCTAGACTATGGGGGTGTGTCAATCTATAATTGTGATTGTTTGTATTTGCTAGTCTAGGTGGTGTACACTTATGTTTAGGGTTGGCTAGGGTTGGCCAGTGTTCGCTATATCTTCCTTGTCTTTGTCATTTCTAGTAATTCATTCACCAGTTATTACTTTGACAACACGTGGTAGTTCAGCCGCTCTGACGGCCTCAGTAGCCAGCCTGAACGTTGTGGTCCATGCTGGTCGACCTGGACCTCCACCACGTCGCTGTCGGTGGACTCTTCGCTGTCCTCACCAGCTTGCTGCACCAAAGTCGGCTGCTCGGCCGACTTCTCCCCTGTTTTCGGCTCCCCTGCCGACTGCCCAGTTGCCGACGGCTCCCCTGTCTACTTCACTGGCTGCTGCTCCCTTGTCGGCGGCTTCCCTGCAGACACCTCCTTTCCTGTCTTGTCCTTCGCGACAGCTCCCCTGTCGACCGTTCTGTCTGCTTCTCCCATGTCGGCGGCAAATCTGCTGCTGCCTCCTTCGCCATCAGCTCCCCTGTCTGCTGCTCCCCTATCATCGACGGCTTCGCATCCTCGTCGACAAGCTTGGCGTCTCGTCGGCCGCAAGCGATGTCACTGGCCGGTGCCACATGCGACTCCTCATAGCTCCCCTCATCGCCGATGGTCGACGACAGTGTCGGCGTAGGTAGGTCGGCGACAATGGGTGGAGGGGCAGAAACAGGGGGAGGAGGAGAGGGCTGGACTTCCTCGACGTCCTCATCAGCAGGCTCGTCGACTTCGGCGAGCAGCGGGAGCGTCGCTGTCGAAGTGTCCGTTGGTGGGTGTGCCTACGTCCTCCCCGACGCCGGCCCATGCTTCACCTTCCACACCTCCAGCGACAGCGTCTCGTAGAAGATGGCCTCGACCTACATGACCACCTTTGTCGGTCAAGTTGAGCACCTCCCAGCCCTTGCTCTCCGGCGACACACCGAGGTGAAGCCCCCACCGAGCCTTCGGCGCCAGCTTCCCACCGCGGTGCTGCTCAGGGACCATGAACTGCACCATGCAGCCCCACACCCGCGCCAGCATCAGGTCGGGCTTCTTGCCGGTTAGCAGCTAGTACAGACTCGTCCCAGGCGGCGTCGTCGACTACTTCAAGCAGTTGCGCACCCATACGGCCTGCCGCAGGGCGAGGTGCCACCAGTGGTGTTGCACGCCCATGTGCAGCAGCATCGTCCGCACGGCCTTGACGACCGCGCGCATCTCCCGCTCTGCCATGCCATTCTGCTGCGGGGAGTACGGGCACTTCAAGTCGTGGACGATGCCCTCGCCGTCGACGAAGTCGGTGAAATCCCCGCTGAGGAACTCCCCCCCTCGGTCAGAGCGGAGCATCAGCGCCGTCTTCTTCGTCTGCCGCTTCGCCACCTGCAGCCACTTGCCGAACTCCCGCAGCAGTACATCGGACTTCTTCGCGACCGGCCTCACCCACACGTACCGAGTGTGGCGGTCCTTCAGCAGCAGGAATTACACGCTGCAATCCTTGGCGGCCACCCATACAGGTCGATGTGCACGACAGCCAATGCCTCCTCTGCATCCGAGCCCTTGTCGAGGAAGGTGTGCCGCGACAGCTTCCCGCCGACGCACAAGACACACGGCACGTCGACGGCTTGATGTCGAGGCCGGTGGCGACTTCGTGCTTCGCCGAGCTCTTGATCGTGTCGACACCGATGTGCACGAGCCTCGCGTGCCACTGGTCGAGGGTCGACTTTGTCACAGAAGCGATCGTCCGCAGAGCTAGCACCTCGGTCGACTTAAACAACGACTTCGTCGAGCAGGGCTGAAGGTCGGTGCAAAGGACGCAGCCAGTGTAACGTGCTCGACCGAGTATTCCCCCATCCGCCGTGACGAGCAGCATCTCGTCAACGTCGTCCTGCAGCTTCACGCCACTGTCATTCAGCTGGGCCACTGACAGCAAATTCGCCTGCACGCCCGGGACGTAGAGCACGTCGGGGATGAGGACCTGCTTTTCGGCCTCCCCTTGCAGAGCGACGGTGCCGCAGCCTTCGACGGTCTGAAGAGCTTCGTTGAAGCCTCGCACATGTTTCACGTCGCAGCTCGGTTCCATGTTGTTGAATACCTCTTTCGTCCCCATGAGGTGGTGCGAGCAGCCGCTGTCGAGCAGGACCACCGTCGGGTTTTCTTGCACGGCAGCCGCGGCCGCCTTGAAGTCATCGCCAGCTTCCGGCGCCAGCGAAACTGTCAGCTCCACAACCCGACCATTGAGCACGACGCCTCCCCATCGCCTCGACCGCTGTCGGAGGAGTCGACGTTCTTCGTCGACGACGCCTTCTTCGACGTCTGCTTCTCCTTGCGTGGCTTCTCTTCCCGACTTCGTCAACCGTTGGCCGACCTCCTGCGGCCTCCCTTGCGGTCGTCGTCGTTGGAGTCGTCGCGGTCGGGACGCTTGAAGGAGAGGTGGTCGGGGTCGACACAGACCCAGCACTCCCGCAGTCGACAACCACCTCCACGACTCTTGTCCCGCTGTCGGAGAACACCACTCCAGCACCTGCTCTTCTTGCTTGCTTCCTCTTTCCTCCCTTCTCCGTGTTGCTCCGCCTCAGTCACTCACTGCCCCCTGTCGGAGATCAACACTCCTTCCAGCCCCAACTCTGTCCCTTGCAGCACCTGCTCTCTTCCTTGTTGTCTCCCTCCCTCTTCCTTCTCTGTGTCGCTCTGCCTCAGTCACTCCCATTGAACGAGATCACTCCCTCACCCCACTGGTTCCCTGAAGGTGGCGTGCCTCTGTGTGCTAAGAGCTAGAGAGCCAACTTCCACTGATACGAGAGAATAACAGAAAACAAGCATCGAGTGGGTGAGCGTGAGGGACCTTACCTAGCCCAACCTCAGGTTGCACGTTTCCCAATGTGCGGCTCGAGGTTGGGATTTGGTTTCCCATTTCGCCCCTCGGTGCTTTTCCCCCTCAAACCAACCGTCCCTTTTCAGTTTCCCCCTTCTTTGCCTATTGCAACAGTCCCTACACTACATTCTACATCACATGCTAATATTGTTGTATGTGCAATAAGTGCATATACGGTTATCTCCTATCCTGCCTCCTACAACCTCATACTACTGTTATTGCATATGCATAAAGTGCATATTCGGTGACAGCTGTCGGAGAATCCCACTCCAGCACCTGCTCTTCGTGCTTGCTTCCTCTTTCCTCCCTTCTCCGTGTTGCTCCGCCTCAGTCACTCACTGCCCCCTGTCGGAGATCAACACTCCTTCCAACCCCAACTCTGTCCCTTACAGCACCTGCTCTCTTCCTTGTTGTCTCCCTCCCTCGTCCTTCTCTGTGTCGCTCTGCCTCATTCACTCCCTGCCCCCTCCTGTGCCCGTGCTCGAGCAGCTTGAGCTCGCGTCACAGGACCACTCTGCTGAGGCTTGCTGCCCTTTACCACAGCCGTGTTGGTCTGGTGTTCCTTCAGTTGTGCCCCCTTCTCGTTCTCCAACACCAGTATCCCTGAGGGACGTACTTCCTTCACCCTCCATCTTTCTGTTCCTACCCCAACGTCCAAGGTATCTTGCTTTGCCTTCCTTAGGTACACCTCCTGCCCCTGGCCCACTCCTTTCTGTGCTCTAATCCCCGCCCCTTGCTGCTACCGTTGCTCATAGCGCCTAGCATCTCTCAGCTGTGCGGTGTGGAGGTTTTCCAACGCAGGTGGCATCATCACCCGCAGGTACCTTGCTCTGGCTTCCGACAGAGCCACCCAATTGTCTATGGTGCCTGCCGTCACTGTGTCTGTGAGGACCCGAGTTGCTCCTACCGGCAGCGGCGGCTCACATCCATATAGGAGACTGTATGGGGAGTGGTCTCTCAAGGCAGCCTGTTTCCCAAACCTGTATCCTGCCGCAATCCAATGCAGCTCCTCATCCCAATCCCGCCTCCTCTTCTCCCCATATGCCCGCAATCCCCGCTTTAAGGTCTATACCAGGCGCTCTGTCAGCCCATCACTTTGTGGGTGGTAGCGGGAGGTGCGCCTGTGAGTGATCCCCGCCTCCTCCAGCAGCTTCTTGAAGTCCCCTTGGAACTCAGTTCCTTGATCTGTGAGGACTTCAGCACACGCCCCAAATCTGCATATCACTTGCTCCTTGAATGCTGCTGCCACCTGCCTTGAGCTCTTGCTCGGGATTGCCCTGACCTCTAGCCACTTGCTCACGTGCTCCACCATGAGCACGATGTACTGCTTACCCCCCCGGCTCAAAGGCAATTCCCCGGCCAGATCCAAGGACCACCTAAAGCCTAGGCCTCGGATAGGCAGGGACTGCAACTCCGCCTTGGCTTGGGTGAGGTTTGCCCTGCTCCTCTGGCATGCCTCACAGCCCTCCACCCAGCCCTTCACTTGCCTCCGCATTCCTTCCCACCACCACCCCGTCTTCAGCAGCTGCACTGTCCTCTCATGCCCGAAATGCCCTAGCTTTGTGTGCACCTCCTTGATCACTGCCTCTCTGCCACTAGGTGCTGGCACCAACTTCCATCCATCCTCGGTTTGTATCTGTAACTGCTGCTGATACCACCTGTAGTGATGTCCCCTCGCCCTCACTCTCTCCGTCATCTCCTCATCCTCCCCTGTCTCCCCCTTCACCCACCGCATGGCCGGTTCATCCTCCCAAATATCTGCCGCCCCCTTACTTCCCTTGGCCCCGCTCAGTTCCACCTGCCTTGCCAAGAGCGTCAAGGTCACTGTCGGTTCCAGCTGTGGGGGGTTCCAGGAGAGGCCGTCCACATGTTGTAGGGTCTTTCCTGGCCTGTGTATGATCTTGAAATCATACTCTTGCA
Organism: Closterium sp. Naga37s-1; assembly: GCA_947471745.1. Taxonomy (NCBI): domain Eukaryota; kingdom Viridiplantae; phylum Streptophyta; class Zygnematophyceae; order Desmidiales; family Closteriaceae; genus Closterium; species Closterium sp. Naga37s-1. The sequence goes on along the minus strand of CANJKZ010000169.1, from coordinate 1,970,629 downwards.
GCTTCATTGCCCACCGTGCGTTCCTGCCCGTCAGTCCCGGCGTTGTCATTAGCCATGTCAGTGGCTGGTGATCCGTTACCAATGTGAACTCCCATCCCTGTAGGTACACTCTGAAATGCCCTACAGCCCACACTGCAGCCAGTCCTTCCCCTATGTACGAGCTGTATTGCGCCTCCGCCGAGTTACAACTCCTGCTTGCATAGGCCACTACCTTCTCCTCCCCCTTCACCTCCTGGCAGAGTATCCCTCCCATCCCTTGGCTGCTCCAGTCGGTGTAGAGGGTGAACGGTTGGTCCGCTGCCGGCAGCCGCAACACGGTTGCCGTCTTCACTGCCGTCATAAGGTCCTGCAGTTCTCCCTTCTTTGCTTCTCCCCACTCCCACGCCCTGTCCTCCCTCGGCAGCCCATTCAATGCTGCTGCTCGTTTACTGAAGTTGGGCACAAATCTCCTGTAATAGCTGAGGAAGCCCAACACTGCTCTCAGCCCAGACTTGTCCTTTGGCTCCCTCAGCCTGTCCAAAACCTCCACCTTGGCCTGCTTGATCTCGATCTGCCCCCCCTTCACCTCGTAGCCCAGGTACTGCACCGTCTCCTCACCCCACATGCATTTCTTGGGGTGACATGTGAGTCCCGCAGCTTCTATTGTCGCCAGGGTCCTCTCTACATCCTGCAAATGCTGCTGCACTGTCGTACTGAAGATCACCACGTCATCTATGTAGCATGCTGCACATTCCACGTCTCGCAGGACCGTATCCATGACCCTCTGAAACACAGCTGACGCGTTCCGCAGCCCGAATGGCATGTAGAGCCACTCGTAGAGCCCATCCGGCCCATGGAAGGCCGTTTTTTTAATGTCCTCTTCTCTGATCTTGATCTGATTGAACCCTTGCCGTAGGTCTAACGTCGTGAAGAAGTCCCCATCCGCCAACTTGTCAAAGATCTCCTCGGCCATCGGCATGGGGTACATGTCTGCTACCGTGATCTTGTTGAGGGCCCGGTAATCCCCACACATCCTCCTGCTCAGGACCTCCCCTGTTAGATCCTTCCTCGCAGCTACTATCGTCGGCGTGGCGTACTCCGACTCGGACCGTCTAATCAGCCCAGCTTCCAGCAGCTCCTTGATTTTCTCCTTGCAGATTTCCTCGTCCCCATGTGGCATCTTCCTCCTCCGATGGAACACGGGCTCCGCAATGCTCAGCTTCAACTCCATCTCCTTCACCTTGCACCTTCCCAACTCTTGCAGGTTGAAGGCGAAGCACTTTCTGTGTTTGGTCAATAGTCGTTGCATGGCTTCCTTCCCTTCCTCACTCATTGCCTCCCCTACCTTCCACGTCTCTCCCTCCTCCTCCTGGCATGTCCATGCTCCCTGAGGGCGCGGTTCCATGTCCCCCTATTCTTACTCTTGCCCCCAGCTCACCACCGTCTCTCTCCACATCCGCTGAATCAGCCATCTCATCATGTTGCCGTCCATGGCGTTCCCTAGTGCCCTTCTCCTGTCGGCCTCGCTCACCCCGGGAGCTGCCGTCACGTTCTCCCCATACCCCATGGCCAGCTCCCGTTCTAGCGCGGTTGGTTCCCCCCATCGCTGCTTCTTGTGATCGTATATCAGCCCTGGGCCCGGTTCCCCTGCTGCCCACGCGTACCCTGCTGCTCCTGCATAGGTGACCAGGGTGAGCAACGCCCGTCGGTCCTGCCCCACCTGATTGCATGGGGTAGTGTCTGCTGTAGCCCTTTCGGCACACCGGCGCTGGGGTTCGTCCTGGCTCAAGGATGTCTTGCACCTTCCTTCCTGGCGCTCTTATTACCCCGTTTATCTCTTCCTGCAGATTCGGTGCCGGGACGATGTTCTGCCAGTACATCCTCAATCGGTGTGCGAGTGACCCCATTCTGGCCGCATCACTGCTCACCCCTTCTCCCAACTGCTCCTCGATCCTTTCCTTCACCACTCGTATTGGCTCCCGGCTGTCCCCTTCCAGATCCAGATTCTCCACCAGGTAGGCCACCCTGCCTTGCCTCTCTTGCAGCCACTCCATGATGCGGAACAGGTCCTCCATCAGCTGCGTCCTAGGGTCCTCCCTTCCTCTTCCCTTACCAGCCCAAGATACCCCTTGGCACTCTCATCCTGCCACCAGCAGATCTACTTGCCCCCAGCTGGCCACCTCCGCCTCTATTATCCGTGCCACATCATGGCTGCTTCCCCTCATGGCTTCACGGATCACCCCCGCACTCAGGAGCTCTGGGAATTCCGACCTGCAGCTTCCAGGCGTGGTGCTCAGCCATTTTTCTCACCACTGGCGCCTGTTCCACGTACACCCACTTCAGCACTGCAATCCCACTTCTTACCACCGCTGCTAATCCCGCCCCAATCCCTCCGAACAGTTCCACCAGGCGGATGGGCTGCTGCCAGTCACTCTGCTGCCTTGGCTCGTCCATCCTCCTCATCCTAGGCCCTTCCTTGGTCCCAGTTGCTCCCCTCTGCTCCCCCGCCTCTCCTGCCTCCGTTTCCTGTCCTGCCATAGCCTGGTACGCCCTCTTGGGTTTCACCTTCACGAACCGTACTCGCAGTTCTCCTAATGGCCGCTCCTTCTTCCAGTACCGCGTCCGAAACTCTACCTTCTCAGTCCAGGTGCAGATCGTCATTCCCACCGCAAACACCAGCTCGGTGCCCACTAGAACGTCAAACTCCTCTGATTCCGAGATGCCGCACCTCATCCTGATCTTGGTTTCATGCTCCCCTCCCAGCAGCAGTGTCACTTCTATGGGTGCCCGGGTGCAAGGCATCCACTTCGGCTCCCCTCCTTCGGCCGTCATCACCAACATCCCCTTCTCCACGTGCCTTTCTGGAGCCAAGAGCCCCAGCCTCTCAGCCATCCCCTTGCCCAGCATCACACTCTGTGCTCCCGTGTCTATGATGGCTATCTTCAACTTCTCCCCCTCCACCTCCATCGCTCCCCTTTCTAGCAGCAGCACTGAGGTCTGACACGCCAGCCTCTCCTGCGGATGGCGTGCCGGCATCTGTACCAACACTGGCTCCTCTGGTTTGTGCCCCTTCTCCCGAACCTTCCTGCCCTGCTCCTGCCTGCCGTCTTTCCCTCCGCTCCTCAGCCCCATCTCCTCTCTTCCCCTCCATGCCATGAGTGCGCACTGCACGTCTTCTTCCACCTCTTCTCCCTCCTCGTCTCTAGCATACATCCTTGCCTCGGCCCCCCATCTCGGTCCTGTTGCTCGCAGCTGCGCCTGCAGCCTGCTGATCTGCCGCTGCAGCTCCTCCGGGTTTCTCCTTGCTCCTCCTTCCCTATGATAACAATCCTTGGCTTCATGTCCCTTCTTCTTGCATATCTCACACGTGGCGGCATCAGGACACTCTCGCTTGCGATGGCCCGGCTTTCCACAGCCATCACAGTTCTTGCAATCTCTGCGGATGTGCCCTGGCTGGCCGCCCCTGTGGCATATCCTGGTGTCAGCTCTTGCCTCTCCTCGCTCCTCTGCCTTCCCCCTGTCCTCTGGTATCATCGCCGCCGCCCAAGTCGGCCTGCGGCTTCTCTCTATCGGCCTCGGCAGGTAAGCCTCATATTTTCTCTGCGCGAGCTCCACCCTTTCTGCCAACTCAAACACATCATCCAGGCTCGCCTCCGCTCCCAGCTCATACACCCTCATCCTCAACCCGCCCCCCAGCGCCTCATCCAGGCCTCCCAGGAACTTACTGATGAGGAGGCTGCTGTCAGAGCATCTCACATCCTCTGCTACGTTGATCAGCCGATTGTAGTATCCCAGTAGCGATTCTACCCTCCCTCTCTTGAACTCCTGAAACTCCCTTATCCGCTCCGCCGTGTGCTCGGGGAACTGCCGCTGCAACCGCTCCAAGAATGCTTCAGTGGGGTCTTCCCCGTACCTCCCTGCCCTCCACAGCAACTCCTCCATACTCATGCGGTACAAGGTTTCGGCTTCCCCTTCCAAGGTATTTGGCAGGCTCAATGCTATTCCGGTCTTAGCGGTACTTCACGTTTCCTACTTGCATCAAGTAGTTCTTAAGTGAAGGTCCTGACTGTTGATCGCCCGAGAACCTGGCCGGCACCTCCACTCTTGGTGCTGCAGCGGCGCCCCCCCGTTCCTCTCCCCACGCTTCACTCGCCCCTCTTGACGATCTCGCATACATCCCCCTTGCTTGGCTCGTTCCAGGCCTTCTCGAGCTTCTCATGCCCGCTCAGCCCCGTACGCCAGGCTTCCGCTCCTGGCCCTACTCTCTTGCTGGTCTCCGCGCGCCTCGCCTTGTTGTCTCCACCGACTGTCCTCCCTTCCCGCCCGCTCCCACCGCCAAGCCGGCGAGTGGTGACTCCTCTCCCAATCTCCTCGGCGTGTCTCGTACGGTTGACGCATCGCCGGGGATGGTGACCATTCCTCCTTTCCCCTTCCTTGCTGCCGATGGCCAGGCGGTGAGTGTCTCACCTCGTCCAGCCTTTCCTCTCGCCGGCGGCGTCGGTCTGGCGAATGCGAGTCGCCGCTGGGCCTCTTTTCCCACCGCCTCTGTTGACGCGGCGAGCGTGATTCTCCCCTCCGTCGCCCTTTCTGCTGCCACTGCGGCCCAGGTGAGCGAGAATCCGGGCTTCGTCTTCCCCCAGGTGCCAGCTGTCGATCGGCCGAGCGCACCTCGCTCTCCTGTCTTCCTCCCCGCGTCTGCACCCTGCCGCCATGCCGCTCCGTTCTTGGCTGGGGTCCCCTGGGCGAGCGCGAGCCTCCATTTCGCTGCCCCGCACGCCGTCGTTGGCCTTCTGGCGTCCGCGGGCGCTCAGCTTCTCCTCCTCCGCGCGATCCCCGCATCTGTGACGTGCGCGCCTCTTCCTCTCGATTCTGGCGCTCCTGCTGCGGCGCGCCGCTTGAGCGGTGTCCTCCCAGGCGGTCGAGACTTTCCGCGTGGGTCTCTTCCGCGCGCCCCTCATCCACTTCCTCTTCTGCTGCCTCAGCTGAGTCGGCGGCTCCGTTGGTCGGCGCGTACTCCTCCTCCTCGGTTTCGACTGGGACGTGATGTTCCCCGCCCGCCTGTTCGTAAACGTGCTCCTGCTCGTCCCCCTCGTCCCTCGCTTTGTCCTCATGCGTCTCCTCCCGCGTCCGGTCGGCCCGTGAAGCTTCCTCGGCTCTGCTGACGCCAGAGCCTTCTCCTCGTTCGCGCAGGGGCTCTTCCCGTCCCCGCCAGCGACCTCGCTCATCACGTCGCTGCCCTTAAGCGGAACACCCCGTTGTCGAGGTGATGACGATGTTCTCCTCCTGTCGGGTGGAATGTATCTCTCCGCCACGGCGCGCCGCTCGTCGACGCGGCGAACCTTTCGCCGCTCACTTCGCCGTGCGCCAGACTTCCCTCCCGTCGGGCCGGCTTGACGGGAATCCTATCCACGCGGAAGGCTGGCCTCCTGGGCGATCGCTCTAGGGACTGCCCGCGCTCTTGTGAGGGCCCAGGCCGCGGCCGTTCCTCCTCTCGGCGGCTGAAGACTCTACCCCAGCGCAACTCATACTTATCCATTCTACGCGTCTAGGCTTGTTTTCTGTTATGAACAAGATCACTCCCTCACCCCACTAGTTCCCTCCTGGTGGCGTGCCTCTGTGTGCTAAGAGCTAGAGAGCCAACTTTCACTGATACGAGAGAATAACAGAAAACAAGCATCGAGTGGGTGAGCGTGAGGGACCTTACCTAGCCCAACCTCAGGCTGCACGTTTCCCAATGTGCGGCTCGAGGTTGGGATTTGGTTTCCCATTTCGCCCCTCGGTGCTTTTCCCCCTCAAACCAACCGTCCCTTTTCAGTTTCCCCCTTCTTTGCCTATTGCAACAGTCCCTACACTACATTCTACATCACATGCTAATATTGTTGTATATGCAATAAGTGCATATACGGTTATCTCCTATCCTGCCTCCTACAACCTCATACTACTGCCATTGCATATGCATCAAGTGCATATGCAGTGACACCGCGTCGACTTTGCCTGGTCCACGTCCTTCGTCGACCTCCCACATCCGCTACCACCTCTGTCTGGCTTCCCGCGCTGCCCCTGCTGACGACTCTGCTTCGTCGGGGCGGCGTAATTGGCCTGCAGAAGGATCTCCGTGGGTCGTCCTGCCTCCCGCATCGCCTCATCCTTGATGATGTGGCTGGTGAGGGTGTCCACGGCGCATGAGGTTGTAGCCGCTCGGGAGACCCTTAACAACGTGCATGATGTACGACGCCGTCGAGTAGTCGACGCCCGCCATCCGCATGTCGGCGAGGATCCGTCAAGCACGGTTGCAGTAGTCCGTCGCCGACTCCTGCTCTCCCATCCTGAGGTGGGTAAGCTGCTCCTCCAGCTGGCCAATGAACAGGTCGTCCGTCGCCTGGTAAGTAGACAAGATGAACCGCCACGCTTGGTGGCATGCGTGCAGTCGAAGTCAACACGGCTTGAGAGCAATCTGCACCATCGGCGAGCAGCACTTCGGGATGACCATGAAGGTCAGCAAGTCAGCCACGCGGAACTTTGCCCGCAGCTCGACGTCGTCCTCGTTGGGCGTCGGCACGTCGCCATCGGCGAAACCCTTCAGCCCGGTGATCTCCAGCTGAGGCTCAATCGATTCCCAGGCACAGGCAAGGCGATCTTGTCCGGTGAAAACTTGAAGTAGCCGTACGCCGATACGATCCCGCCCGCGATCACATTCGTCATCGACGTGGGCCTCCCACAGCTTCACTGAGGAGAGCGACGTCGTCCGTCGACGTCGACACGCGAGCTGCCAGCGGCCGCCGTCGACCATTGCTCTCGCGCGTGGCTCCTGCCGACATCGACGTCGACGAACCTGATCACTCCTCTCTTCTTTGTGCCCTCGCTTCCGCCGACTGTCAAACTAGTTCCTGTGGCCTCAGGCAGTCCGCTACGCTGCGCACCAGCTGAATCTGTGGCCCAGTGACGCACGGCCACGGGTGACGCCGGTCTCCCTCTGGACAGGTTCTCTGGGCGCAGCAGCTGACTTCCGCGTCTGGGGTTCTCTGACTCACGTTCGCGCCCCTGGCGCGAACAAGTTGTCTCCGCGCACTCGTGCCTGCGTCTTTCTTGGCTTCCCTTTGGACGCCTCCGGCTGGGCGTTCTACGACTCGGTCACCTACCAGTTCTTCGCTTCGCAGGACGTCACGTTCGATGAGTCTGTCTGTTACTACAGGAGTCGCCCCCACCGAGGTACTGAGGTCTTTTCCCCCCCGATGTTCCTTACCCTTGAGCCCCCCCCAGTCGCCCCAGTACCCCCCCCCCCCCCCCCCCCCCCCCCCCCCCCTTTGCGTCCTGCCCCATCAGGTGTGTCGCACGTCACTCCGCAGTCGTCCCCCACACAGCATCCAGTCACTGTCGTGTCTGGGGGTGCGGGAGGTGCAGTTGCGGAGGGTGAGGGTACCGGGGCTGCTGGAGCTGGTGGTGTCGGCTCTGGGGGTGCAGGAGGTGTGGGCGTGGAGGTCACTCCCGTGGAGGACACGGCAGCCTCGACTCGGCGGCCTCGCTCCGCGTCAACCCCTGGCTTCCCGTCCGTCCCGTAGTTCCCTCCTCGTTCTTCTCTGCGGCCGGTTGGTTCGGAGCCTGGGGGTGTTCCTGCGTTAGGTATTGGAGGCACCGGGGGTGTCGGTGGTGGAGCTGCTGGTTCTGGGGATACTGGAGCCGGAGGCACTGGCAGTGTGGCGCCTACACCACGCACTGTACGTTTCCTGACCCGTGAGCAGCGTCTCATCCGGTTGGAGAGGGAGGAGCAGGAGCGGTTTGAGAGGGCACGAGAGCAGCAGCTGTAGAAGCAGCAGGAGCAGCAGCAGTAGCAGCAACAGCAGCAGCAGCAGCGGCAGCAGGAGCAGTCTCAATCGCAGCGTCAGGAGAGGGTAGAGGAGGAGCCACAGCCACAGCAGGAGAGAGCATACGAGGAGTCACTGCCGCAACAAGAGAGAGCAGAGGAGGGGTCACGACTGGAGCAGCAGGTGCAGTTCCACCCGCAGCAGGAGAGAGTAGATGAGGAGTCACAGCCGCAGCAGGAGAGGGTAGCACAAGAGTCCCGGTCGCAGCAGGAGGCGCAGCTGCAGCCGCAGCAGGAGAGGGCAGAGGAGGAGCCACAGGAGCAGCAGCAGGGGCAGGTGCCGTCGCAGCAGACGCCAGAGGAGGCGGAGCAGCTGCGACAGCGCGACCTGCCTGACCCTGCACATGCACGCTTGGTTCGTGGTCCCCTGCTGTCCCCTCCTGTTCCCCCTGTCGAGTCCCTTTCCTTGTCCCCGTGGACTCGTCGTTCTCCCCTCGGTCGTGCTGTGTCTCCAGAGCCCCGTCGGTCCCGTTACCGTGCGGACGGGCCGTTTCACCTTGTTCTCCGCTCTTGTGTTCCACCTCCTCCAGTCCTTCCACAGCCTCCTGAGTCGTCCCTCACTGTGTTTCATGACCAGTTGTCCGACTACATCCGTGCCTCCCGTCCTGTCGTTTCCCGTGTTCTGTCCGCGTTGGTCACTCACCCGAGTGCCCCCCTGTTGTCTGTCTCGGCTCTTGCTACCACTGTCGCTGGCTTTGCCTCTTCCCACCGCCTTGACTACGCCACTCACCTGGTGAGTAGCACTGCTCGTTCTCCGTCCTGTGGGGGTGCTCATGTCTTCCCCCTGGAGGTTCTCGAGAACAGGCAGTTCGAGCTTGGTTTCCTTGCGGCCGCTGTTCCTCATCTCTGCGCTGGATTTTGCACAATATGACGGGGTGGGTCTATCTTTTTTTGGCCCGTCAAGAAACTATTTTGCTTTTGTCGAGAGTTAAGGAAGTTGTTATCCGCATTAAGCTGTGGGTATACAAACTAACTCACAGTTGTACCCACATTAAGCTGTATGCCTGAAGTCGCTGTTTGTTGTTTGTAGTATGTTGTATATTGTGGTGCCCCCTTCCTTGTCAGACCTTCAAGTACCAGGATCCTGGCTGCTATACCGGCAGACTCAACCAGTCGTACTCGTTATTGGCTATTTTTTCTTGAGAAATGACGGGAGTCAAAATCGCATTGCGCCGCCATTTTGGATTCTCCGCAACTCGTGGGGAGTGGAGTGGGGTGACCGGGGCCACATGCGCATGGACATTCAGGGAGGAAATGGCATGTGTGGCATCAACGTGCTGCCTGGCATCTACCCCATTGTCAAGAGTGAGGCATCCACCTTGTGGTCTTGAGGGGGGCAAACATTCCCCATCGCTCTCCCCATTTGTCAATCCCACCCTTTGAGTACATCACATGGTCAACTATATTAGGGTCAATCTTTAGTCTAGAAGATGGCCTCAAATTTCGACTAAGGAAATGGCGTGGGGTGGAGGAACTGTCAACAGAGAGAAGGGAGTGTGAGCCAATGCTGTCCACAAAGCTGTAAAGTGGTCAATCGCCAACTCGCGGTTTCCACCTTTCCTGCCCACACCCTTTCCCAATGAAGCTGCATTCGCACTTGTTTCTACTCCTCTTGTTCTTGTCTGCACCACCCTTCAGTCCCCAAGGACCCATGCGGCCAGAGGAGCTTCAAGGGTGATGGTGAAGTGCAACCTAGCATGAACCCGTGTGGGCGGTTCACATGCCGGGCTAACCTACGGAACATCAGCAACGCGTGTGATTGTTCCATTCCCAACGAGTCTAAGCAGCCATTTTTTCAAGTTACGAACGGATATGGCTCCCAAACGTGTGCTTACTGTAAGTTGTGAAGCTTCTGCTCTAAGATAAGAACTTTGACCCATGGTCGTTGTCAAAACAATGGCCGTCTTCAGAACAATGGGCTTCTCCGATCGTTATACATTCGTTCTCTCCTCTTCATCCATCCCGCTCTCCTCCTGTTGCTCCCAACACGTGTATTTCTCTCAAAGCTGTGCTTCATTACTGTGTTTGTGTTGCTTGGCAGTGGACGTGTGTGGGTCTGACTCGAAGAACCCGTGCTACGTGGTCGCATGCATCAACGATGGCAAGGGCTCCTACTCCTCCAATGCCCTTCCAACTACGTTGGAAGCACAACAATTGACGGCTTCCCCACCTGCGACCCAGTTGCTGCTGGCTGGGCCTTTTTTGCAAGAGGGTCGCAACTTCATTCAGCTATTCTTGCACCATATGTTTGGCTCGTCACAAACTGCTTCCACTGTCCACCCATGTGATGCACAAACAAGTAGGTTGGTTTCTATTGAAGCCCTTCAGATGGGTCTGTTCCTCTGATTTCACATTCGTTCCTTTCCAGCCAACGTCACAACCAGCACCCTGGCCGTGAGTGGGAGCAACTGGTGGTGCTCCGATGTTCTCCCTATTGTGGGCCTCTCTCTTGCCCAATTCACGCAGGAGAATGCGGTAAGCAGTACACATGAGCACGGGCGGGGCCAGGGCCGGCCCAGGACCGGCCCGGTGGGGCCGGCCCTCTCGTTGGGCCGTCTCGGGCCGACCTGTCAAGAATCCCGGGCCGCGGCCCTGGAACCACATGCGGACTGGGCCGGGGCCGGCCTGGGTCGGGCCAACCCTGGCTCAAGGTGCAGGCACCTAAAGAGGGTTGCACGAGCTGGTAGGAAAGTGGCAAACGTGAGAGCGACGTTGCGTGCAAGCTGCTGAAGGTTTATTCTGGCTTAAAAGTTGCCGCGCACGACTCCACCCCATGCGTATTGGACCGCTCCTCTCTCCATTTACTAGCTAGCTCATCATGCAAACGGTATGCCATCCCCTGAACGGTATGAAGAACTATCTGTGCTCCGCATTGCAGGTCATTGACTGCAATCAAGCTTTGCCTCGTAACATGGTGCTTCAGCTGGGAAGTCCTCTACTCGTTCCCTGCACTGCGTTCTTCTACACCCTCAATGTGAGAGTTACCCCTTTTTGTTTTTTGTCGTTGTATAAAATCTCATCAAACCATTCCTCTAGAATTTTCCACTCCGTTTTGCTTGGCTCCGCTCTCATAGTCAAGCCACGCTCCATTCACCTCGGCCACCTCCGCCCTCACTCCCGTTGTTCGACCCTCCAGGGCGACACATGCTGGTCCATCAGCACCCAGCTGGGCCTCACCACCAGCAACCTCACAGCTCTCAATCCCAGCCTTGACTGCTCTGGGCTCATCAAGGCGGGCCGCTCTCTGTGCATCAAGCGCAACGCCACCTTCACCTTCACTGTGCCTCGATACCTGCGATATGGCGTGCTCACAGCACAGGACACGTGTGAGCACCTGCTGCTGCAGGTGGCGGGGAACGAGGACGAACCCACGGGGGCTGGGAAGGTGAATGCCATGCGCTGGGCTGAGCTGTACCGCAACAATCCCGGCCTCATCTATTCCAATGTCATCCCGGCCTCCACCTCCGCTGTTGGCAGCAACACTGGCGTGCAGGTAAGGGTTGGAGAGGAAGAAAGATGGGGGGCGCAAGAGATGAGAGGGAAAGATGGAGGGGAAACTTGTGGACTAGACGTACATTTGATGGGTGAGGGGGCAAGGGGTCATTTCTCATATGCCAAATGTATGTTCTTGTTCCAAATATTTGCCCTTGCTTGTTCGTTGAGAATATTGTTCTTATCTTATCTGTGCGTTTTCATACATGTTCCTTCGTTGGTTGTGTTTGTGAATGCCACCATTGCAGATTTGCCTGAGAGCAGAGTACTGGCCATTCGTTGTCGCCATCATTGATGTGCTCGGGTGCTTACAGCTTCTATGGTGGAGCTGTAAATGGAGCGATTTCAAAATACTATATGTACAATGAGAAGAAGTGTGCTGGGAGTGTAGGGGCCAAGTTTATTTGTGTGCCATGATTACCACCTCAAATTGGTTTGAACCAGGCCCTGATGTTTCCGTTTTCTTGTGTTGATTCAGTGTAGTAGAACTGACTTCTGTTTCTTACCTTGGCTAATTCATCAGACTTCCTCTAAAAGCCAGGGCTGATTTTTCAGCCTTTTCCTTGTGTCATTTATATTATTTTCAACCTTTTTTTTGTAAGTGTACACTGACCCCTTTGGGCAACACTAAACGTGGGCAACCTTTCGCATGTATACCAGCGTTTGAAAAAACGAGCACTTGCATTGAAACATGTCTCAACAAGACAATGACCGGATAGGCAATAATGTTAGAATGGTCTAAGCTACTAGCGGAAGCTATAGTAGTCTTAGAACCTCCTCCTAAAGCCTAGGAATCTTAGGAGTCAACTTGGGCATGAACCATGCTAGAACCAAAGGGGTTCCCAAGAAGTGAAGTTCCAACAAAAGAGAACCCTAACCTATAGGGTTTGGGAGGTGGTCCACTCTAAAGAGTGTACACCACAAGTTTTCCCAACCCAACCAATGTATTCTACACGACTATAATGTAGATCTAGCACTACATATGTTTTTTGGAGCAACCCGAATTAACCATAATTCCAACACCCCCCCTTGCTCCAATAAGCATTCAAGTTCACCCATCAATCAAAACACAACTCCTTTAGCGAATGAAGCCTTGGCCTTTGAAGCCATCAGTCGCATGCCGATGCGCTCAAGATTCTCATGCTGCAAGCTTGGGAGAGCTTTGGTGAGCATGTCGGCATCCTGAAGGTGGGAGCGTACTGAGTGCACCTCGACCTCCTGCTGGCACACCGCATCCCGTACAAAGTGCCAAGCCACCTTAATGTGCTTGGTGTGCTGATGGAGAACGGGATTGTGGGCAAGGGAGACAGCAGCCTCATTATCACAGAACAATGGAATAGCCCCCCCATCGCCCAGATGCATCTCTGCCAACAAACTCCTCAGCCAAATGGCCTCCTTGGCCCCCTCCGACAGAGCCTTATACTCAGCTTCAGAAACGCTTGCTGCAACACTATCTTGCCTTTTGCTATACCAGCTGATAGCTCCTCCTCCAAACTTAAAGATGTAGGCAGAGCGACTCTTGCCATCAGTCTCACCACCCCAATCCGAGTCGGTGTACCCAACAACCTGCTCACCACCTTGGCATTCATACCTGATGACACGATCAGTTGTGTCGACCAAGTACCTGAGTGCTCTCAGTGCAGGGCGCGTGTGAATGCGTCTTGGTGCCATGCAGGACTGTGCAAGGGTGTTGACAGTGAAGGACATGTCAGGACGGGTAGTCACAGCAGCATACATCAAGCTGCCAATGAGACTCTAGTACACCTTGACATCAGCTGCAGCGCCTTCCTCACTCGACCAAGTACCTTTCCTGATCTTAGAGAGATCATTGGGTGACATGGGAGTATGCACCCTATGTATCTCCTTCAGCAAATCACCAAACTTTCCCTGAAGACCACAGACATACTTCTCCTGGCCAATCTCCAACCACCCATCCTTGACCGACCTGCGAACCTCTACACCAAGGTACGTGGATACCTCACCTAGATCCTTCATCTGGTACCTCTCAGCAAGCACCTCCTTGATCTGACCGATCAGCTCCAAGCGTGGAGACACAAGCAAGAGGTCATCCAGATACACCAATACAAAGACTGGCTCTCCATCCACAAACTTGATGTACAGAGCCTCATCGCATGCACTGCGGTCAAACCCTGCTGCAATCAAGGTAGTGCCAATCTCCTCATTCTAGGCACGAGGCGCTTGCTTGAGCCCATAGAGAGCTTTGCGCAAGCGATACACTCTACCTGTACCATCATCAAATCCCTCAGGCTGCCTCTCATACACCTCCTCCTGAAGAACTGCATTGAGGTAAGCATGATCAACATCCTCATGTTGTACGTGCCACCCTTTTACCGCGACTTCTGCAAGAAGCACCCGACCTGAGGTGAGCTTGCCCACAGAAGCAAATACCTGATCAAAATCCTTCTCGGGCTTCTGAGTGTACCCCTTAGCAACAAGGCGAACCTTGTGCTGTACCACCTTATCCTCCTCGTCAGTCTTCCTGCGGAAAACATACTTGACCCCAATGGCCTTCTTATGTGGAGGTAAGTCAACCGGCTCTGGATCCCATAAACCCATGGTGCGCATGGCATTCACCTCTATCTCAGCGCCTGCCTTCCATGCAGGGCCCTGAGGGCTGCGCAGTGCCTCAGCGAGCGTGCGTGGGACATCACTGGTGCTCGCACCTGCTAGTGCAACACCTTCCACCTCCTTGGCCAAGCACATCATACCATCAACCACTCCAGCATCCCCCCCTGCCTCCTCACCACCTGTACCAGACTGGATACCAAGCACCTGCAAACCCGTAACCGGTGGTGGGGAGGTAGTCGCTGGTGACGTAGGTGCACTCGTAGAGAGATTGACAGGACGCTGACCAGAGGAGGAGGAAGAGGAAGAAGCCTGGGTAGCGGATCTCCGACGAATGACCGAGGGGCCGCTGAGCTGCTGCAGAGGGGCGGGCTGCTGCTGCAGCGACACACTCAGCGGTGCCGGTGGTGGTGATGAAAGTGGCATATCAACGTCATCACCCACTGCTGAGGGTGGCGAGAGTGGAAGGGGGAGGAGCTGAGAAATCTCAGCTGCATCCTGCAGAAGCTCCCCAAAGCCCTTGGCCTTGTCCCAATCCTTCCACGTCCCATTCTCAAGAAAGTCAACATTCCGAGCAATGCGAATGCGCATGAGAGAAGGGTCCAGCATGCGCCAACCCTTGCTCTCCATGTCCACCCCGACACATACACACATGACGGCGCGTGCATCAAGCTTGCCACCCTTCTCATGCCCATGCAACATGACACTACCCATCCAACCCCAAATCCGAGCCATGACCACATGCGAGCTCCGGATGGTGTCCATGGCGACTTGCGCAAGCCTCGCATGTAGTCTGTCCGGGGTCGACTTCGTCGCCGAGACTATCGCCCTCAGGGCCACCACATCCGTCATAGGCGAAGTCGAATTCGCCGAGCAAGGACGCAGGTCGGTGCAGAGGACCCGGCCTATGTAGGACGCCCGGCCAAGGACGTCCCCTGCCACCGAGACAAGAAGCATCTCGTCGCCGTCCTCCTGCATCCTCACACCGTTCTCCTTCAGCTGGCCAGTCGACAGCAGGTTCGCGTGCACGCCCGGAACGTAGAGCACGTCGGGGATCAGCACCTGCTTCCCGGCCTTCCCTTGCAAGGCGACCGTGCCCCGACCCTGGACGTCCTGCAGAGCCCCGTTGAAGCCACACACGTGCTTCACGTCACCGCTCGGCTGCAGGTCGACGAAGACCTCCTTCGTCCCCATCAAGTGGTGGGAGCAACCACTTTCGAGCAAAACTACCGCCGGGTTGGCTTGCACGGCTGCCGCCATCGCCTAGAAGTCCTCGCCAGCCTCCGACGCCAACGAGACGGTCGGCTCCACGACGCCGACCAGCGAGCACGACGCCTCCTGGTCGTCTCGCCCTTTGCCGCCAGCAGAGGATTCGGCGTCCTTCGCCGAGGTCGACGACTTGGTCGACTGCTTCTCCTTGCACGGCTGGTTTCTGCCTCGATGGGGACGACGGCTGCCAGACCTCCCGCGGCCTCCCTTGGCGGCGTCGTTGTCACAGTCACTGTGGTCGGGGCACTCGAAGGAGAGGTGGTCGGGGTCGCCGCACAGCAAGCACTCCCGACGTCGACTTCCTCCTCCACGACCGCTATCCTTGGCCGACATTTTCTTGTCGGCTTCCTTGTTCGGCTTCCAGCCACTGCTACTACCGCCGCCAGACTGCCCACGCTGCCCAGGTCGACCACCTTGCTTCACCAGGGCGACGTAGTTCACCTGCGCCAGGAGCTCGAGGGCCGCTCAGCTTCCTGCATCGCCTCATCCTGCAGGATGTACGAGGTAAGAGAATCCTCGTTGAGTGTCGCCCTAGTACTCGGCGCCAACGACAGTCGTTTCAGCAGGTCGTAGTTGCTCGTAAGCCCTTTGATAACGTGCGTGAGGTACGACGCCGTCGAGTAGTGCACGCCGGCCATCCTCATGGTGGCGAGAATTCGCCGAGCCCGTTTGCAGTAGTCAGTCGTCGTCTCCTCTTCGCCCATCCGTATGTGCGACAGCTGCTCCTCAAGCTGGCCGATGTACAGGTCGTCGGTGACCTGGTACGTCGACTCAATGAAGTGCCATGCCCGGTGGCCGGCGTCGAGGTACTCCCTGCACGACTTCAAGGCGATCTGCACGCCCGGCGAGCAGCACCGCGAGCTGACCGTGAAGGTCAGCAACTGCACAGCGCGAAACTCCGCACGTAAGTCGGGGTAGTGTTCCTCTGGCGTCGCCACAGTGCCCCTGGCGAAGCCGATCAGCCCGGCCATCTCCAGCTGGGGCTCGATGGCTTCCTTCCAGGTGAGGATATCAGGTCGACCAACAAGCAGGGGGGTGACTGAGATCCGGTCCGGCGTAAACTTGAAGTAGCCGTAGCTCGGTGCAATCCCGCCTGCTGTCACGTGGGTCGCTGACATCGGCGACAAACTGCTTCGTCGACCTCCAACGTCGCCTTGTGAGGTGCCTCAAGCCGTCGACGACCGCATCCCTCGCCCCTGAACGCCGCCGACTTCATCGGCGTGTATCACACCTCGCTGCCTCGACGCGCCTCCCGCACTGCTGCCGACTTGGTCACCACTGGCGTTGACTCCCACGTTGACGCCGCCCTCGTTGTTCACCGGTCGAGGAGAAGCTGGTCGAGCAGGGTGCTCTTCCGCCCACACCGAGCGGATGCCTGCCTCGATGACCGCCAACGGTAGGTTTGGCCCGTACTCGTTGGCCTCATGGCGTCTCCTCGCGTCCTCCAGCCGTGCCTCCAGGGTGTCCACCACTCCTGCGTCACCTACGGCGCCTACCATAGTGACTACCGTATAGCTGCCGGCCTACAAACACGAATTAGGTAAGTGCCCAATACGTCGACCTGACTGAAGGGGTAAGTCGTGAGCCGTCCACGCTCACCGCACCATGCGGAGATAACTCTATCAACGGGAGATAGATTACGGGCTAGGCACGGGGTAGGAGGCATCTCTGCGTTCGTTCACTTAGTCGTTCTCTAGCACTTGTGGCAAAACTGCAAGAGTTTCACTAGCAAAAGTTGAGAACAATGGTAGCAACAACATTGGCATGCAAGACTACATCAGACCTAGCAAAGTTGCTGGTCGAATTCCAGCGCAGCACGGTCGACCGCGTGCCAGCACGACTTGGTCGACCGCGCTCCAGCAGAGCAAAGTCGCGGCTTGCCAACGTTGCAAGTCCACGGTGTGCCAACGCTGCAGCAAGTCGGCTGCACAGCGTTGCGCCCGCAGAACAACGGTGCACCTGCTTCGCAGGTGCATGCAGCTGGTTGGTGCACTTCTCCTTGTCACGTGCACAGCGCAGACGCCCAGCTCGACTCCACGCCAGCGACTGCGCCCACCAGCCACGTCGACCTCGGGATACCACCACCGAGGTCGGTCTCGCCACTACCACCTGGGCGACCGTCGCACTCCTCCGCAGAACCTCGTCACCCAGGTAACCTGGTCAACCGGGCAACCACCACGTTGACCAGCTGCTTCCTCGTGTGTCCGTCGACCTCCCAAGTCGACGACCACCTTCAGTTGACCACACCAGGTTGACCACACCCTTAGTCGACCAGCTCCAGGTCGACAACCCACCTGGTCGACCAACTCCAGGTCGACCAGTACACCTGTCAGCCGACCAGGAGCAGTCGGCTTCCCCTGGTCGGCGTCACCCAAGTCGACGCCCTCTACTGGTCGACCTCCCAAGTCGACCAGCCGAAGTTGGTGCCCTTCACGAGCAGCAGTACCGCAATGCTGAGGAAGTTGAAGGAGCTGCTGGAGGCCGCCTTCGAGCTGCGCGAGATCTTGCCGGCCGAGAAGTACCTCGGGCTGGAGATCGTGCGCAACAGGCCAACAAGGAAGCTATGGCTCCACCAGCAGACCTACGTCAACAAGCTGCGCAGGCGTTTCATTGACGAGGAGTAAGGCGGTCGGATCCTAAAGACGCAGGTCTCCTCGACAATGAGGACGCCCAAGCACGCGAGGAGGAAGAGTACCGGCAGAAGGTTGGCTCGCTGCAGTTTGTGGCGACGACGACGAGGTCGGACATCACCTTCGCGTGCAGCAAGCTGGGGAGCGGCTTGACAGTGAGGAGCGACGAGCACTGGCGTGAGGTCGACCGCTGCCTCGCCTACCTCGCCGACACCCATGACGCCGCCCTGGAGTTTAGCGGCAGACCAGAGCGGTGCATGTCGGCTACGTGGACGCCGACGACGCCGGCGACAAGCAGAACCGGACGAGAACGGGAGGCTACGTGTTTGTCTTCGGAGGGGCCGCCGTCTCCTGGACGCATCAAGTGCGCGGCACTCTCGTTGACCGAGTCGGAGTACGTGGCGGCCACCGAAGCCGGAAAGGAGGCACGCCGACTCCGTTTCCTCCTCGCCGAGTTCCAGCTGCTGGACGCTGGGACGCCGACTTTCCTCCGTATGGACAACACGTCGGCCATCACGGTCGCTGAAGGCTTGGGGCTGAAGCGCAACCTCAAGCACATGGAGCGACGCTACGCCTGGCTGCAGCAGATGGTGAAGCGCGGGAAGTTCGTACTGTGGTACATCCCGACCACTGAGCAGCTGGCCGAATTTCTGACGAAGGCGCTGCACTTTCCGCCCTTCAACTGGTGCTCCATCGCAATCGGCCACGTACGTCTGGCTGACGTCGGCGACGGTGACGACGACGTGCAGCAGTAGGTGCCGTGCCCTTCTGCACGGCTGGTGCGGTGACACGGTGTGCTGTGTGTTGTGTATACGCCGACAAGGACCTTTCTCCGTGTACCATGTCCTTTGGGTTCTGGGCGGCCCTAGTGTGTGGGGTGCCCAAGCGTGAACGCGGCAGGGGAGTGTTGACGGGAGTTGGCCCCGTCCTTGCTTGGGCGGAGCTGACTTTGTGCTCGGGTGTGCGGGAGGTGCAGCCGACCGTCTGCAGTGGGCGACGCCGACATGGGCGAGCAGGTCGACAGAGTTGGTCGACCTGCACGGGGCCACTGCGAAGCTGCCGGGGACGGGAAGCCGGCGGCAGACTTCAATCTGGTGGTCGACAAAGGGACTCGTCGACCTGGTTGGGAGGCCGACTTGGGAGGCCGACTTGGGAGGCCGACTTTGGGAGGCCAACCTTGGGAGGCCGACTTGGAGGGGTCGGCGGACAGCTGGTGTGGTCGACTTGGAGTTGGTCGACCTATGAAGTGGCCAACTTGGTGAAGTCGGCGGGTGGCCGTCGACCTGGGTGGTCGACGAGCACGTATAGCAGTTGGTCGACATCGGCCACGCAAGTCGACATCGATTTGGTGGTTTCCTGGTCGACCAAGTTACCAGGGCGACGAGGTTCTGCGGGGTGCGCAACCGTCCTACAGGAGGTTTTGGCGAAGCCGACCCCGGAGAGGTATCCCGAGGTCGACGTGGCTCATCAGGCGCAGTCAACGGCACGTAGCCGACTTGACACCTGAGTTGTGCATGTGACGGTGCATGTTGCACCAACCGTCTGCAAGAACCTGCAACCAGGTGCCAACGTAGCACCATCAAGTCGGCCTGTCAGCGCTACACCACGATGCTGTTGTCACCTGCCATTGCAACGCTAGGAAGCCGATTGGCTACGTTGGCAGCCGCCGTCGTGCAGCGCTGGCAGGCCGCCGACTTGCTGCGTTGGCAAGTCGCAACTTTCCAGTGCTGGAGCGCGGTCGACTTTGCAGTGCTGGAGGTCGCCCTGCCTGTGTGCTAGGCAGTCCTGCATCTGAATTAGTCAGTGTTGCTTTGTTTTTTCTATCATTGTTATGAAACTCTTGCCAATTTGCACTATGAATGCGCAAGTAGAGAGAACACACATGAACTTTGCGATCACTCACACAACCCGTGCCTTCCCCATAGTCTAGCTCCCATCGTTGTATAGTTAATCTCCGCAGTTGACACTAAGTGTATTAACGTACCCCAATAGATGGTACAAAGAGTAAGTGCGTAACTTACCCGCATGGTTGGTATGAATAGTATGTGCGTTACTTACCCGTATCGTTCGTACAACGAGGAGTAAGTGCGTAACTTCCTCGTATGGTTGGTACTAGGAGTAAGCGCGTAACTTGCCCGTATGGTTGGTACCAAGGGTAAGTGCGTAACGTACCCGTATGGTTGGTACTAAGAGTAAGTGTGTTACTTACCCGTATGGTTGGTACAAAGCGTAAATGAGTAGCTTACCTGTATGGTTGGTTCTAAAAGTAAATGCATTACTTACCCGTATGGTTGGTATTAAGAGTAAGTGCGTACCTTACCCATATGGATGGTACTAAGAGTGAGTGCGTAAGTTACCCGTATGGTTGGTACTATAGTAGGTGCGTAACATACCCGTATGGTTGGTACTAGAAGTAAGAGCGTAACTTGCCCGTATGGTCGGAATTGAGAGGAAGTGTGTTAACCTACCCATATCGTTGACACTAAGTGTATTAACGTACCCCTATCGATGGTACTAAGAGTAAGTGCTAAACTTACCCACATGGTTGGTACTAATAGTATGGGCGTTATTTACCCGTATCGTTGGTACTGAGAGGAGTAAGTGCGTAACGTACCCGTATGGTCTAAGCGTAATTGTGTAACTTACCCTTATGGATGGTACTAAGAGGAGGTGTGTTACTTACCAGTATGGTTGGTACTAAGAATAAGTGGGTAACTTACCCATATGGGTGGTATTAAGAGTAAGCGCGTAACTTAACCGTCTGGTTGGTACTAGGAGTAAGTGCGTTACTTACCCGAATGGATGGTACTAAGAGAAAGTGCGTTACTTTCTCGTATGGTTTGTACCAAGAGTAGGTGCATAACTTACCCGTATGGTTGGTACTAACAGTAAGTGCGTTTTACTCATATAGGCCAAACTAAGAGTGTGTGTGCAACTTACGCGTATGGTTGGTACTAAGCGTAAGGGCGTAACATTCCCTATGGATGGTACTAAGAGTAAATGCGTAACTTAACCGTATGGATGTTACTAAGAGTAAGTGCGTAACTTACCCGTATAGTTGGTACTAGGAGTAAGCGAGTAACTTGCCCGTATTATTGGTACTAAGAGTAAGTGCGTAACTTACGCATAAAGAGGGTACTAAGAGTAAGTGCGTAACGTACCCGTACGGTTGGTAATAAGCGTAACTGTGCAACTTACCCATATGGATGATGCTAAGTGTAAGTGCGTTACTTACCTATATGGTTGGTATTAAGAGTAAGTGGGTAACTTACCCATATGGTTGGTACTAAGAGTTAAGTACGTAACTTACCCGTATGGTTGGTACTAAGAGTAAGTGCGTAACTTACATGTATGGTTGGTACTAAGAGTAAGTACGTTACTTATCCGTATGGATGGTACTAAGAGAAAGTGCGCTACTTACCTGTATGGCTGATACCAATAATAAGTGCATAATTTACCCATACGGTTGGTACTAAAAGTAATCGTGTTACGTACCCGTATAGTTCATACTAAGAGTGTGAGCCCAAATTCCCTGTATGGTTGGCACGAAGAATAGGTGCGTAACTTACCTGTATGGTTGGTACAAAGAGTAAGTTCAATATATATCTGTATGGTTGGAACTAGGAGTAAGTGTGTAACTTACCCGTATGGTTGGTTCTAAGAGGATTAAGTGTGTAACTTACCCTACGGTTGGTACTAGAAATATGCGCGTAACATGGGGGAGGTATGGAAACATTGGCTTGGATGACAAGCGCTGGGGTGGGAAATGGTGTAATTTGAACTTAGTATGAAACCGCTTGCCCTGTTGTTAGAGCTTAAGAGTTGCACGATACTATATTAGTTAACGTGTTTGTGTCACGTAGTGTAATAAACAGTAGGCTCAGTGAAATTATTAGTGTACATATTGTGGTTCAATAGTAGTGGGGACAATTGTTTGCAAAACACTGGACACAAATGCGTCGGTCGGCGAGGGATAAGACGTCATCAATGGGAGTGAGGTGTCGGGTTCTGATTGGACACGAAGATTCTAAGCTCCATAGTGTGTAGCCACGTCAGGTTAAGCCTTTTCAGAGATTTTCGCACCCACATGGTAAACGTTGTGCACAAATGGTGGACTGGACACCAGACTGGACAGCCATTGTGTCAAAGCCACTGCCAATATGGAGAGTGGCAAGGAGAGCATGTGGGCGTCACGAGAGGGTAAATGGCAGTGAGTGTCTCAACCTCTTCTGCACCTTAGGCAGTCTTACGTCTTGCTTGGAACCTCTAAGCGTCCACGTGTGACCCAGGCTCCTGTCGTCCCGAAGAAAAGGCGGCAACGCGTGCTCCAGCAAGCGACGCCACTGATCGAGGTATTTGCTATAGTGTTGACCCACTGTCATTCTTGGTATTCAAACCACTATGCCGCGTCTAACCCACACCACTACCGTTTTGCGTAGTGTCATCCCCTGTTCCAACTGCACACGACGCACGCCGTGGTGGAAGCTCATCATTGGCTTCCGCTCGGCGAACGGCGTCCCTTATTGCATCAGATGAGGATGGTCATTATGCGCGCAACGAGAAGCGCTATAAGGTGACTGACCTTGCGGACGACTCCGAACGCGCCGAAGCTCCGCCCGTTGATACCGCACCCGAATCTTCCGACGACGACCCAAACAAAGTCCTCCCCCGCGTAAATTTGGTGTTGAGGAAGATGGCGAGGAGAGCGCGGAATAACGCTCTGATTACGAGCCCGTTTCAAAGGGAGAGATGGTTGCGATACGCAAACTCCAGCAGGACAATCCGGCCGCTTTGGCGAGGCTGGAGTCGGCTTTTCTGGCGTCCCTGGCGAACGCATCCGCGAAGAAACGCAAACGCGCCGTTGCAAGCAGGGCATGCGAGGGGTTGCGACGCTCGAAGAAAAACGGTCGTGTGTCGTCCCCCGAGGTCTCATGCGATGAGGACGATATGGAGGGCGACACGGGGCGTCACGTTAGGACCACGAGCTCTCCAATCCTTCAGCAAGCTTTCCGGTTCCTGCCCCACGACAACTAGTCTACATTGCTAGCATTAGTGTAATATGCATGAGTACCAACGAATTTCGGGCAGTCGGTCGTTTGTTTACTAGCGATTTGTTGTGCATCGTTGTTGGGTGCGTCGAGAGTGTACCTTGTGCGTGTATTTTCCACAGGAAATCTGTGAGCAGTTGAGGGTTGGCCTCTTTCTCAATGCACCGTCCGAGTCGATGACGTTTTATTTAAGCACCGCGGCTAAGAGTGTCGGTTTGTGCGCTGTCATCGAACGCCTGGCTCCGAGCTTCTCGAGTCTTGCCATGGCGGCGGGCAAAGCTCGTCGCTCTGATATTAAGCGCACGTTGAGCGACTGGAAGACGGTGGCGGCAAGTCGTGTGCACGACATAGCCCTCCCCAAGGTCAGCCTTTTTCAGGACGAGCTTGACGCCAAAGGAACGCACAGTGACGAGGGTGAAAGTTCGCGTCGGTCTTACCTTTGATTGGGAGGGTAAGCAACAAGTCATATGCGATTCTATGAAAGCTGCGCAAATCATGGTGTAGCATATATTTTCACGACGGTCTGGATGCGCAGATGTCATTGCTATTTCCAAGTGGAGTGAGGACAAGCGCGGCATGCCGTTTGCGTCCGGAGCATTTGTGGCATGCGCTCGTGCTTCGTTCAAGCCGAGGATGGTGAACCCTGTGACCCTAAAGATGTATCACATGGCATGGCTGGAACACTTGGTATGGCTATTCTCACGCTGCATCTGAACCTTGTGTTGTCTTCCTCGAACGCGATAGTAGGTGTTAAGCATACGATGAATGTCATGTGCTCCGCCTGTGTCCAGGTGTCTGATGCCATTCGCAACAGGTATTTGTGCAAGGGAATTCTCTCCAAGTCTGCGGGGGTTCAACGCGGAGATTGTTGACGGACTCCGTAAGCTCACGCTTGAGGACGTCATGATGGCCATCGAGCAGTGCAAGCCGAAGTACGACCCTACGACCACTTCGTGGGCATGAGGTCACCATGGTGTACGCCTGTCGGCTTGTGGCATCAAGCGCCATGCGCAGGCCGCACAGGCTGCTAGCGAGAGCCTCGCTCAGCGCGACAACCAGTCTTTGTCTTGAATACAATTAACCTAATGCTAGCAATGTAGACTTGTGTCAGTTGAAGTAACAAGATGTCCGCGAGGAAACACATGGAAGTGACGGGGACCGTGGTTTAGTATGTGTGGGGCGTTATGGACATGATTGTGTATTTGGGTTGTGTGGGGGATCAGGCTATTCACATGTTTTTATTAATTCAAGGTTTTCTATAATAACGCTTCAAGAGGGCAATGCCAAGGTGTAGTATGCACGGTGCGGAGCCATAAGCGATACGGCCAGAACCAGTGGAATGTTCTAAACTGGTTGTTGTACCAATTGGGAACCAAGATTCCCGCATCACGTCTGGGCGCTGTTCAACCGTTGGATGGGTGTCGCCGCCAGTTGCGGGATGTCCTGGATGTAATATACAAGCGTGACATGGACGGAGATGTGACTTGGTTACAAGACCGTAGCGAAGAGGTCGTCAAGACCGTTGATGCCCGGATAAGTGGACGGATGGATGTTTGAAGGAGTGTGAATATATGGATCGTGATCCTCAATCCTAAGCCGATGATTAAATATCGGCTGCGGCGCTACGAAAGCTAGATAGAAGCAGGGATGGACGGCTCATACGAGGCCGCATAAACGATTATGTGTGCGTGAAATCGATCCTGAGCCGTCGATTGGGTGACAATCGTATCACATCGTAGCCGTTCATGTGATGTTGATCGTTGTACAAGTGTCGTGACTTTACTGGACCCACGAAAGTGACACGAGCGTACGTACGAAACTTTGGTGGTGTCATTGTCCCGCAGAAGATGGTGTCGTACTCCACGTGTCATCCTACGTCGATGCATCATCAGTGCGTCACATTTATGTGATGTTTCCGATAATGCCACCCTGTCGAATACAAGTTACCGGGGAGTCATTTATCCGTCACGTTGATGGTGACGTAATTGTGATGTCTCTGTGACGTTTTAGAGACGGAAATGTGTTGTGCAAGTTCTTGTCAAGGTAACGCGAAACCCTGGTACTTCTGTCCATGACTCTTTTGTGACGCAAAAGTGTCACGTAACTATCCTCCCTTGTCTTTTCCGCGATGAGCGTGTAAGGCTTTAGAAATCCTTACTGTAGCAGTCCTTAGCGAGGACATCCCAAGGGCCACGCGTCAGGTGGTTCGGCCTACAATTACGCACCCAACCCACGCCCGAGTCGCCCCTGCACCAATCGCAACCTTTTCCGAGCCATCCTCGCCCAACGTCCCTGCCTAGCTAGGAAACCCCTATTTAGTCTCGCCACTTTCATTGTGCCGTCATTCTGTAATTTCACAGTCTCTTTATTCGTTATTGTGCGCACTCTGTAAGTTCATTCATAGCACAATACGCTAAACACGACTGAATAATGATCGTGTGAGTTCGTGCATGAAAAACCAGCCAGCAACCGCCAACGAAGTGGATTCATCCAACCTGCCAGCACTAACCCGGAACTTGCATTGTAGCCCTATCATCGGGTAATGCGCTGCCAGGTTGGGTGAATTGTCCCGCACATTCTGGGACAGGGGGGAATATTCCCGGCCAGTGCAGCAGATTCCGTGCCACGCATGGTCCTTTGCAGGCTAAGGCGAGGGTTTCCCGTCATTCATTAGCGAGCCGGCAACCATTTGTTCCCGGTGCCCATTTGTTCACCCTTTCTTGATGTTTTTCACATAAGTCTCTCTCGCTCCCGCTTGGCTGCGAAAGTCATGGCGGATTTGACAGGCAATCATATTTTCTTCCGACGTCCTCGTACTGCCGTGTTTATAGTTGACGATGAAGGATGGTATAGATGTGCACCTCCTCAGCCACCTTTGCCACCAGCGCTACCAGCGCCACCTGCACCTCCTGCTCCTCCAGCGCCTCCCGCTCCTCCTGCTCCTCCTGAACCCGCCGTCCCTATACGGGACGACCCACCTCACCGTCCTCACACTGCTGTTGCCGGGCGTCTCCGCCTTCGACGAGTTTGAGTCCCAACCAGAGTCAGACAAGGCCCATGATTAGTACGTAGAGGCACCAGCGGCGGCGACACTGTGGGGTGACCCCAAAAACTGCTCGTGACAACACAGCTGTGGGCGCAGAGGACGAAATTGGCGAACAACGACGACGTTGAATACTGGTCGCGCGATGGCTTACCTGAGATACTGCTGATTCCATCCTTTCCACCACCTAACTGAAAGCGTCCCCACCCCTCTTCTGAAAATGGTGACTCCTGCCCCCCCTCTCCCAGGAACAAGCCGACGCAGAGAAAGCGCCATGCTTACACGTTTCAAGAAAATCTTAAGTGCCTTGTGTGCCTGTAGGTAGCAGCTTCGGCGAGCGAGGTATCGCGAGAGTCGGGCATCCACCGCAAGTGTCTGGGGGAGTGGAAGAAGGCCGCCGCACTTCTCAAAGACACTCACGTCGCACGGAAGCGCCTACAGCGGCGCGACAAATCTTCTTGGTATCGCGATACGAAGTTCAAGGTCTACGTCAACCTCCTAGATGTTCGGCGCAGGTTTGGCTGTGTCAATCGGTAGGCTGCAGACTTAGTCCCGTGAGCTGATGAAGGAGATGTATCCGGACGTGAAGTCGAAGGGGCCACAACGGTGGTTGAAACAATTTTGCCGACTGTGGAATCAAAGTGTGCGTGCCAAGACGAAGGTTGATCAAAAGCTTTCGGATTGTAAGTAGCCTTGAATTTCGCCATTTATTATTTACGAATTCGGTTGATTACGTTGTTGTTTGTCATGAATTTGATATCTAATTGTTATCTCGTTCTTCTTGTGTGTTCCCATCCATCCCCGTTTGAAGATTGTGAGGCGCAGGTGAAACTCTTCTGGCAGTTCGTCCGCGACAAGCGTCGTGAATACGACATCGACACAAGGTGGATTATTACGCGGACCAGACTCGGCTAGAGATGCCGGCAGACTGCACCGTGGACGAAATTGGGTCGAATTCAGTGCCTATCAGAAGTGGGGGATATCCGAAGGAACGTGTCACGTTCATGTTGCCTTGCTCGGCGGCGGGCGATACATTTGAACTGTGGGTGTTTTTCAAGCGCACGCGAGTTCCGAAGGGAGATTTCCCACCAGGTGAGCAGCATGTCATCTTGATGTTTGATGTCTTTCGTATTGCTCTGTGTGTTTGTTTTTCTAACCACCTTTCGTACTTATTGGCAGATGTGGTCATGGCGGTGCAGCCCAACGGCTCGATGGACGCCGGGGGCGTCGTGCGCTGGCTCGACGAGGGTGTAAGCCTTTCATCAAGCCTTGGTCCAGAGTGCGCGCTCGGTGTGCGATGCTCGTGCTTCATTTGTATCGTGGACATCTCAGTGTGGAGGCGAAGGAGAAGTTCGCGGACCTCAAGGTCGTACCGCGGTCATCCCTGGAGGCTGCACGGCCTAAGTGCAGCCTATAGATTTCACCAGCAGTACCAGAAGTGGTTCGAGGACGAAGGCATCAGCTCTTTAACAGAGAGAGGTGAGTGCATTGCCTGGTAAGGCATTGCGTGTCAGAAGTACGAGTAGAAAGTTTAGAACAAGAAAGAGGGGTTGCACTAGCAAGCAGTTGAGTACATATAGGAAACCCTAGATTGGGCTGTCCTCGCTATAGAGTACCCCACTGTAGGCTAGACAAATACAACATTCTGACACACCCCCATAGCCAAAGTGGGGTGTAATCAGCAGAGCAAGCAGTAGTTCATAGTTCACAAATATAAGCAAAGCTAGAGGTAATCACAGCGGGCAAGTGAGGAGGAGGAGGAACTGTGGAAGGAGAGAAGATGGGAGGCAACGACTGAAGCTGCAGAGGCACGGGCACAGGAGCTGCTGACTCAGGGTTACCGAAGCAAGGGCGACGGACCCACAGTGGCTACCGAAGCAAGGGCGACGGACTACTGGAGTGACTGGCTCCGCAGCTAAGACGAGCGGCAGGAGCAACGGACCCACTGGCGACTGGTGCAACAGGCTCACTGGCTACCGAAGCAAGGGCGACGGACTACAGGCGCTGCAGGCGACACGACAGCTACCTCCACACAACCTCCTCCAACTGACCCACACCCTTGACACACACCCCCTGCTGAACCCCTAACTCCACTCCCACGTCACCCCCCTTAAACCCTAAACCCTCGGCTCCCACACACCCACCCCCCTCAGCGGCAGCTGCAGCAGTGGGAGACGGAGGAGGAGGAGGAGCAGGGGACGGTTCACACACCCGCTACCACCATACCCGTCACCCCCATACCCTGAGTGTGCGGTAAGCGAGCTCAGGTGTGCTCGAAGCGTGCACAAGCGTGCGGGTAGCGCACTCGGGTGTGCAGTAAGCGAACTCGGGTGTGCGGGGAGGGGTGGCCGCAGGGCGACGCGACGGGATCGCAGGGGGCGCGCGCGGGTCCCCAGGGGCGACTCGACGGTCGACGGGGGGGGGGGGGGGACGCGCGGCCCCCGTAACGCCACGACGGGCGACGGAAGGGGGGGGACGCACGGCCCCCGAGGCGCCTCGACGGGCGACGGGATAGGGGGGACGCGCAGCCCCCGCGACGCCACGACGGGCAACGGGACAGGGCGCCACGACTGGCGACGGGATGGCGGGGCGGGGGCGCGCGCGGATCCACGGAGTAGAAAACCGCCGCGCGCCTCGGGGCGCACGGCGGGCAGAAAACCGCCGCGCGCCCCGAGCGCACGGCGGGATGAAAAACGCCACGCGCTCCGGGCGCGCGGCAGGAAGAAAGGGTCACGCGCCAGGGGCGTGCGACAGCAGTAGAGCAGCGGAAGCATCGGGTGGGGCCCACCCACAGGATCGACCCAAGGGGGTCGACCTGCTCTGAAACCATGTCAGAAGTACGAGTAGAAAGTTTAGAACAAGAAAGAGGGGTTGCACTAGCAAGCAGTTGAGTACATATAGGAAACCCTAGATTGGGCTGTACTCGCTATAGAGTACCCCACTGCAGGCTAGACAAATACAACATTCTGACATTGCGAATGTGTTGTGTTTCCCCGTTGTACTGGCTGTTATCCCCGTCCCTTTTCCTTGGTGAAGGGATCATCTGCAAGCCACCACTTGAGGTGATCCTGACGGGTCTAAGGACCATCTCTGCATGGTGCACAGGAGGAGCACTCTGCCCGTCGAAGTTGAAGTCGACGACGAGGTCGCCGCAGATGGCTTATGGAGCAAAAACTGTGAAGAGGCCGAGTCTGTCGAGGAGGCTGACCTCGACGACCCCACCTGCGCGCCTGAGTAGGCTAGGCTAGTTAGGCAGCAACCACGCTAGGAAGAGAGATCCCTAGAGATCCCTGGAATTGCAATGTTATGCTTAATGATAGTTATACTTGATAGGAACACAAGACCTGTATCACCAAATGATTTGTTTGGTTTCCCAGGGGGTGAGCTTCTAATCAAGGACCCACCATAAGTGCAGTGCTCCAGATAGAAGTGCATGCACTTATCATAGGCCAGCACCTCTATGCACTTACACTTTTCGAAAATATATTTATATGTTTTCATATGCAACTGCCTGTAGGATTGCCTAGTATAGTTATTCTTATATGTGGTGCACTGTTTCCTAGCTCTAGCTCCTATATCTTGTACTCATTTCCTATAGTGAAAGTCTCCTTTCTCCAACTTTCTTGTCATTCTTCCATCCAATCTCCCTCACCTTGCTCTTGCTTACGCTACATCCTCGTGTACATCGACGACTTGGTCTTTGCCACTGCTGACACTAAGGGACTGGCCCTAGTGAAGTCGGAGCTGCAGAAGAGACACACGTGCACTGACCTGGGTGAGCTGCGCAGCTATCTTGGCTTGCAGATCACCCGGGACAGAGCACGGTGCACCATTACCTTGACTCAGTCACACATGGTGCACCAGGTCCTTCAGCGCTTCGACTTCCAGTACTCCTCGCCACAGTCCACTCCTCTGCCTACCGGTCACTCGCTTTCAGCTCCACCTTTGGACGAGTCCGTAGAGCCGAGTGGCCCGTATCCAGAGCTTGTGGGCTGCCTCATGTACCTGATGACCTGCACTCGACCAGACCTTGCCTACCCTCTTAGCATCCTGGCACGCTACGCTGCGCCCAGGAGACACCGACCAGAGCACTGGAAGGCCGCTAAGAGGGTGATGCGCTACTTGTGCAGTACGTCGGGCATGGGGCTCGTGCTTGGAGGACGGGGTCCAGTTGTCCTCACTGGACACACAGACGCGTCTTGGGTTGACGGCTTGGCTACGCAGCGGTCGTCACAGGGTTACACTTTCAGCCTTGGCTCCGGCTCTGTTTCTTGGCGGTCTACTCGCTCGTCTTCTGTTCTCAGCTCCAGTTGTGAGGCTGAGATCTACGCAGGGGCCATGGCTGCACAGGAGTTACGCTGGCTCACCTACCTGCTGACCGACTTGGGAGAGCCGCCTCATTCTCCTCTAGTTCTGTACGTCGACAACAAGGCCATGATTGCCTTGTGTCAGGAGCACATACTGAAGCACAGGACGAAGCACATCGCTCTGCGTTACTTCCTTGCTCGTGAGTTGCAGCAGCGTGGTCAGCTTGGTCTTGCTTACGTGGCCTCTCGGGCCAACTCTGCTGATATCTTCACCAAGGCACTTCAGCCTTGTGATCATCAGCGTTTCTGTACTGTTCTAGGCCTTGTGCCTGTCAAACATTGTATGCTTACTTTGTGTAGGCTATAGTGGGTTTAGCCTTAGGGGGTACAACAAACTTAGGGTTTCCTACTTGTACCCACCTTTCTGCTAGTTTCATCATTCTCGTTCTGTCTAAGATTCTAACATGGTATCACGAGCCTAGGTTGCCACCTAGGACCGCTTTCTACTACGGGCCCACTATTCCGCTAGAAGCGCCCTCGTGCGCCCTACCTTACGTGCGCCCTCGTGCGCCTTTCTCTGCTCGTGCACCCTCGTGCGCCCTCGTGCGCCCTCGTGTGCCCTCGTGCGCCCCGAGCCGCCTCTGCAGGCCCGTCAGGCCCGAGAGCCGCCCCTGCAGACCCGTCAGGCCCGCGCGCAGCCTCTTCCCGACCGCGCGCCGCCCCTGCAGGCCCTCGCCGCCCGCCACGTCGCCCTATCCGCGGCGTAGCCACCTACCCGCGACGTCGCCACCTGCCCGCGACGTCGCCACCTGCCCACGGCGTCGCCACCTGCCCGCCGCGTCGCCCTGCCCGCGGCGTCGCCCCTGCCCGCGGCGTCGCCGCTGCCCGCGGCGTAGCCACCTGCCCGCGGCGTAGCGACCTGCCCGCCGCGTCGCCCTGCCCGCGGCGTCGCCACCTGCCCGCCGCGTCGCCCTGCCCGCGGCGTCGCCCCTGCCCGCGGCGTCGCCCCTGCCCGCGGCGTCGCCACCTGCCCGCGGCGTCGCAACCTGCCCGCCGCGTCGCCCTGCCCGCGGAGTCGCCACCTGCCCGCCGCGTCGCCCTGCCCGCGGCGTCGCACCTGCCCGCCGCGTCGCACCTGCCCGCCGCGTCGCCCCTGCTCGCCGCGTCGCCCTGCCCGCGGCGTCGCCCCTGCCCGCCGCGTCGCGCTACCCGACGCGTCGCCCCTGCCCGCGCGTCGCCCCTGCCCACTGCATCGCCCTGACCTAAGCCGCCTCTGGAGCAGCCGCCTCTGAAGCAGCCGCCCCTGGAACAGCCGCCCCTGCAGCAGCTGCCCCTGGCCACTGGAGCAGCCGCCCCTGGAGCAGCCGCCCCTGGCCACTGGAGCAGCCGCCACTGCAGGAGCCGCCCCTGGCCCCTGGAGCAGCCGCCCCTACAGCAGCCGCCCCTGGCCACTGGAGCAGCCGCCCCTGGAGCAGCCGCCCCTGGCCACTGGAGCAGCCGCCCCTGGAGCAGCCGCCCCTGGCCACTGGAGCAGCCGCCATTGCAGGAGCTGCCCCTGGCCCCTGGAGCAGCCGCCACCGCAGTCGCCTCCGTCGTGCGCCTGCCCTTCCCACCACTGGTGAGCACTGCCCTGCCCGTGCTGCTACTGCTGTTAGTGCTGCTACTACTGCTTCTACTGTTGCTCCTGGCGTGGCCAGATGCAGCTCCAGGGCCGTCCGCGTGTGTCCCTCACGCCCCAGCAGCTTCGTGAGTGGTACGCCAGTCGGGGTTGTCGGGGTGGCCGTAGTGGGAGTTGTCCTGGAGTGGGTAGTTCGGGAACTTCTTGTAGTGGCCCGGTGCAGCAGCAGCGTCGTCCGCGCGACCCCCTTTCGCCCCAGCAGTTTCGTGAGTGGTACGCTCAGAGTAGAGGGTCGCTGAGTACTGCTCGCTGCCCGTACGTTCTTAGCATGGGTGCCTGGACTGGTCAGCCTTGCGGGACGCGTGGTCACACAGAGTCCCACTGCTTCGCCCGTCTGACTGACGCTTGGCGTACAGAGTTTGGCGATGACGCTGAGCTCCCCGACTGGGTGGAGCTGCTTGGACAGAGGGTAGATATCTTTGCTCTTGCCTATGATGCTATTCTCACTGCAATGTATGCATTGTCTACTAGTACCGAGGGAGCCTGTCACCTGTGTGTGCCGCCTGACCCAGGTATCCAGTCTGCTGCTCTAGGTACTGGTGAGACTGCCGCACTAGGTGCTCGTGTGTCGGTTGCCTCAGGTGCTGGTGAGGCTGCCGCTCTAGGTGCTAGTGTGTCTGTTGCCCCAGGTGCTGGTGCGGCTGCTGCTCTAGGTGCTCGTGAGTCTACGCCCCCTGGTACTGAGTCTACTGAGGCACTGCAGACCTTCACACTGGACTCCGGTGCTTCTCGCTGTTTCTTTCGTGACCGCACTGCCCTTGAGCAGCTTGCTCGGCCAGTTGATGTCTCCCTTGCTGACCCCTCTGGGGGTCCGGTCATTGCGACCTCCTCCACTGTTCTTCCTTGTCCTGCGGTTCCGTCGGGCACACTGTCAGGTCTCCACCTCCCCTCGTTCTCTACGAACTTGGTGGCGGGTTGTGCGCTCCAGGACGGGGGTGTCCACCAGTTCACCCCTGCCTACGAGCGCGTGACACACTGCACGTGTGCTCGGACGGGCCGTCACCTGGCTACCTTCACTTGGCAGCCGGGGTCGGACCTGTACACACTGACCACTGAGTCCCCTCAGGTAGCTGCGTCTGCGTCTGCTTCAGGTCAGCTGTCTGCCCCCTCCTCGTGTCGCTCTCTAGCACACGAGACCGTCCTCTGGCACCACCGCCTTGGTCACCCGTCAGTGCAGCGCCTTCGTGCCATGCACAAACGGTACCTTGTCTCTGGTCTTCCCCGGGTACTCCCTCCCTTCCCACCCTCGCCTGCTCCTCCCTGTCTTCCTTGTGTCGAGGGGCGGCAACGCGCCGCTCCTCACTCCTCCTCTTTTCCCCTGACGACTGCTTCCTTGCAGACGCTCCACATGGACGTGTGGGGCCCAGCCCGCGTCCGTGGACAGGGTCAGGAGAGGTACTTCCTGATCGTTGTTGACGACTTCTCGCGCTACACCACGGTCTTCCCCTTGCGCACCAAGGGTGAGGTCCCTGATGTTTTGATCCCTTGGATCCGCGCTTCTCGTCTCCAGCTCAGCGAGCGGTTCCACTCGGACTTTCCTGTCCTTCGTCTGCACTCCGACAGAGGTGGTGAGTTCTCCTCCGACCTCTTGGCAGCCTACTGTGCGGAGCACGGCATCCGCCAGTCGTTCACGCTTTTGGCCTCTCCACAGCAGAATGGGGTTGCTGAGCGCCACATTGGCTTGGTCATGGAGGTCGCTCGTACCTCCTTGATCCATGCGGCTGCCCCCCACTTTCTGTGGCCGTTTGCGGTCCGGTACGCTGCGCATCAGCTCAACCTCTGGCCCCGTGTCTCCTTGCCGGAGACCTCGCCCACACTGCTGTGGACGGGGGAGGTTGGCCATGCGTCGCGTTTCCGGGTCTGGGGATCTCGAGCTTTTGTCCGCGATACGTCCGCGGACAAGCTCTCCTCCCGCGCTGTTCCTTGTGTCTTCCTTGGCTTTGTCCCGGACGCGTCTGGTTGGCAGTTTTACCACGCCACCTCGCGCCGTGTCCTGCCCTCTCAGGACGTCACTTTTGACGAGTCGGTGCCCTACTACCGCCTCTTCCCCTACCGCACTGCCCCGCTCCCCCCCCCGCCTCTCTTCCTCGCGCCAGGTGCTGCTGTGGTAGACCCCCTCCCCCCTCAGGGTGCCGCTCCCTCAGGTGTGTCCCAGGTAGACCCGGTTGAGCCTGTCGAGGTAGCTGTCGACTCTCGTCCTGCTAGGGGTGCTGAGCCTGAGCGTGCGGAGCCTGGGGGTGCGGAGCATGGGGGTGCGGAGCCTGGGGGTGCGGAGTCTGGGGGTGCTGAGCCTGGGGGTGCGGAGCCTGCGGGTACTGAGTCTGCAGGTGCTGAGTCTGGGGGTGCTGAGCCTGGGAGTGCTACACCTGGAGGAGCTCTCTCCTCAGAGCAGCTGCGTGAGTGGTACTTACAGTACTGCAGCCTCAGGAGAGGTGCTTTCTGGAGTTAGGAGCGCTCCTGGAGCTAGTGCTAGTGCTTCCCCTCCTAGGCGGGCGCTGCCCTCTCCCCAGCAGCTCCGAGAGTGGTACGCTCGGCACTGCAGTCTCCGGAGTGGCGCTCCTCGCGTCGCGGACCCTGGTGCTGGAGCTACTGGAGGTGCTGCTGCTGCTGGCGGTGCTGCTGGAGCTGCTGGAGGTGCTGCTGCTGCTGGCGGTGCTGCTGGCGCTACTGGAGGTGCTGCTGGTGCTGGTGCTGCTGGAGGTACTGGTGCTACTGACGTTGCTGGAGGTTCTGCTGGTGCTGGCGCTGCTGGTGCTGCTGGAGCTGCTGGAGCCGCTCGTCCTGGAGGTGCTAGTACTGGAGGTTCTGGAGCTGCTGGGACTGGGCCTGCTGAGGGGGTTGGAGCTGGAGGTGCTGAGCGGCCGCGGCCGTACTACGTTCTGCTCCTTCAGCAGGTTCTGCGTCTCCCGCCCTCTACTGGTCCTTCTCCTCCCCTACTGAGTCCACCGTCTGTCCAGTCGCAGTCACAGTTACAGTCTGCCTCTCCGCTGCCTGCTCCTTCTCCTTACACTGCGCCGTCGGGTAGTCTTACGGAGCGTCGTGAGCCTGAGTCTCGTCCTCCGTCACCAGAGTCTACTCCTGCGTCTTCTGCGTCTCGTCCAGAGTCGCCTGTCCGCACTGCCCGCACTGGTCGTCGTGCTCCACGTGAGCGTCCTCTTCCTGTCCTTGGCACTCACTACATGACCCTGCGTCCGTCCACTGCTCCACAGCGCGTCCCTCTGCCGTCTCCTCCTGCGTCCTCTCTTCCTGACGTTGCCGACCCGCCGTCAGACCTTACTCGTGCTGCTAGTCCTACTGTCGCGCGTCTCCTTGCCACTGTTGTCACTGACCCTACCTTTGAGTCCTCTGCTGCGTCTGCTCTAGTCGCTGAGCTTGTTGACTTTGCTGCCGCCTGTCGTCTAGACTACGCCGCTAGTCTTGTTGCTGAGTCTGAGTCTGTCTGTCCTCCGTCCGTCGGGGGTGAGTGTGCTCTTGGCACGGACGTCCTTGAGGACAGACAGGAGGAGTTTGAGTGCTTTGCTGCTGCTTTACCTCATCTCGTGTCCATGCTGATTGCCCCTGAGGGAGACCCGGATGCACCAGACATCCCGACCCCACGCTCCTACGCAGAGGCGATGGACGGTCTCTACTCCTCTCAGTGGCAGACAGCCATGGACGCAGAGATGGCTTCCTGGAAGTCCACAGGCACCTACGTCGACGAGGTTCCCCCACCTGGGGCGAACATCGTCAGTGGCATGTGGATTTTCAGGGTGAAGCGGTCGCCGGGTTCTCCGCCTGTCTTCAAGGCGCGTTACGTTGCACGAGGCTTCAGTCAGCGAGAGGGAGTTGACTTCTTCCAGACCTTCTCCCCGACCCCGAAGATGACCACTCTTCGGGTTCTGCTGCACGTCGCTGCTCACCGTGACTACGAGCTCCACTGCCTTGACTTCAGCACTGCGTTCCTACAGGGCAGCCT
The DNA here is from genome assembly GCA_947471745.1 of Closterium sp. Naga37s-1. Classification (NCBI taxonomy): domain Eukaryota; kingdom Viridiplantae; phylum Streptophyta; class Zygnematophyceae; order Desmidiales; family Closteriaceae; genus Closterium; species Closterium sp. Naga37s-1. The sequence continues at coordinate 1,934,781 of CANJKZ010000169.1, read as the reverse complement.
GCATGAGGAGATCTGGCTGCGCCGCCCACCTGGCTTCTCTGGGTCGTTCCCTCCTGGTACCCAGTGGAGCCTCCGGCGGCCAGTCTACGGTCTCCGCCAGGCGCCCCGTGAGTGGCACGACACACTGAGGACTACTCTTGCTGCTCTTGGGTTTGCTCCTTCTACTGCTGACCCGTCGCTGTTTCTACGCACCCACACCACTCTGCCGCCGTTCTACGTTCTCGTGTACGTCGACGACTTGGTCTTTGCTACTGCTGACACTGAGGCACTCGCCCACGTGAAGTTGGAGCTGCAGAAGAGACACACGTGCACAGACCTGGGTGAGCTGACAAGCTATATTGGCTTGCGGATCACCCGGGACAGAGCACAGCGCACCATCACCTTGACTCAGTCACACATGGTGCAGCAGGTCCTTCAGCGCTTCCGCTTCACGTACTCCTCGCCTCAGCCCACTCCTCTGCCTACCGATCACTCGCTCTCAGCTCTGCCTTCGGATGAGTCCGTAGAGCCGAGTGGCCCGTATCCAGAGCTTGTGGGCTGCCTCATGTACCTGATGACCTGCACTCGACCTGACCTAGCCTACCCTCTTAGCATCCTAGCACGCTATGTCGCTCCTGGCCGTCACCGGAAGGAGCACATGGATGCCGCTAAGAGGGTGTTGCGCTACTTGTGCAGTACGTCGGGCATGGGGCTTGTGCTTGGAGGATGGCACGACGTTGTCCTCACTGGACACTCAGACGCTTCTTGGGCTGACGACCAGGCTACTCAGCGGTCGTCTCAGGGTTACACCTTCAGCCTTGGCTCTGGCTCAGTTTCTTGGCGTTCTACACGCTCTTCCTCTGTTCTAAGCTCCAGTTGTGAGGCTGAGATCTACGCCACAGCCATGGCTGCCCATGAGCTTCGCTGGCTCACCTACCTGCTGACCGACCTGGGAGAGCGGCCTCGTTCTCCTCCAGTGCTGTACGTCGACAACAAGGCCGCCCTTGCCTTGTGTCAGGAGCACAGACTGGAGCACAGAACGAAGCACATCGCTCTGCGCTACTTCCTTGCTCGAGAGCTACAGCAGCGTGGTCAGCTTCATCTTTCGTACGTGGCCACTCGGGCCAACACTGCTGATGTGTTCACCAAGGCGCTTCAGCCTTGTGATCATCAGCGTTTCTGTACTGTTCTAGGCCTTGTGCCTACTGTCCCTCACTTGCTCACTTCTTGACTCTGCTTGTACTGTGATGTCTATATATATACCTGCATGCTTACACTTGCTAGGTTGTGATCACTGTACCTCTTATTATTATCAAACTGCATGTGAACTGTTCTTGTGACCGCTTGCTTGTGCTCGGAATTTGTGTGGTATCCTTGAGATCCACCCTGAGCTTTGCTTTGCCTGGTCTTGTGACCATCTGGTTGTCTCCCACTTAGCGTATGGGGGTGTGTCAAATATTGTATGTTTACTTTGTGTAGGCTATAGTGGGTTTAGCCTTAGGGGGTACAACAAACTTAGGGTTTCCTACTTGTACCCACCTTTCTGCTAGTTTCATCATTCTCGTTCTGTCTAAGATTCTAACAGGTCCTACTTGGCCTCACTTGCTCACTTCTTGACTTTGCTTGTACTGTGATCTATATACTTATACCTGCATGCTTATACTTGCTAGGTTGTGATCACTGTACTGCTTAATCTGCATTATATAACTCTGCATGTGAACTGGCCTTGTGGCCATTTGCTTGTGCTCAGAGTGTGTGGTGACTTCGTGATCCACCCTGAGCTTGCTTTGCTTTTCTTGACTGGTCTTGTGACCTCTTGTTCTCCCCCACTTTGCCTATGGGGGTGTCTCAAACTCATATGTTGCATGTTGTGTAGGCTGTAGTGGGGTAGCCCATATGGGGTACAGCCCAATTAGGGTTTTCTACTTGTGCTCCTGGCTGCTCTTAGTTCATCCATTCTCGCTTATTGATTCTGACACTAGTATAGTTATTCTTATATGTGGTGCACCGTTTCCTAGCTCTAGCTCCTATATCTTGTATTCGTTTCCTATAGTGAAACTCTCCTTTCTCCAACTTTCTTGTCATTCTTCCATCCAATCTCCCTCACCTTGCTCTTGCTTACGCTACTCTTGTAACTCTCCTTCCTCCCGCCATAGCACCTAAGTCTCCTATGCTACCTAGCCTATTCTGATATGGTATAGAGCCAGTCGTTCCTCACATGGGCCCACCGATTTTATTAGGCCTGACACTGCCGGCCGTTGCTCTGCTGGCCGTTGCGCAGCTTCCGCCCGCTTGCACTGTCGGCCCGTCATGCCATTGCCCGTTTCCTGCAGGGGAAACTGCCGCCCCGTCCCCGTCGTGCTTCCCCCCCGTGCCGCTCGGCGTGACCCCTGGCTTCCCCCCTATTCCGGCCCTCAGTTCTGTCAGTCGCGCTCCAGCAACTGTCCCCACCCTTCCTTCCGTCGCCCTCTCTGATGCCGCTGCGGCTGCAGCTTCCGCGACTGCAGCTGCTGTGCCTGCAGCTGCTGTATCTGCACCCTTCCCCTGTCACCTCACCCGCGCCTATCTCAACACTTTTACTGTTGGGGGAGGAGATGAGGGGTGTGGCAGGAGTGATGCTGCACCGCCAGTTGCCACTCTGCCCCGACTGTCGCTGTGGGGGGGAGGGTGAGGGGGTGGCTGCAGGGATTCTACTACTGCCAGCTCCACCTGCTGCCGCCCACCTCCTCTCTCTCGCTGCCGTGCGTGCTGCTTTGGGGGTGACGGGAGTCAGCCGCCAGCACCAGTTACAGCGCACCTCCTCTCCTCCTCCTCTTATGTTTCCTCTCCGTTTCCAACTGCCTCCTCATCCTTTTCCTTTCTCCTGTCTAGCCGTCCTGCCGTGTGGGGGGGATGTTTCGGGGAGGGGGGAGAGGTTGGAGAGGTTGGAGGGGGGTGGCCGCCGTGAAGCCAGCAGCGCCAGTCGCCAGTAAGCCCATTGCTCTAGTCACCCGTGAGTCGGTTTCTCCAGGCGTACGAGTCAGTTACTCCAGTGCAGGCCCTCTAGCACTGACCTATCAGCACTGTCCAGTTACTCCAGCACTGAGTGCCCCCCCTAAGAAAACGTGTCCCACTCAGTGCTAGCCTACATATTTAAACTGGAAATTTCAGGGTTTTTGTTAACTCATACACGTCAAGGTAAAATGTATATCGATACTAAGGTTTCAGTGTGGATTTCCTTCGTTACGAGAACGCAATGGATTTTCTAGGTGATAATTGACTCTCGAGAGCCACTCGACCGAACATCCTGTGCTGCTAGGGCCAAACGAACTGTCCGTAGGGCCCGCCTGGCACGTTTGACGCACCACCCAAGTGTCGCAGCAAGGTGCATACCTGGCTGACTCAGCCACTTGCTTTGGTTTGGGGCTGCGCTAATGCAGCACTTGGTTTTGGGACCCACGTGAATCACACGTGTTTCTCCACCACCATGTACCCTATGACTTGAAAAGTACTCGCGAGAATCACAGGTGCGCCCTCCCTGTACAGAAGGGTCCAAAATGATTTTTTTATTTTTTTACGGGGAAACAAACTCAGTTTGATTTCGAGGGTTATACTGACGGGTCAAGGTTCACAGCCTGTGAATTGTCAGGATAATGATTTCCCAGGGTGGCCAAAAAAAACATTTTTGGGGTGTGAATCACAATACACCACTAAACTGATTTCTCCCTATGGTTATATCAATTTATTCTGATTTTACAGAGCCAAAAATAGCCATATACTGATATACCTGTGTCACGGGGAAAACGAGTGATTTTTCAGGAAAAACAGTATCTTTTATACTGATAAAATAGGCCCTGCTCCAGTGCCCGCGAGCCAGTTGCTCCAGTAGCCACTCTGCTAGCAGCTTCAGCTACTGCCCACCACCTCCTCTCTTCTCTCTCTCAAGCGGTCCTTGTATTGATAGTATGCAAGGTACAGGCAACACAAGCAGGAGCCGACAAGTCTAGACAAGCAGGCTAGGCTAGGCAATATAAACATGCAGGCTATGCAGTCTAAACATCCCAGTCTGGCCCTACTGCCTACTTCCTGCCCCTAGGGGAGCATGCCACTTGCTCCTGCCCACTATGGGACCTGCCTGGGACATGGTGACCTTGCCTGAGACCAAATGAGAACCTGCCTGGGGGCCCTGTCGCCCGCCCCTTACACATCCAGGGCGGGCCCACAGTCCAGGCCATCCTCCAGGACCTGTTAATGAATGAAGTTTAAAACAAAATCATGCACATGCAAATGCACAAACAAAAGGGGCAATAAAGAAGAAAGATAAAAATAGAAGATGCAAAAAACTATAAACAGCAGTCTAAATCAAAGCCCACTATCCAACATTTCCCTATTCCCTAGCTCAATCTGACTCCTCTAAATACTAACAAGGTAGTATGTACTTGTGTACATGCGGCCTGTTGACGAAAGGGCAAGCAAGCAGAACAGAACAAGAAAATTAAGAAGTGGAAAGAAGGGAGGAGAGCAAATAAGGATATATTTTTCACTAGGATAGAAAACACTAAAACGGAATGAAGAAACAAAGAAAACAGGAAGAGATATGGCAAGGTAGACATTAAGCAGAAGCAGTAAACATCTAAAAAAAAAAAAACAGAAGCTGAAATCAAATTAGAAAGCAGAAGCAGCCAACAATAGGCGTAGAAAAAGGAGGTGCAATATTCTGACATACCAAATTCCATGCATGCTGCTCCAACAAAGACCCCTTACATGAGTAGACAGAAAACAACAATAAGTACCAGTGTAAAACGCAAAGCAAGGAAGAATGTTGAAAGAGGTTTTAAGCATGCATAATGTTGAAAGAAATATTAGCCAGGCAATAGAATGTTGAACAGATTGAGATTATCAAAGAATGATATGAGAATGAAAAGGAAATGAAAAGGAAGAGAAAATGAAAGAATGGCTTAAAGAAACAGACGACCACGAGACAACAAAACAACAATTTTCTAGTATTACATAGATAAATGACAGAGAACGTGCAATTGAAAAGGAATTTCGAACAAAACAGGTGAATGAAACACATGTGTTACAAATATACGCAAACTGAAATATTCAGGAAGTCGACAATAACAATGCAAAGTAAACAGGAAGCACAGATAACCTAAGAAAATAATAAAATAGATAAAACAAATTCAAATAACAGAAAATACGTCGTAGTAAAGAACAAATGTAAGTAGGACCCGAAAGTAGAGAATAAGGAAGAGAAACTCAAAGAGAAGGCAAAAACGAGCGATAAATTGCATGCATTAAACAACTTTCATTCCATTAAAAAGACCAATTGCGGGAGTAAATGAAAATCTTAGTCTAGCTTGTAATCGTCTACATTAGTCTCTAAGTGATAGCTATGGGTCTTCTCACCTTTCCGTGGTAGTAGTAGATGGAGTGCTTGTTACTACAAAATCACCTAGTCCCTACTGCTGGTAGTGCCACGATAGCTGAAACAACTCTTCTCGGGGTCACCTCCGAGGGTCCTTGGGTGCCTGACCGAAGTCAGCCCCTATCCAAAGGTCAGAGTTTGCTGAAAGAGAGTTTGAGTGGCGTGGAACTGCAGCAGCGGATGCCCTATGTCGCGGCGTAGTCAGAGAATCCTTGATAGTTAAAGCATAACCTTGATAGCAGCGTGGGAGAATACTTGATAGGAAGAGCATATTTAATATTCAAGACATACATTTATATATTCTCTAGGCTCTTCCTACTGCTAGCTATCTAACATCTCTAAGCAATTCCTATCATTAGCGAGGCGCGAGCAATTTTCACGTTTCCCTCGTTTTATTTTGTGACTCGGCTAGGTTGCGATTCGCTGGCGAATATTTCAACTGTTCGCGCAAAATTTATTAACGGCATTGATCCGTTGTGTTTTTCGCGCTATTCTAATAACGCCTCCGATCGATCCATTTTGTTTATTTGAGTCAGCTTCGCTTTCTTGAACATGCGTGCTGATTTGGGCCAATCTCCTCGCTTGAATACTGGTGGCGTGAGCAGTTTCGCCACGTGCTTTGATCGCTCGAGTCGTGAACAATTTCTCGAGCTGACGTGTTCCAGATGGCGAGAGTGTAGCTCTCGAAATGTCGGCGCGCGAGTAGCTGCCCTCTGCTTCAGCCGCGTCAGCTTGTTCGAAGCCTGTTTTGAACTGGCTCGAATTCTGTTCTGAACATGTTCGGAACCTGTTCTGAACATGTTCGGAACCTGTTCTGAACATGTTCGGAACCTGTTCAGAACGACGAACTCGCTGCGGGAACATTGACCAATCAGCGCAGTCGAAATTTGTCGCTTTGAGCACCAACGAGCTCGCAGCGCGAACGGGAATTCCGTGCTGCCTTTTGCTCGATCGATCAGTCGAGTCAAACCGGGTCTATGAACCGAACCGACGCCTCCCATTGGTCAAAGATTCGCCTTGAACACTCCATAATAAACGATTCGCCTCAGCGCTTCTCACCTCAAAATGACTTGTGCACTCCCAGGAGATAAACCGGCTGATTGATATACAGAAAATTGATTCTATATTAACAGCCTGAGTAGCGGGCTGATATCAACAACTAGGCTCCCTTGGCGAGTGGGAGGGACGGAGAATAAAAGGGAGGGTTTTCAGCTTAGCGGGGACAGGTATCCCGACCCCTCCGCTTTCAGGGAATGGGATTCGCTTCCTGCGGACAGTTTCCGCAAAAGGCTGGGCTAGGGGGGACAGTTATCGTTCAGGTTAGGGAGTCTAGCTCTCAATGAGCCACGTGTCTCACTTTTCACAGAGAGTGCACTGTAGGTGTTAAATCACAGATTCCCTACTGCTCTGGCTTGTCGTTTCCACCCAAAATATTTCACGCGGAAGAGTCGTTTAGCCCATTTGCGCTAGTGGCGCTAAACGACGCTACCGGGAACAATAAGGGCAGGGCATAAAAAAATAAACCCCTAGGGAACCTTGACGCATTTTTGGGAGGGATCAACCCTAAACACGGGAAAGGGCATTGATTTCAGGGTTGATGCCTCCCCGAGTCGCATCCCTTTCCGATTGGGTTTTATTTATTTTGGGTCAGGGGATGCAATATTTATTCCCACATTTTCTCAGGGTGTCGGGTGCAATATACAGGTTTGGGAACAGCGGTTTGACCAGCCACCCCGAACGTGGGCTGGATTCGGTGGAAAAGACAAGCATGCGCAGTGCAGAAGGGAAATTATACGGATAGTCACAATTATGCCCGTTTTATTACGTTTGATCACAGGGTTATCACTGACAGTCACAGTACAGTAAATTATATCACGCGTGATCACAGCGCTATCACGGAAGGTCATACCTGTGAAAGTTTAAAAAGAAGAAGGAGGGTAGCACTAGCAAGAATGAGGATACAAATAGCAAACCCTAGAAGGGTTGTACTCGCTATAGAGCACCCCACTACAGGCTAGAGCATAATATTCTGACACACCCCCATAGCCAAAGTGGGGTGTAATCAGCAGAGCAAGCAAAGCAGTACAAGCTCAGGGTGGATCACAATGTCTCCACACATTCTGAGCACAAGTTCAAGAAGCAATAGTTTAAAGTTCACAATTATGAGCAAAGCTAGAGGCTATCGCAGAGGGCAAGTGAGGAGGAGGAGAGACTGTGGGGGAGAGAAGATGGGAGGCGACGGCTGACGCTGCAGACACACAGACGAGCTGCTGGCTCAGTGGCTACCGGAACAACGCTCCGGACTACTGGGGTAACTGGCCCCGCGGCTAAAAGTAGCGGCAGACGAGCAACGGACCCACGGGAGACTGGCGACTACCGGAGATTGTAGCCTCCGGACTGCTGCTGCTGCTGACGACAAGACTGCTGCCTCCACTCGACCTCCCCCAAACAGTACCACCCCTCCTGACACACACCCGCTGCTACACCGCTAGCTCCACTCCCCCTTCACCCCCCCTTAGCACCACTCCAACGGCTCCAACAAGTCCACCCCCCCTCAGCGGCAGCTGCAGCACAGGGAGACGGAGGAGGAGGAGGAGCAGGGAACGGCACACAGTAGTTTCACCCCCATACCCCTCACCCCCAAACCCTAATTCAGGAGAACGGGCTGTAGGAGGGGTGGGGCGCCAGCAGAAGCACGGGGGACAGCGGGGAGGGCAGGGGCAGCGAGGAAAGGGCCGCCCACGGGCCTGGCGCAGCCCGTACGGGCCGCGCGCGGGCCTGGCACAGCCCGTACGGGCCGCGCGCGGGTCTGGCGCAGCCCGTACGGGCCGCGCGCAGGCCTGGCGCAGCCCGTACGGGCCGCGCGCCGGCTGTACGGGCCGCGCGCAGGCCACGACGGGCGACGGGGGGCGACGCGCGTGTCCCCGTCGCCCGTCGCAGCGCCTCCTGAGGGCGACGCGGCGAGTGACGGGGTAGAAGCCCGCCGCGCGCCTCGGGGCGCACAGCGGGCAGAGAACCGCCGCGCGCCACGGGGCGCACGGCGGGCAGAAAACCGCCGCGCGCCTCGGGGCGCACGGCGGGAAGAAAAACTGCCGCACGCCACGGGGCGTGCGGCACAGAAGGTAGTAGTGGAAGTTGCAGCGGAAGCAACGAGGTGGTGAGCCCACCCACAGGATCGATCCAAGGGGATCGACCTGCTCTGATAGCATGTGAAAGTTTAAAAAGAAGAAGGAGGGTTGCACTAGCAAGAATGAGGATACAAATAGCAAACCCTAGAAGGGTTGTACTCGCTATAGAGCACCCCACTACAGGCTAGAGCATAATATTCTGACAATACCTTGCCCCGAAAAGTTATCACGTTTGGTCACTCGTTGAAACGATGGCTGAATAGTTGAAATTCCGGAATCTACTGTACAGATTCGGCTACAATTAGCTCACGCGCGGATTTGTCCGTAGCGAAAACACTGTTTCCACCGAAATTTACTCGTCACCTCGTTAGAAACTGATGCAGGACAACACAAGGTTTGCGTTTTGCGTTTTGCAAGATATCAATATAATTTGCAGATTAATGGCAACTTGTCGCATAACCCTATCCTCGCACAGTGTGCCTGTGTAATTTGTAAAAACATCATTTGTATTAGTTGATACTGTCAGAATGTTATCTTATGCTCTAGCCTGTAGTGGGGTGCTCTATAGCGAGTACAACCCTTCTAGGGTTTGCTATTTGTATCCTCATTCTTGCTAGTGCAATTCTCTTCTTTCTTCTAAACTTTAACATGGTATCAGAGCAGGTCGATCCCCTTGGATCGATCCTGTGGGTGGGCTTACCACCTCCTAGCTTCCGCTGCAACTCCTACCACTACACTCGGTGCCGCACGCCCCGTGGCGTGTGGCAGTTTTCTTCCCGCCGTGCGCCCCGAGGCGCGCGGCGGTTTTCTTCCCGCCGTGCGCCCCGAGGCGCGCGGCGGTTTTCTGCCCGCCGTGCGCCCCGAGGCGCGCGGCGGTTCTCTGCCCGCTGTGCGCCCCGAGGCGCGCAGCGGGCTTCGGCCCCGTCAACCGTCGCGTCGCCCTCGGGAGGCGCCGCGACGGGCGATGGGGACCCGTTCGTCGCCCCCCGTCGCCCGTCGTGGCCTGCGCGCGGCCCGTACAGGCAGCGCGCGACCCGTACGGGCTGCGCCAGGCCCGCGCGCGACCCGTACGGGCTGCGCCAGGCCCGCGCGCCACCCGTACGGGCTGCGCCAGGCCCGCGCGCGGCCCGTACGGGCGGCGCCAGGCCCGCGCGCGGCTCAGGCCGCCTACGCGCGGTTCGGGCGACCCTACCAGGCCCGTGGTGGGCCCGCTCCTTGCTGCCCCTGCCCTCCCTACTGTCCCCCAGCGCTTCTACTCGTGCCCCACCCCTCCTACTCCCCATTCTCCTGTATTAGGGTTTGGGGGTGCGGGGTATGGGGGTGCACCCACTGTGTACTGTTCCCTGCTCCTCCTCCTCCTCCGTCTCCCTGTGCTGCAGCTGCCGCTGAGGGGGGGTGGACGTGTTGGAGCCGGTGGAGTGGTACTAAGGGGGGGTGAAGGGGGAGTGGAGCTAGCGGTGTAGCAGCGGGTATGTGCCAGGGGGGAGTGGGATAGTTTGGGGAAGCTGAATGGAGGTTGCCGTCGTGTCGCCAGCAGCACCTGTATTCCGGGGACTTCGTCCGGTAGCCCAGTCGTAGCCAGCTGTGCCAGCCGCCCGTGGGTCCGTTGCTCGTCTGCCGCTACTTTAGCCGCGGGGCCTGTTACTCCTGTATTCCGGGGACTTCGTCCGGTAGCCGCTGTGCCAGTCTGCCTCCTCTTGCCTGTGTGTCTGCAGCTTCAGCCGTCGCCTCCTATCTCCTCTCCTCTCACTCTCTCTCCTCCTCCTCACTTGCCCGTTGTGACTACCACTAGCTTTGCTCATAATTGTGAACTTAAACTATTGCTTCTTGAACTTGTGCTCAGAATGTGTGGTGACATTGTGATCCACCCTGAGCTTGTACTCCTTTGCTTACTCTGCTGATTACACCCCACTTTGGCTATGGGGGTGTGTCAGAATGTTATCTTATGCTCTAGCCTGTAGTGGGGTGCTCTATAGCGAGTACAACCCTTCTAGGGTTTGCTATTTGTATCCTCATTCTTGTTAGTGCAATTCTCTTCTTTCTTCTAATCTTTAACAGATACGAATGGAGGTATTCGGTATCCATCTTGCTTGTAAACGAACACCAAAACCCGAAATGTCTATCCGTATACATGTTTCCCTCCTCTAATGTCTAAAGTTGCATAACATACAACCAGGTCGCGCGAATCGTACCAAACGTGTCCACCAACCCTGATAATATGGTAAATGCTCAATTCATGAACATGACGCATTTACAGAGTCACGACGTCTATTGTTGATAAACGTTATAATTGTGCAAGGTTCGCTGTTCAATTGTTCGAAATAACATATTGTCATGCAGTTGGTCCGACACCTGTTTCTAAGGGTACATGCATGTGAAGACTCGTGATAACCAGATTCCGCCATAAAGGGTGTTCGAACCTAATTGTGATATTCTAAATATATTTAAACAGTCACAATAAGGCTATTCGTAACTATATATGATACAATGAAACCATAGACAATGACAAATTGGCTGGTACATGTACTAATTGTTATATTGTGGTAATATTATCAGTGAAAATAAGGCTATTCGTAACACCCTGTGAAACATTGAATCCATAATCACTGGAAATGTCTCTATTCGTTACTAATTGTGATATTGTAAATAACATAAACAGTCACAATACGACTATTCGTAACTAATTGTGATACTTGAAAGTCTAGTCAGCTAAAAGTTGTGTATTCGTTACTAATTGTGATACCTCGAACGCAAGAGCAGAGTGTCGATGTATCACAAATCGTTACGAATAGGTGATTGTCATTTTCCAGGGTTTCAGAGCATCACATTTAGTAACGAATAGCACTTGTTTTCGAGTATATTTTGGTGGAAACGGTATTTTCGCTACGGACAAATCCGCGCGTGAGCTAATTGTACCCGAATCTGTACAGTAGATTACGGAATTTCAACTTTCCAGTCATCGTTTCAACGAGTGACCAAATGTGATAGCTTTTCGGGGTGAGGTATGACCATCCGTGATAGCGCTGTGATCACGCGTGATAGAAATCTACTGTACTGTGACTGTCCGTGATAACCCTGAGACCAAACGTGACAAAACGGGCATAACTGTGACTGCCCGTATAATTTCCCAGTGCAGAATCTGTGATTGCATGTGTACAGTGAGCGAGCTGTGAAGGATGAAACACGTGGCTCATTGAGAGCTCGAGTCCCTTACCTGAACGATAACTGTCCCCCCCTAGCCCAGCCTTTTGCGGAAACTGTGCGCAGGATGCGAAACCCGTCCCCTGAGAGCGGAGGGGTCGGGATACCTGTCCCCGCTTAGCTGAAAACCCTAAAAGGGACGTTGAAACCCCAAGGCAGTTCACATTTTGTCGAATCGGGAAATCACAAGAGAATTCATAAACTAAGACACATTTTTTCGTTTGTACCACTGTCGTAAAAAGTTCGGCGCGAGGCCGAAAGGCTTCCAGTTCGATTCCATAATACTCAAAGATTTATTGAATAGCAAGGAAAATGATTGGAACTTTCAAGTTTTGGACTCTTTAGAAGCTGTACATGTTTATGTACTTTTGCAAAATGCTTCGCAACCCTAAGACGATTTCGTTGTCAGATTTATATGACATAGCTACTGTAGGCTATAGTGGGGTAGCACATATGGGGTACAGTTTTCTAGGGTTTACATTTTTACCCAACTTTCCCTTAGTCAAATCATTCCTCGTTTCTTCTCATGGTATCGAGCAGGTTCCCTAGTGGGAACGATTCCTAGGGCCCACCACCACGAAATTTTTTTTTTCCTGCCCGGAGCGCGCTTCGCTCCGGCCCGAGTCACGCCCGGTGTGCTCTCCCTACCATCGCGCCCTCGCTAGGCCCCTCACGGCCCCGTCGCGTCGCCCTTAGCGGCCCTCTCACGGCTCGTCGCGCCGCCCCTACGGCCCTTCGCGCCGCCCTTACGGCCCTTCGTGCCGCCCTTACGGCCCGTCGCGCCCGTCGCGCCGTCCTTACGGCCCCTCGTGCCGCCCCTTACGGCCCCTCGCGCCGTCCCTTACGGCCCCTCGCGCGGCCCCTTACGCCCCTTACGGCCCCTCCCGCGGCCCCTCACGGCCCCCTACGGCTCGTCGCCGCCCTCCGCGGCCCCGCCACCAACCTGTGCGGCCCCGCCACCTACCTGTGCGGCCCCGCCACCTACCTGTGCGGCCCCGCCACCTACCTGCGGCCCCGCCACCTACCAGCGGCCCCGCCACCTACCCGCGGCCCCGCCACCTACCTGTGCGGCCCCGCCACCTTCCTGCTGGCCCCGCCACCTACCTGCGGCCCCGCCACCTACCAGCGGCCCCGCCACCTACCTGCGGCCCCGCCACCTACCTGCGGCCCCGCCACCTACCAGCGGCCCCGCCACCTACCTGCGGCCCCGCTACCTACCTGCGGCCCCGCCACCTACCAGCGGCCCCGCCACCTACCTGCGGCCCCGCCACCTACTAGCGGCCCCGCCACCTACCTGCGGCCCCGCCTCCTCCCAGCGGCCCCGGACGCCGCCCTCTCAGCGGCCCCGCCGAGCCGCGCAGCAGCCGAGCCGCCCAGCAGCCGAGCCGCCCAGCCGCCGAGCCGCCCAGCAGCCGAGCCGCCCAGAAGCCGAGCCGCCGAGCCGCCCAACAGCCAAGCCGCCGAGCCGCCGAGCAGCCGAGCCGCCGAGCCGCCCAGCAGCCGAGCCGCCGAGCCGCCCAGCAGCCGAGCCGCCGAGCCGCCCTGCAGCCGAACCACCCGAGCCGCCCTGTCCGGTAAGAGCAGCGCCTCTTTCACAGCACTGCCCTCACCCTATTGTTTGCGCTGCTAGTCTACTGCTGTCATGGCTACCCCTAGTGTCCTCGCTTTTGACGCTGAGGGTCGGGCCATTGACTTTGACATCTGGATAGATGACCTGCAGCTTTTCTTACAGTGCGACAGAGCAGACGGCCTCTCCCTCTTTGACCTCACTTCTGGTGCCTCTCCTGCCCCCGCTGCTGATGCTGACGCCACTGTTCGCTCACAGTGGGCCACGCGCGATGCTGCTGCACGTCTTGCTGTGCGTCGCCACCTGCCTACCTCTGAGCGTGCGCACTTTAGCCAGTACAAGAGTGCTCAGACCTTGTACGACGCTGTAGTTGCGCGCTACTCCTCCCCTGCCACTGCTGCACTGCGCCGCCTCATGCTACCGTACCTCTTCCCTGACCTTGCTGCCTTTCCCACAGTCGCTGACCTCATTACGCACCTCCGCACTAGTGACACTCGCTACCGCACTGCGCTTCCTGCTGAGTTCTGCGCCAAGAACCCCCCCCCCATGTACATCACCCTCTACTACATAGTCACCCGGCTCCCTGACTCCCTTCGCGTAGTCAGGGACCACTTCCTCTCAGTTTGCCCCACCACTCTCACCGTTGACCTCCTCGAGAAGTCCCTCCTAGCAGCAGAGAAGAGCATAGTAGCTGTAGGAGCCTCTCGTGGTGACCCTCGCACCCCCATCTTTGAGGGGTGTTCCCCCTCCCCCCTTTTGCCCTCTGTTGCCTCTGCTGCTGCGGCCGACCTCGTTGGGCTTGAGTCGGTCGGTGCGGCGTCTACCCCTAGCGGGAGACGCCACCCTGGCAAGGGCAAGGGGGGCAGGGGCACTGGAGGGGCTAGCGGGGGCGGTGGAGGCGGCGGTGGAGGCAGTGGAGGGGGTGGGGGTGGCGGTGGGGGTGGTGGTGGGGGTGGAGGTGTCGGTGGCGGCGGTGGCGGTGGGAGCGGAGGTGGCGGCGGTGGAGGAGGCGGCGGCGGAGGAGGTGGAGCTGGTCGGGGTGGCGCTGCGCAGAGGGTCGGCTCCGGTGGTGGTCAGCGCCAGCAGCAGCAGCAGCAGCAGCAGCGCACTCGTGACATCCCCCCTCCTCAGCAGCTCCGTGAGTGGTACGCTGCACGCCAGCGGGGTGGGGGTACTGGTCCGTGCACCTACGTCCTACGCACCGGCGACCGCGCGGGTGACCAGTGCGGGGGTGCGCACTCCACCCAGCGCTGCTTTGGCCGCCTGACGGACGCTTGGCGTCACCAGTTCCCTGAGGCCACTGAGATCCCCCGCTGGGGTGAGCTGTCTAGGGCGGGTGTCGCTGTCTTTGACCTTGACTTTGATGCTATTCTTGCTGCCATGTATACTGTGACTATTAGTGATGAGGGTGACTGTTACCGGTGTTTTCCGCCCGACCCGGGCATTGAGTCTGCTGCTCTAGGTACTGGTGAGGCTGCTGCTCTAGGTGCTAGCGAGGCTGCTGCTCTAGGTGCGTCTGCTCCCTCAGGTGCTGGTGAGTCTGCTCTCTCAGGTTCTGCGTCGGCTTCGGCCTCCCACACCTTCACCCTTGACTCGGGGGCTTCTCGCTCCTTCTTTCGAGACCGCACCACACTCACGCCGCTTGGCCGGCCAGTTGCGGTCTCTCTGGCAGACCCCTGTGGGGGTCCTGTCCTTGCTCACTTCTCCACTGTCCTCCCGTGTCCGGCGGCCCCCTCTGGCACCCTGTCTGGTCTTTACCTCCCCTCGTTCTCTATGAACTTGGTGAGTGGTGCTGACCTACAGGATGCGGGGGTTCACCAGTTCACTCCTGCGAGTCAGCGAGTGACCCACTGCACGGAAGGTCGGACTGGCCGACACCTGGCCACGTTTACCCGTCGGCCGGGGTCGAGCCTGTACACCCTGACCACTGCGTCTCCTCCAGTCACTGCGTCTGGTCAGGTAGCTGCGTCGGGTCAGGTGTTTGCTGCAGCGTCCAGGTCTGGTCCTGAGTCTGCCCCCTGTTCGTGTCGCCTCCTGTCTCACGAGACTCTCCTCTGGCACCACCGCCTTGGTCACCCCTCCCTGCTTCGTCTCCGAGGCATGGCCTCCCGTGTCCTTGTCTCTGGTCTTCCCCGGTCCCTCCCTCCCCTTCCTCCGGGGCCTGGCCCTACCTGCGTCCCTTGTGTCGAGGGGCGGCAGCGGGCTGCCCCTCACTCCTCCCAGTTTCCTCCGACAGAGGCCCCGCTGCAGACGCTTCACATGGACGTGTGGGGCCCGGCCCGCGTCCGTGGACAGGGTCACGAGCGCTACTTCCTGCTGGTGGTTGACGACTACTCGCGTTACACCACAGTCTTCCCCTTGCGCAGCAAGGGTGATGTCACTGAGGTGTTGATCGACTGGATCCGCGCAGCTCGTCTCCAGCTCAGGCAGAGCTTCGGCTCGGACTTTCCTGTTCTGCGTCTGCACTCTGACAGAGGTGGAGAGTTCTCCTCTGGCCTTCTGAGAGCCTACTGTCGTGCACGAGGCATCCGCCAGACCTTCATGCTTCCGGACTCTCCACAGCAAAATGGGATTGCTGAGCGCCGCATTGGCATGGTCATGGACGTCGCCCGTACGTCCATGATGCATGCGGCTGCCCCCCATTTTCTGTGGCCGTTTGCGGTTCGGTACGCGGCGCATCAGATCAACCTTCACCCCAGGGTCTCCATGCCGGAGACCTCCCCAGCCTTGCTGTGGACGGGGAAGGTTGGCGATGCGTCTGCGTTCCGTGTCTGGGGATCTCGGGCGTTTGTCCGCGACTTGTCTGCGGACAAGCTGTCCCCTCGTGCTGCTCCTTGCGTCTTCCTTGGCTTCCCCCCTGACGCGCCAGGGTGGCAGTTCTACCACCCCACCTCTCGCCGTGTTCTGTCCTCCCAGGACGTCACGTTTGACGAGTCGGTCCCCTACTACCGCCTCTTCCCCTACCGCACTCCGTCCCTCCCCCCGCCACCGCTCTTCCTTGTACCAGGTCCCCCACCGGTAGACCCCCTCCCCCCTCAGGGTCCTGCCCCTTCAGGTGTGTCCCAGGTAGACGCAGTCGAGCCTGTCGAGGTTACTGGTGACTCTGGTGCTGCTGAGGGTGCTGAGCCTGGGGGTGCTGACTCTGGGGGTGCTGAGCGTGTGGGTGCTACGCCTGGGGGTGCTGAGCCTGAGGGTGCTACTACTGGGGGTCCTGAGCCTAGGGGTGCTGAGCCTGAGGGTGCTACTACTGGGGGTGCTGAGCCTGGGGGTGCTGAGCCTGGGGGTGCTATGCCTGGGGGTGCTGAGCCTGGGGGTGCCACGCCTGGAGGTGCTGAGCTTGGGGGTGCGGAGCCTGAGGGAGCTGGGCCTGCTCGTGTGGCTTCTGGCGGTGCTGAGCATGGAGGTTCTCCGGGTGCTTCGTCACGGCGGGAGCCACTCTCTCCATAGGAGCTGCGCGAGTGGTTTGCCCGGCGCTGGAGGCGTGCTGCTGGAGCTGGAGGTTCGTCGGCTGCTGAGGGTACTGGTGCCGCGGGTCCCGGAGGTGCTCGTACTGGGAGTGCTGGAGCTGCTGGGCCTGCGGGTACGACTGGAGCTGGAGCTGCTGAGGGTGTTGGCGCTGAGGCTACTGCTGTCGGTCCTGGAGGCGGTCCTGCTGGGGGTGCTACTGGTGCTGCTGGAGGTACTGGAGCTGGAGGTGCTGCTGGCGCTGGTGCTGCCGCTGGGGGTCCTGGTGCTGTCCCTGCTGTGTCTGGAGTCGCCGCGCGGCCTCGGCCGTACTTCGTTCCGCTCCTTCTGCAGGTTCTTGGTCTCCCGCCTTCTACTGGTCCTCCATCTCCCTTAGAGTGTCCACAGCCTGTCCCGTCACAGTTACAGTTACAGCCGGCCTCCCCACTGCCCGCTCCTTCTCCCTACACTGGTCCTACTGGAGGTCTTGCTGAGCGTCGTGAGCCTGCGTCTCGCCCTGCGTCGCCTGTCCGTGCTGCTCGCACTAGTGGTCGTGGTTCGCGTCAGCGTCCTCCTCCTGTCCCTGGCACGCACCGGATGTCTCTGCGTCCGTCCACTGCTCCTCTGCGTGCCCCTTTGCCTTCTCCTCCTGAGTCCTCTCTTCCTGCTCTTCCTGACCCGGAGTCGGACTCTCTTCGTGCTGCCAGTCCTACTGTCACGCGTCTCCTTGCTACTGTTGTCACTGACCCTTCCTTTGAGTCCACTGCTGCGTCTGCCCTAGTTACTGAGCTCGTCGACTTTGCTGCTCGCTGTCGTCTAGACTACGCTGCTAGTCTTGTTGCTGAGTCTGAGTCTGTCTGTCCTCCGTCCGTCGGGGGTGAGTGTGCCCTTGGCACCGACGTCCTTGAGGACAGGCAGGAGGAGTTCCAGTGTTTGGCTGCTGCTTCACCTCATCTCGTGTCCGTACTGCTTACCCCTGAGGGAGACCCGGATGCACTTGACATCCCGACTCCGCGCTCTTACGCGGAGGCGATAGAGGGTCCCTACTCCTCTCAGTGGCAGGCAGCTATGGATGCAGAGATGGCTTCCTGGAAGTCCACAGGCACCTACGTTGACGAGGTTCCCCCGCCTGGGGCGAACATCGTCAGTGGCATGTGGATTTTCAGGGTGAAGCGACCGCCGGGTTCTCCGCCTGTCTTCAAGGCGCGTTACGTGGCTCGTGGCTTCAGTCAGCGGCAGGGAGTTGACTACTTTCAGACCTTCTCTCCCACCCCGAAGATGACCACTCTTCGGGTACTGCTGCACATAGCTGCTCACCGCGACTACGAGCTGCACTCTCTTGACTTCAGCACTGCTTTCTTGCAGGGCAGCCTGCACGAGGAGATCTGGCTGCGTCGCCCACCTGGCTTCACTGGGTCTTTTCCTCCTGGCACCTAGTGGAGCCTCCGGCGGCCAGTCTACGGTCTCCGCCAGGCACCGCGTGAGTGGCACGACACACTGAGGACTACACTTGCGGCTCTTGGGTTTGCTCCCTCTACTGCCGACCCGTCGCTGTTTCTGCGCACCGACACTTCTTTGCCGCCGTTCTACATCCTCGTGTACGTCGACGACTTGGTCTTTGCCACAGCTGACACTGCTGGACTCGCCCACGTGAAGTCCGAGCTGCAGAAGAGACACACGTGCACAGACCTGGGTGAACTGCGCAGCTACCTTGGCTTACAGATCACCCGGGACAGAGCACGCCGCACCATTACCCTGACTCAGTCACACATGGTGCAGCAGGTCCTTCAGCGCTTCGGCTTCACGTACTCCTCGCCTCAGGCCACTCCTCTGCCTACTCGCCACTCGCTCTCAGCTCTGCCTTCGGATGAGTCCGTAGAGTCGAGTGGCCCGTACCCAGAGCTTGTTGGCTGCCTCATGTACCTGATGACCTGCACACGACCTGACCTCGCATACCCTCTTAGCATTCTCGCACGCTATGTTGCTCCTGGGAGACACAGACCGGAGCACATGGCTGCAGCGAAGAGGGTGTTGCGTTACTTGTGCAGTACGTCGGGCATGGGGCTTGTGCTTGGAGGGCAGAGTCCAGTGGTCCTCACTGGGCACGCAGACGCTTCTTGGGCTGACGACCAGGCTACGCAGCGGTCGTCACAGGGTTACACCTTCAGCCTTGGTTCCGGCTCTGTTTCGTGGCGGGCTACCCGCTCGTCTTCTGTTCTCGGCTCCAGTTGTGAGGCTGAGATCTACGCCGGGGCCATGGCTGCACAGGAGCTTCGCTGGCTCACCTACCTGCTGACTGACCTCGGAGAGCCGCCTCGTTCTCCTCCAGTGCTGTACGTAGACAACAAGGCCATGCTGGCCTTGTGTCGAGAGCAGAGACTGGAGCACAGAACGAAGCACATTGCTCTCCGCTACTTCCTTGCTCGTGAGCTACAGCAGCGTGGTCAGCTGCGGCTTGCGTACGTGGCCTCTCAGGCCAACACTGCTGATATCTTCACCAAGGCACTTGCGCCTTGTGATCATCAGCGCTTCTGTACTCAGCTGGTTCTTGTGCCTACCTTGCCTCACTTGCTCACCCCTTGACCTTGTTTGTACTGTTACATATATATATACACCTGCTCTTGCTTGTCTAGCCTTATATATATGTAATCCTACATGTGAACTGGCCTTGTGGCCTTGAACTTGTGCTCGGAATGTGTGGTGACTTTGTGATCCACCCTGAGCTTGCTTTGCTTTGCTTGACTGGTCTTGTGACCCCTTGTTCTCCCCCACTTTGCCTATGGGGGTGTGTCAGATTTATATGACATAGCTACTGTAGGCTATAGTGGGGTAGCACATATGGGGTACAGTTTTCTAGGGTTTACATTTGTACCCAACTTTCCCTTAGTCAAATCATTCCTCGTTTCTTCTCATTCGTCGCCTCTTGTTTTTTTTTTTGTTTTTTTTTTTTTATGGTCATCCCAGAAATTTGTGCCGAACCCAATGATCCCTTCATGCCTGTCGAACACACCTTTTACAAGACGGAATCGTCCAGTCCTTCCCAGCTCTCGCCTGCCCAAAATATTCAAGCAGAGATGGGTTAAGGCTCGTAGTGAGAGGGGATACATATGTCGTACGACCCGTAAAATATATCACTCAACCCATATGCCCAGACCAAGAGGCTCTGCTCTGAAAAACGTGTCATCTTTCCTTTCCACGAGTCATGTTTGTTTTGATTTGTGATTGTTTTTACCCAGTAACCCTGAACTGCAAGGCAAAACATTCAACCATGCCCTTGATGAAGCTGGTGGAAGGGAAAAGGGGGGGGGGGGGGGGGGGTGTGGGGGGGGGGGGGGGGGCAGCATCGCTACGAGTACCCCCTCCTTCCGACCGTGGGAGGTGATGCTTGCTTTGGTTGGCCGGTTGTGAGCCAATGGGAAGTTTCCTCGGAAAGCTTGCTGAAATCTAGCCCAACCCTAGCCCTCCTTGGAATCGCCTGCCTATCAAACAGGGCTGGTGAACCAAAAAATATTTGGCTTTGGTTCGTCGTTTGCCTAAAACGCATGGCGAATGTTTGACGAATTGTAGCCGCAAACCTAGATCATTTATATCATGCTTCCCTGCAGGCAGGCATGAATGTGTTGCAATGGAAGTACAATACGAAATGCCATGCTCGTTGACATCAATTCCCATGCGCTCGGTTTTGGTATTCTCGCACGCTCGACTCCTATATTCTCGCGTACTGGGGGCTCCAATGTTTTTTCGTGGGAAAATATGAGAATGGTAACGAAAATGGGCCCCAATAACGCGTACGTTACCCAAAACATTGTATTTTTCACGCGTTTGGTCACTCCCTTCACATATTTAATCACTAAATACTGGAAAACAATCACGAGAATGGTAACTTGGAAATCGTTTGCCTGTGTCTAATTGTTACAATCCCATGGGGGATTACTCAGGATCTTGCTTAGGGCTGATCGCAAGGCGATCCACAGTAGATATGATTAGTGAATGTAAATGACATAAGTGATTAGAGCAAAGGCATACATAAGTTTATATAAGATTACATAAAAACGTATATTAAACATGTTTTTAATGTTCACGCCTATTCCTTTTCGAATGCTACTGCTTGCATCAGTCTCGATGCTTAAACTGTCTTCGTCGCTTCAATTCATCTTGACCCAGCAGCACCTGGAGCGAGGAAGAGAGGCGGGGGGGGGAGCGGGGCAGTGCGGTAGGGGAAGAGGCGGTAGTAGGTGACGGACTCGTCAAAAGTGACGTCCTGAGAGGGCAGGACACGACGCGAGGTGGGGTGGTAAAACTGCCAACCAGACGCGTCCGGGACAAAGCCAAGGAAGACGCAAGGAACAGCGCGGGAGGAGAGCTTGTCCGCGGACGTGTCGCGAACAAAAGCTCGAGATCCCCAGACCCGAAAACGCGACGCATCACCAACCTCTCCCGTCCAACGCAGTGTCGGCAAAGTCTCCGGAACGGAGACACGGGGCCAGAGGTTGAGCTGATGCGCAGCGTATCGGACCGCAAACGGCCACAGAAAGTGGGGGGCAGCCGCATGGATCAAGGAGGTACGAGCGACCTCCATGACCAAGCCAATGCGGCGCTCAGCAACCCCATTCTGCTGTGGAGAGGCTGGAAGCGTGAACGACTGCTCAATGCCCTGCCCCTGACAGTAGGCCCTCAAGAGGTCGGAGGAAAACTCCCCACCTCTGTCAGAGTGCAGACGCAGGACAGGAAAGTCCGAGTGGAACCTCTCGCTGAGCTGAAGACGGGCAGTGCGGATCCAAGGGATAAAAACATCAGGGATCTAATTCCTTATCGTAACACCCCCTTATATTCATTGGCGTAGCAGGTTCTGACTTTCCGCTGAGGTTGGCACGGTGCCGGTACTGCTCACGTGGCAGTCGCTTCGTGAGGAAGTCAGCTACCATGTCACCAGTGGAGCAGTACATCAAGTCAACATTTCCCTGATTTTTTTCGTCCATGACGAAGAAATATCGCAACACGGTGTGCTTCGTCCACTTAACAAATCCAGTCTTCTTCGCAATCTTGATCGCACGCTGGTTATTGCAGTGGAGGCAGAAGGTTGGTGACGTCGCAATGTTCGCCTCATGCAAGAGTTCCTGTAGATAGAGGCCTTTGCAAACTGCAGTGGTGGCAGCAATGAACTCAGCTTCGGCTAACCATACGGCAATCAACTCTTGCTTCTGGAAGTTCCAAGAGATGGGTCCCATCGGCTCGAGTCAGAAGAGTTAGTCGGTTCTCGACCGTCGATTGTCGGGATCAGTGGCGTGATTAGCGTCCACGTAACCAACGAGGTTGAAGGACTGGGTTGTGAGTGTTGAATAAGGGAGGCCAATGTTCGGCGTAGAGATGAAGTACTGCAGGGCATGCTGCAGGTCCGGAAGGTT
Source organism: Closterium sp. Naga37s-1 (assembly GCA_947471745.1). Classification (NCBI taxonomy): domain Eukaryota; kingdom Viridiplantae; phylum Streptophyta; class Zygnematophyceae; order Desmidiales; family Closteriaceae; genus Closterium; species Closterium sp. Naga37s-1. The sequence goes on along the minus strand of CANJKZ010000169.1, from coordinate 1,912,647 downwards.
CTCTGCTACCGGCTTGCGTGGGTACTGAGCGAGCTGGCTCGCAATGTAGGAGATGTTAGGCCTGCATGTGACGGAAACATCGGGAAACCCAATTGCTGATGGTAAAGGTGTAGTCCTGCGGAGGACAAAGGTTTGTTGTCTTGTTTGTGGTTGGATCCATGCGTATGGTAAGGAGCTGAGAGTGATGCATATGAGATATTGAAGCACTCCCCAAGTGTTTCAACATACTTCGAGGTCGAGAGATGAATGGCTTCAGGAGCGAAGGAGATGTTGAGACCTAGGAATTGCGTCACATTGTGACTTGTGATGATGTCAACGTGACTCTCTAGGTTCCTTTCGAACTGATCGAGCAAGGTGCTGCTCGTTCCTGCATACAGCATGTCGTCGATGTAAACGGCGAATAGGATTTAATATGCGCAGAAGTAAAGGCGATACATCCATGGGTCATGTCGTAGCTGAGTCAACCGATTTCAACCAGGATATGCAGGTCATACTGCCATAGTCGTGGTGCTCGCTTGATGCTACATAACGACTTTTTGAGCTAACAAACTCTGCAGTCTCCTTCGCCGTAAGTATGCGGTTGCTCCACGAAAATTACTGCGTCGACTAATGCGTACATGAAATGACTTTTCACATCGATCTGTTAGGGTGGGAGATGCTTGGCGGCGGTAGTCGAGTAGGATCCGCACGGAGGTGTGGCGGCTTACTGGGGCGAAGGTCTGATCAATGTCGATCACGCGTGGTTAGTCGTAGCCACGTACCACCCAGCGAGCCTTGCAGCGCTCGATTTAGCCGTCGATTGCACTCTTCACGAAGAAGACCCACTTCCTTGATAGCACTCGCCCTCCCTTCACTGCAGCCCGATCTACGAACACCCAATTGTCCCGAGACTCCAGTGCCCCCAGGTCCGCGTCCATTGCTACATGCCACTTCTTGGTATCGATGTCTCGCGGGGCCATCGTTGTTGCGGTGTGGAGGACGAGCAGCTGCAGTCCGGAGACTGTGATGGTGTGATGGTCTTCAAACGTGAACTCGTGAACGTCGTTGTCGTCGATTTCCGGTACTGGTGACGGACGTCGCACGAGGTCTCTGCCACGCGTTGGTACATGTGGTGCTCCGTCCTCGTTGTCATCATCGTCGCATCAGCGCGGGTGAATCACGAAAGCAGGCGAGGGTGAATCTCTCGTAGAATACGATGTCTCGCGCAGGTGCGATTTGGTTGCTTTCCAAATCGAGGATGACCCACCCCTTCTACTCGTAGCTGATGCCAAGGCGGATTCCCCATCGCGCACGGCTCGTGAACTTTCCAATGGTTGCAGTAACGGGTCTGTACTGCACCACGTAGCCCCATACGCGCAGCATTGATGCGTCGCCCTTCTTTCCTGTCCATTTCACGTAAGACGACAGGTTCCTAGCAATCGCCGTGGTAGAGAGGAGGTTGTCCAGTTGCACGGCGTGGTGCATGGCGTACGGCCAGTAGGTGGCGGGGAGTCCAACTGCTTTAGGAGCATGTGTACCTTCATCATCCGAGTGCGATTGGTTCGTTCGGCGACGCCTTGCTGTGGGTGTGCATAGGGGAGAGAGACGTGATGTAAGATCCCCTTCTTCCTGAGGAAGTCATGGAGTTCCTTATTGCGGAACTCATCTGTCTGCCAAATTTGCAACTTCTTCTTCAACTGCCGTTGCGCGTGAGCCAGCCAGAGGAGGAATACCTCGTACGCTATGCCGCGGAACTGGATGTTTGCAATCCAGAAGTAGCGCTTTCCTGCATCTAGGAATGTCAGCGTATAGTTCTCGTCATTGTGTCCACAATGGCCAATGACGAGAAAATCGATGTGAACCTAGTGCAGCTTCGAGCAGATGGAAGGGCTGATGATTTAGCGTGGCTTCAAGCAGATAATGCAGATGTGAGGCTGTGAGGTTTTCCTTAGTTTGGATCCGTCGGGGTGCTGAATTGCTGCAGTTGTTGAGCGTCTGTCGTGAGGAATGTCTGAGGCGTTGATGCCAGAGATCGTCTGCTGCGCGCACTCCAAGTGTGCGCAGGTATCGTGTGCGAGCTTCAGCGGGGGTTTCCTCTAAAACGTTCTCTGCTTCTGCTTCGTCTTTTTTTTCTTGATCTTCTTCTATTGCCGTGGACAGCGTGAGGGCGAGAAAGATACGGTCGGGAATGATGGAGAGTGGGTTGTTGGTCCCTTTGATCGTGCCTAAGACAAGTTTGGGCTCACGCGACTCGCGATCGGGGGGTTGGCGGTTAATCCCCTCAGTTGATAGTTTCCCATGGGTCATAGTGCGGCCTTTCTTCTTCGGCCACGGGTGGTTGTGATGGTTGGCGTGGAAGGCGGGGGGACATGCGTGTGGGCGCGTGGGATGAGTGGCGTCTTGTCGGCCTCCCCAACTGTTGGGATGCGAGGTTGGGTGGCATGAGTTGGAGCGGAAACGACATCGCTCCGTCGAGTGGCCAAAGTTCTTGCAAAATCTGCAGTTGTTGCGTATGAGCCGTGTGTCTTGTTGCTCTTCTTTTATCCATGTAGAAAGCGAGTTTCTATCGTCGCGGCGTGGGACGCTCTTTGAAATAGCTCCCCGTTGTCGGAGTACCGCCTTGCAGGGCCTCCACTCAGGTCCAAGCCCTACGAGCACGATGGTGACAAATATATCTTTGGAGATTTTACTCCCGTGCGTCACGATTTGATCGCGTATGTTCCGACAACGGTTGATGTAGGAATTCGCTTTCTCCCCGGGCCATCTTCACCACCATTAGTTGCTAGAGAAGTCTGCTTGACGACACGGAGTCCTTAGGTCGGTACAGCTTCGTTTGGTACTTTTAGGCCTCTTGTGCCGGAGCTGGCTTCGTCTTGAACGAGCGAATGCCTAGTTGCACCGTTGGCGACATGTTGCGCAAAAGTACGTTGTACGCCATAAGTGAGTCTTTGTAGTATTGCGCTCTGGCGTCGTCTGTGTCTGTTGCTGGGCATGCGTAGCTTCCATCGACATAATGGTAGATCGGCGCGGTTTGCGGCAATAACTCTAGCTCGAAGCTCCATGTATACAAATCTTTCCCGTCAATGACGGTGCTTGGTCGAATTTCGAAAATTGAGGAACTTTGATTGAGTTGAGAGAACTGCATTATCACTTGGACGGGGGGGCTTTTGGTGTGATACATTTGTGTCGAGGGAGAAGGTTTGCGGGGCGGTTTCACGGTCAGTTTCGCCATCCCGCAATGTTTTGTGTTCTGGCTCCAAGGTTGATAGTCGTTGCAGTAGCTACTCCAGGGCGACAGTGCTGATCGTAGTCGTCGCCTCCGAGGTCGCAGCAGGGTTGGGCTGAGATTCAGCAGTAAGATTTGTCTGACCTCCCGATCCTCCGGCCATCTTGACACATGCGCGTGTGCTGGTCGCCACTTTCGGTTCGTGAGAACTTTCGAAAGTGGGAGTGCGAAGAATCGCTGTGAGGGTCGATGGTTGAGTTCAGAAAACATATTATGATCACCTGGGTACAACACGAGGCGGGACCTTACCGAATTCGGTAGAATCAATTCGGCGGGAATCACGCGTACGCAAAGTCATGCGGGATTAACCGAAATGAAAGATAATTCAGTGCACGCAACCTAGTACGGTGCTATAACCATAATAATTATAGGAAAGCAACGATACTAAGAAAACATGCCCAAATAAGAAATAAGCAAGAATGGGTAAGCATGGTTGCTGTACCCTCACACGTCTCTCCCTTAAGAGTGGCATGAGAAACACCCTGCTTGACAAGATAATCCTTCAGAGCACGACGTGCGTTACCCAAATCAGCTTCTGTACCACAGCTGTCCTCCGATGGGTCATATCCATCCTAGCGAATCAGGAACTCGAGCGTGTTGACGCGTCTGTGTCGATGAGCAATGACACGTTCAACTTCGTACTCTGGTTCATCTTGTACGAGAATAGGTGGCAGTGGCGGTAGCTGACGTCCCTAGTAGTGTTGGTTGGGTTCCTTGTAGGGCTTAAGTAGCTGACCATGGAAAGCGTTGTGAAACTTCGACGCCGTAGGTACGCGCAAAGCGGAATATTACTAGTGTCACCATGGTCTCAACGCAAAAAGGACCACAGAAGCGAGGCCGGAGCTTGGACGGGAGATGAGACAAGTTCAAGTTGCGAGTGTCTAGAATATCCTGATCCCCGACTGCTACTAAGTGATCTCGTCGCTGTCGATCCGCATACCGCTTCTGGATGTTCTGCATCGTGGTGAGACGTCGCTGAGTCTTCCCCCATAGCTGCTGCATGATGGTGACAAAGTCGTGTGCGGCTTCAATGTGTGCCGGTGTGGTTGGCTGCTGTGGTGTGATAGGTTCACGTCCGTAGCACAGGAAGTAAGGTGATTTCTCTGTGGCCGCGTGTAAAGCGTTGTTGTACGCGAACTCTAGGGTTGGTAACTGTAGATCCCAGTGGTTGATATCGTCTTTGCATGCTGTACGCGGTAATTGATCAAGTACTTCATTGAGTCGCTCTGTCTGCCCGTCTGTCTACGGGTGGCATGCTGAAGACATCGCAAGCTTTGTCCCCAACAAACCCATAAGTTCCCTCCAGAACTTCAACTGGTAAAATTAGGGTCTCTGTATAAGATGAGTGTAGCGGGAATGGTGTGGATGGTGATGATACGGTCGAAGACGATGCGAGCGGTTGCTTCAGTAGTAGCTGTGGTGTTGGTAGGGATGAAGTGTCACATTTTAGAGAATTTATCGATCACTACGAGTATATCATCATGCCGTCGTGTGCTCGGTTGCAGTCCAGTTATGAAATATAGACTAACAACTTGCCATAGCTGCTCTGGTATGGGTAGAGGCTGAAGTAACCCTGTTTTTTTCTTCTTGCTACTCTTCATCCACTGGCACGTGTCGCACGAAGTGACGAAGTGCTGCACGTCTGTTGCCATCCGGGGCCAGTAATAATATTATGCTAAACTAGCAAGGGTTTTGTTATTTGCGAAGTGTCCTGCACATGCCACATCGGGGAATTCCTCCAGTAGGATCTGTTGGAGTGGGGCGTCGTTCAGGGCCCAAATCTTTCCTGAACCCTTTCGTACAGCCAATTCCTTCTCCCACAGTAGTAGTTTCTGCTTCTCTGCTGCAGCGATTTCTGCGTCCATGGAGTAACCATGTTGGAATAAGCCGTTGAGCAGGGGGTTCATCCCGTTGAGCTGGATCCCTACTACATGCCCAGGCCGGCTCAGTGCGACGGCCTTGTTATGTAGCCCTGGCTTGTAGACAATGTCGTAGTGAAAGTGCGTCTTGAGGAAGTCCATCCACCGCACCTGTCGTCGTGAGAGTGTAGGCAGCAACTTGAGGTATTTGAGACTGCGTTGGTCGGTGTAGGCTGTATTCCTAGCTCCCTCTAAGTAACACCTCCATGCGTTGAAGGCTGTGACGATCGCTAAAGCTTCCATATCATTAATTGGGTAAGTATGCTTATCATGTATGTAGTTTTCTACTGAGGTATGCGATGGGCTACAAACAATGTCCGTGATCCTGCATCAGTACTGCTCCAACTGCCTAGTCACTAGCATTTGCTTCCACCACGTAATCTTTGTCTGGATATGGTAGGATCGGTACAAGAGTAGAGGTCAGAGCTGTCTGTAGCTGCTCCATGGCTTGCTGTTGAGGAGTATCCCATGTATAGGGTGTATCCATTTCAGTATGGTTGTCAGTGGCGCTGCTACCTTACCGTACTGTGGCACAAACCTGCTGTAATAGTTGGCAAAGCCCAAGAACTGCTGGAACTCTTTGACGTTCTCAGAAACTGTCAGGTACGCCCTCGGCACTCACCATGTGCCCGAGGAACTGCACCTTCTTCAGAGCGAAGTCGCTCTTCGACAGCTTCACGTAGAATTGGTTTTTCCGCAGGATTTTGAAGACTTTTCGTGGATGCTCCACGTACTCCTTCATGTTCTTTGATTTGATCAGGATTTCGTCCAGGTACGCTACCCCAGGTACGCTACCACACACTCGTCCAGCAAGGGCTATAGAGTGTGGTTCATCTCCGTCTGAAATGTTGCTGGTGTCTTGCAGAGTCCGAACGGCATCACCAAGTAATTGTAGGAGCCGTATCTGGTACGACCAGATACGGCTGCTAGGAACCCGCCCGTAGGTCCAGCTTCGAGAAGACATTTGTACCACGCAGTTGGTCCATGAACCGTCTATACGCTGTATGGGGTATTAAATTTGATCTGTCTATTTGTTGAGTGCTCGGTATTCGATGCACATCCGTAAACTACCGTCCAGTTTTGGGGTGAAGAGAACCGGTGCGCCGTAGGGAGATGTGGATGGTCGGATCAGGTTCCGGTCTAGCAGATACTTAATCTGTATTTTCATGTCTGCAAATTTGGCTGGGCTGAGGCGGTGAGGTGCATGGAAAGTTGGTTACGCACCTGGCTCTTCCACGATCTTGTGCTGGTGGGTTCGTTTTGGAGGCACTCCTACAGGTAGTTCGTCCGCCATGATGTTTGTATATTCCGCTAGAACCTCCTGTACTGCTGTAGGTAGCTCGGACTTCGACTTCTCCTCCTCTGCTGCCATCACCAATGCAAGGAAAACCTCTAATACTTTCGTTCACCGTTTGCTCAAACTGTATCGCCTCCTGTGCAAGTGTCACCTCAGGAATATCCCCTGTATCCGTCCAGCTTCGCAGCTCCAGAAGTTTCCCATTCTTGTAGAAGCAGGTGTTCAGGTTGACCCAATCGATCTCGGGGTTGAACCGCTTCAAGAAATCTCGCCCCAAGATGAAATATAGGCCCTTGATGTTAGTGACTGGTAGCTTCGGCTTCTGCCTCAGCGCCCTTCCTGCAACTGTAGATTTGATACCGTGGATTGGAAGTTTGTTGCCATCCACCATCGTTGCTGTAACCTGGGTCTCCTCTGAGGACTCCCCACTTTTTTCCAACGTCCCGCGGTCGCACACTGAGTGAGACGCACCATTATCCAACATCGCCCGGAGGCGTCGCCCTTTGCAGAGGACCTCGAGGAGAATTGGCTGCTACCGCTCCGAGTAACCAAATATAGTCTCATAAAAAGGATCATAGGGTACATCAAAATATTCATCATCCCCATTTCCTACACCCGAAGCTGCATATTATATCTCAAACTTCACCTGAGGGTGGGTAGAAGGGTTTTTCCGAGGCCAATTCAGCTTATCTTGGGCCTGGAACCTTCCCCTAGGCCTTGCAGCTGTGTTGGCTTCACTTGTGGGGAACGGCCTTCAAACCGTGGTCCTAGGAGAGAATACTTACTCCTCGGAATGCTTGACCTTTTCTACGCTCTGGAGTTGAGACCCCAACTTTTCTGCTACCGGTACTATTTCTAAAGGCTTCCTCCTAGCCTCAAACTCTCCCTTAAATTTCTCAAAGGCTTCAAAACCACGAGAAGTAATATTCTTAGTTAAAGTATCTTTAGAGGTCAACTTTAACGAATTCTTACTTTCACGGGTGTTCGGACAGTCGTCTCCTTTTGTCTCGGCGATTTCCCCTAGTGCCGGACGGTCGTGATGTTTTAAATCCGCGCCATCATTTCCTTTTTTTTTTCGCCCTCTCTGAACTTGCCACGTTTTCACATTTTTGCATTTTCCATATCTTTTTCTCGTCGCCAGCTCGATCTGTGACTACTGGCTCGAGTCGTTTTTTAACTTCGATGGTGCTGCACTCTTTTTCCCAGTAGCGCCGCAAAATTCGAACGTTCCGTTTTTCGCCGGCCGCTGCTTCACATCGACCTTGTTGATTTCCATCGGGTCGGCAGTCGTGGGGAATGCCGATCACTTCGCGTCGAAATCTCGATTCGGCTGGTTGCTTTGTGTTCTGTAGTGGCTACTGTTCAGTGCATCGAACCGTTTGGCTGTGCTGACGATGTTGATGTAGCAGTTGTAATTCGCCGCTATGACCTGTCGGCGGATCTCGTTCTTTTAACCAACTATGTACGCCTAGATTTTCTCGCCAGGATAGTGATTCTGTTAAAAAAACCGTTCCATCTGCTGCGTATACTGTGCTACACTCCCGAACTGTCGTTCTCGGTGGATCTGTTCGCGCGCCATATACGAAGTATCAATTGGTTCGAATCTTTCGATATAAATCATGGAATGAATAAGCTAGAAGGGGAAAATACAACAAGTATATATGAAACCTAACCCTAACCCTAACAAACTGAAAGTACACCTAGACTAACAAATAGAAGCTATAGCAAATATAGCTTGACACACCCCCATAGTCTAGGTGACAGAAGTCATGTGTAAAGCAAAACACAGCAAGGGTCACAGGACCAATCAGCACGAACAAGCAACGGTCACAAGACCAGTTCACAAGAACAAAACAACTCTTGAGGTGGATCTCAAGATCACCACAAAGTACGAGAACAAGCAGGAGGCCACAAGGTTAGTCCACATGCAAGTACATAGAAAATATAGAAGATGCAAGAGTACAAGACAAGCATGGCAAGCATATCTACGGAAACAAGGGGCCACAAGGCCAGTCCACAAGCAGATATATAGCAAATACAGTGAGATGCAAGAGTACAAGACAAAGCATCTCTACGCAAACAAGTGAGGGCCGGTAGACACAAGGCCTAGCTGGGTGCAGAAACGCTGGTGGTCACTGTTGAGATAAGAACTTAGGAGATTAGGAGCTTGGAGGGAGTGTAGCATAGCGAGATGGATATCGACGAAGTTCAGGTTGGCCAAAGAGGGGATCAATAGGCAAGGGTACAAGATATAGGAAAGGCAAGAGGAGGGCAAGACAAAGGGTACACTACCAGCAATATATTATAATATCTAACTAATACTCTAACAACAAGCTGTAGGCAGTTAGGATATGCAATATAAATTTAATACACCCCCGAAACTGCCTACGGCTATAGTTAGTGGTGTCTGGCAGCAGGTCGCTTGGAGAGCGGTTGCTATAGCTGGGATATGCACAGAAGCAGTGCTGGCTGACCGGCAGCACCTGAAAACGCCAGAACGGAGCAGGAGCACGGAGCAGGAGCAGGGCTAAACCGGAGGGCGTAGGCTGCTGGTGATAAACACCAACTGTTGGATAGGAGGAGGAAGTGGGTGGTGCACGGGAGGAGAGCAGAGGAGAGGCGGCTGGAGGAGAGGAGAGAGGAGGAGGAAAGATGGCTGGAGGCTCCCACCCCCCCCCCCTCATCCTCCCCCCCCCCCCCTCCACCCGCTACAGGAGCAGCAGGGAGAGGGAGGAGAAGGCGACGGCTGTTGCCGTCTGGACCCTCACGCCAACCCCTCACGCTCCTCACCCTCCTCTCCACAGCAGGAAGCACGACAGGGCAAGTTGGCGGTGCAGGCCCGAGAGCGTCACCCCCACAGCGCCCTCCCTACAGCCCGCCAAATCCCACCACCACCCCCCACCCATCACGTCCCCCACAAGCAGAAACCCAGTGGTAGGCGCGGGTGGGGAGACGGGGGGGGGGGGGGGGGGGCGAAATGGGCGGCGACAGGGGAAAAAGGGGACTGCAGCCGGCGCCGCAACAAGCGCTGTAGTGGGCGCGAGGGGGGGAGGGGGAAACAAAACGTGGGCGAGCGCTGCATTCTGCAGCAGGCGCGCGTGCACTGACGTGCGTGCGCCTCTGGCATGTGCGCGCGCTGCTTCTGGCGGGCGCACGTGCTGCTGCTGGCTGGCTGAGCGTGACGAGGCAGCAGTGAAGGGGAGCACGACGGGTCTGGCGACAGGGGGGGGGGGGGGGGTCGCGCCCAGCTCGCCTCCGCGACCGTCGCTACGAATCCAGCGACGGACGCGTAACAGGGGGCGGGACGAGAGGGGCGCAATCCACACGTCATACCTAAGCAAGAAGCGGGTGGGCCCATGACTTAAAATGAACGGCCTAGGAAAGGAACCACTCTGAAACCATGTTGAGATAAGAACCTAGGAGATTAGGAGCTTGGAGGGAGAGTAGCATAGCGAGATGGATATCGAGGGAGTTTAGGTTGGCCAAAGATACGAGAGTACGACGACTTATGTTGGCTTTGCTAGCTTTCCTGTACTTTATTATACTATTACTAGCTTAGGTTTTATTTATCATGCATAGATATGCTTGATTTCCTAGGTTAGGTGCATTCCTAGATGTTATTATAGTTATAGCACCGAACCAGGTTACGCGTACTGAACTCAAGCCTTTTCGGTTCCCACCGAATTGCTTTCTACCGAGTTCGGGAAGCTTCTGTTCGGGAGGCTTCGCGACCCTCAGAACATTTGCGTAACACCTGGATTACCTGCCTTGTGTCGAGCCTATATATAGCCTCGCCTTGTACCCAGGTGAATCATTCAATAGATTTCTCTTTCCCAAACCAGATCCTCACACTTGGTAATCAGAGCGGGTTTACACGCGAGGTCTTCAACCGCTTAAAACCGGCCTTTAAAAACCGCGGAGGCGATGACGAAAGCGCCGATACGGGTATGTAAAACCAGTTCCGCGCAATTTTTCTAAGTCCCCCTCGATCCGGTTTTCGAACACTCCTCAGGATTATTGGCAAAAAAGTTGGAATTTTGACCGTCAGATCGATTCGAATCTCAACAACCCAGAGAATTTCGCCCAAACACGTTGGAATTTGGAGCGTCGGATCGATTTTCTTCTCAACGGCCGAGATCGGACACGAATTTCGACTTAGGGAGAATTGCGCAACGTACATAATTTGCGCTCGTCAATTCTACAGTCAATTCGACTTGCAGTAAGTTGACCAACACCTAGAAATCATTATTTTCGTCGCACATCTTCCTGTAAATCGCCAAATGGAGGGAAATAGAGATAATTTCGTACAAAAAAACGCGAAGTTACATGCCGAGAAGGAGCAGATATGTGCGGCTCTCCTACGACTCGAAAAACTCCTTGCGAACTCGTCGGCAACCGCCACAGCAGTAGCGAATGCAGCAGCAACAGCAGCAGCAGCAGCAGCAGCGGCAACACCGACAATTGTACCTGCGAAGCAGTAGCAGCAGCAGCAGCAACGGCAGCAACTACAGTTAACCTCGAAGCAGCGAAGCAGAGGCAACCAGAGGCGTTCGATCCTACAGTTAAAGGGAATGACGTTCGTCGATTTGTAGCTGAACTCGAAATTTACTTCGAAGCCGTTGGATGCACGACCCCCACCTAAGACGCGATGCGCATACAGCTCGTAGCAACACTGTTACGTGGCCCAGCTCTATAGTGGATCAACAAAGAATTTGTCCAAGGCGAAGGGACGTGGACGCAGTTTCGGGCAGAACTGATCGAACAGTTCGACGCGTTGAATAGTAGCTACTACGGAACACGACACAACCAGCCAAATAGTGGCATGGAGCGATCGCCACCACCCACGTCTGCCGACCCGATGGAGAACGACAAAGACGATGAGACGCAATGGCTAGCAAACAATAAGACATGCGAATTTTGCGGCGCTACAGGACATCGTATCTTGGCGTGTTGGAAGATGAAGAAAAGACGTACGGAGCTGAAGGGCAAGAACAATGCGGCACCCCCGAAGCAGAAAACGGACAACGTGGCAACTTCGGAGAGGGTGAAAAAGGGAGAATATGATGGCGCGAATTTAAAACGTCACAACCAGCCGGCACCAGGGGAAATCGCCGAGACAAAAGGAGACTCCGCGAAACAAGACCCTGCACCGACCGGGAAACTCCAGCCGTACACCTCGACAAGTAAGAATATTACTTCTCGTGGTTTTCAAGCCTTTATTAAGGGAGAGTCAGAAATTAAACCGGTACCGGGTAATATGGGGACCCTACTCCGGAGCCTTGATAAGGGTTGAGCGTTCCGAGGAATTAATATTCTCTCCCAGCAGCGCTATTTAAAGGCTCCCCGCCATTCCACACAGGTGAAGCCTACACAGCTGCAAAGGCTTAAGGGAAGGATCCAGGCACAGGAGAAGCTGTACCAGCCTAGGATAAACCCTTCTAACCCTACTCATGTGAAACCTGATATTGAGTCAGCAGCTTCGAGCGCAGGACCTAAGGACGATATATTTGACGTATCCTATGATCCTGTAAGCAAGACCATCTACAGCTACTCGGAGCAGCAGCAGCCACTACTCCTCGAGGTGATCTGCAACGGGCGACGCCTCCAGGCACTAGTGGACAGTGGTGCGTCCCACTCGGTGTGCGACCGCGGGACGTTGGAGAAAATTGAAGCAACAATGGTGGACGGTACGAAGCTTCCCATCCACGGTGAGACAACATTGCAGCTGCAGATAGGGGCGTTGAGGTGGAAGCCGACGTTGCCGATCACGAACATCAAGGGATTATATTTTCTGAAGCGGTTCAACCCCGAGATAGACTGGGTCAACCGGAAGGCATGCATCTACAACAACGGGAAACGTTTGGAGCTGCGAAGCTGGACGGATACAGGGGATGTCCCGGAGACAAAACTTGCACGGTTCGAGCGGACAGTGTACGAGAGTAACACGGGTTACTTAGCACTTGTGATGGCAGCAGCAGAGGAGGAGAAGTACAGGAGCTACCTGCAGCAGTACAGGAGGTGTTGGAGCAGTACAAATATATCATGCCAGACGACCTGCCTGCAGGAATACCTCCAGCGCGAACCCAGGAGCACGAGATCGTGGAGGAACCAGGTGCGAAACCCGTCTCACGTGCACCATACGGCCTCATGCCGACCGAACTAACAGACATAAAGAAACAGATTGAGTACCTACTGGACAGACAACTGATTCGCCCATCCACCTCTCCCTACGGTGCACCAGTTCTCTTAACTCCAAAGCCAGACGGTACTTTACGGATGTGCATTGACTACCGGACACTGAACAAACAGACAGTAAAAAACAAATACCCCATACCGCGCATAGACGATCTTTTAGACCAACTGCTTGGTGCAACTGTGTTTTCGAAGCTGGACCTACGGTCAGGTTACTGGCAGATCAAGATGGCAGACAACTCGATCCACAAGACGGCGTTCCGTACCACATACAGCTCCTACGAGTACTTAGTGATGCCGTTCAGACTCTGCAACGCACCGGCGACGTTCCAGACAGAGATGAACCACATCCTACGGCCCCTGCTGGACGAGTGCGTAGTAGTGTACCTGGACGACATTCTCATCTACTCCAAGAATATGAGGGAGCACGTGGAACATCTGCAGAAAGTCTTTGAGATCCTGCGGGAAAACAAGTTTTACGTGAAGCTGTCGAAGAGCGACTTCGCCCTGAAGAAGGTGCAGTTTCTCGGGCACATGGTGAGTGCCGAGGGCATACACGTGGACCCACGCGAGGGCATACACGTGGACCCACGGAAGATCGAAGCCGTCAAGAAGTGGAAAGTACCGGAGAACGTGAAGGATTTGCAGCAGTTCCTAGGCTTCGCCAACTACTTCAACATGTTTGTGCCACAGTACGCAAAGATAGCAGCGCCACTGACCAACCTACTGAAAAGGGATACGCCCTACAAATGGGATACTCCTCATCAGCAAGCCATGGAGCAGCTACAGACAGCACTGACCACAGCGCCAGTACGCATCCTACCGGACCCAGACAAGGACCCGTGGCTGAGCGTCACTAGGCCACAGGTTCAGCTGGTGCGCGGCGTAGCGGACTGCCTGAGGCCACAGGAACTGGGGGGCACCGGCATGGCACATGGAGGTCCGGGCAACTCCATGACCAGGCCGATGCATCGCTCGGCTACCCCGTTCTGCTGCGGCGAGTCTGGCAGCGTGTAAACTCACCAACACGGTCCGAGTGCAGGCAGAGCCCACAAATGCCCTAGGCGCCACCCCTTGCTAGTAGCCACGGCTCGAGGACGGTAGGCACGTCGGCCTTCCGCCGCAAGAGAAAAACCGTGGTGTAGCGGGAGTAGTTGTCCACCACAATTAGGAAATTGCGCTCCTGACGTGGGCCAAGGACCGGGGAGGGGCCCCAGACGTCCAAGTGCAGGGTTTGTAAGGGAGCCGTGGTGGGGAGAAACGAGCAGGAGTGAGGGGCAGCGCGCTGCCAACCCTCAACGCACGGGGTGCACGGCGGTGCAGGCGCGCGGGGAAGCGGGGCGAGTGACTCTGGGAGACCTGAGACCAGACGAGGACGCACCATCCTACTGAGACACGGGAAGGACGGGTGACCTAGTTGGTGGTGCCAGAGAACTGACGGGTTTGTGAGTGACCGACAGTCGCACGACACGGCAGCTACTTGACCTGACCTGACCTGACCTGACCCAGTATGGCGAGACCCCATGTGTAGTGAGTACAGACCAGAGCCCGACTCCCTGTGAAAAATGGTCAGAGGCGCCCCAGTGGCATCGACTGTGCAGGAGGCAATAGGCTCGTCCAGTGGGAAAGTAGTGACTACATCGAGGTCGTGGAGGTGACTGACACCCACCAGGTTCCTTGAGAACGAGGGGGTGTAATAACCTGTGAGAAACCCAAAGGGAGCCGCCGGACACGGGAGAGTGGTGGTGCTGTGGGCAACTACAGGTCCTACAGAGGGGTCAGCTACGGCGACAGTGACAGGAGTGCACAGTGGCGTTAGGTCGGTGCAGTCGCGAAAGAAAGAGCTTGACGCTCCAGAGTCTGGGGTGAAGGAAAGCGGTGCAGTCTGTGAGGTTGCACCCGAGCCAGCGACAAAGGCAAGTTTTAGGCTAGTAGTAGTTGCAGCTCCCACACAAAGACCCTCTGAGGTGCCTAGACTGGAAACTATACACGCACCATGAATGGAAACACAGGTATCTACTCGTGCAGCTGAGAAAGGTCCTAGACCAGGTAGGTGGGACTCAACTGGTGCAACAATGCGCTGGCGAAGACGCGAGGGCCAGTGCGGTGTAACAGCGTGAGGACCAAAACACTCACGGTGGAGGTCGTCAAGGCGACGGTAGCAGCGGGACGCAGAGTGGTCAGGACTCCAGCAGGTATTGCCAGCACCAGGGCAAGTCAGGGCCCAGTACCCACAGGGGCCGACGTCTCTCTCACTGTTAGCTGAGCCACTGCTGGGGGCGCCACACTTTGGACCCGCAGGTTCCCACTGCCGGGAGTGTTGCAGTTGGCCCTGCTGCTGTAGAACCCTAGTACACGCCATGTGAGGAGCTATAAAAGGGGGGTGGTTCAGGCAGGTTTAGACCGGTGGAGAGCGGTCAAGAGCGGGCGGGTGGGGCTGTAGGGCGGTTTCTCACAGTGGTAGGTAGTAGGTGGGGCGGTGCTTACAGGTGAGCCTAAGCTGCTGCTGGTGCTGCTGGCGGCAGCCTAAGCTGCTGCTGGTTCTGCTGGGGGCAGCCTATGCTGCTGCTGATTCTGCTGGGGGCAGCCTATGCTGCTGCTGGTTCTGCTGGGGGCAGCCTAAGCTGCTACTGGTATACTGGCGGTAGCCTAAGCTGCTGCTGGTGCGCTGGGGGCAGCCTATGCTGCTGCTGGTTCTGCTGGGGGCAGCCTAAGCTGCTGCTGGTGCGCTGGCGATAGCCTAAGCTGTTGCTGGTACGCAGGGGGGAGGCTATGCTGCTGCTGGTTCTGCTGGGGTAGCCTATGCTGCTGCTGGTTCTGCCGGGGGCAGCCTAAGCTGCTGCTGGTGTGCTGGCGGCAGCCAAAGCTGCTGCTGGTGTGCTGCGACAGCCTAAGCTGCTGCTGGTGCTGCTGGCGGCAGCCTGAGTTGCTGCTGGTGCTGCTGGCGGCGGGCTTCAGTGCGTGGGGCAGCGGGTTTCACGTGAGGTGGCGGTTTCAGGTGTGGGGCGGCGGGTTTCAGGTGTGAGGCGGCGGTTTCATGTGTGGGGCGACGGGTTTCAGGTGTGTGGCGGCGGGTTTCAGGTGGGGCGGCGGTTTCAGGTCGTGGGGCGGCGGTTTCAGGTGTGGGGCGGCGAGTTTCAGGTGTGGGGCGGCGGGTTTCAGGTGTGGGGCGGCGGGTTTCAGGTGGGGCGGCGGTTTCAGGTCGTCGGGACGGTGGGTTTCAGGTGGGGCGGCGGTTTCAGGTCGTGGGGACGGTTAAGGTAGTGGAAGGGCGCGCCTACCGTCTGCACGTGCGCGTGGCTGCTGCTGCGTGTGCGTGAGGTCGCGGCGTACGTGTGCGTGGCTGCGCGTGCGGCTGAGGCTGTTCGTGCAGCTACGCATGTGCGTCTGCTGCGCGCTAGCGGGCTGGCGGGCAACGCGCGGGGCAAACGGGTGGGGCGCGGGGCAAGGCGCTTCGGGCTACGGGGCACTACAGGAACGGGTGGGGAACGGGACGATGGGCCCATAGAATCGGTCGCTCTATACCATGATAAGATATAAACTATGGAATGAATGAACTAGAAGGGTTAATACAACAAATATATATGAAATCTAACCCTAACCCTAACAAACAGAAAGTACACCTAGACTAACAAATAGAAGCTATAACAAATATAGCTCGACAGATGCCTGTCGAGGAGCGCTGGTCGACGACAGTGGTCGACGAGCCCGACGAGAGGTGCTGGTCGACGAGGCCCGTCGAGGAGATCTGGCCGACGAGCTCTGGTTGACGAGCTCGGCTCGGCGAACGCTGTTCGACCGAGCGGCGTCGAGCTGGTCGACCGAATTCGCAGAGGTGTGCAAAACTCTGCGGAGATGTGTGAAATTCGCCCATGGGGTTTTTGGCGACTCGACATGCGAAACGGCGTCACGTGCTCGACGTGGGCACCTCGCGAAATCGACGACAAGTTTCATACCTGGCACATGCGCAATGTGCCTGACGGTGAAACCGTCGACCTGCACCTACTTGGTAGCTGCGCACATGTGCGCAGATAGTCACCCGCGACTGCGTGCTGGCAAACCGCCGCGGTGCAACGCTGGCCGACCGCTCTACTGCAACGGTTGCAAGCCGCTCTTCTTCTGCGCTGGCAGAGTTCGCCCGTGCCTTCCCCGTGGTTCAGCTCCCACCATTGTAGAGCGAATCTCCGCATGGTGCGGTGAGCGTGGACGAACCCGCAAGTTACCTTCATTGCCCTTCTCTAATTCGTTGCTAGTCCGGCAGCCGTTTAGACAATGGTGGTCACCCCGGGTGAAGCTGCAGGCAAAGAGGATACCCTGGCGGCACGGGAGGGTGATGTTCGGGCACACCACGATGCTGGCGAGTACGGCAGAGAAAGCTTGGAGTTGGTGCTTCTGGGATCCCGTACGCAGTGGGCGCACGAGCACCCCCGTACCAACCATACGTATAAGTAACGCATTTACTCCTAGTACCAACCATACGGGTAAGTTACGCACTTACTCTTAGTACCAACCATACGTATTAGTAACGCACTTACTCCTAGTACCAACCATACGTGTAAGTAAAGCACTTACTCTTAGTATCAACCATATGGGTAAGTTACGCACTTAATCTTAGTACCAACCATACGTATAAGTAACGCACTTACTCTTAGTACCAACCATATGGGTAGTTATGCGCACTCTCTCTTAGTACCAACCATACGGGTAAGTAACGCAGTTACTCTTAGTACCAACCATACGGGCACGTAAAGCACTTACTCTTAGTACCAACCATACGGTTATGTAGCGCACATACTCTTTGTACCAACCAAACGGGTAAGTAACGCACTTACTCTTAGTACCAACCATACGGTTAAGTAACGCACTTACTCTTAGTACCAACCATACGGGTAAGTAACGCATTTAATCTTAGTATCAACCATACGGGTAAGTAACGCACTTACTCTTAGTACCAACATTACGGTTAAGTAACGCACTTACTCTTAGTACCAACCAAACGGGTAAGTTACGCACTTACTCTTAGTACAAATCATACGAGTAAGTAACGCACTTACTCTTAGTACCAACCATACGGGTAAGTAATGCATATACTCTTAGTACCAACCATACGGGTAAGTTACGCACTTACTCCTAGTACCAACCATACGTGTAAGTAACACACTTACTCTTAGTTCCAACCATATGGGTCAGTTACGCACCTAATCTTAGTACCAACCATACGTATAAGTAACGAATTTACTCCTAGTACCAACCATACGGGTAAGTTACGCACTTACTCTTAGTACCATCCATACGGGTAAGTAACGCACTTACTCTTAGTACCAACCATATGGTTAAGTAACGCACATACTCTTAGTACCAACCAAACGGGTAAGTTACGCACTTACTCTTAGTACCAATCATACGAGTAAGTAACGCACATACTCTTAGTACCAACAATACGGGTAAGTTACGCACTTACTGCTAGTACCAACCATACGGTTAAGTAACGCACTTACTCTTAGTACCAACCATACGGGTAAATTAGGCACTTACTCTTAGTACCAATCATACGAGTAAGTAACGCACTTACTCTTAGTACCAACCATATGGGTAAGTTACGCACTTACTCTTAGTACCAACCATACAGGTGAGTAACGCACTTACTCCTAGTACCAACCATACGGGTAAGTAACGCACTTAGTCTTAGTACCAACCATACGGGTAAGTTACGCATTTACTCTTAGTACCAACCATACGAATAAGTAACGCACCTACTCTTAGTACCAACTATACGTATAAGTAACGAAATTCCTCTTAGTTTCAACCATATGGGTAAGTTGCGCACTTACTCTTAGTACCAACCGTATGGGTAAGTAATACACTTACTCTTAGTACAAACCATACGGGTAAGTAACACTTCCTCTTAGTACCAACCATACGGTTAAGTAACGCACTTACTCTTAGTACCAACCGTACGGGTAAGTAACGCACTTACTCTTAGTACCAATCATATGGGTAAGTTACGCAATTACTCTTAGTACCAACCATATGGGAAAGATACGCACTTTCTCTTATTAACAACCATACGGGTAAGTAACGCACTTACTCTTAGTACCAACCATACAGTAAGTAACGCACATACTCTTACTACCAACCATACCTATAAGTAACACACTTCCTCTTAGTTTCAACCATATGGGTAAGTTGCGCACTTACTTTTAGTACCAACCATACGGGTAAGTAACAAACTTACTCTTAGTACCAACCATACGTTTATGTAGCGCACTTACTCTAAGTACCAACCATACGGGTAAGTAACGCACTAACTCTTAGTACCAACCATACGGTTAAGTACCGCACTTACTCTTAGTACCAACCATACGGGTAAATTAGGCACTTACTCTTAGTACCAACCATACGGGTATGTCACGCACATTTTCTTAGTACCAACCATACGGGTAAGTAACGCACTTACTCTTAGTACCAACCATACGGTTAAGTAACGCACTTACTCTTAGTACCAACCATATGGGTAAGTTACGCACTTACTCGTAGTACCAACCATACGTATACGTAACGTACATTCTCTTTGTACCAACCATACGGGTAAGTTACGCACTTACTCTTAGTACCAACCATACGGTTAAGTAACGCATTTACTCTTAGTACCAACCATATGGGTAAGTTACGCACTGACTCTTAGTACCAACTATACGTATACGTAACGCACTTACTCCTAGTACCGACCATACGGGTAAGTTGCGCACGTACTCATAGTACCAACCATACGGTTAAGTAACGCACTTACTCTTAGTACCACCCATACGGGAAAGTTACGCCCTTACTCTTAGTACCAACCATATGGATAAGTTACAAAGTACTCTTAGTACCAATCATACAGGTAAGTTATGCACTTAACCTTAATACCGACCATACGGGTAAGTTACACCTATACTCTTAGTACCAACCATACGGTGAAATAACGCATTTACTCTTAGTACCAACCGTACGGGTAAGTAACGCACTTAGTCCTAGTACCAACCATACGTGTAAGTAACGCACTTACTCTTAGTACCAACCATATGGGTGAGTAATGCACTTAATCTTAGTACCAACCATACGTATAAGTAACGCACTAACTCCTTTTACCAACCATATGGGTAAGTTACGCACTTACTCTTAGTACCAACCATACGTATAAGTAACGCACTTACTCTTAGTACCAACCATATGGGTAGGTTGCGCACTTAGTCTTAGTACCAACCATACGGGTAAATAACGCACTTACTCTTAGTACCATCCATACGAGTAAGTAACGCACCTACTCTTAGTACCAACCATACAGTAAGTAACGCACATACTCTTACTACCAACCATACGGGTAAGTTACGCACATACTCAAAGTACCAACCATACGTATAATTAACGCACTTCCTCTTAGTTTCAACCATATGGGTAAGTTGCGCACTTACTCTTAGTACCAACCATACGGGTAAGTAACGCACTTACTTTTAGTACCAACCATACGGTTATGTAACGCACTAACTCTTAGTACCAACCATACGTTTAAATAACGCACTTACTCTTACTACCAACCATATGGGTAAGTTAGGCACGTACTCTTAGTAAGAATCATACGAGTAAGTAACGTACTTTCTCTTAGTACCAACCGTACGGGTAAGTAACGCACTTACTCTTAGTACCAACCATACGTATTAGTAACGCACTTAATCTTCGTACCAACCATACGTATAAGTAACGCACTTACTCTTAGTACCAACCATATGGGTAAGTTATGTGCACTCTCTCTTAGTACCAACCATACGGGTAAGTAACGCAGTTACTCTTAATACCAACCATACGGTTATGTAGCGCACATACTCTTAGTACCAACCGTACGGGTAAGTAACGCACTTACTCTTAGTACCAACCATACGGATAACTAACGCACTTACTCTTAGTACCAATCATACGAGTAAATAACGCACTTACTCTTAGTACCAACCATATGGTTAAGTAACGCACTTTCTCTTAGTACCAACCATACGGGTAAGTAACGCACATACTCTTAGTACCAACCATACGGGTAAGTAATGCACTTACTCCTAGTACCAACCATACGTGTAAGTAACGCACTTACTCTTAGTATCAACCATATGGGTAAGTTATGCACTTAATCATAGTACCAACCATACGTATAAGTAACGCATTTACTCCTAGTACCAACCATACGGGTAAGTTACGCATTAAATCTTAGTACCAACCATACGTATAAGTAACGCACTTACTCCTAGTACCAACCATATGGGTAAGTTACGCACTTAATTTTAGTACCAACCATACGTATAAGTAACGCACTTACTCTTAGTACCAACCATACGGGTAAGTTATACACACTCTCTCTTAGTACCAGCCATACGGGAAAGTAACGCACTTACTCTGAGTACCAACCATACGGTTATGTAGCGCACTTTCTCTTAGTATCAACCATACGGGTAAGTAACACACTTACTCTTAGTACCAACCATACGGTTAAGTAACGCACTTACTCTTAGTACCAACCAAACGGGTAAGTTACGCACTTACTTTTAGTACAAATCATACGAGTAAGTAACGCACTTACTCTTAGTACCAACCATACGGGTAAGTAACGCACATACTCTTAGTACCAACCATACGGGTAAGTTACGCACTTACTCTTAGTACCAACCATACGTGTAAGTAACGCACTTACTCTTAGTACCAACCATATGGGTAAGTTACGCACCTAATCTTAGTACCAACCATACGTATAAGTAACGCATTGACTCCTAGTACTTACCATACGCGTAAGTTACGCAGTTACTCTTAGTACCAACCATTCGTATAAGTAACGCACTTACTCCTAGTACCAACCATACGTGTAAGTAACGCACTTACTCTTAGTACCAACCATATGGGTAAGTTATACGCACTCTCTCTTAGTACCAACCATACGGGTAAGTAACGCACGAACTCTTAGTACCAACCATACGGTTATGTAGCGCACTTAATGTTAGTACCAACCATACGGGTAAGTATTGCACTTACTCTTAGTACCAATCATACGAGTAAGTAACGCACTTACTCTTAGTACCAACCATATGGGTAAGTTACGCACTTACTCTTAGTACCAACCATACGGGTAAGTAACGCACTTACTCTTAGTACCAACCATACGGTTAAGTAACGCACTTACTCTTAGTACCAACCATACGGGTAAGTTACGCACTTACTCTTAGTACCAATCATACGAGTAAGTAACGCACTTACTCTTAGTACCAACCATATGGGTAAGTTACGCACTTACTCTTTGTACCAACCATACGGGTAAGTAACGCACATAGTCTTAGTACCAACCATACGGTTATGTAGCGCACTTACTCTTAATACCAACCATACGGGTAAGTAACGCACTTACTCTTAGTACCAACCATACGGTTAAGTAACGCACTTATTCTTAGTACCAACCATACGGATAAGTTACGTACTTACTCTTAGTACCTACCATATGGGTATGTTTTGCACTTAATCTTAGTACCAACCATTCGTATAAGTTACGCACTTATCCTTAGTACCAACCATACGGGTAAGTAACGCACTTACTTTTTGTTCCAGCTATACGGTTAACTAACGCACTTACATTTAGTACCTAACATACGTGTAAGTAACGCACTTACTCTTAGTACCAACCATACGGGTAAGTAGCGCACTTCCTTTTAGTTCCAACTATACGAAAAAGTAACGCACGTACTCTTAGTACCAACCATACGGGTAAGTAACGCACTTACTCTTAGTTCCAACTATAAGGGTGAGTAACGCACTTACTCTTAGTACCAACCATAGGGGTGCAGTACGCACTTACTCTTATTACCAACCATATAGGTAAGTTACGCACTTACCCTTGGTACCAACCATACGTGTATGTAACGCACTTACTCTTAGTACCAACCATATGGGTAAGTAACGCACTTACTCTTAGTACCAACCATATGGGTAAGTTACACACTTACTCTTAGTACCAACCATACGTGTAAGTAACGCACTTACTCTTAGTACCAACCATTTGTGTAAGTAACGCACTTACTCTTAGTACCAACCATACGGTTAAGTAACGCACTTACTCTTAGTACCAACCATACGGGTAAGTTACGTACTTACTCTTAGTACCTACCATATGGGTATGTTTTGCACTTAATCTTAGTACTAACCATTCGTATAAGTTACGCACTTATCCTTAGTACCAACCATACGGGTAAGTAACGCACTTACTTTTTGTTCCAACTATACGGTTAACTAACGCACTTACATTTAGTACCTAACATACGTGTAAGTAACGCACTTACTCTTAGTACCAACTATACGGGTAAGTAGCGCACTTCCTTTTAGTTCCAACTATACGAATAAGTAACGCACGTACTCTTAGTACCAACCATACGGGTAAGTAACGCACTTACTCTTAGTTCCAACTATAAGGGTGAGTAACGCACTTACTCTTAGTACCAACCATAGGTGTGCGTTACGCACTTACTCTTAGTACCAACCATATAGGTAACTTACGCACATACCCTTAGTACCAACCATACGTGTATGTAACGCACTTACTCTTAGTACCAACCATTTGTGTAAGTAACGCACTTACTCTTATTACCAACCATACGGGTAAGTAATTCACTAACTCATAGTTCTAACTATAAGGGTGAGTAACGCACTTACTCTTAGTACCAACCATATAGGTAGGTTACGCACTTACCCTTAGTACCAACCATACATGTATGTAACGCACTTACTCTTTGTACCAACCATATGGATAAGTTATGCACTTACACTTTGTACCAACCATATGGGTAAGTAACGCACTTACTCTTAGTACCAACCATTCGTGTAAGTTACGCACTTACTCTTAGTACCAACCATACTGGTAAGTAACGCACTTACGTTTAGTTCCAACTATACAGTAAGTAACGCACATACACTTAGTACCTAACATACGTGTAAGTTACGCACTTACTCTTACGGGTAAGTAACGCACTTCCTTTTAGTTCCAACTATACAGGTAAGTAACGCACATACTCTTAGTACCAACCATACGGGTAAGTAACGCACTTACTCTTAGTACCAACCATAGGGGTACGTTACGCACTTACTCTTAGTACCAACCATACGGGTAAGTTACGCACTTACTCTTAGTTCCAACTATACGGGTAAGAAACGCACCTACACTTAGTACCTAACATACGTGTAAGTAACGCACTTACTCTTAGTGCCAACCATACGGATAAGTAACGCACTTACTCTTAGTACCAACCATAGGGGTAAGTTACGCACCTACTCTTAGTACCAACCATACGATAAGTTACGCACTTACTCTTAGTGCCAACCTTACCGGTAAGTAATGCACTTACTCTTAGTACCAACCATACGTATAAGTAATGCACTTATTCTTAGTACCAACCATATGGGTAAGTTACGCACATACTCTTAGTACCAACCATATAGGTAAGTTACGCACTTACCTTAGTACCAACCATACGTGTATGTAACGCACTTACTCTTACTACCAACCATATGGGTAAGTTACTCACTTACTCTTAGTACCAACCATATGGGTAAGTTACGCACTTACTCTAAGTACCAACCATACGTGTAAGTAACGCACTTACTCTTAGTACCAACCATTCGTGTAAGTTACGCACCTACTCTTAGTACCAACCATACGGGTAAGTAACGCACTTACTTTTTGTTCCAACTATACGGGTAAGTAACGCACTTACATTTAGTACCTAACATACGTGTAAGTAACGCACTTACTCTTAGTACCAACCATACGGGTAAGAAGTGCACTTACTCTTAGTTCCAACTATAAGGGTGAGTAACGCACTTGTTCTTAGTACCAACCATAGGGGTGCGTTACGCACCTACTCTTAGTACCAACCATATAGGTAAGTTACGCACTTACCCTTAGTACCAACCATACGTGTATGTAACGCATTTACGCTTAGTACCAGCCATACGTGTAAGTTACTCACTTACTCTTACTACCAACCATATTGGTAAGTTACGCACTTACTCTTAGTACCAACCGTACGTGTAAGTAACGCACGTACTCTTAGTACCAACCATTCGTGTAAGTTACGCACTTATCCTTAGTACCAACCATACGGGTAAGTAACGCACTTACTTTTAGTTCCAACTATACGGGTAAGTAACGCGCTTACTCTTAGTACCAACCATACGGGTAAGTAGCGCACTTCCTTTTAGTTCCAACTATACGAATAAGTAACGCACGTACTCTTAGTACCAACCATACGGGTAAGTAACGCACTTACTCTTAGTTCCAACTAAAAGAGTGAGTAACGCACTTACTCTTAGTACCAACCATAGGGGTGCGTTACGCACTTACTCTTAGTACCAACCATATAGGTAAGTTACGCACTTACCCTTAGTACCAACCATACGTGTATGTAACGCACTTACTCTTAGTACCAACCATTTGGGTAAGTTACGCACTTACTCTTAGTACCAACCATATGGGTAAGTTACACACTTACTCTTAGTACCAACCATACGTGTAAGTAACGCACTTACTCTTAGTACCAACCATTCGTGTAAGTAACGCACTTACTCTTAGTACCAACCATACGGGTAAGTAACGCACTTCCCTTTAGTTCCAACTATACAGGTAAGTAACGCACATACTCTTACTACCAACCATACGGGTAAGTAACGCACTTACTCTTAGTACCAACCATAGGGGTACGTTACGCACTTACTCTTAGTACCAACCATACGTATAAGTTACGCACTTATTCTTTGTACCAACCATATGGGTAAGTTACGCACATACTCCTAGTACCAACCATAAAGGTAAGTTACGCACTTACCCTTAGTACCAACCATACGTGTATGTAATGCACTTACTCTTAGTACCAACCATATGGGTAAATTACGCACTTACTCTTAGTACCAACCATACGTATAAGTAATGCACTGAGTCTTAGTACCAACCACTCATGTAAGTTACGCACTTACTCTTAGTACCAACCATACGGGTAAGTAACGCACTTACGTTTAGTTCCAACTATACGGGTAAGTAACGCACTTACACTTAGTACCGAACATATGTGTAAGTAACGCACTTACTCCTAGTACCAACCATACGGGGAAGTAACGCACTTCCTTTTACTTCCAACTATACAGGTAAGTAACGCACATACTCTTAGTACCAACCATACGGGTAAGTAACGCACTTACTCATAGTTCCAACTATAAGGGTGAGTAACGCACTTGCTCTTAGTACCAACCATATAGGTAAGTTACGCACTAACTCTTAGTACCAACCATATGGGTAAGTTACGCCCTTACACTTTGTACCAACCATATGGGTAAGTTACGCACTTACTCTTAGCACCAACCATACGAGTAAGTTACGCACTTACTCTTAGTACCAACCATAAGGGTAGGTAACGCACTTACTTTTAGTTCCAACTATACGGGTAAGTAACGCACTTACACTTAGTACCTAACATACGTGTAAGTAACGCACTTATTCTTAGTACCAACCATACGGGTATGTAACGCATTTCCTTTTAGTTCCAATTATACAGGTAAGTAACGCACATACTCTTAGTACCAACCATACGGGCAAGTAACGCACTTACTTTTAGTTCCAACTATAAGGGTGAGTAATGCACTTACTCTTAGTACCAACTATAGGGGTACGTTACGCACTTACTCTTAGTACCAACCATACGGGTAAGTTACGCACTTACTCTTAGTGCCAACCATACCGGTAAGTAATGCACTTACTCTTAGTACCAACCATACGTATATGTAACGCACTTATTCTTAGTACCAACCATATGGGTAAGTTACGCACATACTCCTAGTACCAACCATAAAGGTAAGTTACGCACTTACCCTTAGTACCAACCATACGTGTATGTAATGCACTTACTCTTAGTACCAACCATATGGGTAAGTTACTCACTTACTCTTAGTACCAACCATATGGGTAAATTACGCACTTACTCTTAGTACCAACCATACGTGTAAGTAATGCACTTAGTCTTAGTACCAACCACTCGTGTAAGTTACGCACTTACTCTTAGTACCAACCATACGGGTAAGTAACGCACTTACGTTTAGTTCCAACTATACGGGTAAGTAACGCACTTACACTTAGTACCGAACATACGTGTAAGTAACGCACTTACTCCTAGTACCAACCATACCGGGAAGTAACGCACTTCTTTTTACTTCCAACTATACAGGTAAGTAACGCACATACTCTTAGTACCAACCATACGGGTAAGTAACGCACTTACGTTTAGTTCCAACTATACGGGTAAGTAACGCACTTACACTTAGTACCGAACATACGTGTAAGTAACGCACTTACTCCTAGTACCAACCATACGGGGAAGTAACGCACTTCCTTTTACTTCCAACTATACAGGTAAGTAACGCACATACTCTTAGTACCAACCATACGGGTAAGTTACGCACTTACTCTTAGTGCCAACCATACCGGTAAGTAATGCACTTACTCTTAGTACCAACCATACGTATATGTAACGCACTTATTCTTAGTACCAACCATATGGGTAAGTTACGCACATACTCCTAGTACCAACCATAAAGGTAAGTTACGCACTTACCCTTAGTACCAACCATACGTGTATGTAATGCACTTACTCTTAGTACCAACCATATGGGTAAGTTACTCACTTACTCTTAGTACCAACCATATGGGTAAATTACGCACTTACTCTTAGTACCAACCATACATGTAAGTAATGCACTTAGTCTTAGTACCAACCACTCGTGTAAGTTACGCACTTACTCTTAGTACCAACCATACGGGTAAGTAACGCACTTACGTTTAGTTCCAACTATACGGGTAAGTAACGCACTTACACTTAGTACCGAACATACGTGTAAGTAACGCACTTACTCCTAGTACCAACCATACCGGGAAGTAACGCACTTCTTTTTACTTCCAACTATACAGGTAAGTAACGCACATACTCTTAGTACCAACCATACGGGTAAGTAACGCACTTACGTTTAGTTCCAACTATACGGGTAAGTAACGCACTTACACTTAGTACCGAACATACGTGTAAGTAACGCACTTACTCCTAGTACCAACCGTACGGGGAAGTAACGCACTTCCTTTTACTTCCAACTATACAGGTAAGTAACGCACATACTCTTAGTACCAACCATACGGGTAAGTAACGCACTTACTCATAGTTCCAACTATAAGGGTGAGTAACGCACTTGCTCTTAGTACCAACCATATAGGTAAGTTACGCACTTACTCTTAGTACCAACCATATGGGTAAGTTACGCCCTTACACTTTGTACCAACCATATGGGTAAGTTACGCACTTAATCTTAGCACCAACCATACGAGTAAGTTACGCACTTACTCTTAGTACCAACCATACGGGTAAGTAACGCACTTACTTTTAGTTCCAACTATACGGGTAAGTAACGCACTTACACTTCGTACCTAACATACGTGTAAGTAACGCACTTATTCTTAGTACCAACCATACAGGTAAGTAACGCATTTCCTTTTATTTCCAACTATACAGGTAAGTAACGCACATACTCTTAGTACCAACCATACGGGCAAGTAACGCACTTACTTTTAGTTCCAACTATAAGGGTGAGTAATGCACTTACTCTTAGTACCAACCATAGGGGTACGTTTCGCACTTACTCTTAGTACCAACCATACGGGTAAGTTACGCACTTACTCTTAGTGCCAACCATACCGGTAAGTAATGCACTTACTCTTAGTACCAACCATACGTATATGTAACGCACTTATTCTTAGTACGACCCATATGGGTAAGTTACGCACATACTCCTAGTACCAACCATAAAGGTAAGTTACGCACTTACCCTTAGTACCAACCATACGTGTATGTAATGCACTTACTCTTAGTACCAACCATATGGGTAAGTTACGCACTTACTCTTAGTGCCAACCATACCGGTAAGTAATGCACTTACTCTTAGTACCAACCATACGTATATGTAACGCACATATTCTTAGTACCAACCATATGGGTAAGTTACGCACATACTCCTAGTACCAACCATAAAGGTAAGTTACGCAGTTACCCTTAGTACCAACCATACGTGTATGTAATGCACTTACTCTTAGTACCAACCATATGGGTAAGTTACGCACTTAGTCTTAGTACCAACCACTCGTGTAAGTTACGCACTTACTCTTAGTACCAACCATACGGGTAAGTAACGCACTTACGTTTAGTTCCAACTATACGGGTAAGTAACGCACTTACACTTAGTACCGAACATACGTGTAAGTAACGCACTTACTCCTAGTACCAACCATACGGGGAAGTAACGCACTTCCTTTTACTTCCAACTATACAGGTAAGTAACGCACATACTCTTAGTACCAACCATATGGGTAAGTTACGCACTTACTCTTAGTACCAACCATACGTGTAAGTAACGCACTTACTCTTAGTACCAACCATTCGTGTAAGTTACGCACTTACTCTTAGTACCAACCATACGGGTAAGTAACGCACTTACTTTTAGTTCCATCTATACAGGTAAGTAACGCACTTACACTTAGTACCTATCATACGTATAAGTAACGCACTTACTCTTAGTACCAACCATACGTGTAAGTTACGCGCTTACTCTTAGTACCAACCATACGGGTAAGTAACGCACTTCCTGTTAGTTCCAACTATACGGGTAAGTAACGCACATACTCTTAGTTCCAACTATACGAGTAAGTAACGCACTTACTCTTAGTAACAACCATACTGGTAAGTAACGCACTTCCTATTAGTTCCAACTATACGGGCAAGTAACGCACTTACTCTTAGTACCATCCATAGGGGTAAGTTAGGCACTTACTCTAAGTACCAACGATACGTGTAAGTAACTCACTTACTCTTAGTACCAACCATACGTGTAAGTAACACACTTACTCTTAGTACCAACCATACGGGTAAGTAACGCACGTACTCATAGTTCCAACTATAAGGGTGAGTAACGCACTTGCTCTTAGTACCAACCATATAGGTAAGTTACGCACTAAATCTTAGTACCAACCATATGGGTAAGTAACGCACTTACTCTTAGTACCAACCATAGGGGTACGTTACGCACTTACTCTTAGTACCAACCATACGATAAGTTACGCACTTACTCTTAGTACCAACCATACGGGTAAGTAACGCACTTACTTTTAGTTCCAACTATACGGGTAAGTAACGCACTTACACTTAGTACCTAACATACGTGTAAGTAACGCACTTATTCTTAGTACCAACCATACGGGTAAGTAACGCATTTCCTTTAAGTTCCAACTACACAGGTAAGTAACGCACATACTCTTAGTACCAACCATACGGGCAAGTAACGCACTTACTTTTAGTTCCAACTATAAGGGTGAGTAATGCACTTACTCTTAGTACCAATCATAGGGGTACGTTACGCACTTACTCTTAGTACCAACCATACGGGTAAGTTACGCACTTACTCTTAGTGCCATCCATACCGGTAAGTAATGCACTTACTCTTAGTACCAACCATACGTATATGTAACGCACTTATTCTTAGTACCAACCATATGGGTAAGTTACGCACATACTCCTACTACCAACCATAAAGGTAAGTTACGTACTTACCCTTAGTACCAACCATACGTGTATGTAATGCACTTACTCTTAGTACCAACCATATGGGTAAGTTACTCACTTACTCTTAGTACCAACCATATGGGTAAGTTACTCACTTACTCTTAGTACCAACCATACGTGTAAGTAACGCACTTAGTCTTAGTACCAACCACTCGTGTAAGTTACGCACTTACTCTTAGTACCAACCATACGGGTAAGTAACGCAATTACGTTTAGTTCCAACTATACGGGTAAGTTACGCACTTACACTTAGTACTGAACATACGTGTAAGTAACGCACTTACTCCTAGTACGAACCATACAGGGAAGTAACGCACTTCCTTTTACTTCCAACTATACAGGTAAGTAACGCACATACTCTTAGTACCAACCATATGGGTAAGTTACGCACTTACTCTTAGTACCAACCATACGTGTAAGTAACGCACTTACTCTTAGTACCAACCATTCGTGTAAGTTACGCACTTACCCTTAGTACCAACCATACGGGTAAGTAACGCCCTTACTTTTAGTTCCAACTATACGCGTGAGTAACGCACTTACATTTAGTACCTAACATACGTAAAAGTAATGCACTTACTCTTAGTACCAACCATACGGGTAAGTAACGCACTTACTCTTAGTTCCAACTATAAGGGTGAGTAACACACTTAGTCTTAGTACCAACCATAGGGGTACGTTACGCACTTACTCTTAGTACCAACCATACGGGTAAGTTACGCACTTACTCTTAGTGCCAACCATACCGGTAAGTAATGCACTTACTCTTAGTACCAACCATATGGGTAAGTTACGCACATACTCTTAGTACCAACCATATGGGTAAGTTACGCACTTACTCTTAGTACCAACCATACGTGTAAGTAACGCACCTACTCTTAGTACCAACCATTCGTGTAAGTTACGCACTTACTCTTAGTACCAACCATACGGGTAAGTAACGCACTTACTTTTAGTTCCATCTATACGGGTAAGTAACGCACTTACACTTAGTACCTAACATACGTATAAGTAACGCACTTACTCTTAGTACCAACCATACGTGTAAGTTACGCGCTTACTCTTAGTACCAACCATACGGGTAAGTAACGCACTTCCTGTTAGTTCCAACTATACGGGTAAGTAACGCACATACTCTTAGTACCAACCATACTGGTAAGTAACGCACTTCCTATTAGTTCCAACTATACGGGCAAGTAACGCACTTACTCTTAGTACCATCTATAGGGGTAAGTTAGGCACTTACTCTAAGTACCAACGATACGTGTAAGTAACTCACTTACTCTTAGTACCAACCATACGTGTAAGTAACACACTTACTCTTAGTTCCAACTATATGGGAAAGTAACGCAGTTACTCTTAGTACCAACCCTAGGGGTAAGTAACGCACTTACTCTTAGTACCAACCATACGTGTAAGTTTCGCACTTACTCTTAGTACCAACCATACGTATAAGTAGGCACTTTCTCTTAGTACCAACGATACGGTTATGTTACGCACTCACTCTTAGTACCAACCATACGGGTGAGTAACGCACTTACGCTTAGTATTGACCATACGGGTAAGTTATGCACATAATCTTAGTACCAACCATACGTGTAAGTAACGCACTTACTTTTAGTACCAACCATACGGGTAAGTAATGCACTTCCTCTTAGTTCCAAATATACGGGTAAGTAACGCCCCTACTCCTACTACCAACCACACGGGTAAGTAACGCACATACTTTTAGTTCCAACTATACGGGTAAGTAACGCACCTACACTTAGTACCTTACATACTTGTAATTAACGCACTTACTCTTAGTACCGACCATACGTGTAAGTTACGCGCTTACTCTTAGTACCCACCTTACGGGTAAGTAACGCACTTCCTGTTAGTTCCAACTATATGGGTAAGTAACGCACATACTCTTAGTTCCAACTATACGGGTAAGTAACGCACTTACTCTTAGTACCAACCATAGGGGTAAGTTACGCACTTACTCTTAGTACCAACCATATGGGTAAGTTACTCACATACTCTAGTACTAACCATATATGTAAGTTACGTACTTACCCTTAGTACCAACCATACGTGTATGTAATGCACTTACTCTTAGTACCAACCATATGGGTAAGTTACACAATTACTCTTAGTACCAACCATATGGGTAAGTTACGCACTTACTCTTAGTACCAACTGCGGAGATAACTTAATCAACGGGAGCTAGACTACGGGCTAGGCACGGGGTGGGAGTGATCTTTGCGTTCCTTAGTCGTTTGCTTGTGTGTTCTCTGCTTGCATGTTCACGGGGAGATTTTGCAAGAGTTTCACTAGCAAAAGGTTGACAACAAAGGTTGATACAACATTGGCAACACAGACTACATCAGAGCTAGCTAGGCTGCTGGTCGACCTCCAGCGCAGCATGGTCGACCGCGATCCAGCGCAGCAGTACTCGCACCGCTCCATCGTTGCAGAGTAGCGGTTTGCCAATGTTGCAAGTCCACGGTGTGCCAACGCTGCAGTAAGTCGGCTGCACAGCGTTGCACCCGCAGGACAACGGTGCACCTGCTTCGCATGTGCGTGCAGCTGGTTGGTGCACCACTCCTTGTCATGTGCACAGCGCAGACGTCCAGGTCGAGTCCACGCCAGCGACTGCGCCTACCAGCCACGTCGACCTCGGGATACCACTTCCGAGGTCGGCCTCGCAGAAGCCTCCCCGGCAACCTTCGCACTAGTCGCCCGGGTATCCAGGTTGACCGGACAACCACGCCTGGTCGCCCAGCTCAGTTGGTCGCCGACTACACCTGACCGGCGTCCCTAGAAGAGGTGTCCCAGCACCCAGGTCGGCGTCCTGACGCCTAGGTCGGGCGTCCAGGTGCTCAGGACACCGTGCAGACGCCCAGGTCGGCGTCCAGGCACCCAGGGCGCCGTCCAGACGTCCCAGGTCGGCGTCCAGGCGCCCAGGACGCCGTCCAGACGCCTAGGTCGGCGTCCATCCTTCCATGACGCCGTGCAGGCGCCCAGGTCGGCGTCCAGCCTCCCAGGACGCCGTCCAGGCGCCCAGGTCGGCGTCTAGCCTCCCAGGACGCCTTCCAGGCGCCCAGGTCGGCGTCCAGCCTCCCAGGACGCCGTCCAGGCGCCCAGGTCGGCGTCCTCCTGCTCGGCGCCCTCCAGCTAGGCGCCCTCCAGCTCGGCGCCCTCCGGCTAGGCGCCCTCCAGCTCGGCGCCCTCACTGCAACAGATCGGTTGCGCTCCCCACACACTCGACTACGAAGTCGGCTCCGCCCAAGCGAGGACGGGGCCAACCACAACTCCCGTTGACACTCCCCAGCCGCGTTCACGCTTCGGCCCCCAGCCCACACGGCAGCACCACTCGGAGAATAGCCCGTCGGCGTGTACACAACACACAGCACGCCGGTCACCGCACAAGCCATGCAAGAGGGCATGGCACCTACTGCTGCACGTCGTTGTCACCGTCGCCCACGTCATTGCGACGGAGCACCGGTTGAAGGCCGGGTAGTGCAACGCCTTCGTCAGGAAGTCGGCCAGCTGCTCGGTGGTCGGGATGTACTTTAGCGTGAATTTCCCGCGCTTCACCATGTGCTCTAGCCAGGCTTGTCGCCGCTGCATGTGCTTGAGGTTGCACGTCAACCCCATGCCCTCGGCGACCGTGATAGCCGACTTGTTGTCCACACGAAAGATGGTCGGCGTCCCGGCGTCCAGCTGCCGGAACTCTGCAAGGAGGAAGCGAAGGCGGCTTCCGTGGCCGCCACGTACTCCGACTCGGTCGACGACAACGTCGCGCACTTGATGCTCTGGCTCGACCAGGAGACCGCGGCCCCTCCGTAGACGAACACGTAGCCACCCGTGCTCGTACGGTTTTGCTTGTCGCCGGAATCGTCCACGTAGCCGACCAGCTTCAGCGACTCAGGTCCACCGCCGAATTCCAGGGCGGTGTCACGTGTATTGGCGAGGTAGGCGAGGCAGCGGTCGACCTCGCGCCAGTGCTGGTCGCTCCGCACCGTGAGGCCGCTCCCCAGCTTGCTGCAGGCGAATGCGATGTCCGGCTTCGTCGTCATCGCCGCGAACTGCAGCGAGCCGACCTTCTGTCGGTACTCCTCCTCCTGGTGCTCCTGTGCCTCCTCGTCGTCGAAGGTGAGCTCGGCGTAGGCGTCGACCGAGACCGGCGTCTTTGGAGTGCGCCCGGTCTGCCTCTCGTCGATGAACCGCCTGCGCAGCTTGTCGGCGTAGCCCTGCTGGTGCAGCCACAGCTTCCTCGCTGGCCTGTCGCGCACGATCTCCAGCCCGAGGTACTTCTGCACCGGCGAGATCTCGCGCAGCTCGAAGGCGGCCTCCAGCAGCTCTTTCAGCTCCTTCAGCATCGCGGGGCTGCTGCTGGCGGCGAGCAGGTCGTCGACGTAGACCAGCACCCAGCAGGCCACTCCGTCATCGCCGACCTTGAAGTACAGAGCCTCGTCGACCTGGCTCTTCTTCCACCCAGCGCTCATCAGCACGGCGTCGAGTGCCCTGTACCACAGCAGCGGCGACTGCTTCAGCCCGTACAGGCTCTTCAGCAGCTTGCACACCCGGCCGGTCCCGGCTGGTACATGTAAAGCACCCGGTCAAACTTGCTTTGCAGGAAGGCGTTCTTCATGTCGAGCTGCATCAGGTTGAGATTGAGGACGGCGACGATGCTGAGGAAGATCCTCAGCGTGACGTAGCTGCTCACCGGCGCGTACGTCTCGTCGTAGTCGGCGCCATACACCTGTGTGACGCCCTTCACGACCAGCCTCGCCTTCTCGCGCTCAACGGTGTCGTCGATGCGGTACTTCGTTGTCAGCACCCACCGGTTCTTCATGATGTTCACCCCAGGTGGGCGTTCGACCAGCTCCCAAGTTCCAATGCTGATGAGGCTGCGGATCTCCTCCTCCATGGCGGCTTTCACCGCCTTGCCCTTCTAGCTTGCCAACGCCCCCTTCACCGTCATCGTGGAGATGTCCCAGCGGTGCTCGGGGTCGGCGTGCATGACGGGGTCGAGCTCCGGCATCTCCTCATCGTCCTCGGCGTCGTCATATAGCAGGTCGTCGTTGACCTCGTCGTACGCTGTGGTGAAGGCAGCCGGTACGTAGTGGTCAGGTGGCCTCCTAATTCAGCCTGTACGCCGTGGTCCAGGCTGAGCCTCCTCGGCGTCCCCTCCATCATCACCGGCGTCGCTGCCCTCAGCGTCCTGCTGCACCTCAATCGGCATCCCAGCCGACTTCTCCCCTGTAGTCGTCTCCCCTGTCAACTGCGCGGTCGCCGACTGCTCCTTGGTCGGCGTCGCTGCTGCCTGCTCCCCTGTCGGCTGCTGCCCTGCTGGTGCCTTCTTCGCCGGCTTCACCAGAGTCGGCTCCACCTCCCCTGCCCGCTGCTCCCTTGTCGGCGTCAACTTGACTCCCACGCCGACTTGCTTGGCGTCACGTCGGCCGCCGGAGATGCTCTTGGTCGGCGCCACAGGCGACGCCCCACTGCTCCCCTCATTGCTGGGGGGCGACACCGGAGTCAGCACACGCAGGCCGGCGTCAAGGGGAGGGGCTGGAGGGGCAGGGGGAGGGGAAGAAGGACGGACGACCTCGGCGTCCTCATCAGCAAGCTCACCGACATCGGCGAGCAGATGCAGCATCGCCGCCGAGGTGTCCGTCAGCGGGGTGGTCGGCGTCCGTCCCGACGCCGGCCTGTGATTCGACTTCCATTCCTCCAACGACATGTGCTCGTAGAACATCACGTCCGACGTGGTGACCACCCGGTTGTCGACGATGTCGAGGAGCTCCCAGCCCTTGCTCTCCTCTGGCACGCCGAGATGAAGACCCCACCGAGCCTTCGGCTTCAGCTTCCCACCACGCTGCTGCTCGGGGACGAGGAACTGCGCCATGCAGCCCCACACGCGTGCCAGCGACAAGTCGGGCTTCTTCCCGGTGAGCAGCTGGTACGGCGTTGTCCCCGGCGACAGTGTTGACCTCTCGAGGCAGTTGCGGACCCAGACAGCCTGCCGCAGAGCGAGGTGCCACCAGTGGTGCTGCACGCCCATGTGCAGCAACATCGTCCGCACAGATTCCACCACCGTCCGCATCTCCCGCTCCGCCATGCCGTTCTTCTGCGGGGTGTACGGGCAGGTCAGGTTGTGGACGGTCCCCTTGCCGTTCACGAAGTCGGTGAACTGCTTCCGGAGGTACTCAAATCCCCGTTCAGAGCGCAGCATCAACACCGACTTCTTCGTCTGCCGCTCAGCCACCACCAGCCACTGAACGAACTCCTGCAACGCATCCGACTTCTTGGCGACCGGGCTCACCCACACGTAGCGGGTCTGTGGTACTTCAGCAGCAAGAAGTACAGGCTGCCGTCTTTGGCAGTCAAGCGGAATGGCCCGCACAGGTCGATGTGCACGACGGCCAGCACGTCTTCGGCGTCAGAGCCTTGGTCGGGGAAGGTGTGTCGTGTCAGCTTCCCGCCAACGCACGAGACACACGGGGAGTCGGCGCCCGACGCCGACTTGAGGTCCAGCCCAGTGGCGACCTCGTGCTTCGCCGAGCTCCGAATGGTGTCCATGGCGACGTGTGCAAGCCTTGCATGCAGCCTGTCCGGCGTCGACTTCGTTGCTAAAACGATCGCCCGCAGGGCTACCACCTCCGTGGTGGGCGTTGTCTGCTTGGCCGAGCAGGGGCGCAGGTCGGCGCAGAGGACACGCCCGGTGTACGTCGCCCGACCGAGCACCTCTCCCGCCGCCGAGACGAGCAACATCCCGTCGCCGTCCTCCTGCAGCTTCACACCGGTCTCCTTCAGCTGGCCGGCCGAAAGCAGGTTCGCTCGCACACCCGGGACGTAGAGAACGTCGGGGATGAGCACCTTCTTCCCGGCAGCACAGAGCGACAGTGCCGCGGCCCTAGACGTCCTGCAGCGCACCGTTGAAGCCGCGCACGTGCTTGACGTTGCCGCTCGGCTGCAGGTCGACGAAGACATCCTTCGTCCCCATCACATGATGCGAGCTGCCGCTGTCAAGCAGGACCACCGCCGGGTTTGCCTGCACAGCTGCCGCCACCGCCTGGAAGTCCTCGCCGGCCTCCGGCGCCAGCGAGACGGTCGACTCCACTACGCCGACCAGCGAGCGCGACGCCGCCTTGTCGTCTCGCCCCTTGCCGCCAGCAGAGGAGTCGGCGTCCTTCGCCGAGGTCGACTTCGTCGACTGCTTCTCCTTGCGCGGCTTACTCTCCCGGCGAAGGCGACGCCCAGCCGACCTCCCTCAGCTTCCCTTGGCGTCATTGTCGTCCGAGTAACTGCGGTCGGGGCACTCAAAGGAGAGATGGTCGGGGTCGCCGCACAACCAGAATTCCCGACGTCGACCTCCTCCTCCACGACCGCTATCCCTGGCCGACTTCTTCTTGTCGGCGTCCTTGGTCGGCTTCCAGCCACTGCTACCATCGCCACCAGACTGCCCACGCTGCCCCGGTCGACCACCATGCTTTGCCAGGGCGATGTAGTTCACCTGCGCCAGGAGCTCCGAAGGCCGCTCAGCTTCCTGCATCGCCTCATCCTGCAGGATGTACGAGGTGAGAGAATCCTCGTTGAGTGTCGCCCTAGTGCTCGGCGCCAACGACAGCCGTTTCAGCAGATTGTAGCTGCTCGTAAGCCCTTTGATGACGTGCGTGAGGTACGACGCCATCGAGTAGTGCACGCGGGCCATCCTCATGGTGGCGAGAATTCGCCGAGCCCGGTTGCAGTAGTCGGTCGCCGACTCCTCTTCGCCCATCCGTATGTGCGACAGCTGCTCCTCAAGCTGGCCGATGTACAGGTCGTTGGTGACCTGGTACGTCGACTCGATGAAGTGCCATGCCCGGTGGCCGGCGTCGAGGTACTCCCTACACGACTTCAAGGCGATCTGCACGCCCGACGAGCAGCACCGCAAGATGACCGTGAAGGTCAGCAACTGCACGGCGCGAAATTCCGCACGCAGGTCGGGGTGGTGCTCCTCCGGCGTTGCCACAGTGCCCCTGGCGAAGCCGATCAGCCCGGCCATCTCCAGCTGGGGCTCGATGGCTTCCTTCCAGGTGAGGATGTCCGGTCGACCAATGAGCAGGGGGGTGACCGAGATCCTGTCCGGCGTGAACTTGAAGTAGCCGTAGCTCGGTGCTATCCCACCTGCAGTCACTTGGGTCGCCGACATCGGCGTCATTCCGCTCCGACGTCCAGCGACGTCGCCTTGCGAGGAGCCTGCAGCCGCCGACGACTGCATTCCTCGCGCCTGAACGTCGCCGACTTCATCGGCATGAATCACTCCTCGCTGCCTCGACGTGCCTCCCGCACTGCTGCCGACTTGGCCACTACCGGCGTTGACGCCCACGTCGACGCCGCCCTCGGTGTTCACCGGTCGAGGAGAGGCAGGCCGAGAAGGGTGCTCCGTCACTCACACAGTGCGGAGTCCAGCCTCATCGACCGCCCAGGGGATTGCTCCGTACACCTGGGCCTCATGGCGTCTCCTCGCATCCTCTAGCTGTGCCTCCAGGGTGTCCACCACCCCTGCGTCACCTACGGCGCCTACGATGGTGACTAACGCACAGCTGCTGGCCTACGAACACAATAGGTAAGTGCAAAAGTCGGCTAGACTGGAAACTACGTCGCGGTGCCGTCCACGCTCACCGCACCATGCGGAGATTACTTAATCAACGGGAGCTAGACTGTGGGCTAGGCACGAGGTGGGAGTGATCTCTGCGTTCCTTAGTCGTTTGCTTGTGTGTTCTCTGCTTGCATGTTCACGGGGAGATTTTGCAAGAGTTTCACTAGCAAACGGTTGACAACAATGGTTGATACAACATTGGCAACACAGACTACATCAGAGCTAGCTAGGCTGCTGGTCGACCTCCAGCGCAGCATGGTCGACCGCGATCCAGCGCAGCAGTACTCGCACTGCTCCAGCGTTGCAGAGTAGCGGTTTGCCAACGTTGCAAGTCCACGGTGTGCCAACGCTGCAGTAAGTCGGCTGCACAGCGTTGCACCGGCACGACAACGGTGCACCTGCTTCGCATGTGCGTGCAGCTGGTTGGTGCACCACTCCTTGTCATGTGCACAGCGCAAACGTCCAGGTCGAGTCCACGCCAGCGACTGCGCCTACCAGCCACGTCGACCTCGGGATACCACTTCCGAGGTCGGCCTCGCAGAAGCCTCCCCGGCGATCTACGCACTCGTCGCGCGGGTATTCAGGTTGACCGGGCAACCACGCCTGGTCGCCCAGCTCAGTTGGTCGCCGGCTACACCTGACCGACGTCCCTAGAAGAGGTGTCCTAGCACCCAGGTCGGCGTCCTGACGCCTAGGTCGGCGTCCAGGTGCTCAGGAATCCAAGCAGACGCCCAGGTCGGCGTCCAGGCACCCAGGGCGCCGTCCAGACGTCCCAGGTCGGCGTCCAGGAGCCCAGGATGCCGTCCAGACGCCTAGGTCGGCGTCCAGCCTCCCAGGACGCCGTCCAGGCGCCCAGGTCGGCGTCCAGCCTCCCAGGACGCCGTCCAGGCGCCTTGGCCGGCGTCCAGCCTCCCAGGACGCCTTCCAGGCGCCCAGGTCGGTATCCAGCCTCCCAGGACGCCGTCCAGGCGCCCAGGTCGGCGTCCTCCTGCTCGGCGCCCTCCAGCTAGGCGCCCTCCAGCTCGGCGCCCTCCGGCTAGGCGCCTTCCAGCTCGGCGCCCTCACTGCAACAGATCGGCTGCGCTCCCCACACACCAGACTACGAAGTCGGTTCCGCCCAAGCGAGGACGGGGCCAACCACAACTCCTGTTGACACCAACCATACGTGTACGTAACGCACTTACACTTAGTACCGAACATACGTGTAAGTAACGCAATTCCTTTTAGTACCAACCATACGGGTAAGTAACGCACTTCCTTTTAGTTCCAGCTATACGGGTAATTAACGCACATACTCTTGGTATCAACCATACGGGTAAGTTATGCACTTACACTTCGTGCCAACCATACCGGTAAGTAATGCACTTACTCTTAGTACCAACCACACGTGTAAGTTTCGCACTTACTCTTAGTACCAACTATACGGGTAAGTAACGCACTTCCTTTTAGTTCCAACTATACAGGTAATTAACGCACATACTCTTAGTACCAACTATAAGGGTGAGTAATGCACTTACTCTTAGTTCCAACTATAAGGGTGAGTAACGCACTTACTCTTAGTACCAACCATAGGGGTACGTTACACACTTACTCTTAGTACCAACCATACGGGTAAGTTATGCACTTACTCTTCGTGCCAACCATACCGGTAAGTAATGCACTTACTCTTAGTACCAACCATACGTGTAAGTTTCGCACTTACTCTTAGTACCAACTATACGGGTAAGTAACGCACTCACTTTTAGTTCCAACTATACGGGTAAGTAACGCACCTACACTTAGTACCTAACATACGTGTAAGTAACGCAGTTACTCTTAGTACCAACCATACGGGTAAGTTACGCACTTACTTTTAGTACCAACTCTACGGGTAAGTAACGCACTTACTCTTAGTACCAACCATACGGTTAAGTAACGCCCTTATTCTTAGTACCAACCGTGCACTTTTTCTTTGTACCAACCATACATGTAAGTAACGCACTTACTCTTGGTACCAACCATATGGGTAAGTTACGGACTTACTCTTAGTACCAACCATACGGGTAAGTTTTGCAGCTACTCTTAGTACCAACCATACGGGTAAGTTACGCACATACTCTTAGTACCAACCAAACGGGTAAGTAACGCACTTACTCTTAGTACCAACCATACGGGTAAGTTACGCACTTACTCTTAGTACCAACCATACGGTTAAGTAACGCCCTTATTCTTAGTACCAACCGTGCACTTTTTCTTAGTACCAACCATACATGTAAGCAACGCACTTACTCAAGATGGAAGCTTTACTGTTCGGTTGAATTGATTGCGCAGATTCAGTTCTATCCAACTCGAAATTGTACTGTTTTGTTTGGTTAACTATAGTGTAGCAGGGCAGGCACTATAGGGGTACAATTTAGGTGAAGGTTGGATGTTGTTTGTCTGTATCTGCATGCTTCAGGGCCAGGAGAAACCAGCGGAACCAGCATTTGGCTGGTTGGGCAAAGACAAAACAGGTTCTGCTTTTAGGACCTGAACCTGGTTGTTGTTTTCCCATGTTGGAAAAACAGAACCAGAGGTTGTTTACCAACCTACCACCTGCTGTTTTGTCCAGCCAGGTTGGTTCTGTTGCTTGGAATTATTTGGGATCATCCCTGGTTGATTCCCAAGGTCCTTGCTAGCTATAACTATTTTTTCCTTCTCTGTTTGTACCTGAAAATAGTGATATTGATTAAAGCGAATTCCTTCCTTGCTGGAATTTCGTTTCTACGCGGTGCGACGGCAGAATGCTACCGATTCAATGCTAGCACGCTAGCACTACGACGCTAGGCAAACGCTGTCCGAGCCATAAATTTGCAATGGCAGAACTTTTCGCGAGGCGACTTTGTTTATTTTAAAGCTCTTGGAGTGAGCTTCGATATAGCGAATTCTCAGCTTAATCCGATCGACGGTCAGCACGGCACGCTGCGCAACGTTCAAGGTACTCTTGCTGTTTTCACTAAGTCCCTCTTGATCCCTCTTTCTACATACTCGGACCCGAGGATAGGGGCTGGTCCTGTACCAAGCACCCAGGGACCCTTGGAGGTGACCCCGAGGAGAGGTTTTAAGTTGGATTACGTCTTAATAGCCTGAGTTTAGTAGGCCCTTATACCAACAAGCTGGTATCAGAGCTGCGTTATAGCGATCCTCGTTATTGGTAGCTATGGCGGGAAAGGATTCGGCGGGAGCTAGTGAATCTTCAGCCCAAGATCGTAGCGGCAGCCAAGATTCTCTTGTTTCGGCGCCAAGGGGAGCGCGAATAAACCAGGGCTCGCTGATCAAGGAGGTGCTGAAAAACTTCACCGTCGAGAAGTTCAATGGTGAGGGCTATCATGATTGGGCCTGGAAAATGCAACTATATTTCCGTCAGATTGGATTGCTGAAACTAATGATTGGGGAGGAGCCTAGACCGAGTGACCCCGCGCTGCAGGAAGAATGGGACGAGCGCTTCTCTTCATGCACCTGCTGCCGGAGGATAAGTGCGGTCCGAAGGCGTGGACCGTGCTGAAGGAGCTGCACGCCCCAACCTCCGTTGCCGCGATGCTCGTGATGGAGAGGGAGCTGTCCGCGCTGCGTCTGAGCGAGGGAGAGCCGGTGCAACCTGTTCTGGACAAGATGCGTGATCTCTACGCGAAGCTGGCAACCGCGGGAATCACCTACCCGGAGCAGACCAAATGCTTGAAGATGCTCTCGCTGCTGCCGGAGTCGTGGCTGCAATACACGAGCGGATTGAGCCTGCCGCAGAACCAGAGCTTGTGGACGCTCGAGTGGGTGCGGACGAAGATTCTGGAGGAGGACTTCCGTCGCCGCCAACTGAGGGGTGGAGACGAGGGCAGCAGCGGCTACGGCATGCAAGGAGGCAAACGTGGCAGAGGACGTGGCTTCCGTGGTGCTGGTCGCGGTGCAAAGAAGGACGACGACTCCAACGACCAACAAGGAGGTACCGGTTGGGGTCGCGGTGGGAAATCTGGATGTGGGGACAGATCGGGTGCTGGTTGCAAAATGAAAGGGAGCTGCTGGTATTGTGAGAAGGAGGGGCATCCCTGGTTCTTTTGTTATAAGAAACCCGAAGGATGGACCCCCCAGAATCGCCATCAGGATGGGGGCGCTCGGAGCAACCAGAAAACTGGCGTGAACATGGTCGCAGATTCGTCTGACGACAACCCGAAAGGCAAAGGCGGTGCTGAGAAGAAAAAGGAGCACACCGCGGGCCAGTTCTTCCATGTTGGAGACGAAGGGGAGCAAGGAGACGGCTCTGCCAAGGTTGGAGCAGAGCTGCACCCCCTGGACTTTTGGGTGTTGGACGCGGGCGCTGCGTGGACGATGACGCCGCGCAAGGACCTGCTAGACGACCTACGCTCTGCACCAATCTCTGAGGTGTGCTCTGCCTCTGGACACGCGTTGAAGGTGGCTGGTGCGGGACGAGCTGCTTTCAAGGGAGCGGATGGCAAGCCGGTGGTGCTGCACAACGTTCTCCTCGAACCCGACCTCAAGGCCAACCTCATCTCCCTCCGTAAGCTCGCCAAGGCTGGGGTGAGTACTAGCACGGATGGGGCACGCACTTACAAGGGGCAGCTGGGCAACCGGGTGCTTTGGGATCTGCACGAGAGCAATGTGTATAGATCCATGTGGCAGCTGCCAGCATTGGCGTGGCACGGTGTGGGGCAGGCTAGAGAGGGGTCTGCGTCCCAGGGAGCCGTGGGAGCCGTTGGTGTGAAAGTGTCGGCCAGATCTGGGGAGACGAATTGGGCAACGGCACACCGACGCTTGGGGCATGTGGCAATGCCTTTGCTGAAGCAGCTAGAGAAGGATGGAGCCGTTAAAGGCTTGAAGCTGAACGGACAGCCACCTGATGAGAACTGTGAAATCTGCTTGCTATCCAAATTCACCCGTTTCCCCTTCCATAGTATGGCTGGCAGGAGCAAGAAGCCT
The DNA here is from genome assembly GCA_947471745.1 of Closterium sp. Naga37s-1. Taxonomy (NCBI): domain Eukaryota; kingdom Viridiplantae; phylum Streptophyta; class Zygnematophyceae; order Desmidiales; family Closteriaceae; genus Closterium; species Closterium sp. Naga37s-1. Next base: position 1,868,690 of record CANJKZ010000169.1, on the reverse strand, counting down.
TTAGAGCTGGTCCACATGGACTTGGTGGGGCCGCTGCCGGTTCAGGGACACAAGGGGGAGCGGTACTTCCTGACCATAGTGGATGAATGGTACCAACCATACGGGTAAGTAACGCACTTACTCTGAGTACCAACCATACGGTTAAGTAACGCCCTTATTCTTAGTACCAACCGTGCACTTTTTCTTAGTACCAACCACACATGTAAGTAACGCACTTACTCAAGATTTTGCAGTTCGGTTGAATTGATTGCGCAGATTCAGTTCTATCCAACTCGAAATTGTACTGTTTTGTTTGGTTAACTATAGTGTAGCAGGGCAGGCACTATAGGGGTACAATTTAGGTAAAGGTTGGATGTTGTTTGTCTGTATCTGCATGCTACAGGACCAGCATTTGGCTGGTTGGGCAAAGACAAAACAGGTTTTGTTTTTAGGACCTGAACCTGGTTGTTGTTTTCCCAGGTTGGAAAAACAGAACCAGAGGTTGTTTACCAACCTACCACCTGCTGTTTTGTCCCGCCAGGTTGGTTTTGTTGCTTGGAATTTTTTGGGATCATCCCAGGTTGATTCCCAAGGTGCTTGCTAGCTAGAACTATTTATTCCTTCTCTGTTTGTACCTGGAAATAGTGAAATTGATTAAAGCGAATTCCTTCCTTGCTGGAATTTCGTTTCTACGCGGTGCGACCGCAGAATGCTACCGAGTCAATGCTAGCACGCTAGCACTACGACGCTAGGCAAACGCTATCCGAGCCATAACTTTGCAATGGCAGAACTTTTCGCGAGGCAACTTGGTTTATTTTAAAGCTTTTGGAGTGAGCTTCGATATAGCGAATTCTCAGCTTAATCCGATCGACGGTCTGCACGGCACGCTGCGCAACGTCCAAGGTAATCTTGCTTTTTGACTAACTCCCTCTTGATCCCTCTCTCTACATACTCGGACCCGAGGATAGGGGCTGGTCCTGTACCAAGCACCCAGGGACCCTTGGAGGTGACCCCGAGGAGAGGTTTTAAGTTGGATTACGTCTTAATAGCCTGAGTTTATTAGGCCCTTACACCAACAGTAAGTTACGCACTTGCTCTTAGTACCAACCATATGGGCAAGTTACGGACTTGCTCTTAGTACCAACCATACGGGTAAGTTTTGCACCTACTCTTAGTACCAACCATACGGGTAAGTTACGCACTTACTCTTAGTACCAAACCATACGAGTATCTAACGCGCTTACTTTTAGTACCAACCATATGGGTAAGTTACGCATAGTACTCTTAGTACCAACCATACGGATAAGTAACGCACATTCTCCTTGTACCAACCATACGTGTAAGTAACGCATCTACTCTTAGTACCAACCATTTGGGTAAGTTACGCACTTACTCTTAGTACCAACCATACGGGTAAGTAACGCACTTACTCTTAGTACCAACCATATGGGTAAGTTACGCACTTACTCTTAGTACCAACCATATGGGTAAGTTACGCACTTACTCTTAGTACCAACCATACGTGTAAGTAACGCACTTACTGCGGAGATTACTAAATCAACTGAAGCTAGATTACGGGCTAGGCACGGGGTGGGAGTTATTTCTGCGTTCCTTAGTCGTTTGCTTGTGTGTTCTCTGCTTGCACATTCACGGGGAGATTTTGCAAGAGTTCCACTAGCAAAAGGTTGACAACAATGGTTGGTACAACATTGGCAACACAGACTACATCAGAGCTAGCTAGGCTGCAGGTCGACCTCCAGCGCAGCATGGTCGAGCGCGATCCAGCGCAGCAGAGCTCGCACCGCTCCAGCGTTGCAGAGTAGCGGTTTGCCAACGTTGCAAGTCCACGGTGTGCGAACGCTGCAGCAAGTCGGCTGCACAGCGTTGCACCCGCAGGACAACGGTGCACCTGCTTCGCAGGTGCGTGCAGCTGGTTGGTGCACCAGTCCTTGTGACGTGCACATCGCAGACGTCCAGGTCGAATCCACGCCAGCGACTGCGCCTACCAGCCACTTCGACCTCGGGATACCACTTCCGAGGTCGGCCTCGCAGCAACCACCCCGGCGACCATCGCACACGTCGCCCGGGAAACTCGGTCGACCGGGCAACCACGCCTGGTCGCCCAGCCCACTCGGACGCCGGTTACACCTGACCGGCGTCCCCGGAAGAGGTGTCCCAGTACCCAGGTTGACGTCCGGACGCCTAGGTTGGCGTCCAGGTGCCCGGGACGTCGTGCAGACGCCGAGGTCGGCGTCCAGGCACCCAGGGCGCCGTCCAGACGCCGAGGTCGGCGTCCAGGCGCCCAGGACGCCGTCTAGACGCCCAGGTCGGCGTCCAGGCGCCCAGGACGCTGTCCAGGAGCCCATGACGGCGTCCTCCAGCTCGGTGCCCTCCAGCTCGGCGCCCTCACTGCAACTGATTGGCTGCGCTCCCCACACACCCGACTACGAAGTCGGCGCCGCCCAAGCGAGGACAGGGCCAACCACAACTCCCGTTGACACTCCCCTGCCGCGTTCACGCTTGGGCCCCCAGCCACACGGCAGCACCACTCGGAGAATAAGCCCGTCGGCGTGCACACAACACACAGCACGCCGGTCACCCTACCAACCATGCAAAAAGGGCATGGCACCTACTGCTGCACGTCGTCGTCACCGTCGGCCAGGCGCACTTGGCCGATTGCGACAGAGCACTGGTTGAAGGCCGGGTAGTGCAGCGCCTTCGTCAGGAAATCAGCCGGCTGCTCGGTGGTCGGGATGTACTTCAGCCTGAATTTCCCGCGCTTCACCATGTGCTGCAGCCAGGCTTGTCGCCGCTCCATGTGCTTGAGGTTGCCCGTCAACCCCATGCCCTCGGCGACCGTGATAACCGACTTGTTGTCCACCCAAAGGACTGTCGGCGTCCCGGCGTCCAGCTGCTGGAACTCTGCGAGGAGGAAACGAAGGCGGCGTCCCTCCTTGCCGGCTTCAGTGGCCGCCACGTACTCTGACTCAGTTGACGACAGCGTCGCGCACTTGATGCGCTGGCTCGACCTGGAGACCGCGGCCCCTCCGAAGACGAACACGTAGCCGCCCGTGCTCGTCCGGTTCTGCTTGTCGCCGGCGTCGTCAGCGTCCACGTAGCCGACCAGCTTCAGCGACTCAGGTCCACCACCGAACTCCAGGGCGGTGTCACGTGTGTTGGCGAGGTAGGCGAGGCAGCGGTCGACCTCGCGCCAATGCTGGTCGCTCCTCACCGTGAGGCCACTGCCCAGCTTGCTACAGGCGAAGGCGATGTCCGGCCTAGTCGTCGTCGCCGCGAACTGCAGCGAGCCAACCTTCTGCCGGTACTCCTCCTCCTGGCGTCCTGTGCCTCCTCGTCATCGAAGGTGTGCTTGGCGTAGGCGTCAACCGAGACCGGCGTCTTTGGAGTTCGCCCGGTCTGCTCCTCGTTGATGAACCGCCTGCGCAGCTTGTCAGCGTAGCCCTGCTGGTGCAGCCACAGCTTCCTCGCCGGCCTGTCGCGCACGATCTCCAGCCCGAGGTACATCTGCACGGGCGAGATCTCGCGCAGCTCGAAGGCGGCCTCCAGCAGCTCCTTCAGCTTCGTCAGCATCGCGGTGCTGCTGCTGGCGGCGAGCAGGTTGTCGACGTAGACCAGCACCCAGCAGGCCACTCCGTCGTCGCCGACCTAGAAGTACAGAGCCTCGTCGACCTGGCTCTTCTTCCACCCGGCGCCGACCAGCACGTCGTTAAGCGCCTTGTACCACAGCAGCGGCGACTGCTTCAGCCCGTACAGGCTCTTCAGCAGCTTGCACACCCGGCCGGTCCCATCGTTGAAGTTGTCCGGCTGGTACGTGTATAGCACCCGGTCGAGCTTGCTCTGCAGGAAGGCGTTCTTCATGTCGAGCTGCATCAGGTTGAGGTTGAGGACGGCGACGATGCTGAGGAAGATCCTCAGCGTGACGTAGCTGCTCACCGGCGCGTTCGTCTCGTCGTAGTCGGCGCCATACACCTGTGTGAAGCCCTTCACGACCAGCCTCGCCTTCTCGCGTTCGACGGTGTCGTCAATGCGGTACTTCGTCGTCAGCACCCACCGGTTCTTCATGATGTTCACTCCAGGTGGGCGTTTGACCAGCTCCCAAGTTCCCATGTCGATGAGGCTGCGGATCTCCTCCTCCATGGCGGCTTTCACCACCTTGCCCTTCCAGCTTGCCAACGCCTCCTTCACCGTCATTGTGGAGATGTCCCAGCGGTACTCGGGGTCGGCGTGCATGTCGGGGTCGAGCTTTGGCAGTTCCTCATCCTCCTCGGTATCGTCGTACAGCAAGTTGTCGTCGACCTCGTCGTACGCCGTGGTGAAGGCAGCCGGTACATAGAAGTCGGGCGGCTTTCGAAGTCGGCTTGTACGCCGTGATCCAGGCTGAGCCTCCTCGGCGTCCCCTCCATCATCACTGGCGTCGCTGCCCTCAGCGTCCTGCTGCACCTCAGTCGGCGTCCCAGCCGACTTCTCCCCTGTCGGCTGCTGCCCTGCTGGTGTCTCCTTCGCCGGCTTCACCAGGGTCGGCTGCACCTTCTCTGCCCGCTGCTCCATTGTCGGCGTCGACTTGAATTCCACGCCGACTTGCTTGGCATCACATTGGCCGCCGGCGATGCTCTTGGTCGGCGCCACAGGCGACGCCCCACTAATCTCCTCATCGCCGGGGGCCAACACTAGAGTCAGCCCACGCAGGTCGGCGTCAAGGGGAGGGGCTGGAGGGGCAAACGAAAGAGGGCGGACGGCCTCGGCGTCCTCATCAGCGAGCTCACCGACCTCGGCGAGCAGAGGGAGCGTCGCTGTCGAGGTGTCAGTCGGCGGGTTGACCGGCGTCCGCCCCGACGCCGGCCCATGCTGCGACGTCCACACCTCCAGCGACATGGTCTCGTAGAACACCACGTCCGACGTGGTGACCACCCGGTTGTCGGCGATGTCGAGGAGCTCCCAGCCCTTGCTCTCCGCCGACACGCCGAGATGAAGGCCCCACCTGGCCTTCGGCTTCAACTTCCCACCGCGCTGCTGCGCGGGAACCAAGAACTGCGCCATGCAGCCCCACACTCGTGCCAGCGACAAGTCGGGCTTCTGCCCGGTTAGCAGCTGGTACGGCGTCGTCCCCGGCGACAGCGCCGACCTCTCAAGGCAGTTGCGGACCCAGACGGCCTTCCGCAGAGCGAGGTGCCACCAGTGGTGCTGCACGTACATGTGCAGCAGCATCGTCCGCACCGACTCCACCACCGTCCGCATCTCCCGCTCCGCCATGCCGTTTTGCTGTGGTGTGTAGGGGCAGGTCAGGTCGTGGACGATCCCCTTGCTGTCCACGAAGGCGGTGAACTCCTTGCCGAGGAACTCCCCGCCTCGGTCAGAGCGCAGCATAAGCACCGGTTTCTTCACCAGCCGCTCCACCAACACCAGCCACTTCTGGAATTCCAGCAACACGTCCGACTTCTTGGCGACCGGCGTCACCCACACATAGCGAGCCTTCCGGTCCTTCAGCAGCAAGAAGTAAAGTCTCCCGTTCTTGGCCGCCACCCGAAACGACCCGCACAAGTCGATGTGCACGACGGCCAGGGCGTCCTCGGCGTCCGGGCCTTTGTCGGGGAAGGTGTGCCGCGCCAGCTTCCCGCCGACGCACGAGACACAAGGGGAGTCGGCGCCGGACGCCGACTTGAGGTCCAGCCCAGTGGCGACCTCGTGCTTCGCCGAGCTCCGGATGGTGTCCATACCAACGTGCGCAAGCCTCGCATGCAGCCTGTCCGGCGTCGACTTCGTCGCCAAAACTATCGCCCGCAGGGCCACCACCTCCGTTGTGGGCATCGTCGATTTCGCCGAGCAAGGACGTAGGTTGGTGCAGAGGACCTGGCCGGTGTAGGACGCCCGACCGAGGACGTCCCCTGCTGCCGTGACGAGCAACAGCATACCGTAACGTACAGGGCAGGTTTGCCTTCACGCGCGGAACGTAGAGTACGTCGGGGATGAGCACCTGCTTCCCGGCGTCACCTTGCAAGGCGACCGTGCCCCAGCCCTGGACGTACAGAAGTGCACCGTTGAAGCCGCGCACGTGCTTGACGTCGCCGCTCGGTTGCAGGTCAACGAAGACCTCCTTCGTCCCCATCAGGTGATGCGAGCAGCTGCTGTCGAGCAGGACCACCGCCGGGTTCGCCTGCACGGCCGCCGCCATCGCCTGGAAGTCCTCGCCAGCCTCCGGCGCCAACGAGACGGTCGGCTCCACGACGCAGACCAGCGAGCACGACGCCTCCTTGTCGTCTCGCCCCTTGCCGCCAGCAGAGGAGTCGGCGTCCTTCGCCGAGGTCGACTTGGTCGACTGCTTCTCCTTGCGCGGCTTGTTTCCTCCTCGACGGGGACGACGGCTGCCAGACCTCCTGCGGCCTCCCTTGGCCTCGTCGTCGTCGGAGTCACTACGGTCGGGGCACTCGAAGGAGAGATGGTCGGGGTCGCCGCACAACCAGCACTCCCGACGTCGACCTCCTCTTCCACGACCTCTCTCCTTAGCCGACTTCTTCTTGTCGGCGTCCTTGGTCGGCTTCCAGCCACTGCTACCACTGCCACCAGACTGCCCGCGCTGCCCCGATCGACCACTTTGCTTCGTTGGGGCGACGTAGTTCACCTGTGCCAGGAGCTCCGAGGGCCGCTCAGCTTCCTGCATCGCCTCATCCTGCAGGATGTAGAAGGTAAAAGAGTCCTCGTTGAGTGTCGCCCTAGTACTCGGCGCCAACGACAGCCGCTTCAGCAAGTTGTAGTTGCTCGTGAGCCCATTGATAACGTGCGTGACGTACGACGCCGTCGAGTAGTGTACGCCGGCGATACTCATGGTGGCGAGAATTCGCCGAGCCCGGTTGCAGTAGTCGGTCGCCGTCTCCTCTTCGCCCATCCGTATGTGCGACAGCTGCGCTTCAAGCTGGCCGATTTACAGGTCGTCGGTGACCTGGTACGTTGACTCGATGAAGTGCCATGCCCGGTGGCCGGTGTCGAGGTACTCCCTGCACGACTTCAGGGCGATCTGCACGCCCGGCGAGCAGCACCGCGAGATGACCGTGAAGGTCAGCAACTGCACGGCACGAAATTTCGCACGCATGTCGGGGTAGTGCTCCTCCAGCGTCGCCACAGTGCCCCTGGCGAAACCGATCAGCCCGGCCATCTCCAGCTGGGGCTCGATCGCTTCCTTCCAGATGAGGATGTCCGATTGACCAACGAGTAGGGGGGTGACCGAGATCCTGTTCGGCGTGAACTTGAAGTAGCCGTAGCTCAATGCTATCCCACCCGCAGTCACATGGGTCGCCGACATCGGCATCATTCTGCTCCAACGTCGCCCTGCGAGGTGCCTGCAGCCGCCGACGACTGCATCCCTCGCGCCTGAGCGCCGCCAACTTCATCGGCGTGAATCACTCCTCGCTGCCTCGACGTGCCTCCCGCACTGCTGCCGACTTGGCCACCACCGGCATTGACGCCCACGTCGACGCCGCCCTCGGTATTTACCGGTCGAGGAGAGGCAGGCCGAGAAGGGTGCTCCATCGCCCACACGGTGCGGAGTCCAGCCTTGTCGACTTACTCTTAGTACCAACCATACATATAAGTAACGCACTTACTCTTAGTACGAACCGTACAGGTAAGTTACGAACTTCCTTTTAGTTCCATCTATACGGGTAAGTAACGCACTTACTCTTAGTAGAAACCATACGTGTAAGTAATGCACTTACTCGTAGTTCCAACTATACGAGTAAGTAACGCACTTACTGTTAGTACCATCCATACGGGTAAGTAATGCACTTACTCTTAGTACCAACTATACGTAAAAGTAACCCACTTCCTCTTAGTACCAACCATTTGGGTAAGTGACGCAACTCTTAGTAGCAACCATATGTGTAAAAAACGCACTTACTCTTAGTTCCAACTATACGGGTAAGTAACGCACTTACTCTTAGTACCAACCATAAGGGTAAGAAACGCACTTACTCTTAATACCAACCATACGGTTAAGTAACGCACTTCTTCTTAGTACCAACCGTGCACATATTCTTAGTATCAACCATACATGTAAGTAACGCACTTACTCTTAGTACCAACCATATGGGGAAGTTACGCACTTACTCTTAGTACCAACCATACGGGTAAGTAACGCATTCAGTCTTAGTAGCAACCATACGTGTAAGTAACGCACTTACTCTTAGTTCAAACTATACGGGTAAGTAACGCACTTACTCTTAGTACCAACCATACGGGTAAGTTACGCACATATTCTTAGTACCAACCAGACATGTAAGTAACGCACTTACTCTTAGTACAAACCATATGGGTAAGTTGCTTGCTCGTAGTACCAACCATACGGGTAAGTAACGCACTTACTCTTAGTACCAACCATACGGGTAAGTAACGCACCTACTTGTAGTACCAACTATACGGGTAAGTTACGCACTTACTCTTAGTTCCAAACCATACGAGTATGTAACGCACTACTCTTAGTACCAACCATATGGGTAAGATACGCATAGCACTCTTAGTACCAACCATACGGGTAAGTAACGCACTTTCTCTTAGTACCAACCATACGTGTAAGTAACGCACTTACTATTAGTTCCAACTATACGGGTAAGTAACGCACTTACTCTTAGTAGCAACCATATGTGTAAATAACGCACTTACTCTTAGTTCCAACTATACGGGTAAGTAACGCACTTACTCTTAGTACGAACTGTACGGGTAAGTTACGAACTTCCTTTTAGTTCCATCTATAGGGGTAAGTAATGCACTTACTCTTAGTAGAAACCATATGTATAAGAAACACACTTACTCTTAGTTCCAACTATACGGGTAAGTAAGCACTTACTCTTAGTACCATCCATACAGGTAACTTACGCACTTATTCTTACTACCAACCATACGGGTAAGTAATGCACTTACTCTTAGTACTAACTATACGGGTAAGTAACCCACTTCCTCTTAGTACCAACCATTTGGGTAAGTGACGCACATACTCTTAGTAGCAACCATATGTGTAAATAACGCACTTACTCTTAGTTCCAACTATACTGGTAAGTAACGCACTTACTCTTAGTACCAACCATACGGGTAAGTAACGCACTTACTCTTAGTACCAACCATACGGTTAAGTAACGCACTTATTCTTAGTACCAACCGTGCACATATTCTTAGTACCAACCATACATGTAAGTAACGCACTTACTCTTAGTACCAACCATATGCGGAAGTTACTCAGTTACTCTTAGTACCAACCATACGGGTAAGTAACGCACTTAGTCTTAGTAGCAACCATACGTGTAAGTAACGCACTTACTCTTAGTTCAAACTATACATTTAAATAACGCACTTACTCTTAGTACCAACCATACGGGTAAGTTACGCACATACTCTTAGTACCAACCATACATGTAAGTAACGCACTTACTCTTTGTACCAACCATACGTGTAAGTAATGCACTTACTCTTAGTACCAACTATACGTATAAGTAAACCACTTCCTCTTAGTACCAACCATTTGGGTAAGTGACACACATACTCTTAGTAGCATCCATATGTGTAAGAAACGCACTTACTCTTAGTTCCAACTATACGGGTAACTAACGCACTTACTCTTAGTACCAACCATACGGGTACGTAACGCACTTACTCTTAGTACCAACCATATGGTTAAGTAACGCACTTATTCTTAGTACCAACCGTGCACATATTCTTAGTACCAACCATACATGTAAGTAAAGCACTTACTCTTAGTACCAACCATACGGGTAAGTAACGCACTTAGTCTTAGTAGCAACCATATGTGTAAATAACGCACTTACTCTTAGTTCCAACTTTACGGGTAAGTAACGCAATTACTCTTAGTACCAACCATACGGGTAAGTAACGCACTTACTCTTAGTTCCAACCATACGGGTAAGTAACGCACTTACTCTTAGTACCAACCATACGGATAAGTAACGCACTTAGTCTTAGAAGCAACCATACGTGTAAGTAACGCACTTACTCTTAGTACGAACCGTACGGGTAAGTTACGAACTTCCTTTTAGTTCTATCTATACGGGTAAGTAATGCACTTACTCTTTGTAGAAACCATACGTATAAGAAACACACTTACTCTTAGTTCAAACTATACGGGTAAGTAACTCACTTACTGTTAGTACCAACCATACGGGTAAGAAACGCACCTACTCTTAGTACCAACCATACGGGTAAGTTACGCACTTACTCTTAGTACCAAACCTTACGAGTATGCACTACTCTTAGTACCAACCATATGGGTAAGATACGCATAGTACTCTTAGTATCAACCATACGGGTAAATAACGCACTTTCTCTTAGTACCAACCATACGTGTAAGTAACGCACTTACTCTTAGTAGCAACCATATGTGTAAATAACGCACTTACTCTTAGTTCAAACTATACGGGTAAGTAACGCACTTACTCTTAGTACGAACTGTACGGGTAAGTTACGAACTTCCTTTTAGTTCCATCTATACGGGTAAGTAATGCACTTACTCTTAGTACCCTCCATACGGGTAACTTACGCACTTACTCTCTTAGTACCAACCATACGGGTAAGTAATGCACTTACTCTTAGTACCAACTATACGTATAAGTAACCCACTTCCTCTTAGTACTTACCATTTGGGTAAGTGACGCACATACTCTTAGTAGCAATCATATGTGTAAGTAACGCACTTACTCTTAGTTCCAACTATACGGGTAAGTAACGCACTTACTCTTAGTACCAACCATATGGGTAAGTAACGCACTTACTCTTAGTACCAACCATACGGTCAAGTAACGCACTTATTCTTAGTACCAACCGTGCACATATTCTTAGTACCAACCATACATGTAAGTAACGCACTTACTCTTAGTACCAACCATACGGGTAAGTAACGCACTTAGTCTTAGTAGCAACCATACGTGTAAGTAACGCACTTACTCTTAGTTCAAACTATACGGGTAAGTAACGCACTTACTCTTAGTACCAACCATACGGGTAAGTTGCGCACTTACTCTTACTTCCAACTATACGGGTAAGTAACGCACTTACTCTTAGTACGAACTGTACGGGTAAGTTACGAACTTCCTTTTAGTTCCATCTATACGGGTAAGTAATGCACTTACTCTTAGTACCCTCCATACGGGTAACTTACGCACTTACTCTCTTAGTACCAACCATACGGGTAAGTAATGCACTTACTCTTAGTACCAACTATACGTATAAGTAACCCACTTCCTCTTAGTACTTACCATTTGGGTAAGTGACGCACATACTCTTAGTAGCAATCATATGTGTAAGTAACGCACTTACTCTTAGTTCCAACTATACGGGTAAGTAACGCACTTACTCTTAGTACCAACCATATGGGTAAGTAACGCACTTACTCTTAGTACCAACCATACGGTCAAGTAACGCACTTATTCTTAGTACCAACCGTGCACATATTCTTAGTACCAACCATACATGTAAGTAACGCACTTACTCTTAGTACCAACCATACGGGTAAGTAACGCACTTAGTCTTAGTAGCAACCATACGTGTAAGTAACGCACTTACTCTTAGTTCAAACTATACGGGTAAGTAACGCACTTACTCTTAGTACCAACCATACGGGTAAGTTGCGCACTTACTCTTACTTCCAACTATACGGGTAAGTAACGCACTTACTCTTAGTACGAACTGTACGGGTAAGTTACGAACTTCCTTTTAGTTCCATCTATACGGGTAAGTAATGCACTTACTCTTAGTACCCTCCATACGGGTAACTTACGCACTTACTCTCTTAGTACCAACCATACGGGTAAGTAATGCACTTACTCTTAGTACCAACTATACGTATAAGTAACCCACTTCCTCTTAGTACTTACCATTTGGGTAAGTGACGCACATACTCTTAGTAGCAATCATATGTGTAAGTAACGCACTTACTCTTAGTTCCAACTATACGGGTAAGTAACGCACTTACTCTTAGTACCAACCATATGGGTAAGTAACGCACTTACTCTTAGTACCAACCATACGGTCAAGTAACGCACTTATTCTTAGTACCAACCGTGCACATATTCTTAGTACCAACCATACATGTAAGTAACGCACTTACTCTTAGTACCAACCATACGGGTAAGTAACGCACTTAGTCTTAGTAGCAACCATACGTGTAAGTAACGCACTTACTCTTAGTTCAAACTATACGGGTAAGTAACGCACTTACTCTTAGTACCAACCATACGGGTAAGTTGCGCACTTACTCTTACTTCCAACTATACGGGTAAGTAACGCACTTACTCTTAGTACCAACCATACGGGTAAGTAACGCACTTATTCTTAGTACCAACCATACGGGTAAGTAACGCACTTACTCTTAGTACCAACCATACGGTTAAGTAACGCACTTATTCTTAGTACCAACCGTGTACATATTCTTAGTACCAACCATACATGTAAGTAACGCACTTACTCTTAGTACCAACCATACGGGTAAGTAACGCACTTAGTCTTAGTAGCAACCATATGTGTATATAACGCACATATTCTTAGTTCCAACTTTACGGGTAAGTAACGCAATTACTCTTAGTACCAACCATACGGGTAAGTAACGCACTTAGTATTAGTAGCAACCATACGTGTAAGTAACGCACTTACTCTTAGTTCAAACTATACGGGAAAGTAACGCACTTACTCTTAGTACCAACCATACGGGTAAGTTGCGCACTTACTCTTACTTCCAACTATACGGGTAAGTAACGCATTTACTCTTAGTACCAACCATACGTATAAGTAAAGCACTTCTGTCAGAAGTACGAACGAGAATGAATGAACTAGCAGCAAGCAGGAGTACAAGTAGCAAACGCTAACTGGGTTGTACCCCATTTGGGCTACCCCACTATAGCCTACACAATAAGCAGCATATGAGTAAGTTGCGCACTTACTCTTATTACCAACCATACGTATAAGTAACGCGATTCCTCTTAGTACCAACCATACGGGTAAGTAACGCACATACTCTTAGTACCATCCATACGGGTAAGTTACGCACTTACTCCTAGTACCATCCATACGTGTAAGTAATGCACTTACTCTTAGTACCAACCATACATATAAGTAACGTACCAACCATTTGGGTAAGTTACGCACTTACTCTTAGTACCTACCATACGTGTAAGTAACGCACTTACTCTTAGTACCAACCATACGGGTAAGTAACGCACTTACTCTTAGTACCATCCATACGGGTAAGTTACGCACTTACTCTTAGTACCAACCATACGGGTAAGTAACGCACTTACTCTTAGTACCAACCATACGGGTAAGTAACGCACTTACTCTAAGTACCAACCATACGTGTAAGTAATGCACTTACTCTTAGTACCAACCATACGGGTAAGTAACGCACTTACTCTTAGTACCAACCATACGGGTAAGTAACGCACTTACTCTAAGTACCAACCATACGTGTAAGTAATGCACTTACTCTTAGTACCAACCATACGGGTAAGTAATGTCAACGGGAGTTGTGTGTCAACGTCCTCGCTTGGGCGGAGCCGACTTCGTGGTCGGGTGTGAGGGGAGCAGCCGACCTGCAGCAGTGGGCGAGCTGGTTGACGAGGAGGTCGACCTGCACGGGGGCCACTGCACGGGCGTTGACTTCAGGGAGGTCGACCTGGGAAGTCGACATGCGGAGGACGTCAACTTGGTGACGTCAACTTGGGGCAGCCGACTTGGGGTAGCCGACTTGGGTGGTCGGCTGACAACTGCGCTGGTCGACATGGAGCTGGTCAACCAGGAGTGCTGGTCGACGTGGAGCTGGTCGACCAGGAGGGACGTCGACCTGGAGCCGGTCGACCAGGGGTGTGGTCGACCTGGTGAGGTCGACTTGGGGTGGTCGTCGACTTGGGAGGTCGACGGGCACATGCAGGAGCAGCTGGTCGACGTGGTTGCCCGGTCGACCAGGTTACCTGGGTGACGAGGTTCTGCGGAGGAGTGCGACGGTCGCCCACGCGAAGTTGGCGAGTCCGACCTCGGTGGTGGTATCCCGAGGTTGACGTGGCTGATCAGATGCAGTCGTCAGTGCCAGGTTGACTTGGTGTGTGCGCTGTGCAGGTGACGAGGCTCAGCACGCCAATCATCTGCGAGCACCTGCGAAGCTGGTGTGATGCTGTACTGCGGGAGCAACGCTGGCACGCCGTCAACCTGTGACGTTGGCACGCCGTCGACTTTGCACTGCTGGAGCGCGGTCGACCAAGTCGTGCTGGAACGCGGTCGACCGTGCTGCGCTGGCAGTCGACTGACCTGAATGCTAGCTCTGATGTAGTCTTGCCATGCCAACTTCATTGTAACAATTGTTGTCACCTTTCTCTAGTGAAACTCTTGCCAACTTGCCCCGTGAACTAGCAAGCAGTATGTGCACTAGGAAAACGACTAAGGACCAACGAACGCAGAGATCACACGAGCACCCGTGCCTAGCCCGTAGTCTAGCTCCCGTTGTAGTAGTTATCTACGCAAGTAACGCACTTCCTCTTAGTTCCAAATACACGGGTAAGTAACGCACTTACTCATAGTACTAACCATACGTGTAAGTTACGGACTTACTCTTAGTACCAACCATACGGGTAAGTTACGCACTTACTCTTAGTACCAACTATACGGGTAAGTAACGCACTCACTTTTAGTTCCAACTATACGGATAAGTAACGCACTTACTCTTAGTACCAACCAAACGGGTAAGTAACGCACTTCCTTTTAGTTCCATCATACGGGTAAGTAACGCACTTACTCTTAGTACCAACCATACGGGTAAGTTACGCACTTACTCTTAGTACCAACCATACGTATAAGTAACGCACTTCCTCTTCGTACCAACCATATGGGTATGTTGCGCACTTACTCTTAGTACCAACCATACGTATAAGTAACGCGAATCCTCTTAGTACCAACCATACAGGTAAGTAACGCACATAATCTTAGTACTATCCATACGGGTAAGTTGCGCACTTACTCTTAGTACCAACCATGCGGGGAAGTTCAGCACTTACTCTTGGTACCAACCACACAGGTAAGTAATGCACTTACTCTTAGGTACTAACCATACGTAAAAGTAACCCACTTCCTCTTAGTACCAACCATTTGGGTAAGTTACGCACTTACTCCTAGTACCAACCATACGGGTAAGTAACGCACTTACACTTAGTACCAACCATACGGGTAAGTTACGCACTTCCTTTTAGTTCCATCATACGGGTAAGCAACGCACTTACTCTTAGTACCAACCATACGGGTAAGTTACGCACTTACTCTTAGTACCAACCATACGGTTAAGTAACGCACTTACTCTTAGTACCAACCGTGCACTTATTCTTAGTACCAACCATACATGTAAGTAACGCACTTACTCTTAGTACCAACCATATAGGTAAGTTACGCACTTACTCTTAGTACCAACCATACGGTTAAGTAACGCACTTACTCTTAGTACCAACCGTGCAATTAATCTTAGAAGCAACCATATGTGTAAGTAACGCACCTACTCTTAGTTCCAACTATACGGGTAATTAACGCACTTACTCTTAGTACCAACCATACGAGTAAGTAACGCACATCTTCTTAGTTCCAAATATACGGGTAAGTAATGCACTTGCTCTTACTACCAACCATACGTGTAAGTTACGCTCTTACTCTTAGTACCAACCATTCGGTTAAGTAACGCACTTACTCTTAGTACCAACCATATGGGTAAGTTACGCACTTACTCTTAGTACCAACCATACGGGTAAGTAACGCACTTTCTCTTATTACCAACCATACGTGCAAGTAACGCACTTCTCTTAGTTCCAACTATACGGGTAAGTAACGCACTTACTCTTAGTAGCAACCATACGTGTAACTAACGCACTTACGCTTAGTTCCAACTATACGGGTAAGTAACGCACTTACTCTTAGTACCAACCATACGGGTAAGTTACGCACTTCATTCGGTTAAGTAACGCACTTACTCTTAGTACCAACCATATGGGTAAGTTACGCACTTACTCTTAGTACCAACCATACGGGTAAGTAACGCACTTTCTCTTATGACCAAAGATACGTGCAAGTAACGCACTTCTCTTAGTTCCAACTATACGGGTAAGGAACGCCCTTACTCTTAGTAGCAACCATACATGTAAGTAACGCACTTACTCTTAGTTCCATCTATACGGGTAAGTAACGCACTTACTCTTAGTACAAACCATACGGGTGAGTTACGCACTTCCTTTTAGTTCCATCTATACGGGCAAGGAACGCACTTACTCTTAGTAGCAACCATATGTGTAAGTAACGCACTTACTTTTAGTTCCAACTATACGGGTAAGTAACGTTCTTACTCTTAGTACCAACCATACGGGTAAGTTACGCACTTCATTTTAGTTCCATCTATACGGGTAAGTAACGCACGTATTCTTAGTAGCAACCATACGTGTAAGTAAAGCACTTACTCTTAGTTCCAACTATACGGGTAAGTAACGCCCTTACTCTTAGTACCAACCATACGTATAAGTAACGCACTTCCTCTTAGTACCAACCATATGGGTAAGTAACGCACTTACTCTTAGTACCAACCATACGGGTAAGTAACGCACTTACTCTAAGTACCAACCATACGTTTAAGTAATGCACTTACTCTTAGTACCAACCATACGGGTAAGTACTGTCAACGGGAGTCGCCTCGGCGTCCCCTCCATCATCACCGGCGTCGCTGCCCTCAGCGTCCTGCTGCACCTCAGTCGGCGTCCCAGCCGACTTCTCCCCTGCGGTGGGCTCCCCTGCCGACTGCCTGGTCGCCGACTGCTCCTTGGTCGGCGTCGCTGCTGCCTGCTCCCCTGTCGGCTGCTGCCCTGCTGGTGTCTCCTTCGCCGGCTTCACCAGGGTCGGCTGCACCTCCTCTGCCTGCTGCTCCCTTGTCGGCGTCGACTTGAATCCCACGCCGACTTGCTTGGCATCATGTTGGCCGCCGGCGATGCTCTTGGTCGGCGCCACAGGCGACGCCCCACTGCTCCCCTCATTGCTGGGGGCCAACACCGGAGTCAGCCCACGCAGGTCGGCGTCAAGGGGAGGGGCTGGAGGGGCAGAGGAAAGAGGGCGGACGGCCTCGACGTCCTCATCAGTGAGCTCACCGACCTCGGCGAGCAGAGGGAGCGTCGCTGTCGAGGTGTCAGTCGGCGGGTTGACCGGCGTCCGCCCTGACGCCGGCCCATGCTGCGACGTCCACACCTCAAGCGACATGGTCTCGTAGAACACCACGTCCGACGTGGTGACCACCCGGTTGTCGGCAATGTCGAGGAGCTCCCAGCCTTTGCTCTCCGCCGACACGCCGAGATGAAGGCCCCACCTGGCCTTCGGCTTCAGCTTCCCACCGCGCTGCTGCGCGGGGACCAAGAACTGCGCCATGCAGCCCCACACTCGTGATTGCGACAAGTCGGGCTTCTGCCCGGTTAGCAGCTGGTACGGCGTCGTCCCCGGCGACAGCGCCGACCTCTCAAGGCAGTTGCGGACCCAGACGGCCTGCCGCAAAGCGAGGTGCCACCAGTGGTGCTGCACGCACATGTGCAGCAGCATCGTCCGCACCGACTCCACCACCGTCCGCATCTCCCGCTCCGCCATGCCGTTTTGCTGTGGTGTGTAGGGGCAGGTCAGGTCGTGGACGATCCCCTTGCTGTCCACGAAGGCGGTGAACTCCTTGCCGAGGAACTCCCCGCCTCGGTCAGAGCGCAGCATCAGCACCGACTTCTTCACCTGCCGCTCCACCAACACTAGCCACTTCTGGAATTCCAGCAGCACGTCCGACTTCTTGGCGACCGGCGTCACCCACACATAGCGAGTCTTCCGGTCCTTCAGCAGCAAGAAGTAAAGGCTCCCGTCCTTGGCCGCCACCCGAAACGGCCCGCACAAGTCGATGTGCACGACGGCCAGGGCGTCCTCGGCGTCCGAGCCTTTGTCGGGGAAGGTGTGCCGCTCAAGCTTCCCGCCGACGTACGAGACACAGGGGGAATCGGCGCCGGACGCCGACTTGAGGTCCAGCCCAGTGGCGACCTCGTGCTTCGCCGAGCTCCGGATGGTGTCCATGCCGACGTGCGCAAGCCTCGCATGCAGCCTGCCCGGCGTCGACTTCGTCGCCGAAACTATCGCCCGCAGGGCCACCACCTCCGTTGTGGGCGTCGTCGACTTCGCCGAGCAAGGACGTAGGTTGGTGCAGAGGACCCGGCCGGTGTAAGACGCCCGACCGAGGACGTCCCCTGCTGCCGTGACGAGCAACAGCACGTCGCCGTCCTCCTTCAGCTTCACACCGTTCTCCTTGAGCTGGCCGGCCGAGAGCAGGTTTGCCTTCACGCCCGGAACGTAGAGTACGTCGGGGATGAACACCTGCTTCCCGACGTCACCTTGCAAGGCGACCGTGCCCCGGCCCTGGACGTCCAGCAGTGGACCGTTGAAGCCGCGCACGTGCTTGACGTCGCCGCTCGGTTGGTGCAAGGACGTAGGTTGGTGCAGAGGACCCGGCCGGTGTAGGACGCCCAACCGACGACGTCCCCTGCTGCCGTGACGAGCAACAGCACGTCGCTATCCTCCTTCAGCTTCACACCGTTCTCTTTGAGCTGGCCGGCCGAGAGCAGGTTTGCCTTCACGCCCGGAACGTTGAGTACGTCGGGGATGAGCACCTGCTTCCCGGCGTCACCTTGCAAGGCGACCGTGCCCCGGCCCTGGACGTCCAGCAGTGCACCGTTGAAGTCGCGCACGTGCTTGACGTCGCCGCTCGGTTGCAGGTCAACGAAGACCTCCTTCGTCCCCATCAGGTGATGCGAGCAGCCGCTATCAAGCAGGACCACCGCCGTGTTTGCCTGCACGGCCGCCGCCATCACCTGGAAGTCCTCGCCAGCCTCCGGCGCCAACGAGACGGTCGGCTCCACGACGCCGACCAGCGAGCACGACGCCTCCTTGTCGTTTCGCCCCTTGCCGCCAACAGAGGAGTCGGCGTCCTTCGCCGAGGTCGAATTGGTCGACTGCTTCTCCTTGCGCGGCTTGTTTCCTCCTCGACGGGGACGACGCCTGCCAGACCTCCCGCGGCCTCCCTTGGCGTCGTCGTCGTCAAAGTCACTGCGTTCAGGGCACTCGAAGGAGAGATGGTCGGGGACGCCGCACAACCAGCACTCCCGATGTCGACCTCCTCCTCCACGACCGCTCTCCTTAGCCGACTTCTTCTGGTCTGCGTCCTTGGTCGTCTTCCAGCCACTGCTACCACCGCCGCCAGACTGCCCGCGCTGCCCCGATCGACCACCTTGCTTCGTTGGGGCGACGTAGTTCACCTGCGCCAGGAGCTCCGAGGGCCGCTCAGCTTCCTGCATCGCCTCATCCTGCAGGATGTAGGAGGTAAGAGAGTCCTCGTTGAGTGTCGCCCTAGTACTCGGCGCCAACGACAGCCGCTTCAGCAGGCTGTAGTTGCCCGTGAGCCCTTTGATAACGTGCGTGAGGTACGACGCCATCGAGTAGTGTACGCCGGCCATACTCATGGTGACGAGAATTCGCCGAGCCCGGTTGCAGTAGTCGGTCGCCGTCTCCTCTTCGCCCATCCGTATGTGCGACAGCTGCGCTTCAAGCTGGCCGATGTACAGGTCGTCGGTGATCTGGTATGTTGACTCGATGAAGTGCCATGCCCGGTGGCTGGTGTCGAGGTACTCCCTGCACGACTTCAGGGCGATCAGCACGCCCGGCGAGCAGCACCGCGAGATGACCGTGAAGGTCAGCAACTGCACGGCACGAAATTCCGCACGCATGTCGGGGTAGTGCTCCTCCAGCATCGCCACAGTGCCCCTCGCGAAGCCGATCAGCCCGGCCATCTCCAGGTGGGGCTCGATGGCTTCCTTCCAGGTGAGGATGTCCGTTCGACCAACAAGTAGGGGGGTGACCGAGATCCTGTCCGGCGTGAACTTGAAGTAGCCGTAGCTCGGTGCTATCCCACCCGCAGTCACATGGGTCGCCGACATCGGCGTCATTCCGCTCCGACGTCCACTGACGTCGCCTTGCGAGGTGCCTGCTGTTAGAGACTAAGGACGGAGTCTATGAAGATTAGGAGCCAAAATATCTCAACATCGTTGGGCCTAGTTTCTGAACAGAAAAGTCGAGTTCACAAGAAACGCCGTCGACAAAAAGTGCACTGTCAAAACTTCACTAAACTCATATATGTTGTAGCCCTACTCCGTGGCTACAATTCCCAAGTTGAAACGTATCAAGAGGTGAAGTAAATCTCGACTTATCAATCTCGGCGCACAGGGGGGTATGCTGCCATAAGAACTTAACTCAATCACAAAGTTCACACAAGTTCACACAAGAGAATTGGAGTAGCACTAAACCAGGTGGAAGGGATGAGGAGGACGAGAGGGAACGTCCCAAGGAGTCCCCAACCAAAGGAAACTCCATGCCACACAATTCCCTTCCCCATAGGCAACCCAACTTTGACCTTTGTCACTATCCCAACCTCCACAATCCACCTCAACCCAACTTGGCCACACTTGCCAACCTGGTTTGGTTTCTCCCAACCATTTGGCAGCAACTACAGTAGAAAATACGAATTTCCCAACCCCCAAAAGTCTGTACCCCATATTGAGTCAACCCCACAACTTCCCATAGTCACCACAACCAAATATCAAAAGCATACGAACTCCAACGTTCGTAACTTTCTTGTTCGTGCTCCGATTGAAGCGATACTTGGTTCCTCGGAAAGCTCTTGAGCAGAGGAGTCACTTCAGATATCTGCTCAAGCCAAATAACATTCACACACACACTCAGAAAAACCAAACCGCACAAAACACAAATTCTTGCACACACTCACAACACGCATGCAACGCACGAACATATGATGGGAGGCAGACAGACGTGAATGCGAATGGTAGCATCACTCAACAAACTCCCCCTCTAGCTGCCAACCATCATCCCACATGCCATAGCTCAAGCATGCATCCTCAATGCACACTCATTCCAGCAAGCTTCATGCCCTTCCAATGCTCAGATTCAGCCAGGCGCTTGGTGAGAATGTCAGCCGCCTGCTGATGGGTCTTCACAATCTCCAGCCGCACCTCCTTGTCCAGGAGCCTTCTCACCCAGTGCCACTTAGGCCTGTTAGGAGGGCGCACATCCCTCCTAGGACGGTCAGCCGTACGTCCGGCACCTTGTGGAGCACCTTGCTCCTCCTCCTGCTGCTGCTGCTGCTGCTGCTGCTGCTGCTGCTCCACCTCAGGTTCTCCCCCATCATCAGTCACCCCAGAGATCTCCTCCTTGGAGACAGAAACCTCCACCTGCCTCGAAGGCCGCTGCACCTCATCGGCCTCAATGATCAGTGGTGTTGTAGAAAGCTTCTGCTGCTGCTGCTTCCACTCCTTGTAGAACAAGGACTCAAGGAACTTAACATCCCTTGACACAGTCAGTTGCTGGCTCGTCAAGTCCCATATCAACCAGCCCTTGTGGTCCTTGGCAAGCCCTAAGTGCACACCCCATCTCCCAGAAGCTTCCAACTTTCCCCTCTTCTCCTTCGGTACATGAAACACCACCATGCAGCCATAAGTTCTCAGCATGTTGACTGCAGGCGCACTCCCATACCACTTGGTGTAGGGGACCCATTGCTTGTCCCCCACAGTCGCCAGCACCCGGTTCTTCACAACAACGACCTGCCGCAGTGCTGTCACCCAAAACGGATCCGGCAGCCCTGCACGCCCAAGGAGAGTGCGAGCACCTTCCTGCAGGGTCCGGTTGAACCGCTCAGCCACGCCATTCTGCTGAGGGTTGTAAGGCACTGTGAGCTGATGCTGGATCCCCTTCCGCTTCAGCTCCTTCTCAAAATCAGCGCCGATGAACTCTCCTCCGTTGTCAGTGCGGATCACCTTCACCTTGTGTCCGCTTTCCCTTTGTGCTCTCGGCATCCACTCCTTAAGAACAGCCACTGCCACCTCCCCCTTAGTCTTGAGAGGGTACACCCACACCGCACGCGTGTGGTCGTCCACAATCGTCAAGAAGTAGCGGCTGCCCGAGAGAGAAAGGGCCCTCGTGGGGCCCACCACATCCATGTGCACTAGTGCAAGTGGTGCCTTGGCTGGTCCTGTGCTGCTGCTGAAGGGAAACTTCGTGAATTTGGTCTCAAGGCAGGTAGGGCAGCTCCCAATCTCCTTTGCTCCCCCCTTCACCTCCAGCCCCTTCAAGCACCCATCCTTTACCAACTTCTGCAGCATAGGAATGTTCACATGGCACAGCCTCTCATGCCACGTCTCCCAATCAGCCTCACCACTCCCAGATGAAGCCTTTGCCCATGCAGCTGTCGCATCCACACCAGCAAGCACCTCACCATGTGGCTGCTGTGGCTGCTGCACCTTCTTGACTGCATCCAGGGCCCCAGCAGTTGGTGCAGTCTCCTCTCCTCCCGCACTTGCTTTAGCCGCTGCCGCTGCCTTTGCCGTTGCTGGTGGTTTCCCCTTCCAAGGGATGATGGGCAGCTGCCACAGGTCCTTGATGCAGCTGCTCTTCTCCTCCAAGTTCCACAGCAGCAACTTCCCAAGCTTTGCACGGCAGCTGGTTGGGCCGAAGGTAACTTCAGCCTTGCTCTTCTGCAGCCGGCGCACAGAAAGAAGGTTAGCGGACAAACCTTCAACCAACAGCACATTCCCAAGCCCCACAAGCTCTCCATTGGCTCCCATCACCTTAGCATTCCCAACACCAATCACAGGGAGCAAAGCACCTGAAGCGGCAGCCACAAACTTGATCTTCCCAGGAGGTTTTACCTCATCAAGCAAATCTGCCCGTGGGGTCATATGACTCGTGCAACCTGAATCGATCACCCAGTGAGTGAGGGGGTGCATCACAACCTTCCCAACTGAACCCATATCACCCCCACTCCCTTGCACATCCTCAACCATGAGGAACATCCCAGGGTCGGCTTTACCTTGTGCACCATCACCTTGTGCACCTGATCCTTGCACAGCGCCACCGCGTGCACGTTCACCACTTGGCGGCTTCATGCCTGGAGGGGCCCATCCCTCAGGCCGGCTGAAACACTTGAACCACGGGTGTCCAGCCTTCTTGCAGTACCAGCACGCACCCTCCATTCGGGTGCTCCCCCTGCCACCAGAGCTCCCATGCCCCTCATTGTAGTCATCTCGGCCTCTCCCTCTGCCAAAGCCTCTCCCACGGCCTCGGCCTCTCCCTCCCCCTCTTCCTCTGCTGCCTCCTGCAGCTCCATACCCCTCAGCAGTTTTGTTGGCAGCACCACCTCCCGTGTGGCGCCTGCGGAAGTCCTCTTGCAGAATCTGCTGCCGTAGCCACTCAGGCGTCCATTTGTCCTGCTGAACGTTGAGGGTGGGGATGAGGTTGTCCCACGAGTTGTCGAGCACCGAGATGATCTTGGTGCACTGTTGCATCTGCGACACTTCGCTGCCCGCCGCTGCCATCCTCGCATAGGTGTCCTTGATCTTGTCAAGGACCGGTTTCACATCATCTCCCGGTTTCATGGAGAGGGCAGCCAACTCCTTCTCCAACACAATCACCATCGGCAGCGTGTTGGGCTGAATCACGTCGCGTAGCAGCTTCCATGCCTTCGGTCCGGAATCATCCAACTCCACCAAATCCTTGATGTGCTGGAACATGTCGTTGTTGACCGATTGGAGGATGAGGTCGTACAGCACCGCGCTCTTCTCAATCCACCGATCGCGGGCATCTCCTTCCCCCGGCATCTTCTCCTCTCCCATTGCAATTTTCAGTAGCTTGTAGCGCTTGAAGGCGCTCCGCATCCGCCCGCTCCATTCCTCATAGTTGGAGCCATCCAAAGCTTCGATCTTGGATGGTGGCGGTTCACTCCTCTTCTCAGCTGCATCTCCGCTCCCTTGATTCATCTCCTCTGCTCCCAATCAGAGGTTTCAGCTCCCCCTTTTGCTGGTCACAATGTAGATCCACACAATCTTCACAAGTGTCGGCGCCAACGAAATTTGGGCAGAGTTTCCCCTTAGCGGAAGTCACATCCAACCTCCAGAACTCCACTTAGGCACGCCCACAGGCCATGGTGGGTCTAGGAGGGTCTTCACACTTCAGTAGACTCTCCACAAAGTCCTTAATCACCTCTGATACCACTTGTTAGAGACTAAGGACGGAGTCTATGAAGATTAGGAGCCAAAATATCTCAACATCGTTGGGCCTAGTTTCTGAACAGAAAAGTCGAGTTCACAAGAAACGCCGTCGACGAAAAGTGCACTGTCAAAACTTTACTAAACTCATATATGTTGTAGCCCTACTCCGTGGCTACAATTCCCAAGTTGAAACGTATCAAGAGGTGAATTAAATCTCGACTTATCAATTTCGGCGCACAGGGGGGTATGCTGCCATAAGAACTTAACTCAATCACAAAGTTCACACAAGTTCACACAAGAGAATTGGAGTAGCACTAAACCAGGTGGAAGGGATGAGGAGGACGAGAGGGAACGTCCCAAGGAGTCCCCAACCAAAGGAAACTCCATGCCACACAATTCCCTTCCCCATAGGCAACCCAACTTTGACCTTTGTCACTATCCCAACCTCCACAATCCACCTCAACCCAACTTGGCCACACTTGCCAACCTGGTTTGGTTTCTCCCAACCATTTGGCAGCAACTACAGTAGAAAAGACGAATTTCCCAACCCCCAAAAGTCTGTACCCCATATTGAGTCAACCCCATAACTTCCCATAGTCACCACAACCAAATATCAAAAGCATACGAACTCCAACGTTCGTAACTTTCTTGTTCGTGCTCCGATTGAAGCGATACTTGGTTCCTCGGAAAGCTTTTGAGCAGAGGAGTCACTTCAGATATCTGCTCAAGCCAAATAACATTCACACACACACTCAGAAAAACCAAACCGCACAAAACACAAATTCTTGCACACACTCACAACATGCATGCAACGCACGAACATATGATGGGAGGCAGACAGACGTGAATGCGAATGGTAGCATCACTCAACACCTGCAGCCGCCGACGACTGCATCCCTCGCGCCTTAACGCCGCCGACTTCATCGGCGTGAATCACTCCTCGCTGCTTCGACGTGCCTCCCGCACTGCTGCCACCACCGGCGTTGACGCCCACGTCGACGCCGCCCTCGGTGTTTACCGGTCGAGGAGAGGCAGGCCGAGAAGGGTGCTCCGTCGCCCACACGGTGCGGAGTCCAGCCTCGACGACCGCCCAGGGGATTGCTCCGTACTCCTGGGCCTCGTGGCGTCTCCTCGCATCATCTAGCTGTGCTACCAGGGTGTCCACCACCCCGCTGTCACCTACGGTGCCTACCATAGTGACTACCGCACGGCTGCCGGCCTACGAACACGAATAAGGTAAGTGACAACTACATCGACCTAACTGGAAGGTAAGTCGTGTGCCGTCCACGCTCACCGCACCATGCGGATATTACTAAATCAACGGGAGCTAGTCTACGGGCTAGGCACGGGGTGGGAGTTATTTCTGCGTTCCTTAGTCGTTTGCTTGTGTGTTCTCTGCTTGCACATTCACGGGGAGAGTTTGCAAGAGTTCCACTAGCAAAAGGTTGACAACAATGGTTGGTACAACATTGGCAACACAGACTACATCAGAGCTAGCTAGGCTGCTAGTCAACCTCCAGCGAAGCATGGTCGACCGCGATCCAGCGCAGCAGAGCTCGCACCGCTCCAGCATTGCAGTCTAGCGGTTTGCCAACGTTGCAAGTCCACGGTGTGCCAACGCTCCCGCAGGAGCAGTGCACCTGCTTCGCAGGTGCGTGCAGCTGGTTGGTGCACCACTCCTTGTCACGTGCACAGCGCAGACGTCCACGTCGAGTCCACGCCAGCGACTGCGCCTACCAGCCACGTCGACCTCGGGATACCACTTCCGAGGTCGTCCCCGCAGCAACCACCCCGGCGACCATCGCACACGTCGCCCGGGCAACTCGGTCGACCGGGCAACCACGCCTGGTTACACCAGACCGACGTCCCCGGAAGAGGTGTCCCAGCACCCAGGTCGATGTCTGGACTCCTAGGTCGGCGTCCAGGTGCCCGGGAAGCCGTGCAGACGCCCAGGTCGGCGTCCAGGCACACAGGGCGCTGTCCAGGCGCCCAGGTCGGTGTCCAGGCGCTCAGGACGCCGTCCAGACGCCTAGGTCGGCATCCAGGAGCCCAGGACGCCGTCCAGGCGCCCATGACGGCGTCCTCCAGCTCGGTGCCCTCCAGCTCGGCGCCCTCACTGCAACTGATCGGCTGTGCTCCCCACACACCCGACTACGAAGTCGGCTCCGCCCAAGCGAGAACATGGCCAACCACAACTCCCGTTGACACTTACTCTTAGTACCAGCCATATAAGTATGTTACGCACTTACTCTTAGTACCAACCATACGTGAAAGTAACGCACTTACTCTTAGTACCAACCATATGGGTAAGTAACGCATCTACTCTTAGAACCAACCCTATGGGTAAGTAATGCACTTACTCTGAGTACCAACCATACGGACGCACCTAACCTTAGCACCAACCATACGGGAAAGTTATGCACACTAAGTACTAGCCATACGGGTAAGTTATGCACATACTCTTAGTATCATTCATATGGTTAAATAACGCATTTACTCTTAGTACCAACCATAGGGACGCACCTAACCTTAGTACCAACCATACGAGTCCGTTACGCATCTACTCTTAGTACCAACCATACGGGTAAGTTACGCACTTACTCTTAGTACCAACCATACGGGTAAGTAATGCACTTACTCTTAGTACCAACCATACAGAAAAGTTACACACTAACTCTTAGTACCAACCATATGGGTAAATAACCCACTTACTCTTAGTACCAACCATACCAGTAAGTAACGCACATACTCTTAGTACCAAACATACAGATAAGTTACACATTTACTCTTAGTACCAACCATACGGGTAAGTAACGTACTTACTCTTAGTACCAACCATTCGGGTAAGTAACGCATTTAGTCTTAGTTCCATCTATACGGGTAAGTAACACGCTTACTCTTAGTACCAACCATACGGGTAAGTTACGCTCAAACTCCTAGTACCAACCATACGGGTAAATAACACATCTATTCTTAGTACCAACCACACAGATAAATTACACACCTACTCATAGTACCAACCATACGGGTAAGTTACGCACTTACTCTTAGTACCAACCATACGGGTAAGTTACGCACTTAATCTTAGTACCAACAATATGGGTAAGTTATGCACATACTCTTAGTACCATCCATATGGGTAGGTTACGCACTTACTCTTAGTACCAACCAAACGGATAAGTTACGCACTTAGTTTAGTTCCAACCACAGAGGTAAGTATCGCACTTACTCCTTGTACCATCAATACGGGTACGTAATGCACATACTCTAAGTATCAACATTATGGGTAAGTATCCCACTTACTCTTAGTACCATCCATGGTACGCTTATTCTTAGTACCAACCTTACAGGTAATTTTCGCACTTACTCTTAGTACCAACCATACAAGTAAATAACGCACTTACTCCTAGTACCAACCATATGGGTAAGTAACGCATCTACTCTTAGAACCAACCGTACGGGTAAGTAATGCACTTACTCTTAGTACCAACCATACGGACGCACCTAACCTTAGAACTAACCATACGGGTAAGTTAAGCACCTACTCTTAGTACCAGCCATACGCGTAAGTTATGCACATACTGTTAGTATTAGTCATATAGGTAAATAACGCATTTACTCTTAGTACCAACCATAGGGACGCACCTAACCTTAGTACCAACCATACGAATTAGTTACGCACCTACTCTTAGTACCAACCATACGGGTAAGTTACGCACTTACTCTTAGTACCAACCATACGGGTAAGTTACGCATTTACTCTTAGTACCAACCATATGGGTAAATAGCCCACTTACTCTTAGTACCAACCATACGGGTTAGTTACGCACTCAATCTTAGTACCAACCATATGGGTAAGTTACGCACTTACTCTTACTACCAACAATACGTGTAAGTAACGCACTTCCTCTTAGTACCAACCATATGGGTAAGTTACGCACTTACTCTTAGTACCAACCATACGGGTAAATAACACATTTACTCTTAGTACCAACCATATGGATAAGTTACGCACTTAGTTTAGTTCCAACCACACGGGTAAGTATCGCACTTACTCTTAGTATCAACAATATGGGTAAGTATCGCACTTACCCTTAGTAACAACCATACGGATAAGTTACTCACGTACTCTTAGTACCATACATACGGGTACGTTACGCACTTATTCATAGTACCATCCATACGGATACGATACGCTTTTTCTTAGTACCAACCATATGGGTAAGTAACACATCTACTCTAAGAACTAACCGTACGGGTAAGTAATGCACTTACTCTTAGTACCAACCATACGGACGCACCTAACCTTAGAACCAAGCATACAGGTAAGTTATGCACCTACTCTTAGTACCAGCCATACGGGTAAGTTACGCACATACTATTAGTATCAGCCATATGGTTAAATAACACATTTACTCTTAGTAGCAACCATATGGACGCACCTAACCTTAGTACCAACCATACGAATAAGTTACGCACCTACTCTTAGTACCAACCATACGGGTAAGTTACGCACCTACTCTTAGTACCAACCATACGGTTAAGTTACGCACTTACTCTTAGTACTCACTATACGGGTAAGTAACGCACTTAATCTTAGTACTAACAATATGGGTAAGTTATGTACATACTCTTTGTACCATCCATATGGGTAGGTTACGCACTTACCCTTAGTACCAACCAAACGGATAAGTTACGCACTTAGTTTAGTTCCAACCACACAGGTAAGTATCGCACTTACTCCTTGTACCATCAATACAGGTACGTTATGCACATACTCTAAGTATCAACATTTTGGGTAAGCATCCCACTTACTCTTAGTACCATCCATTCGGATAAGTAACGCTTATTCTTAGTACCAACCATACGGGTAAGTTTCGCACTTACTCTTAGTACCAACCATACGGGTAAATAAGGCACTTATTCCTAGTACCAACCACTCTTAGTGTTAGAATGAAAGAAACAGGAATGAATGAACTAGCACAAAGTTGGGTACAAGTAGGAAACCCTAAGTTTGTGTACCCCCTAAGGCTAAACCCACTATAGCCTACACAATGTAAACATACAATGTTTGACACACCCCCATAGGCGAAGTGGGAGACAACCAGAGGGTGACAAGACCAGTCAAAGCAAAGCAAAGCAAAGCAAAGCTCAGGGTGGATCTCAAGGATACCACACAAATTCCGAGCACAAGCAAGCGGTCACAAGACCAGTTTAAATGCAGTTTGATAATAAACAAGAGGTACAGTGATCACAACCTAGCAAGTGTAAGCATGCAGGTATATATATAGAGATCACAGTACAAGCAAAGTCAAGAAGTGAGCAAGTGAGGGACAGTAGGCACAAGGCCTAGAACAGTACGGAAACGCTGATGATCGCAAGGCTGAAGCGCCTTGGTGAACACATCAGCAGTGTTGGCCCAAGTGGCCACGTACGAAAGACGAAGCTGACCACGCTGCTGCAGCTCTCTAGCAAGGAAGTAGCGCAGAGCGATGTGCTTCGTTCTGTGCTCCAGTCTGTGCTCCTGACAAAAGGCAAGGGCGGCCTTGTTGTCAACGTACAGCACTGGAGGAGAACGAGGCCGCTCTCCCAGGTCGGTCAGCAGGTAGGTGAGCCAGCGAAGCTCCTGGGCAGCCATGGCTGTGGCGTAGATCTCAGCCTCACAACTGGAGCTGAGAACAGAGGAAGAGCGTGTAGAACACCAAGAAACTGAGCCAGAGCCAAGGCTGAAGGTGTAACCCTGAGACGACCGCTGTGTAGCCTGGTCGTCAGCCCAAGAAGCGTCTGAGTGTCCAGTGAGGACAACGTCGCGCCGTCCTCCAAGCACAAGCCCCATGCCCGACGTACTGCACAAGTAGCGCAACACCCTCTTAGCTGCATCCATGTGCTCCTTCCGGTGACGGCCAGGAGCGACATAGCGTGCTAGGATGCTAAGAGGGTAGGCTAGGTCAGGTCGAG
The DNA here is from genome assembly GCA_947471745.1 of Closterium sp. Naga37s-1. NCBI lineage: Eukaryota > Viridiplantae > Streptophyta > Zygnematophyceae > Desmidiales > Closteriaceae > Closterium > Closterium sp. Naga37s-1. Next base: position 1,838,604 of record CANJKZ010000169.1, on the reverse strand, counting down.
TGCAGGTCATCAGGTACATGAGGCAGCCCACAAGCTCTGGATACGGGCCACTCGGCTCTACGGACTCATCCGAAGGCAGAGCTGAGAGCGAGTGACCGGTAGGCAGAGGAGTGGGCTGATGCGAGGAGTACGTGAAGCGGAAGCGCTGAAGGACCTGCTGCACCATGTGTGACTGAGTCAAGGTGATGGTGCGCTGTGCTCTGTCCCGGGTGATCCGCAAGCCAAGATAGCTTGTCAGCTCACCCAGGTCTGTGCACGTGTGTCTCTTCTGCAGCTCCGACTTCACGTGGGCGAGTGCCTCAGTGTCAGCAGTAGCAAAGACCAAGTCGTCTACGTACACGAGAACGTAGAACGGCGGCAGAGTGGTGTCGGTGCGTAGAAACAGCGACGGGTCAGCAGTAGAAGGAGCAAACCCAAGAGCAGCAAGAGTAGTCCTCAGTGTGTCGTGCCACTCACGGGCCGCCTGGCGGAGACCGTAGACTGGCCGCCGGAGGCTCCACTGGGTACCAGGAGGGAACGACCCAGTGAAGCCAGGTGGGCGGCGCAGCCAGATCTCCTCGTTCAGGGTGCCCTGTAGGAACGCAGTGCTGAAGTCAAGGCAGTGGAGCTCGTAGTCACGGTGAGCAGCGACGTGCAGCAGAACCCGAAGAGTGGTCATCTTCGGGGTCGAGGAGAAGGTCTGAAAGAAGTCAACTCCCTCTCGCTGACTGAAGCCTCGTGCAACGTAACGCGCCTTGAAGATAGGCGGAGAACCCGGCGGCCGCTTCACCCTGAAAATCCACATGCCACTGACGATGTTCACCCCATGTGGGGGAACCTCGTCAACGTAGGTGCCTGTGGACTTCCAGGAAGCCATCTCTGCGTCCATGGCTGTCTGCCACTGAGAGGAGTAGAGACCCTCCATCGCCTCTGCGTAGGAGCGTGGGGTCGGGATGTCTGGTGCATCCGGGTCTCCCTCAGGGGCAATCAGCATGGACACGAGATGAGGTAAAGCAGCAGCAAAGCACTCAAACTCCTCCTGTCTGTCCTCAAGGACGTCCGTGCCAAGAGCACACTCACCCCCGACGGACGGAGGACAGACAGACTCAGACTCAGCGACAAGGCTAGCGGCGTAGTCTAGACGACAGGCGGCAGCAAAGTCAACAAGCTCAGCGACTAGAGCAGACGCAGCAGAGGACTCAAAGGTAGGGTCAGTGACAACAGTGGCAAGGAGACGCGCGACAGTAGGACTGGCAGCACGAGTAAGGTCTGACGGCGGGTCGGCAACGTCAGGAAGAGAGGACGCAGGAGGAGACGGCAGAGGGACGCGCTGTGGAGCAGTGGACGGACGCAGGGTCATGTAGTGAGTGCCTAGGACAGGAGGAGGACGCTCACGTGGAGCACGACGACCAGTGCGGGCAGTGCGGACAGGCGACTCTGGACGAGACTCAGAAGACGCAGGACTAGACTCAGGCGACGGAGGCCGAGACTCAGGCTCACGACGCTCCGTAAGACTACCCGACGGCGCAGTGTAAGGAGAAGGAGCAGGCAGCGGAGAGGCAGACTGTAACTGTGACTGCGACTGGACAGGCGGTGGACTCAGTAGGGGAGGAGAAGGACCAGTAGAGGGCGGGCGACCAAGAACCTGCTGAAGGAGTGGAACGTAGTACGGCCTCGGCCGCTCAGCACCTCCAGCTCCAACCCCCTCAGCAGGCTCAGTCCCAGCAGCTCCCAGACCTCCAGTACGAGCACCTCCAGGACTAGCAGCTCCAGCAGCTCCAGCAGCACCCGCAGCTCCAGCACCAGCAGCACCTCCAGCAACGTCAGTAGCACCGGTACCTCCAGCCGCACCAGCACCAGCAGCACCTCCAGCAGCGCCAGCAGCACCGCTAGCAGCAGCAGCACCTCCAGCAGCTCCAGTAGCTCCAGCACCAGCAGCACCTCTAGCAGTGTCAGCAGCACCAGCACCTCCAGCAGCACCAGCACCAGTCGCACCTCCAGCAGCGCCAGCACCAGCAGCACCTCCAGCAGCGCCAGCAGCAGCAGCACCTCCAGTAGCTCCAGTAGCTCCAGCACCAGCAGCACCTCCAGCAGCGTCAGCAGCACCAGCACCTCCAGCAGCACCAGCACCAGTAGCACCTCCAGCAGCACCAGCAGCACCAGGGTCCGCGACGCGAGGAGCGCCACTCCGGAGACTGCAGTGCCGAGCGTACCACTCTCGGAGCTGCTGGGTAGAGGGCAGCGCCCGCCTAGGAGGGGAAGCACTAGCACCAGCTCCAGCAGCGCTCCTAGCTCCAGAAGCACCCCTCCTGAGGCTGCAGTACTGCAAGTACCACTCACGCAGCTGCTCTGAGGAGAGAGCTCCTCCAGGTGTAGCACTCCCAGGCTCAGCACCCCCAGACTCAGCACCCCCAGACTCAGTACCCGCAGGCTCCGCACCCCTAGGCTCAGCACCCCCAGACTCCGCAACCCCAGGCTCCGCACGCTCAGGCTCTGCACCCCTAGCAGGACGAGAGTCGACAGCTACCTCGACAGGCTCAACCGGGTCTACCTGGGACACACCTGAGGGAGCGGCACCCTGAGGGGGGAGGGGGTCTACCACAGCAGCACCTGGCGCGAGGAAGAGAGGCGGGGGGGGAAGCGGGGCAGTGCGGTAGGGGAAGAGGCGGTAGTAGGGCACCGACTCGTCAAAAGTGATGTCCTGAGAGGGCAGGACACGGTGCGAGGTGGCGTGGTAAAACTGTCAACCAGACGCGTCCGGGACAAAGCCAAGGAAGACACAAGGAACAGCGCGGGAGGAGAGCTTGTCCGCAGACATATCGCGGACAAAAGCTCGAGATCCCCAGACCCGAAAACGCGACGCATCGCCAACCTCCCCCGTCCACAGCAGTGTGGGTGAGGTCTCCGGCAAGGAGACACAGGGCCAGAGGTTGAGCTGATGCGCAGCGTATCGGACCGCAAACGGCAACAGAAAGTGGGGGGCAGCCGCATGAATCAAGGAGGTACGAGCGACCTCCATGACCAAGCCAATGCGGCGCTCAGCAACCCCATTCTGCTGTGGAGAGGCCGGAAGCGTGAACGACTGCTCAATGCCGTGCTCCGCACAGTAGGCTGCCAAGAGGTCGGAGGAGAACTCACCACCTCTGTCAGAGTGCAGACGCAAGACAGGAAAATCCGAGTGGAACCGCTCGCTGAGCTGGAGATGAGAAGCGCGGATCCAAGGGATCAAAACAGCAGGGACCTCACCCTTGGTGCACAAGGGGAAGACCGTGGTGTAGCGCGAGTAGTCGTCAACAACGATCAGGAAGTACCTCTCCTGACCCTGTCCACGGACGCGGGCTAGGCCCCATACGTCCATGTGGAGCGTCTGCAAGGGAGCAGTCGTCGGGGGAAACGAGGAGGAGTGAGGAGCGGCGCGCTGCCGCCCCTCGACACAAGGAAGACAGGTAGGAGCAGGCGAGGGTGGGAGGGGAGGGAGTACCCGGGGAAGACCAGAGACAAGGTACCGTTTGTGCATGGCACGAAGGCGCTGCACTGACGGGTGACCAAGGCGGTGGTGCCAGAGGACAGTCTCGTGCGCCAGAGAGCGACACGAGCAGGGGGCAGACAGCTGACCTGACGCAGACGCAGACGCAGCTACCTGAGGGGACTCAGTGGTCAGTGTGTACAGGTCCGACCCCGGCTGCCTAGTGAAGGTAGCCAGGTGACGGCCCGTCCGAGCACACGTGCAGTGTGTCACACGCTCGTAGGCAGGGGTGAACTGGTGGACACCCCCGTCCTGGAGGGCACAGCCTGCCACCAAGTTCGTAGAGAACGAGGGGAGGTGGAGACCTGACAGTGTGCCCGACAGAACCGCAGGACAAGGAAGGACAGTGGAGGAGGTCGCAATGACCGGACCCCCAGAGGGGTCAGCAAGGGAGACAGGAACTGGCCGAGTGAGCTGCTCAAGGGCAGTGCGGTCATGAAAGAAACAGAGAGAAGCTCCTGAGTCTAGAGTGAAGGTGTGCAGTGCCTCAGTGGACTCAGTACCTGGGGGGGCAGACTCACTAGCACCTGGAGCAGCAGTCTCACCAGCACCTGGGGCAGCAGACACGCAAGCACCTAGAGCGGCAGCCTCACTGGTGCGAATGCCCGGGTCGGGCGGAACACGCCGGTACTGATCACCCTCTCCACTAGTAGACAACACATACATGGCAGTGAGAATAGCATCAAAGTCAAGAGCATAGACATCAATGTTCTTCTTGATCAGATCAAACCAGCGGGGCAGCTCAGTGGCAGTAGGGAACTGAGTGCGCCAAGCGTCGTCGAGGCGGGAGAAGCAGCGCTGCGTGGTGTGCGCCCTCCCACACGTCTGGCCAGTGCGGTCACCAGTGCGGATGACGTACGTGCAGCTAAGGCCACCCCCCCCCCCCCCCCCCGTGCTGAGAGTACCACTCACGAAGCTCCTGGGGCGACGGAGTCTGCTGTCCGCCAGCGCCACCACGACCACCACCCCCGCCGCCACCACCTCGACCACCACCGCCCCTGCCGCCTCCGCGTCCACCGCCTCCCCAACCACCGCCCCCACCCCGGCCACCTCCTCCGCTGCTGCCGCCTCCACCCCCACCGCTGCCACTAGTCCCTCCAGCCCCGCCACCACCCCCACCGCCGCCACCGCCCCCACCCCCACCTCCCCCGCCGTCACCTCCACCTCCCTTGCCCCCTTTGCCCTTGCCGCTGCGGCGCCAGCTCGGAGCGGACGCAGTCCCGACCTGCTCAGTACTAACTAGGTCGACAGCAGCAGCAGCAGAGGCGACAGAGGGGAGAAGGGGGGAAGGGGAACACCCCTCGGAGAAAGGGGTGCGGGGGTCGCCACGAGAGGCAGCTACAGCAACTATGCTAGTCTCTGCTGCAAGCAGTTCCTTCTCGAGCAGGTCTATGGTGAGCTCAGTGGGGGAGCGAGCGAGGAAGTGGTCCCTGACCGCACAAAGAGAGTCAGGGAGACGGGTGACAAGGTGGTAGAGAGTGAGCCAGAGCGGGGGGGGGTGGGTGGCAAGAAACTCAGCGGGCATAGCGGCACGGAAGCGAGCCTCACTAGTGCGGAGGTGCGTGGTGAGGTCAGCGACTGTGGCGAAAGCGGACAGGTCTGGGAACAGGTAGGGAAGCGAGAGACGGCCTAGCGCAGCAGAGGCAGGTGAGGAGTAGCGTGCAGCTACAGCAGTGTACAGTGCCTGCGCAGTTTTGTGCTGGCCAAAGTGCTCGCGCTCATCTACAGGCAGGGAGTTGCGAATAGCAAAGCGAGCGTGGGCGTCACGAGTCTGCCACTGGGAGCGGGCAGTACTGTCAGCAGTAACAGCAGGGGCAGCAGCGAGGCCTAGTGCGTGATCGTACAGCGAGATGTCCTCCTTGGCAGTGAGCTGGAGGAACAGGTGCAAGTCATCTAGCCAAGTGTCAAACTTCAGTGGGCGGCCCTCAGCATCGAAAGCGAGTACAGCAGGGCTAGCCATAGTTGCAGGAAGAGCAGTAGTAACAGCAGCAGTAGTAGCAGCAGCAGGAACAGTAGCAGTAGTAGCAGCAGGCGAAACCCTAAAAGCAGCAGGCTGCACGACTCAGGTAGGGCGGCTCGGTCCAGAGGGGGCTGCTCAGTACGGGGAGGGCGGCGCGGCTCGGTTCAGGCGGCACGGCTCGGCTCGGGCTGGGCGGCTCGGTTCGGGCGGCTCGGTTCGGGCGGCTCGGTTCTGGCGGGGCCGTGGCTGTCGCGTGCGGGGCTGCCGGGGCTGCTAGGTGGGGCGCGCGCGGGGTCGACAGGGCCGACGGGGCCTCTAGGTGGGGCGCGTGCAGGGTCGACGGGGCCGAGAGGGGCCGCTAAGGGGCGGCGCGCGGGGTCGACGGGGCCGTAAGGGGCCGCTAAGGGGCGGCGCGCGGGGTCGACGGGGCCGTAAGGGGCCGCTAAGGGGCTGCGCGCGGGGTCGACGGGGCCGTGAGGGGCCGCTAAGGGGCGGCGCGCGGGGGCGACGGGGCCGTCAGGGGCCGCTAAGGGGCGGCGCGCGGGGTCGACGGGGCCGTGAGGGGCCGCTAAGGGGCGGCGCGCGGGGTCGACGGGGCCGTAAGGGGCCGCTAAGGGGCAGCTCGCGGGGCCGACGGGGCCGCTAAGGGGCGGGTCGCGGGTCGCTGGCCCTTGCAGGGCCGCTAAGGAGGGGCGCACGAGGGCGCTGGGGGGAGGCGCTCGAGGGCGCTCCGACAGTAGGGCGCACGAGGGCGCTAGTAGGCAGTCAGTAGTGGTGGGCCCTAAAAAAAAAAACTCGGTCCTAGCGGAGGACCTGCTCTGAAACCATGTTAGAATGAAAGAAACAGGAATGAATGAACTAGCACAAAGTTGGGTACAAGTAGGAAACCCTAAGTTTGTGTACCCCCTAAGGCTAAACCCACTATAGCCTACACAATGTAAACATACAATGTTTGACACTTAGAACCAACCGTACGAGTAAGTAATGCACTTACTCTTAGTACCAACCATACGGACGCACCTAACCTTAGAACTAACCATACGGGTAAGTTAAGCACCTACTCTTAGTACCAGCCATATGCGTAAGTTATGCACATACTGTTAGTATCCGTCATATGGGTAAATAGCCCACTTACTCTTAGTACCAACCATACCAGTAAGTAACGCACTTACTCTTAGTACCAACCATACAGGTAAGTAACGCACTTACTCTTTGTACCAACCATATGGGTAAGTTAAGCACTTACTATTAGTACCAACCATTCAGGTAAGTAACGAATTTAGTCTTAGTTCCAACTATACGAGTAAGTAACACACTTACTCTTAATACCAACCATACGGGTAAGTTACGCTCTCACTCTTAGTACCAACCATACGTGTAAGTAACGCACTCACTCCTAGTACCAACCATAGGGGTAAGTAACGCACTTACTCTTTGTTCCAACTATACGGGTAAGTATTGCACTTACTCTTAGCACCAACCATAGGGGTAAGTAACGCACTTACTCTTAGTACCCACCATATGGGTAAATTACGCACTTACTCTTAGCACCAACCATACGTGTAAGTAACGCACTTACTCTTAGTACAAACCATACGTGTAAGTTACGCACTTATTCTTAGTACCAACCATATTGTTAAGTAACGCACTTACTCTTAGTACCAACCATACGGGTAAGTAATGCACTTACTCTTAGTACCAACCATACGGGTTAGTTACGCACTTAATCTTAGTACCAACCATACGGATAAGTTACGCACTTACTCGTAGTACCATAGATACGGGTAAGTTGCGCACCTTCTCTTAGTACCATCCATACGGATAAGTTACGCTTATTCTTAGTACCAACTATGCGGGTAAGTAACGCATCTACTCTTAGAACCAACCGTACGGGTAAGTAATGCACTTACTCTTAGTACCAACTGTACGGACGCACCTAACCTTAGTACCAACCATACGGGTAAGTTACGCACCTACTCTTAGTACCAGCCATACAGGTAAGTTACGCACCTACTGTTAGTATCAGCCATATGGGTAAATAACGCATTTACTCTTTGTACCAACCATATGGACGCACCTAACCTTAGTACGAACTATACGTATAAGTTACGCACCTACTCTTAGTACCAACCATATGGGTAAGTTACGCACTTACTCTTAGTACCAACCATACGTGTAAGTAACACACTTACTCTTAGTACCAACCATACTTTTAGTTCTGTCAACGGTAGTTGTGGTTGACCCCGTCCTCGCTTGGGCGAAGCCGACTTCGTGGTCGGGTGTGCGGGAGGTGCAGCCGACTTGCAGCAGTGGGCGACGCCGACTTGGTCGAAATGGTTGATGGGCTAGGTCGACCTGCACGAGGGCCACTACTAAGCTGCCGACGAGGGGAGCCGGCAGCCGACTTCAACCTGGTGGTCGACGAGGGGAGACGTCGACCTGGGAAGGACGCCGAACTGAGGCAGCCGACTTGGTGTGGTCGGCTGACGGCTGGTCTGGTCGACGTGGAGCTGGTCGACCAGGGGTGTGGTCGACTTGGGGAAGTCGACAGGTGGTGGTCGTCGACCTGGGCGGTCAGCGGGCACAAAGAGGAGTGGCGCCGACTTGGGGGGCGCCGACCTGGGGAGTGGCCGACTTGGTGAAGTTGGCTGGTGGTCGTCGACTTGGGCAGTCGACTAGCACGTACAACTTCTGGTCGACTTTCCCCGAAGAAGACGACGCCGACCTGGTGGTTTCCAGGTCGACCAAGTTACCGGACGACGAAGTTCTGCGGAGGTACGCGACAGTCGCCCAGGTGGTTTTGGTGAAGCTGACCTCGGTGGTGGTATCCCGAAGTCGACCTGGAGGATCAGGTGCAGACGTGGATAGTGGTCGACTTGGCGTCTGTGCTGTGCAGGTGACGAGGCACAGTACGCCAATCCACTGCGAGCACCTGCGAAGCGGGTGCAACGCTGTGCAGCCGCCTTGCTGCAGCGTTGGCAGATTGCGACTTTGTACTGCTGGAGCGCGGTCGACCATGCCGTGCTGGAACGCAGTCGACCGTGCTGCGCTGGCAGTCGAGCTGCTTGCATGCTAGCTCCTGATGTAGACGGTGTTGCTTTGCCATTGTCAACCATTGTTGTAAACCTTTGCCAGTGAAACTCTTGCCAACTTTCCCTGTGAATGCGCAAGTAGAGAGAGCACAAATAAACGACTAAGGAACGAACGCTACGATCACTCCTACCCTGTGCCTACCCCGTAGACTTGCTCCCGTTGTACGAGTTATCTCTGCACGTACCAACCACACAGATAAGTTCCACACTTACATTTAGTACCAACCATACGGGTAAGTTACGCACGTACTCTTAGTACCAACCATACGTGTAAGTAATGAACTTACTCTTAGTACCATCCATATGGGTAAATTACGCACTTACTCTTAGTTCCAACTATACGGGTAAGTAACGCACTTGCACTTAGTATCAACCATACGGGTAAGTAACGCACTTTCTCTTAATACCAACCATACGCGTAAGTAACGCACTTACTCTTAGTACCAACCATATGGGTAAGTAACGTTCTTACTCTTAGTACCAACCAGGTGAGGCTTGCTCACGTTGGCGTTGACACCATCACTTGCTCGACGAAGCACGAGGTCGCCACCGGCCTAGACTCAAGCCGTCGACCGGCACCGACTCTCCGTGTGTCTCGTGCGTCGGTGGAAATCTGGCACGGCACACCTTCCCCGACAAGGGCTCGGACGCCGACGACGCCCTGGCTGTCGTGCACATCGACCTGTGCGGGCCGTTTCGGGTGGCTGCCAAGGATGGCAGCCTGTACTTCCTGCTGCTGAAGGACCGCAAGACCCGCTATGTGTGGGTGAGGCCGATCGCCAAGAAGTCCGACGTGTTGCGGGAGTTGGTGCTGGTGGTGGCTAAGCAGCAGACGAAGAAGTCTGTGCTGATGCTGCGCTCTGACCGGGAAGGGGAGTTCCTCGGGAAGTAGTTCACCGACTTTGTGGAGAGCAAGGGCATCATCCACGACTTCACCTGCCCCTACACACCTCAGCAGAATGGCATGGCGGAGCGAGAGATGCGGACGGTGTTGGAGTCGGTGCGGACGATGCTGCTGCACATGGGTGTGCAGCACCACTGGTGACACCTCGCTCTGCGCCAGGCCGTCTGGGAGAGGAACTGCTTGGAGAGGTCGACGCTGCTGCCGGGGACAACGCCGCTCCAGCTGTTGACCGGCAAGAAGCCCGACTTGACGCTGGCCCGCGTGTTGGGCTGCATGGCGCAGTTCCTCGTCCCCGAGCAGCAACGTGGTGGAAAGCTGAAGCCGAAGGCCAAGTGGGGCCTTCACCTTGGTGTCTCGGAGGAGAGCAAGGGCTGGGAGCTCCTCGACCTCACCGATAACAGGGTGGTCACCACGTCGGACGTGGTGTTCTACGAGACGATGTCGCTGGAGGTGTGGAAGTCGGAGCATGGGCTGGCGTCGGGGCGAACGCAGGTCGACCAGCCGACAGACACCTCGATGGCGACACTCCCCTTGCTCGCCGAGGTCGGTGAGATTGCTGATGAAGACGTCGAGGACGTCCGCCCCCTCTGCCCTTCCCCTGCCTCTCCTGCCTCTCCTGCCCCTCCCCTTGTAGCCGACCTGCGTGAGCTGAGATCAACGTCTCCCGGTGGCGATGAGGGGAGCAGTGGGGCGTCGCCTGTGGCGCCGGCCATGGACATCGCCGGTGTGGGAGAGAGGTCGACGCCGACAGAGGAGCAGCAGGTTGAGGAGGTGAAGTCGGCGACGGCGACGGATGCGTCGGCAGAAAAGCCGCCGACAGGGGAGCACCTAGCAGTGAAGCCGACCAAGGGGTAGTCAGCGACTGGGCAGTCGGCAGGGGAGCCGACGATAGGGGAGAAGTCGGCAAGTACGCCGACCGTTGAGCAGCAAGACGGTGTCGACGACGAGGAGTCCACCGACAACAACGAGGAGGAGGTCAACGCCGAGGAGCCTGAGCTGCAACGTTCAGGCCGACTTCGGAGGCCGCCTGAGCGGCTGACCTACCACGTATGCCTGCCGCCGGCCGCCTTCACCACGCTGCTCGACGACACGGACGTCGACGGCGACCTGCCTGAGCTCGACCCCGACATGCACGCTGACCCCAAGCACCGCTGAAACATTGCGACGATGACAGTGAAGGAGGCGTTGGCGAGTTGGAAGGGCAAGGCGGTGAAGGCCGCCATGGACGAGGAGATCCGCTGTCTCATCGGCATGGGCACCTGGGAGCTGGTCGACCGCCCACGCGGGGTGAACATCATGAAGAACCGGTGGGTCCTGATGACCAAGTACCACGTCAACGACACGGTCGCCCGGGAGAAGTCAAGGCTGGTCGTGAAGGGCTTCACGCAGGTGTATGGTGCCGACTACGACGAGACGTACGCGCCGGTGAGCAGCTACGTCACGCTGAGGATCTTCCTCAGCATCGTCGCCGTCCTCGACCTCAACCTGATGCAGCTCAACATGAAGAACGCCTTCCTGCAGAGCAAGCTCGACAGGGTGCTGTACATGTACCAGCCGGACTACTACGACGAAGGAACCGGCCAGGTGTGCAAGCTGCTGAAGAGCCTGTACGGGCTGAAGCAGTCGCCACTGCTGTGGTACAAGGCTCTCGACGACGTGCTGGTCGGCGCCGACTGGAAGAAGAGCCAGGTCGACACAGAGCTCTACTTCAAGGTCGGCGACGATGGGGTGACCTGCTGGGTGCTGGTCTACGTCGACGACCTGCTCGCCGCCCGCAGCAGCACCGCGATGATGAGGGAGCTGAAGGAGCTGTTGGAGGCCGCCTTCGAGCTGCGTGAGATCTCGCCGGTGGTGAAGTACCTCGGGCTAGAGATCGTGCCTGACAAGCCGGCGAGGAAGTTGTGGCTGCATCAGCAGAGCTACACCAACAAGCTGCGCAGGCGTCATCGTCGAGGAGCAGGGCGGTCAAGTCCCGAAGACCCCGGTCTCCGTGGACGCGTACGCCGAGCTTACGTTCGACGACGAGGAGGCTCAGGAGTGCGAGGAGGAGGAGTACCGGCAGAAGATCGGCTCGCTGCAGTTCGCCGCGACGACGACAAGGCCGGACATCGCCTTCGCCTGCAGCAAGCTGGGGAGCGGCCTCACGGTGAGGAGCGACCAGCACTAGCGCGAGGTCGACCGCTTTCTCGCCTACCTCGCCGACACCCGCGACCCCGCCCTGGAGTTCGGCGGTGGAACAGACTCGCTGAAGCTGGTTGGCTATGTGGACGCCGACGACGCCGGCGACAAGCAGAATAGGACGATCACGGGCGGCTACGTATTCGTCTTTGGAGTGCTCGTAGTCTCCTGGTTGATCCAGTGCATCAAGTGCGCGACGTTGTCGTCGACCGAGTTGGAGTACGTGGCGGCCACGGAAGCTGGCAAGGAGGGACGCCGACTTCGCTTCCTTCTTGCAGAGTTCCAGCTGCTGGACGCTGGGACGCCGACCGTCCTTCGGGTGAACAACAAGTCGGCCATCACGGTCGCCGAGGGCTTGGGGCTGCAGGGCAACCTCAAGCATATGGAGCAGCGATATGCCTGGCTGCAGCACATGGTGAAGCGCGGGAAGTTCACGCTGAAGTACATCCTGACCACCGAGCAGCCGGCCGACTTCCTGACGAAGGCGCTGCACTTTCCGGCCTTCAACCGGTGCTCCGTCGCAATCGGCCAAGTGCGCCTGGCCGACGTCGGCGACGGTGACGACGATGTGCCGCAGTAGGTGCCATGCCCTCTTGCATGGCTAGTGCGGTGACGGCATGCTGTCTATTGTGTGGACGCCGACGAGCTATTCTCCAAGTTGTGCTGCCGTGTGGGCTGGAGGCCCAAGCGTGAACGTGGCAGGGGAGTGTCAACGGGAGTTGTGGTTGGCCCCGTCCTCACTTGGGCGAAGCCGACTTCGTGGTCGGGTGTGCGGGAGGTGCAGCCGACTTGCAGCAGTGGGCGACGCCGACTTGGGCGAAATGGTCGATGGGCTAGGTCGACCTGCACGAGGGCCACTGCTAAGCTGCCGACGAGGGGAGCCGGCAGCCGACTTCAACCTGGTGGCCGACGAGGGGAGACGTTGTCCTGGGAAGGACGCCGAACTGAGGCAGCCGACTTGGTATGGTCGGCTGACGGCAGGTCTGGTCGACCTGGAGCTGGTCGACCAGGGGTGTGGTCGACTTGGGGAAGTCGACAGGTGATGGTCGTCGACCTGGGCGGTCGACGGACACAAAGAAGAGTGGCGCTGACTTGGGGGGCGCCGACCTGGGGAGTGGCCGACTTGGTGAAGTCGGCTGGTGGTTGTCGACTTGGGCAGTCGACTAGCACGTACAACTTCTGGTCAACTTTCCCTGAAGAAGAAGACGCCAACCTAGTGGTTTCCAGGTCGACCAAGTTACCCGGGCGACGAAGTTCTGCGGAGGTGGTTTTGGCGAAGCCGACCTCGGTGGTGGTATCCCGAAGTCGACCTGGAGGATCAGGTGCTGACGTGGGCATGTGGTCGACTTGGCATCTGTGGTGTGCAGGTGACGAGGCACAGTACGCCAATCAACTGCGAGCACCTGTGAAGCGGGTGCGCTGCTGTCCTGCGGGTGCAACGCTGTGCAGCCGCCTTGCTGCAGCGTTGGCACGCCGTCGACTTGCAGCGTTGGCAGATTGCGACTTTGCACTGCTGGAGCGCGGTCGACCATGTCGTGCTGGAACGCGGTCGACCGTGCTGCGCTGGCAGTCGACCTGCTTGCATGCTAGCTCCTGGTGTAGACAATGTTGCTTTGCCATTGTCAACCATTGTTGTAAACTTTTGCCAGTGAAACTCTTGCCAACTTTCCCTGTGAATGCGCAAGTAGAGAGAGCACACGTAAACTAAGGAACGAACGCTACGATCACTCCTACCCCGTGCCTACCCCGTAGACTTGCTCCCGTTGTACGAGTTATCTCCGCAAGTACCAACCACACAGATAAGTTCCACACTTACTCTAGTACCAACCATACGGGTAAGTTACGCACTTACTCTTAGTACCAACCATACGTGTACGTAACGAACTTACTCTTAGTACCAACCATACAGGTAAGTTACGCACTTACTCTTAGTACCAACCATATGGGTAAGTAACGTTCTTACTTTTAGTACCAACTACACATATAAGTTACACACCTACTCATAGTACCTGTTGGGTGCAAATTCACTTTGCACGACATCCTGTCGTCTGTTTGTACGAGTATGCGTGTGCGAGTGCATTTGCGTGTGAGTGGTGTGTTCGTGTGTTTGTTTGCTTTCGCTATTTTCGCTTGATGCATTTGCAGGTACTCGCGCAATGTGTGCTTCGGCACAACATTGTACGCGCTATGAATAGTGCAAACAGAAAGGACGAGCTCGCAAAGGAACCCAAGATGGAAGCTTTCCAGTTCGGTTCATTTGAATGCGCAGATTCACTTTTATCCAACTCAGAATTGTACTGTTTTGTTTGGTTGTCTATAGTGTGCTATGGCAGGCACTATAGGGGTACAATTAGGTGAAGGTTGAATGTTGTTTGTCTGTATCTGCATGCTATAGGGCCAGGGGAAACTAGCAAAACCAGAATTTGGCTGGTTGGGCAAGGACAAAATAGGTTCTGTTTTTCGGACCTGAACCTGGTTGTTGTTTTCCCAGGTTGGAAAAACAGAACCAGAGGTTGTTTACCAACCTACCACGTGCTGTTTTGTCCAGCCAGGTTGGTTCTGTTACTTGGAATTATTTGGGATCATCCCTGGTTGTTCCCAGGTTGATTCACAAGGTCCCTGCTAGCTCTAGTTATTTATTCCTTCTCTGTTTGTACCTGGATATACTCAAATTGATTCAAGAAAATTCCTTCGTTGCTGGAATTTCGTATCTACGCGGTTCGACTACGGAATGCTACCGAGTCAACGCTAATACGCTAGCATTACGACGCTAGGGACACACTGTCCAATTCGTAACTCTGCAATGGCATAACTTTTCGCAATGCAACTTGGCTCTTTTGTAAGCTCTTAGAGTGAGCTTCGATATAGCGAACTCTCAGCTTAATCCGATCGACGGTTTGCACGATACGCTGCGCGACGTTCAAGGTACTCTTGCTGTTTTGATTGCGTTCTTCTTATCCCTCTCTCTACAAACTCGGACCCGAGGATAGGGGCTGGTCTCCTACCAAGCACCCAAGGACCGTTGGAGGTGACCCCGAGGAGAGGTTTAAGTTTGAATTGCGTCTTAATAGCTTGGGTTTAGGGTGGCACTTACACCAACAGTACCAACCATACACGTAATTTACGCACTTACTCTTAGTACCAGCCATAGGGGTACGTTACGCACTTACTCTTAATACCAACCATATGGGTAAGAAACGCACTTACTCTTAGTACCAACCATATGAATAAGTAACACACCTACTCTTAGTGCCAACCATGCGTGTAAGTAAGGCACTTACTCTTAGTACCAACCATACGTGTACGTTACGCACTTCCTCTTAGTACCAACCATACGTGTACGTTACTCTTAGTATCAACTGTTGGTGTAAGTGCCAAATAAACTCAGGCTATTATGACTTAATAAAACTTAAAACCTCTCCTCGGGGTCACCTCCAAGGGTCTTTCGGTGCCTGGTACAAGACCAGCCCCTATCCTCGGGTCCGAGTTTGTAGAGAGAGTAGTCAAGAATGACTTAGCCAAATTAGCAAGAGTACCTTGATCGTCGCGCAGTGTATTGTGCAGACCGTCGATCCGATTAAGCTGAGAACTTGCTATATCGAAGCTCCCTCCAAGAGCTTTAAAATGAGCCAAGTTGCCTCGCGAAAAGTTCTGCCATTACAAAGTTATGGCTCGGACAGCGTTTGCCTAGCGTCGTAGTGCTAGCGTGCAGCGTTGACTCGGTAGCATTCTGCCGTCGCACCGCGTAGAAACGAAATTCCAGCAAGGAAGGAACTCGCTTGAATCAATTTGACTATATCCAGGTACAAACAGAGAAGAAATAAATAGTTATAGCTAGCAAGGGCCTTGGGAATCAACATGGGAATAACCAGGGATGATCCCAAGTAATTCCAAGTAACAGAACCAACCTGGCTGGACAAAACAGCAGGTGGTAGGTTGGTAAACAACCTCTGGTTATGTTTTTCCAACCTGGGAAAACAACAACCAGGTTCAGGTCCTAAAAACAGCACCTCTTTTGTCTTTGCCCAACCCGCCAAATGCTGGTTCCGCTGGTTTCCCCTGGTCCTGTAGTGCTAGCGTGCAGCGTTGACTCGGTAGCATTCTGCCGTCACACCGCGTAGAAACGAAATTCCAGCAAGGAAGGAACTCGCTTGAATCAATTTGACTATATCCAGGTACAAACAGAGAAGAAATAAATAGTTATAGCTAGCAAGGGCCTTGGGAATCAACATGGGAATAACCAGGGATGATCCCAAGTAATTCCAAGTAACAGAACCAACCTGGCTGGACAAAACAGCAGGTGGTAGGTTGGTAAACAACCTCTGGTTATGTTTTTCCAACCTGGGAAAACAACAACCAGGTTCAGGTCCTAAAAACAGCACCTCCTTTGTCTTTGCCCAACCCGCCAAATGCTGGTTCCGCTGGTTTCCCCTGGTCCTGTAGTGCTAGCGTGCAGCGTTGACTCGGTAGCATTCTGCCGTCGCACCGCGTAGAAACGAAATTCCAGCAAGGAAGGAACTCGCTTGAATCAATTTGACTATATCCAGGTACAAACAGAGAAGAAATAAATAGTTATAGCTAGCAAGGACCTTGGGAATCAACATGGGAATAACCAGGGATGATCCCAAGTAATTCCAAGTAACAGAACCAACCTGGCTGGACAAAACAGCAGGTGGTAGGTTGGTAAACAACCTCTGGTTATGTTTTTCCAACCTGGGAAAACAACAACCAGGTTCAGGTCCTAAAAACAGCACCTCTTTTGTTTTTGCCCAACCCGCCAAATGCTGGTTCCGCTGGTTTCCCCTGGTCTTGTAGTGCTAGCGTGCAGCGTTGACTCGGTAGCATTCTACCGTCGCACCGCGTAGAAACGAAATTCCAGCAAGGAAGGAACTCGCTTGAATCAATTTGACTATATCCAGGTACAAACAGAGAAG
This sequence comes from Closterium sp. Naga37s-1, assembly GCA_947471745.1. NCBI lineage: Eukaryota > Viridiplantae > Streptophyta > Zygnematophyceae > Desmidiales > Closteriaceae > Closterium > Closterium sp. Naga37s-1. The sequence goes on along the minus strand of CANJKZ010000169.1, from coordinate 1,822,031 downwards.
AAATAAATAGTTATAGCTAGCAAGGACCTTGGGAATCAACATGGGAATAACCAGGGATGATCCCAAGTAATTCCAAGTAACAGAACCAACCTGGCTGGACAAAACAGCAGGTGGTAGGTTGGTAAACAACCTCTGGTTATGTTTTTCCAACCTGGGAAAACAACAACCAGGTTCAGGTCCTAAAAACAGCACCTCTTTTGTCTTTGCCCAACCCGCCAAATGCTGGTTCCGCTGGTTTCCCCTGGTCCTGTAGCATGCAGATACAGACAAACAACATCCAACCTTCACCTAATTGTACCCCTATAGCGCCTGCCCTGCTACACTATAGTCAGTCAAATAAAACAGTACAATTTCGAGTTGGATATAATTGAATCTGCGCATCCAAATGAACCGAACTGCAAAGCTTCCACCTTGGGTTCCTTTGCGAGCTCGTCCTTTCTGCTTGCACTATTCATAGCGCGTACAATGTTGTGCCAAAGCGCACATTGCGCGAGTACCTGCAAATGCTTCATGAAAAAATTGCGAAAGCACATGAACATTCCATTCACACACAATGCATTCGCACACGCATACTCATACAAACAGATGGCAGGATGTCGTGCAATGTGAATTCCCAACATCAACAATACGGGTAAGTTATGCACATACTGTCAGTACAAACCATACGAGTAAGTTACGCACTTCTTCTTAGTACCAACCATATGGGTTAGTTACGCACTTACTCTTAGTACCATCCATACATCCTTAACGCACTTACTTTTTGTACCAACCATATGGGTAAGTTATGCACTTACTGTTAGTACCAACCATACGGGTAAGTTACGCACTTACTGTTAGTACCAACCATACGTGTAAGTTACGCACTTACTCTTAATACTAACCATACGGGTAAGTATCGCACTTACTCTTAGAATCAACAATACGAGTAAGTTATGCACATATTCTTGGTACCAACCATACAGCTAAGTTACGCACTTACTCTTAGTACCAACCATACGGGTAAGTTACACACCTACTCTTAGTACCAACCATACGGGTAAGTTACGCACTTACTCTTAGTACCAACCATACGTATAAGTAAGGCACTTACTCTTCGTACCCAACCATACAGGTAAGTTATGCACTAACTTGTAGTACCAACCATACAGGTGAAATACGCATTTACTCTTCGTACCAACCATACGGGTAACTAACGCACATACTCTAAGTACCAACCATTACGGGTAAATTACGCACTAATTCATAGTACCAACCACACGGGTGAATAACGGACTTACTCTTAGTACCACCCATAAGGATAAGTTACGCACTTACACTAAGTACCAACCATACGGAAAAATAACGCACTTACTCTTAGTGCCAACCATACGGGTAAGTAACGCACCTACTCTTAGTCCCAACCATACAGATAAGTTACCCACTTTCACTTAGTATCAACAATACGGATAAGTTATGCACATACTCGTAGTACCAACCATACGGGTAAGTAACGCACTTACTCTCAGTACCAACCATACGTATATGTAACGAGATCCATACGTATTTACTCCTAGTGCCAACCATACGGGTAAGTAACGCACTTACTCTTAGTACCAACCATATGGGTAAGTGCGTACTTACTCTTAGTACCAACCATACGGGTAAGTAATGCTCTTACTCTTAGTGCCAACCATACAGATAAGTTACACACTTACTCTTAGTACCAACCATACATGTAAGTTACGCACTTAGTCTTAGTACCAACCATTCGGGTAAGTTACGCTCTTATTCTTAGTACCAACCATACGGGTATGTTACCCACTAACTCTTTGTACCAACCATACGTATATGTAACGCACTTCCCCTTAGTACCAACCATACGGTTAAGTTACGAACTTACTCTTGGTACCAACCATAAGGGTAAGTAACGCACATACTCTTAGTACCAACCATACGGGTAGGTTACGCACTTACTCTTAGTACCAACCATATAGGTAAGTTACGCAATTACTCTTTGTACCAATCATACGTGTAAGTAACGCACTTACTCTTAGTACCAACCATAGGGTAAAGTAATGCACTTACTCTTAGTACCAACCATATGGGTAAGTCACGAACTTACTGTTAGTACCAACCATATGGGTAAGTAACGCACATACTCTTAGTACCAACCATACGGGTAAGTTACGCACTTACTCTTAGTACCAACCATACGGGTAAATTACGCAATTACTCTTTTACCAACCATACGGGTAAGAAATAAACGTATTCTTAGTATCAACCATACGAGTAAATTACGCACTCACTCTTAGTTGAACTATACGGGTAAGTTACGCACATACTCTTAGTACCAACCATACGGGTAAGTTACGCACTTACTCTTAGTACCATATATATGGGTAAATTACGCACTTACTCGTAGTTCCAACTATTCGGGTAAGTAACGCACTTACACTTAGTACCAACCATACGGATAAGTTACGCACTCACTCTTAGTACCAACCATACGGGTAAGTAACGCACTTACGCTTAGTACTGACCATACAGGTAAGTTCGCACTTACTCGTAGTACCAACCACACAGGTAAGTAATGCATATACTCTTCGTACCCAACCATACAGGTAAGTTATGCACTAACTCGTAGTACCAACCATATGGGTGAGTTACGCAATTTCTCTTTGTACGAACCATACGGGTAACTAACGCACTCACTCTTAGTACCAACCATTACGGTTACATTACGCACTTATTCTAAGAACCAACCATACGAGTAAATAACAGACTTACTCTTAGTATCACCCATACGGATAAGTTACGCACTTACTCCAAGTACTAACCATACGGAAAACCAACGTATTTACTCCAAGTGCCAACCATACGGGTAAGTAACGCACTTACTCTTAGTACCAACCATATGGGTAAGTGCGTACTTACTCTTAGTACCAGCCATACGGGTAAGTAATGCTCTTACTCTTAGTATCAACCATATGGGTAAGTTACGTACTTATTCTTAGTACCAACCATACAGGTAAGTAACGCACTTACTCTTAGTACCAACCATACCAGTAAGTAACGCACTTAGTCTTAGTACCAACCATTCGGGTAAGTTACGCTCTTATTCTTAGTACCAACCATACGGGTAAGTAACGCACTTACGCATAGTACTGACCATTTGGATAAGTTACGCACTTAGGACCTGAACCTGGTTGATGTTTTCCCAGGTTGGAAATACAGAACCAGAGGTTGTTTACCAACCTACCACCTGCTGTTTTGTCCAGCCAGGTTGGTTCAGTTGTTTGGAATTATTTGGGATCATCCCTGCTTGTTCCCGGGTTGATTCCCAAGGTCCTTGCTAGCTAGAACTATATTTTCCTTCTATGAGTGTACCTGGATATAGTCAAATTGATTCAAGCGGATTCCTTCTCGCTGGAATTTCGTATTCACGAGGTTCGACGGCGGAATGCTACAGAGTCAACGCTAGTATGCTAGCACTACGACGCTAGGCAAACGCTGCCCGGCCCATAACTCTCTAATGGCAGAAATTTTCGCAAGGCAACTTTGCTTATTTTAAAGCTCGTAGAGCGAGCTTCGATATACGGAATTCTCAGCTTTATCCGATCGACGGTCTGCACGGTATGCTACGCAACGTTCAAGGTACTCTTGCTATTTGATTGCTTTCGTCTTATTCCTCTCTCTACAAACTCGGGCCCGAGGATAGGGGATGGTCTTGTACCAGGCACCCAAGGACCCTTGAATGTGACCTTGAGTAGAGGTTTAAGTTTGAATTGCGTCTTAGTAGGTTGATTTTATTAGGCCCTTACATCAACAAGCTCGTATCAGAGCTGCGTTATAGCGATCTTCGATATAAGTATTTATGGCGGGAAAGGATTCGGCGGGAGCTAGTGAATCTTCAGCCCAAGATCGTAGCGGCAGCCAAGATTCGGGTGTTTCGGCGCCAAGGGGAGCGCGAACAAACCAGGGCTCGCTGATCAAGGAGGTTCTGAAAAACTTCACCGTCGAGAAGTTCAATGGTGAGGGCTATGGTGATTGGGCCTGCAAATGCAACTTTATTTCCGTCAGATCGGTTTGCTGAAACTAATGATTGGGAATGAGCCTAGACCGAGTGACCCCGCACTGCACGAAGATTGGGACGAGCGCGCCTCGGCTGGCTACTACATGATGTCGCAGAGTTTGGAGCTGAACCAGTGACACCACGTCATGCACCTGCTGCCTGAGGTTGAGTGCGGTCCGAAGGCGTGGACCGTGTTGAAGGAGCTGTCCGCGCTGCGCCTGAGCGAGGGAGAGCTGGTTCAACCTGTTCTGGACAAGATGCGTGATCTCTACGCGAAGCTGGCGACCGCGGGAATCACCTACCCGGAGCAGACCAAGTGCCTGAAGATGCTATCGCTGCTGCTGGAGTCGTGGCTGCAATACACGAGCGGATTGAGCCTGCCGCAGAACGAGAGCTTGTGGACGCTCGAGTGGGTGCGCACGAAGATCTTGGAGGAGGGTTTCCATCGCCACCAACTGAGGGGTGGAGACGAGGGCACCAGCGGCTACGGCATGCAAGGAGGCAAACGTGGCAGAGGACGTGGCTTCCGTGGTGCTGATCGCGGTGCAAAGAAGGACGACGACTTCAACGACCAAAATGGAGGTACCGGTTGGGGTCGCGGTGGGAAATATGGACGCGGGGGCGGATCGGGTGCTGGTGGCAAAATGAAAAGGAGCTGTTGGTATTGTGAGAAGGAGGGGCATCCTTGGTTCTTGTGTTATAAAAAAACCCGAAAGATGGACCCCCCAGAATCGCCATCAGGATGGCGGCGCGTGGAGCAACCAGAAAAGCGGTGCGAACATGGTGGAAGGTTCATCCGACGACAACCCGAAAGGCAAAGGCGGTGCTGAGAAGGAGCGCACCGCGGGCCAGATCTTCCATGTTGGAGACGACGGGGGGGGGGGGGGGGGCAAGGAGACAGTTCTGCCAAGGTTGGAGCAGAGCTGCACCCCCTGGACTTTTGGGTGTTGGACACGGGCGCTGCGTGGACGATGACGCCGCGCAAAGACCTGCTAGACGACCTACGCGCTGCACCAATCTCTGAGGTATGCTCTGCCTCTGGACACGCGTTGAAGGTGGCTGGTGCGGGACGAGCTGAATTCAAGGGAGCGGATGGCAAGCCGGTGGTGCTGCACGACGTTCTCCTCGTTCCCGACCTCAAGGCCAACCTCATCTTCCTCCGTAAGCTCGCCAAGGCTGGGGTGAGTACTAGCACGGATGGGGCACGCACTTACAAGGGGCAGCTGGGCAACCGGGTGCTTTGGGATCTCCACAAGAGCAAGGATGTGTATAGATCCATGTGGCAGCTGTCAGCATTGGCGTGGCAAGGTGGGGAGCAGGCTAGAGAGGGGTCTGCGTCCCAGGGGGAGTGCAACGCCGTGGGAGCTGTTGGTGTGAAAGAATCGGCCAGATCTGGGGAGACCGATTGGGCAATGGCACACCGACCCTTGCCTTTGCTGAAGCAGCTAGAGAGGGATGGAGCCGTTAAGGGCTTGAAGCTGAACGGACAGCCACCGGTTGAGAACTGTGAAATCTGTTTGCTCTCAAAGTTTACCCGTTTCCCCTTCCATAGTGTGGCTGGCAGGAGCAAGAAGTCGTTCGAGCTGGTCCACATGGACTTGGTGGGGCCGCTGCCGGTGCAAGGGCACAAGGGGGAGCGGTATCTCCTAACTATAGTGGATGATTGGAGCAGGCTGATGAGGGCGTGTCCGCTGAAGCAGAAGGAGGCACCTGCTGGTGGAGGAAATGGTGTAGAGACTAGCGGTAGCATTAGTGGAGCTGCTGGATCTGAGGGAGGAGAGCAGCAGCAGGGCAAAGCCAAGGTTCTTACACTACCACCAAGGAGGAAGCTGAAGGGTGCCATAGTGAAGGGATGGCAAATACCCGTCACCAGGCCAGGACGTACCCGTATGGCCACTAGGAAGCTGACTGCAGGAGCTGATGTAGCAGAGCAGAAGCTTGGGAATGAGGAGGCCATGCTGATTCTATCCCATGGCTATGACCCAGACGAGGAGGACGAGCCTGCATACTCTTTTCTTACCCCTGCACCATAGGAACAAGCTAGCATGGAGGAGGCACTAGCTGGGCCAGATAGGGACAAGTGGCTGGCTTCTGGGGATGCTAAATACTAGAGCCAGCTAGAGAATGGGACTTGGAATCTTGTGGTGCTTCCAGAGGGGAAGAAAGCAATACAGTGCAAGTGGGTGCTGAGGATCAAGACCGATGACAAGGGGCAGGTCACCATCTACAAGAGTAGGTTGGTGGCTAAGGGGTTTCAGCAGAAGGAGAAGCAGGACTTCAATGAGATCTTTGCTCCCACTGCCAAACCCCCTACCCTCCGTGTCTTGTTGGCAGATACAGCCGTTAGTGGGAAATACATCATTCAGATGGACATAGCAACGGCATTCCTCAATGGGATTTTAGAGGAGGAGGTGTACATGACGCAGCCACCTGGGTATGAGGATGGTACGGGCAGGGTGTGCATGCTCAACAAGACCATCTACGGCTTGAAGCAGGCACCACGTTGCTGGTACCAAAAGTTGGCAGCTGTTTAAGAGGGGATAGGATTCAGGACCAGCAGCTGCGATGAGAGCCTTTTTCTCAAGGGGGAGAAGGAGAAGCTGGTGATGTATCTGGTCTATGTGGACGACATTCTTCTCTTCAGCAGCAGCATGAAGAAGATCCAGAACTTGCAGCAGCAGCTGATGGTGAACTTCAAGTGCAAGACCCTTGGGGAGGTAAAGTACTACCTCGGGATGCACGTGGAGAGGGATCTGGATCACAGGTGGTTGAAGCTGCACCAGGAGAAGTTCATCATGCAGCTCGGGGAGAATTATGCGATTGAGAATGAGCGGAAGGTTGCAACTCCCCTGCCAGCTGAGTTCAAGCTTGTAAAAGCTGCTGAGGATGAAGGGGTTGAAGCCAAGGAGCAGCAGCATTTTCAGTCCTTGGTGGGCTGCTGGCCGGGGTGGTGCAGAATCCATCTGAGGAGCAGGTGGATGCAGCGGAACGTGTGGTGCAGTACCTGAAGTCGCACCCCAGCATTGGAGTTTAATACTCCGCATCTGCACAGGTGAAGCAGAAAGGGGTTGAGGTGCTGAAGGAGAAGGGGGAGAGGCTTGGAGAAGGCAAGCTCTTTCTCAATTGTTTTACCGATGCAGCTTGGGCTTCTGAGAAGGAGGATTCCTCTTCTGTGGGAGGATACATCTGCCTGGCTGGGGGAGGACATGTTAGTTGGAGGTCCAAGAAGCAGACAGGACAGCACTTTCCTTGGTGGAGTCCATAGGGTAAAGGAGGTGATTTGGCTGAGGAGGCTGTTAGAGGAGATTGGCCCGGAGCAGAAGGTTGCTACACCGCTGTTGTGATAGAAAGGGGGCTCTTAGGATGGCCAGGAACGCTGTGCTACATGGGCTGAAGAAGCACGTGCGTATCAAATGGCACTGGTTGCGCAAGGAGGTGAGGAGGGGGACAGTGAACCCGATCCACATCAAGACACACCAGCAGCCATATGGTTGGTACTCTTAGTAAGTGCGAAACTTACCCGTATGGTTGAAACTAAGAGTAAGTGCGTAACTTACCCACATGGTTGGTACTAAGAATAAGTGCGTTACTTACCCGTATGGTTGGTACTAAGAGTAAGTGCGTAACTTACCCGTATGGATGGTACTAAGAGTAAGTGCGTTACTTACCCGTATGGTTGGTACTAAGAGTATGTGCGTAACTTACCCGTATGGTTGATACAAAGAGTATATGTGCAACTTACCCGTCTGGATGGTACTAAGAGTATGTGCATAACTTATCCGTATGGTTGGCACTAAGAGTAAGTGCGTTACGTACCTGTATGGTTGGTAGTAAAATTAAGTGCGTAACTTACACGTATGGATGGTACTAAGAGTAAGTGCGTAACTTACCCGTATAGTTGGTACTTAGAGTATGTGCGTAACTTACCCGTATGGTTGATACAAAGAGTATATGTGCAACTTACCCGTCTGGATGGTACTAAGAGTATGTGCATAACTTATCCGTATGGTTGGCACTAAGAGTAAGTGCGTTACGTACCTGTATGGTTGGTAGTAAAATTAAGTGCGTAACTTACACGTATGGTTGGTACTAAGAGTAAGTGCGTTACTTACCTGTATGGTTGGTAGTAAAATTAAGTGCGTTACTTACCCGACAGGGTGGTACTAGGAGTAGGTGCACAACTTACGCGTATGGTTGGTACCAAGAGTAAGTGCGTTACTTACCCGTATGGTTGGTACAAATAGTAAGTGCGTAACGTACCCGTATGGTTGGTTCTAAAAGTAAGTGCGTTTCTTACCTGTATCGTTGGTACTAAGAGTAAGTGCGTAACTTACCATATGGTTGATACTAATAGTAAGTGCACAACTCACCCGTATGGTCGGTATTAAGAGTAAATGCGTTACTTATGGATGTCTCCAATGCCTTTCTCCAGGGCGAGCTTCATGAACGCATTTTCCTTGAGCGCCCCGCTGGCTTTCCTCGCCCCTTCCCTCCAGGCACTGTTTGGGAGCTGAAGCGCCCAGTGTATGGTCTTAAGCAGGCCCAGCGCGAGTGGCAAGCTAAGCTTGCCTCCACTCTTTACTCTCTTGGCTTCTCCACCTCCTCTTCCGACCCCAGTCTCTTCATTCGCACTCCCCCCCACATGCTTTACATTCTTGCTTACGTTGATGACTTGGTGCTCCTCGCTGAAGATTCTGCCGACTTTGCCGCTGTCAAGAAGGCCTTCCAGGCGTGTCTCGTGTGCAAGGACCTTGGCGAGCTTCGCCACTACCTCGGCATGGAGATTCGTCGCGATCGTGATGCGCGCACCATCTCTCTCTCAATCCTTCTACATCTAGTCCATCCTTGAGCGCTTTGAAATGTCGCAGGCCAAGCCAGTTTCCACTCCTCTTCCCGCTAACCATCAGCTTACTGCCCCTGCCGTTCCCGCTCCCTCCTCAGAATTGCGACCCTATCCTGAGCTCTTTGGGTCACTCATGTATGCTATGATGTGCACTCGCCCCGATCTTGCTTAACCCCTCAGTGTCCTCTCTCGCTTTGTTGGCCTTGGTCGCCACACTGACGTGCATTGGGCGGCTGCCAAGCGCGTACTTTGCTATCTCCGCACTACCTCTGATCTTGCGCTCACTCTTGGTGACTCTTCTCCCCCCGTTCTTTCCGGTTACCGTGATTCCTCCTACGCTGATTCTCGCCCTGATCGCCGCTCCTCTTGGGGCTATGGTTTTACTTTTGGCAGTGATCTCATCAGCTGGCGCTCCACTCGCTCATCCTCTGTCTGCCTTTCCACCAGCGAGGCTGAGTTGTACGCAGGCACATTGGCAGCTCAGGAGGCTCGCTGGCTCTCCTTTCTCCTTGCTGAGCTTGGTCACTCTCAGCCCTCTGTGACGCTCTCCTCTTACAGTGCGAGCATTTTTCACCCCACTGAAAATCCTATCACGCTCGCAGCAAACACATCGAGGTCCGCTACTTCTTCGTGCGCGAGCTGGTGCAGTCTGGCTTCCTCTACCTTCGCAAGATGGCCGCTACTGCCAACCTTGCTGGCATTTTCACCAAGGCCCTCCTTCGTGCGCCTCACCGTTTCTACGTACGCGCGCTTGGGCTCACTCGTCTCGCCACTTCTGGGGGTGTTCCGGTTCGCTAGGTGTTTTTTTGCAGAGCTTCACCTCGCCTGCGGTTGTGTTGGAGTAGGCTAGAGTTTGCTCTGGTCTTTTTTTTGGTGTTCTCTTGTTATTTCGCCATGCTTAGAGCGAGTTACGCTTTCAGGTTCAACTTAGGTTCATTTCGTAGCTATAGCATAAGCTGAATACAGCCTAAGTTCAATTAGGGTTTCCAACTCCTTTCTAAACTTGTATCTCGACACTCTTTCCTAGTTCAATTTATTCTCTCGCTATTCTCCCTAACGGCAGCCATGGCTCTCTCAAAGCCATTCTTAACAGGATGCTAGTTCAGGTACTTCACCACGCGTTCCACTGCATCCACCTGCTCCTCAGATGGATTCTGCACCACCCTGGGCAGCTGCCCAACCGAGAATGAAACGTCGGGCCTCGTGTGAACAGCTGCATACAAGAGGCTACCTACCAAGGACTGAAAATGCTGCTGCTCCTCGGCTTCAACCCCTTCATCCTTAGCAGCTTTCACAAGCTTGAACTCAGCTGGCAGGGGAGTTGCAACCTTGCGCTCATTCTCAATCGCATACTTCTCCCCCAGCTGCATGATGAACTTCTCCTGGAGCAGCTTCAACCCCCTGTGATCCAGATCCCTCTCCACGTGCATCCCGAGGCAGTAGTTTACCTCCCCAAGGGTCTTGCACTTGAAAGTCTCCATCAGCTGCTGCTGCACGTTCTGGATCTTCTTCATGCTGCTGCTGAAGAGAATAATGTCGTCCACGTAGACCAGAAACATCACCAGCTTTCCTTCTCCCCCTTGAGAAAGTGGCTCTCATCGCAGCTGCAGGTCCTGAATCCCATCTCCTCTAAAACAGCTGCCAACTTCTGGTACCAGCAACGTGGTGCCTGCTTCAAGCCGTAGATGGACTTGTTGAGCTTGCACACCCTGCCCGTACCATCCTCATACCCAGGTGGCTGCCTCATGTACACCTCCTCCTCTAAAATCCCATTGAGGAATGCCGTTGATATGTCCATCTGAATGATGTATTTCCCACAAACGGCTGCATCTGCCAACAAGACACGGAGGGTAGGGGGTTTGGCAGTGGGAGCAAAGATCTCATTGAAGTCCTGCTTCTCCTTCTGCTGAAACCCCTTAGCCACCGACCTACTCTTGTAGATGGTGACCTGCCCCTTGTCATCGGTCTTGATCCTCAGCACCCACTTGCACTTGTACGGCTTTCTTCCCTTCTGGAAGCACTACAAGATCCAAAGTCCCATTCTCTGGCTGGCTCTGGTATTCAGCATCCCTAGCATCCAGCCACTTGTCCCTATCTGGCCCAGCTAGTGCCTCCTCCATGCTAGCTGGTTCCTCTGGTGCGGGGGCAAGAAAACAGTATGCAGGCTCGTCCTCCTCATCCGGGTCATAGCCTTGAGGCAGAATCAGCAACGCCTCCTCGTTCCCAAGCTGCTGCTCTGCTACATCAGCTCCTGCAGTCAGCTTCCTAGTGGCCATACGGGTACGTCCTGGCCTGCTGACGGGTATTTCCCATCCCTTCACAATGGCATCCTTCTGCTTCCTCCTTGATGGTAGTTTAGGCACCTTAGCTTTGCCCTGCTGCTGCTCGCCTCCCTCATATCCAGCAGCTTCACTAGTGCTACCATTAGTCTTCACACCATCTCCTCCACCAGCAGGTGCCTCCTGTACCTTCTCTCCATCACCACCCTCTGCAGCTGCCTCCTCTCCCTCCTCCCACATACTAGGAGTCATGTCCAGCTGCATGATGATCTGCTCCATCTGCTGGGACACCTTAGCCTCCGGCTGTTTCTCCCAGCTCCCATTCATCATGCCCTCAATAAATTTCACATCTCTGCTGTCAAACATGACACCCTTGGATGGTTCCCACATCCCTTGCTCTCAACAGCCAGCCCCAAATGACATCTCTTGCATTTGCCCCCAACTTACTTCGGTAGACTTTGTTGACGTGGGGGACTGCCATGCTACCGAACACCCGCAGCATGTCCACAGGCGGCTTCCTCCCAAGCCACCTCTCCAACGGTACCCAGGAGGCATCCCCAACCTTGGTGAGCACCCTGTTCCTTGCCACGGTAGTGTGCCGGACAGCATGGGGCCACATGGAGTTGCCCAACCCAGATTCTATGAGCAGCGCCCTAGCTGTCTCTAGAATGGTCCAGTTTGTCGGGTGTAAGCCGTGGTCAGCTCCCTCTGGATGCCCTGCTTCTTAAGCCAAGCGGTCATATCAGCTCCAAGGAACTCACCACCCCGGTCTGTCCTAATCCGCTTCACCATACACCCTGCTCGCTTCTCCACGAACGGCAGCCAATCTTCCCGTATCGTGGAGGCGGCGTGGTCCTTCTGCTTCAGCGGACACGCCCTCATCAGCCTGCTCCAATCATCCACTATAGTTAGGAGATACCGCTCCCCCTTGTGCCCTTGCACCGGCAGCGGCTCCACCAAGTCCATGTGGACCAGCTCCAACGGCTTCTTGCTCCTGCCAGCCACACACTATGGAAGGGGAAACGGGTGAATTTTGAGAGCAAACAGATTTTACAATTCTCATCTGTTGGCTGTCCGTTCAGCTTCAATCCCTTAACGGCTCCATCCTTCTCTAGCTGCTTCAGCAAAGGCATTGCCACATGCCCCAAGCGCCAGTGTGCCGTTGCCCAATCGGTCTCCCCAGATCTGGCCAACACTTTCACACCAACGGCTCCCACGGCGTTGCACTCCCCCTGGGACGCAGACCCCTCTCTAGCCTGCCCCCCACCGTGCCACGCCAATGCCGGCAGCTGCCACATGGATCTATGCACATCCTTGCTCTCGTGCAGATCCCAAAGCACCCGATTGCCAAGATGCTCCTTGTAAGTGCGTGCCCCATCGGAACTAGTGCTCACCCCAGCCTTGGCAAGCTTATGGAGGGAAATCAGGTTGGCCTTAAGGTCGCGGAAGAGCAGAACGTCATGCAGCACCACGGGCTTGCCATCCGCTCCCTTGAAAGCAGCTCGTCCCACACCAGCCACTTTCAGCGCGTGTCCAGAGGCAGAGCACACCTCAGAGATCGATGCAGCGCGTAGGTCGTCAAGCAGGTCCTTGCGCGGCGTCATCGTCCACGCAGCGCCCGTGTCCAACACCCAAAATTCCAGGGGTGCAGCTCAGCTCCAACCTTGACAGAGCCGTCTCCTTGCTCCTCGTCGTCTCCAACATGGAAGAACTGACCCGCGGTGCGCTCCCTTTTCTTCTGAGCACCGCCTTTGCCTTTCGGGTTGTCATCGGAAGAATCTGCGACCATATTCGCACCGCTTTTCTGGTTGGTCCGTGCGCCGCCATTTTGATGGCGATTCTGGGGGGTCCATCCTTTGGGTTTCTTATAACACAAGAACCAAGGATGCCCCTCCTTGTAAGTGCGTGCCCCATCGGAACTAGTGCTCACCCCAGCCTTGGCAAGCTTATGGAGGGAAATCAGGTTGGCCTTAAGGTCGCGGAAGAGCAGAACGTCATGCAGCACCACGGGCTTGCCATCCGCTCCCTTGAAAGCAGCTCGGTTCATTTTGCCACCAGCACCCGATTTTCCCCCACGTCCAGATCTCCCACCGCGACACCAACCGGACCTACATTTTAGTCGTTGGAGTCGTCGCCCTTCTTTGCACCGCGACCAGCACCATGGAAGCCACGTCCTCTGCCACGTTTGCCTCCTTGCATGCCGTTGCCACTGCTGTTATCGTCTCCACCCCTCGGTTGGCGGCGTCTGAAATCCTCCTCCAAGATCTTCATACGCACCCACTAGAGCATCCACAAGCTCTGTTTCTGCGGCAGGCTCAAACCGCTCGTGTATTGAAGCCACGACACCGGCAGCAGCGAGAGCATCTTCAGGCACTTGGTCTGCTCCGGGTAGGTGATTCCCGCGGTTGCCAACTTCGCGTAGAGGTCGCGCATCTTGTCCAAAACAGGTTGCACCGGCTCTCCCTCGCTCAGGCGCAATGCGGACAGCTCCCTCTCCATCATTAGCGCCGAGGTAGAAGCATGCAGCTCCTTCAGCACGGTCCACGCTTTTGGACCGCACTCAACCTCCGGCAGCAGATGCATGACGTGGTGACGCTGGTTCAGCTCCAAACTCTGCGACATCAAGTAGTAGCCAGCCGAGGCGCGCTCGTCCCAATCTTCCTGCAGCGCGGGGTCACTCGGTCTAGGCTCGTCCCTAATCATTAGATTCAGCAAACCGATCTGACGGAAATATAATTACATTTTCCAGGCCCAATCATTATAGCCCTCACCATTGAATTTCTCGACGGTGAAGTTTTCCAGCACCTCCTTGATCGGCGAGCCCTGGTTTGTTCGCGCTCCCCTTGACGCCGAAACACCAGAATCTTAGCTGCCGCTACGATCTTGGGCTGAAGATTCACTAGCTCCCGCCAAATCCTTTCCCGCCATAGCTACTTATTACGAGGATCGCTATAACGCAGCTCTGATACCAGCTTGTTGGAGTAAGGGCCAAATAAACTCAAGCTACTAAGATGCAATTCAAACTTAAACCTCTCCTCAGGGTCACCTCCAAGGGTCCTTGGGTGCCTGGTACAAGACCAGCCCCTATCCTCGGGTCCGAGTTTGTAGAGAGAGGAATAAGAAGAACGCAATCAAATAGCAAGAGTACCTTGAACGTCACGCAGCATACCGTGCAGACCGTCGATCGGATTAAGCTAAGAATTCCCTATATCAAAGCTCGCTCTAAGAGCTTTAAAATAAGCGAAGTTGCCTCGCGAAAAGTTCTGCCATTACAGAGCTATGGCTCGGGCAGCGTTTGCCTAGCGTCGTAGTGCTAGCATACTAGAGTTGACTCGGTAGCATTTCGCTGTCAAACCGCGTGGAAGCGAATTTCCAGCAATGAAGGAATTCACTTGAATCAATTTGACTATATCCAGGTACAAACAGAGGAGGAGTATATAGTTCTAGCGCAAGGACCTGGGACTTCTCCAGCACCTGTTCAGCGGTGTCCCTCACATCGTGCACCGTCACCTCTTCCTCGGTTGGAATGGCAGTGATCAGCATCTGCTGCGGATACTCTTCTAGGAGCTTGAGTGTGTGATGCCTCGCCATCTTACGCACCACTGGGTCCTTCTCCACGTGTATCCGCCGCCCCACAAAACATCCTGCTTTCAGTGCGGCGGCTAGCCCGGTCTCGATGCCCCCATATAGCTCCAAAATGCATAAGCCTCCGTCCAAGCACCACGTATTGCTCACTCGCTCCTTCAGGTCAGTCACTCTCCTCCCGGTCTCGTACCGTTCGATCCTCCTCTGTCCTTCCTCGGCATACTCCTACCACGTCCAGTCATCCAGTTCCTTGGACAGATCTGCTTCCTCAGCTCTGTATGCCGCTCTAGGCTCTGGTTTCACGAAGCGCACTGGCAATGATCCCACCGAGCTCTCTGGATCCCAATAATGCACCCGATACAGCACCTTCTCTTGCCAGGTACAGATCGTTGCCCCCACCTTGTACAACAGCTCCATCCCCACCAACACGTAGTAATCCTCTGATTGCGACACTCCGCACTTCAGACAGATACAACACTCCTTCTCCATGCCGGGTTATAGCGTGATCTCAACGGGCCTCTTGGTACTCGGCATCCACTTCGGTTCCCCTCCTTCTGCCGTCATTAATAGGATGCCCCTCTCCACTTGCCTCTGCGGCAGGTCCAGCTTCAGCGGCTTCGCCAGGCCCTTCCCAATGATGACGTGATAGGCCGCACCCGCGCAGCCGAAGTTGGAAGTGGCGGAGCGCTTCACTGGAACTCCAAGGGTAGGACCGACACTGAAGAACTATCTAATGCAGCTGGAGATAGTGAGATACTGCTGGGAGCGAGACGGGCAAGATCCCGCGGAATTCTTCCGCAGGATGGTGGTGACCTTAGCAGGAGAAGCAGAGACATTCTACCGTATGGTCCGCGAAGAAGTGTTGGATGAGCTAGAGAATGGGGAGATCAAGAACCCCACGACGCGGTTCCTGGAACTACTAAAGAAGGAATTTCTCGGGTAAACTAAAGCGCGAGTAGAGGAGTTCCGCGAGTTCCGCAGGAAGAAGGACGAATGGCTGCTGGCGTACTACTGCAGATTGAAGGAGCTGGCGGAGGATCTGGAAAGCAGAGAGGAGCGGCTGTTGGTGCGCAAATTCGTTCGAGGCCTGGACGTGGATCTACGCGGCGTAGTCTAGAACACGGTGTATGGCGTGGGTGCTGACATCACGCTGAAAGAGGTGTATGGGCTAGCCAAGCGCATCGAGCATGCACAGATGATGCTGGATCTGGAAGATGGAGAAGCGCGAGGGAAAGCCAAGACATCCTGGGCAGCGGCAGCGATAACCGAGGCCGAGCAGACGACATTCACGCGAGCGGACAGCCGCCGTTGCCACGAATGCGGAGAAGGGGGTCACCTGAAGTGGGAATGCCCCAAGGCGCCGACGTGCGACAACTGCGGAAGGCGGGGACACAAAAGGGAGGAGTGCTACGGCAGGAGGAGAACCGAGGAGGCGGGCAGCAGAGAGGAGATACAAGCCGAGATCCAGAAGCTGCAGCTGAAGCTAGCAAAGACGCTCAAGCCTGACATCAAGGGGAGAGCCATGCTAGCATATGAGGAGATCGAGGGAGCAGAGGAGGAGGAAGAAGAGTATATCCGGGAATACTCCTGCATGGCCTTCCCTAGGGAGCGGGATGACCTGAACCTGAGGCCTAGGGCTAGTCAGCCGCAAGCGGCGGAAGCGGAAAGTTCGCGAGCTCCAAGGACTGGCCCAAGGGAAGGTCAACGGAGCCAGGAAATGAGGAGGCATCCGAACGAGCGGCTGGTGTGCCAAGCCTCGGTACTTATAGCGGAAAAGGGGAGCATAACTATGGGCGGCCTGCCAGTGGGGCAAGCCATAATTGACACCAGAGCCCACCACGTCCTGATAGGGAAGGGCTTGGCAAGGCAGCTGAAGCTGGACTTACCAGGCAGACTCATAATACTGCTCATGACTACAGAAGGGGGGACGCAGAGACCCATAGAGATAGTCTTGCGCCCAGGAACGGAGAAAGAGTGTTGTATTAGAGTGGTCTGTGGAGTGTCCCAGTCCGAAGATTACGACGTAGTGGTCGGGATGAACCTGCTGTACCGAGTGGGAGCCACCAAAAGCACGTGGCAGGAGAAGGTCCTCTACCGAGCACAATACTGGGATCCAGAGAGCGCCATGGGCACCCTGCCCGTGAAGTTCATTAGACAGGAGCTGAGGGAAGCCTACCGCGCTGAGGCCACCGACCTGAAGGGAGAGCTGGACGACTGGTCTTGGGAACAGTATGCAGTGGAGTATGAGCGCAGGACTGAAAGGAGAAGAAAGGGGGAAGACCCACCTACCCTGAAGGAGCGGATCACGATGGTATGGGCCTTGGAGAGCTCGCTATGCATAGTGGAGTTGTATGGAGGCATCGGCACAGGCCTGGCAGCTGCGCTGAAAGCTGGGTGCAGGGTACGAAAGTGGATCCACGTGGAGAAAGATCCTGCGGTGAAATGGATGGCCCGACACCATGCAACTAGGCTGCTGGAGGAATACCCGCAGCTACTGCTTGATACCACCATACCTGCAGAGGACGAGGCCACAGTGGACGACGTGAGGGACATTACGGAAGAGCAGCTGGAAAAGTGGGGGCAGGTAGATTTAGTAGTTGCGGGCTGGGAATGCCAAGGATGCTCGAGAGCGGGGGATGGACTGGGCATGGAGGAAAGCAGGGGAGCCTCCTTTAGGGACCTGAAGAGGGTGCTGGAAATGCTGCAAAAGAAGCAGGGGGAGGTGCTCATATATCCTGGAAAACGTTGACCTAGCATAGGATCGCCGGGAACCTGTCAGGAGAGCCTTCGAGGAGATAGAGGAGGCAGTAGGCAGGGGAGTCGCAGCAGACGCGGCCCACCTGGGATCCAGATCACACCGACCCAGGAGATACTGGCAGAACGGGGTATTAGAGACAAGCATGAGGCACTCCCTGGCTCAGATGCAGAGGCCAGAGCCCAGGTTGGTGAGTGACATACTGGGACCAAGACGCCTGGCTGCACCAGTGACCTGCCCTGATCACCCGTCACAGTATCAGTGCAACACGCCAGGAAAGCCACGGCAAGCTCTGCCCACACTAGTCTCATATGCCGGGGCACGCGGGTTTGTGATGGAGGAAGACAAGCCCAGACCCGGCATGGTATACGATGTGAGGTGTAAGAAATGGGAGGAGCCAACAGCAGGAGAAAGAGAATTGGCAATGGGCCAGATGTGGGGAGCGACAGCACATCCGCAAGTGACGGAGAAGCAACGCAGGGCGGCGATGGGCCGAGCCATGGACCTAAACGCGATGTGCTGGTTAATAGAAACCATACGTATGCATCTGAAGAGGAAAGATATAGAGCGGGCGATCGAGATAGGAGAAATGTACCAGGAGGAGGAGGAGGTGCAGATACGAAGACACCAGCTGGAGCAGATAGAAGAGCAGCAAGAAGAAAGGATACGAGAAGGATGGGCAAGCATGGCGCTCTCACGCGTAAGCCCAGCCGCAGGCACGGAGGCAGCGGAGGAGGAAGGAAGGAGGGAGAAGCAGGGAGAAGCAAAGAACAAGGACAGAACCGAGGAGGAGGACTGGCCGATAGGTGAAGGAATGGGGGCAGCCGCAGCGGAAGAGCTGCAAGCAGTGCTAAGACAGCACAGAGGGACATTCGCCTACTCGCTGCTGGAGCTGGGGAAATGCAAGACCCATCAGATAATCAAGCTCAACAGCGAAATGCCGATCTACCAGAGAAAAGGGAGAATGAGCCCAGGGGACCTGGATATTTGCTTAGAAAAGTGTGCAGAACTGCTGGAGGCGGGTCTGATTCAGAGATCAGAGAGTGACTATGCAGCGGCGACTGTGGTGGCAGCAAGAAAGGACCTGACAGGAGAGGTATCGGCCAGGACTAGGACTAGCTGCGGTATGGGCAATAAGTCATTTCAGAGTGTACCTGCAGGGGAGACCGTTCGTGCTCGTGACAGACCACCAGCCCCTCACGTGGTTAATGACGAACCAGGCGCTGACAGGGAGGAACGCAAGATGGGCAATGCGCCTCCAAGAGTACGACTTCAGCATCAGGCATCGGCCGGACAAGACGCTGCAGCATGTAGACGGGCTGTCAAGGAACCCACCTCCCGGCAGGCCAACCGCATGCCTAGTGGCGCTGGCGGGAGAGATAGATGGAGAAGGGGCAAGAAGGAGGAGGGAGAAGGGAGCGGACGACGTTTGGGAGGACAAAGAGGTGCTGGGGTGGGTGCAAGGAAAAACCATTGAAGGAGAGCCGGCGAGCGAGAGAGCCAGGGCAAGAGGAGCCCATTACCGCTGGTACCAGGAGCAGCTGCAGAAGAACACCAAGGACGGATGGAAGCTAGTGCCCAGGAAGGAAGAAAGGGAAGGGATCATAGCCAAAGTGCACAGGCAGATGGGCCACTACGGCAGCCTCCAAACAACTCAGCTGGTAGAGACAGGATGGTGGTGGGCAGGAATGAGACAAGGCATCAAAGAGTGGGTGGCAAGCTGTGAGCTGTGCAGCAGGAACAAGGCGGAGTTAGAAAGGGGGAGAGAAGAGCTGCAGTCGCTGCCAATCAGGGGTATAGGATTCAGATGGTCTCTGGACTTGGCAGGAGAGATGTCACTGAGCAGGAGGGGGAAGCGTTATATCCTGATCATGATCGAACACGGAAGCAAATGGGTGGAGGTGAAGGCCCTGCAAAGCAAGAATTCGGCCAGGATAGCAGAGGCGTTCGATGAGCAAGTACTGACAAGATTCGGGGCATGTGGGGAGGTTCTGACGGACCAAGGCACGGAGTTCATGGGAGAGTTCGATAAGCTGCTGGGGAAGAGGTATACCTGAAGCAGGCGAAACATGATATGATGGATATAGGGCTGGGAACGGAGCGCTGGAGGGTCAAAGAAATAAAGGAGTCCGGAGTGGTGGTGCTGGTGAGTGAGAAGGGGCAGGAAAAGAAACATCACAGGACCAACGTGGCCAGAGCCTACCCAAGGAGGAGGGAGAGTGAAGCAGGAGGAGAGGGAGGACAGGGAAGCAGGAGGCAGGCTAAGGAGGAAGAGATCCATCGGCAAAGCAGCAAGCGTGAGCAGCCGAGGAGGGGGCAAGTGGACCAGCCTGAAGAGATGACCAGAGGAGTGCACAGGGAGCTAAGGGCTCTGAAGAGATGAGGAGGCAGGAACCAAGCTGAAGGGGACCACACTGGAAGGCGAGAGAGGGAGGGCTGCAGCAAGAGAACCTGATTTACGACAGCTGTCATGCTTTTAATTGCAAGATAGGATAGAGACAATATAAATGCATGACAAACAAATAATAGGAGGTTAGACAGTAGGGAGGATGGCGGGAAACCAAACTGATCGAGCGGGAAGAAGCGAAGGGCAAAGAGTCTCGAAAGCAACGGTGTTAGCAACGGTAACCAGCAGAAAATACTTAGGCAAGGAGCGGGGGTGGAACAGCTTGCTTGCTCGTTTGTTCTCACAATTAAGCAGAATTTTGGCCTAGCGAACTTCTAGAGCTAAGCAACCAGTGATGCCAACCCCGCAAGCCACGAGTGAAAGCAGCTGAGCTAGAGAGCCAGCCGAGCTTCAGTTCCCTGGAGCCGTAGATAGCTAAGGCCCATCTGGGAACTTCACAAGTGGACCAGCCTGAAGAGATGACCAGAGGAGTGCACAGGGAGCTAAGGGCTCCGAAGAGATGAGGAGGCAGGAACCAAGCTAAAGGGGACCACACCGGAAGGCGAGAGAGGGAGGGCTGCAGCAAGAGAACCTGATTCACGACATGTGGTACTTCGTCATCAGCACCCACTAGTTCTTCATGATGTTCATACCGCGTGGGCGTTCGACCAGCTCCCACATGCTGATGAGGCTGCGGATCTCCTCGTCCATAGCAGCCTTCACCGCCTTGCCTTTCCAGCTTGCCAACGCCTCCTTCACCGTCATCGTCGCGATGCTAGTGGTGATCGGGGTCGGTGTGCACATCGGGGTCGAGCTCCGGCAGGTCGACGTCGGCCTCAGCGTTGTCGAGCAGCGTTCTGGAGATGGCTAGCGGCAGACAGGCGTGAAATCTCAGCCGCCCCGCTGGCTTCCGACTTCGGCCTGAGCGTCGAAGTTCCGGCTTCTCGACCTGAACCTCCACCACATCACTGTCGGTTGATTCCTCCCCTGCCGACAGCTCCCCTTCGTTGTCGACACCCTTATTGTCGACAAGCTGCTTCGCCAGCGTCAGCCACTCGACCGGCTGCTCCCCTCTCGTCGGCCCGCTTGTCGACTTCGCTTTCGTCGACAGCTCCCCTGTCGACTTCCCAATCTGCGGCTCCCCTGTCGGCGGCACTTCTGCTGCCTTCTTTAGCACCAGTTCCCCTGTCTGCTGGTCCCCTGTTGTCGACGGCTGCACACCCTCGTCGACGAGCTTGGCATCACGGTGGCCACCGGCGATGCCACTTGCCGGCGCCATAGGCGACGCCTCAAGGCTCCCCTCATCGCCACTGGCCGACAACGGTATCGGCTCAGGTAGGTCGACGACAATGGGTGGAGAGGCGGGAACAGTGGGAGGAGGTGAGGGCTGGAATTCCTCGACGTCCTCATCAGCAAGCTCGTCGACCTCCGTGAGCAGCGGGAGCGTCGCCGTCGAGGTGTCCGTCGGCAAGTGTGCATGCGTCCGTCCGAACGCCGGCCCATACTTCGCCTTCCACACCTCCAGCGACAGTGTCTCGTAGAAGATGACCTCGACTGACATGACCACCTTGTTGTCAGTCAAGTCAAGCTCCTCCCAGCCCTTGCTCTCCGGCGACACCCCAAGGTGAAGTCCCCAGAGAGCCTTTGGCGCCAGCTTCCCACCGCGCTGCTGCTCGGGGACCATAAACTGCACCATGCAGCCCCACACACCCGCCAGCGTGAGATCGGGCTTCTTGCCGGTCAGCAGCTGGTACATTTGCGCACCCAGACAGCCTGCCATAGGGCGAGGTGCCACCCGTGGTGCTGCACGCCCATGTGCAGCAGCATTGTCCGCACGGACTCGACGGCCATGCGCCTCTCCCGCTCAGCCATGCCGTTTTGCTGTGGAGTGTACGGGCAGGTCAGGTCGTGGAAGATGCCCTTCCCCCCGTCGACGAAATCGGTGAATTCCCACCCGAGGAACTCTCCTCCTCGGTCAGAGCGGAGTATCAGCACCGTCTGCTTCGTCTGTCGCTCCACCACGAGCAGCCACTTCTCGAACACCCGCAGAATATCGCTCTTCTTAGCAACCGACTTCACGCACCCATATCGAGTTTGGCGGTCCTTCAGCAGGAGGAAGTACAAGTTGCCATCCTTGGCAGCCACCCGGAATGGCCTACACAAGTCAAAGTGCACGACAGCCAGAGCCTCCTCGGCGTCCCAGCCTTTGTCGGGGAAGGTGTGCAGCGCCAGCTTCCTTCGAAACACGAAACATACGGCAAGTCGGTCCTGGTCAACGGCTTGATGTCGAGGCCGGTGGCAACTGCATGCCTCGTCGAACGCTTGATCGTGTCGACGCCGACGTGCGTGAGCCTCGCGTGCCACCTGTCAGGCGTCGACTTTGTCGCTGAATCGATCGTCCGCAGAGCCATCACTTCGGTAGACTTCGACGACGGCTCCGTCGAGCAGGGGCGAAGGTTGGTGCAGAGGACGCGACTAGTGTAGCCTGCTCGACCGAGGACCTCGCCTGCACTCGACACGAGCAGCATCTCGTCGACGTCGTCCTGCAGTTTCACAGCGCTCTCCTGCAGCTGGCCGGCTGACAGCAGGTTCGCCTGCACGCCCGGCACGTAGAGAACGTCGGGGATGAGGACCTTCTTCCCGGCCTCCCCTTGCAGAGCGACGGTGCCACGACCCTCGACGGTCTGCAGAGCCCCGTTGAAGCCGCGCACATGCTTCACGTCGCCGCTCGGCGCCATGTCGACGAAGACCTCCTTCGTCCCCATCAGGTGTGTGAGGAACCGCTGTTGAGCAGCACCACCATCGGATTCGCTTGCACGGCGGCCGCGACCGCCTAGAAGTCCTCCCCGGCTTCCGGCGCAAGCGAAAGGGTCGGCTCCACAACGCCGACCATCAAGCACAACGCCTCCCCGTTGCCTCGGCCTTTGCCGCTGGAGGAGGCGACGCCCTTCGTCAGCAACGTCTTCTTCGACGCCTGCTTCTCCTTGCGCGGCTTCTCATCCCGAGTTCGACGACCGTTGGCTAACCTCCCGCGGCCTCCCCTGCGGTCGTTGGCGTCAAAGTCATCGCGGTCGGGACACTCGAAGGAGAGGTGGTCAAGGTCGCCGCAGATCCAGCACTCCCGCCGTCGACCACCGCCACTTCGACCGCTGTCCCGAGCCGACTTCTTCTCGTCGACGCCCTTCGTCGACCGCCCACTTCCGCTACCACCTCCGCCCGGCTTCCCGCGCTGCCCCTGCTGACGACCCTGCGTCGTCGGGGCGACGTAGTTCGCCTGCGGAAGGAGCTCTGTAGACCGCTCTGCCTCCTCCATCACCTCATTATTGATGATGTGGAAGGTGAGGGTGTCTTCGTCGAGCGACTCCCGCATGCCGGGCATCACCAACATCCGGCGCATGAGGTTGTAGCCGCTCGGGAGACCACTCGAAGGTATTGTTGAGAAGAGGTCGACTCCCGCATGCCGGGCATCACCAACATCCGGCATCACGCCCGACGGCTGGGGAGGCCGCTCGGGAGACCGCTCGAGAGACCGCCTGAGCATGAGAAGAAGTCGGCTCGGGACACGACTCCCGCATGCCGGGCATCACCAACATCCGGAATCACGCCCGTCGAACTCTACTGCCGGCTTCCTCTCATCGGCGGCTTCACAGCAGTCTTCTGCAGGTCGACCAACTCTGTCGACCTACACGCGTCAACCTCTCTGGATGATCGGCCGGACATCCAGCGCACCCGACCACAACGTCGGCTTCGCCCAAGCGAGGGCGGGGCCAAAACTCTATTCCCGTCAACACTTAGTACCATCCAGACGGGTAAGTTGCGCACACACACTTTGTATCAACCATACGGGTAATTTACGCACTTACTCTTAGTACCAACCATACGGGTAAGTAACGCACTTACTCTTAGTACCAACCATACGGGTAGGTCACGCACTTACTCTTAGTATCAACCATATGGGTAAGTAACACACTTACTCTTAGTACCAACCATACGGGTAAGTAACCTACTTACTCTTAGTATCAACCATACGGGTAAGTTGTGCACTTACTCTTAGTACCAACCATACGGGTAAATAACGCACTTACTCCTACTACCAACCGTATGGGTAAGTTACGCTCCTATTCTTAATACCAACCATATGGGTAAGTGATACACTTACGCTTAGTACCAACCATACGGATAAGTAACGCACTTACTCTTAGTACCAACCGTACAAGTAAGTTGTGCATTTACTTTTAGTACCATATAGACGGTAAGTTGCGCACTTACTCTTAGAACCAACCATACGGGTAAGGAACGTACTTACTCTTAGTACCAACCATACGGGTAAGTTGTGCACTTAGTCTTAGTACCAACCATATGGGTATGTACCGCACTTACTCCTAGTACCAACCGTATGGATAAGTTACGCACTTACTCTTAGTACCAACCATATGGGTGAGTTACGCACTTACACTTAGTACCAATCATACGAGTATGTTAAGCACTTACTCTTCCAACCATATGGGTAAATTACGCACTTACTCTTACTACCAACCATACCGGAAAGTAACACATTTACTCTCAGTACCAACCATACGGATGGGTTATGCACTTACTCTTAGTACCATTCAGACGGGTAAGTTGCGCACATACTCTTTGTATCAACCATATGGGTAACTTACGCACATACTATTAGTACCAACCATACGGGTAAGTAACGCACTTACCATGCCGGTCGAGCATGGGGTTGTAGCCGCTCGGGAGACCGCTCGACGGCTGTCCCGAGCCGACTTCTTCTCATTACGAACACAATAGGTAAGTGCAAAAGTCGGCTATACCGGAGGTATCGTTGCGGTGCCGTCCACGCTCACCGCACCATGCGGAGATAACTTAATCAACGGGAGCTAGACTCCGGGCTAGGCACGGGTGTGAGGGTGATCTCTGAGTTCGTTCCTTCGTCGTTTGCTTGTGTGTTCTCTGTTTGCACATTCATGGGGAGATTTTGCAAGAGTTCCACTAGCAAAGATTGACAACAATGGTACACAATGCAAAGCTCCAAGGACTACATCAGATGCTAGCAAGTATGCATGTCGACTGCCTGCGTATCACGGTCGACCGCGTTCCAGCACTGCATGGTCGACCGCGCTCCAGCAGTGCAAGGTTGCAGTCTGCCAACGCTGCAGCAAGGCGGCTGCACAGCGTTGCACCCGCAGGACAGCAACGCACCTGCTTCGCAGGTGCTCTCAGCTGGTTGGCGTGCTGTGCCCCGTCACATTCACAGCGCAGACGCCAAGCTGACAATGTGCCCACGGCTGCACCTGATCCTCCACTTCAACCTCGGGATACCACACCGAGGTCGGCTTCGCACGATCCTCCTGAGCGACTCTCGCGCACCCCGCAGTGCCTGTCGCTCAGGTAACTGAGTCGACTGGGCAACCAGGTTGACGCCACCAGGTCCGCGTCCTCCCAGGTCGACGTCCAGACGCCCAGGACGCCGACCAGACGCACATGTCGGCGTCCAAGCGCCCTGGACGCCGTCCAGGCGCCCATGACGCCGTCCAGACGCCCAGGACGGCGTCCCCCCACAGCTACAGGTCCGCTGCGCTCCCCGCACACCCGACAACGAAATCGGCTCCGCCCAAGCGAGTACGGGGCCAACACACAACTCCCGTTGACACTCCCCTGCCGCGTTCACTCTTGGGACCTCCACCCCACATGACAGCACTATTCGGAGAATAGCTCGGCGTGCACACAACACACAGCACGCCGGCCACCGCACTAGCCATGCAAGAGGGCATGGCACCTACTGCTGCACGTTGTGTCACCGTCGCCGACGTGGGCCAGGCGCACTTGGCCGATTGCAACAGAGCACCGGTTGAAGACCGGATAGTGCAGCACCTTCGTCAGGAAGTCGGCCGGCTGCTCAGCGGTCGGGATTTACTTCAGCGAAAACTTCCCGCGCTTCACCATGTGTTGTAGCCAGGCTTGGCGGGGCTCCATGTGCTTGACTACGAGTTGCACTCACTAGACTTCTCCACTGCCTTTCTCCAGGGCAGCTTGCACGAGGAGATCTGGCTACGTCGTCCTCTTGGCTTCACTGGTAATTTCCCGACTGGGACCCAGTGGAGCCTAAGAAGACTAGTCTACGGAATGCACCAGGCACCTCGTGAGTGGCACAACACCCTGAGCACAACTCTTGCTGACCTCGGGTTCCGTCCTTCGTCCTCCGACCCATCACTATTCGTGCCTTCTGGCCCCACTCCTTTCTTCGTCCTCGTCTACATCGACGACCTGGTCTTCGCTACCACAGACAGAGCTGCTCTGTCTTCAGTGAAGTCAAAACTGCAGAAGAGACAGTCGTGCACTGAACTTGGTGAACTGCGCAGCTACCTTGGCTTCCAGATCACCAGGGACAGATCCGCTCGCACCATCACTCTGGCTCATTCAGACATGTTGAGTCACGTGGCTGTGTGCGTTTGGACCTATTACCAAGCAAGCAAGAGCGTGGGAGGGTGGCGAGCATGATCGGTCATTGGTACTCGCGAATGAACCATGCCTGCTGCATTTTCTGCACAGGTGCGGATCCTTCCGCGTTTTGGGGTTGAAAACGCTCGTTCCGAGCGATTTTCTTCCGTTGGGTCACGCGACTATGTGCGTTCGGCCCTATTACAAGGCCAGCAAGAGTGTGGGAGGGTGGCGAGCATGATCGGTCCTTGGTACTCGCGAATGAACCATGCCTGCAGCATTTTCTGCACATGTTCCGCGTTTTGGGGATGAAAACGTTCGTTCCGAGTGTATTTCTTCCGTTGGGTCACGCGGCTGTGTGTGTTTGGACTTATTACCAAGCCAGCAAGAGCGTGGGAGGGTGGCGAGCATGATCGATCATTGTTTCTCGCGAATGAACCATGCCTGCTGCATTTTCAGCAGGTACTTCAGCGGTTCGAGTTTAGTTTTCCACCACACAGCCCAATCGTCTTGCTGTTGGCCACAGACTCACTGCTCCTGTTCCCGACGAGCCTGTAGAGCCTAGTGGTCGCTACACAGAGCTTGTGGGTTGCCTCATGTACCTCATGGCGTGCACTCTTCCGAACCTCTCATATCCTCTCAGCGTCCTGGCTCGCTTTATTGCGACTGGGAGACACCGTCTTGTTCACTGGACGGCTGCTAGGAGGGTAGCAAAGTACTTAGCGACCACATCATGATAAGGATTTGTGCTTGGAGGGACACAGCCAGTGCGAATTACCGGGCATTGCGACTTGTGGGCGGACGACGAGGAGACCAAGAGGTCGACTCAGGGGTACTGTTTCATCTTGGGCTCTGGGGCTGTGTCATGGAGGTCTATGCGGTCTTCGTCTGTAGCGCAGTCTAGTGCTGAGGCCGAGATCTACACCGGTGCCATGGCTGCCCAAGAACTCCACCGGCCTAGCTCTGCACCGACCTTGTTCGCTAACAACAAGGTCATGATCCTCCTGTGTCGAGAGCCTTGACTGGAGAGGAGAGTGAAGCACATCAGCCTGCGGTACTTCCTTCTACGAGAGCTGCAGTGGCGCGGCCAAGCAAGCTTTGTCTTTGTGGCCTCAGCGGCCAACACTAAGACACCTTCACCAAGGCCCTCCCGCCTGGTGACCACCATAGGTTCTGTTTACAGGTTGGCCTTATTCAGACAGGCCGTCGTTTGTTGTAGGCTTCCATCTTGTTTCTTGCTCTGTTGATTATATATACATGTGATCTTTTGAGCTGGCCTTGTGGCCGCTTGTCTCAGAGGCTGGCTAGTCGTACTACCCTGCGTTGCTCGTCTTATCTTGTTGCTTTTCTTGACTGGTCTTGTGACCACCTGCCTCAGTGGTTGGACTAGTTGAGCCGCCCTGAGTTGTTATTTCTCTTGCATATGTGATGCCCCTCACCTAGCCTATGGGGGTGTGTCAAATTATAAACATGTGTGTTACTTCTAGGCTCGACTGAGATGCAGACGCATCTTAGAGAGTACAACTTGATATAGTTCATATTTGTAATCCAACTCTCCTTAGTGAATCCCATAGTTCTCCTTCCTCTCGTCAAATTCACACAAGCCCGAGTCCCAAGTTGCGAGGCGTGCGGGTCAAGTTTTTTAAACTGGTGAGGAGTTTGCAATTTGGGACTATCGAGCTCCCAACAGGGGAAAAGACCCAAATTGGCTGGGTGTGGCGGAAAAAAAAACGAATTTGGCGAAATACATACCTTCACAACCCAAAAACTGAACCCCCTCCCCGTCAACCTTTCAAAAGATGAACAACTTGGGTCTCGGGCTTCAAAATGGCGCAACAATTATTCAAAAAATATTGTTTTTGTTTTTTTTTTCTCATGCACGGAGTTGGTTGTCTGTTGTTATTTGCTCAGCTGGGGCGTCCCCTCTCCAATCCTAAGTAGTAGCCATTTCACACTGGGGGAGAACCTAACACAGGCTGTATTGTTGACTGTTGTGTCCATGTTCTTCTGTATCAGCTAATTCAGCAAGGATGCATTAAAGATATTACACTACCACTCGGTTTTTTTACATACCATTACTACTTTTTTTTTTTTTTTTTTTTTTTTTAACGGTATGAAAGAGCTGAGCACTGATCAATACACCTTTGAATTTAAAAAAATGATGCATTTGTATGAATTGGCCAAAATCCTACGGCCATTGTGAAACCAAGCTGGCACTCACCAAGGCTGGCCGTGTCAAACCGTAAAGCTGAACAAATTAACAAGCAACATGGCATACAGGGTTCATAGGTACTGTTGGGCTGAGTAGAGCCCTGGGATCATTGTAGAGGCTTGTCTTT
The DNA here is from genome assembly GCA_947471745.1 of Closterium sp. Naga37s-1. NCBI lineage: Eukaryota > Viridiplantae > Streptophyta > Zygnematophyceae > Desmidiales > Closteriaceae > Closterium > Closterium sp. Naga37s-1. The sequence continues at coordinate 1,793,346 of CANJKZ010000169.1, read as the reverse complement.
GTAAGATATTGCAGCGGAAGTTTAGGATTCCTGTACTGGTAGATTGTGAGGACAAGAATTGATTATAAAGAAAAGATATAAGGAGTACGTAGTCCCAAGGATGTACCTATTCAATGTTGTTCCTGTCCAGGAACCGAGCTATTACCAAGTTAACATTCAAAGGGGCACTGCTGTAGTGTCACACAGCTATTCGCTCTACTGGCTGTTACACACGCTAAGGGACACACGCTATAGTAAAACAAGCCGATAGTAATGGTGTGATAATAATAAAACTCGAACGATTGATTTGCTTCAGTACTTTTCTTCATTTCAACGCTCCCCTCCAATTCTGGAGTTCGATGTTGTTGGTGTTGTTGATGTGTCCGAGTCTACTCAGCAACATTCAGTGCGGGAACTTCGGTCGAGGCAATCGCTTGGTCAAGAAATATGTGGCTATTTCGTTCATGGAGCAGTAGCGAAGCTGTACCTTGCCCTACTCGATTTCGTCATTGACGAAGATTTATCTAAGCGAAATGTGCTTAGTGCGGTTAGCGAAGCCTGTCTTCTCCGCGATGCGTATTGCAGACTGTTTTTCGCAGAAGAGTTGAAACGGCGGTACAACCACCAGTTTCGCTTCATTGAGTAACGCGCAAAGGTGCATTCCTTCCTTCGTTGCAGTGCAGGCAGCGATAAACTCTGCTTCCGCATATGAAAGTGCAATCAGCTCCTGCTTGCTTGACTGCCAGGAAATCGTGCCAACAGGCTCGAGACGAGATATAAATCCAGTACGTGAGCACCTGTTTTCAGTATCACCCACGTGATCTTTGTCAACCTAGACCAGAAGTTCTAAATGACAGTGGTGACTGATGATAAGTCAGACCGATCGTAGGTGTAGAGATGAAGTACGATACTGCAGCTTCAAGCTCCTTCACATTCTTCCTTTCAGGTTGCTTCAGATGCTGAGCGAGCTAGCTTGCTGCGTAGCTTAAATCCGGATGACAGGTGACTGTCGTGAAGAGTAGACTACCCAAGAGCTGTTGATAACGTGTAACAGCAGTGGGAGAGAGAGTCTCTAGACCGGCCAACTGATTAGATCAATACGGCGTCGATGCGGTAGTCGTCGGAAGCAAAAACAGCTTAGAGAGCGTGTCGGCATAATTTTCAGAAAACAGATGTATAGCCGTTGGGGACTCGGTAATGTTGATCCCGAGATACTGAGTGACATCGGTAGAGATAGTCAGCGTCAGGTCGTTCTGTAGCTCCCATTCAAAGTACGAAATAATATCAACCGACGCGCCGATGTAGCCAAGATCATCGACATAGACGACGAGTAACACAAAGGCATTGTCGTGGTCAAGGCGATACATGCCCTGATGGTGCGGTAGTTGACAAAATCCAATTCGAACAAGTCAAACGCCAAGATGCTACTGCCAGAGACGAGGGGCCTGCTTAATCCTGTAAATGGATTTGTTGAGCTTGCAGACGAGCGAAGGGTCTGTAACTGAACCATGCGGCTGCTCGACCAGAATGAGTGCATCGACGAGCGAGTAGGGAAATGCCGTTGCGACGTCAATTTTGCGAATTTTGAGACCTAAAGCAGTGGCAAGCGCAATTAGAATGTGAATCGACGTGTGGCGTAGTCAAAGTTTCACCGTAGACAACACCAGGCATCTGGTCGAAGGCGTGAACAACCCACCACGCTTTAATGCGCTCGATCGTTCCATCCGCGTTTGTATTAATGCGGAAAACCCATTTGCCCGACAAAACATTCTGTCCAGCAACTGACGAAAGTGGGATTAGGTCCCACGTGTTGCGGTCGTGTAGTGACATCAGCTCCCGGTCCATGGCTTCCGGCCATTTCTCCCTGTAAAACCTATCCAGCAATTGATCAATAGTTTTTGGTTCGGCTGGTACGGTTGGGTTCTGTACAGCTACGGCGAGTCCCAGTATTTGTTAACTAGTTGCTCAATAATGAGTCCGTGATTTGGTCTTCGTAGTAGCTGCCTTGTTACCCGCTACAGGATCAAAGTTGAATCCAGGACCCAAGCGTTTGCTTTCGTTAGAGGCGACATGAATTGGGGTAGCTTCGCAGTTGTCGGTGAGCTCGTAATAAGGCTCAGCGTTGACGTCGTTATGAGGATCCGATTCATCAATCTCGATCGAAACAGAATAGTCAGGGGTGGCACTAGCAACTGCTGACGCACCAGAGACTGCTTCCTCAACTGCATCTTCTTCGATGGCTTCTGTGGGGAAGGTGTGTGCTCCAGTAAAACCAGCTGTCAGATCTTCCTGGTTGTGATGCTGCACTTACCAGCTGTTGTAAGTGAGACGCTCTTAAAAGAGAACGTCACGTTCCGGAAATGCCACGCGATCTTTGACGTCCCTGATTTTCCAAGTTGCGAACTTTTTTTCGATGCTCGAATGAATCCCCCATTTCGCCTGTTGCAAAAATCTCCCTGCAGGTGTGTTCGGAGGTCGATACTGTACCATGCACCCAAAAATGCGTAACATTTTTGTGCTACCCAGCTTCCCTGTCCACTCCTTGTAGGGCGAGGAATTGTTTGGCAAGGAGTGCGATGACTAAAGATTGTGCAGCAAAACTGTGTGGTCCATCGCGAAGGGCCAGTGATGCGCTAGCAGTCATGCTTGCATCAGAAGCTTGCGCATGATGACTTGGAGCATTTTGTTCATCCGTTCTGGGACACCCTGCTGTTGGTGCTGGTAAGGCAGTGACTGCAGCTTCTTGATTCCTCTTTCAGCCAGGTAGTCCTTGAAATTATGTGATTGGTACTCTAACGCCATGTGTTTCTGAAAAATCTCGAGCAGTAAGTCACCATCCCATTCAGGTACCGATAACCACACGACGAAGGCGTCGTAAGTAAGGTCGAGACGAGATGAGCGCATGCCAGACGTAACGTGTGGCTGCATCGTTGAAGGTGATGGCGTAGTTAAGGTCGTGTCTGCCGTCCTGCCGTGGAATAACTAGTATGTCGCCGTACACTTTTTCAAGTGGTTTGTATGCACATGCACTAGGGTTATGGTGTGACGGGAACGACTGCCAAGGAAGATCTGCTTCAGGACATGTCAGGCAGATATACCGAGGTCGACGAACCTCCTGGCCGCCAATCAAAAGTAAGACATCTTTGACGAGAACCCCAGCTAGTACAGTATTGTAAAGTTTTGTGCAGCCTGGATGCCCTAACCTCTTGTGCCAAGTTTCTTCTTATGTTGCGTGTCCTGCAGATCGTCGAAAAAAATCGGAGTTGGCGTAGAAGGCGTTGAAGTATGAAGGACTGCGATGAGACTTTGTCTCTCGTGTAGCGCGCCGAGGTACAGACATGTCGATGACGAGTGGTCCTGTCGAGTGAGATGAACTGGAAGGTATGGATGGATGTTGCATCGGCTCCGCTGTTCCTTCAATTGTACTCATTGATACTGCTGCTGCTCGTGTGCCAGCTACTGATGGAATCGGTGTGATGTCTTCTTGTAGAAAGCTAAGATGACCTGGTTTGGTGTTGATCTCTTTCGGGTGATAGTCAGTTCAAGTGCCGAAAGCAAGATTCCGTCTAATGTCGGCTGAAGTGCTTTTACGTGCCAAGTTAAGTACGAACAATCCGTCTTGTTGTACTGCTTTCGCTACGAATTAGCCTTTCCGTGAAGAGTAGAGCTTAATCTCACGATTTTTGCTGTCGCATTCCATGTGTACACCGCGTCCCATAAGCTGGCTGAGGCTAAGCAGATTATAAAGCCAAGACCAGGCATGATAAGAACGTGTGAGAGTTGAATAACCTCATCAGTTTCTGGAGACTGTAGAAGTTCCGTGTCTTGACGTTGGGTACGTAGCGTTTTGATTGTTGGCGACCGTAACTGTGACCTCTTGTTGAAGTTTTCCCTCGTGTTTAACGAAGAAGCCATTATTAATGCCTGATGTGCACATGCGTTGTGCGCAGCAGCTATCAAGAAACCATACATGGGGGCCGTACTATGCGTTAGCGGCGACATCGGCATACTGAGGATTGAGTTGAAGTGCTGTTGTATTTGGCTCGAAGACTTCAAACGCTGAATCAGTCTGTGGCTTGGGCTGTGCAGCGGTGGCAGTGGCGGCGGCTTTGGTACTGTTGGGCTGAGTAGAGCCCTGGGATCATTGTAGAGGCTTGTCTTTGTAACATTGTATACAGGGTTCATAGGGTTCAAGCAACATGGGATACAGGCAATTAACAAGCAACATGGCATACAGGGTTCATAGGTACTGTTGGGCTGAGTAGAGCCCTGGGATCATTGTAGAGGCTTGTCTTTGTAAGATATTGCAGCGGAAGTTTAGGATTCCTGTACTGGTAGATTGTGAGGACAAGAATTGATTATAAAGAAAAGATATAAGGAGTACGTAGTCCTAAGGATGTACCTATTCAATGTTGTTCCTGTCCAGGAACCGAGCTATTACCAAGTTAACATTCAAAGGGGCACTGCTGTAGTGTCACACAGCTATTCGCTCTACTGGCTGTTACACACGCTAAGGGACACACGCTATAGTAAAACAAGCCGATAGTAATGGTGTGATAATAATAAAACTCGAACGATTGATTTGCTTCAGTACTTTTCTTCATTTCAACGCTCCCCTCCAATTCTGGAGTTCGATGTTGTTGGTGTTGTTGATGTGTCCGAGTCTACTCAGCAACATTCAGTGCGGGAACTTCGGTCGAGGCAATCGCTTGGTCAAGAAATATGTGGCTATTTCGTTCATGGAGCAGTAGCGAAGCTGTACCTTGCCCTACTCGATTTCGTCATTGACGAAGATTTATCTAAGCGAAATGTGCTTAGTGCGGTTAGCGAAGCCTGTCTTCTCCGCGATGCGTATTGCAGACTGTTTTTCGCAGAAGAGTTGAAACGGCGGTACAACCACCAGTTTCGCTTCATTGAGTAACGCGCAAAGGTGCATTCCTTCCTTCGTTGCAGTGCAGGCAGCGATAAACTCTGCTTCCGCATATGAAAGTGCAATCAGCTCCTGCTTGCTTGACTGCCAGGAAATCGTGCCAACAGGCTCGAGACGAGATATAAATCCAGTACGTGAGCACCTGTTTTCAGTATCACCCACGTGATCTTTGTCAACCTAGACCAGAAGTTCTAAATGACAGTGGTGACTGATGATAAGTCAGACCGATCGTAGGTGTAGAGATGAAGTACGATACTGCGGCTTCAAGCTCCTTCACATTCTTCCTTTCAGGTTGCTTCAGATGCTGAGCGAGCTAGCTTGCTGCGTAGCTTAAATCCGGACGACAGGTGACTGTCGTGAAGAGTAGACTACCCAAGAGCTGTTGATAACGTGTAACAGCAGTGGGAGAGAGAGTCTCTAGACCGGCCAACTGATTAGATCAATACGGCATCGATGCGGTAGTCGTCGGAAGCAAAAACAGCTTAGAGAGCGTGTCGGCATAATTTTCAGAAAACAGATGTATAGCCGTTGGGGACTCGGTAATGTTGATCCCGAGATACTGAGTGACATCGGTAGAGATAGTCAGCGTCAGGTCGTTCTGTAGCTCCCATTCAAAGTACGAAATAATATCAACCGACGCGCCGATGTAGCCAAGATCATCGACATAGACGACGGGTAACACAAAGGCATTGTCGTGGTCAAGGCGATACATGCCCTGATGGTGCGGTAGTTGACAAAATCCAATTCGAACAAGTCAAACGCCAAGATGCTACTGCCAGAGACGAGGGGCCTGCTTAATCCTGTAAATGGATTTGTTGAGCTTGCAGGCGAGCGAAGGGTCTGTAACTGAACCATGCGGCTGCTCGACCAGAATGAGTGCATCGACGAGCGAGTAGGGAAATGCCGTTGCGACGTCAATTTTGCGAATTTTGAGACCTAAAGCAGTGGCAAGCGCAATTAGAATGTGAAGCGACGTGTGGCGAAGTCAAAGTTTTACCGTAGACAACACCAGGCATCTGGTCGAAGGCGTGAACAACCCACCACGCTTTAATGCGCTCGATCGTTCCATCCGCGTTTGTATTAATGCGGAAAACCCATTTGCCCGACAAGACATTCTGTCCAGCAACTGACGAAAGTGGGATTAGGTCCCACGTGTTGCGGTCGTGTAGTGACATCAGCTCCCGGTCCATGGCTTCCGGCCATTTCTCCCTGTAAAACATATCCAGCAATTGATCAATAGTTTTTGGTTCGGCTGGTACGGTTGGGTTCTGTACAGCTACGGCGAGTCCCAGTATTTGTTAACTAGTTGCTCAATAATGAGTCCGTGATTTGGTCTTCGTAGTAGCTGCCTTGTTACCCGCTACAGGATCAAAGTTGAATCCAGGACCCAAGCGTTTGCTTTCGTTAGAGGCGACATGAATTGGGGTAGCTGCGCAGTTGTCGGTGAGCTCGTAATAAGGCTCAGCGTTGACGTCATTATGAGGATCCGATTCATCAATCTCGATCGAAACAGAATAGTCAGGGGTGGCACTAGCAACTGCTGACGCACCAGAGACTGCTTCCTCAACTGCATCTTCTTCGATGGCTTCTGTGGGGAAGGTGTGTGCTCCAGTAAAACCAGCTATCAGATCTTCCTGGTTGTGATGCTGCACTTGCCAGCTGTTGTAAGTGAGAACGTCACGTTCCGGAAATGCCACGCGATCTTTGACGTCCCTGATTTTCCAAGTTGCGAACTTTTTTTCGATGCTCGAATGAATCCCCCATTTCGCCTGTTGCAAAAATCTCCCTGCAGGTGTGTTCGGAGGTCGATACTGTACCATGCACCCAAAAATGCGTAACATTTTTGTGCTACCCAGCTTCCCTGTCCACTCCTTGTAGGGCGAGGAATTGTTTGGCAAGGAGTGCGATGACTAAAGATTGTGCAGCAAAACTGTGTGGTCCATCGCGAAGGGCCAGTGATGCGCTAGCAGTCATGCTTGCATCAGAAGCTTGCGCATGATGACTTGGAGCATTTTGTTCATCCGTTCTGGGACACCCTGCTGTTGGTGCTGGTAAGGCAGTGACTGCAGCTTCTTGATTCCTCTTTCAGCCAGGTAGTCCTTGAAATTATGTGATTGGTACTCTAACGCCATGTGTTTCTGAAAAATCTCGAGCAGTAAGTCACCATCCCATTCAGGTACCGATAACCACACGACGAAGGCGTCGTAAGTAAGGTCGAGACGAGATGAGCGCATGCCAGACGTAACGTGTGGCTGCATCGTTGAAGGTGATGGCGTAGTTAAGGTCGTGTCTGCCGTCCTGCCGTGGAATAACTAGTATGTCGCCGTACACTTTTTCAAGTAGTTTGTATGCACATGCACTAGGGTTATGGTGTGACGGGAACGACTGCCAAGGAAGATCTGCTTCAGGACATGTCAGGCAGATATACCGAGGTCGACGAACCTCCTGGCCGCCAATCAAAAGTAAGACATCTTTGACGAGAACCCCAGCTAGTACAGTATTGTAAAGTTTTGTGCAGCCTGGATGCCCTAACCTCTTGTGCCAAGTTTCTTCTTATGTTGCGTGTCCTGCAGATCGTCGAAAAAAATCGGAGTTGGCGTAGAAGGCGTTGAAGTATGAAGGACTGCGATGAGACTTTGTCTCTCGTGTAGCGCGCCGAGGTACAGACATGTCGATGACGAGTGGTCCTGTCGAGTGAGATGAACTGGAAGGTATGGATGGATGTTGCATCGGCTCCGCTGTTCCTTCAATTGTACTCATTGATACTGCTGCTGCTCGTGTGCCAGCTACTGATGGAATCGGTGTGATGTCTTCTTGTAGAAAGCTAAGATGACCTGGTTTGGTGTTGATCTCTTTCGGGTGATAGTCAGTTCAAGTGCCGAAAGCAAGATTCCGTCTAATGTCGGCTGAAGTGCTTTTACGTGCCAAGTTAAGTACGAACAATCCGTCTTGTTGTACTGCTTTCGCTACGAATTAGCCTTTCCGTGAAGAGTAGAGCTTAATCTCACGATTTTTGCTGTCGCATTCCATGTGTACACCGCGTCCCATAAGCTGGCTGAGGCTAAGCAGATTATAAAGCCAAGACCAGGCATGATAAGAACGTGTGAGAGTTGAATAACCTCATCAGTTTCTGGAGACTGTAGAAGTTCCGTGTCTTGACGTTGGGTACGTAGCGTTTTGATTGTTGGCGACCGTAACTGTGACCTCTTGTTGAAGTTTTCCCTCGTGTTTAACGAAGAAGCCATTATTAATGCCTGATGTGCACATGCGTTGTGCGCAGCAGCTATCAAGAAACCATACATGGGGGCCGTACTATGCGTTAGCGGCGACATCGGCATACTGAGGATTGAGTTGAAGTGCTGTTGTATTTGGCTCGAAGACTTCAAACGCTGAATCAGTCTGTGGCTTGGGCTGTGCAGCAGTGGCAGTGGTGGCGGCTACATGTGGTGAAGCTATAATCATGCGCTGTTATAACGAATGGCGAAGCTCCAGGCACTGATCTCGATAGTGTCCAGAGGTCCATTAGTGATGACAGAATGGCGGTACGTTCTACTGTTGTTGTTGATGTCTCGTCTGCTGCTATCGCTGCTGCTGCTGCTTCTGTTGCTGAAAATATTTTTTGTCGTTGTTGTTGTCGAGGCTGCTCCGTTTTCCTCCTTGTCATGAACGCAAACTGATTCACCATTTTGTTGCTCTTGCTGTCAAACAGGTCTATATCTTGTTATTCAGCTATAAGTGTCGCACAGAGATGCATCTCCAATACATTCCCTCGAGTTCGAAGTAGCGAGCGTATCTGACACCACTGAGGACCGACTCCGGCGATGACAACCGTACCAAGCATCGAATCAGGAAAATTTCCTTCGCTTCGTACGAATTGACCGCGTAACTCTCTGCATTTATTGATGTACTGTAAAGCATGTTTCTCCTGTCTTCATCTGAACTGTAGTCGGCAGTCCCATGAGTCTGCTCTGCGTAACACTGTCTGTAGCTTGATAGAGCCGCTTCAAGTGTTACCATGCTAGCCCTGCTGAGTTGCCATATGCTCTGTAAGAGCTGATGCTATGTTGTTCTGTTGGTGACAGGTTTCAATGAGGATCGTGAAGGCCATCATTGATTGAAACCCGAAGTTGCGCTGATGCTCTACTGTACCCTGTACTGGAATGAGATGCTCACGTGACGTACTCCCATATCTGAGCCGCTTCCATCGTGAGATCGAACTCAAAGCTCCATGCGATGAATTCCTTGCCGTTGAAGGGCCTTGAATTTTGAAACTTCAGTATAGCATCTGACTCTGATGAATTGCGTCTCTGACTCCCATTCCATCTCCAACCTGTTGCTGTTGTTGTTGTTGTGCAGGAACACCAAGTGGTACAAACGCGAAGGTGGTCCACGGCTGCTGTCGGGGCGGAACAAGGTAAGACGTTGGCTATTGTTGTTGCGCAAACGAGATCCCATCGTCATTCATTGGTGCTGTCCCCATATTAACTTATGCCGATGCTTGTGGTGCTGATCTAAAAAACTGCGACATGATACTCATAACTTGCTATTGAATTGCAAGATCAACAGGTGCTGGATGTGAACCAGAACCAGAGACGTCTCCTCCTCCAGGATTTATCGTGAAGGTCGGGGAAGATTCTACGTCGCCTCCTGTTCCAGTTGCAGATGCAGCTATTGGAGAAGGGCTGGTGAATGTAACACCAGATAGTGGTGGTGCTAAAGGTTGATGTAAACCACCATCTCCACATTGAAAGTGGGTCTTGCCATTGTTACCAGCCATAATGAACAATGTAAACTGTAGTCTAGGAAAACGTAGTCTCTCCTGCTCTCATACCATGTTGGCCTGAGTAGAGCCCAAGGATCTTTGTAGAGACTTGTCGTAGGTACCTAAAAAGGTATTGCAGCATAAGTTTTACCATAGGGATTCCTGTACTGGTAGGTTATGAGAACAATTATTTATGATAAAGAGAAGGTACAAGAAATGTGTAGTCCTAAGGACGTACCTGTTCAAGAACCGAGTCGACACTCAAAAGAGGTACCGTATGGCCCCGGATATAAGTGTAGGCCTATGTTAAGCGCATGCGCTTCTATCTGGAGCGCTGCGGTTATGGCCGGAACTCGATTAGGTGCGCACCCCCCTAGAAACGCACCCCTTTAGTTTGTTTGTTTGTTTTGTTTGTTTTCCATTTATTAAAATGTCAGATTTATATGACATAGCTACTGTAGGCTAGAGTGGGGTAGCACATATGGGGTACAGTTTTCTAGGGTTTGCTTCTTGTACCCAACTTTCACTTAGTCATTCTCATTCCTGTTAAAAAAAAAAAAAAAAAAAAGCAAGGGTGATGTCACTGAGGTGTTGATCGACTGGATCCGCGCAGCTCGTCTCCAGCTCAGGCGGAGCTTTGGCTCGGACTTTCCTGTTCTGCGTCTGCACTCTGACAGAGGCGGAGAGTTCTCCTCTGGCCTTCTGCGAGCCTACTGTCGTGCACGAGGCATCCGCCAGACCTTCACGCTTCCGGACTCTCCACAGCAAAATGGGATTGCTGAGCGCCGCATTGGCATGGTCATGGACGTCGCCCGTACGTCCATGATGCATGCGGCTGCCCCCCATTTTCTGTGGCCGTTTGCGGTTCGGTACGCGGCGCATCAGATCAACCTTCAGCCCAGGGTCTCCATGCCGGAGACCTCCCCAGCTTTGCTGTGGACGGGGAAGGTTGGCGATGCGTCTGCGTTCCGTGTCTGGGGATCTCGGGCGTTTGTCCGCGACTTGTCTGCGGACAAGCTGTCCCCTCGTGCTGCTCCTTGCGTCTTCCTGGGTTTCCCCCCTGACGCCCCAGGGTGGCAGTTCTACCACCCCACCTCTCGCCGTGTTCTGTCCTCCCAGGACGTCACGTTCGACGAGTCGGTCCCCTACTACCGCCTCTTCCCCTACCGCACTCCGTCCCTCCCCCCGCCACCGCTCTTCCTTGTACCAGGTCCCCCCCCGGTAGACCCCCTCCCCCCTCAGGGTCCTGCCCCTTCAGGTGTGTCCCAGGTAGACGATGTTGAGCATGTCGAGGTCGCTGGTGACTCTGGTGCTGCTGAGGGTGCTGAGCCTGGGGGTGATGACTCTAGGGGTGCTGAGCGTGTGGGTGCTACGCCTGGGGGTGCTGAGCCTGGGGGTGCTGAGCCTGGGGGTGCTGAGTCTGGGGGTACTACGACTGGGGGTGCTGAGCCTGGGGGTACTACGCCTGGAGGTGCTGAGCCTGGGGGTACTGCGTCTGGGGGTGCTGAGCCTGGGGGTACTACGCCTGGTGGTGCTGTGCCTGGCGGTTCACCGGGTGCTCCCTCTCGCCGAGAGCCACTCTCTCCCCAGGAGCTGCGTGAGTGGTTTGCCCGGCGCTGGAGGCGAGCTGCTGGAGCTGCTGGAGCTGGAGGTGCTGCGGGTACTGGAGGTTCTGTTGCTTCTGAGGGAGCTGGTGCCACGGGTCCCGGAGGTGCTCGTACTGGGAGTTCTGGAGCTGCTGGACCTGCGGGTACTTCTGGAGCTGGAGTTGCTGCGGGTGTTGGCGCGGAGGCTACTGCTGTCGGTCCTGGAGGCAGTCCTGCTGGGGGTACTACTGGTGCTGCTGGGGGTTCTGGAGCTGGAGCTGCTACTGGTGCTGGTGCTGCCCCTGCGGGTGCTGGTGCTGTCCCTCCTGTGTCTGGAGTCGTCGCGCGGCCTCGGCCGTACTTCGTTCCGCTCCTTCAGCAGGTTCTTGGTCTCCCGCCTTCTACTGGTCCTCCTCCTCCCTTAGAGTGTCCACAGCCTGTCCCGTCGCAGTTACAGTTACAGCCGGCCTCCCCACTGCCTGCTCCGTCTCCCTACACTGGTCCTACTGGAGGTCTTGCTGAGCGTCGTGAGCCTGCGTCTCGCCCTGCGTCGCCTGTCCGTGCTGCTCGCACTAGTGGTCGCGGTTCGCGTCAGCGTCCTCCTCCTGTCCCTGGCACGCACCGGATGTCTCTGCGTCCGTCCACTGCTCCTCTGCGTGCCCCTTTGCCTTCTCCTCCTGAGTCTTCTCTTCCTACTCTTGCCGACCCGGAGTCGGACTCTCTTCGCGCTGCCAGTCCTACTGTCACGCGTCTCCTTGCTACGGTTGTCACTGACCCTTCCTTTGAGTCCACTGTTGCGTCTGCTCTAGTTGCTGAGCTCGTCGACTTTGCTTCTCGCTGTCGCCTAGACTACGTCGCCAGTCTTGTTGCTGAGTCTGAGTCTGTCTGTCCTCCGTCCGTCGGGGGTGAGTGTGCCCTTGGCACGGACGTCCTTGAGGACAGGCAGGAGGAGTTCCAGTGCTTGGCCGCTGCTTCACCTCATCTCGTGTCCGTACTGCTTACCCCTGAGGGAGACCCGGATGCACTTGACATCCCGACTCCGCGCTCTTACGCGGAGGCGATAGAGGGTCCCTACTCCTCTCAGTGGCAGGCAGCTATGGACGCAGAGATGGCTTCCTGGAAGTCCACAGGCACCTACGTTGACGCTGTTCCCCCTCCTGGGGCGAACATCGTCAGTGGCATGTGGATTTTCAGGGTGAAGCGACCGCCGGGTTCTCCGCCTGTCTTCAAGGCGCGTTACGTGGCTCGTGGCTTCAGTCAGCGGCAGGGAGTTGACTACTTTCAGACCTTCTCTCCCACCCCGAAGATGACCACTCTTCGGGTACTGCTGCACGTAGCTGCTCACCGTGACTACGAGCTACACTCTCTTGACTTCAGCACTGCTTTCTTGCAGAGCAGCCTGCACGAGGAGATCTGGCTGCGTCGCCCACCTGGCTTCACTGGGTCTTTTCCTCCTGGCACCCAGTGGAGCCTACGGCGGCCAGTCTACGGTCTCCGCCAGGCACCGCGTGAGTGGCACGACACACTGAGGACTACACTTGCGGCTCTTGGGTTTGCTCCCTCTACTGCCGACCCGTCGCTGTTTCTGCGCACCGACACTTCTTTGCCGCCGTTCTACATCCTCGTGTACGTCGACGACTTGGTCTTTGCCACAGCTGACACTGCTGGACTAGCCCACGTGAAGTCCGAGCTGCAGAAGAGACACACGTGCACTGACCTGGGTGAACTGCGCAGCTACCTTGGCTTGCAGATCACTCGGGACAGAGCACGCCGCACCATTACCTTGACTCAGTCACACATGGTGCAGCAGGTCCTTCAGCGCTTCGGCTTCACGTACTCCTCGCCTCAGGCCACTCCTCTGCCTACTCGCCACTCGCTCTCAGCTCTGCCTTCGGATGAGTCCGTAGAGTCGAGTGGCCCGTACCCAGAGCTTGTTGGCTGCCTCATGTACCTGATGACCTGCACACGACCTGACCTTGCATACCCTCTTAGCATTCTTGCACGCTATGTTGCTCCTGGGAGACACAGACCGGAGCACATGGCTGCAGCGAAGAGGGTGTTGCGCTACTTGTGCAGTACGTCGGGCATGGGGCTTGTGCTTGGAGGGCAGAGTCCAGTGGTCCTTACTGGGCACGCAGACGCTTCTTGGGCTGACGACCAGGCTACGCAGCGGTCGTCACAGGGTTACACCTTCAGCCTTGGTTCCGGCTCTGTTTCGTGGCGGGCTACTCGCTCGTCTTCTGTTCTCGGCTCCAGTTGTGAGGCTGAGATCTACGCAGGAGCCATGGCTGCACAGGAGCTTCGCTGGCTCACCTACCTGCTGACTGACCTCGGAGAGTTGCCTCGTTCTCCTCCAGTGCTGTACGTAGACAACAAGGCCATGCTGGCCTTGTGTCGGGAGCAGCGACTGGAGCACAGAACGAAGCACATTGCTCTCCGCTACTTTCTTGCTCGTGAGCTGCAGCAGCGTGGTCAGCTGCGTCTTGCGTACGTGGCCTCTGAGGCCAACACTGCTGATATCTTCACCAAGGCACTTGCGCCTTGTGACCATCAGCGCTTCTGTACTCAGCTGGGCCTTGTGCCTACCTTGCCTCACTTGCTCACCTCTTGGCCTTGCTTGTACTGTTACATATATATATACCTGCTCTTGTTTGTCTAGCCTTTTTTTTATATATATGTGTACTCCTGCTTGTGAACTGGCCTTGTGGCCTTGAACTTGTGCTCGGAATGTGTGGTGACTTTGTGATCCACCCTGAGCTTGTTTTTTGCTTTGCTTTGCTTGACTGGTCTTGTGACCCCTTGTTCTCCCCCACTTTGCCTATGGGGGTGTGTCAGATTTATATGACATAGCTACTGTAGGCTAGAGTGGGGTAGCACATATGGGGTACAGTTTTCTAGGGTTTGCTTCTTGTACCCAACTTTCACTTAGTCATTCTCATTCCTGTTTTTCTTGATTCACATAAAAGGCATTAAGCTCTAACTGGTCTTCTATTCCTATAAACAATGAAATTTCATTAAGCATTACAAGGCATTTCAAGGGGTTTCTCTTCCTAGCATTAAGCATTTACATGGCATTCTGTCGTACCTCTACTCATCTCTCAAGGTATCGGGATTTTCTCCTCTAGCCTAGCCTAGTGATGCGTTCAGGGGAGGTCGTCCTCCTCGTCACACTCGGGATCCGGGAAGTTGTTGCCCCATAAGCCATCTGCGGCCACCTCGACTGCGACGTCTACTTCAGCGGCCAGCTCGCTCCTCCCTTGCGATATGGCAAGGTTCTCCTCCGACCCGTCGAACACGTTGCTGATGCCGCATGTGAGGAACGCCCGCTTGATGAGGTTGGCGCGCAAGGATCAAACCCAGGTCAAGCTAACCTTTCTCTGTCAATGTGCAGATTTTATCCTCCTTGAACCAGCTCTAGTACTGCAGGCGCACCCTCGCCTTGAACGAGCGTTTGATAGACAAGTCCAGAGGTTGTATCTCCGCCGTACAGCCCCCCGGGATCACCGCCAGCACGATGTTCAACTCCGCGAACTTCTTCACCTCGTTGGCCAGATGACCGCGGTAGGGATCGAGCACGAGCATCGCATTCCTCTCGCGCACTCCGAACCGGGACTAGATGAAGGGCTTGACGCCCTCGTCAAGCCACCGCACGACACCCTGGACGTCCATCCATCAGTTCGGCTGGACCGCCACGACGACATCTACGCATAAAAAGAGTGGGATGTTTGTTAAAAAAAAAAATGAGAAGACAAACATCAGACAATAGGAACACAGAACACAGCTTACCGGGCGGGAAATTTCCCTTCGGGGCCGTCTTGCGCTTGAAGAACACGCACGGTTTGAGTCTCTTCCCTATTTCCATGCAAGCCAGCATGACCGTGACGCGTTCCTTTTGGTAACCGGCACTTCTGATGGGCACCGACTTCACGCCCACTTGATCCACGGTGTGATCTGCCGGCATCTCCAGCCACGGCGGCGTCTGGTCCGTGTTAATAATTCAGCGGTTGTCCATGTCGTACTCACGACGCCGGTCGCGCACGAACTTCCAAAATTTCTTGCAGTGTTCTAGAACAACTGTGCACGAGAAATGAAAGTAGCGTAAAAATCCTATAAATAACAACAAGCTACAGCAACGGGGTTAATAACAAACATGAAAATTGAACGCATGAAGGCACTTACGCTCGGATGTTTTTCTAGGCCACCTTGATCTTGGCACGCACACTCAGATTCCACCGTTTGCGGAAATGGTACGACCATCGTTGAGATCCCTTCCACTTCACGTCCGGGAAGAGCACCTTCATAAACTCTCGAGACCATGTCTGCAGCCGACCGACAGACATGGCCAGTCCTTTGCGCCGCCAATCAAGGAGCTGCGCGTAAACCTTAAGCTCCATCGGCCGCGCCCGTGCAGTCGCTTCCGTGCGCCGTGAGAGTCTTTGAGAAACTGCGCAGCTTTCAGCCACTCGCCAAGACATTTGCGGTGGATGCCCGACTCTCACGCCACCTCGCTCACCGAAGTCGTAACCTCCATGCGCAAGAGCCACCGTAGCTTTTCTTGGGCGGTATAAGCTTGCCGCTTATGTTTCATCAGCTTGTGCTTGGGAGAGGGGGGGCAGGCATCACGATTCTCAGAAGAGGGGTGGGGACGCTTTCGATTAGCCCACGGAAACGATAGAATCGGCAGCTTCTCAGATACGCCATCGCGCGACGAATAATCCATGTCGTCATCATCCTCGGCGCCCACACCATCCTCGGCGCTCACATCAGCCTCGGCGCCATTGTCGTCCTCGGCGCGATGCTCGTCGTCGGCGCCCACATCGTCCTTGGCGCCCCCGGCTGACTCGCCCCACGGGCACTCTTCAAGCTCGCCCCAACATGGTGCCGGCGCCGGAGCTTCGATCCACTCATCTGGGGGCTTGTTTAATTCCGGTTCCGACCAGCGCTGATGGCAGCAGGAGCGTGAGGAAGGGCCAATTGCCCGTGTATGCTGGACCAGGCAGATTCGGAGGAGCAAGGAGAGCGGGAGGCGCCGGAGGAGCAGGAGGAGCTGGGGGTGCAGGTGGCGCAGGTGGTTGTGGTGGCTCAGGGGGTTTAGGTGGGACATAGCTATACCAGCCATCTTCGGTTATTCTATACGCGGGCCTAGGACGCTTCTTGAAGAGGAAGTGTATGCCTGTGAATTCCGCCATGGCTCCGCAGCTAGGCGGGAGAGATGGAGAGAATGAAGAAAAAAAAGCAGGAAAATGGTGCACAAGTGGGAAAAGGGAGGGGACCCCGTCAGGTTGGCGGCTCGGGTTCATCGTCAATGAATGACGGGAAACCCTCGCCTGAACCTGCAGAGGACCATTTGTGGCCCCGAAATTTGCTGCGCTGTCAAGGAATATTCGACCCTCTTCTAGGGGGTTCGGGAGGATTTCACCAGCCTTGCAGCACATGACTCTGTGATTAGGCCGCAGGGCTTGTTTCAAGTCAGCGCTGGCATGTTTGATAGTTCTGGGCTCTGTGCGGTGGAAATGCGAGTCGCGGCCGTTTTCTGACGGATTTTCATGCACGAACCCACGTGAGCGTGATTCGGGTGTGTTCATCTTATTGAGAGCTTCATTCTGGTATGTTAAAAAACAGATTGTATTAACGTATTACAGGTGCATGCACTTGTACTTTTTACTCAATTAGAGTCGCGCCCCCTAAAAGAACTCATTCTATTATAAGCGCACATGCGGTTATATCTGGGGTATGATGGTACTTCTACTGTAGCATCACGCGAATAGTCACGAGCAGGGCTGATTTTTCATTTTTAGCTTCCCTGATTATCTGTCTCGCGTTTTTAGAAACCCTCATCATCAGTCCGACCCCAGTCTTTGGACCGGGTCCCCTGGTTTTGCGTCGGAGTTCCGTGTCTGGGGCTGCCTTGCGCATGTCCGCAACACCTCTGCGCACAAGCTCTCGGCTCGCGCCCTCCCCTGTGTCTTCCTTGGTTTCCCGGTGGACGCCCCGGACTTCGCGTTTTACCACCGGCCCCTCCACCGTTTTCTCGACTCTCGTGACGTCCGGTTTGACGATTCTGTGTCCTACTACACCCGCTACCCCTGTCGAGGTCTCCCGGTTCCCCCCCCCCCGCTCCCCATTTCCTCGCCCCCCCTCCTCCTCCCGCTCCCGCTCCTCCGGTACACCCGCCGCCCCCTGGTCTTGCCCCGTCAGGTGTGTCCCACGCTACCCCTGTCGGAAAATCCCTTACCTAGTTGGTATCTGCTCTTGTCCTCCTCTCTCCCTCCCCAGGCTGCTCTTGCTTCCTCTCATACTCTTCTGACCAATCCCCCTCACCCTTACTCTCCTTTTACCAGTCAATCCTTCCTCGTGTTCCTCGTAGGTTCCCATTGGTGCATCCTTACTCTCTTCCCTCCCACTACTCCTCCTTGGGACTCCTCACTGATTCCCATCGATGTTACGCACTGATAAGTCCTCCCGGCTTACTCACAGCTCCTATCGTTGCCTTCACTACCTTACATCTTCTTGCACTGGCCTGAGGTCTCACGCTAGCCTGGGATGAAGCAATTTCGTAAGATTGGCACAGAACATACGAGGAGTACAGAATCAGTTGTTCGTCCCCCATATAACAACCAGCAATCCTCCGCCTACATCTACTCTCAACCCTTGCTTCTGGACGAAGGACCTTTGTCAAAGACGAAGGGTCAACCCACCGTCCTCATCCCACCGCCACTTAGCCGTCCTCCTACACGCCTCCAGCTCGTGCTTGTAATATTAGCTGGCTCGGGCAACCAACCTGCCAAAAAGTGAGCATGCTCAAGCACACGCACGCACACAAAGCAAAAGCAGCGACATCCAGGTGTACTTCCCTCCCAGCTCATCCTCCCTCCCTTGTTGCCAGGTCAGCCGACCCTTCGGCTACCTTGTTCCCCGCCTCTCTCACCTCTCTAATCCTCCTTCCTCGATACTCGCTCCCTGAAGACTATATACAAATATACAATAGGTACACCCATCCTCTCATTCCCCTTATCACGCGACAGCTGTCAGAAAATCCCTTATTCAGTTGGTAGATGCTCTTGTCCTCCTCTCTTCCTCCCCAGGCTGCTCTTGCTTCTACTCTTACTCTTTTGTCCATGCTCCCTCACCCTTAATCTCCTTTTACCAGTCAATTCTGCCTCGTGATCCTCATAGGTTCTTATTGGTGCATCCTTACTCTCTTCCCTCCCACTACTCCTCCCTGGGACTCCTCACTGATTCCCATCGGTATTACGCTCTCCCGTTGCCCTGAGCCGCCCTCGCCCGGGTCACGAGACCAACATATGGTTCCCCTGCCGCCCCTGCACGCGCCACATTGGTCACATGATCGACCGCCCTCACTCCTGTCTCACTCTCCAGGACTAACACTCCAGACTCGCGCACTTCATTCACAGTTCATCGCTGCTGAGAGAGCCCCACACCCAATCCGTCCCTCCTGGGGCGGCAGATGTATACGCCCTTGCTTCAACGCCGCTGGTGCTCCTCCCGCTCGCTGCTCCTGCCTCTGCTTGTACCTGTGGATGTCCCGCAGCTGAGCCACGTGCAGATTCTCCAGGGCGGCCGGGAGCAGCCGACGTATATAGTTTCCCCGTGCCACCGCCAGTGCTGCCCATTTCCCCGACGTACCTGCTGTCACCACATCAGTCAACACCCGCGGGGCTCCTACTGGTAGCGTAGCTTCCCGCCCGAAAGCAGATGGTATGGCGTCAGGTTCTTTAGAGCAGCCTGCTTGGTGAACTAGTACCCTGCCATCACCCTATGAAGGTGCTTGTCCCAATCCCTCTTTTTGGTCTCGCCGTAGGCCCTCAGCCCCCATTTCAGCGTTTGTATGTCAATCCATCGCTGCGGGTGGGAGCGTGAGGTGGTGCGGTGCAGAATCAGACACGATGCGAGCAGCTCGTCGAATTCCCCCTGGAACTCAGTCCCCTGATCCGTGAGTGCCTCTCCACAGGCTCTGAATCGAGTGAGCACTTGTTCTTCAAAGGCCTCTGCTACCACCACGGCGGTCTTGTTGGTGGTGGCTCGAGCCTGCACCCACTTGCTTACATGCTCGACCATTACCACGATGTAACGGCGTCCCCTTTTGGTCAGAGGCAGCTCTCTCGTCAGGTCAATGGACCAGCGGTACCCGAGTCCCACTATGGGTAAGGGCTGCAGCTCAGCCTGGCTCCTCTCAAACGAAACTCGGTTCCTGACGCAGGCGTGGCACCGTGCCACCCAATCCTTAACTTCTTTCCTCATGCCTGCCCGCCACCATCCCATCTGCAGCAGCTGCTGAGTTCTGAGGGGCCTGTAGTGCCCCAACCTGTTATGCACCTCCTGAATGATTCCTTCCCGCTCCTTAGGCTCTGGCACCCGTTTCCACCCATCCTTGGTTCTGATCTGCACTTGGTTCTGGTACCAACGGTAGTGTTGCCCCCTGCAACTCACCCGTGCCGATACCACTGCTCCTTCGCTGGTCTCTCCACGTAGCCACCCCAACGTCTCATGGTCTTCCCACACATCCAGTGCCCCTGTTGTTCCCTCCGCAAAGGGATCACTGGGTCAGGCGTCATGGCCATCAAAGCCACTAATAGTGGCACCACCGGCGGGTTCCGAGACAATCCGTCCATATGTTGGATGCTTTTGCCTGGACGGTGTCGAATGACGAACTCGTATTCCTGCAATTTCATGGCCCAGTGTGCATTCCGCCCCGTTAAGGACTGGTTTTGCATGAGCCACAACAGGGGCTGAAGGGCTGTCACTAACGTGAACTGCCTGCCCTGTAGGTAAACCCGGAAGTGCCCCATAGCCCACACCGCTGCCGGTCCCTCGCCTTTGTAGGATGAATAGTTTGCTTCCGCGGGGTTACATGATCGGCTTGCAAATGCCACCACCTTCTCTCCTCTTCCTTCCTGCTAACTCAATATGGCCCCCATGCACGCGCTGCTCCAGTTTGTATAGAGAACGGACGGCTTGTCCGCCTGCGGCAGCTATAGCACCGCCCCTTCTTCACTGCCCCCAGCAGATCCTTCAGCTCTGCCCTCTGGGACTCCCCCCACTGCCACTTCTGATCCTCCTGCAGCAGCTTGTTTAGTGGGGCTGGTCTCCTGCTGGAGCTCTCCACGAACTTTCGATAGTAGTTGAGGAACCCCAGCAGCGCACGTAGTGCACTCTTGTCCTTGAGCTGCGCCACACGATCTAGCACCTCCACCTTTGCCTGCTGGATTGCCAGTCTCCCCCCTGACACCTCGAATCACAGGTAGGTGATGGTCGTATGACCAAACCGGCACTTCTTGGGGTGACAAGTTAACCCCGCCGCCCGAATTCGCTCCAAGGTCTCAGCCAGCCGTTCCACGTGCTCTTCTGCCGTTGCACTGAACACGATGACGTCGTCAATATATCACAGTTCCCCCTGGATCCCCCGCAGCACGGCATCCATCACCTTCTGGAATAGCAGCGAGGCGTTCTTCAGGCCGAATGGCATGCGATTCCACTCGTATGCTTCGGAAGGCCCATGAAACGCCGTTTTTGCCTTATCCCCCTCCGCAATAGGGATCCGATTGAAGCCCTGTCTCATGTCAAGTGTAGGAAACACCCGCGCCCCCGCCAGCTGATCAAAGATTTCATCCACCATGGGGGTGGAGTAGCGCTCCGGCACGGTGACCTTGTTCAGGTCTCTGTAGTCGCCACACATCCTCCTGGATAGCACGGACCCCATAAGATCCATCCTTGACGCCACCACTGTTGCTAACACATACCTCAACTCCGACGTCAAATCAATCCTGCTTCCAGCAGTTCTAAACACTTCTTCTGGCACACTTCTGGATCCTGCGGACTCAACGACATGTCAGGTTCAATGACATCGTGGCACGGTTGCAGCAGCCCAACTCCTTCAAGGTGTACGCAAATGTCCGCTGGTGTCCTGCCTGCGGTCAATCCACCCCCTCCCTCTGGCTCCCTTGCAAGCCTTCTCCTATGTCCCATGCTGGCAGTCGAGCCACTGGTCCAGCCACCTCTTGCCCCCCGATGGTAACTTTCCCCACCCCTTCCTGCTGCCCATTCCTGCCTCCTTCGGCCTCCGCTGCTGCTCCCTCTGGGGTGAGGTCTAGCGACATGTGCACTGGACCAATCGGCGGCCAGTCTGGGGGGTCGAAGTAGTCACCATCCATGTCGAAGTCTGAGTCATGAAATTCCTCTGGCATCCCTCCTCCCCCTTGATCTTCACTTCCCTCCATTTCCACTTCCTCTTCTTCTTCCTCCTCCTCCTCACTCTCAGCTGCATCAGCATATCGGCCGGAGATGCCTTCCCTGTCATCCCTCTAGCTCGCTTGTCGTTGTCATGCCTCTTCACCACTGATTTTCCTCCATGTCTTCCAATCCCCCCAGCATGGTCCATGCTTCCATCTCCTTGTCTGCCGCCAGCCTCGTGTGTGGGCGTATCTGGGTAGCCTTGCCGATCCGTCGCTCCAACCACTTCCTTTCCAGATGATTACCCATGGTGGTGATGAGCCAGTGCAGGGCATTGAGGTCCAATGCCCTGCCCAAAGCCCCTCTCATCTCCTTCTCTGTCATCTGCGGGCATGCTGTCGCTCCCGCTAGGAATCCCATGGCCAACTCTCTCTCCTGCGTGGTCGACTCTTCCCATTCGCCCCAGGCTTGGTCGAACACCATGCCTGGACCCGCCACTCCGTTGACCTCCATGAAGCCTCTCGCGCGCTCGAACGCCACCATCGTTGGCCACGCCTGACGTGGCTCCCCCACCTTGTTGCACGGATACTGCGCGGGGTGATCGGTGTGTGTCACGGGTGCTGCTAGTTGCCCAGGCTCCAAGATGTCCGCCACCAGTCTGGCTTTTGGCCTTTCCATGCGTGACAGTTGGTACCGAAGTGCTGCTTCTGGCACAACGTTCTGCCAGTACCGTCTAGAGCGGTGAGAGCGGCTCCCGTTCTGAGCAGCATCCCACGCCACTCCTTCCCCCAGCTCTGCCGTGATCTCCTCGTTTGCGGCTTGCACGAGTGGCCTTGGGTCCTCGGTCATATCCACGTTTTCAATTATGTACGTGAACGCGCCTTGGCGCCTCTTGATCATCTTTAGCACCCTCATCAACTCTCGGAACTGCCCGCTCCTTTCATCTTCCATGCCCTTCCCCTTACCTGTTCGCGAGTACCCCTATCATCCCCACCCAGCAATCACCAAGTATATCTTCCCGCATTCAACAATCAGGCCCTCATCGATCTCCTCCACCCCTCGGCATAGCCATTCCGCCCCACGCTCCGCCGCGCCTTCCATCAGCTGGACTTGATAGCGCGCCTTCAGCAGCTTGATGTGATGCCACGCCATCAAATTTGCGTTGCCTTCATTGTCCACGTAGAGATAGGTGGAGATGGTATGCCCTGCCTTCAGGAGGGCCGCCAACCCCGTGGCAATCCCTCCATACAGCTCCAGCACCAACATGGGCTTTTGGAATGCCCTTAAGTTCAGTTGCAGCTCCCTCTAATTGTCACTCGCCCCCCATATTTCCTCATATTGCTTCCTGGCCGCCGGCGTCTGATCCATCTCCTTCCAGTTCAGCATGCCCAGCGGCTTCTCCACTGACTGGTACGCCTCACGGGGCTCCCGTCGGATGAACTTCACTGGCAATTGTGCCAGCGAGCCCCCGTGCTCCCACTAGGTGACACGGTACATGAATTTCTCTTCCCACATGCATATGGTTGTGCCGATGGTGTACAGTTTTTCAACCCTCAGCAGCAGATCGAAACCCCCCGACTTGGAGATGCCGCAGTGCATCCTCACTATACATTCTTCCTGCTGCCCTATGAGAATCACGATCTCCACCGTGCTCTTTGTCCTGGGCATCCACTTTGTCGCGCCTCCATCAGCCGTCATGAGCAGGTACCCCTCCGAGAACACTCGATCTTTCCTATCCAGCCCCAGCAGCCTCGCCATAGGCGCCTCGATCAGCACGTTATGCTGGTCGGTGTCCAAGATGGCCTGTTTCACCTTGATTCCTCCCACCGTCATCACATCCCTCTCCACCACCAACACAGATGGTTGGCAGGCCATGCGCTCTAATGGGTGCCGGCGGGCAGCTCCTTCCCTCGCCTCCCCTGATGAGTCATGCCTGGGACCCCTCTCTTGCGGCGCCTCTTGTTCCCTTGGGATTTACCGGTGTCGCGCTCGCAGTCCCAGCTCATCCCTCTCCCTTGCCGGCCGTGCCATTAGCGTAAAGCTGGCTTCGGTATCAGTCTCTTATTCCTCCTCCGCTTTCGCTAGCATCGCCGTCCCCTTAGGCTCCGCCCCTTCCATTTCCTGCAGCTGCCGTTGTAGCCTTGTGATTTGCGCGCGCATGTCCTCTGGATCATGTCTCTATCGTCCTTCCCGATTTGTCATGTAGCAATCCTTTTCCGCATGCCCCTTGCGCCCACAACGAGCACAGGTCGGCGCTTCTGGGCAGTCGCGCCTCATATGCTCTTCGCATCCGCGGATCGAGCACGCCGGTGGTTTGCGACAGTCGCGACGAAAATGTCTAGGCTGCCCGCAGTTGTGGCATCGCCTCTCTTCCCCTGCCCTCCTTGGTGGTCGCTCCCGATCCGCTGGCGTCGCTGACCAGGCCGGCCGCCTGCGCCCTCCACCCCTCTCCGGCGCCGCTTCAATCTCGTACATCCGACGGCCCGTTTCCACCCGCTTCACGACCTCGTACGCTTCCTTCAGCGTTGCGCGTGCCCCCATGTCGAACACTCGCACCTGCACGTCCCTTCGAAGTTCGTAGTGTAGGCCATTTAGAAATTTGCTGACGGGCCTTCCTTGATCGTGGCAACTCGTATCCTCAGCTAGCTCCACCGGACGGCCATAGTAGGCCAGCAGCGATTCTCCTGTTCTTTGCCTGAAATCCCTGAATTCCGTCACTCGTTCCGGAGTCTGCGCCGGGAACTGTTCTTCCAGCATACCCAGGAACCTCGTCATCGGTTCTCGTTCTCCCGGGACAGCTCGGGCCGCCAATTCCAACAGCTCCCGACGTGCGATGCGATTGTACGTCTCCGCCTCCGCGGTCAGCGTATTAGCCAGTCCTCGGAAAAACTCCTCAGGGTCCAGCCGATCCCTCTCCCACCGCGCGCGTAAGTTCTCCAACTTCATCACGTAGTTCTTGATCAAGGGCCCCCGACGCGTGCCTCCTGGGAAGCGTTCCGGCACTTCTATCTTGGGCAGCAATGTGTATTTCCAGCGCTGCACCGATGCCTCCTCTTGCCATGACGCGCTGCGTCGATAAGAGCCCGTCTCTGGCCCCTCCCTTCCACTCTTAGCCGGTGTTTCTCCCGACCGCGAACCCTTTCCTCCAACAGCCTCCGCTGCCGAATCGCCTCCCTGCGGATCCGACCGTTCCCGCCCTCCAGCCTCTTGCCTGGGCGATTCGGGACCGTGTCCCTCATCGTCCTTCGTATCCGTGCCTTGATGCGTTCCTCACATTTCCTCCTTCTTCCTTTCTTCCCCACTCTCACTCGTCGGCTCAAGCTCGTATTCCGTCCCTGCTCGCGTGCGCATGCAATCTGCATCAAGACAGTTTGTATGTGATAAGCCCTCCCGGCTTACTCACAGCTCCTATCGTTGCCTTAACTACCTTACATCTCCTTGCACTGGCCCGAGGTCTCACGCTAGCCTGCGATGATGCAATTTCGTGAGATTAACACAGAACATACAAACAGTACAGAATCAATTGCCCGTACCCCCCTATAACGACCCAGCAAACCTCCGCCTACATCTACTTCCAACCCTTGCTCCT
Source organism: Closterium sp. Naga37s-1 (assembly GCA_947471745.1). NCBI lineage: Eukaryota > Viridiplantae > Streptophyta > Zygnematophyceae > Desmidiales > Closteriaceae > Closterium > Closterium sp. Naga37s-1. The sequence goes on along the minus strand of CANJKZ010000169.1, from coordinate 1,768,309 downwards.
GGACGAAGGACCTTTGTCAAAGACGAAGGGCCAACCCACCCTCCTCATCCCACCGCCACTTAGCCGTCCTCCTACACGCCTCCAGCCCGTGCTTGTAATTCCAGCTGGCTCGGGCAACCAACCTGCCAAACAACGAGCATGCTCAAGCACACGCATGCACACAAAGCAAAAGCAGCGACATCCAGGTGTACTCCCTCCCAGCTCATCCTCCCTCCCTTGTTGCCAGGTCAGCCAACCCTTCGGCTGCCTTGTTCCCCGCCCTCTCTCACCTCTCCAATCCTCTTTCCTCGATACTCGCTCCCTGAAGACTATATACAAATATACAATAGGTACACCCATCCTCTCTTTCCCTTATCACTCGACACCCCTCTCCCCTCGGTCGCGCGTCATGTATGGCCTCCTTCTCCGCAGTCGACCGCAGAGTTGCCGCGGCAGCCGTTCACGTTACCCCGACAGGGTGCAGACACCTCGGGGGGTGTTGGTGCTGGAGGCACAGGACCTGGTGTTGCTGGTTCTGGGGGTGCTGGCACTGAGAATAGTGACTCTGGGGGTGCTGGCTCTGAGAGTACTGGAGCTGAGGGTGCTAGCACTGGAGGTGCGAGTTTTGGGGGTGCTGGAGTTGGTGGCACTGGAGCTAGAGGTGCTAGTTCTGAGGTTACTGGAGCTGGAGGCACTATGGCACCCACTCCGCCTCCCCACCGCTACCAGACACGATTTCAGGAGCTTGTTTGCCTCGAGCGTGAGGAGAGGTTGGGGTTGGAGCGGGTTGGAACGGCAGCAGGATTTGCAGCATAAGGAGTTGCAGCAGCAGGAGTTACAGCTGTTGGAATCACTGAACAGGGATGAATGAACTAGCAATGAAAAGAGTACAAGTACCTAACCCTAGAATTGTGTACCCCCTATAGGCTAACCCACTGTAGCCTAAACTAACACAACATATATAATGTTTGACACACCCCCATAGGCAAAGTGGGGGAGAACTAGGGGTCACAAGACCAGTCAAGGCAAAGCAAGGCAAAACAAGCTCAGGGTGGATCTCAAGGATACCACACAAATTCCGAGCACAAGCAAGTGGTCACAAGACTAGTTCACATGCAGGTTTATATATAGAGATCACAGTACAACAGACTCAAGAAGTAAGCAAGTGAGGTCCAGTAGGCACAAGGCCTAGAAGAGTGCAAAAGCGCTGATGGTCACAAGGCTGAAGCGCCTTGGTGAACACATCAGCAGTGTTGGCCTCAGAGGCCACGTAACGCAGGCGAAGCTGACCACGCTGCTGCAGCTCTCGAGCGAGGAAGTAACGCAGAGCAATGTGCTTCGTTCTGTGCTCCTCACACAAGGCAATGGCTGCCTTGTTGTCGACGTACAGCACTGGAGGAGAACGAGGCTGCTCTCCAAGGTCGGTCAGCAAGTAGGTGAGCCAGCGTAGCTCCTGGGCCGCCATGGCTGTGGCGTAGATCTCAGCCTCACAACTGGAGCTGAGAACAGAAGAAGAGCGAGTAGAACGCCAAGAAACAGAACCAGAGCCAAGACTGAAGGAGTAACCCTGAGACGACCGCTGAGTAGCCTGGTCGTCTGCCCAAGAAGCGTCTGAGTGCCCAGTGAGAACAACTGGGACTCGCCCTCCAAGCACTAGCCCCATGCCCGACGTACTGCACAAGTAGCGCAACACCCTCTTAGCTGCATCCATGTGCTCCTTCCGGTGACGGCCGGGAGCGACATAGCGTGCAAGAATGCTGAGAGGGTATGCAAGGTCTGGTCGAGTGCAGGTCATCAGGTACATGAGGCAACCCACAAGCTCTGGATACGGGCCACTCGGCTCTACGGACTCATCCGAAGGCAGAGCTGAGAGCGAGTGACCGGTAGGCAGAGGAGTGGGCTGAGGCGAGGAGTACGTGACGCGGAAGCGCTGAAGGACCTGCTGCACCATGTGTGACTGAGTCAAGGTGATGGTGCGGCGTGCTCTGTCCCGGGTGATCCGCAAGCCAAGATAGCTTGTCAGTTCACCCAGGTCTGTGCACGTGTGTCTCTTCTGCAGCTCCGACTTCACGTGGGCGAGTGCCACAGTGTCAGCAGTAGCAAAGACCAAGTCGTCGACGTACACAAGGACGTAGAACGGCGGCAGTGAGGTGTCGGTGCGTAGAAACAGCGACGGGTCAGCAGTAGAAGGCGCGAACCCAGGAGCCGCAAGCGTAGTCCTCAGTGTGTCGTGCCACTCACGAGGCGCCTGGCGGAGACCGTAGACTGGCCGTCGGAGGCTCCACTGGGTACCAGGAGGGAACGACCCAGTGAAGCCAGGTGGACGGCGCAGCCAGATCTCCTCGTGCAGGCTGCCCTGCAGGAAAGCAGTGCTGAAGTCAAGCGAGTGGAGCTCGTAGTCACGCTGAGCGGCGACGTGCAGCAGAACCCGAAGAGTGGTCATCTTCGGGGCCGGGGAGAAGGTCTGGAAGAAGTCAACTCCCTCGCGCTGACTGAAGCCTCGTGCAACGTAACGCGCCTTGAAGACAGGCGGAGAACCCGGCGGCCGCTTCACCCTGAAAATCCACATGCCACTGACGATGTTCGCCCCAGGCGGGGGAACCTCGTCGACGTAGGTGCCTGTGGACTTCCAGGAAGCCATCTCTGTGTCCATGGCTGACTGCCACTGAGAGGAGTAGGGACCGGCCATCGCCTCTGCGTAAGAGCGTGGGGTCGGGATGTCTGGTGCATCCGGGTCTCCCTCAGGGGCAACAAGCATGGACACGAGATGGGGCAAAGCGGCAGCAAAGCACTGGAACTCCTCCTGCCTGTCCTCAAGGACGTCAGTGCCAAGAGCACACTCACCCCCGACGGACGGAGGACAGACAGACCCAGACTCAGCAACTAGGCTAGCAGCGTAGTCTAGACGACAGCGAGCAGCAAAGTCGACAAGCTCAGCAACTAAGGCAGACGCAGCAGCAGACTCAAAGGAAGGGTCAGTGACAACAGTGGCCAGGAGACGCGTGACAGCAGGACTGGTAGCACGAAGAGAGTCTGACCCAGGGTCAGGAAGAGCAGGAAGAGAGGAAGCAGGAGGAGACGGCAGTGGGACACGCTGTGGAGCAGTGGACGGACGAAGCGCCATCCGGTGAGTGCCTGGGACAGCAGGAAGACGCTGACGCTGGACTCGACGACTAGAGAGAGCAGTGCGGACAGGCGACCCAGGACGAGACTCAGGCGACGCAGGACGAGACGCAGGCTCACGCCGCTCAGTAAGACCTCCAGTCGGACCAGTGTAAGGAGCAGGACCAAGGAGAGAGGAGGCAGACGGTAACGCCGACTGCAGCTGGACAGGCTGAGGACACTCTAAGGAGGGAGGAGGAAAAGGAGGAGGAAGCTGACCAAGAACCTGCTGAAGGAGCGGAACAAAGTACGGCTGAGACCGAGCAGCGACACCAGAGCCAGCAGGGACACCCGCACCAGGGTCGGCAGCACCAGCAGCAGCTCCAGCGTCCACGTCCTCAGCACCAGCGGTAGCTCCAACGCCCGGGTCCTCAGCACCAGCAGTAGCTCCAACGCCTGGGTCCTCAGCACCAGCAGCAGCTCCAACGCCCGGGTCCTCAGCACCAGCAGCGGCTCCAACGCCCGGGTCCTCAGCACCAGCAGCAGCTCCAACGCCCGGGTCCTCAGCACCAGCAGCGGCTCCAACGCCCGGGTCCTCAGCACCAGCAGCAGCTCCAACGCCCGGGTCCTCAGCACCAGCAGCAGCTCCAACGCCCGGGTCCTCAGCACCAGCAGCAGCTCCAACAGCAGCGGGGTTCGTAACACGAGGCACGCCACTCCGAAGAGTGCAGCGCCGCTCGTACCACTCACGGATCCGCTCGCGGGAGGGGAGCTCCCGAACGGGAGAAGAAGTACTAGCACCAGTCCCAGTAGTACGTCCGGCTCGAGCGGTACCTCTCCGGAGGCTGCAGTACTCTAAGTACCACGCACGTAGCTGCTCCGAGGAGAGGGCTCCTCCAGGTGCAGGACTCCCAGACCTCGTACCTCCAGACGCAGAACCCCCAGACTCCGGACTCCGCAGCTCAGTACCACGAGGCTCCACCCCCCCAAGCTCAGCACCCTCAAGCTCCACACCCCCAGGCTCCACACCCCCAGGCTCCACACCCCCAGGCTCCACACCCCCAGGCTCAGCACCCCCAGGCTCAGCACCCCCAGCAGGACGAGAGTCGACAGCTACCTCAACAGGCTCAACCGGGTCTACCTGAGACACACCTGAGGGAGCGGCACCCTGAGGGGGGAGGGGGTCTGCAACAGCAGCACCTGGCGAGAGGAAGAGAGGCGGGGGGGGGAGCGGGGCAGTGCGGTAGGGGAAGAGGCGGTAGTAGGGGACGGACTCGTCAAAAGTGACGTCCTGGGAGGGCAAGACTCGGCGCGAGGTGGCGTGGTAAAACTGCCAACCAGACGCGTCCGGGACAAAGCCGAGGAAGACGCAGGGAACAGCACGGGAGGAGAGCTTGTCCGCAGACGAATCGCGGACAAAAGCTCGAGACCCCCAGACCCGGAAACGCGACGCATCGCCAACCTCCCCCGTCCACAGTAGCGTGGGCGAGGTCTCCGGCAAGGAGACACGGGGCCAGAGGTTGAGTTGATGCGCAGCGTACCGGACCGCAAACGGCCACAGAAAGTGGGGGGCAGCCGCATGGATCAAGGAGGTACGGGCGACCTCCATGACCAGGCCAATGCGGCGCTCCGCAACCCCATTCTGCTGTGGAGAAGCCGGAAGCGTGAACGACTGCTCAATGCCGTGCTCAGCACAGTAGGCTGCCAAGAGGTCGGAGGAGAACTCACCACCTCTGTCAGAGTGCAAGCGCAGGACAGGAAAGTCCGAGTGAAAACGCTCGCTGAGCTGGAGACGGGCTCGGCGGATCCAAGGGATCAAGACATCAGGGACCTCACCCTTGGTGCGCAAGGGGAAGACCGAGGTGTAGCGCGAGTAGTCGTCAACAACTATCAGGAAGTACCTCTCCTGACCCTGACCACGGACGCGGGCTGGGCCCCATACGTCCATGTGGAGTGTCTGCAAGGGAGCAGTCGTCGGGGGGAACGAGGAGGAGTGAGGAGCGGCGCGCTGCCGTCCCTCGACACAGGGGAGACAGGTAGGAGCAGGCGAGGGTGGGAGGGGAGGAAGGACCCTGGGCAGGCCAGAGACAAGGTACCTGGAGTGCATGGCACGAAGCCGCTGCACAGACGGGTGGCCAAGGCGGTGGTGCCAGAGGACAGTCTCGTGTGCTAAAGAGCGACACGAGCAGGGGGCGGACAGCTGACCTGACGCGGACGCGGACGCAGTCGCAGCAACCTGAGGGGACTCAGTAGTCAGTGTGTACAGGTCCGACCCCGGCTGCCGAGTGAAGGTAGCCAAGTGACGGCCCGTACGAGCACACGTGCAGTGTGTCACGCGCTCGTAGGCAGGGGTGAACTGGTGAACACCCCCGTCCTGGAGTGCACAGCCTGCCACCAAGTTCGTAGAGAACGAGGGGAGGTGGAGACCTGACAGTGTGCCCGACGGGACCGCAGGGCAGGGAAGGACAGTGGAAGAGGTCGCAATGACCGGACCCCCAGAGGGGTCAGCAAGGGAGACAGCAACTGGCCGAGCAAGCGGCTCAAGGGCAGTGCGGCCACGAAAGAAGCAGCGAGAAGCACCTGAGTCCAGTGTGAAGGTGTGCAGTGCGGCAGTCGACGCAGTACCAAGGGGGGGAGAGACACGAGCACCTAGAGCAGCAGCCTCACCAGCATCTGGGGTAGCCGACACGTGAGTACCTGGAGCGGCAGACGCACTGGCCCTAATGCCCGGGTCGGGCGGCACACACAAGTACTCAGCACCCTCTCCACTAGTAGACATCACATACATGGCAGATAGAATAGCATCAAAGTCTAGAGCATAGATATCAATCCCCTTCTTCAGGAGATCAAGCCAGCGGGGCAGCTCAGTGGCCTGAGGGAACTGAACACGCCAAGCGTCGTCGAGACGAGAGAAGCAGCGCTGTGTGGCGTGCGGTCGTCCACACTGCTGACCAGTGCGGTCACCAGTGCGAATGACGTACGTGCAGCTAAGACCACCCCCACCCCCGTGTTGAGAGTACCACTCACGGACCTCCTGGGGCGAGAGAGTGTGCTGCTGGCCCTGGCCACCGCCAGCGCCTCCACGGCCACCACCACCGCTGCCACCTCCTCGACCACCCCAACCCCTGCCGCCGCCTCGTCCACCGCCACCCCAACCGCCGCCTCCACTCCTGCCACCTCCCCCGCCGCTGCCGCCACCACCCCCACCGCTACCACTCGCCCCTCCAGCCGAGCCACCACCCCCACTGCCTCCACCGCCCCCACCGCCGCCTCCCCCGCCGTCACCGCCACTACCCTTGCCCCCTTTGCCCTTGCCGCTGCGGCGTCCGCTCGAGGCAGACGCAGCGCCGACCTTCTCAGTACCAAGAAGGTCGACAGCAGCAGCAGAGGCGACAGAGGGAAGAAGGGGGGAAGGAGAACACCCCTCAAAGAACGGGGTACGGGGGTCGCCACGAGAGGCACCTACAGCGACTATGCTAGCCTCAGCTGCAAGTAGCTCCTTCTCGAGGAGGGCAATGGTGAGCTCAGTGGGGCAACGAGCTAGGAAGTGGTCCCTGACAGCACGCAGTGTGTCAGGGAGGCGGGTGACTAGGTGATAGAGAGTGAGCCAGAGTGGAGGGGGGTGCGTGGCAAGGAACTCAGCAGGCATGGCGGCACGGAAGCGGGCCTCACTAGTACGGAGGTGCGTGATGAGGTCAGCGACTGTGTGAAAGGAGGCCAGGTCGGGAAACAGGTAGGGGAGGGAGAGACGGCCTAGTGCGGCAGAGGCAGGTGAGGAGTAGCGAGCAACTACAGCTGTGTACAGTGCCGGTGCAGTCTTGTGCTGACCAAAGTGCTCGCGTTCGTCTATCGGCAGGGAGTTGCGAATGGCGAAGCGAGCGTGGGCATCACGAGTCTGCCACTGTGAGCGAGCAGTGCTGTCAGCAGTAGCAGCAGGGGCAGTGACAAGGCCTAGGGCGTGATCGTACAGTGAGATGTCATCCTTGGCTGTGAGCTGTAGGTAGAGGTGCAGGTCATCGAGCCAGGTGTCAAACTTCACAGGGCGGCCCTCAGCATCGAACACGAGAACCTGTGGGCTAGCCATAGGAACAGTAGAAATAGCAGCAGTAGCGGTAGGAGAAGCAGGTAGGACGAACCAGGTAGGGCAGGGCGGCGCGGCTCGGTTCAGGTCGGGTCGCGGCTCGGCTCAGGTCACGGCGGGGACGGGCCGCCCGCTCTCCCTCTTGTGCTGCGGCGGGAACGGGCCGCCCGGGGCCTCTGGGTGGTGGGCACGGGTCGGCGAGGTAGGCACGGGGCCGGTTGGGGCCCTAGAGGGGCGAGCGCGGGGCCGATCGGGGCCTGAGCGGGGCTAGCGCGGGGCCAAACGGGGCCTTGACGGGGCTAGCAAGGGGCCGACGGGGCCTGAACGGGGCCGAAGGGGCCTGAAACGGGGCTAGCGCGGGCCCGATCGGGGCCTGAATGGGGCTAGCGCGGGGCCGACGAGGCCTGAGAGGGACTAGCACGGGGCCTACGGGGCCTGAAACGGGGCTAGCGCGGGCCGACGGGGCCTGAAACGGGGCTAGCGCGGGCCGACGGGGCCTGAGAGGGGCTAGCGCGGGGCCGACGGGGCCTGAAACGGGGCCGACGGGGCCTGAAACGGGGCTAGCGCGGGCCGACGGGGCCTGAGAGGGGCTAGCGCGGGGCCGACGGGGCCTGAAAAGGGGCCGACGGGGCCTGAAACGGGGCTAGCGCGGGTCGACGGGGCCTGAGAGGGGCTAGCGTGGGGCCGACGGGGCCTGAAACGGGGCCGACGGGGCCTAAACGGGGCTAGCGCGGGGCCTGAACGGGGCCTTAAAGGGGCCGACGGGGCCTGAACGGGGCTAGCGCGGGGCCGTCAAGAGGGGCCTCTAGGGGCGTGACACGCCGAGGCGCCCTAGGGCACGGGTAGGTAGGTACGTAGTGGTGGGCCCTTAGAAAATTTCGGTCCTAGGAAGGACCTGCTCTATACCATGTTGGAATCACTGAACAGGGATGAATGAACTAGCAATGAAAAGAGTACAAGTACCTAACCCTAGAATTGTGTACCCCCTATAGGCTAACCCACTGTAGCCTAAACTAACACAACATATATAATGTTTGACAACAGCAGCACGAGTTGCCGCAGCAGGAGTTGCAGCAGCAGGAGTTGTAGCAGCAGGAGTTGCAGCAGCAGGTGTTTTTGCAGTAGGAGTCGCCGCAGCAGGAGCTACAGTAGCAGTAGCCGCAGCGGCAACAGCAGCAGCCGCCACTGTCCCAGCAGACCCTTTTGCAGCAGCTGTTCACACCTGTGAGTGGCCTTCAGGGCCATTGGTCTCACTTCCTCCTCTCCAGACCACTCACCGCCTCCTCCTGCTCACGGTCTTCCTCCTCCGGACTCGTCCCTGGCTGTTGTCTCTCCTCCTCATTCACAGCCGCCTCCTCATGTTGTCCCGCACTCTCGCGTCCGCCCCTGTCCCCCGCGTGCTCGTCCCTCGTCTCCTTTTGACGACCTCCGCAATGTCCTCCTTTGTTCCAGTCCTTGTCGTTTTCCACCTGCGTCTGTTCTCCCATCTCCTCCTGGGTGGTCTCTTCCAATCTCCTCTTTCCCCATCTCTGACTACTACCGTACTGCTCGTCCTGTTGTCACACGTGTTCTCGCCTCTCTTGCCACGGACCCTCGTGCCTCTCCGTCGTCTATCTCGGCTCTTGTTGCCGCTGTCGGTGACATTGCCACCACTCGCCGCCTTGACTACGCCACATGCGTGGTGGCTGCCCGTCCTCTGTCCGCCAGGGGTGAGTCTTCCCTTGGCTGTGACGTTCTAGAGGACAGGCAAATTGAGTTGGAGTTCTTGGCAGCCACTTCTCCCCACCTCTGTGCCATGCTGCTTGCTCCTGGGAGAGACCCCGACACCTTTGACATACCAACTCCTGGCACGCACAGTGTGGCAGTGTCAGTGCAGGGGGGTCTCTGAGTGGATAGCAGCCATGGACTCAGAGATGGCGTCTTGAAGGTCCGCAGGCACGTATGTCGACGCAATTCCCCCACCTGGGGCGAACGTAGTCGATGGCATGTGGATCTGCAAGGTGAAGCAGCCGCCTGAAGATGTTCCCCCGCGAAAGCGAACCCTAATGCCAAGCTTGCTATGTGGCTAGAGGTTGCAGTCAGCGTAAGGAAGTTGACTTCTTCCAGACCTTCGCCTCGACCCCGAAGATGACTACTCTTTGGGTGGTACTTCACTTTGCAACACAGGGAGACTACGAGCTGCACTCCCTCGACTTCTCCACTGCCTTTCTCCAGGGCCGCCTGCACGAGGAGATATGGCTACGTCGTCCTTCTGGCTTCACTGGCACTTTCCCACCTGGGACCCAGTGGAGCCTGAGGCGACCAGTCTACGGTCTCTGCCAGGCGCCGCGTGAGTGGCACGACACGCTACGCACTACTCTTGCTGACCTCGGGTTCCGTCCTTTGTGCGCCGACCCATCGCTGTTTGTTCGCAGAGGTTCCACCCCGTTATTCGTTCTTGTCTACGTTGACGACCTGGTCTTCGCTACAACTGACACGGCTGCTCTGGCTGAGGTGAAGTCCGAACTACAGAAGAGACACACATGCACTGACTTGGGTGAACTGCGCCGCAACCTTGGCTTGCAGATCACCAGGGACAGAGCCGATCGCACCATCACTTTGACTCAGTCACACATGGTGCAGCAGGTCCTTCTGCCGTTCGGGTTTCAGTTCTCCACCACACAGCCCACACCTCTTGCCGTCGACCACAGACTCACTGGCCCTTTTCCCGACGAGCCCTTTCATTCCAGTGGTCCCTACGCAGGGCTTGTGGGCTGCCTCATGTACCTGATGATTTTGTCTTTCCCCTCAGCATCCATTCTCGCTTTGTTGCGACTAGGAGACACCGTCATGTTCACTGGACGGCTGCTGTGAGGGTGGCGAAGTACCTGGCGACTACATCAAGCTTGGGGCTTGTGCTTGGAGGGACACAGCCTGTTGTGCTGACCGGTCACTGCGACTCTTCCTACGCCGACGACGTGGAGACCCAGTGGTCTACTTAGGGGTACTGCTTCAGCTTGGGCGCTGGAGATGTGTCGTGGGGGTCTACTTGGTCGTCGTTTGTGTCACAGTCTAGCGCAGGGGCAGAGATCTACGCTGGTGCCGTGGCTGCGCAGGAGCTTTGCTGGTTGACCTTCTTGCTCACTGACCTTGGCGAGCCGCCTCGTTCTTCTCCGACCTTGTTCGCTGATAACAAGGTCATGATCCTCCTGTGTCGAGAGCCTCGACTGGAGAGCAGAATGAAGCGCATCGACGTGAGGTACTTTCTCCTGCGGGAGCTGCAGCGACGCAGACACGCACGCCTGTGTCAGATTAGCAGCTAGAAAGTTAGAACAAGAAAGAGAGAGTTCACTAGCAAACATTGGGATACATATAGCAAACCCTAACAGGGCTGTACTCACTATAGAGTACCCCACTGCAAACTAGAGAAACATAACATTCTGACACACCCCCATAGTCAAAGTGGGGTATAATCAGCACAGCAAGCAGTCAAAGAGCAGGTTCACAAGTACAAGCAAAGCTAGAGGCATTCACAAAAGGGCAAGCGAGGAGGAGGAGGCGGGACTGTAAGAGGAGAGGAGATAGGAGGCGACGGCTGAAGCTGCAGACACACGGGCAACAGGAGCGGCGCGCACGGTGGCTACCGGAGCAAAGGGCCTCGGACTACAGGAGTAACTGGCTCTGCGGCTAACTCTGAGCGGCAGGAGCAACGGACCCACGGGCGACTGACGCAGCAGGCTCGCTGGGCTACTGGAGCAGAGCCCCGGACTACTGGCACTGCTGACGACACGACGGCAGCCTCCGCTCAACCTCCCCCAACTGTCCCACCCCCCTTTCACACACCCCTTGCTGCACCCCTAGCTCCTCTCCCACGTCACCCCCCTAGCGCCACTCCCTCGGCTCCCACACACCCACCCCCCTCAGCGGCAGCTGCAGCAGTGGGAGACAGAGGAGGAGGAGGAGCAGGGGACGGCTCACACACCTGCCACCCCCATACCCGCCACCCCCATACCCCCAACGCAGGGCAGAAACGCGGGAAGGAGCTGGGGCGGCGTGTGAGCGGAAGCGGGGCGGCGCGCGGGCCCCCAGGGCGCCTCGACGAGCGACGAAAGGGGGCGACGCGCGGCCCCCCAGGGCGCCGCGACGGGCGACGGGAGGGGCGACGCGCGGCCCCCCAGGGCGCCGCGACGGGCGACGGGAGGGGGGGGCGCGCGGGCCCCCAGGGAGCCGCGACGGGCGACAGGAGGGGGGGGGCGACGCGCTGGCCCCCAGGGCGCCGCGACGGGCGACGGGCAGGGCGACGCGCGGCCCCCCAGGGCGCCGTGACGGGCGACGGGCAGGGCGGCGCGTGGGCCCCCAGGGAGCCGCGACGGGCGACGGGAGGGGGGGCGACGCGCGGGCCCCCAGGGCTCCGCGACGGGCGACGGGCAGGGCGACACGCGGCCCCCCAGGGCGCCTCGACGGGCGACGGGCAGGGCAGCGCGCGGGCCCCCGGGGCGCCGCGTGAGGCAGTAAACCGCCGCGCGCCTCGGGGCGCACGGCGGGCAGAAAACTGCCGCGCGCCCCGAGCGCGCGGCGAGCAGAAAACCGCCATGCGCCCCGAGCGCGTGGCGGGAAGAAAAAAACGTCGCGCGCCACGGGGCGCGCGACAGACAGGACAGGAGCGGAAGCAGGTGGGCCCATAGGCCAGGTGGGCCCATACCCTAAACCCTAAACCCTCACCGGCCAACACTGCATACGTCTTCACCAAGGCCCTTCCGCCTAGTGACCACCACATGTTCTGTCTGCAGTTAGGCCTTTTTGAGACAGACCTTCGTTTGCTGTAGGCTTGCTTCTTGTTGCTTGTACTTGCATTTATATATACTTGTGAACTCTTGAACAAACCTTGTGGCCGCTTGATTGTGCTCAGACTGTATGGTGACCTTGTGATCCACCCTGAGCTGTATCTTGTTGCTTCTCTCGACTGGTCTTGTGACCGGTTGTGTTTCTTGCTCGTTGTGGATAGCCCTCACTTAGCCTATGGGGGTATGACAAATGTTATAATCACTGGTAGGCTGTAGTTAGGTACTCTTTAGAGAGTACAACATACTTAGGGTTTGCTATTTGTATCACCATGCTTTCCTAATCACATCATTCCGTTCCTTCAGTTTCTGAGAAAATTAAGGTCTACAACAAAAACAAAAACATGTGACTATCAAATTTCACCCTGATAACCAGGGTATGAAGGTGATTTACACTGATAAAATTAGCCTTGGTCACGAGACTACTTGCTCTACTGTCTGTTACACTCTCGAAGGGACACATGCTACAGACAGTAACATAAACCTACAGTAATACTACGATAATACTGTAGTTCGATCGAACGACTTCATCTCAACACAAGCAGCAAGTGAACATTCCCTAAGCCCCTCCCCCAGGGCTCAGGTTTGGTTTTTACCTACTCACGATTAGCAGTGTAGACATTTTCAAAACCCTTCTGAGCAGTGTGTCTTTTTTGGTAACACTGATGGATCAGTGTAACTTGAAGTTTTGAAAACTTTACCCAGAGGCATCAGTGTAGGTATATTTTTTACCCTGATTGTACTGTAGGTGCTACACATGATGCTCAGTCGAATCGCAGACATCTGCTGGGCCCAAACCCGACGCTGTCCCTTACACGTTTGGTGACGGGCAACCGCCTGTCATGTACAAGCCCTCGCGGCTCGGGAAGATTCGGAAAGTTGACGACGAGTGGTTGGGAAGCTCCGACCTCCCACTTGCATCCCTGATTTCCGATGTACAACAAACGAAGCCACCCAGAACTGTAGCAGTAAAAATATCTGCGTAACAGTGGTGTTCTTTACAGTCCCTTTTCTGCCCGTGGCGAAACTAACGAAACGCTCGCGAATTAGATGCTCGCTTCACTCCCCCAATGTCGAAAAAGATGGCGTGAGTGAACGGGCATCATGTGTAGCAGCAACCAAGCTCGAGGCCCAAATTGCGCAAGATTACTAATCCTGCGCAAGGTGGGCACTGGTGGGTGGGGGTTGTTGTGAAAGTCGAGCGCAGTTGCTTGTCTGGTTTCGCTGCAACACTTGGTTTTTTCGCCGAGTCAGCAAGCTTCCCGGGGGGAACATGTGTTTGGGGACCTCGATCGAGTCCCAAATTTCGGAGTCGAGGGAGTTGAAGTTTTGCAGTGAGTGCAGCTTCGACCAATCAGGTTGCAATTTTTGCTTCGGGTAGGTTGCAAGCAGACACGGAGTGACGCGGTGTCGGTCGTCAGTACTCACGTGCTGCCGTCGTAGTGCATCATTACGAAATTGGGTGTACCGATATGAAATTTCGGAGAACCTTCATCTCGATAGGTAGAGTTTCCGAAGGGGGGGTGGTTCCCTGTACGCTCTTCAGGGTAATTTTCGCTAAGGGAAATTTTACCCCAGAGCATCAGTGTGGCCTAAATCATTACACTGACATACCGTATCACCCCGGATATAAGCGCACATGCGCTTATAATAAAACAGTGTTTTTTAGGGGGGTGCGCTTACAATTGAGTTAAAAATATAAGCGCATGCGCTTATAAAATGACAAATACAAATCTATAATTTAAAAACACCAAATTGTACATCTCTTCCCTGCGATTTCAATCGAATCGAAATTGTAAAGTGTCACAGATCAGAATCGCGCCCGCGAGCGATTCACTGCCGGCGCACAGAGGCAAAGTACAGTGTAACACCTCACTTTGAGGGCGTGCCAGCTCGTGCTGACTGGACGCGCAGGATGTGAGGTCCTCGAAAGTCAACGTAAGCGAAAATGGCCTCGTTGCAAAATTGAAATTCGTTACCATGTTTATCAAGGATTTAAAAATAAAATTACACATGCGCTTATAATATATCACGGTTTTATAAGGGGTGCGCTTATAAATGAGGATCGGCCATAAGCGCATTGCTCCAGATATAAGCGCATGCGCTTTTAATAGGCCTGCGCTTATATCCGGGGTCATACGGTATCAGTGTAACACTAATCCCCCAAAAAAATACCCCAGCCCATCAGTGTAGACTGAAAATTTCACCCTTCTTATCAGTATAGAAGGGTAAATTACACTTCAAACCTGAGCCCTGCCCTCCCCCTTTGCACAACCCCATATCTATCTACTGATGTCCCTGTGGAGGATTCTAACACCGATAGAAAATTAGTAATCTCTAGCAGCCTGTATGCAGTCTGCCCCCCATGGCCCACTAACAACCACCTTGCCAGTGCGCAGGGCCACCGGCAGGCTCTGTAAGCTCGAACATTTATCCAGATCAACTCTCCAGAGTGCACCCTCCCTGCCCAAGCCCTCAGGTAGCGCCTTCAGATTGGAGCAGCCTTCCAGGTAGAGGTAGCGGAGGGAGCGGAGGAGAGCGAGGGAGGAGGGGAGGTGCAGGAGAGAAGGCAGACGGCTGAGACGGAGGGAGTTGAGGCAGGAGAGGGAGGAGACATGATCTGGGAGGGAGGATACTTTAGGGCAGCCTACAAAGCTCAGTTGGTTCAGGGAGGTGAGCAGAGTGAGGGAAGAGGGGATTTCTCCCATACCCTCACAGTGTACCACGGCCAGCTCCTCCAAAGATTTCAACTGCCCGAGATTCTCAGGCAGGTGCAGGAGGCGCGGGCACATTTGGACGATGAGCCGGGAGAGACTTGGCAGGGAGGGAAGGGAAGCAGGCAAGGATGACAAGGCATCGCATCTGTAAAGAACCAGTGTGTGGAGGCTCAATAGGCTGCTGACACCGCCTTCCGTGGGTAAGGTTAGCTGTTGCAGCGAGGGCAGGTGAGTCACTGCGAGGGTGTGAAGGTGCGAGAGGGTGAGGAGGGAGCGTGGAAGGCACGTGGCCGGGTGGAAGGCTCGTGAGATGGTGAGACTGGTGAGGGACGCGGGGAAGGATAGCGGTGGTGCTGCTGAGCTTGGGTCTGCAGCAGGTGCAGCAGTGGAAGAATCAGCACGGGCGGAGGACAATGCAGCAGGGAGCATGGGTTTTAGATTCAGGCAGTTCTCAAGGTGGAATGACTTGACACGTGGCAGCTGATGGAGGTCGCTGGGGAGGGCGATGAGCAACGGGCAGTCGCGGATGGACAGGCGGAGGAGGGACGGGAGGGGCGGATGCATTTTTGAGTGGGAAGAGCGATTGCGCGCAGGGAGAGTGTGAGAAGAGCAGACGGAGGTAAGGGCAGAGGTATCCAGTGTGGTGGTGATGGGTGCTGTGGAGGGAGCAGCAGGAGCAGGAGCAGCTGAGGAGGTGAGAACAGCAGTGAGGGAAGCTGCAGCACTGGGAAGCGGTGCAAGAGACGACGGAGCAGGGAGAAGCGATGGGAACAGGTGGAGCCTGGGGCAGGAACTCATCTGTAGCTCCGTGAGACTAGCCAGGTTGCCCAAGCCCTGTGGTACCCCCTGCAGCTGCTCACAGTCTGCAATGCTCAGACGCTCCAGGCGGGTGAGAAGCGTCAGGGACGCAGGGATGAAGTCAAGCTGCCTGAGTCCGTCTAGCTCCAGGATGCGAAGGGCGGGAGACAGCTGAGCAAAGTCTCTGGGCACGTGCTGAAGGCCTCGTCCGAAGCAGTTGCCTCTGTTCAGTTTCAGCACCTCCAGCTTGGGCAGGCTGGCGACCGCGTCGGGCAGAATATCAAATTCGCAGCCGGCACTGAGATCAAGGTCGCGGAGGTTTGGCAGCTGCCCGAAGCTGGAAGGGAACGATCCGATTGGTGTATGGCCTCGAACGAGTAGAGTCTCAAGCGAAGAGAGATCGAATGTGGAACCTGAAGCGAGAGTGAGTGCCGAGCAGCGTGTCACGTTGAATTCCTTCAACAATTTCAGCTGCCCGAAGGATCTGGACAACGAATGAAGTATCTCAAGGCGGGACAGCTCCAGAAAACGAAGATTCGGAAGCAGCCCGAAATCCTCTGGGAGTTGGTCCACAACGCACCCATCCAAGCGGACGGTGGTGAGTGAGAGCATGGATGATACGGACCGTGGGAGGCGCAGGAGCCTCGAGCAGTCCCACAGCCTCAGCTTCTGCAGCGAGGTAAGGCGCCCCAGGCTGTTAGGAATGGCAGTTATATCAAGAGACTCAAGATCCAGTTCCTCAATATTTAGAAGCTGCCCGATGTTCTCGGGCAACGAGGAAAATTCTCCACAGTCGTGGATGATGAGCCGTTGGAGGGTGGCGATGGAAGGTAATGACCTGGGCAGCATGGTTAGAAACCGGCAGTTACGAATCTCCAAGTCGGTCAGTTCGGGCAGATCGCCCAAAGATTCTGGAAGCTCACGAAGCCCGCCCACCGAAAACAGCTGGAGTACCCTCAATTGCTGCAGCTGCCCAAAACTTTCGGGCAGGCGGCAGAACTCGCCGCAGCAGTGAATCTGGAGGTGAGTGAGGAGTGAAAGTTGAGAAAGAGAGGCGGGCAACGCAAGCAGCTCTTCCATCATCCTAAAGACCAACTTCCTCACTGCTGTCAACTGCCATAGGCCGCTGGGTAGACGATCCACTACCAAATTCTCAAGTTCGAGCTCTTCTAAGGACGTGAGCCCCCCGAAAGTGCCAGGAAGCGTGGTGAGTGACGGCGTGACGATCCTTAGGCTCCTGAGAGACTGCAAGCTGCCGAACTCCGGTGGTAACTCGGTGACTTCGTGCGGCAGAGTCATGCTGAGCCGCGTCAGCTGCTGCAAGCCGCTGATGGATGCGGGCAGAGTGGGAACGGGCATCTGGAGCAAATAAACGGGCAGAGAAATCGTCAGGTCCACCAATCGTGTGCAATGGTCGAAAATTATAGAAATGCTGCTGCTGCTGCTGCTGCCGCCGCCGCTGCCGCCGCCGCCGCTGCTGCTGCTGCTGCCGCTACCACCGCCGCCGTCGCCTCCGTTGTTCCCGCTGCCGCCACTGCTGCTGCTGCACGGCTGAACGGTAGCAGGCGACTGCTGCCGCTTGTTCGCGTCCTCGGCGATGCTGAGGTGCGTTAGAGTGGAGCCGCAGCCCAAGGCGACGGCGTTGAGAAGCGAGGCGTCGATCGCATCGAGTGCGTCGCGCCCGAGATGTAGATGACGCAGGTTGGGGAAGCGCGCGGAAGAGGGGGACGGGGAGGGGGAGGGAGGGAAAGGAGGAGGGTGGGATGGCGACGAGGGGTGGTGCGGATTGGGTGCGGCAGGAGAGGGGTGTTGGGACGGCGGCGCTGAGAGGAGGGCTGACGCGAGCAGTCGCGATGAGATGCGGCGATGACTTTGAACGACGATCGCGGGATGCACGGAGCGCGCCACGCGGAGCCATCGCTGAGAGACGAGAGCGAGATCGAAGGAAACCAGCGGCTGAGGGGGTGGTGCCGACGATGACGACGACGCTGACGCTGGCATTGACGTTGACGTTGACGAAGTGACTCCGGGCGGCGCAGGGGTCATGAAAATACAGGAGTTTGGATCCCAGGTGTAATCGACACGAGCATGATCATGACCTGATGTTGCGAGATCAGATCTGAGATTGGTGCCGTTGGATGCGACGAGTAGCAGGATGTGGGCGAGCAGATCGTCGGGTATGCGCGAAAACACAGCCGAACATTCCTCCTCCGCTTGCGACCGGACCTGCGGCAATGACTCCGACTGCTGCTGCTGCTGCCGAGACGCCGACGGGCTGAGGCAAGACATATCGCAGGTGCAGTGCCGATGGTAGCGTATCAAGGTTCAGTAGTTCCAAGTCACCGCCGCTTCTGTCAGTCTAGTAGATCTGTTTTCAACGCACAAGATAGATTGCGGAGGTCGTCGTGGAGTTGTATCAAGGACTGACTAACAGCAGAAACAAATCTTAAAGCCCAACCCGAAGCCTGAATTACAAAAAATGATAATTTTTAAAGACACGAAGTGTTTTTTTTAATTACATATTTCGAAAGCGCAGCTGCATGTAACGCAGATTTGGCATCGTCGAAGCGCCCTAAACGCCCTTCTCCAACTACAAATTGTGGGTTGGAGCTCATTTCCCTCCACCCACGTCTCTCATTTTTCAAACGGCTCATGCAACTCTCTGTCAAATGTTGTAGCCTGTAGTGAGGTTTGTCTTAGGGGGTACAGATGTTAGGGTTTGTTATATGTACCCCAACCCGTTCCTGTGGGATCCCGTTCCTCTCGTTCACGTCCGTAGCGCCCGAGCCTGTCCCGTACCCTAGTGTCCGTTACGCTCGTACTGTCCCCTAGCGCCTATCGCGCCTGTCGTTACGTCGCTCTCGTGCCCTAGCGCCCGCTGCGCCTGCCGTTACGTCGCTCTCGTGCCCTAGCGCCCGCTGCGCCTGCCGTTACGTCGCTCTCGTGCCCCAGCGCCCGCTGCGCCTGCCGTTACGTCGCTCCAACTGTCCCGCCGCGTCGCGCTGTCCGTCCGCGTCGCGCCGTCCGTCCCGTCCAGTCCGTCCGCGTCACGCTGCCCGTCCGCGTCGCGCCTTCAGTCCCGTCCCGTCCGTCCGCGTCGCGCTGCCTGTCCGCGTCGCGCCGTCCGTCCCGTCCCGTCCGTCCACGTCGCGCTGCCCGTCCGTCCCGTCCCGTTCGTCCGCGTCGTGCAGTCCGTCCCGTCCCTTCGCGTCGCGTCGCGCTGCCCGTCCGCGTCGCGCAGTCCGTCCCGTCCCGTCGCGTCGCGCTGCCCGTCCTGTCCCGCTGCGTCGCGTCGCGCTACCCCTGCCCGTGGCGCTGCGCCCTCCTAGTCCAGCAGTGTTGCGCCCTACTCTGTGTCCCGTAGCGCCCTACCCTATGTCCCGTAGCGCCCTACTGAGTCGCTCTCAGCGATTAGGGTTTCAGCAGCAGCACTTCCCACCTCTTTGCTTTTGCTATGGCGACCCCTAGGGTTCTTCGTTTTGACGCTGACGGTAGACCGCTCGAGTTTCCGGTCTGGCTCCTACGCGCGCGTCGCTTTTTAGAGAGTCAGGTCCAGGCGGGCGAGTCCCTCTGGGCGCACGCTACTGGTGACCTTCCTGCGCCTGACGACCCTACGCCTTTAGGCCCTGCCCCTGACGACGCCGCCAGAGACCGCTTTACCCGCCAGTGTGCTGACATGACGGCGTGGAAGTCGCGTGACGCTGCGGCCTGCATCGCTCTTAGCAGCCTCCTCCCTGAGTCTGAGGAGGCCCACTTCACTCAAGTTCGCACTGCTAGTGAGTTCCTGACTGCGATCAAGGCCCGCTACGCTACTCCCACCACTGTCTCTCTTGGCCGCCTCTTCCTACCGTTCTTGTTCCCTGACCTCGCCTCGTTTGAGCGCTCTGCTGACTTGATTGCTCACCTCCGCTCGCTCGATTCTAGCTACCGCGCTGCTTGCACTGACGCACAGCTTGCACTGCTTCCCCCTCCCATTGCGATTACTATCTACTTCATTGCCACTAGCCTCCCTGACCGCCTTGCCTCGGTTCGTGACACGCTTCTTCTGAAGCACCCTAGTGAGCTCACTATCGAGGTCCTTGAGTCTACGCTCAAGGACGTCGAGAGCAACCTCCGCTCAGTAGCCTCCGCCTCTGGTGCTGTGCCCCCTCCACTGTTTCACGGGTGCACTGTCCCTCAGCTGCCCACTTTTACTGCCTCGCTAGCCACTGCCACTACTAACGTGACCGCAGCTGCTGTTACGACTACGTCGCGGTCTCGAGGTAGGGGTGGCAGGAGGGGCAGTTGTCAGAATCCCAACCACTAGACCATTGGGATAAAAGGGCTTGTTAAGTAGCGGGTCAGAGTGCGCCCATAACCCCCCAGGCAAACGCGCCTGTAACCCCCCTAGGATCAATCGGGCATCCACAGTGCAGATCTACTGACACCCCCCCACACTGGGAGGCCCAGGACTGAGCACAGCGGCAACGGCCTACATGTGCATACACCGGGATTCGAACCCGAGACCTCTCTGACAACGTGTCAGAATCCCAGTCACTAGACCATTGGGATAGAAGGGCTTTTTAAGTAGCGGGTCAGTGCGCCCATACCCCCCCAGGACAACGAGCCTATAACCCTTCCCTAGGATCGATCGGGGATCACCAGTGGACCTCTGACACCCCCCCCGCACTGGGATGCCCGAAGTGCACACACTGGGATTCGAACCCGAGACCTTTGCTCTGATACCATGTCAGAATCCCAACCACTAGACCATTGGGATAAAAGGGCTTGTTAAGTAGCGGGTCAGAGTGCGCCCATAACCCCCCAGGCAAACGCGCCTGTAACCCCCCTAGGATCAATCGGGCATCCACAGTGCAGATCTACTGACAGCAGTCAGGGTGCAGGCGGCGGCGGCGGTGGCGGCGTTGGCGGCGGAGGTGGTGGGGGTGGCGTGCCGACCGGTGGCGGCGGGAGCGCAGGGCCTGGAGAGGCGTCTCGTGCAGCGGCCAGTGACTCCCCTACTGCAGCTGATGGAGGCGACACCCGGACTCGTCAGCCTCCTCCTGGTCTGCCGGCCGCGGTGGGTGGAGCAGCGGCGTGGTACCTGGCAGGTGCAGCAGCAGCAGCCCCTCCCCTTGCAGCAGCCCCCGCAGCAGCAGCGGCAGCAGCAGGTTTCGGGGCCGGGACAGCGTTAGCCCCAGCGAGGTGTTGTTCACCCTTCGTGCACCTATCAGGTTCTGACAGGTGCTCGCCGAGGCCAGCCTTGTGGCCGCACCCACCCTCCTGGTCAGTGCTTTGCTCAGCTCACTGACACGGTTCGCTTGGCCTTCGGCGTTGGCGGCCCTGCCCCTGACTGGTTTCCTCTTGTTCAGACGTACGGCTCCGCTCTTTGGGGCATGTCTGCTTCTCAGTTGCTTGATCTCTTAGAAACTCCTCATGCTATGTATGCTGTTTTTAACTCCAGTGCTGCTGACTCTGTTTACTCGAGTGTTGTTAGCTTAGGTACTAGTCTTGCTGAGTTGCCTGTTGCTAGTGTAGGCAATTGTGTAGACACTAGTCCAGGCGCTACTTCGGAGGACGCTTCGCTGTCTTTCACTCTGGACTCTGGGGCTTCGCACTGCTTCTTTCGCGACTACATGACACTTACTCCACTTCCTGTGCCAGTCTCTGTGGCCCTGGCTGATCCCACCTCGGGACCAGTCACTGCTCGCTACACTACTACTCTTCCTTGCCCTGTTGTTCCCTCTGGGTCTCTGACTGGCTTCCACGTCCCCTCGTTCTCGAGGAACTTGGTGGGCGTGAGGCCTCTTGTGAGTCAGCACGTGGGTGTGTGGATTGAGCCCTCTGGTGAGACGGCGGTTTGTGTTAACGGCGACACTTACTCGCCTCTTGCCACCTTTACTGCCGAGCCGGGCTCTGGTCTCTACACACTTCACACTGGCCCTGGTGGGCAGCAGCAGCAGCAGCAGCAGCAGCAGCAGCAGCAGCAGCAGCAGCAGCAGCAGCAGCAGCAGCAGCAGCAGCAGCAGAAGCAGCAGCAGTAGCAGCAGCAGCAGCGGCAGCAGCAGCAGCAGCAGCGGCAGCAGCAGCAACAGCGACTCCTGCCCCCGGCCCCGGTTACTTCCCCCAGTCTGGTCCCTGCGTCTCACCAGGTTGCTGCGTCCCCCCAGGTAGCTGTGTCTGGTCAGGTTCCCGTGTCTGGTCCAGTTGCTGCGTCGTGCTCCTGCCGGTCGCTTGCACACCCCACCGTTCTGGGGCACCACCGGACGGGGCACCCGTCCCTCCCTCGTCTGCGCGCTATGTCTCGTCAGCGTCTTGTCTTAGGCCTCCCGCGTGTCTTGCCGTTGCTGCCGCCTTCGCTTGCACCGTCGTGCGGTCCCTGCGTCGAGGGTCGGCTGCGAGCCACCCCTCACTCCTCCTCCCTTCGTCCGGCCACCGAGCCTTTTGAGACGCTCCACTTGGACGTCTGGGGCCCCGCCCCTCACCTTGGCCCTGAGCGCGAGCGTTTCTTTCTGGTGGTCGTTGACGACTACTCCCGCTACACCACAGTGTTCCCCCTGGCGAAGAAGTCTGAGGTGACTTCTACGCTGATCAGGTGGTTGCTTACCACTGAGGGCACTCGTGTTCGTCGTGTCAGCTGTCTTCACTCTGACCGTGGGGGTGAGTTTCGCTCCGGCATTCTCGCTGGATTCTGTCGCGAGCAGGGCATTCGTCAGTCCTGGACGCTTCCAGAGTCCCCACAGCAGAATGGGGTTGCTGAGCGCCGCATAGGCTTGGTCATGGAGATCGCCCGCACCTCCTTGACTCACGCCCGTGCCCCCCATTTTCTGTGGCCCTACGCGGTTAGGTACGCCGCTCACCAGCTGAACCTCTGGCCACGCGTCTCTCGGCCAGAGGCTTCACCGACCAGTCTTTGGACCGGGTCCCATGGTGTTGCGTCGAGGTTTCGTGTCTGGGGTTGCTTGGCTCTTGTCCGCGACACTTCCGCGGACAAGCTCTCGCCTCGCGCGGTTCCCTGTGTCTTCCTTGGTTTCCCAGAGGACTCCTCTGACTTCACCTTTTACCACCCTCCCTCTCACCGGTTCTTTGACTCCCGTGACGTCCGTTTCGAGGAGTCCACCCCCTACTACGTCAGGTACCCCAGTCGAGGTCTCCCGGTTCCTCCTCCCCCTCTCTTCCTGACTTCCGCTCCCCCTCCTGCTCCCCCGGTACAGCCTCCCCCCCCTGGTCCCGCCCCGACAGGTGTGTCCCAGGCTACCCCTCCCCCCTCGGTAGCCCCTCAGGTGCAGCCTCCTTCCCCGCAGTCCTCCTCGCAGCCTGCTGCAGACCCTGCGGGAGCCGGTGCTCGTGGAGAGGGCCCTACAGGTGCTAGCTCTGGGGGTGCTGGAGTTGGAGCTGAGCCCGTGGTTGCAGGAGACTCTTGTCTTCCGGGAGCTGGTGTTGGTCCTGCTGACTTTGGGGGTGCTACGTCTGGGGTTGCGGGTGCACCCTCTTCGGGTCCTGGAGAGCCTGGTCGTGTTGCTGTTGGTGGTGCTGCCTCTGGGGGTGGTGCGCCAGGTGCTTTGGAGGGCGGTCCCGGGGCTGCCGCAGCCCCCGACACTACTCCTCCCCCCCACCCCTACCCGACCCGGCACCAGGCTCGTGTTCGCCGTGCCCGTGAGGAGCAGCTGGAGTTGGAGAGAGAGGAGAGAGAGTTGCAGCGGCTGGAGGAGCAGCAGCATCAGAAGGGGCAGCTGCAGCAGCCGCAGCTGGAGCCGCCGCAGTAGCAGGAGGCGCAGCAGCTGGAGCCGCTGCAGCAACAGGAGGAGCAGCAGCAGCCGCCGCAGCAGCAGCAGCAGCAGCCGCCGCCGCAGCAGCAGCAGCCGCCGCCGCCGCAGCAGCAGCCGCCGCCGCCGCCGCAGCAGCCGCCGCCTCCTCCTCCTGTCTCCGGTCTTCGGGCCCTCGGTCTCCCCTCCCGCTCTCCTTCCTCCTCCCCCTCTCCTCCCGTCTTGGGTCCTCTGCTTCCTCCTCCTGACCCCTCCCCGGCTGTTTTCCCTCGTTCTCAGCCTCCGTTGTCCCCTCCTCCTTCTCACACTTGGGCCTCTCGTCGCTCCCCTCGTGCTCGTCCCTCGTCTCCTGTTCTCGTTACTGACCTTCGTACTGCCCTCTTTCGTTCTAGTCCGCCTCGTTCGTCTCCGTCTCTCCTTCCGTCTCCTCCTGAGTCGGCCTTCACTGCTTCTCGCTCTACTCCTGTCACTGACTACTACCGCACGTACCGTCCTGTTCTCTCTCGTGTTCTCGCCTCTCTTGTTACCGACCCTCGTGCCTCTGTCTCCTCTGTCTCCGCCCTTACTGCCGCAGTCACTGAGTTTGCCTCCACTCGCCGCCTTGACTACGCCACCGGTCTTGTGGCTGCTCCTCCTACCAGTCCTCTGGCCGTCGGGGGTGAGTCTGCCCTTGGCTGTGACGCCCTAGAGGACAGGCAGTTTGAGCTAGAGTTCCTGGCAGCCACTTCCCCACATCTCTGTGCCATGCTCCTCGCCCCTGATGGAGACCCCGACGCCCTTGACATACCGACTCCTCGCACTTACGCTAAGGCAGTGTCAGGGCCTTGGGCCTCGCAGTGGAGAGCTGCCATGGACGCAGAGATGGCCTCCTACAGATCCACAGGCTCCTACGTTGACGAGGTTACCCCCCCTGGGGCGAACGTAGTCGATGGCATGTGGATCTACAGGGTGAAGCGGCCACCGGGATCTCCTCCGGTCTTCAAGGCGCGCTACGTGGCTAGAGGTTTCAGTCAGCGCGAGTGAGTTGACTTCTTTCAGACCTTCGCGCCTACCCCGAAGAGGACCACTCTTCGGGTGTTACTGCACGTAGCAGCACAGAGAGACTACGAGTTACACTCTCTCGACTTCTCCACTGCTTTCCGTCAGGGTAGCTTACACGAGGAGGTCTGGCTGCGTCGTCCCTCTGCCTTCACTGACACTTTCCCTCCTGCGACCCAGTGGAGGCTGAGGCGACCTGTCTACGGTCTTCGTCAGGCTCCTCGTGAGTGGCACGACACTCTTCGTTCTACCCTCTCTGACCTTGGGTTCCAGCCGTCTTCTGCTGACCCGTCGCTGTTCGTTCGTCGTGGCTCCACACCGTTCTTTGTTCTGGTCTACGTCGACGACCTGGTTTTCGCCACTGCTGACAGGGTTGCCTTGGCAGACGTGAAGTCCGAACTGCAGAAGAGACACACGTGCACTGACCTTGGTGAGCTGCGCCACTACCTTGGCCTGCAGATCACCAGGGACAGAGCTGCTCGCACCATTACACTCTCACAGTCACACATGGTGCAGCAGGTGCTTCAGCGGTTCGAGCTTCAGCACTCCACAGTACAGCGCACACCTCTTGCTGTTGACCACAGACTTACTGGACCCTTTCCTGACGAGCCGTTTGAGTCTAGTGGTCCCTACGCAGAGCTGGTGGGCTGCCTCATGTACCTGATGACTTGCACTCGCCCGGAGCTCGCCTTCCCTCTCAGCATCCTTGCTCGCTTTGTTGCGCCAGGGAGACACCGTCCTGTTCACTGGACGGCAGCTGTGAGGGTGGCGAAGTACCTAGCGACGACATCAGGCGTGGGGTTAGTTCTTGGAGGGCAGCAGCCTGTCGTACTTACTGGTCACTGTGACTCTTCTTAGAGTAGGTGCTGAGACTCATAGGTCTACTGAGTAGACTCTACTCAGGGGTACTGTTTCAGCTTGGGTTCTGGAGCTGTTTCGTGGCGGTCCACGCGCTCCTCTTCGGTCTCGACCTCTACAGCTGAGGCTGAGATCTACGCTGGTGCAATGGCGACACAGGAGCTGCGTTGGTTGACCTTCTTGCTCGCCGACCTTGGTGAGCGGCCGAGCTCTGCACCGACCTTGTTCACTGAAAACAAGGCGTCGATTCTCCTTTGTCGAGAGCCGCGACTGGAGAGCAGAGTGAAGCGAATTAACGTCAGGTACTTTCTTCTGCGAGAGTTGCAGAGACGTGGACAGGCTCGCTTCGAGTTTGTGGAGTCCGAGGCCAACACTGCAGACATCTTCACCAAGGCGCTTCCGCCTTGTGACCACCAGAGGTGTTGTGTGCAGTTAGGCCTTGTTGACACAGTTTCTAGTCGTGTATAGGCTTGAGTCTACTGTTTGCTTTGCTTGTACTCTTGCTATACACACTTGTGAACTCTCGAACTGGCCTTGTGGCCCCTGTTGCTTGTGCTCAGAGTGTGTGGTGACGTTGTGATCCACCCTGAGCTTTGTTTCTTTGTGACTGGTCTTGTGACCGTACACTTTTGGTTTTGCTTCACACCCCTCACTTAGGCTATGGGGGTGTGTCAAATGTTGTAGCCTGTAGTGAGGTTTGTGTCAAGTTACAAAAGTATAAATGTTGACTAAGGAAAGTGAAAACAAGCAAGATATAGCAAGCATAACCCTAACCCTAGGAAAACATAAAGTACACCTAGACTAACACAAATAAGCTATATCAAATATAGCTTGACACACCCCCATAGTCTAGGTGACGGTAGTCCTGTGGAAAGCAACACACAGCAAGGGTCACAGGACCAGTTCGCAAAAAACACAACAAATCTCGGGGTGGATCTCAAGATCACCACACAGTCCGAGAACAAGCGAGGGGCCACAAGGCCAGTCCACATGCAAGGATATATATAGCAAATATAAAGAGATGCCAGAGTACAAAGCAAAGCATCTCTACACAAGCAAGTGAGGGCCTGTAGACACAAGACCATGCTGGGTGCAGAAACGCTGGTGGTCACAAGGCGGCAACGCCTTGGTGAAGATATCTGCCGTGTTGGCCTCAGAGACCACACGTACCACGCGTGCCTGGCCACGCTGCTGCAACTCACGTAGAAGGAAGTAACGAAGCTGGATGTGCTTCGCCTTCCCAACCAGTCGAGGCTCCTCACACAACAGGACAGCAGACCTGTTGTCGGCGAACAAGACTGGGGGAGAGCGAGGCCGCTCACCAAGGTCGGTGAGAAGGAAAGACAGCCAGCGAAGCTCCTGAGCGGCCATGGCCGCAGCGTACACCTCTGCCTCACAGCTGGAACCGGCGACAGACGACGCCCGAGTCGACTGCCACGAGACAGCACCTGCTCCGAGGCTAAAGGAGTACCCCTGTGTAGACCGGCGCGTCTCCGCGTCGTCGGCCCACGACGAGTCTGAGTAACCTGTGAGTGTAACTGGCTGCTTCCCTCCAAGGACAAGTCCCATGCCTGATGTACTCGCCACATACTTCGCCACCCTCTTAGCCGCGTACCAGTGGGAAGGTCGGTGTCTCCCAGGCGCAACAAAACGCGCAAGGACGCTAAGAGGGTAAGCTAGGTCTGGGCGAGTGCAGGTCATCAGGTACATGAGACAACCCACCAGCTCAGGATATGGACCGCTGGACTCAAATGGCTCGTCCGAAGGTGGAGCCGTGAGCCCATGATCCACACCAAGAGGGGTGAGCTGTACCTTGGAGAACGGGAAGCGAAACCGCGTGAGGATCTGCTCGACCATATGCGACTGAGTCAGCGTAATGGTGTGAGCTGCCCTGTCCCTGGTGATCTGCAGGCCAAGGTAGTGCTGCAGCTCACCAAGTTCAGTGCAAGTGTGTAACCTCTGCAGTTCCTCCTTCACGGAGGCCAGCGCGCGTCGGTCGGGAGTGGCGAACACCAGGTCGTCGACGTAGACCAGGACAAAGAACGGGGTCGAGCCACGGCGAACGAACAGTGACGGGTCAGCAGACGACGGAAAGAAGTCAAGAGCTGCAAGGGTCGAGCGAAGTGTGTCGTGCCACTCACGTGGAGCCTGACGCAGGCCGTAGACTGGTCGACGCAGCTGCCACTAGGTCCCAGGTGGGAAAGAGCCAGTGAATCCAGGCGAGCGACGCAGCCAGATCTGCTCGTGCAGGCTCCCCTGAAGGAACGCGGTGGAAAAGTCCAAGGAGTGCAACTCGTAGTCGCGCTGTGCTGCAATATGCAGCAATACCCGAAGAGTACTCATCTTCGGGGTGGGAGCGAAGGTCTGGAAGAAGTCCACCCCCTCTCGCTGATTGAAGCCTCTCGCCACATAGCGCGCCTTGAACACAGGTGGTGATCCAGGCGGCCGCTTCACCTTGTAGAGCCATCGGCCACTGACGACGTTCGTCCCAGGTGGTGGGACTGCGTCGACGTAAGGGCCTGTGGACCTATAAGATGCCATCTCTGCCTCCTCAGCTGCTATCCAGTACGAAGCCCAGGGTCCCGAGGCCGCCTTGGCGTGAGTGCGAGGGATCGGGATGTCAAGGGCGTCTGGATCCCCCTCAGGGGCAAGCAGCATGGCGCAGAGATGAGGAACAGCGGCCGCAAGGAAACCAAGCTCGAACTGCCTGTCCTCTAGGACCTCCAGGGGAAAGACAGGAGCACCCCCAGAGAACGGAGAACGTGCAGGGCCACTCACCAAGTGAGCGGCGTAGTCAAGGCGGTGGGAAGAGGCAAAGCCAGCGACATTGGTAACAAGAGCTGAGACAGACGACAGGGGTGCAGTCGGGTGAGTGACCAACGTGGACAAAACACGGGAGACGACAGGACGGGAGGCACGGAGGTAGTCGGACAACGGGTCGTGAAGCACAGTGAGGGACGACTCAGGGGGCTGTGGAAGGACAGGAGGAGGAGGAACACGAGAGCGGAGAACAAGGTGAAACGGACCGTCTGCACGGTAACGGGACCGACGGGGCTGTGGAGACACAGCACGACTGAGGGGAGGACGACGAGTCCACTGGGACGAGGAAAGGGACTCAACAGGGGGAACAGAAGGGGACGGTAGGGGACCACGAACAAAGCGTGCAGGTGCTGGGTCGGGGAGGTCGCGTAGTCGCAGTCGCTGCTGCTCCGCCTCCTCTGGCGTCTGCTGCGACGGTACCGGCCCCTACTGCTGCACCTGTGGCTCCGCCTCTGCCATCTCCTGCTGCGACTGCAGCTGCACCCGCTGCTGCAACCGGGACTCCTGCACTACCCTCTCCTGCTGCGGCCGTGACTCCTCCTCTACTCTCTCCTGCTGGGTCTGTAACTGTACCTGCTGCTGCGGGTGGGACTCCTGCGCTACCCTCTCCTGCTGCGGCCGTGACTGCTCCGCTACTCACTCTTGCTGGGTCTGTAACTGTACCTGCTGCTGCGGGTGGGACTCCTGCTCTACCCTCTCCTGGTGCGGCCGGGACTGCTCCTCTACTCTCTCCTGGTGTGTCTGTAACTGCACCTGCTGCTGCGGGCGGGACTCCTGCTCTACCCTCTCCTGGTGTGGCCGTGACTCCTCCTCGACCCTCTCATGCTGCGGCTGTGACTCCTCCTCTACTCTCTCCTGCTGCTGCAGCTGCTGCTGTGTCCTCTCAAACTGCTCACGCTCCTCCCTCTCCAACCGAAGGAGACGCTGCTCACGGGTCAGGAAACGTACAGTGCGTGGTGTAGGCGCCACAGTGCCAGTGCCTCCAGCTCCAGCACCCCCAGAACCAGCACCTCCACCACCGACACCCCCGGGGCCTCCAGTACCTCCCGCAGGAACACCCCCAGGCTCCGCAGCAACCGGCGGCAGAGAAGAACGAGGGGGAAACTGCGGGACGGACGGGAAGCCAGGGGGTGAGGCGGGGCGAGGCCGCCGACTCGAGGCTGCCGTGTCCTCCACAGGAGTGACCTCCACTCCCACAACCCCTGCACCCCCTGGGCCGACACCACCAGCTCTTGCAGCCCCAGTACCCTCACCCTCCGCAACTGCACCTCCCGCACCCCCAGACACGACAGGGACTGGACGCTGCGGGGGGGACGACTGCGGAGTGACGTGCGACACACCTGACGGGGCAGGACGCGAAAGGGGGGGGGCTACCGGGGCGACTGGGGGAGGCTCAAGGGTGAGGAACAGCGGGGGGGAAAAGACCTCAGTACCTCGGTGGGGGCGACTCCTGTAGTAACAGACAGACTCGTCGAACGTGACGTCCTGAGAAGCGAAGAACCCGCAGGTGACCGGGTCGTAGAACACCCAGCCGGAGGCGTCCAAATGAAAGCCAAGAAAGACGCAGGCACGAGTGCGCGGAGACAACTTGTTCGCGCCAGGGGCGCGAACGTGAGCCAGACAACCCCAGACGCGGAAGTCAGCTGCTACACCCTGTAAACCTGACCAGAGAGAGACCGGCGTCACCCGTGGCCGTGCGTCACTGGGCCACAGGTTCAGCTGGTGCGCGGCGTAGCGGACCGCCTGAGGCCACAAGAACTGAGGGGCACCGGCATGGCACATGGAGGTCCGGGCAACCTCCATGACCAGGCCGATGCGACGCTCGGCTACCCCGTTCTGCTGCGGCGAGGCTGGTAGCGTGTACGACTGAATGACTCCCCGACCCTGACAGAACGTCTCCAAACGAGTGGAAGAAAACTCACCACCACGGTCCGAGTGTAGGCGAAGCCCACACAGGCCCTGGGCACCACCCCACGCTAGTAGCCACGGCTCGAGGACGGTAGGCACGTCGGCCTTCCGTCGCAAGGGGAAAACCGTGGTGTAGCGGAAGTAGTCGTCCACCACAATGAGGAAGTAGCGCTCCTGACGTGGTCCAAGGACCGGGGAGGGGCCCCAGACGTCCAAGTGCAGGGTCTGGAAGGGAGCCGTGGTGAGGGGGAACGAGGAGGAGTGAGGGGCAGCGCGCTGTCGACCCTCGACGCAAGGAGTGCACAGCGGCGCAGGCGAGCGAGGAAGCGGGGCAAGCGATTCTGGGAGACCTGAGACCAGACGGTAACGTGCCATCCTACTGAGACGTGGGAACGACGGGTGACCTAGACGGTGGTGCCAGAGGACAGACGGGTGGGTGAGGGAGCGACAGTCGCACGACACAGCAGCTACCTGACCTGACCTGACCTGGCCTGACCCAGTGCGGTGGGACCCAGTGTGTAGTGAGTACAGACCAGAGCCCGGCTCCCTGTGAAAAGTGGCCAGAGGGGCCCCAGTGGTACCGACTGTGCAGGAGGCAACATGCTCGTCCAGTGGGAAAGTGGTGACTACACCTAGGTCGTGGAGGTGACTGACACCCACCAGGTTCCTAGAGAACGAGGGGGTGTAGTAACCTGTAAGAAAACCTGAGGGAGCCGCCGGACACGGGAGAGTGGTGGTGCTGCGAGCAACTACACGTCCCACAGAGGGGTCAGCTAAGGCGACAGTGACTGGAGTGCGCAGTGGTGTGAGGTCAGTACAGTCGCGAAAGAAACAGCTGGACGCTCCAGAGTCTAGGGTGAAGGAAAGCTGTGCAGTCTGTGGGGTCGCACCCGAACCAGCTACAAAGGCTAGTGCTAGACTAGTGGTAGCTGGAGCTCCTACACAAAGGCCCTCAGAGGCGCCTGGACTGGAAACAACACACGCACCAAGACTGGAAACACAGGTCTCTACTCGTGCAACCGGGAACGGTCCTAGACCAGGTAGGTGAGACTCAACTAGTGCAGCAGTGCGCTGGCGAAGTCGCGAGGGCCAGTGCGGTGTAATAGCGTGAGGACCAAAACGCTCACGGTGAAGGTCGTCGAGTCGACGGTAGCAGCTGGACGCAGAGTGATCAGGACTCCAGCAGGCAGTGCCAGCGCCAGGGCCTGTCAGGGCTCGGTACCCGCAGGGGCCGACGTCTCGCCCACTTCTAGCTGAGCCACTGCTGAGGGCTCCACACTTTGGACCCGCAGGTCCCCACTGCCGGGAGTGCTGCGGCTGGCCCTGCTGCTGTAGGACTCGAGTACAAGCCATGTGAGTGGCTAGAAACGGGGGTGGTGCTGGCAGGTGGGCCGAAACTGCTGTCTGGCGGCAGTCTAAGTTGCTGGTGGTGCTCCTGACGGTAGACTAGGCTGCTGGCGACGGGTGGGGAAGGTAAGGCGGCGGTTCTGTGCGGTTATGTACGGTTCTGTGCGGTTCTGCGCGATTCTGCACGGTTCCGTGCGGTTCTGTGCGGTTCTGCACGGTTCTGTGTGGTTATGTGCAGGGGAGGGTACTGGGTGCGGTGACTAGATGGGGTTGCAGATATGGCTGGGGCGGCGGGCTACAGGTGAGGCAGCAGGAACGGGTGAGGGCGGCAGAACTGGTTGGGGCGGCCTGTTAAGGGTGGGGCGGCAGAACTGGGAAGGGGCGGCTATTCTGGCTGGGGCGGCTTGCTAAGGCAGTGGGGACGGGTGGGGCGTCGAGCTACGGGGAAGGCTGTGGGACGGGTTGCAGGTGGCGCGGCGCGCAGGCCGCACGGGCTGCTGTGCGAGCGGACGGGCGAGCAGTTGCGCGTGCTGCTGTGTGTGCCGTCGCACGCGGCTGCGCGCGCGACCGTTCGTACGGGTGCGTGCGACTACGCGAGCGGATGTACTGGCAGCGCGACGGGGGGAAAAGGTAGGGCGCGACGGGGGAAAACGGGCAGGTCGCGACGGGGGGGGGGGGGGGGGGGAGAGTAACGACGCGACGGATCTGACGGGTGAGGCGACGGGAAAACGGGTGGCGCGCGGGGTACGGGGCACTACGAGACACGGATTGACGGGGCGCTACGGGCTAAGGCGCTTCGGGCTAGGGCGCTTCGGGCTAGGGCGCTTCGGGCTAGGGCACGTTACGGGGCGGTGGGCTTATGGGATCTTTTTATCGCTCTATACCATGTCAAGTTACAAAAGTATAAGTGTTGACTAAGGAAAGTGAAAACAAGCAAGATATAGCAAGCATAACCCTAACCCTAGGAAAACATAAAGTACACCTAGACTAACACAAATAAGCTATATCAAATATAGCTTGACAGTTTGTCTTAGGGGGTACGGATGTTAGGGTTTGTTATATGTACCCCAACCCACATCAATGAACCAACACTTTCATTCTTGACACTCTCCCACCCCCCGCCCCAACACCGATGACATCAGTGCCGCCGCTTGAACAGGAGGACAGATAGTTAGTACTATGATTGGTAGTACGCACGTATAATGCGTGATAGCTAGTACAATGATTGATAGGTAGTATCAGGACATGTACTAGCACTTTTATTGTCTAGCTCGAGGTGCATGTTGTAATTTGCCAGTTGAATTGAGAACTATGCCAAATGATAAGTATAAGAAAGCAAGCTTTCTAAATCGAGAGATTTGCTCCAAACCCAGATTTGGAGATTGTTCGTTGCACACGTGGCCTCCATTTGCTCGCGAGGTTCTACATTCAACCGATAATTGCTCGAGTGGTCTTTCCAGGGGATTCTCACCGTTTTTTTTTTAGCCGGCACATTACCCGATAAGGGTATTTATCCATGCCAAAAGTAATTGGGTACAAGTACTAACCCTAATTGGGTTGTACCCCATATGGGCTACTATGAAATGTTGATATTTGTGATAGGCTGTAGTGAGTTGCTCCTTAGAGAGTATAACACAGTTAGGGTTACCTATTTGTACTGCCTTGTTTCCTAAACTCATCATTCCGTTGCATTCTACTCTTGAGATGGTATCATAGTAAGTTCGAGTTCCTTAGCCCTAGCCTAGCCCTAGCCTAGCCCTAGCGCCCTCCGTGCTCACGCGCCCTCCGAGTCTTAGCGCCCTCCGCGCCTTAGCGCCCTCCACGCCCTCCGTGCCCTCCGCGCCCTCCGCACGTTCGTGCCCTCCGCGCCCTCCGCGCCCTCCGCACGTTAGTGCCCTCCGCGCCCTCAACGCGCGCCTAGCCCGGCCCCTCCCACTGTCGAGCCCTCCCCCTGCCCGTCGCGTCCCCCCCCCCTCCCCTTCCCCTGCCCGTCGCGTCGCCTCCTCTCCCCCTGCCCGTCGCGTCGCCTCCCCTCCTCCTGCTCGTCGCGTTCGCTTCCCCTTCCCCTGCCCATCGCGTCGCCTCCCTTCCCCCTGCCCGTCGCGTCGCCTCCCCTCCTCCTTCCCGTCGCGTTCGCCTCCCCTTCCCCTGCCCGTCGCGTCGCCTCCCTTCCCCCTGCCCGTTGCGTCGCCTCCCCTCCTCCTGCCCGTCGCGTTCGCCTCCCCTTCCCCTGCCCGTCGCGTCGCCTCCCTTTTCCCCCTGCCCGTCGCGTCGCCCTCCCCTCCCCGCCCCTTCCCACCGTCGACAACCTCCTCCCCGCCCCTGTCTCACCGTCGCGCCCTCCTCTGCCCAGTACTCCAGCTCAGCCCACACCTCTTGCTGTTGACCACAGACACACTGGCCCCTTTCCCGACGAGCCATTTGAGTCCAGAGCTGGTGGGCTGCCTCATGTACCTGATGACTTGTACTCGGCCGGACCTCGCCTTTCCCCTCAGCATACTTTCTCGCTTTGTTGCGACTGGGAGACACCGTCCTGTCCACTGGACAGCTGCTGTGAGGGTGGCGAAGTACTTGGCGACTACATCAGGCATGGGGCTTGTACTTGGAGGGACTCAGCCAGTGGCGTTGACTGGTCACTGCGACTCTTCCTACGCTGACGACGTGGAGACTCAGCGCTCGACTCGGGGTTACTACTTCAGTCTGGGAGCTGGTGCTGTGTCGTGGAGGTCTACACGGTCGTCGTCTGTGGCTACTTCCAATGCAGAGGCAGAGATCTACGCTGGTGCCATGGCGGCACAGGAGCTTCGCTGGTTGACCTTCTTGCTCGCCGACCTTGGTGAGCGGCCTCGCTCTGCACCGACCTTGTACGCTGACAACAAGGCCATGATCCTCCTCTGTCGAGAGCCTCAACTGGAGAGCAGAGTGAAGCATATTGACGTGAGGTACTTCCTCCTACGAGAGCTGCAGCGACGCGGCCAGGCACGCCTGGACTTTGTGGCCTCAGAGGCCAACACTGCAGACGTCTTCACCAAGGCCCTAGCGCTTGGTGACCACCACAGGTTCTGTGTGCAGTTGGGGCTTGTTGAGGTAGGCCCTCGGTTGCTGTAGTCTTGTTGTGCTTTCCTATATATATCCTAGTGAACTCTTGAACTGGCCTTGTGGCCGCTTGCTTGCGCTCGGAATTTGTGTGGTGTCCTTCAGATCCACCCTGAGCTTGCTTTGCTTCTTGCTGACTGGTCTTGTGACTGTTTGTTCACCCTGCTTGTTCTGGTGCCCCTCACTTAGCCTATGGGGGTGTGTCAAATGTTGATATTTGTGATAGGCTGTAGTGAGTTGCTCTTTAGAGAGTATAACACAGTTAGGGTTACCTATTTGTACTGCCTTGTTTCCTAAACTCATCATTCCATTGCATTCTACTCTTGAGAGCTACCCCACTACAGCCTACACAACACACACAACATAATAGTTCGACACACCCCCATAGGCAAAGTGGGGGAGAACAAGGGGTCACAAGACCAGTCAAGAAAAGCAAAGCAAGCTCAGGGTGGATCACGAAGTCACCACACACTCCGAGCACAAGCAAGCGGCCACAAGGCCAGTTCACATGCAGTTTTATAATAGAGCAAGCCGTACAATGATGACAACCTAGCAACCAGAAACATGCAGGTGTATGTATCAAGGTACACGACAAGATCAAGAGATAAGCAGTGGTAGCCCGTGTGGCCACGAACGAAAGGCGAAGCTGAGAACGCTGCTGCAACACTCGCGCGGCAAAGGAACAAAGTGCAAAGTGCTACGTTATGCTCGCGAGTCTGACCAAGTAGCTCAGCACCCTCCTAGCAACCCGCCAGTGCGCAGGGTGGTGTCTCCCGGGCGCAACGGAACGAGTCCGGATGCTGAGAGGGTACGGCAGGTACTCCAGCTCGAACTGCCTGTATCCAAGGACGTCACAGCCAAGGGCAAGCTCACCCCCGACAGACGTAGGACACGAAGAGGCTGAAACGAGACCAGCAAGGTAGGTACGGCGGCAAGTAGCGACAAAGCCTGCGAGCTCAGCTACTGAGGCAGAAGCAACAGTAGTCGAAGAAGCAGGTGCAGTCAGGGGGGAGTCAGGCGGCGGAAACAACAGAGGAGGAGAAGTACACGTGGGCGTCGGCTCAGGTAGCGACGACGACGGCTGTTCCAAGAAGATAGGCCGCCGCGGCAGCGACTGCAACGCACCCCCAGACCCAGCACATCCAGTACCAGTACCTCCAAGTCCACCAACAAGAGGGCTCCGAGCACTCCCAGAGACAGCACCCCCAGAAACAGCACCCCTAGAACCAGCACCCCCAGAGCCACCACCCCCAACAACACCTGGGCCCCCGAAGTCTACAGCGATAGGTTGCAGAGGAGGCGAAGACGTCCGAGGCGGAAAACCCGGAGGTGTCTCCAAGCGCGGCGAGCGGCAAGAGGTCGCGGAGTCGGCAGCAGGAGGGTCACCCCCCTCAGTCAAGCCAGAGGTGTCAGAGGGGTGCGCAGTGACTAGTCCAGAGGTGGGGTCGGCCAGAGTGACAGGGACCGAGAGCAACGCCCCCGCAGGAACTGCACCTGTGCTAGTAGGCACACAAGCAGCAACACACGAGGACTCTAACTGCGGCTGCCCGCCCCCGCCACTCTCGCCACCTCCAGTACCACCACCCTCGTCAGCTACAGAGGCGAAGTCTGACAGCGCAGGGAAGGTAAGAGGCAGCGCAAGACAGCCTAGGGTGGAAGGAGGGGGGGGGGGAATAGCGCCTTACCACAGCGGAATACATAGCATGGGCCGACGGCACCTCGCTCCTCGGGAAGTAGGCTCTCTGGTCGAACGGGAGGTGAAGGCGGACTGCAAGTGTGGCGGCGGCGTCTCGCGCCATCCACCGGTTGTAGGCAAGGTGAGCTGCACGGAACTGCGTCCGCACCTCCTCCCCAGCGTCAGCAGCAGGCTCAGCACGAGCCTTGGGGGCAGGAAGAGACCCCGACGTGTGCTCGAACAGTGAGACGTCGTGTCGAGTGACACTATGGAGGTACAAGTGCAGCCCCTCTAGCCAGGAGTCGAACCCTAAAGGTCGCCCCACCGCGTCAAAGGCTAGAACAGTGGGAGTCGCCATAGCAGTAGAAACGGCAGCAGTAGCAGTTGCAGCGCTCGGGGCAAGGTGGCGCTAGTGCGGGACAGGGCAGCGCACGTGGGTGGCAGCAGCACCTAGGGCAGCAGCAGCAGGCGGCAGCACCTAGGGGGACAGCACCTAGGGCAGCAGCAGGCGGCAGCACCTAGGGCAGCAGCAGCACCTAGGGCAGCAGCAGGCGGTAGGTCTAGGGCAGCAGCACCTAGGGCGGCAGCAGCACCTAGGGCAGCAGCAGGCGGTAGGTCTAGGGCAGCAGCACCTAGGGCGGCAGCAGCAGGCGGTAGCACCTAGGGCGGCAGCACCTAGGGCGGCAGCAGCACCTAGGGCAGTAGCAGGTGGCACTTGCGCTCGGGCAGGGCAGGCGCAGGCATCGCTAGCAGGGCAGGGCAGGGGCGCGCAGGCGCTGGGCAGCGGGGCGCGCTCGGGCACAGGGCAGCGGGGCACGCGCGGGCGCTGGGCAGCGGGGCGCGTGCGGGCGCTGGGCAGCGGGGCGCGCGCTGGCGCTGGGCAGCGGGGCGCGCGCGGGCGCTGGGCAGCGGGACGCGCGCTGGCGCTGGGCAGCGGGGCGCGCGCTGGCGCTGTGCAGCGGGGCGCGTGCTGTTGCGGGGCAGCAGGGCGTGCACAGCGAGCAGGGCAGCGCGCGGCGAGTACGGCAGCGCGCGGCGGCAGGGCAGCGCTCGGCGGGGCAGCGAGGGGCAGGGCAGGGCACGCCCGCGGCGAGCAGGGCAGCGCGCGGCGAGCAGGGCAGCGCACATCGGCAGGGCAGCGTGTGGCGAGCAGGGCAGCGCACAGCGGCAGGGCAGCGCGCGGCGGGGCAGCGCGGGGCAGGGCAGCGCACGCCCGCGGCGAGCAGGGCAGGGCAGAGCGCGGCCAGCAGGGCGGCGCAACGGGCAGGGCGGCGCAACGGGCAGGGCAGGGCGGCGCGGCAGCCAGCGGCGCGCGGGCAGGGCAGGGCGGCGCGGCGACAAGCAGCGCGCGGGCAGGGCGAGCGCGGGCGGCGTGACGCGGGGCAGGGCGCGCGCGGGCGGCGCGACGCGGGACAGGGCGCGCGCGGGCAGCGCGACGCGGGGCAGGGCAGGGCAGCGCAGCGCTAGCAGGGCGGCGCGACGGGCAGGGCAGGGCAGCGCGAGGCCAGCAGGGCAGCGCGACGGGTGGGGTAGCGCGATACGGGCAGCGAGCTATACGGTGGGCAAAAAAAAAACGGTCCTAGGAGAGGACCTGCTCTGAAACCATGTCAGAAAGTGTAAGCGAGAATGATTGAACTAGGAACAAAGTGGGTACAAGTACTAACCCTAATTGGGTTGTACCCCATATGGGCTACCCACTACAGCCCATACAACACACACAACATAATAGTTTGACACAATGCGCGACCAATGAGCGCTTGATTATATAATTTCGGGATCATAAACTGGAATGCCCGGGCACCAATGCGCGCGACCCTTAATGACAAAGCATGATTTGTCGATTATATGCGCGGTACCTTTTTTGGCAATGCGCGTCCAATCAGGCGCGGTCATGTAGGGCCACGAACTAAAATTTCGGATATTAGCGCCGATCATAAATTTCGGTTAACCGAAATTTTGTTTGGGTGATCCTTTATAACCGAAAATTTATTAATGATCGCGCAACAACTAATACGAGCGCGCATATTTTATCATCAAGTGTTTGTGCTGTCAGTTCCAAATACCCCCTTATATCAAAACGTTTCGGGTATAGATGCCCTTGTATGGTAATGTTCCGGCTAAACAAAATACTGCTGGAATCCCCTGGCAAGACCATTCGAGCAATTATCGTTTGAATGTAGAACCACGCGAGCAAATGGAGGCCACGTGTGCAACACCCAATCTCCAAACACGTGTTTGGAGCAAATCTCTCTACAAAAACTGAGGTCGCATGCCAGGCTTCCGAACAAACAACACTTCCGAACAAGCGACGGCTATACGATTCTTTGCGATTTTCCCCGACTTTTTACGACACCAACCTTCGAACAACTTTGACCTAACGGTTGGCGGGTGTGCGATTCTGAGCGATGAGAATCCCTGCATCCTCCCCCGTCCGGAGGCCGACTAGTTAAAAACTGGCACACGTAAAAAAAACCGGTTCTAACATCATAGAAAGGATGATATCGAGCAACCGTACAAAGTACCGCATTACATTATTATAATTCCCGAGATTCTCGCTTTATGCCTACAATTTGGTTTTTGGGGAGAGTAAATCAACCAGGCCGTCAGTTTCCTGACGTGTCAAGTGATCGCAACATGAGGTTTGGTAGGTCTAGGGTTCGGGTAATATGAGGTGCGGGGGAATTGCGAAAGGTGGCAGGTTAGCGAAACATGATGGTGTCAACAGACTAAGCGAGAATGGATGAACTTGAAACAAGGTGGGTACAAGTACTAACCCTAATTGGGTTGTACCCCATATGGGCTACCCCCACTATAGCCTACACAACACACAACATAACAGTTTGACACACCCCCATAGGCAAAGTGGGGGAGAACAAGGGGTCACAAGACCAGTCAAGAAAAGCAAAGCAAGCTCAGTGTGGATCACGAAGTCACCACACACTCTGAGCACAAGCAAATGGCCACAAGGCCAGTTCACATGCAGAGTTATATACTGGAGAACAAGCATTACAGTGATCACAACCTAGCAAGTGTAAGCATGCAGGTATATGTATATAGATCACAGTACAAGCAAAGTCAAGAAGTGAGCAAGTGAGACCAAGTAGGCACAAGGCCTAAAACAGTACAGAAACGCTGATGATCACAAGGCTGGAGTGCCTTGGTGAATATATCAGCAGTGTTGGCCCGAGAGGCCACGTAAGCAAGACGAAGCTGACCACGCTGCTGCAACTCTCGAGCAAGGAAGAAACGCAGAGCGATGTGCTTCGTCATGTGCTCCAGTCTGTGCTCCTGACACAAGGCAATCATGGCCTTGTTGTCGACGTACAGAACTGGAGGAGAACGAGGCGGCTCTCCCAAGTCGGCCAGCAGGTAGGTGAGCCAGCGTAACTCCAATGCAGCCATGGCCCCTGCGTAGATCTCAGCCTCACAACTGGAACTGAGAACAGAAGACGAGCGGGTAGACCGCCAAGAAACAGAGCCGGAGCCAAGGCTGAAAGTGTAACCCTGTGACGACCGCTGCGTAGCCAAGTCGTCAACCCAAGAAGCGTCTGCGTGTCCAGTGAGGACAACTCGACCCCGTCCTCCAAGCACGAGCCCCATGCCCGACGTACTGCACAAGTAGCGCAACACCTTCTTAGCGGCCTCCCAGTGCTCTGGTAGGTGTCTCCCGGGCGCAACCTAGCGTGCCAGGATGCTAAGAGGGTATGCAAGGTCAGGTTGAGTGCAGGTCATCAGGCACATGAGGCAGCCCACAAGCTCTGGATACGGGCCACTCGGCTCTACGGACTCGTCTGAAGGTGGAGCTGAGAGCGAGTGACCGGTAGGCAGAGGAGTGGACTGTGGCGAGGAGTATTGGAAGCGAAAGCGCTGAAGGACCTGTTGCACCATGTGTGATTGAGTCAAGGTAATGGTGCGTTGTGCTCTGTCCCGGGTGATCTGCAAGCCAAGATAGTTGCGCAGCTCACCCAGGTGTGTGCACGTGTGTCTCTTCTGCAGCTCCGACTTCACGTGGGCGAGTGCCTCAGTGTCAGCAGTAGCAAAGACCAAGTCGTCGACGTACACGAGGATGTAGAGCGGCGGCAGCGAAGTGTCGGTGCGTAGAAACAGCGACGGGTCAGCAGTCGAAGGAGCAAACCCAAGAGCAGCAAGCGTCGTCCTCAGTGTGTTGTGCCACTCGCGAGGCGCCTGGCGGAGACCGTAGACTGGCCGCCGGAGGCTCCACTGGGTACCTGCAGGAAACGACCCAGTGAAGCCAGGTGGACGGCGCAGCCAGATCTCCTCGTGCAGGCTGCCCTGTAAGAAAGCTGTGCTGAAGTCAAGAGAGTGAAGCTCGTAGTCACGCTGAGCAGCGACGTGCAGCAGCACCCGAATAGTGGTCATCTTCGGGGTAGGGGAGAAGGTCTGAAAGAAGTCAACTCCCTGTCGCTGACTGAAGCCTCGTGCAACGTAACGCGCCTTGAAGGCAGGCGGAGAACCCGACGGCCGTTTCACCCTGAAAATCCACATGCCATCGACTATGTTCGCCCCAGAAGGGGATCCTCGTCGACGTAAGTGCCTGTGGACTTCCAGGATGCCATCTCTGCGTCCATGGCTGTCTGCCACTCAGAGGAGTAGGGACCCGTAATCGCCTCAGCGTAAGAGCGCGGGGTCGGGATGTCTGGTGCATCTGGGTATCCCTCAGGTGCAATCAGCATGGACACGAGATGAGGTACAGCAGCTGCAAAACACTCAAAGTCCTCCTGCCTGTCCTCAAGGACGTCCGTGCCAAGAGCACACTCACCCCCAACGGACGGAGGACAGGCAGACTCAGACTCAGCAACAAGACTAGCGGCGTAGTCGAGACGACAAGCGGCAGAAAAATCAACAAGCTCAGCAACTAGGGCAGACGCAGCAGTGGACTCAAACGAAGGGTCAGTGATAACAGTGGCGAGAAGACGTGTGACAGTAGGACTGGCAGCACGAGCAAGGTCTGACGGCGGGTCAGGAACGTCAGGAAGAGAGGACGCAGGAGGAGACGGCCCCCCAGTGGCAGGCCCCCCAGCTCCAGCAGCGCCACTCCGAAGGCTCCAGCGCCGAGCAAACCACTCGCGCAGCTGCGGTGGAGAGAGAGGCTCCCGCCGTGACGAGGCCCCTGTAGGACCTCCAGCAGACAAAGGACCTCCAGGCTCAGTACGCTCAGGCTCAGCACCCCCAGGCTCCGCACCCTTAGACTCATCAACCCCAGGCTCAGCACCCCCAGGCTCTGCACGCTCAGGCTCAGCACCCCCAAGCTCCGCACGCTCAGGCTCAGCACCCCCAGACGCAGCACCCCTAGCAGCACCACCCTCAGTAGCACCAGAGTCGACAGCGACCTCGACAGGCTCGACAGGGTCTACCTGAGACACACCTGAGGGAGCAGGACCCTGAGGGGGGAGGGGGTTTACCGGAGGAGGACCTGGTGCGAGGAAGAGCGGCGGGGGAGAGAGAGGGGCAGTGCGGTAGGGGAAGAGACGGTAAAAGGGAACCGACTCATCAAACGTGACGTCCTGAGAGGGCAGGACACGGCGCGAGGTGGGGTGGTAAAACTGCCAGCCAAGCGCGTCAGGGGGAAAGCCAAGGAAGACGCTGGGAATGGCGCGGGAGGAGAGCTTGTTCGCGGAGGTATCACGGACAAAGGCACGAGAGCCCCAGACCCGAAACACCGACGCATCGCCAACCTCCCCCGTCCAACGCAGTGTAGGCGAGGTCTCCGGCAAGGAGACACGGGGCCAGAGGTTGAGCTGATGCGCAGCGTACCGGACCCCAAACGGCCACAGAAAATGGGGGGCAGCCGCATGGATCATGGAGGTACGAGCGACCTCCATGACTAAGCCAATGCGGTGCTTAGCAACCCCATTCTGCTACGGAGAGGCCGGAAGCGTGAACAACTGGCGAATGCCCTCCCCACGACAAAAGTCCCGCAAGAGGTCGGAGGCAAACTCACCATCTCTATCAGAGTGCAGACGCAGGACTGGAAGGTCCGTGTGGAACCGCTCGCGGAGCTGGAGACGGACAGCGCGGATCCAAGGGATCAAAACATCAGGGACCTCCCCCTTGCTGCGAAAGGGGAAGACCGCAGCAGTCACAGCATAAGCAGCCACAACAGGGACAACAGCAGCAGCAGGGACAGCAGCAGCGGCAGGTGCCACACAAGTTTCAGCAGTGGGGTCCTCCGCAGCAGTGGGGTCCTCCGCAGCAGTGGGGACCTGGTGGTCTGGGGAGCACCGGCCACAGCAGCAGCCCCGCCAGTTGGGGGCCCCGTCCTGCTGGCCGCGACTCCGGCCTCTGCGACTACTGATCCGGACGGGTCCGGGTTGTCCTGCTTTCTGCGGGCGCAGCGACCACTTTGCAGCGCGCTACTTCCGCCGCCTCGACGACCCCTACCGTCAGCGCCACGGCTTTGAGGGACGCACCCTGTGTTGGGCGCAGATGCTTGCTCGTAAGATTCCTGTATTTTATATAACTATGGATGAAGCTCGTCAATATGCCATCTATGGCTGTTCGTCCTCTGTCTGCCGTTGTGCGTCTGCCCTTGGCTATGACGTATAAGAGGATAGGCAGTTTGAGCCCTTTCTTCATTTTCCAACACGCCAAGATACGATATCCTACAGCGCCGCAAAATTCGCACGCAAAATTTGCTAGCCGCTGCTTCGCATTGCCCTTGTTGTTCTCCATCGGTTCGGCAGTCGTGGGTGGTGCCGATCGCTCCATGCCACTATTTGGCTGGTTGCGTCATGTTCCGTAGTAGCTACTGTTCAACGCGTCGAAATGTTCGATCAGTGCTGCCCGAAACTGCGCCCACGTCCCTTTCCTTGGACATTTTTGTTGTTAATCCGCTCTAGAGCCGGGCCTCGTAACAGTGTTGCTGCCAGCCGTATGCGCATCGCGTATTGGGTGGGGGTCGTGCATCCAACGGCTTCAAAGTAAATTTCGAGTTCAGCTACGAATCGACGGACGTCGCTCCCTTTCACTATAGGATCGAACGCCTATAGGAGCGAATTTCGGTTTTCTAAAGACTGGGTTTTAGCGGTTGAAGACCTCGAGTGAAAACCCGCTCTGATTACCAAGTGTGAGGTGTCCAACATACTAGGAGTACGGCCTAGGCTTAGTAGCCTAGGCCACAGTAAGACTACGAAAGGAGGCGCCAAGTACGAGCTAGGATTGTGTGCAGGAACAGAATTGAGAAAGGGAATGATTGTACTAGCAAGTAGCAGAATACAAATAGCAAACCCTAAAGGGTGTTAGAGATTAAGGACGGAGTCTATGAAGATTAGGGGCTGAAATATCTCAAAATCGTCAACTACAATTCTGGACAGAAAAGTCGTCGTCACAAGAAACGTCGTCGACGAAAGGTCCACTGTTAGAATTCTTTCAATCTCGAGTATGTTGTAGCCCTTGACCGTGGCTATCTTTCCCAATTTGAATAGTATCAGAATATGGAGTATAACTCGAGTTATGAACTTCGGCGCACTAGGGGGTATGCTGCCATAGAAAACGTAACTCAATCACAATGATCTCACAAGTTCACACAAGAAAGTTAGAGTAGCAATAGAACCAGGTAGGAGGGGATGAGGAGGACGAGAGGGAAGGTCCCAAGAGAGTCCCCAACCAAGGAAACCCCATGCCATACAATTCCCTTCCCCATAGGCAACCCAACTTTGACCTTTGTCACTATCCCAACCTCCACAATCCACCTCAACCCAACTTGGCCACACTTGCCAACCTGGTTTGGTTTCTCCCAACCATTTGGCAGCAACTACAGTAGAAAAGACGAATTTCCCAACCCCCAAAAGTCTGTACCCCATATTGAGTCAACCCCACAACTTCCCATAGTCACCACAACCAAATATCAAAAGCATACGAACTCCAACGTTCGTAACTTTCTTGTTCGTGCTCCGATTGAAGCGATACTTGGTTCCTCGGAAAGCTCTTGAGCAGAGGAGTCACTTCAGATATCTGCTCAAGCCAAATAACATTCACACACACACTCAGAAAAACCAAACCGCACAAAACACAAATTCTTGCACACACTCACAACACGCATGCAACGCACGAACATATGATGGGAGGCAGACAGACGTGAATGCGAATGGTAGCATCACTCAACAAACTCCCCCTCTGGCTGCCAACCATCATCCCACATGCCATAGCTCAAGCATGCATCCTCAATGCACACTCATCCCAGCAAGCTTCAT
The DNA here is from genome assembly GCA_947471745.1 of Closterium sp. Naga37s-1. Classification (NCBI taxonomy): domain Eukaryota; kingdom Viridiplantae; phylum Streptophyta; class Zygnematophyceae; order Desmidiales; family Closteriaceae; genus Closterium; species Closterium sp. Naga37s-1. Next base: position 1,724,112 of record CANJKZ010000169.1, on the reverse strand, counting down.
GCCCTTCCAATGCTCAGATTCAGCCAGGCGCTTGGTGAGAATGTCAGCCGCCTGCTGATGGGTCTTCACAATCTCCAGCCGCACCTCCTTGTCCAGGAGCCTCCTCACCCAATGCCACTTAGGCCTGATGTGCTTCGTCAGCCCATGAAGGCAAGCATTCTTAGCAAGCTTCACAGCCGACTCGTTGTCACAGAAAATCACAGTTGGCTCCCTCTGACCAACTCCAATCTCCTCCAACAAACGCCTCAGCCACACCACCTCCTTTGCCCCATGATGCAGGGCCATGTACTCTGTCTCACACGAGGACTGCCCCACCTCATTCTGCTTCTTACTGCGCCAGCTCACTGCACCACCTCCGAACAGGCACACATAGCCTCCAATGCTGGTGCCATCCGCTTTCACCGAGTTGAAGCTAGCGTCAGTGTAGCAGGTCAGGAGCATCTCCCCCTTGCTCAAATTAGCTGCACTCCTCTGCAGCCTCTGCCTCACAGCACTGTACTCCAAACCCACTGATGCCGTTGCACTCACATAGCGGACCAACCTCTTGGCCGCTTCCAGCTGCTCATGACTGGGGCGTGAAACCACACTGGCAAGCCTGGATGTTGCAAAGGCAATGTCAGGCCGTGTGTGGTTAGCCGCATAGTTGAGTGCCCCAACCATGGAATGAAAAAGTTTCCTGTCACTCTCACCCACCACCTCCTCATCAGCACAGGGCTCCACAGTGAACCCCGAAGGCAGTGGGGTGGCTGGCTTTCCTCCATCTTGCAGCCCATACTTCTCAGCCAGCCCCTCACAATACTTTCTCTGGTGCAACCTCAACACTCCCTTGTCAAGGTCCCTCTCCACATGCATCCCTAAATAGTACTTCACATCTCCCATCTTGGAGCACTTAAACTGCATCTCCAGCATCTCCTCCACATGCTCAATCATTGCAGACGACTCAGAGAAGAGCAGGATGTCATCCACATACACCAGGAGCATGAGAAACTGCTCCTTCTCCTGCAGCAGGAACAAGCTGTGATCACACTCACTCTTCTTGAAACCCCCAGCCAGCAGAGTCTCCTCTAACTTGTGGTACCATGCACGAGGAGCCTGCTTCAGGCCATAGATGGCCTTCTTCAGCCTGCACACCCTGCCGCTCCCATCATCCAAACCCTCAGGCTGTAACATGTACAGCTCCTCCAGAATGATCCCATTGAGGAAGGCGGTGGTGATGTCCATCTGCTTCACCCGCCATCCACGGTATGCTGCCATTGCCAATGACACCCGAAGTGTTGTGCCTTTCCCCACAGGAGCATAGAGCTCGTTGAAGTCCTTTCCCTTTGTCTGTTGAAACCCCTTAGCCACAAGCCTTGACTTGTAGCGGGTCAGCGCCCCATCAGGTCCGTACTTGTGCCTGAAAATCAGCTTGGAAGAAATGGCCTTCTTCCCAGGTGGCAGCTCACACAGCTCCCACGTCTCATTCTCTAGCAGAGAATCATACTCCTCCTTCACACTCTGCTTCCACTTTTCAGCATCGGGCCCGCTCAATGCCTCAGCTAGCGTCTTGGGCTCAGGGACGGCTGCCCAGTAGCAGTGTGCTATCTCATCCTCATCACACTGCTCAGCCACACTCCCAGCCCTTACCACCTTTGGCTTGCCACGGCTTGCATAGGTCAGCCTGTTAGGAGGGCGCACATCCCTCCTAGGACGGTCAGCCGTACGTCCGGCACCTTGTGGAGCACCTTGCTCCTCCTGCTGCTGCGGCTGCTGCTGCTGTTGCTGCTGCTGCTGCTCCTCCACCTCAGGTTCTCCCCCATCCTCTGTCACCCCAGAGATCTCATTCTCAGAGACAGAAACCTCCACTTGCCTTGAAGGCCGCTGCACCTCATCGGCCTCGACAATTAGCGGTGTCGTTGGAAGCTTCTGCTGCTGCTGCTGCTTCCACTCCTTGTAGTACAAGGACTCAAGGAACTTCACATCCCTTGACACAGTCAGCTGCTGGCTGGTCAAGTCCCAAATCAGCCAGCCCTTGTGATCCTTAGCAAGCCCCAAGTGCACACCCCATCTCCCAGAAGCTTCCAGTTTTCCCCTCTTCTCCTTAGGCACATGAAACACCACCATGCACCCAAAGGCTCTCAGCATGTTCACAGCTGGTGCAATCCCATACCACTTGGTGTAGGGGACCCACTGCTTGTCCCCCACAGTCGCCAGCACCCTGTTCTTCACAACAACGACCTGCCGCAGTGCTGTCACCCAAAACGGATCCGGCAGCCCTGCACGCCCAAGGAGAGTGCGAGCACCTTCCTGCAGGGTCCGGTTGAACCGCTCAGCCACGCCATTCTGCTGAGGGTTGTAAGGCACTGTGAGCTGATGCTGGATCCCCTTCCGCTTCAGCTCCTTCTCAAAATCAGCGCCGATGAACTCTCCTCCGTTGTCAGTGCGGATCACCTTCACCTTGTGTCCGCTTTCCCTTTGTGCTCTCGGCATCCACTCCTTAAGAACAGCCGCTGCCACCTCCCCCTTAGTCTTGAGAGGGTACACCCACACCGCACGCGTGTGGTCGTCCACAATCGTCAAGAAGTAGCGGCTGCCCGAGAGAGAAAGGGCCCTCGTGGGGCCCACCACATCCATGTGCACTAGTTCAAGTGGTGCCTTGGCTGGTCCTGTGCTGCTGCTGAAGGGAAACTTCGTGAATTTGGTCTCAAGGCAGGTAGGGCAGCTCCCAATCTCCTTTGCTCCCCCCTTCACCTCCAGCCCCTTCAAGCACCCATCCTTTACCAACTTCTGCAGCATAGGAATGTTCACATGGCACAGCCTCTCATGCCACGTCTCCCAATCAGCCTCACCACTCCCAGATGAAGCCTTTGCCCATGCAGCTGTCGCATCCACACCAGCAAGCACCTCACCATGTGGCTGTTGTGGCTGCTGCACCTTCTTGACTGCATCCAGGGCCCCAGCAGTTGGTGCAGTCTCCTCTCCTCCCGCAGTTGCTTTAGCCGCTGCCGCTGCCTTTGCCATTGCTGGTGGTTTCCCCTTCCAAGGGATGATGGGCAGCTGCCACAAGTCCTTGATGCAGCTGCTCTTCTCCTCCAAGTTCCACAGCAGCAACTTCCCAAGCTTTGCACGGCAGCTGGTTGGGCCGAAGGTAACTTCAGCCTTGCTCTTCTGCAGCCGGCGCACAGAAAGAAGGTTAGCGGACAAACCTTCAACCAACAGCACATTCCCAAGCCCCACAAGCTCTCCATTGGCTCCCATCACCTTGGCATTCCCAACACCAATCACAGGGAGCAAAGCACCTGAAGCGGCAGCCACAAACTTGATCTTCCCAGGAGGTTTTACCTCATCAAGCAAATCTGCCCGTGGGGTCATATGACTCGTGCAACCTGAATCGATCACCCAGTGAGTGAGGGGGTGCATCACAACCTTCCCAACTGAACCCACATCACCCCCACTCCCTTGCACATCCTCAACCATGAGGAACATCCCAGGGTGGGCTTTACCTTGTGCACCATCACCTTGTGCACCTGAACCTTGCACAGCGCCACCGCGTGCACGTTCACCACTTAGCGGCTTCATGCCTGGAGGGGCCCATCCCTCAGGCCGGCTGAAACACTTGAACCACGGGTGTCCAGCCTTCTTGCAGTACCAGCACGCACCCTCCATTCGGGTGCTCCCCCTGCCACCAGAGCTCCCATGCCCCTCATTGTAGTCACCTCGGCCTCTCCCTCTGCCAAAGCCTCTCCCACGGCCTCGGCCTCTCCCTCCCCCTCTTCCTCTGCTGCCTCCTGCAGCTCCATACCCCTCAGCAGTTTTGTTGGCAGCACCACCTCCCGTGTGGCGTCTGCGGAAGTCCTCCTGCAGAATCTGCTGCCGTAGCCACTCAGGCGTCCATTTGTCCTGCTGAACGTTGAGGGTGGGGATGAGGTTGTCCCACGAGTTGTCGAGCACCGAGATGATCTTGGTGCACTGTTGCATCTGCGACACTTCGCTGCCCGCCGCTGCCATCCTCGCATAGGTGTCCTTGATCTTGTCAAGGACCGGTTTCACATCATCTCCCGGTTTCATGGAGAGGGCAGCCAACTCCTTCTCCAACACAATCACCATCGGCAGCGTGTTGGGCTGAATCACGTCGCGTAGCAGCTTCCATGCCTTCGGTCCGGAATCATCCAACTCCACCAAATCCTTGATGTGCTGGAACATGTCGTTGTTGACCGATTGGAGGATGAGGTCGTACAGCACCGCGCTCTTCTCAATCCACCGATCGCGGGCATCTCCTTCCCCCGGCATCTTCTCCTCTCCCATTGCAATTTTCAGCAGCTTGTAGCGCTTGAAGGCGCTCCGCATCCGCCCGCTCCATTCCTCATAGTTGGAGCCATCCAAAGCTTCAATCTTGGATGATGGCGGCTCACTCCTCTTCTCAGCTGCATCTCCACTCCCTTGATTCATCTCCTCTGCTCCCAATCAGAGGTTTCAGCTCCCCCTTTTGCTGGTCACAATGTAGATCCACACAATCTTCACAAGTGTCAGCGCCAACGAAATTTCGGCAGAGTTTCCCCTTAGCGGAAGTCACATCCAACCTCCAGAACTCCACTTAGGCACGCCCACAGGCCATGGTGGGTCTAGGAGGGTCTTCGCACTTCAGTAGACTCCCCACAAGGTCCTTAATCAGCTCTGATACCACTTGTTAGAGATTAAGGACGGAGTCTATGAAGATTAGGGGCTGAAATATCTCAAAATCGTCAACTACAATTCTTGACAGAAAAGTCGTCGTCACAAGAAACGTCGTCGACGAAAGGTCCACTGTTAGAATTCTTTCAATCTCGAGTATGTTGTAGCCCTTGACCGTGGCTATCTTTCCCAATTTGAATAGTATCAGAATATGGAGTATAACTCGAGTTATGAACTTCGGCGCACTAGGGGGTATGCTGCCATAGAAAACGTAACTCAATCACAATGATCTCACAAGTTCACACAAGAAAGTTAGAGTAGCAATAGAACCAGGTAGGAGGGGATGAGGAGGACGAGAGGGAAGGTCCCAAGAGAGTCCCCAACCAAGGAAACCCCATGCCATACAATTCCCTTCCCCATAGGCAACCCAACTTTGACCTTTGTCACTATCCCAACCTCCACAATCCACCTCAACCCAACTTGGCCACACTTGCCAACCTGGTTTGGTTTCTCCCAACCATTTGGCAGCAACTACAGTAGAAAAGACGAATTTCCCAACCCCCAAAAGTCTGTACCCCATATTGAGTCAACCCCACAACTTCCCATAGTCACCACAACCAAATATCAAAAGCATACGAACTCCAACGTTCGTAACTTTCTTGTTCGTGCTCCGATTGAAGCGATACTTGGTTCCTCGGAAAGCTCTTGAGCAGAGGAGTCACTTCAGATATCTGCTCAAGCCAAATAACATTCACACACACACTCAGAAAAACCAAACCGCACAAAACACAAATTCTTGCACACACTCACAACACGCATGCAACGCACGAACATATGATGGGAGGCAGACAGACGTGAATGCGAATGGTAGCATCACTCAACAAAGGGCTGTACTCACTATTGAGTACCCCACTGCAGGCTACACAAACAACATATTCTGACACACCCCCATAGCCAAAGTGGGGTGTAATCAGCACAATGAGCAAGCATAGCAGTAGTTCACAATTATGAGCAATGCTAGTGGTAGTCACAGCGGGCAAGTGAGGAGGAGGAGGGACTGTGAGAGGAGAGAAGATGGGAGACGACGGCTGAAGCTGCAGACACACGGGCAACAGGAGCGGCTGGCACAGTGGCTACCGGGACAGCGCCCCGGACTACTGGAGTAACTGGCTCACGGGCTACGAGGAGCTACAGGAGCAACGGACCCACGAGCGACAGGCGCAGCAGGCTCTCTGGGCTACCAGGACAGCGCCCCGGACTACAGGTGCTGCGGACGACAAGACGGCAGCCTCCTCTCAGCCTCCTCTCAGCCTCGCACCCCCCCACACACCCCCTGCTGCACCCCTAGCTCCACTCCCACGTCACCCCCCTAGCTCCACTCCCCACGGCTCCCACACCTCCACCCTCCTCAGCAGCAGCTGCAGCAGTGGGAGACGAAAAAGGAGGAGGGGAAAGGGAAGGGGAGCACCCACACCTCGCACCCCCATGCTCGCCACCCCACACCCCCACCACCGTGGAACGCACGGCGGAATGGGAGCAATGGGCAGCACGGGGGGGGGGGGGGGGGGGGGGGGGGGGGGGGGGGGGACGGGACGGGCTGCAGGGACGGGCCGCGGGCTGCTGCAGGTGCGGGCTGGTCCTGGGGCGGCTGCTGCAGGCACGGGCTGCTCCAGGGACGGCTGCTGCAGGTGCGGGCTGCTCCAGGGGCGGCTCCAGGGGCGGCCGCTGCAGGTGAAAGGGAGGAGGAAGGGGGGGGGAAGAGCGCGGCCCCCAGGGCGCCCCGACGGGCGACGAGAAAGGGAGCCGCGCGGCCCCCCAGGGCCGCCGCGACGGGCGACGGGAAGGGCACCGCGCGGGCCCCAAGAGCCGCCGCGACGGGCGACGGGAAGGGCGCCGCGCGGGCCCCCCCCGGAGCGCCATGACGGGCGACGGGAAGGGGAGGCCGCGCGGCCCCCGTGGTCGCCACGACGGGCGACGAGACGGGACCGCGCGCGGGCCCCCTTGGTCGCCACGACGGACGACGGGAGGGGAGGCCGCGCGGGCCCCCGTGGTCGCCACGACGGACGACGGGAGGGGACGCCGCGCGGGCCTCCGTGGTCGCCACGACGGACGACGGGAGGGGAGGCCGCGCGGGCCCCCGAGGTCGCCACGACGGACGACGGGAGAAGACCGCGCGCGAGCCCCCCGTGGTCGCCACGACGGGCGACGGGAGGGGAGGCCGCGCGGGCCCCCGGTAGCAGTAGAAACGACGGGCGCCACGACGGGCGCCACGGAGGGGTAAGCCGCCACGCGCCCCGAGCGCGCGGCGGGCAGAAACCCTAATTTCGGCGCCGCGCACCACGGGGCGCGCGGCGGACAGTACGGCAGCGGAAGCAGGTGGTGGGCCCATACACAGGAAGGCGGCAGACATGCCGCCCTCTGATACCATGTCAAACATACTAGGAGTACGGCCTAGGCTTAGTAGCCTAGGCCACAGTAAGACTACGAAAGGAGGCGCCAAGTACGAGCTAGGATTGTGTGCAGGAACAGAATTGAGAAAGGGAATGATTGTACTAGCAAGCAGCAGGATACAAATAGCAAACCCTAAAGGGCTGTACTCACTATTGAGTACCCCACTGCAGGCTACACAAACAACATATTCTGACATGAGGATCGAAAGAATTGGTTCAGAAATTATAATATGGTCACCTGGGTACAAGACGGGGCTATATATAGGCTCGACACAAAGGCAGTAACCCGGGTGTTACTAGAAGGGTCCGCGGGTCGTGAAGCGCCCCGAACGGGTCCTTCCCGAATTTGGTAGACGGCAATTCGGTGGCAACCGAAAAGCCTAGAATTCGGTGCACTCAAACTAATTCGGTGCCTATAACTATAATAACTATAGTTCAGCAACGAAACTAGGAAATCAAGCAAAATCAAGCACAATAGAATATGAATGAGCAAGATAATGCACGATAGCGTAAGTATATGTAGGTAAAGCCGTCGTACTCTCACAAGCAGGTCCTTCAGTGGTTCGGGTTTCGGTTCTCCACCACACAGCCCACTCCTCTTACCGTTGACTACGGACTCACCGCTCCTCTTCCTAACGAGCCCTTTGAGTCTAGTGGTCCCTGCACAGAGCTTGTGGGCTGCCTCATATACCCTGATGACACGCTTGGACTTTGTGGCCTCAGCGGCCAATACTGCAAACATCTTCACCAAGGCCCTTCCGCCTGGTGACCACCACAGGTTTTGTTTGCAGCTTGGCCTTGTTCAGAGAGGCCCTCGGTTGTTGTAGACTTGTCACTTGTTTAATGCTCCGATTGACTTGCCATATGTATACATATATATATCAGTGAATTCTTGAACTGGCCTTGTGGCTCCTTGCTTACTCTCAGACTGTGTGATGGCTTCGTTATCCACCCTGAGCTTTGTGTTGTTACTTCTCTTGACTAGTCTTGTGACCATTTGTTTCCTTGCTTGCTTTCATGCCCCTCACTTAGCCTATGGGGGTGTGTCAAAGTATATTCATATATATGCTAGTCATGTTAGGCTATTGTAAGGTACATACCGTAATATTCCGGCTATAGGACCCGCCGATAAGAAGGTCCCCTAGGACTCTTACGCGGCGGTGGGACTCATATTTTGGCAAGTTTTGAGAGGACCCCCACTTTGCCCATAATCATTATAAAACCCGCGGGCCAAGAAGTTCAACCTTAGGAAGGTTGGTTTGGGCGAGCAATTCAATTGGCCAAGATTTTGGGTGCGAGGGTCACACTCAACCTTAGTTAGGAAGCTTGAACCAATTTGGGCTTTCTTGGCTCGCGGGTTTTAAGACCCAATCAGCTTCTAGAGGCACAAAATTGAATTCTATCACATTATTGTCAGAATCCTAACCACTAGACCATTGGGATAAAATGGCTTGTTTGTGTAGCGGGTCCGTGCGCCCATAACAAGCAAACGCGCCTGTAACCCCCCCTAGGATCGATCGGGGATCTCACAGTGCAGCTCTACTGATAATTATTTGTGGCAAACTCGAATTCTAACACGCTCATGGCGTCAGCTCTTCGATCAAACGCGACTCTCGCGCAAAATTTGCACACGAGGGGTGTTTTTTCGTTACGAATATAAGACCGCCCCGCCCCATATTCAGCCGCACACCCTAAATAACAGATTGATAGTTGTTAAACTCCTGCCACATATATTTTTGTCAGAATGAGAACAGTGGAATAAATTGGACTAGCAAGGGTTGGGTACAAATAGCTAACCCTAACAAAGTTATACTCCCTACAGCATGCCTCACTATATATAAAGTAATGAAGGGCAATGTGCTTCGTTCTGTGCTTGAGTCTCTGCTCCTGACACAAGACGGTCATGTCCTTGTTGTCAGCGAACAGAACTGGTGCAAAACGAGGCGCTCACCCAAGTCGGTGAGCGAGTAGGTCGGGCATTGTAGATCTCGGCCTCACAGCTGGAGCTGAGAACCGAAGACAACGAGTGGACCTCCATGAGACAGCACCAGTACCAAGGCTGAAAGCTTAACCCTGTGACGACCGGGAAGTCGTCTGGTCGTCAGCCCACAAAGCGTCTGAGTGCCCAGTGAGCACAACTGGACCCCGTCTCCCAAGCACAAGCCCCAAGACTGATGTACTGGCCAAGTAGCGCAGCATGTCAAAGGAGTTAGGTAAAAGAGTAATGAAAGGAAGAGGGATTGCACTAGCAGGCAGAGGGGATACAAATAGGAAACCCTAACAGGGCTGTACTCACTACTGAGTACCCCACTACAGACTAGACAATATAACATTCTGACACAGCACCCTGTTAGCAGCCGACCAGTGCTCAAGTCGGTGTCTCCCGATCGACAAGTAACGAGCTAGGATGCTGAGAGGGTACGCGAGGTCAGGCCGAGTGCACGTCATCAGGTACATGAGGCAACCCACAAGCTCTGCGTACGGACCACTATGCTCTATGGACTCATCTGAAGATGGAGCTGAGAGCGTGTGGCCCGTAGGCGGAGGAGTGGCTTGTGGCAAGGAGAACTGAAGACCAAAGCGCAGAAGGACCTACTGCGAAGGAAAATAGCAAAACAGTTGTTTAACTGCATTATGTAATTTCGCCATGCTGTCTTGAAAAAATGTTGCTCAACTCCTTGGGCAATTTTCCTGTTCCTCCTCTTGAAGATACCTGTATTCAATTTGAACTTAAGACAACTGCCCGTGCTGACTCCTCCCATGAACACTCATTGCTCCTATGTGCCTACAATGTGGCTCACATGATTTCATGCAATTTTACAGTTATTTAACGGTTTTAACCGTTGAATGACGCGAGTAACCGAATTGTACCTGTGGCGAAATTATTCCGCAATGCGGCGTGACTTTCTAACAAAAGTTATTGTTCGCAACTGAAATCTCGAGTCAATCCCAAGCACCATTCGGGATCCCACAGCACCCCCCAAAACACACGCACACCCGTCAGGTGCGCAATCATGCACGACCAACATTTTGGTCGTGCTGTACAGCGCGCGAACGTGCATTGTCCTGCGCGAGGGTAGGGCGATCATTTGCCTTGTCCTGTTGCGATCGTGGGCCCTGCCACGCTCGCAACAGTGCCAAGGAACGCGCGTGGGCCTGAGGGCCCACACGTGAGATCAGGACCCCACGCACGGGTCCTGATTCTCGTGCCCTTTTTCCTTGACCATCACGAGAGTCAACTAGCCCCCACCAGTCAAACTATCGAGCCCCCCCCTTGCCCCAGTACACCACTCGCTCGCATGAGACTCCAATGAGCCTCGCATGAGACATTTGAGTCTCATGGAAATTTCATGGGAGAATCATTTGAGCTTCATGAGAGCTTCATGTGAGGCTTCATGAGAGCCATGAAAACACAGCAGAAAAATGACAAACACAAATTGCAACAACGAATGAAAAAAAGAACACACAAAATGAAAGGATGAGTACGCACAGAACACACACAAATGCGCTCACACAAAATGCAAAATGAAATGCACATCTCACACATCACAAATTACCTTCAAACAAAATACCCCATTTTCCTTCACCGTCGGCGAATAGGCGGTAGGTTGCCGTGCAAATCAAGTATTGCGCTCAACAAGTTTGGTCCCCATTAGCGGCATGAGATCCTTCCAGTATTTCCTTGTAAAATTGGGATCTCTGTTGGAGATCAGCGTGGTCGTAATGCCATACTCTGGGATGACGTAACGGAATGAAGTCAAAATCCGTGCAAGCCGTTGTGCGTGTCTGAATGAAGTGTCTTATTTTGAAGAATTTGACGATGACGACCAGGGTGGCGTTGTACCCTGCTTTGGTAGGTAATAACCTTGATTAAATCTAAGCTAACAACTTGACAAGGCTGTTCAGGCACAGGAAGAGGCTGTAGTGATCCAGCTTCCTTCTGCTTGCTACTCTTCTTCCGGTGGCAGGTGTCACATGAGGTGACGAATGTTTGTACGTCATCCGTCATGTGGGGGCAATATTTTTGCTTTGCAATACCGGCAAGCGTATTGATACTACCGAAGTGGCCCCCGCAGAGAATGTCATGATATTCGTCGAGTAATAACTGGCGCAAAGGAGGGTAATTAGGTACCCATTTTTTTTTTTATCCTTTCCGGTATGCAATGTCCTAGTCCCAATGCAGAAGGTGGCGTTTCTTTGCTAGGGAGACTTCGGGGTCAGTGGTGTATCCATGCGTGAAGAGTCCCTTCAAGACCGGGTTCATGCCATCGACTTGTAGGGCGGCAATGTGTTCAGGACGCCTGAGTGCGTCGGCTGTTGTTCTTGTGCCCCGGCTTATATGTCAAAGAATGTACTAAACGAGAATGACAAGTAGGAAGGCATACAGGGTTAGAACAACCAAACATGTACCCTCTATAGTATGCCCTAGCAGAAGCAACCTAGCCTACCAAACATATAACAAATAACGTTTGACACACCCCCTAGGTGAGGTGAGGAGGCAGTCACTGAGCAACAACAACACGCAAGTTCAGGGTGGCACAACTAGTCCAACCTCTGAGACAAACAAGGCCACAAGGCCAGTCCAAGAGTTCGCACATATATATGTATAATATCTATGTGATACAACAAGCAAAGCAAGAAAACAAGGATCAAGAAACAAGCAAGCGAGGACCACAAGTAACAAGTCCAAGCTGAGTACAAAATCGCTTATGGTCAAAAGGTTGAAGTGCCTTGGTGAAGATGTCAACGGTGTTGGCTGAAACCACGCGTGCCGGGCTGCGTGGCTGAAACTCACGTAAAAAGAAGTACCGCAGCTAAACGTGCTTCGTGTGCCCCACAAGTCGAGGCTTTTGACAACTGTTGTCTGCAAACAAGGTCGGGGCAGCGCGAGGCGACTCACCCAGGTCGGTGAGTAGAAAGGTGAGCCAGCAGAGCTTCTGTGCAGCCATAGCACCAGCGTAGATCTTATCCTCGCAGCTAGAGGGAGCAACTGGAGACGCACGAGTAGACCTCCACGAGACAGCTCCGGAGCCAAGGCTGAAACAATAGCCCTGTGAAGACCTCCGAGACCCATCGTCGTTCGCCCACGACGACTCGATGTGCCCAGTGAGCCTGACCTGCTGTCTCCCTCCAAGCACAAACCCCATGCCTGATGGTCTCGTCGGATAGCGGAAAACCCTCTTAGCAGCTGCCTAGTGGGCACGTCGGTGCAGGCCAGGTGCAACAAAGCACACTAGTACGCTGAGAGGGTATGCAAGAGCACTGACTTGAATACGTTGTCCACCACCGCGCCTGAAGGTGAAGAGGCGCATACGGGGGTGGTGAGTAGGAGTGGAAAAGTGTAAATGTTAACAATAATATTAGTAATGATTTGTATCACTATCATCATAGTTACTTTTACTACTTGTAAAAGAAAAAGTACAATGTGAGCGAAGGCATGAGCAAACATGAAATAGCAAAAAGCACTAACGGTAACGCGTGAAGACGAGCTACTCTGTGCAATGGCAAAAACGTTCAGGCTAGTTGTCAAACTTATGTTATAGCCTGTTTAGGCTGTAGTGGGTTAGACAATAGGGGGTACTACATTTCTAGGTTTCCCTATTTGTACCCAACTCATTTCTAGTCATTTCATTCCTCGTACTTCTCTCACATGGTATAGAGCGGGTTCCCTATTGGGACCGGTTTTTTTTTAGGGCCCACCACTACGATTTTTTTTTTTCCTTACCTGCCCGAAGCGCGCTTCGCGCCTGCCTTAGTTGCGCCCCTTGCCCGTCGCGTGCTCTGCCCTTAGCGGCCCGTCGCGCCCCTTACGGCCCCTTCGCGGCTCCTTCTCGGCCCTTCGCGACCCCTCTTGCGGCCCTTCGCGGCCCCTTCGTGGCCCTTCGCGGCCCCCTCACGGCCCTTCGCGGCCCCTTCGCGGCCCTTCGCGGCCCCCTCACGGCCCTTCGCGGCCCCTTCGCGGCTCATCGCGGTCCCCCTCACGGCCCTTCTCGGCCCCCCTTCGCGGCCCTTCGCGGCCCCTTCGCGGCCCTTTCGCGGCCCCCCTTCGCGGCCCTTCGCGGCTCTGCCGCCCCGTCGTCGCCGCCCCTGCAGCAGCTGCCTTCGCCCCTGCTGCCGCCGTAGCGGCTCTGCCGCCCCGTCGTCGCCGTCCCTGCAGCAGCTGCCGTCCCTGCAGCAGCTGCCGTCGCCGTCCCTACCGCAGCAGCAGCTGCCACCGTAGCGGCCCTGCTGCCGCTGCCGAGCCTGCAGCCGCCCTGCCGACGCGCCTGTCCCGGCCCTGCCCTGCCGCCTCGCCGCGGCCCCTCCTTCTGGCGGCCCCCTGCTCTGCCGACGCGCCCCGGCCCAGCCCCACCAGTAGCGGCCCACCACTTCCGCCACTGGTAAGTGCACTGCCGCACCCGCGCCGCCCTGCCTAGCCGAGCCGCCCTACCGAACCGCGCCGCCTTGTTGAGTCGCGCTGCTACTGCTACTGCTGCCGCTAGGCCACGGCTGCTGCTCCTGCTGCTATGGCAAACCCTAATGTACTCACCTTCGATGCTGAGGGTCGAGCGGTCGATTTTGAGGTCTGGGTAGATGATTTGCAGCTGTTTCTGCAGTGCGATAGCAAGGATGGAGTCTCACTGTTTGATCTCACTTCTGGCGCCTCTGCTGCACCTGCTGCTGATGCTGCCAGTACTGTTCGCTCACAGTGGACCACGCGCGATGCTGCTGCCCGTCTTGCTGTCCGTAGTCACCTGCCGTCTGCTGAGCGCGCGCACTTTAGCCAGTACAAGTCTGCTAGCACTCTGTACACTGCTGTTGTTGCGCGCTACTCCTCCCCTGCCACTGCTGCCCTTAGCCGCCTCATGCTGCCGTACCTGTTCCCTGACCTAGCCGCTTTTGCCACAGTCGCTGACCTCATTACGCACCTCCGCACTAGTGACACCCGCTACCGCGCTGCGCTTCCTGCCGAGTTCTGCGCCAAGAACCCCCCCCCCTATGTACATCACTCTCTACTACCTCGTCACCCGGCTCCCTGACTCCCTTTGCTCGGTCAGGGACCACTTCCTCTCCCTTTGCCCCACCACGCTCACCGTTGACCTCCTCGAGGAGCGCCTCCTTGCAGCTGAGAAGAGTATAGTCGCTGTAGGAGCCTCTCGTGGTGACCCTCGTGCCCCTTTCTTTGAGGGGTGCTCCCCCGTCCCTCTTTTGCCCTCTGTTGCCTCTGCTGCTGCTGTCGACCTCGTTGGCACCGAGACGGTCGGCGTTGCGTCTGCTCCTAGTGGCAGGTGCCGCACCAGCAAGGGCAAGGAGGGCAAGGGGGGTGGAGGGGATGGAGGGGGCGGCGGTAGTGGCGGTGGAGGAGGCGGAGGGGGTGGGGGTGGAGGTGGGAGTGGTGGCGCGAGTGGGGGCTTCGGTGGCGGCGGTGGAGGTGGAGGCAGCGGAGGCAGCGGGAGTGGGGGTGGAGGTGGTGGCGGCGGCGGAGGAGGTGGGGGTGGCGGGGGTGGTGGTGGGCAGCGGGGAGGCTCTAGTAGTGGCCAGCGCCAGCAGCAGCAGTGCTCCCGTGAGACCCCGTCGCCTTAGCAGCTTCGTGAGTGGTACGCTGGGCGTGGGAGGTCTGGGGGTGCTGGTCCCTGCACCTACGTTCTTCGCACCGGCGACCGCAGTGGAGAGACGTGCGGAGGCCCGCACACCACACCACGCTGCTTCGGCCGCCTGACTGACGCCTGGCGTACTCAGTTCCCTGGCTCCTCTGAGATCCCTCACTAGGATATTCTGCTTAAGTCGGGGGTTGCTATCTATGATCTTGATTATGATGCTATCCTTGCTGCTATGTATGCTGTGTCTAGTAGTGCTGAGGGTGACTGTTACCTGTGTGTTCCGCCCGACCCGGGCATTGAGGCTGCTGCTCTAGGTGTTAGTGAGTCTGCTGCTCCAGGTGCTGGTGAGGCTTCTCTCTCAGGTACCGCGTCGACTCAGGTCTTGCACAATTTCACCCTTGACTCGGGTGCTTCCCGTTCCTTCTTTCGCGACTGCACCACACTCTCGCCGCTCAGTCGGCCGGTGGCAGTCTCTCTGGCTGACCCCTCTGGGGGACCAGTTGTGGCCCGTTCCTCCACTGTCCTCCCGTGTCTTGCTGCTCCGTCCGGCTCGCTGTCTGGTCTTCACCTCCCCTCGTTCTCTACGAACTTGGTGGCGGGTGCTGATCTTCAGGATGGGGGTGTTCACCAGTTCACCCCTGCCTACCAGCGTGTGACGCACTGCACGTGTGCTCGGACGGGCCGTCACCTGGCCACGTTCACCCGTAGGCCAGGGTCCAGCCTGTACACCCTTACCACTGAGTCTCCTCCTAGTCAGGTAGCCGCGTCAGGTCAGGTGTTTGCTGTAGCATCCCGGTCTGGCCCTGAGTCTGCCCCCTGCTCGTGTCGCCTCCTGGCCCACGAGACTCTCCTTTGGCACCACCGCCTTGGTCACCCCTCCCTGCCTCGTCTTCGAGGCATGACCTCCCGTGTCCTGGTCTCAGGTCTTCCTGAGTCCCTCCCACCTCTTCCTCCGGGGCCTGCCCCTACCTGCGTTCCCTGCGTCGAGGGCCGGCAACGCGCCGCTCCTCACTCCTCCGAGTTTCCCCCCACAGAGGCTCCCCTGCAGACTCTTCACATGGACGTGTGGGTCCCAGCCCGCGTCCGTGGACAGGGTCACGAGCGTTACTTCCTGCTGGTTGTTGACGACTACTCGTGATACACCACGGTCTTCCCCTTGCGCCGCAAGGGTGAGGTCACTGAGGTGTTGATCGACTGGATCCGCGCTGCTCGTCTCCAGCTCAGAGAGAGTTTCGGCTCGGACTTTCCTGTTGTGCGTCTGCACTCAGACAGAGGTGGAGAGTTTTCCTCCGACCTTCTGCGGGCCTTCTGTCGGGCGGAGGGCATCCGCCAGACGTTCACGCTTCCGGCCTCTCCACAGCAAAATGGGATTGCTGAGCGCCGCATTGGCATGGTCATGGATGTCGCTCGTACGTCCATGATCCATGCGGCTGCTCCCCATTTTCTGCGGCCGTTCGCGGTTCAGTACGCGGCGCATCAGATCAACCTCCAGCCCCGGGTCTCCATGCCGGAGACCACCCCCACTTTGCGGTGGACGGGGAAGGTTGGCGATGCGTCTGTGTTCCGTGTCTGGGGATCTCGAGCTTTTGTCCGCGACTTGTCTGCGGACAAGCTGTCCTCCCGTGCCGTTCCCTGCGTCTTCCTTGGCTTCCCCCCTGACGCGCCTGGTTGGCAGTTTTACCACCCCACCTCGCGCCGTGTTCTGTCCTCTCAGGACGTCACGTTTGACGAGTCGGTTCCTTACTACCGTCTCTTCCCCTACCGCACTGCCCCCCTCCCCCCCCCGCCGCTCTTCCTCGCGCCAGGTCCTCCTCCAGTAGACCCCCTCCCCCCTCAGGGTCCTTCCCCCTCAGGTGTGTCTCAGGTAGACGCAGTCGAGCCTTTTGAGGTAGCTGTTGACTCTGGTGCTGCTAGGGGTGCTGAGCCTGAGGGTGCCGGGTCTGGGGGTGCTGAGCCTGGGGGTGCTGAGCCTGGGGTTGCTGAGTCTGGGGGTGCTGCGCCTGGGGGTGCTGAGCCTGGGGGTGCTGCGATTGGAGGTCCTCCGAGTGTCCCGTCGAGGAGGGAGCCCCTCTCTCCACGGCAGCTTCGTGAGTGGTACGCTCGGCGCTGTAGCCGTGCTGCTGGAGCTGGGGGGCCTACTGCTGGAGGTGCTGCTGGTGCTGGAGCTGCTGGAGGTGCTGCTGGTGCTGGAGCTGCTGGTGGTGCTGCTGGAGGTGCTGTTGGTGCTGGTGCTGCTGGAGGTGCTGCTGGTGCTGGTGCTGCTGGAGGTGCTGTTGGTGCTGGAGCTGCTGGAGGTGCTGCTGGTGCTGGAGCTGCTAGAGCCGCTGGTCCTGGAGGTGCTCGTACTGGAGGTACTGGAGCTGCTGGGACTGGAGCTACTGCGGGAGTTGGAGCTGGAGGTGCTGGAGCTGCTGGAGCTGCTGGTGGTGTTGCGGGAGTTGTAGTTGGAGACCCTGGGGCTAAGGGTGCTGGTGCTGTCTCTGCTGGTTCAGGAGGTGCTGCGAGGCCGCGGCCGTACTACGTTCCGCTCCTTCAGCAGGTTCTTGGCCTCCCGCCCTCTACTGGTCCTACTCCTCCCCTACTGAGTCCACAGCCTGTCCAGTCGCAGTCACAGTTACAGCTTGCCTCTCCGCTGCCTAGTCCTTCTCCTTAAGCTTGGCCGACTAGAGGTCTTACGGAGCGTCGAGAGCCTGAGTCTCGTCCAGCGTCGCCTGAGTCTCGTCCAGGGTCGCCTGTCCGCGCTGTCCGCGCTGGTCGTCGTGTTCCGCGTGAGTGTCCTCCTCCTGTCCCTGGCACTCAATATATGACTCTGCGTCCTTCCACTGCTCCACAGCGTGTCCCTCTGCCGTCTCCTCCTGCGTCTTCTCTTCCTGACGGTCCGGACCCGGAGTCTTACTCTCTTCGTGCTGCCAGTCCTACTGTCACACGTTTCCTCGCTACTGTTGTCACTGACCCTTCCTTTGAGTCCGCTGCTGCGTCTGCTCTAGTTGCTGAGCTTGTTGACTTTGCTGCCGCCTGTCGTCTAGACTACGCCGCTAGCCTTGTTGCAGAGTCTGAGTCTCAGTCTGTCTGTCCTCCGTCCGTCGGGGGTGAGTGTGCTCTAGGCACGGACGTCCTTGAGGACAGACAGGAGGAGTTTGAGTGCTTTGCCGCTGCTTTACCTCATCTCGTGTCCATGCTGATTGCCCCTGAGGGAGACCCGGATGCACCAGACATCCCTACCCCGCGCTCTTACGCAGAGGCGATAGAGGGTCCCTACTCCTATCATGGCAGTCAGCCATGGACGCAGAGATGGCTTCCTGGAAGTCCACAGGCACCTACGTCGACGAGGTTCCCCCACCTGGGGCGAACATCGTCAGTGGCATGTGGATTTTCAGGGTGAAGCGGCCGCCGGGTTCTCCGCCTGTCTTCAAGGCGCGTTACGTTGCACGAGGCTTCAGTCAGCGTGAGGGAGTTGACTTCTTCCAGACCTTCTCCCCTACCCCGAAGATGACCACTCTTTGGGTTCTGCTGCACGTCGCCGCTCAGCGTGACTACGAGCTCCACTCTCTTGACTTCAGCACTGCTTTCCTACAGGGCAGCCTGCACGAGGAGATCTGGCTGCGCCGCCCACCTGGCTTCACTGGGTCGTTTCCTGCTGGTACCCAGTGGAGCCTCCGGCGGCCAGTCTACGGTCTCCGCCAGGCACCCCGTGAGTGGCACGACACACTGAGGACGACTCTTGCTGCTCTTGGGTTTGCTCCTTCTACTGCTGACCCGTCGCTGTTTCTACGCACCGACATCACTCTGCCGCCGTTCTACATCCTCGTGTATGTAGACGACCTGGTCTTTGCTACTGCTGACACTGAGGCACTCGCCCACGTGAAGTCGGAGCTGCAGAAGAGACACACGTGCACAGACGTGGGTGAGCTGACAAGCTATCTTGGCTTGCGGATCACCCGGGACAGAGCACAGCGCACCATTACCTTGACTCAGTCACACATGGTGCAGCAGGTCCTTCAGCGCTTCCGCTTCACGTACTCCTCGCCACAGTCCACTCCTCTGCCTACCGGTCACTCGCTCTCAGCTCCACCTTCGGACGAGTCCGTAGAGCCGAGTGGCCCGTATCCAGAGCTTGTGGGCTGCCTCATGTACCTGATGACCTGCACTCGACCTGACCTAGCCTACCCTCTTAGCATCCTAGCACGCTATGTTGCTCCTGGCCGACACAGGAAGGAGCACATGGATGCTGCTAAGAGGGTGTTGCGCTACTTGTGCAGTACTTCGGGCATGGGGCTCGTGCTTGGAGGGCGAGGTCCAGTTGTCCTCACTGGTCATGCTGACGCTTCTTGGGCTGACGACTTGACTACGCAGCGGTCGTCACAGGGTTACACCTTCAGCCTTGGCTCCGGCTCTGTTTCTTGGCGGTCTACCCGCTCGTCTTCTGTTCTCAGCTCCAGTTGTGAGGCTGAGATCTACGCTGGGGCCATGGCTGCACAGGAGTTACGCTGGCTCACCTACCTGCTGACTGACCTTGGAGAGCCGCCTCGTTCTCCTCCAGTGCTGTACGTCGACAACAAGGCCATGATTGCCTTGTGTCAGGAGCACAGACTGGAGCACAGAACGAAGCACATCGCTCTGCGCTACTTCCTTGCTCGAGAGTTGCAGCAGCGTGGTCAGCTTCGTCTTGCTTACGTGGCCACTCGGGCCAACACTGCTGATGTGTTCACCAAGGCGCTTCAGCCTTGTGATCATCAGCGTTTCTGTACTGTTCTAGGCCTTGTGCCTACTGTGCCTCACTTGCTTACTTCTTGACTCTGCTTGTACTGTGATCTCTATACATATACCTGCATGCTTACACTTGCTAGGTTGTGATCACTGTACCTCTTGTTATATTATTAAACTGCATGTGAACTGGTCTTGTGACCTCTTGCTTGTGCTTGGAATTTGTGTGGTATCCTTGAGATCCACCCTGAGCTTGCTTTGCTTTTCTTGTCTGGTCTTGTGACCTCTTGTTCTCCCCCACTTTGCCTTTGGGGGTGTGTCAAACTTATGTTATAGCCTGTTTAGGCTGTAGTGGGTTAGACAATAGGGGGTACTACATTTCTAGGTTTCCCTATTTGTACCCAACTCATTTCTAATCATTTCATTCCTCGTACTTCTCTCACACTAGTCCCAACGTGTACGCCGACACGGCCTTATTCAACAATGCGTGGTTTCACAAAAGTAGTGTGCAGTGCAACGAACACCGGCGAGTGGTAGAGCGCGAAGAACGGTCTAGGACTCGTGCACAGAGTACAGGTCATCAGGTACATGAGGCAGCCTACCAGCTCAGGGTACTGACCACTAGGCTGAGCAGGCTCGTCAGGAACAGGAGCAAAAAGTCCGTGGTCAACATCGAGCGGATTTGCCTGTGGGGAAGAGAAGGAAAAGCCGAACCGGCCGAGGATCTGCTGCACCATGTGCGTCTGTGACAGTGTAATGGTGCGTGCTGCTCTGTCTCGAGTGATCTGCAGGCCAAGATAGTGATTCAAGTCACCTTAGTCGGTGCATGTGTGGCTCCTTTGCAGCTCGACCTTCATTGCGGTCAGTGCATCTCAGTCAGGAGTAGCAAATATAAGGTCGTCGACATAAACAAGAAGGTAGAACACTGTGGAGCCAGAACGGACGAAGAGAGACGGGTCAGCAGAAGACGGAGAGAAGCCAAGAGAGCTTAGAGTGGTGCGCAGTGTGTCATGCCAATCGCGAGGCGCCTGAGAAAATGACCCAATAAAACCAGGCGGGCGGCACAGCCAGATCTGCTCGTGGAGCATGCCCTGTAGAAATGCAATGGAAAAGTCCAGTGAGTGAAGCTCGTAGTTACGGTGTGTTGCTACGTGCAGTAGTACCCGAAGAGTAGTCATCTTTGGGGTGGAAGAGAAGGTCTGAAAGAAGTCGGCCCCCTCTCGCTGACTGAAGGCTCTCTCCACATAACACGCTTTGAAGACAGGCGGTGATCCACGCGGCCGCTTCACCTGGAAGATCCACATGCCATAGACTATGTTTGCCCCACGAGGGGGAATGGCGTTGATGCAGGTTCCTGCGGACCTCCAAATTGCCGTCTCTGACTCCATGGCTGCTAACCACTGAGAGGCCCACTGTCCCAAAACTGCCTCATTGTAAGTGCAAGGAGTCGGGATGTCAAAGGCGTCAGGGTCACCCTCAGGAGCTACCAGCATGGCAAAGAGATGGGGAGCAGCGGCTGCAAGGAAAGCCAACTCAAACTGCCTATCCTCTAGGACGTCACAGCCAAGGGCAAACTCACCCCCTACAGACGGAGGACGGGGAGAGTTGGTGACTGACTGAGCACTGTAGTCTAGGCAGAGGCAAAGTCAGAGACAGCAGCGACAAGAGATGAGAAATACGAAGGAGGAGCCGTAGGGCGTGTGACAAGAGAGGAAAGGACAAAACATATTGTTCGACGAGCGTCATGAAGGAATTCAGAGAACGGAGGAGGAAACACAGTGAGGGATGACTGAGGAGGAGAGGGAAGAAGAGGAGGAGACACACGAGGAGGAGAAGTACGGAGGCTCATAATGTGATAGCCATGGACAGAGGACGAGGGACGAGAACGTGAGCTGCAGCACTACCTTGGCCTGCAGATCACCAGAACAGGGCAGCTCGCACCAATACGCTGACTCAGTCGCATATGGTCGAGCAGATCCTCACGCGGTTTCGCTTCCCGTTCTCCAAGGTACTGCTCACCCCTCTTGCTGTGGATCATGGGTTCACGGCACCACCTTCGGACGAGTTATTTGAGTTCAGTGGTCCATATCCTGAGCTGGTGGGTTGTCTCGTGTACCTGATGATCTGTACTCGCCCAGACCTAGCTTACCCTCTTAGCGTCCTTGCGCGTTTTGTTGCGCTTGGGGGACACCGTCCGTTTCACTAGTACGCTGCTAAGAGGGTGGCGAAGTATGTGGCGAGTACATCTGGCATGGGACTTGGTCTTGGAGGGAAGCAGCCAGTTATACTCACAGGTTTCTCGGACTCGTCGTGGGCCGACGATGCGGAGACGCGTCGGTCTACACAGGGGTAATCCTTAAGCCTCGGGACAGGTGCTGTTTCGTGGCAGTCGACTCGAGCGTCGTCCGTCTCCGGTTCCAGCTGTGAGGCAGAGGTGTAGGCTGCGGCCATGGCTGCTCAGGAGCTTCGCTGGCTGTCTTTCCTCCTCACCGACCTTGGTGAGCGGCCTCGCTCTCCCCCATTCTTGTTCGCCGACAACAGGTCTGCTGTTCTGTTGTGTGAGGAGCCCCGACTGGTTGGGAAAGCGAAGCTCATCCAGCTTCGTTACTTCCTTCTGCGTGAGTTGCAGCAGCGTGGCTAGGCACTGGTACGACATGTGGTCCCTGAGGCCAACACTGCAGATATCTTCACCAAGGCGTTGCCGCCTTGTGACCACCAACGTTTCTGCACCCAGCTTTGCCTTGTGCCTACCCATCCTCACTTGCTTATGTTGAGATGCTTTGTCCTGCTTGCCTTGTACTCTTGCATCTCCTTATATTTGCTAAATACGTGTATGTGGACTGGCCTTGTGGCCCCTTGCTTGTTCTCGGAGTGTGTGGTGACTTTGAGCTCCACCATGAGATTTGTCTTGTTCTTGCTGACTGGTCATGTGACCCTTTTGTGCTCTCAGACTGTGTGTGTCCTTGAGACCCACCCTGAGATATATGTTGCTTTCCACAGGGCTACCGTCACCTAGACTATGGGGGTGTGTCAAGATATATATTATATATGTGTTGTTTAGTTTAGTCTAGGTGTTACATTCACATTTCCTAGGGTTTGCATATATCTTGTTGTACCTTGATTCCTTAGTCAATTCTTACCCTCGTTAGTTCTTGACATCAGCCTCTACCCGTACCGGAGCAGCCATGGCAAGTCGTTAGCCTCGACTTCATCACTGGGCTTCCTTCAACCTCACAAGGGCATGATGCTATACTCGTGGTGTCGACAAGTTCTCTCAAATGGGACACTTCATCCCGACCAACGCCACGCCTACTGCTGAAGCAACTGCTCGCCTCTTATTTGACCGCATCGTCACCATCCACGGCATCACCGCTACACTCATCTCGGACAGGGGCCCACAGTTTACTAGTAAGTTCTGGAGGGAACTCATGGGTTTGTTGGGGACAAAACTTGCGATGTCTTCGGCATACCACCCTCAGACGGACGGACTGACTGAGCGACTCAATCAGGTGGTTGAACAGTGACTGCGTACAGCATGAAAAGACGACCTCAGCCACTGGGATCTACAGTTACCGACACTTCATTTCGCTTACAACAATGATTCACACGTGGCCACAGGGAAATCTCCATTCTTTCTGTGCTACGGACGGGAACCAATTACACCACAGTAGCCAACCACACCGGCACACGTCCAAGCCGCACATGACTTCGTCACCACCATGCAGCAGCTATGGGAGAAGACTCAGCGACGTCTCACCACGATGCAGAACTCCCATAAGCTGTATGCCAATCGACAGCGACGAGATCACTCGGTAGCAGTCAGAGATCAGGTGCTTCTTGACACATGCAACTTGGAATTATCCCATCTTCCTTCCAAACTCCGGCCTCGCTTCTGTGGTCCTTTTCGCGTTGAGGCAATGGTGACTCAGATACATTCCGCTTGCGCTTACCATCTACATGGAAGCTTCACAACGCTTTCGATGTTCAGCTACTGAAGCCCTACAAGGACCCCAACCAACAATTCACGTGACGAAAGATACCGCCACCACCACCTGTTCTCGTACAGGATGAACCAGAGTACGAGGTGGAAAAAATTCTCACTCATCGACGCAGACGCGGCACCATGCTCGAGTTCCTGATACGCTGGAAGGGATATGACCCATCGGGGGACAGTTGGGTTACAGAAGCTGATATGGGCAACGCGCGCCGTGCTCTCAAGGATTATCTTGTCAAGCAGGGTGTATCTCACGCCACCCAGCCTTGAGGGGGGGACGTGTGAGAGTACGACGGCTTTACCTACTTAGATTTACCTTATTACGCCCTACCTTGCTTAGCTTTATTTTATCTTGCATGCTTTTGCTTGATTTCCTTGTTTCGTTGCTTAACTATAGTTATTATAGTTATAGGCACCGAAATAGGTTGCGTGCACCAAATTCTAGGCTTTTTGGTTGCCACCGTATAGCTTCTACCGAATTCGGGAAGGACCCGTTTGGGACGCTTCGCAACCCACAGAACTTCTAGTAACACCAGGGTTAGTGCCCTTGTGTCGAGCCTATATATAGCCTTGTGTTGTACCCAGGTGATCATAATATTTTTTCTGAACCAGTTCCTCGATCCTCACACGACCCAGCGTACTTTGAATTTGTCAATTGATCCGCCCGCCAGTGTCTTGATTTGAAATACCCATTTATCACTTAGTATTTTCCTCCCCTTTTACTGCCGATCGTGGTACCGGCTTCCATGTGCCACGTCGCTTGAGTGCTGCTACTTCGGCGGCCATGGCTGCTCCCCATTTTTTAATGTTGGGCCCTTGCAGGGCTTGGCGCACGGTGGAGGGCTCCTTGGGAGAGGACTGGAGAATTGAGACAGCGAGCCCGAGAATGCGAAGACTAGTTTCGTTGGAGGTGGGTTCGGCAAGGCGATCCATGTCGTGGGTGCTAATTACATTGATAACATCGTCGTCGATGTCGTTTTCGTCACGGAGAGTGGTGTTTTGCAAAGGGTTGTTGACAGGTGACTCATCATCGGGTTGTTTGCGCGCCATGCTGGAGTAGTTGTGTGCTCCGCTAGTTATATCGTCGGTGTCGTATTGGGGTACTAGTATGAAGGTTGGAGTTCGGAGAGGGCTTGAAATAGTGATGTTTGGATAATGTTCATTGGGCTGAACGTTGGCTGCATCGTCTACTACGTTGGCTTCATCTTGTACCGTGGCGAAGCTGTGGTGGTCGGTGAAGGTGTTTTTTGGAGCTTCGTCAGCTTCGCGGTGCTGTTTGAATAGTGGTAGTGTCAAATTCTCGTAGGAGACACAGTCGCACGATTTTCTCACTTCGTGTGTCGCATAGTCCAGGATGATCCAGGCCTTGAACTCTTGTGATACCCCAAGGTGAATGTCACTTCGGTACGTGAATTTAACGGTCCGGGCAGTGTGAGGTCTGTATACCATGCAGCCGAAATACTCGAAACAGGCGCGTGTCAGCTGTTCTGTCCGTCTAGGCCTTGTGAGGAGAGGTTTTGTTTTCGAGGCTTCGGGATGACATCATGATGTGCAGCCGCACATCGTGGTTCATGGCGAATGGCCAGAACCTTGTGGGAATTGCTTGCTACTTCATCAGAGCTCGCATCCATGTTGCGAGGCTTCTGTTTGTACTTTCTGCTACGCCTTGCTGTTCGTGTACGTATGGCAAAGAAACCAAGTGCTCAATCCCCTTCGCGCTGAAGTATACTTTTAACTTCTTTAAGAAGTACTCTAACCCTCCGTCAGTCTGGAAGCTCTGAAGCTTTAGTCTGGACTGCAGTTCAGCTCGTTTGATTCAGAGAAAGTAGTCGAAAGCTCGTGAGCGAAAGTCCATGTTGTCAGTCCAGTGAGGCTTCGGGACAGATGATGCAAGGTGGGATGTCTGAGTTAGCTGGAAGTGTATTTTTGTTAGGTAGGAAAAGTGTGTTTGTGTCGAATACTTGGGCCTCGATGGAGTTTTTTAGGGTTGCGTGAGACGGATGACCGAGTCGTTGGTGCGGAGGTAGCCCGGTATTAGATGGTTCGGCGGTAGTAATGATCTCTATGTGCTTGTTCTTGCTTTGCTGTTTCAGGTGCTTCGTCGGCCACGGCGCATACCTCTGTTGCGAAGTCTCAGGTGGAGGCGATGCGAAGGCCATCTTCAGTGAGGCCGGCGATGTCGGTTGTGTTGGCGGCGTGGATGGAGTCGTCAATAACTGGCAGTGGTTGTGGTGGCGCGTCGGGACACTCGGAAGCTGGGAGGCCTTCCATCGGAATGCGATAATACTGATAGCCCCGGCTATCGACAGGAGCTCGTGACCTTCCTCAGGAGGAGGAGGTTCTTCAGTTGGTTTAGGTAGGTTGACGCTTTTGTTCCTCCAAGATCATTTGTCATCCCTTCTGGCTCCTCTTCTTCTCTTCTGGATTGTAGGGATGTTGAGGAAGAGTTGGTCCAGCCCAGTCGGTTCTGCGTGTTGCCCAGTAAGGATCGTTTGATGCTACAGCTTTGGAAGGTAGTGCTGGTGTGCCCCATCCGCCTCCCACAACGCGAGTTCCCCAACATGTGCCACTGACTGCTATTTTGTCTCCCCAGGGGGTTCCTCATCCTCCTGCTTCGGTTTGTGTGGTGGATGCAGTTTCTTCTGACCCGCCACTATCTGCTTCTTTTTCTTCCATTATTGCACGTCCGGTGTCGCCGAGAGTGGAGGTCGATTCGGTTGGGACGGAAAGAGTTCGGCAAAGGCCGTCTAGGTCAGGACGTTCGAGGTCCAGTTCTTCCGGATGAGTCCATGTTGGAGGTGACGAAGACGTAGTGGTCTAAAGTAGAACTACTCGGTCGGTGTCGCCGTCCCTTGACTGAGAGGTAAAGTTCAGGACGGAGACTCCGTCCTCGTCAACCACCTTACCAGAGTATTTTTTCTTAGAAAATAACTCGAATTCCATAGCTTTGCAGTTTGCTCATATTTCGACTCCACACTTCATGAGTTGCGCTGCAGAGAGGAGACTGAACTGCAAATCTTTGACAACCAGAACGTCACCAGCGTGAATCGTGAAGTTCGTGTCGTCAGACTGCAGAAGGAATTCTCCAATCTGGTAGGCTTTGAGCTTGTTGACGTCTGCGACTGTTATTTCGCACGATGGTTCAATCGTCTTTGATTAACGTGAACGATGTTGACCCAACCATGTGTTGTCCGCGACAGCTGTCCAACAACTGTTGAAGCTGTCTCAGGTACGTCGCGCGATGCTGGCGATTCGTGGTGTGACGAATTGTGTGCTCGACGTAGTATTCGTGGGGTGCTTGGAGGTAATTCGTAGGTCTGTTGTTCCAAAGTCCGATGGTGGGATCATTGTTTGGATCTGACGTGATTGCCTCTGGCTTTGAATGGGAAAAAAAATAGATGTTGTTGTAGTAATTAAATTGTGTGCGGCGAGTCATGCAGTTCATGATTGTGGTTTCTGAGAAAAGTAGAACGAGGATGAATGAACTATGAATGAAGTGAGTACATATGGGAAACCCTAATTGGGTTGTACCCCCTATGGGATACCCCACTATAGCCTACACAACAGCATAAGCTATATATATGTTCTGACACACCCCCATAGGCAAAGTGGGGGAGAACAAGGGGTCACAAGACCAGTCAAGCAAAGCAGAGCAAGCTCAGGGTGGATCACAAAGTCACCACACAGTCCGAGCACAACGACAGGGCAACAGGGCCAGTTCACATGCAGGAGTACACATATATATATAGAGCTAGACAAGCAAGAGCAGGAATATATATGTGACAGTACAAGCAAGGTCAAGAAGAGAGCAAGTGAGGCAAGACAGGTACAAGACCCAGCTGGGTGCAGAAGCGCTGATGGTCACAAGGCGCAAGTGCCTTGGTGAACACATCAGCAGTGTTGGCCTCAGAGGCCACGTACGCAAGTCGCAACTGACCACGCTGCTGCAGCTCACGAGCAAGAAAGTAACGGAGAGCAATGTGCTTCGTTCTGTGCTCCAAGCGCTGCTCTCGACACAAGGCCAGCATGGCCTTGTTGTCTACGTACAACACTGGAGGAGAACGAGGCGGCTCTCCAAGGTCAGTCAGCAGGTAGGTGAGCCAGCGAAGCTCCTGTGCAGCCATGGCCCCGGCGTAGATCTCAGCCTCACAACTGGAGCTGAGAACAGAGGACGAGCGAGTAGCCCGCCACGAGACAGAGCCGGAACCAAGACTGAAGGTGTAACCCTGCGACGACCGCTGTGTAGCCTGGTCGTCTGCCCAAGAAGCGTCCGCGTGCCCAGTGAGGACCACTGGACTCCGCCCTCCAAGCACTAGCCCCATGCCCGACGTACTGCACAAGTAGCGCAACACCCTCTTCGCTGCAGCCATGTGCTCTGGTCGGTGTCTCCCAGGAGCAACATAGCGAGAAAGAATGCTAAGAGGGTATGCAAGGTCAGGTCGTGTGCAGGTCATCAGGTACATGAGGCAGCCAACAAGCTCTGGGTACGGGCCACTCGACTCTACGGACTCATCCGAAGGCAGAGCTGAGAGCGAGTGGCGAGTAGACAGAGGAGTGGCCTGAGGCGAGGAGTACGTGAAGCCGAAGCGCTGAAGGACCTGCTGCACCATGTGTGACTGAGTCAAGGTAATGGTGCGGCGTGCTCTGTCCCGAGTGATCTGCAAGCCAAGGTAGCTGCGCAGTTCACCCAGGTCTGTGCACGTGTGTCTCTTCTGCAGCTCGGACTTCACGTAGGCTAGTCCAGCAGTGTCAGCTGTGGCAAAGACCAAGTCGTCGACGTACACGAGGACGTAGAACGGCGGCAAAGAAGTGTCGGTGCGCAGAAACAACGACGGGTCAGCAGTAGAGGGAGCAAACCCAAGAGCCGCAAGCGTAGTCCTCAGTGTGTCGTGCCACTCACGCGGTGCCTGGCGGAGACCGTAGACTGGCCGTCGGAGGCTCCACTGGGTGCCAGGAGGAAAAGTCCCAGTGAAGCCAGGTGGACGGCGCAGCCAGATCTCCTCGTGCAGGCTACCCTGCAAGAAAGCAGTACTGAAGTCAAGAGAGTGGAGCTCGTAGTCGCGCTGAGCGGCTATGTGCAGCAGCACCCGAAGAGTGGTCATCTTCGGGGTGGGAGAGAAGGTCTGAAAGTAGTCAACTCCCTGCCGCTGACTGAAGCCACGAGCGACGTACCGCGCCTTGAAGACAGGTGGAGAGCCCGGCGGCCGCTTCACCCTGAAGATCCACATGCCACTGACGATGTTCGCCCCAGGAGGGGGAACCGCGTCAACGTAGGTGCCTGTGGACTTCCAGGACGCCATCTCTGCATCCATAGCTGCCTGCCACTGAGAGGAGTAGGGACCCTCTACGGCCTCCGCGTAAGAGCGCGGAGTCGGGATGTCTAGTGCATCCGGGTCTCCCTCAGGGGCAAGTAGTACGGACGCGAGATGAGGTGAAGCAGCAGCCAGACACCTGAACTCCTCCTGCCTGTCCTCAAGGACGTCCGTGCCAAGAGCACACTCACCCCCGACGGACGGAGGACAGACAGACTCAGACTCAGCAACAAGACTAGCAGCGTAGTCTAGACGACAGCGAGCAGCAAAGTCGACGAGCTCAGCAACAAGCGCAGACGCAGCAGTGGACTCAAAAGAGGGGTCAGTGACGACAGTAGCAAGGAGACGTGTGACAGCAGGACTGGCAGCACGAAGAGAGTCCGACTCCGGGTCAGGAAGAGCAGGAAGAGAGGACTCAGGAGGAGAAGGCAAAGGGGCACGCAGAGGAGCAGTGGACGGACGCAGAGACATCCGGTGCGTGCCAGGGACAGGAGGAGGACGCTGACGCGAACCACGACCACTAGTGCGAGCAGCACGGACAGGCGACGCAGGGCGAGACGCAGGCTCACGACGCTCAGCAAGACCTCCAGTAGGACCAGTGTAGGGAGAAGGAGCGGGCAGTGGGGAGGCCGGCTGTAACTGTAACTGTGACAGGACAGGCTGTGGACACTCTAAGGGAGGAGGAGGACCAGTAGAAGGCGGGAGACCAAGAACCTGCTGAAGGAGCGGAACGAAGTACGGTCTAGGCCGCGCGGCGACTCCAGACACAGCAGGGACAGCACCAGTACCCCCAGCGGCAGCACCAGCGCCAGCAGCACCTCCAGCTCCAGGACCTCCAGCAGCACCAGTAGCACCCCCAGCAGGACCGCCTCCAGGACCGACAGCAGTAGCCTCAGCGCCAACGCCCTCAGCAGCTCCAGCTCCAGCACCTCCGGGACCCGCGGCACCAGCACCCTCAGCAGCCGAAGAACCTCCAGCTCCAGCAGCACGCCTCCAGCGCCGGGCAAACCACTCGCGCAGCTCCTGTGGAGAGAGGGGCTCCCGCCGAGGCGAAGCACCCGGAGAACCGCCAGGTCCCGCACCGCCAGACGCCACAAGGGGAGGTCCAGTGGCCGCAGGCTCCGCAGCTCCAGGCTCAGCACCTCCAGACGCAGCACCCCCTGGCTCAGCACCCCCAGTAGCAGCACCCCACGGCTCAGCACCCCCAGACTCCGCACCCCCAGGCTCAGCACCCCCAGTCGCAGCACCCCCAGGCTCAGCACTCCCAGACTCCGCACCCCCAGGCTCAGCACCCCCAGTCGCAGTACCCCCAGGCTCAGCACCCCCAGACTCAGCACCCCCAGCAGGACCAGAGTCACCAGCAACCTCGACCGGCTCGACTGCGTCTACCTGGGACACACCTGAAGGGGCAGGACCCTGAGGGGGAAGGGGGTCTACCGGGGGGGGACCTGGCACAAGGAAGTGCGGTGGCGGGGGGAGGGAAGGAGTGCGGTAGGGGAAGAGGCGGTAGAAGGGGACTGACTCGTCGAACGTGACGTCCTGGGAGGACAGAACACGACGAGAGGAGGGGTGGTAGAACTGCCACCCTGGAGCGTCAGGGGGGAAGCCGAGGAAGACACAGGGAGCAGCACGAGGGGACAGCTTGTCCGCAGACAAGTCGCGGACAAACGCCCGAGATCCCCAGACACGGAACGCAGACGCATCGCCGACCTTCCCCGTCCACAGCAGAGCTGGGGAGGTCTCCGGCCGGGAGACCCTGGGGTGAAGGTTGATCTGATGCGCCGCGTACCGAACCGCAAACGGCCACAGAAAATGGGGGGCAGCCGCATGCATCATGGACGTACGAGCGACGTCCATGACCATGCCAATGCGGCGCTCAGCAATCCCATTTTGCTGTGGAGAGTCCGGAAGCGTAAAGGTCTGGCGGATGCCTCGTGCACGACAGTAGGCTCGCAGAAGGCCAGAGGAGAACTCTCCACCTCGGTCAGAGTGCAGACGCAGAACAGGAAAGTCCGAGCCGAAGCTCCTCCTGAGCTGGAGACGAGCTGCGCGGATCCAGTCGATCAACACCTCAGTGACATCACCCTTGCTGCGCAAGGGGAAGACTGTGGTGTAGCGCGAGTAGTCGTCAACCACCAGCAGGAAGTAGCGCTCGTGACCCTGCCCACGGACGCGGGCGGGGCCCCACACGTCCATGTGAAGCGTCTGCAGAGGAGCCTCTGTCGGGGGAAACTGAGAGGAGTGAGGGGCAGCCCGGAGCCGCCCCTCGACACAGGGGACACAAGAAGGTCCGGGTCCCGAAGGGAGGGGAGGGAGAGACCGGGGAAGACCAGAGACAAGGACACGGGAAGCCATGCCCCGAAGACGAAGCAAGGAGGGGTGGCCAAGACGGTGGTGCCACAGGAGAGTCTCGTGAGACAGGAGGCGACACGAGCAGGGGGCAGACTCAGGACCAGACCTGGACGCAGCAGCAAACACCTGACCCGACGCAGCTACCTGGCCAGACGCAGGGACAGGAGGAGACTCAGTGGTCAGGGTGTAGAGACTCGACCCCGGCCGACGCGAAAACGTGGCCAGGTGTCGGCCTGTGCGGGCGTCCGAGCAGTGGGTCACCCGCTGACTCGCAGGAGTAAACTGGTGAACCCCCGCATCCTGCAGGTCAGCACCACTCACCAAGTTCGTCGAGAACGAGGGGAGGTACAGACCAGACAAGGTGCCCGAGGGGGCAGCCGGACACGGGAGGACAGTGGAGAAGTGAGAGAGGACAGGACCCCCAGAGGGGTCAGCCAGGGAGACTGCAACCGGCCGGCCAAGCGGCGTGAGTGTGGTGCGGTCTCGAAAGAAGGAGCGAGAAGCCCCTGAGTCAAGTGTGAAGGTGAGGGAGGCCGAAGCCGACGCAGTACCTGAGAGCGCAGCCTCACCAGTACCTGAGAGTGCAGACGCACTGGCACCTAGAGCAGCAGCCGCAGTAGTACCTGGCGCAGCAGTACCAATGCCCGGGTCGGGCGGGAAACACTGGTAACAGTCACCCTCCTCACTAATAGTCACAGCATACATGGCAGCAAGGATAGCATCAAAGTCAAGATCAAAGACAGCTACGCCAGCCCTAGACAGCTCTCCCCAACGGGGAATCTCACTGGCCTCGGGGAACTGCTGACGCCAAGCGTCCGTCAGGCGGGCAAAGCAGCGCTGAGTGGGGTGCGCACCCCCACACTGCTCACCCGCTCGGTCACCGGAACGAAGGACGTAGGTGCATGGACCAAAACCCCCACCCCGCTGACGCTGCGTGTACCACTCACGGAGCTGCTGGGGCGGGGGGATGTCCCGCGAACGCTGCTGCTGCTGCTGACGCTGGCCACCACCAGGGCCGCTACGCTGCGGGGCACCACCCCGACCAGCTCCACCCCCTCCGCCACCGCTGCCTCCACCTCCACCACCACCGCTGCCTCCGCTCCCACCGCTGCCGCCACCGACGCCTCCTCCTCCGCTGCTGCCACCTCCACCACCGCCCCCGCCACCACTCCCACCGCCACCCCCACTCCCTCCTCCGCCTCCACCGCCTCCTCCACCGCCCCCGCCAGCTCCACCCGCGCCCTTGCCCCCCTTGCCCCTGCCAGGGCGGCGTCTCCCGCTAGGGGCAGACGCCGCGCAGACCGACTCAAGACCAAGCAGGTCGGCAGCAGCAGCAGAGGCAACAGAGGGCAGCAGGGGGGAAGGAGAACACCCCTCAAAGATGGGGGTGCGAGGGTCACCACGAGAGGCTCCTACAGCGACGATGCTCTTCTCCGCCGCCAGGAGGGACTTCTCGAGGAGGTCGACAGTGAGAGTGGTGGGACAGACCGAGAGGTAGTGGTCCCTGACTACGCGAAGGGAGTCAGGGAGGCGTGTGACGATGTAATAGAGAGTGATGTACATGGGGGGGGGGTTCTTGGCGCAGAACTCAGCAGGAAGGGCGGCGCGGTAGCGAGTGTCACTAGTGCGGAGGTGCGTAATGAGGTCAGCGACAGTGGGAAAGGCAGCAAGGTCAGGAAAGAGGTACGGTAGCATGAGGCGGCTCAGGGCAGCAGTGGCAGGGGAAGAGTAGCGCGCAACTACAGCGTCGTACAAGGTCTGAGCACTCTTGTACTGACTAAAGTGCGCGCGCTCAGTGGTAGGCAGGTGGCGACGCACAGCAAGACGTGCAGCAGCATCGCGGGTGGCCCACTGAGAGCGAACAGTGGGGTCAGCATCAGTAGCAGGGGCAGGAGAGGCGCCAGAGGTGAGGTCAAAGAGGGAAAGACCGTCCGCCCTATCGCACTGTAAGAACAGCTGCAGGTCGTCGACCCAGACCTCAAAGTCAATGGCTCGACCCTCAGCGTCAAAAGCGAGGACGCTAGGGGTAGCCATGACGACGACAGACGAGCAGTGCAAGCAGTAGGGGAAGGGCACGCAGTGCCAGTGGGGCTGTGCTCACCGGACAGGGCAGGTCGGGCGGCCCGGCAGTAGGGCGGCTCGGCTGCTCAGCGGCTCGGCGGCAGTGCGGCTCGGCGCCCGGGCGGCTCGGCGGCAGGGCGGCTCGGCTCCCGGGCGGCTCGGCGGCAGGGCGGCTCGGCTCCCGGGCGGCTCGGCGGCAGGGCGGCTCGGCTCCCGGGCGGCTCGGCGGCAGGGCGGCTCGGCTCCCGGCGGTTCTGCTGCTAGGCGGCTCCCGCAGGTAGGGCGGCGGTTGGGCCGCAGGTAGGGCGGCGGTCGGGCCGTAGGTAGGGCAGCGGGCTGGCCGCAGGTAGGGTGGCGGGCGGGCCGCAGGCAGGGCGGCGGTAGGGCCGCAAGTAGGGCGGCGGGCAGGCCGCAGTTAGGGCGGCGGGCGAGCCGCAGGTAGGGCGGCGAGTAGGCCGCAGGTAGGGCGGCGTGGGGCCGGGACGGGCGGCGCGCGGGCGTCGAGGGGCCGGGACGGGCGGCGCGCGGGCGTCGAGGGGCCGGGACGGGCGGCGCGCGGGCGTCTAGGGGTCGGTCCGGGTGGCGCGCGGGCGTCTAGGGGCCGGGACGGGCGGCGCGTGGGCGTCGAGGGGCCGGGACGGGCGGCGCGCGAGCGTCTAGGGGCCGGGACGGGCGGCGCGCGGGCGTCTAGGGGCCGGGACGGGCGGCTCACGGGCGGCGAGGGGCCGGGACGGGCGGCGCGCGGGCGTCGAGGGGCCGGGACGGGCGGCGCGCGGGCGTCGAGGGGCCGGGACGGGCGGCGCGCGGGCGTCTAGGGGCCGGGACGGGCGGCGCGCGGGCGTCTAGGGGCCGGGACGGGCGGCGCGCTGGCGTCTAGGGGCCGGGCCGGGTGGCGCACTGGCGTCTAGGGGCCGGGACGGGCGGCGCGCGGGCGTCTAAGGGCCGTGACGGGCGGCTAAAGGGGCCACTAGGGGCCAAGAGAGAGGGAAGCGCGACTCGGGTAGGGGCAGAGTGCGCTCCGGGCAGGAAAAAAAAAAAACGGTGGGCCCTAGGAACAGTTCCCACGAGGGAACCTGCTCGATACCATGAGAAAAGTAGAACGAGGATGAATGAACTATGAATGAAGTGAGTACATATGGGAAACCCTAATTGGGTTGTACCCCCTATGGGATACCCCACTATAGCCTACACAACAGCATAAGCTATATATATGTTCTGACAGTTTCCCCTTTGTCCTTGGCTCATTGGGAGCGACTCCTTTAGTAACTGACCGACTCATCGAAAGTGACGTCCTGAGAAGCGAAGAACTGGTAAGTAACCGAGTCGTAGAACTGCCAGCCGGAGGCGTCGAGTGGGAAGCCAAGAAAGACGCAGGCACGGGTGTGCGGAGACAACTTGTTCGTGCCAGGGGCGTGAACGTTGGCCAGTGAACCCCAGACGCGGTAGTCAGCTGCTACAGCCAGAGAACCTGTCCAAAGGGAGACTGGCGTCAGCTGTGGCCGTGCGTCACTAGACCACAGGTTCAGCTGGTGCGCGGCGTAGCAGACTGCCTGAGGCCACAGGAACTGGGGGGTACCGGCATGGCACATGGAGGTCCGGGCATCCTCCACGACCAGGCCGATGCATCGCTCGACTACCCCGTCTGCTGCGGCGAGTCTGGTAGCATGTAAGACTGGATGATCCCCTGACCCTGACAGAACGTCGTCAGGCGAGTGGAAGAAAACTCACCACCACGGTCCGAGTGCAGGCGGAGCCCACAAAGGCCCTGGGCGCCACCCCTCGCTAGTATCCATGGCTTGAGGACGGTAGGCACGTCGGCCTTCCGTCACAAGGGTAAAACCGTGGTGTAGCGGGAGTAGTCGTCGACCACAATCAGGAAGTAGCGCTCCTGACATGGGCCAAGGACCGGGGAGGGGCCCCAGACGTCGAAGTGCAGGGTCTGGAAGGGAGCCGTGGTGGGGGGAAACGAGGAGGAGTGAGGGGCGGCGCGCTGCCCACCCTCGACGCAAGGAGTGCACGGCGGCGCACGCGAGCGGGGATTGTCAGAATGTAGTTTGTCTAGCCTGCAGTGGGGTACTCTGTAATGAGTACGACCCCTTAGGGTTTCCTATATGTATCCTCCTGCTTGCTAGTGAACCTCCTCCCTTTCCTCATTTCTCTCTTGCCTAGCTAGGTAAACCCTAGCTATGGCTCCTCACTCTGCTTACTCTTCTGACATGGAATCAGAGCTGTTACGCTCTTGGCCTGTGGGCCCCACTTGCTTCCGCTGCTTTCCTGTCTATCGCGCGCCCCGTGGCGCGCGTCACTTTTTTCTTCCCGCCATGCGCTCGGGGCGCATGGCGGTTTTCTGCCCGCCGTGCGCCCCGAGGCGCGTGGCGGCTTCATTCTTTGCGCGTCACCCCGGGGACCCGCGCGTCCCCCCCCCATCGACGGTCACGTCGCCCCCCCTGGAGCCCGTCGCGTCGCCCCGGAAAACCAACGCGCGGCCCCCCGTCGCCCCGTCGCGTCGCCCCCCTTGGAGCCCGTCGCGTCGCCCCGGAAAACCAACGCGCGGCCCCCCGTCGCCCTGGGGAGCCGCTCGCGGTCCCCCGCTGCCCCGTTGTGGCGCGCTGGGGAGCCGCGCGCGGCCCCCCGCAATCCCGTCACGGCGCCCTGGGGAGCCGCGCGCGGCCCCCGCTGCCCCGTCGCGCCGCCCTGGGGAGCCGCGCGCGACCCCCTGCTGCCCCGTCGCGGCGCCCTGGGGAGCCGCGCGCGGCCCCCCGCTGCCCCGTCGTGGCGCCTTGGGGGCCGCGCGCCGTCCCCCGCGCTGTCCCCCGCGCTCCTGCTCCGTGCCACCCGTTTTAGGGTTTGGGGGTGGCGAGTGTGGGGGTGGCGGTTATGGGGGTGCCCGGTGTGTCCGCCGTCCCCTGCTCCTCCTCCTCCTCCGTCTCCCACTGCTGCAGCTGTCACTGAGGGGGGTGGGTGTATGGGAGCCGAAGGAGTGGTGCTAGGGGGGTGACGTGGGAGTGGAGCTAGGGGTGCAGCAAGGGGTGTGTGAAAGGGGGGTGGGACAGTTGGGGGAGGTTGAGCGGAGGCTGCCGTCTTGTCGTCCGCAGCACCTGTAGTCCGGGGCGCTGTCCTGGTAGCCCAGAGAGCCTGCTGCGCCTGTCGCCCGTGGGTCCGTTGCTCCTGCCGCTCCTCGTAGCCGCCGAGCCAGTTACTCCAGTAGTCCGGGGCGCTGTCCCGGTAGCCACTGTGCCAGCCGCTCCTGTTGCCCGTGTGTCTGCAGCTTCAGCCGTCGCCTCCTATCTTCTCTCCTCTTACAGTCCCGCCTCCTCCTCATCACTTGCCCTTTGTGAATGCCTCTAGCTTTGCTTGCACTTGTGAACCTGCTCTATCACTGCTTGCTCTGCTGATTATACCCCACTTTGACTATGGGGGTGTGTCAGAATGTAGTTTGTCTAGCCTGCAGTGGGGTACTCTGTAGTGAGTACGACCCCTTAGGGTTTCCTATATGTATCCTCCTGCTTGCTAGTGAACCTCCTCCCTTTCCTCATTTCTCTCTTGCCTAGCTAGGTAAACCCTAGCTATGGCTCCTCACTCTGCTTACTCTTCTGACAGGGATGCGGGGCGAGCGACTCTGGGAGACCTGAGACCACACGGTGGCGTACCATCCTAGTAAGACGCGGGAAGGACGGCTGCCCTAGACGGTGGTGCCGGAGGACCGACAGGTCAGTGACCGACAGTCGCACGACAAAGCAGCTACCTGACCTGACCTGACCTGACCTGACCCAGTGTGGTGGGACCCAGTGTTAACGAGTACAGACCAGAGCCTGGCTCCCTGTGAAAAGTGGCCGGTGGCGCCCCAGTGGCACCGTCTGTGCAGGAGGCAACATGCTCTTCCAAAGGGAAAGTGGTGACTACTCCGAGGTCGTGGAGGTGACTGATACCCACCAAGTTCCTGGAGAACGAGTGGGTGTAGTAACCTGTAAGGACCCCAAAGAGGGCCGCCGGACACGGGAGAGTGGTGGTGTAGTGGGCTACTCCAGGTCCCACTGCGAGGTCAGCCAAGGCGACAGTGACTGGAGTGCGCAGTGGTGTAAGGTCGGTGCAGTCGCGGAAGAAGCAGCTGGACGCCCCAGAGTCGAGGGTGAACGAAAGAGTCGCAGTCGCTGAGGTCGAACCCGTGCCAGCGACAACGGCTGGGGCTAGGCTAGTGGCAGCTGCAACCCCCACAGAAGGACCCTCAGAGGTACCTAGGCTAGAAACTACACAAGCACCAAGACTTGAAACACAAGTCTCAACAACAGCTGCAGCTCCCACGTGTGCGTACTGGCCGGGTCCGACAGGGCCCCGCGGTGGAGGCTGCCGCTGGCGTTGCTGCTGAACCCGCAACTGCTGCTGCTGCTGCGGTGGCCACTGCTGCTGCCGCGGCCACTGCTGCCGCGGCCACTGGTGTTGCTGCCACTGCTGCTGCTGCGGCCACTGCTGCTGCGGCCACTGCTGCTGCTGCGGCCACTGCTGCTGCTGCGGCCACTGTTGCTGCTGCCGCTGTCGCCACATCGACATGGCACGCTAGTACAGGGGTAGGGGCCAGTCGAGGCGGCAGTACGAGTGGTAGGACGGCCAAAGATGGTGCTGGCGCGACTGAAGGTGGCCTAAGCTGTTGTTGATGCGCTAAGCGCGGGTGCTGGCGCATGCTGGCGCTTCATAGCAGTGGTTGGTGGTGGCTCTTTTCTTTTTCTTTTTCTTTTTTTTTAATAATAATTGTTTCCAATAAATAATGTAGGGCGCGGTCGACCAATGGAAGGGACGCGAGCAGCCTAGGAAAGGGGCGCGTGCGACAGTGTGCGTGCGGCTTTGCGCGTGCGGTCGCGTGGACGCGGCTGCGTGTGCTTGCGCGCGTGGCTGCACGCGCGCGGCTGCGTGCACAACCTGTGTGCGCGTGATTGCGTGCGCGCAGCTGCGTGCGCGGGGGCGGGCAGGAGCTATTGTTGCGGGGGGGGAGAGGGGGACGAACAAAGGCCCGCGGGGGGGGGCTGCACTACGGGACGGACGAAGGGCCCGCGGGTGCCGCGCTAGGGGACGAACTAAGGCTCGTGGGGGGGACGCGCTACGAGACGAACGAAGGACCATGGGGTGACGGGACCTGCCGAGGGCGCTACGGGCAACGGGCAGAGAAACGAGTGGCGAACGGACGGCGGACGGGCGACTAACGGGCGGCTACCAGGCGGCTAACGAGTGAAACCCTAAAACGAGCGAGCCAACGGGCGGCGAGCGCAATACGGGCAGCTATCGAGCGACGATCGGACGGAAGCCTAAAAAGAGAGAACAACGAACGGGGCGTGCGGAGGTGGGCCCATGGGAACGAACTAAGAGATATACCATGTCAAAGAGAGAACCGGAAGGATGAATGAACTAGCACAAAGCA
This sequence comes from Closterium sp. Naga37s-1, assembly GCA_947471745.1. Lineage (NCBI taxonomy): Eukaryota > Viridiplantae > Streptophyta > Zygnematophyceae > Desmidiales > Closteriaceae > Closterium > Closterium sp. Naga37s-1. The sequence continues at coordinate 1,685,599 of CANJKZ010000169.1, read as the reverse complement.
GTACAAGGAAACATATAGCAAACCCTAAATGGGGTTGTACCCTCTACTACATGACTCACTGTAACACCTAGACTAAACTACAAACTATAACAGGTATAGTTTGACATGCCGGACACAGGAGAACGGTGGAGGTGCGTGCAATGACTGGACCAGAGGTGGGGTCGGCCAGAGTGACAGGGACAGGTGCCGGGAGTGGTGTGACGGTGGTGAAGTCGCGGAAGAAGCACCGAGTCGCGCCGGAGTCCAGCGTGAACGAGAGCGACGCCTCCAGAAGAACTGCACCTGTGATAGAAGTCTCACAAGCACCTACACTCGCAGCCTCTACACAAACTGACCTAGGCACACTGGAATAATAGTCACCCTCAGCACTAGCACCAGCAGCATACATGGCATACATGCCTACAGAAATCTTGTTCCAATCAAGAGAAAAGATACTAACACCCCTCTTGAGCAATCCTAATCAGTCAGGGACCTTGGCCTGCTCGCCGAACTCGCCGCGGAAGGCGTACTCGAGGTGGCAGAAACAGCGAGCCTCGCCGTGCCCCATCTTGCCACCGGCGACGCCGGTCTGACGGCCAGTGCGACGCACGTACGGGCAAGGACCAGTAGCAGGACCACCACCGCAGGTGGAGCCCCACTAAGCAACCCACTCACGAAGCTGCTGCGGTGAGGGGAGTCTCCTGCTGACGTAGCAGCTGCTGTTGCTGCAGTCCACCCCCAGAACCGCCACCTCCACTGGCTGCTCTACCAGACACAGGTCCCTGGATCGCCGCACCTGTGCCACCACCCGCGCCAGCTCCACCACGACCACCACTCCCACCCCCTCCGCCACCCTCGCCACCCCCGCTACCCCCACCACCCCTGCCCCCCACCACCCCCACCGTTCTTACGCCCACCTGTGCTGCTACGCATCCAGCTAGGAGCGGACGCAGCGCCGACCTCCTCAGCACCGAGGAAGTCAACAGCAGCAGCAGAGGCAACAGAGGACGCGAGACGGGAGGGAGTGCACCCCTCAAAGAAGGAGGTGCTCGGGGAGCCACGGGAGGCAGCGACAGCGCGGGCACTGGTCTCGGCATCGAGGAGACGCTTCTCAAACGAGGCAAGGTCGAGACTAGCGGGGTCTAGGGAGAGGAATTGGTCTCAAACGGCACGAAGGGTGTCAGGGAGGCGAGTCGCGAGGAAGTACAGAGTGAGGTACATGGGGGGCTGGTTCTCAGCCAGAAACTCTGGCTTGAGGGCGGCACAGTAGCGAGAGTCAAGAGAGCGGAGATGGGTCATGAGGCCAGCTACAGTGGTGAAGTCAGACAGCTCAGGGAAGAGAAACGGCATCACAAGACGGCCTAGGGTAGCAGAAGAGGGGGAGGAGTAGCGCTTAACCACAGCGTCTCAGAAAGCCTGGGCCGACGTCACCTGGCGAAAGTGGGCCCGCTGGTCGGGCTAGAGGTAAGCGCGGATTGCTAGTTTGGCGGTGGTGTCGCGCGCCATCCACTGCGTGCTGGCAATGCGGTCAACCCGGTAAAGCTTATGCACATCCTCCGCAGCAGTAGCGGCAGGCTCAACTGGAGTCCCGGCGGCCTTGAGGGACCCCGACGTGTGCTCAAACAGCGAGACGTCGTCCTTGGTGACACTATGCAGGTACAGGTGCAGGTACTCTAGCCAAGATTTGAACTCGATAGAGCGCCCCTCTGAGCCAAATGCAAGCACAATAGTAATCGCCATGGCAGAAATTAGGTCAGGCGGCAACACTAAGAACGAGGCGGCGGCATTGGGGACTAGCTGCAGTTCTAGGCACGAGCTGCAGTTCTAGGCACGACAGTAGGTGACATGGTAGTAGTGGGCGGCACGGTAGTAGGGCGGCTCGGCTGCAGGCAGTGCGGCAGCGCGGCGTAGCACAGCGGTAGGCGGGGCGGCGCGGCTTGGTAGCGGGCGGCAGTGAGCGGCAGAAGGCTGGCAGCGGGCGGCTAGCTGGCAGTAGCGGGCGGGCAACGGGCCGGCAACGTTCCAGCAGCGGGCAGCGGGCGTATAGCGGGCGCGGGCAGCGGGCAGCTAGCGGGCGGCAGCGGGCGGCTAGTGAGCGGCAGCAGGCAGTTCGCGAGCCAAGCGCGGGCGGCAGCGGGCGGGCTAGCGGGCGCGGGGCAGCGAGTGGTTGGCGGGCGGCTAGCTGGCGGGCAGTGAGCGGCAGAGGGCCGGGCGCGTGTGGCAGCGGGCGGTAGCAGCGCGCAGCTGCTCGCGCAACGGCGACAGTAGCGGCGGTAGCAGCGCGCGCGAGCAGCAGCAGCAACAGCAGCACCACGCGCGCGAGCAGCAGAGGCAGCAAGCTGGCAGCAAGCGAGCAGCAATAACGGCAGCGCGTGACAGCAGCAGCGTGCGCAGTAGGGCAGCTCGCGCACAGAGGCAGCAGCGCGCAGGGCAGACGGAACGTGTCAGAATCACTGTGCAGGAATGATTGACTATCAAGCAAGCATGAGTACAAGTACTAGGTTTGACATAAAGTGTTGTACTCAGTAGAGGCTACCCCACTACAGCCTACACATACAAATGTAATTTGACACACCCCCATAGGCAAAGTGGGGGATAGCAAACACAACGAACGGTCACAAGACCAGTCAAGCAAGAGAACAAAGCAAAGCAAAGCTCAGGGTGGATCTCAAGGACACCACACAATCTGAGCACAAGCAAGCGGCCACAAGTCCAGTGCACATGCAGAGTTATAATAGCAAGGCAGTACACTAATCACAACCTAGCAAGAGTAAACAAGCAAGTATAAAGATATATATCAGTGTACAACAAGAGCAAGTCAAGCAACCAGCAGGTGAGGCAGAGTAGGCACAAGCCCAAGAGCGGTGCAGAAACGCTGATGATCACCAGACCCAAGGGCCTTGGTGAACACATCAGCAGTGTTGGCCCGAGAGGCCACGTAAGCAAGGCGCAGCTGACCACGCTGCTGCAGCTCACGCACAAGGAAGTAGCGAAGAGCAATGTGCCTCGTTCTGTGCTCCAGTCTCTGCTCGCGACACAAGGCAAGCATTGCCGTGTTGTCGACGTACAGAACTGGAGGAGAACGAGGCCGCTCCCCCAAGTCGGTCAGCAGGTGTCAGCCAGCGTAGCTCCTCTGCAGCCATGGCCCCAGCGTAGATCTCGGCCTCACAGCTGGAACCAAGCACAGAAGAAGAACGAGTTGACCTCCACGAGACAGAACCAGAGCAACGACTGAAGGTGTAACCCTGTGACGAACGCTGAGTCGCCTGGTCGTCGGCCCAAGAAGCGTCAGAGTGTCCTGTGAGGACTACTGAACCCCGTCCTCCAAGCACAAGCCCCATGCTGATGTACTGCACAAGTAACGTAGTACCCTCTTCGCAGCATCAAAGTGCACCTTTCGGTGTCTACTGGGTGCCACGTAGCGAGCCAGGAGGCTGAGAGGGTACGCGAGCTCAGGTTGTGTGCAGTTCATCAGGTACATGAGGCAACCCACAAGCTCTGGGTACGGACCACTCGGCTCTACGGACTCGTCCAAAGGTGGAGCTGAGAGCAAGTGGCCGGTAGACAGAGGAGTGGGCTGTGGCGAGGACCACGTGAAGCCGAAGCGCTGAAGGACCTGGTGCACCATGTGTGACTAAGTCAGGGTGATGGTGTGCCGTGCTCTGTCCCGGGTGATCTGCAAGCCAAGATAGCTCCGCAGCTCACCCAGGTTAGTGCAGGTGTGTCTCTCCTGCAGCTCCGCCTTCACTAGGGCCACCGCCTCAGTGTCAGCAGTAGCAAAGACCAATTCATCGACGTACACGAGGATGTAGAACGCCGGTAGGGTAGTGTCAGTGCGCAGAAACAGCGACGGTTCAGCTGTCGATGGAGCAAAACCAAGAGCCGCAAGTGTCGTCCTCAGTGTGTCATGCCACTCGCGGGGTGCCTGACGCAGGCCGTACACTGGTCGCCGTAGGCTCCACTGGGTACCCTCAGGAAACGACCCTGTGAAGCCCTCGGGACGGCGCAGCCAGATGGCCTCGTGAAAGCTACCCTGCAAGAAAGTTGTCGAGAAGTCGAGGGAGTGCAGCTCGTAGTCACGCTGAGCTGCAACGTGTAGCAACACCCGAAGAGTGGTCATCTTCGGGGTGGGGGAGAAGGTCTGAAAGAAGTCGACCCCCTCACGCTGACTGAAGCCTCGAGCAACGTAACGTGCCTTGAAGGCAGGCGGAGAACCCGGCGGCCGCTTCACACTGAAAATCCACATGCCACTGACGATGTTCGCCCCAGGTGGGGGAACCTTGTCGATGTAGGTGCCTGTGGATTTCCATGAAGCCATCTATGCGTCCATGGCTGTCTGCCACTGAGAGGAGTACTCACCCGAGATCGCCTCTCTGTAAGAGCGCGGGGTGGGGATGTCAAGTGCATCCGGGTCTCCCTCAAGGGCAAGCAGCATGGTCGCGAGATGAGGTGCAGCGGCCGCAAGACACTCCAGCTCCTCCTGTCTGTCCTCAAGAACGTCACAGCCAAGGGCAACCTCACCCCCGACGGACGGAGGACAGGCAGGTTCAGGGTCAGAAACAAGACTCGCAAGGTAGTCTAGGCGGTGCGCAGCAGCAAAGTCAACTAGCTCAGCGACTAAGGCAGACGTAGGGTTCGTCACAACTGTAGCAAGCAAGCGAGTGACAGTCGGACTGGAAGCACGAGCAAGGTCAGACGGAGGGTCAGCAACGTCACGAAGAGAAGACGCAGGAGGTGACAGTAGGACAACACGCTATGGAACAGAGGAAGGACGGAGTGTCATATCGTGAGTGCCTGGGACAGCCGGAGAACGAGGACGACGCACACGACGAACACGAGCAGGAACGGAAGCTCTAGTCTCAGGCTCTCGACGCTCAGGAGTGGAAGCACGAGTCTCAGGCGCTCGACGCTCAGTCAGGGACTCTGTCACAGCAGTGTAAGGAGCAGGAGCAGGCAGTGGGGAGTGAGGCAGTAGCTGTGGAAACAGTAGCGGAGGAGTAGTACCAGCGACTGGGAACTCAGTAAGAGCTGGCGGAAGACCGAGAAGGTGGCGAAGCGCACCAGCAGGTCCAGCACCTCCAGTACCAGCAGTACCTCCAGCACTAGCAGCTCCAGCACCTCCAGCACCTCCACCACTAGCAGCTCCAGTACCTCCAGCACCAGCAGCACCTCTAGCACCTCCAGCACCTCTAGCACCAGGAGCACCTCCAGCACTAGCAGCTCCAGTACCTCCAGCACCAGCAGCAGCTCCAGTACCTCCATGCCTAGCATCTCCAGCACCCCCAGCACCAGCAGCACCTCCAGCACTAGCAGCTCCCGTACCTCCGGCACCAGCAGTACCTCCAGCACCTCCAGTACCTCCAGCACCTCCAGCACCAGCATCACCTCCAGCACTAGCAGCTCCAGTACCTTCAGCACCAGCAGCAGCTCCAGTACCTCCAGCACTAGCAGCACCTCCAGTACCTCCAGGCCTAGCAGCTCCGGTACCTCCAGCACCAGCAGCACCTCTAGTACCTCCAGCAGTACCTCCAGCACCTCCAGCACCAGCAGTACCTCCACGACTAGTAGCTCCAGCACCAGCAGAGCCTTACCCTCCACCACCAGGACTGCCTCGCCGAACGATCCACGCACGAATCGCCTGCGGCGAGAGCGTCTCAAGTAGATCAGGCTGCGGTGGCTGTCCAGCTCCAGCACCTCCAGCAGTGGCAGCTCTAGCACCTCCACCACCAGCAGCACCTCCAGCACTAGCAGCTCCAGCACCTCCAGCACCTCCAGCACCAGCAGCACCTCCAGCACTAGCAGCTTCAGTACCTCCAGCACTAGCAGCACCTCCAGCACCTCCAGCACCAGCAGCTCTAGTACCTCCAGCACCAGTAGCACCTCCAGTACCTCCACGACTAGCAGCTCCAGTACCTCCAGCACCAGCAGCACCTCTAGTACCTCCAGCACCAGCAGCACCTCCAGCACCTCCAGCAGTACCTCCAGCACCAGCAGTACCTCCGGGACTAGTAGCTCCAGCACCAGCAAGACCTTACCCTCCACCACCAGGACTGCCTCGCCGAACGATCCACGCACGAATCGCCTGCGGCGAGAGCGTCTAAAGTAGATCAGGTTGCGGTGGCTGTCCAGCTCCAGGACCTCCAACAGGGTCACCCACAGCTCCACCGCCACTAGGACTCGCAGCACCCCCAGAGTCAGCACCCCCAGTCGCAGCACCCCCAGAACCAGCACCCCCAGGGCGCAGCACCCCCAGAACCCTCACCCTCTGTCTCAGCACCCCCAGGCTCAGCACCAGCAGTCTCAGCTCCAGAGTCCACAGCAGCAGGCTGCGGAGGCGGCGAAGACGGCCGAGGCGGAATACCAGGGGGGGTCTCCAAGCGTGGAGAGCGGCGAGTGGCCGCCGTGTCGTCAGCGGCGGGGTCACCCCCCTCAGCTGGGCCAGAGGAGTCAGAAGAGATCTCTAGAGGCTCAACCAAGGGGGGTGGGTCTACCTGAGACACACCTGAGGGAGCAGGACTCTGTGGGGGGAGGGGGTCTACCGGGGGGGGGACTGGAACCAGGAAGAGAGGCGCGAGGGGGACCAGGTGGGACGCATGCGGGTGTAGCCTGTAGAAATAGATAGACTCGTCAAAGGTGACGTCCTGGGAGGAGAAGACTCGACGCGAGCGTGGGTAGTAGAACTGCCACGGCGGGGCGTCGGTGAGGAAGCCAAGGAAGACGCAGCGGAGAGTGCGAGAGGAGAGCTTGCTCGCTTTGGCATCGCGAACAAGGGAGAGCGCGCCCCAGACCCGAAACGCCGACGCATCGCCAACCTTCCCCGTCCACCGGAGTGTGGGCGAGGTCTCTGGCTCAGAGACACGGGGCCAGAGGTTGAGCTGATGCGCAGTGTATTGGACCGCAAACAGCCACAGAAAATGGGGAGCAGCCGCATGGATCATGGAGGTACGAGCAACCTCCATGATCAAGCCAATGCGACGCTCAGCAATCCCATTCTGCTGAGGAGAGGCCGGAAGCGTGAACGTCTGGCGGATGCCCTCGTCTCGACATAACTCCTCAAGGAGGCCGGAAGAGAACTCACCGCCCCTGTCAGAGTGCAGACGCAGGACTGGCAAGTCCCGACGAAACCGCTCGCGCAGCTGGCGACGAGTAGCACGGATCCAGGGGGTCAAAACACCGCTGACGTCTGCCTTGCGCCGCAAGGGGAAGACAGTGGTGTAGCGTGTGTAGTCGTCAACAACCAGCAGGAAGTAGCACTCCTGGTCCATTCCACCGACGAGGGCCGGGCCCCACACGTCCATGTGGAGAGTCTGAGGATCAGAGGAGCAGTGGTCGGAGGAAACTCGGAGGAGTGAGGAGCGGTGCGCTGCCGCCCCTCGACGCAGGGAAGGCACGGCGGTGCAGGCGAGCGCAAGAGGGAGGGCAGGGACCTGGGAAGGCCATAGACAAGGAGACGGGAGTGCATGCTGTGGAGACGCGGCACTGAGGGGTGACCGAGGCGGTGGTGCCAGAGGAGAGTCTGGTGGGAGAGTACCCGACATGAGCAAGACGCTGCAAGCTGACCAGACGCAGCCACCCGACTCGACGTAGCCACCTGACCTGACTCAGCCACCTGTGCAGTCGCAGTGGTCAGTGTGTACAGACTAGACCCAGGCCGTCGAGTGAACGTAGCCAGGTGACGGCCAGTCCGGGAGCACGTACAGATCGCCACACGTTGCCCTCCAGGAATAAAGGTATCAACCCAGACATCCTGAATGGCAGCGTTGCTCACCAAGTTCGTCGAGAACGTGGGGAGGTGGAGACCTGACAGAGAACCGGAGGGGACTGCTGGACACGGGAGGATAGTGGAGGCTCGCGCAACTACTGGGCCCCCAGAGGGGTCAGCCAGTGAGACTGGGACAGGTGCTGCGAGTGGTGTGACTATGGTGCAATCACGAAAGAAGCAACGTGATGCGCCTGAGTCAAGCGTGAAAGTGTGCAAGGCCTCAGCTGAGGCAGGACCTGTGGCAGTAGATGCACTAGCACCTAGAGCGTTGGCAGACTCACGAGCACCTAGAGCTGCAGCAGACTCACCAGCACCTGGAGCGGCAGCAGACTCACTAGAACCGAGAGCAGCAACCTCTACACAACCAGGGACGCATCGCTGAGAAGCACAGTCGCGAGGTCGCTGAGGCCACATAAAACCAAAACCTCCACCACCAGGACGGCCTCGCTGAAAAACCCACTCACGAAGCTGCTGAGGGGTGGGGTCGTCCAGGAGAGGCAGTAACCGCTGCTGTCCACCCCTAGCCGCTGCAACTGCCGCGATAGTGGCCATGACAGGCAGTGACGGTCAGTAGTAGGTCCAGCACCTCCAGCACCAGCAGCACCTCCAGTACTCCCAGCCGCACCTCCAGCACCTCCAGCACCAGCAGCACCTCCAGCACTCCCAGCAGCAGCAGTAGCACGAGCAGCAGTAGCAGCAGTACTGGCAGCAGGGCGGCTCGGTGGGGCTGGGCGGCGGCACCTCCAGCACTCCCAGCAGCACCTCCACCAGCAGCAGTAGAACGAGCAGCAGCAGTAGCAGTAGTAGTAGCAGGGCGGCTCGGGTTGGGCAGGGCGGCTCGGCCTGGGCGGCGCGGCTCGGCCTGGGCGGCGCGGGCAGCAGGGCGTGCGCTGTGCAGGGCAGCAGGGCGCGACGCGCGGGCTGCAGCAGGGCGCGACACGCTGGGCAGGAGAGCGCGACGCGCGGGCTGCAGTAGGGCGCGACGCGCGGAGCAGCAGAGCGCGACGCGCGGGCTGCAGCAGAGCGCGACGCGCGGGCTGCAGTTGGGCGCAACGCGCGGAGCAGTTGAGCGCGACGCGCGGGCTGCAGCAGGGCGCGACGCGCAGGGAAGCAGGGCGCGACGTGCGGGCTGCAGCAGGGCGCGACGCGCTGGGCTGCTGGGGCGCGTTAGGGCAGAGGCTGCTCGCGGGCAGCAGGGGCGCGCGGGGCAAGGGCTGCTCGCGGGCAGCAGTGGCGCGCGGGGCAGGGGCTGCTCGCGGGCAGCAGGGGCGCGCGGGGCAGGGGCGCGCGGGGCAGGGGCTGCTCGTGGGCAGTAGGGCGCGCGAGGCAAGGGCCGCTCGCGGGCAGTAGGGGCGCGCGGAGCAAGGGCCGCTCGCGGGCAGTAGGGGCGCGCGGGGCAGTAGCCGCTCGCGGGCAGGAGGGGCGCGCGTGACAGCTGGGCAGCGCGCTAGGGCAGGCAGTGCGGGTAGCTGCAGGGCAGCGCGACACTGAGCGAGCAGGGCCGGACAGCGCAAGGGCGCTTCGGGCAGGAGAGAGCGGAACTATCGGTGGGCCCTAAAAACCTAGCAGGTTTCCTGCTCTGAATACCATGTCAGAATCACTGTGCAGGAATGATTGACTAGCAAGCAAGCATGAGTACAAGTACTAGGTTTGACCTAAAGTGTTGTACTCAGTAGAGGCTACCCCACTACAGCCTACACATACAAATGTAATTTGACAGAACCAACCTACGATGTTATCATATCAGAATGAGAACAGCGGAATGAGGTTGACTAGCAGAATGTGAGATAAATATGGGAAACCCTAAATAGGCTGTACTCCCTACAGCATGCCTCACTATAGTCTAGCACAAATATTTGTATGGTTTGACAGACGCGTCTTCAAAACTTTGCGTCACAAACGCCAATTGTGTCTAATTGTGATACTCCGAACCCATGAACAGTGAGGATCCAGCCACATGTCTTATCGGGAGTGGCTGAATCGTCAGTGTTTCATGGTTTCGGAGTATCACGATTAGTCATGAATCGAAGACGCAATTCAGTAGTTCGATCGTGATAGGTTAATCATCGATTCATCGTAGTACTTCTATAGGATAGAATGTAAAAGTTAGTCTCGTGACTATTCGCGTGACACTGAAATAGAATTACCCTTCAAAAGTGATGTGACGCCGGTTAGTAATAAGCAGGTACATCTTTAAATATGAAAAATTTTGAAAGTGTGTAACACTTTCTAAAAATGCGTATTGTGAAAGCGCAGCTGACTGTATCGCAGCAAGGCAACGGCGAATTACAATTCGCCGAGTACATAATGAGGGTTGGAGGCCATTTGGCCTCCACCCACGTCTTCATTTGGAACTTGCAGTTCCACTCCATTCTCGTCCAACTAACCAGGTGACCTTTCTCTCTCGATTTCTGTTGACATTAGAACCTCGCATAGTAGGCACTAATTTCTGATAAGTTGTTTTTAGTTACTTATCAAGTTTAAGCCACGCGATTTCACGTCGACGGCGAGAGTTGCGACTACACCCGCGGGCAAGAAATCGGCGCCAAACCCGCATCAAATGAGCGCGCGACCCAGGGCGAACCCACCACTAGCGAGCCTAAGGCGAACTCGCCCCTGGCGCACCTGGTGACACCATCGTCAGTCGCGCGACTGACGCAAGCGTCAGGCTCGCTGCTGACGCAATCGCCAGGGGCTCGAGCGACTGACACAACCACCAGGGGCGCAACTGACGCAACCGCCAGGGGCGCGCCTGACGCAATCGCCAGGGGCGCGGCTGACGCAATCGCCAGCGGCGCGACTGACGCAATCGCCAGGGGCGCGACTGACGCAATCGCCAGTGGCGCGACTGACGCAATCGCCAGTGGCGCTACTGACGCAAATGCCAGAGGCCCGCTTTTGATCCTGCATTAACTGGTTCGACAACAGCATTGCCACGCAGCTAACTCCTTCTACTATCTTAAGCTAACTTGTCTTTTGTTGCAATTTGGATTCTCTTCCCGTTCATTCGATAATTCTTTTATTCAATCATTCCTCAGCCTTCAAATTTTCCTGTTGCAAGGCATAATCATTGGCAGGTGGCCAAGCATAACAAATTGGGGCAACGACGGCTACATCAACTCTTGGTGCACCCGCGCATGGTCCTTCACTTGAGGAAGGGGACCGAGGGTCCCGTGCTGGCCAGAGGGCCGTTCCCCAAGGGGGGAGAGGGACCGAGGGTCCCGTGCTGGCCAGAGGGCCGTTCCCCAAGGGGGGAGAGGGACCGAGGGTCCCGTGCTGGCCAGAGGGCCGTTCCCCAAGGGGGGAGAGGGACCGAGGGTCCCGTGCTGGCCAGAGGGCCGTTCCCCAAGGGGGGAGAGGGACCGAGGGTCCCGTGCTGGCCAGAGGGCCGTTCCCCAAGGGGGGAGAGGGACCGAGGGTCCCGTGCTGGCCAGAGGGCCGTTCCCCAAGGGGGGAGAGGGACCGAGGGTCCCGTGCTGGCCAGAGGGCCGTTCCCCAAGGGGGGAGAGGGACCGAGGGCCCCGTGCTGGCCAGAGGGCCGTTCCCCAAGGGGGGAGAGGGACCGAGGGTCCCGTGCTGGCCAGAGGGCCCATCGTCGCCCTATGGAAGGTTGATATGGTTACCACATACGGCACATTGTTGTGGAGGTGTATCATATGGATATAGATTGTATAATGTTATATTTCCATATCATTTAAAAATGCGAATTTGTCATGAATATCCCCTTTCATATGAGCCAACGACGCCAACAACTACGAGCAACGAACAACGGTCCTAATCCTTTTAATATGGCACCAAGTTGGTGCCACCCAGGGCTGACTATTCAAAAAAATCCAGTCTGATGTTCTGGGGGCTCTGAAAATTTTTAGTCTGAGGCATATTTCCCAGAGAATGGCCACTCTGATTTTTCAGGTTCCGCAAAAACACAAGTCTGAAGGCCCTACGATATCAGGAATTTTCCCCTGAAATTCCTGATTTTCAGCCTAGTTTTGTGTACCTCCCCTGATTTTTCAGTGTTGAGATTTTTGGGACACTGATTTTTTCAGCCTTTACGTCATAGCTAACACTGATGTTTCAGACTTTTATCGAAGTGTACACTGAATGCACATTCCGAATCCTTCCCGTAAAACACCTAAGAGACCAACATTTCTACTTTTAATATATAGATAAACAACATACTGACAATTGGTATGAAATGTCTCAGTTGTTAGCGAAATTTACACGCAATGAAAAGGTCTGCGGTTCGAATACATCGGTTAGCATATTCCCTGAAGGCATGATTAATTTGACTATTCAGGCTTCTGTTTTTAGGAACCCTGAAAATTCAGGGTTTTTTTTTTTTGGAACCCTGAAAAATCAGGCAATTTTTCACAGGGACCCTGATGCATCAACGTCCCTAAAAGTGAATCTGAGGGCCTCTGAAGTACTCAGAACACACTACAACCACTGCAGTACAGTACTGCCACAAATGTAGCACGTGGGCCGCAACGCTAACCAGTTTCCCTCGCTGACACCGCGTAGCTGCAGTGATGGTCCCGCGTGAGTGGAAGAGTGAGCCAACTTGGCAGATTTCTAAGGGAAAAGGGTGGCAAAAGTTGCCAAGGACAGATTCTGCGCGTGACAGCGCCATGAAGTGTGTTCGTACACTGGCAACATATGACGTAGCGGAATGTACGTAGAAATCACAGATCCGCATTTCAGGATCCGTACTCCCTGTAGTATGAAGACCCATTATCGGCTAAGTCAGTACTCTGAAAATCTCAGGATCCAAAACCAAGTAAGTCTGAGGCACTCATGTTTGAAAATCTTACAAGTCTGAAAAATCAGGATCCGTAGGAAAATACCCTGAGATTTCAGACAATCAGACTATTTTAGTCTGATAAAGTCAGCCCTGGTGCCACCAACGCAACGCCACCTCTCTGCACTTCGACAACTTCGTCAGGCGCAGCCGCACTCAACAAGTCTTCAACGCCCCCAACTGCACATGTCTCAGAAGACCCAATTGTAATGAAGCACGATGCCTTTGCAAGAACAGAAAGCAAGCTTTCTCAATATGAAAATTTTTGAAAGTGTGTAACACTTTCTAAAAATTCGTATTGTGAAAGCGCAGCTGACTGTATCGCAGCAAGGCAACGGCGAATTACAATTCGCCGAGTACATAACGAGGGTTGGAGGCCATTTGGCCTCCACCCACGTCTTCATTTGGAACTTGCAGTTCCACTCCCCACCCACCCACCCTAGTCGTATACGAAACTTGTATAATCTATAGTTGGACGAGAATGTTGTAATTACTGCAATTGTAATGAAGCACGATGCCTTTGCAAGAACAGAAAGCAAGCTTTCTTAATAGGTACTTTTGTAGGACTATATTTCTTTGTAACCTTCTCTTACGGTATCATCAATTCTTGTTCTCACTATTACCAATACAGGAATTCCTGCTTCTGCTGCAACAATATTTCAGCAAGTCTATACTCCACAAAGATCCTGCTACAATCAAACTATTTCTGGTTAGCCACCAATATGAACAGTCATAGTCGCGTGTGTGTGTCCTGTTTGGCAATGCACTTTAAAAAACGGCAAACATGTGTTGTGCCAACAAGAGCAAGCACTCTATTGCTCGAAATAACTGAGGCTGGGTGGCGGGGAGTCGGGCGGCGGAATGAGGGCAGTGGGAGGGTAGTCCACGCGCATGAGGGAGAGCCCCTGGGGCTTGGCGGTGGGCGCCACACGTGCCAGCTGGCGGCGGTCCCCCGAGAGCAGGAGCTCCGTGACTATAGAGGGGGGCAGCGTGCCGGCTCCTATTTGCAGCAGTAGGCCCACCTGGAGAGAGGACGCGGCGCGGAGGGAGTGATGCGGAGAGACGAGATGGGAGGACAGTGGGAGAAGGATGAAAGGAGGGCAAGCGCAAAGCCAAGTGTGCAGATACCCACAGCATGTGGGCTGGGCTGACAAGAGGGGGTGGTGAGAACATGGAGAAGGCATGAACAGTTGCACATATGGAGTGCTGTGAAAGGAGAGGCAGAGACAATGGAGCCCACGGATGGGAGCTGTGCTTCACCATGCTGCATCCCACAATGCTGCATCCCACCATGCTGCATCCCACCATGCTGCATCCCACCATGCTGCATCCCACCATGCTGCATCCCACCATGCTGCATCCCACCATGCTGCATCCCACCATGCTGCATCTCACCATGCTGCATCTCACCATGCTGCATCTCACCATGCTGCATCTCACCATGCTGCATCTCACCACACTGCATCTCACCATGTTGCGGACCTGTCGATAGAGAAACCCCGATCCCTCCACCTCAAAGCGGAACACGGGTGACGCCTCTCCCTGCACTCACGAGGAGACACACAGCAGCACGCGTGAGGGGCTTGGGTGGATGATGCCAAGCTAAGAGTCGTGCCACGATGCATGGTGCCAAGATGCGTGGTGGGACTGCATAGCTCACAAACCATACAAGACAGCGCCACCGGAGCATCACACTCCCTCACCTCCTCCACCACGCCCTGCCAGCAGTCCGCCTCGCCCACCAGCTCGAACCGTGTGATCTCCCTCACCGCGCCCTTCTCCTTCGCCTCACACGCGTTGGCGAACGCCGCGAAGTCCCGCCGCCCCTCGAACAGCCGGGCTGCCTGCGCCATGAGCTGGCGGTCCAGCGGGCCGCGCGAGTAGGAGAGCAGCGTGGAGCGGCGGTGCGGCAGCAGGTGCGGCGTGGGGCTGTTGAGCACGGTGTAGTGGTAGCGCTTGCCGCATGGATGCAGGCGCGCGTGGAAGGAGAGCGGCACGGCACACAGCGAGCGCACGCGGATGGCGGGCGGCAGCAGGGCGTTGAGGGCGCGGTGCATGCGGGGGAGGTCGCATATGGGGGAGGCGGTGGTGAAGTGAGCTACCTGATGGGAATGAGGAAGGGCAACGAGTGGGCAGAGGAAGCGAGTGAATCACTATGCTGCATCACTGACTAGATGAGATTGGTCCTCGCATGCTTCCTCCACTGCTCCAACTACTGGCACTGCTCTCACGCTGGGTATGCCAACCACCAAGCATGCACGCCTTGCATACCTGCCCCCACGCATGCATACCTACCCCCATGCATGCATACCTGCCCCCACGCATGCATACCTGCCCCCACGCATGCATACCTGCCCCCATGCATGCATACCTGCCCCCACGCATGCATACCTGCCCCCAAGCATGCATACCTGCCCCCATGCATGCATACCTGCCCCCACGCATGCATACCTGCCCCCATGCATGCATACCTGCCCCCATGCATGCATACCTGCCCCCAAGCATGCATACCTGCCCCCAAGCATGCATACCTGCCCCCAAGCATGCATACCTGCCCCCAAGCATGCATACCTGCCCCCAAGCATGCATACCTGCCCCCAAGCATGCATACCTGCCCCCATGCATGCATACCTGCCCCCATGCATGCATACCTGCCCCCAAGCATGCATACCTGCCCCCAAGCATGCATACCTGCCCCCAAGCATGCATACCTGCCCCCAAGCATGCATACCTGCCCCCAAGCATGCATACCTGCCCCCAAGCATGCATACCTGCCCCCAAGCATGCATACCTGCCCCCAAGCATGCATACCTGCCCCCAAGCATGCATACCTGCCCCCAAGCATGCATACCTGCCCCCAAGCATGCATACCTGCCCCCAAGCATGCATACCTGCCCCCAAGCATGCATACCTGCCCCCAAGCATGCATACCTGCCCCCAAGCATGCATACCTGCCCCCAAGCATGCATACCTGCCCCCAAGCATGCATACCTGCCCCCAAGCATGCATACCTGCCCCCAAGCATGCA
Source organism: Closterium sp. Naga37s-1 (assembly GCA_947471745.1). Lineage (NCBI taxonomy): Eukaryota > Viridiplantae > Streptophyta > Zygnematophyceae > Desmidiales > Closteriaceae > Closterium > Closterium sp. Naga37s-1. Next base: position 1,670,032 of record CANJKZ010000169.1, on the reverse strand, counting down.
TACCTGCCCCCAAGCATGCATACCTGCCCCCAAGCATGCATACCTGCCCCCAAGCATGCATACCTGCCCCCAAGCATGCATACCTGCCCCCACGCATGCACGCCAGCGTCGGTGCGCGAGGCACCGGTGACCCCCAGCGAGGCGATGCTCGCCCGCGTGTACGTCACCAGCGCCGCCTCCACCGCCCCCTGCACCGTGGGGTGATGCGCCTGCCGCTGCCAGCCTGCCCTGGCGGGGCGCAGCAGAGAGGGGGGAGTAGAGTGGGGAGGAACAGAGATGGGAGGAGCAGAATGGGGAGGAGCAGAATGGGGAGGAGCAGAATGGGGAGGAGCAGAATGGGGAGGAGCAGAATGGGCCATGTGCCATGCGCCATCCGCCATGCACCATGCACCATGCACCATGCACCATATACAATGCACCATATACAATGCACCATATACAATGCACCATATACAATGCACCATGCGCCATGCATACCACACCATGCACCTTGCACCTCGCACCATGCACCACGCATGCACCATGCACCATGCACCACGCATGCACCATGCACCATGCACCATGCACCATGCACCATGCACCATGCACCATCCACCATGCACCATGCACCATGCACCATCCACCATCCACCATGCACCATGCACCATGCACCATGCACCATGCACCATCCACCATGCACCATGACCCTCCAGCATCACGTGTGGGATCGCTTTGCATCACTTCGCTGTGCGCCTTCAAAGGGGCGCCAGAAGGCGTGCGGGCGGGGGTCTCGCGGCGGGGAATATGCGGCGGGGGTGGCATGGCGTATGCGCGTCTCACCGTGGAAGTGCGTGCCGTCGTACGCCAGCACCATCATGAACCGCCGCCGCCCCTCGCACACCCCATCGCCGCCTCCACTGCTGCCGCGCTCGCCCTCTCCACCTCCACACCCATCCCACACGCTCCCTGCTGCATCTGCTCCCTCCACTACGCTCCCACTCTCACTTTCTCCTCCTCCCCTCTCCCGCGCCTCACCCCCCTCACGTGCCTCCTCACAGCCGCTCTCGCCCCACTCTGCGCGCGCCCAGATCCTTCCCCCGCTAATCCTCCCCGCCGTCCTCCCCACTGTCCATTCAGCCCCTCGCCCCTTCACTCGCCAGCAGCCGCGCGCAGCTGGCGTCATCGCCCAACCGCACCCGCGCTGCCGCCTGTCTGCCCATTCCCCCACCCTGACCACTTCCGCGCCCCTTCCAGCCGCAGCTGCGCGCCCCATCCGCCTCAGCTGGCCCATCCGCCTCCCCCTTTGCCCACAGCGCAGCACCCCGCCATCAAGCCACTCCGCGAGCTCAGTAGTGGCCTCGGCTGCGCCACGTGGCAGGTAGCCATTGGCAGCAGGGCATATCGTGCGAGAATGGTGACGGCAACGCGGAGGCGCGGAAGTCGTAAAGAGGGGGATGGGGCAGGAGGCAATGCGGAGCATGTGGGGAACGCGTGGGTGGAGGTGTGTGTAACGTGGGTGTTACGTCTTAGCTCCCTGCTTAGCGCGACCTGTGCTCGCTTAGAGAGTGCCGAAGGGAAAGGGGTGTAGGGAATACATAGCGGTTGGGTTGGGTAACGACTGTGGCTAACCACCACATACAAATAAGTTCGGATGCATTCCAATCAGGGGTTTTGTTATCACAATAAATTACTCTGTTTTGATGAAAATCATAGTTTTTTATTATGTTTCCCTCCATTCCATTGGAATTCGAACCAACCAAATTGTGCAACCATGTTAAATGTTGTCTTGTGTAAGGAAATTTCATTTTCCTTACTTCGCGCCCCTTACTTCGTGCACGACTGTTCCCGCCACAGTTCCCCAACAGTAAACAGTTACCATCTCGCGACACTCGCCTCGACCACTGTTCCCGCCACTGTTCACATCGTGACCCAACCTCACGGCTCGGCTGGTAACCCGCACTCCGGTCCTTCGCCTCGACAATTTCCAACCTCGGCGTCAGGCCCGTCGTGTCAGAATAACGAACGAGAATGGATGTGTCAGAATCCCAGTCACTAGACCACTGGGATAAAAGGGCTTGTTAAATAGCGGGTCAGTGCGCCCATAACCCCCCAGGACAACGAGCCTGTAACCCTTCCCTAGGATCAATCGGGGATCACCAGTGGACCTCTGACACCCCCCCGCACTGGGATGCCCGAAGTGCACACACTGGGATTCGAACCCGAGACCTTCGCTCTGATACCATGTCATAATCCCAACCACTAGACCATTGGGATAAAAGGGCTTGTTTAAGTAGCGGGTCAGTGCGCCCATAACCCCCCAGGACAACGAGCCTGTAACCCTTCCCTAGGATCAATCGGGGATCACCAGTGGACCTCTGACAGGATGAACTAGCAGCAAGATGGGTACAAGTAGGAAACCCTAATAGGGTTGTACCCCATATGGGCTACCCCACTATAGCCTACACAATAAGCAGCATATAAGTTTGACACCAGGGCTCTTGCTAGGATTTAGGCCCGTCTGAAAACACTAATAGAAAAAATCGTTTCGTCTGACGTTCAGACGGGCTTTTTTTTTTCGTCTGAATTTTGAGACGGATGTTGAGGGTGTATCTGAATTTTCAGACGAATTCTTTTTCATTGTCTGATTGGGCCGAATACACTAGTCGACCATAATTCGAGTCAGATTTTACGAAGTATAAACATGCCAATGGCAGCGTCGCTGACGGCCGTTACAGTAGCAGACATTCGTGGCAGTTGGGCGGCGAAAGAACATGCGGGAAAGTTGGTCTCCATGCATGGGGGACCGTGGCGGTCTGAATCGCGAGGGACCTGGAGGGATTGAGGGGAAGGGGGCTGTGCTGGGAGATGCGACGTGAGGGACTTGGCGTGTGGTGTGCAAGGGGTGGGGTGGGAAGGGCTGGGCTGGTAGAGCAGCGAGGGTCTTGACTTGAGTTGAATGGGGGGCTGGGCTGGTATGGCAGAAGAGCGAGTGAGAGACTTCGCAGGGGAGGTGTGGGATGGGTGGGGGCTATGGCCTAGTGACCAGAAATGTCGGTTTCAGACGGAATTGTACTCGTTATCTGAAAACTCAGATGAAGAATAGCGTGCGGTCTGAAATTTCATATGAAGTAAAAACCTTTGTCTTACAGATCAGACGGGCATAAAATTGAAGTCTTACAGATCAGATGAACAAAGAAAACTAAGTCTGAAAATCAGACCATCAGACCAAATTGGTCTGATAACCAGGCCCCTGTTTGACACACCCCCATAGGCAAAGTGGGAGAGAACAAGAGGTCACAAGACCAGTCAAGAAAAGCAAAGCAAGCTCAGGGTGGATCACGAAGTCACCACGCATCCTGAGCACAAGCAAATGGCCACAAGGCCAGTTCACAAGCAGAGTTATATAATGGAGAACAAACAGTACAGTGATCAAAACCTAGCAAGTGTAAGCATGCAGATATATGAATATAGATCACTGTACAAGCAAAGTCAAGAAGTGAGCAAGTGAGGCAAAGTAGGCACAAGGCCTAGAACAGTACAGAAACGCTGATGATCACAAGGCGCAAGTGCCTTGGTGAAGATATCAGCAGTGTTGGCCCGAGAGGCCACGTAAGCAAGACGAAGCTGACAACGTTGCTGCAACTCTCGAGCAAGGAAGTAGCGCAAAGCGATGTGCTTCGTTCTGTGCTCCAGTCTGTGCTCCTGACACAAGGCAATCATTGCCTTGTTGTCGACGTACATAACTGGAGGAGAACGAGGCGGCTCTCCCAAGTCGGTCAGCAGGTAGGTGAGCCAGCGTAACTCCTGTGCAGCCATGGCCCCTGCGTAGATCTCAGCCTCACAACTGGAACTGAGAACAGAAGACGAGCGGGTAGACCGCCACGAAACAGAGCCGGAGCCAAGGCTGAAAGTGTAACCCTGTGACGACCGCTGCGTAGCCAACTCGTCAACCCAAGAAGCGTCTGCGTGGCCAGTGAGTACAACACGAGCCCGTTGTCAAGAATAGAACTAGGAATGATGGATTGGACTAGGCAAGAGGTGAGTACAAGTAGGGGAAACCTAACCCTAAAGTGTTGTACTCACTAAGAAGTGACCCTACTGTAGCCTAGAGATACAATTGTAATCTGACACACCCCCATAGGCAAAGTAGGGGACAACAAACACAACAAGCGGTCACAAGACCAGTCTGCTGAAGAGAACACAGCTCAGGGTGGATCACAAAGTCACCACGCATTCTGAGCACAAGCAAGTGGCCACAAGGCCAGTTCACATGCAGAGGTATATAATAGCAAGGCAGTACACTGATCACAACCTAGCAAGAGAAAACATGCAGGTATAAAGATATATAGCAGTGTACAACAAGAGCAAGTCAAGCAACCAACAGGTGAGGCAGAGTGGGCACAAGCCCAAGAGCAGTGCAGAAACGGTGATGATCACCAGCCCCAAGGGCCTTGGTGAAGACATCAGCAGTGTTGGCCCGAGAGGCCACGTAAGCAAGGCGCAGCTGACCACGCTGCTGCAGCTCACGCGCAAGGAAGTAGCGAAGAGCAATGTGCTCGTTCTGTGCTCCAGTCTCTGCTCGCGACACAAGGAAAACATTGCCTTGTTGTCGACGTACAGAACTGGAGGAGAACGAGGCAGCTCCCCCAAGTCGGTCAGCAGGTAGGTCAGCCAGCGTAGCTCCTGTGCAGCCATGGCCCCAGCGTAGATCTCGGCCTCACAGCTGGAACCAAGCACAGAAGAAGAACGAGTGGACCTCCACGAGACAGAACCAGCGCCAAGACTGAAGGTGTAACCCTGTGACGAACGCTGAGTCGTCTGGTCATCGGCCCAAGAAGCGTCAGAGTGTCCTGTGAGGACCACCGAACCCCGTCCTCCAAGCACGAGCCCCATGCCCGATGTGCTGCACAAGTAACGCAGTACCCTCTTCGCAGCATCAAAGTGCACCTTTCGGTGTCGACCAGGTGCCACGTAGCGAGCCAGGAGGCTGAGAGGGTACGCGAGGTCAGGTCGTGTGCACGTCATCAGGTACATGAGGCAACCCACAAGCTCTGGGTACGGACCACTCGGCTCTACGGACTCGTCCGAAGGTGGAGCTGAGAGCGAGTGGCCGGTAGACAGAGGAGTGGGCTATGGCGAGGACCAAGTGAAGCGGAAGCGCTGAAGGACCTGGTGCACCATGTGTGACTGAGTGAGGGTGATGGTGCGCCGTGGTCTATCCCGGGTAATCTGCAAGCCAAGATAGCTCCACAGCTCACCCAGGTCAGTGCAGGTCTGTCTCTCGTGCAGCTCCGCCTTCACTAGGGCCAGTGCCTCAGTGTCAGCAGTAGCAAAAACCAAGTCGTCGACGTACACGAGGATGTAGAACGGCGGCACAGTAGTGTCGGTGCGTAGAAACAGCGACGGGTCAGCAGTCGAAGGAGCAAACCCAAGAGCCGCAAGTGTCGTCCTCAATGTGTCGTGACACTCACGGGGCGCCTGACGCAGGCCGTACACTGGTCGCCGTAGGCTCCACTGGGTACCCTCAGGAAACGACCCAGTGAAGCCCTGTGGACGGCGCAACCAGATGGCCTCGTGAAGGCTACCCTGCAAGAAAGCTGTCGAGAAGTCGAGGGAGTGCAGCTCGTAGTCACGCTGAGCTGCAACGTGTAGCAACACCCGAAGAGTGGTCATCTTCGGGGTGGGGGAGAAGGTCTGAAAGAAGTCGACCCCCTCACGCTGACTGAAGCCTCGAGCAACGTAACGTGCCTTGAAGGCAGGCGGAGAACCCGGCGGCCGCTTCACACTGAAAATCCACATGCCACTGACGATGTTCGCCCCAGGTGGGGGAAACTCGTCGACGTAGGTGCCTGTGGACTTCCAGGAAGCCATCTCTGCGTCCATGGCTGTCTGCCACTGAGAGGAGTACTCACCCGAAATCGCCTCCCTGTAGGAGCGCGGGGTGGGGATGTCAAGTGCATCCGGGTCTCCTTCAGGGGCAAGCAGCATGGTCGCGTGATGGGGTGAAGCGGCAGCAAGGCACTCCAACTCCTCCTGTCTGTCCTCAAGAACGTCACAGCCAAGGGCAGTACAGCCAAGAGCAGTCTCACCCCCGACGGACGGAAGACAGGCAGGGACAGGGTCAGAGACAAGACTCGCAAGGTAGTCTAGGCGGTACACAGCAGCAAAGTCAACAAGCTCAGCTACTAGGGCAGACGCAGTAGGAGACGAGAACGTAGGGTCCGTCACAACCGTAGCAAGAAGGCGAGTAACAGTCGGACTGGACGCACGAGCAAGGTCAGACGGAGGGTCAGCAACGTCAGGCAGAGAGGACGCAGTAGGTAACGGTAGTACAACACGCTGAGGAACAGAGGAAGGACGGAGTGTCATATCGTGAGTGCCGGGGACAGCCGGAGCACGCGGACGACGAACACGAGGAACACGAGCACGGACAGCAGCTCTAGGCTCAGGCTCAAGGTCAAAGCTAGACTCAGGCTCTCGACGCTCAGGGGTGGAAGCACGAGTCTCAGGCTCTCGACGCTCAGTCAGGGACTTTGACACCGCAGTGTAAGGAGCAGGAGCAGGCAGTGGGGAGTGTGGTAGCAGCGGTGGCTGTGACTGGTCCGCTGGCGGACACAGCAACGGAGGAGTAGTACCTGCCACAGGGAAGCCAGTAGCACCTGGCGGAAGACTGAGAAGGTGGCGAAGAGCACCAGTAGCTCCCGTACCTCCAGCACGAGCAGCTCCTCCAGTACCCCCAGCAAGACCTCCAGCACCAGTAGCACCAGCACCTCCAGCACCACGAGCTCCGACAGCGCCAGCACCTCGAGCACCTGTAGTACCTCCAGCACCTCCAGTGCCTCCAGCTCCAGCTCCAGCGCCTCCAGCACCAGTAGTACCTCCAGTACCTCCTGTGCCAGCAGCTCCAGTAGCACCTCCTGCACCTCCAGCACTAGCAGTACCACCTGCTCCGGCAGCTCCAGCACCTCCAGTACGAGCACCTCCGGGACCAGTAGCTCCAGCACCTCCAGTACCTCCAGCTCCAACGCCTCCAGCACCAGCAGTACCAGCACCTCCAGGGTCAGCAGCTCCCGCAGCTCCAGCACCAGGAGCACCAGCACCTCCAGTGCCACCAGCTCCAGTACCTCCAGCACCGGCAGCAGCTCCAGTACCCCCAGCACCAGCAGCTCCAGTACCTCCTGCACCAGCAGCACCTCTAGTACCTCCAGTAGTACCTCCAGCACCTCCAGCACTAGCAGCACCTCCTGGACTAGTAGCTCCAGCACCAGCAGGACCGTACCCTCCACCACCAGGACTGCCTCGCAGAACGACCCACGCACGAATCGCCTGCGGCGAGAGCGTCTCAAGTAGAGCAGGCTGCGGTGGCTGTCCAGCTCCAGTACCTCCAGTAGTGGTAGCTCTAGCACCTCCAGCACCAGAAGCACCTCTAGTACCTCCAGCTCCAGCACCTCCAGCACCAGCACCAGCTCCAGTACCTCCAGCACCAGTAGTACCTCTAGTACCTCCAGTAGGACCTCCAGGCCTAGTAGCTCCAGTACCTCCAGCTCCAGGACCTCCAGAAGGACTCGCAGCACCCCCAGAGTCAGCACCCGAAGTCTCAGCACCCCCAGAGTCAGCACCCAGAGACTCAGTACCCTCAGTCCCAGCACCCTCAGTCCCAGCACCCTCAGTCCCAGCACCCTCAGTCTCTGTTCCAGTGTCCACAGCAGTAGGCTGCAGAGGCGGTGAAGACGGCAGAGGTGGGAACCCGGGGGTGGTAGCCAGACGAGGAGAGCGGGCACCCCCAGACTCACCACCCCCAGCCCCAGCTCCAGTAGTCTCAGCTCCAGAGTCCACAGCAGCAGGCTGCGGAGGCGGCGAAGACGGCCGTGGCGGGAAACCCGGGGGGGTCGCCAAGCGAGGAGTGTGGCGAGTGGTCGCCGTGTCGTCGGCGACGGCGTCACCCCCCTCAGGTGAGTCAGAGGAGTCAGAAGAGATCTCAACTGGCTCATCCAAGGGGGGTGGGTGTCTACCGGGTGGGGGGACTGATACCAGGAAGAGGGGTGCAAGGGGGACCGGGTGGGACGCGTGCGGGTGAAGTCGGTAGTAACAGACCGACTCGTCGAAGGTGACGTCCTGAGAGGACAGAACACGACGCGAGGCAGGGTGGTAGAACTGCCAGGGTGGAGCGTCGGTGGGGAAGCCCAGGAAGACACAGCGGAGAGTGCGAGGAGAGAGCTTGCTCGCTTTGGTATCGCGAACAAGGGAGAGCGCGCCCCAGACCCGAAACGACGACACATCACCAGGCTGTCCCGTCCAATGAAGTGTGGGCGAGGTCTCTGGAGCAGAGACACGGGGCCAGAGGTTGAGCTGATGCGCGGCGTATCGGACCGCAAACGGCCACAGGAAATGGGGAGCAGCCGCATGGATCATGGAGGTACGAGCAACCTCCATGATCAGGCCAATGCGACGCTCAGGTAGCGCTCCTGGTCCGTCCCACCGACAGGAGCCGGGCCCCACACGTCCAGGTGGAGAGTCTGCAGAGGAGCAGTGGTCGGAGGAAACTCGGAGGAGTGAGGAGCGGCGCGCTGCCGCCCCTCGACGCAAGGAAGGCACGGCGGCGCAAGTGAGCGCGGGAGGGGGGGCAGGGTCTCAGGGAGGCCAGAGACCAGGAGCCGGGAGTGCATGCCGCGCAGACGCTGCAGGGAGGGGTGACCAAGACGGTGGTGCCAGCGCTGAGTCTCGTGCGTGAGTACTCTGCACGAGCAAGACGCAGCTAACTGCCCTGACGCAGACGCTCGACTCGACGCAGCTACCTGACCTGACTCAGCCACCTGTGCAGACGCAGTGGTCAGTGTGTACAGACTAGACCCAGGCTGACGAGTGAACGTAGCCAGGTGACGGCCAGTCCGGGAGCACGTACAGATCGCCACACGCTGCCCTCCAGGAATAAAGGTATCAACCCAGACATCCTGAATGGCAGCGTTGCTCACCAAGTTCGTCGAGAACGTGGGGAGGTGGAGACCTGACAAAGAACCGGAGGGGACTGCTGGACAAGGGAGGACCGTGGAGGCTCTCGCAACCACTGGGCCCCCAGAGGGGTCAGCCAGTGAGACTGGGACAGGTGCTGTGAGTGGTGTGACTGTGGTGCAATCACGGAAGAAGCAACGTGACGCGCCTGAGTCAAGCGTGAAAGTGTGCAAGACCTCAGCTGAGGCAGGACCTGTGGTAGTAGACGCACTAGCACCTAGAGCGTCGGTAGACTCACGGGCACCTAGAGCTGCAGCAGACTCACTAGCACCTGGAGCGGCAGCAGACTCACTAACACCAAGAGCAGCAGTCCTAACAGAACGATAACCTCCACCACCAGGACGACCTCGCTGAATAACCCACTCACGAAGCTGCTGAGGGGTGGGGCAACAGTGCGAACAGGCGACGCAGGACGAGACTCAGGCTCACGACGCTCCGCAAGACCTCCTGTTGGCCCAATGTAAGGAGAAGGAGCAGGCAGTGGGGAGGGTGGCTGTAACTGCGACTGCGACTGGTCAGGCGGTGGACACAGTAAGGGAGGAGGAGGGCCAGTAGAAGGCGTGAGACCAAGAACCTGCTGAAGCAGTGGAACGAAGTACGGTCGCGGCCGCACAGCGCCTCCAGAACCAGCACCGACAGCACCAGTACCCCCAGATCCAGGGTCCTCCATCTCCAACGCCAGCAGGACCACCAGCTCCAGCACCTCCAGCAGCTCCAGCTCCAGCGCCTCCAGCGGCTCCAGCTCCAACGCCTCCAGCTCCAACTCCTGCAGCACCTCGAGCTCCAGTAGCTCCAGTACCTCCAGTACGAGCACCTCCGGGACCAGCGGCTTCAGCACCACCAGCAGCGCCAACTCCAGCGCCTCCAGCTCCAACTCCTGTAGTACCTCCAGCTCCAGCAGCTCCAGTACGTCTAGTACGAGCACCTCTGGGACCAGTGCCTCCAGCACCTCCAGCAGCGCCAGCTCCATCGCCGGCAGCACCTCCAGCTCCAGCAGCTCCAGTACCTCCAGCGCCACCAGGACCAGGGCCTCCAGTGGCAGGCCCCCCAGCTCCAGCAGCGCCACTCTGAAGACTCCAGCGCAGAGCAAACCACTCGCGCAGCTGCGGTGGGGAGAGAGGCTCCCGGTGTGACGAGGCACCCAGAGAACCTCCAGTACCTCTAGTACCTCCAGTAACTCCAGGACCAGAAGCTGCAGCACCTCCGGCTCCAACGCCCGCAGCACCACCAGCACCAGCATCTCCAGTACCTCCAGTACGAGCACCTCCGGGACCAGTGGCTCCAGCAACTCCAGCAGCTCCAGCTCCAACGCCGGCAGCACCTCCAGCTCCAGTAACTCGAGTACCTCCAGCTCCAGGTCCTCCAGCGGGAGGCCCCCCGGCTCCAGCGGCGCCGCTCTGAAGGCTCCAGCGCCGAGCAAACCACTCGCGCAGCTGTGGGTGCTGCGTCTCCGCACCCGCAGGCTCAGCACCCCCAGTCTTAGCACCCCCAGGCTCAGCACCCCCAGGCTCAGCAACCTCAGGCTCAGCACCCCCAGGCTCCGCACGCTCAAGCTCAGCACCTCCAGGCTCAGCACCCCCAGGTTCTGCACGCTCAGGCTCAGCACCCCCAGGCTCCGCACGCTCAGGCTCAGCACCCCCAGGCTCCGCACCCTTAGACTGAGCAACCCCAGGCTCAGCACCCCCAGACGCAGCACCCCTAGCAGCACCACCCCCAGCAGCACCAGAGTCGACATCGACCTCGACATGCTCGACAGGGTCTACCTGAGACACACCTGAGGGAGCAGGACCCTGAGGGGGGAGGGGGTCTACCGGAGGGGGACCTGGAGAGAGGAAGAGCGGGGGTGGGGGGAGAGGGGCAGTACGGCAGGGGAAGAGGCGGTAAAAGGGAACCGACTCGTCAAACGTGACGTCCTGAGAGGGCAGGACAAGGCGCGTGGTGGGGTGGTAAAACTGCCAGCCAGGCCGGTCAGGGGGAAAGCCAAGGAAGACACATGGAATGGCGCGGGATGAGAGCTTGTCCGCGGAGGTATCACGGACAAAGGCACGAGAGCCCCAGACCCGAAACACCGACGCATCGCCAACCTCCCCCGTCCAACGCAGTGTAGGCGAGGTCTCCGGCAAGGAGACACGGGGCCAGAGGTTGAGCTGATGCGCAGCGTACCGGACCCCAAACGGCCACAGAAAATGGGGGGCAGCCGCATGGATCATGGAGGTATGAGCGACTTCCATGACTAAGCCAATGCGGCGCTCAGCAACCCCATTTTGCTGCGGAGAGGCCGGAAGCGTGAACGACTGGAGAATGCCCTCCCCATGACAAAAGTCCCGCAAGAGGTCGGAGGAAAACTCACCACCTCTGTCAGAGTGCAGACGCAGGACTGGAAGGTCCGTGTGGAACCGCTCGCGGAGCTGGAGACGGACAGCGCGGATCCAAGGGATCAAAACATCAGGGACCTCCCCCTTGCTGCGCAAGGGGAAGACCGTGGTGTAACGCGAGTAGTCGTCAACGACCAGCAGAAAGTAGCGCTCGCGGCCCTGTCCACGGACGCGGGCTGGGCCCCACACGTCCATGTGGAGAGTCTGCAGGGGAGCAGTCGTCGGGGGAAACGAGGAGGACTGAGGAGCGGCGCGCTGCCGCCCCTCGACACGGGAAGGCAGGGAGGGGCAGGCGAGGTTGGGAGGGGAGGCAGAGGCTCGGGAAGACCAGAGACAAGGAGACGCGAGTGCATGCCACGAAGGCGCTGCACTGAGGGGTGACCAAGACGGTGGTGCCAAAGGAGGGTCCGGTGCGACAGTGCTCGACACGAGCAGGGGGCCGCTAGCTGACCTGACGCAGACGCAGACGCAGCCAACTGAGGAGACACAGTAGTCAGTGTGTACAGACTCGAGCCAGGCGCACGTGTGAACGTGGCTAGGTGCCGGCCAGTCCGGGAGCACGTATAGATCGCCATACGCTGTCCTCCTGGAGTAAAGTTGTCAACCCATACATCCTGAAGGACGGCGTTGCTCACGAAGTTCGTAGAGAACGAGGGGAGGTGAAGACCTGACAGTGAGCCAGACGGAACCGCCGGACACGGGAGAACAGTGGAGGAACGTGCAAGGACTGGGCCCCCAGAGGGGTCAGCCATTGAGACAGCAACAGGTGCAGGGAGCGGTGCGAGTGCGGTACTGTCGCGAAAGAAACAGCGGGAAGCACCTGAGTCAAGCGTGAAGGTGTGCAAGGCCTCAGCAGGCGCTGTACCAGAGAGAGCAGACTCACTAGCACCTAGAGCAGCAGCCTCACCAGCACCTAGGGCAGAAGGCTCACCAGCACCTAGAGCAGCAGCCTCACCAGCACCTAGAGCAGCAGACTCTATACCTGGGTCGGGTGGCACGCACAGGTAACAGTCACCCTCAGCACTAGCAGGCAATGCATACATGGCAGTGAGGATAGCATCAAAGTAAAGAGCAAAGATATCCACCCTCTGCCTAAGCAGCTCCAGCCAGCTGGGGAGCTCAGCTGCGTCGCCAAACTCTGTACGCCAGGCGTCGCTCAGACAGGCGAAGCAGCGGGACTGTGTGTGACCAACTGTCCCGCAAGTCTGACCAGCCCGATCACCTGTGCGAATGACGTACGGGCAGTGAGCAGTATTCCGAGACCCTCTACTCTGAGCGTACCACTCACGAAGCTGCTGGGGCGTAAGGGTCTCGCGCGGACGCCGCTGCAGCTGCATCTGGCCACCGCCTGAAAATCCCGACTGACCAGCTCCAGGGCGACTGCCACTACGGCCGCCACCACAACCCCAACGAGCGTACCACTCACGAAGCTGCTGGGGCGTGAGGGACTTGCGTGGACGTCGCTGGAGCTGCATCTGGCCACCGCCAGAAACTCCCCACCGAACAGCTCCACTGAGACTGCCACTACGGCCGCCGCCACCACTCCCACTGCTGCCACCACCGCCGCCACCACTCCCACCGCTACCGCGAAGAGACGTCATAGCGGGCAAAGTAAGGAGGTGTGCGACCAGCACGGCAGCACGCAGGGAAGGTAGGGCGGCGAGGAGGCACTAGGGTAGGTCGGGGCGGCGCACGGTCAGTGAAGGGCGGCGCGCGGGCAGAGGAGGGCGCGCGGGCAGGCAAGGGCAGCGCGCGGGCTGCAGATGGCGGCGTGCGGGCTGCCAGGGTGGACGCGACGGGCAGGGCAGGGGCGGCGCGCGGGCCCTAGGGCGACGCGACGGGCAGGGCAGGGCGTCGCGCGGGTCCTAGGGCGACGCGACGGGCAGGGCAGGGCGTCGCGCGGGTCCTAGGGCGACGCGACGGGCAGGGCAGGGCGTTGCGGGGGTCCTAGGGCGACGCGACGGGCAGGGCAGGGCGTTGCGCGGGTCCTAGGGCGAGCGCGGGTCCTAGGGCGACGCGACAGGCAGGGCAGGGCGTCGCGCGGGTCCTAGGGCGACGCGACGGGCAGGGCAGGGCGTCGCGCGGGTCCTAGGGCGACGCGACGGGCAGGGCAGGGCGTCGCGCGGGTCCTAGGGCGACGCGACGGGCAGGGCAGGTCGTTGCGCGGGTCCTAGGGCGACGCGACGGGCAGGGCAGGGCGCCGCGCGGGTCCTAGGGCGACGCGACGGGCAGGGCAGGGCGCCGCGCGGGTCCTAGGGCGACGCGACGGGCAGGGCAGGGCGTCGCGCGGGTCCTAGGGCGACGCGACGGGCAGGGCAGGGCGTCGCGCGGGTCCTAGGGCGATGCGACGGGCAGGGCAGGGCGGCGTGCGGGTCCTAGGGCGACGCGACGGGCAGGGTGTCAACTTACTAACTTAGCTTAATAGGCGGGTTTAAGGGCCTAGGCTTAGTAGCCTAGGCCAAGCGGGTGTCGAGGAGTTTGTGGAAGGAGGTATGTCGATAATGGTTGTCGTTTCACTATAGCATTGGGATACATATAGCAAACATGAGAAGGTGCACCACCAATAGTACGAAAGCATAACTACACTAAAGCTAAAGCTACAGGCAGTTAGAAATATATATAAAATATATATCGCGACACACCCCCTTAACTGCCTGCAGCACATAGCTAGCGGAAGTCACACCCCCTGAAAGGGTATAGCTAGCGCAGTGGACGATGGCAAAGAGGTAAGCGAGGAGGAGGAGGCGAGAGAGAGAGAGAGAGAGGAGGAGAGGAGATAAGAATGAAGGAGGAGGTGAGAGAGGGATGAGGAGAGGAGTTGAGGGGGAGCCACTCGTGGCGAAACCCTCTTCCCCTTTCACAAAGGGGGAGGTGAGAGAGTGGTGAGGGGAGGAGGTGGGGGGGGAGCCAAGCGCGGCGAAACCCCTCTTACGAACCCCAAAATCCCCACACCCACTCAACCACCCCCCCTTTAACCGCACGCCCCAGTTCAGCCGCCCCTTGGAACCGCACTCCCTCCCCCCTTCCTTCCTCCACACCCCTGCCCCACCCACAATAGTCGCTGCATTGTCCTTCAAACGCCAGCCCCCCCACCCCCCCGTCCCCGCCACCTCCCCCCCATAGCAGCAGCCGCGGGAGGGGAGAGGCAGGGAAGAGGGTGGTGCTGCAGTGGCTCACGGCGGCCACCCCTTCCACACCACCTCCCCTCCCACAGTCGTAGTCGCGGAAGGGAAGGCGAGTGAGGAGGGGGGGAGGATAGAGGAACGGGCGGCTGGTGCTGGCAGCTGGCGCTGGCGGGGTCTCTGCTGGCGGGGTCTCTGCTGGCGGGGTCTCTGCTGGCGGGGTCTCTGCTGGCGTTGTAGCTGGCGTTGTAGCTGGCGTTCCGCCGCCACCCCCTTCGAGGCGACGGGGAAGCGCAGGGAGGCCGCACGGGGCGTCACAGCAGCTGCAGTCGCGGAATGTGCAGCCGCTGCAGCAGCATAGGGGTCGACGGGAGGGCGGGCGGGGAAAGCTGTTGGTGCGCAACGGGCGGCGTGGAGCTGACGACGGGCGGTGGTGAGCTGACGACTAGCGACGGGGAGGTGACGACGGGCGGCGGGGATGTGGCGACGAGAGGCGAGGAGCTGACAACAGGCGACGGGGAGGTGACGAATGGAGCGACACATCGACGGGCAGAAGAACGACAGGCGGCAGCTGCTCGACGGGCAGTAGCGCGACATTTCGTCCACGACGAACGCCATCGCGCAGCTCGCCACGGCCGTCGCGTCAGATCAAGCGGCGAACGAGCTACTGCGGGGAACGTCCGTGGGAAGCGTGACGGGCGCCTTAAAAAACAAACGGGCAGGCTGGGAAAGCCTAGCTCGATACCATGTCAACTAACTAACTTAGCTTAACAGGCGGGCTTAAGGGCCTAGGCTTAGTAGCCTAGGCCAAGCGGGTGTCGAGGAGTTTGTGCAAGGAGGTATGTCGATAATGGTTGTCGTTTCACTATAGCATTGGGATACATATAGCAAACATGAGAAGGTGCACCACCAATAGTATGAAAGCATAACTACACTAAAGCTAAAGCTACAGGCAGTTAGAAATATATATAAAATACATATCGCGACACAGGGCAGGTCGTCGCGCGGGTCCTAGGGCGACGCGATGGGCAGGGCAGGGCGCCGCGCGGGTCCTGAGAAGAAACGAGGAATGAATGACTAAGGGAAAGTTGGGTACAAATGTAAACCCTAGAAAACTGTACCCCATATGTGCTACCCCACTATAGCCTACAGTAGCAATGTCATATAAATCTGACACACCCCCATAGGCAAAGTGGGGGAGAACAAGGGGTCACAAGACCAGTCAAGCAAAGCAAAGCAAGCTCAGGGTGGATCACAAAGTCACCACACATTCCGAGTACAAGTTCAAGGCCACAAGGCCAGTTCACATGCAGGATTACATATATATATAAGGCTAGACAAGCAAGAGCAGGTGTATATATATATGCAACAGTACAAACAAGGTCAAGGGGTGAGCAAGTGAGGCAAGGCAGGCACAAGACCCAGCTGAGTACAGAAGCGCTGATGATCACAAGGCGCAAGTGCCTTGGTGAAGATATCAGCAGTGTTGGCCTGAGAGGCCACGTACGCAAGCCGCAGCTGACCACGCTGCTGTAGCTCAAGAGCAAGGAAGTAGCGGAGAGCAATGTGCTTCGTTCTGTGCTCCAGTCTCTGCTCTCGACACAAGGCCAGCATGGCCTTGTTGTCTACGTACAGTACTGGAGGAGAACGAGGCGGCTCTCCGAGGTCAGTCAGCAGGTAGGTGAGCCAGCAAAGCTCCTGTGCAGCCATGGCCCCGGCGTAGATCTCAGCCTCACAACTGGAGCCGAGAACAGAAGACGAGCGGGTAACCCGCCACGAAACAGAGCCGGAACCAAGGCTGAAGGTGTAACCCTGTGACGACCGCTGCGTAGCCTGGTCGTCAGCCCAAGAAGCGTCTGCGTGCCCAGTGAGGACCACTGGACTCTGCCCTCCAAGCACAAGCCCCATGCCCGACGTACTGCACAAGTAACGCAACACCCTCTTCGCTGCAGCCATGTGCTCCGGTCTGTGTCTCCCAGGAGCAACATAGCGTGCGAGAATGCTAAGAGGGTATGCGAGGTCAGGTCGTGTGTAGGTTATTAGGTACATGAGGCAGCCAACAAGCTCTGGGTACGGGCCACTCGACTCTACGGACTCATCCGAAGGCAGAGCTGAGAGCGAGTGGCGAGTAGGCAGAGGAGTGGCCTGAGGCGAGGAGTACGTGAAGCCGTAAGGACCTGCTGCACCATGTGTGACTGAGTCAGGGTAATGGTGCGGCGTGCTCTGTCCCGGGAGATCTGCAAGCCAAGGTAGCTGCGCAGTTCACCCAGGTCTGTGCACGTGTGTCTCTTCTGCAGCTCGGACTTCACGTGGGCGAGTCCAGCAGTGTCAGCTGTGGCAAAGACCAAGTCGTCGACGTACACGAGGATGTAGAACGGCGGCAAAGAAGTGTCGGTGCGCAGAAACAGCGACGGGTCGGCAGTAGAGGGAGCAAACCCAAGAGCCGCAAGTGTAGTCCTCAGTGTGTCGTGCCACTCACGCGGTGCCTGGCGGAGACCGTAGACTGGTCGCCGGAGGCTCCACTGGGTGCCAGGAGGAAAAGACCCAGTGAAGCCAGGTGGGCGACGCAGCCAGATCTCCTCGTGCAGGCTGCCCTGCAAGAAAGCAGTGCTGAAGTCAAGAGAGTGCAGCTCGTAGTCGCGGTGAGCAGCTATGTGCAGCAGTACCCGAAGAGTGGTCATCTTCGGGGTGGGAGAGAAGGTCTGAAAGTAGTCAACTCCCTACCGCTGACTGAAGCCACGAGCCACGTAACGCGCCTTGAAGACAGGCGGAGAACCCGGCGGCCGCTTCACCCTGAAAATCCACATGCCACTGACGATGTTCGCCCCAGGCGGGGGAACCTCGTCAACGTAGGTGCCTGTGGACTTCCAGGAAGCCATCTCTGCGTCCATAGCTGCCTGCCACTGAGAGAAGTAGGGACCCTCTATCGCCTCCGCGTAAGAGCGCGGAGTCGGGATGTCAAGTGCATCCGGGTCTCCCTCAGGGGTAAGCAGTACGGACACGAGATGAGGTGAAGCAGCAGCCAAACACTGGAACTCCTCCTGCCTGTCCTCAAGGACGTCCGTGCCAAGGGCACACTCACCCCCGACGGACGGAGGACAGACAGACTCAGACTCAGCGACAAGACTAGCAGCGTAGTCTAGACGACAGCGAGCAGCAAAGTCGACGAGCTCAGTAACTAGGGCAGACCCAGCAGTGGACTCAAAGGAAGGGTCAGTGACAACAGTAGCAAGGAGACGCGTGACAGTAGGACTGGCAGCACGAAGAGAGTCCGACTCCGGGTCAGGAAGAGCAGGAAGAGAGGACTCAGGAGGAGAAGGCAAAGGAGCACGCAGAGGAGCAGTGGACGGACGCAGAGACATCCGGTGCGTGCCAGGGACAAGGGGAGGACGCTGACGCGAACCACGACCACTAGTGCGAGCAGCACGGACAGGCGACGCAGGGCGAGACGCAGGCTCACGACGCTCAGCAAGACCTCCAGTAGGACCAGTGTAGGGAGAAGGAGCGGGCAGTGGGGAGGCCGGCTGTAACTGTAACTGTGACGGGACAGGCTGTGGACACTCTAAGGGAGGAGGAGGACCAGTAGAGGGCGGGAGACCAAGAACCTGCTGAAGGAGCGGAACAAAGTACGGCCGAGGCCGCGCGGCGACTCCAGACACAGCAGGGACAGCACCAGGACCCCCAGCGGCAGCACCAGCGCCAGCAGCACCTCCAGCTCCAGTACCTCCAGCAGCACCAGTAGCACCCCCAGCAGGACCGCCTCCAGGACCGACAGCAGTAGCCTCAGCGCCAACACCCTCAGCAGCTCCAGCTCCAGTCGTACCCGCAGGCCCAGCAGCTCCAGCACTCCCAGTACGAGCACCTCCGGGACCCGCGGCACCAGTACCCTCAGCAGCCGACGAACCTCCAGCTCCAGCAGCACGCCTCCAGCGCCGGGCAAACCACTCGCGCAGCTCCTGTGGAGAGAGTGGCTCCCGCCGAGGCGAAGCACCCGGAGAACCTCCAGGCTCAGCACCGCCAGACGCCACACGAGCAGGCCCAGCTCCCTCAGGCTCCGCACCCCCAAGCTCAGCACCTCCAGGCGTGGCACCCCCAGGCTCAGCACCCCCAGGCATAGCACCCCCAGGCTCAGCACCCCCAGGCTCAGCACCCCCAGTAGTAGCACCCCCAGGCTCAGCACCCCTAGGCTCAGGACCCCCAGTAGTAGCACCCTCAGGCTCAGCACCCCCAGGCGTAGCACCCACACGCTCAGCACCCCCAGAGTCAGCACCCCCAGGCTCAGCACCCTCAGCAGCACCAGAGTCACCAGTAACCTCGACAGGCTCGACTGCGTCTACCTGGGACACACCTGAAGGGGCAGGACCCTGAGGGGGGAGGGGGTCTAACGGGGGGGGACCTGGTACAAGGAAGAGCGGTGGCGGGGGGAGGGACGGAGTGCGGTAGGGGAAGAGGCGGTAGTAGGGGACCGACTCGTCAAACGTGACGTCCTGGGAGGACAGAACACGGCGAGAGGTGGGGTGGTAGAACTGCCACCCTGGCGCGTCAGGGGGGAAGCCAAGGAAGACGCAAGGAGCAGCACGAGGGGACAGCTTGTCCGCAGACAAGTCGCGGACAAACGCCCGAGATCCCCAGACACGGAACGCAGACGCATCGCCAACCTTCCCCGTCCACAGCAAGGCTGGGGAGGTCTCCGGCATGGAGACCCTGGGGTGACGGTTGATCTGATGCGCCGCGTACCGAACCGCAAACGGCCACAGAAAATGGGGGGCAGCCGCATGCATCATGGACGTCCGGGCGACGTCCATGACCATGCCAATGCG
Source organism: Closterium sp. Naga37s-1 (assembly GCA_947471745.1). Classification (NCBI taxonomy): domain Eukaryota; kingdom Viridiplantae; phylum Streptophyta; class Zygnematophyceae; order Desmidiales; family Closteriaceae; genus Closterium; species Closterium sp. Naga37s-1. The sequence continues at coordinate 1,650,727 of CANJKZ010000169.1, read as the reverse complement.
GCGCTCAGCAATCCCATTTTGCTGTGGAGAGTCCGGAAGCGTGAAGGTCTGGCGGATGCCTCGTGCACGACAGTAGGCTCGCAGAAGGCCAGAGGAGAACTCTCCACCTCTGTCAGAGTGCAGACACAGAACAGGAAAGTCCAAGCCGAAGCTCTGCGTGAGCTGGAGACGAGCTGCGCGGATCCAGTCGATCAACACCTCAGTGACATCACCCTTGCTGCGCAAGGGGAAGACTGTGGTGTAACGCGAGTAGTCGTCAACCACCAGCAGGAAGTAGCGCTCGTGACCCTGTCCACGGACGCGGGCCGGGCCCCACACGTCCATGTGAAGCGTCTGCAGCGGGGCCTCTGTCGGAGGAAACTGGGAGGAGTGAGGGGCAGCCCGCTGCCGCCCCTCGACACAGGGGACGCAGGTAGGGCCAGGCCCCGGAGGAAGGGGAGGGAGGGACCGGGGAAGACCAGAGACAAGGACACGGGAGGCCATGCCTCGGAGACGAAGCAGGGAGGGGTGACCAAGGCGGTGGTGCCAGAGGAGAGTCTCGTGAGACAGGAGGCGACACGAACAGGGGGCAGACTCAGGACCAGACCTGGACGCTGCAGCAAACACCTGACCCGACGCAGCTACCTGACCAGACGCAGTGACTGGAGGAGACGCAGTGGTCAGGGTGTACAGGCTCGACCCCGGCCGACGGGTAAACGTGGCCAGGTGTCGGCCAGTCCGAGCGTCCGTGCAGTGGGTCACCCGCTGACTCGCAGGAGTGAACTGGTGAACTCCCGCATCCTGTAGGTCAGCACCACTCACCAAGTTCGTAGAGAACGAGGGGAGGTAAAGACCAGACAGGGTGCCAGAGGGGGCCGCCGGACACGGGAGGACAGTGGAGAAGTGAGCAAGGACAGGACCCCCAGAGGGGTCTGCCAGAGAGACCGCAACTGGCCGGTCAAGTGGCGTGAGTGTGGTGCGGTCTCGAAAGAAGGAGCGAGAAGCCCCCGAGTCAAGGGTGAAGGTGTGGGAGGCCGAAGCCGACGCAGAACCTGAGAGAGCAGACTCACCAGCACCTGAGGAAGCAGACGCACCTAGAGCAGCAGCCTCGCTAGCACCTAGAGCAGCAGCCTCACCAGTACCTAGAGCAGCAGTCTCAATGCCCGGGTCGGGCGGAAAACACCGGTAACAGTCACCCTCATCACTAATAGTCACAGTATACATGGCAGCAAGAATAGCATCAAAGTCAAGGTCAAAGACAGCGACACCCGCCCTAGACAGCTCACCCCAGCGGGGGATCTCAGTGGCCTCAGGGAACTGGTGACGCCAAGCGTCCGTCAGGCGGCCAAAGCAGCGCTGGGTGGAGTGCGCACCCCCACACTGGTCACCCGCGCGGTCGCCGGTGCGGAGGACGTAGGTGCACGGACCAGTACCCCCACCCCGCTGGCGTGCAGCGTACCACTCACGGAGCTGCTGAGGGGGGGGGATGTCACGAGTGCGCTGCTGCTGCTGCTGCTGCTGCTGCTGCTGCTGGCGCTGACCACCACCGGAGCCGGCCCTCTGCGCAGCGCCACCCCGACCAGCTCCACCTCCTCCGCCGCCGCCTCCTCCACCGCCGCTACCTCCGCTCCCACCGCCACCGCCGCCGCCGCCTCCGCCTCCACCGCCGCCACCGACACCTCCACCCCCACCACCACCCCCACCGCCACCCCCACCCCCTCCACTGCCTCCACCGCCGCCTCCACCGCCCCCGCTAGCCCCTCTAGTGCCCCTGCCCCCCTTGCCCTTGCCAGGGCGGCGTCTCCCGCTAGGGGTAGACGCCGCACCGACCGACTCAAGCCCAACGAGGTCGGCCGCAGCAGCAGAGGCAACAGAGGGCAAAAGGGGGGAGGGGGAACACCCCTCAAAGATGGGGGTGCGAGGGTCACCACGAGAGGCTCCTACAGCTACTATGCTCTTCTCTGCTGCTAAGAGGGACTTCTCGAGGAGGTCAACGGTGAGAGTGGTGGGGCAAACTGAGAGGAAGTGGTCCCTGACTACGCGAAGGGAGTCAGGGAGCCGGGTGACTATGTAGTAGAGGGTGATGTACATGGGGGGGGGGTTCTTGGCGCAGAACTCAGCAGGAAGCGCAGTGCGGTAGCGAGTGTCACTAGTGCGGAGGTGCGTAATGAGGTCAGCGACTGTAGGAAAGGCAGCAAGGTCAGGGAAGAGGTACGGTAGCATGAGGCGGCTCAGTGCAGCAGTGGCAGGTGAGGAGTAGCGCGCAACTACAGCGTCGTACAAGGTCTGAGCACTCTTGTACTGGCTAAAGTGCGCACGCTCAGAGGTAGGCAGGTGGCGACGCACAGCAAGACGTGCAGCAGCATCGCGCGTGGCCCACTGTGAGCGAACAGTGGCGTCAGCATCAGCAGCGGGGGCAGGAGAGGCACCAGAAGTGAGGTCAAAGAGGGAGAGGCCGTCTGCTCTGTCGCACTGTAAGAAAAGCTGCAGGTCATCTATCCAGACGTCAAAGTCAATGGCCCGACCCTCAGCGTCAAAAGCGAGGACACTAGGGGTAGCCATGACAGCAGTAGACTAGCAGCGCAAACAGTAGGGTGAGGGCAGGGCTGTGAAAGAGGCGCTGCTCTTACCAGACAGGGCGGCTCGGGTGGTTCGGCTGCAGGGCGGCTCGGCGGCTCGGCTGCTGGGCGGCTCGGCGGCTCGGCTGCTGGGCGGCTCGGCGGCTCGGCTGTTGGGCGGCTCGGCGGCTCGGCTTCTGGGCGGCTCGGCTGCTGGGCGGCTCGGCGGCTGGGCGGCTCGGCTGCTGGGCGGCTCGGCTGCTGGGCGGCTCGGCGGGGCCGTTGAGAGGGTGGCGACCGGGGCCGCTGGGAGGAGGCGGCGGGGCCGCGGAGAGGAGGCGGCGGGGCCGCAAAGGTAGGTGGCGGGGCCGCAAAGGTAGGTGGCGGGGCCGCAAAGGTAGGTGGCGGGGCCGCAAAGGTAGGTGGCGGGGCCGCAGGTAGGTGGCGGGGCCGCTAGTAGGTGGCGGGGCCGCAGGTAGGTGGCGGGGCCGCCGGTAGGTGGCGGGGCCGCAGGTAGGTGGCGGGGCCAGCACAGGTAGGCGGCGGGGCCGCGGGTAGGTGGCGGGGCCGCTGGTAGGTGGCGGGGCCGCAGGTAGGTGGCGGGGCCGCACAGGTAGGTGGCGGGGCCGCACAGGTAGGTGGCGGGGCCGCTGAGGGCGGCGACGAGCCGTAGGGGGCCGTGAGGGGCCGCGGGAGGGGCCGTAAGGGGCGTAGGGGGCCGCGCGAGGGGCCGTAAGGGATGGCGCGAGGGGCCGTAAGGGGCGGCACGAGGGGCCGTAAGGGCGGCGCGACGGGCGCGACGGGCCGTAAGGGCGGCACGAAGGGCCGTAAGGGCGGCGCGAAGGGCTGTAGGGGCGGCGCGACGAGCCGTGAGAGGGCCGCTAAGGGCGACGCGACGGGGCCGTGAGGGGCCTAGCGAGGGCGCGACGGTAGGGAGAGCACACAGGGCGCGACTCGGGCCGGAGCGAAGCGCGCTCCGGGCAGGAAAAAAAAATTTCGTGGTGGTGGGCCCTAGGAATCGTTCCCACTAGGGAACCTGCTCGATACCATGAGAATAAACGAGGAATGAATGACTAAGGGAAAGTTGGGTACAAATGTAAACCCTAGAAAACTGTACCCCATATGTGCTACCCCACTATAGCCTACAGTAGCAATGTCATATAAATCTGACAGGTCCTAGGGCGACGGGACGGGCAGGGCAGGGCGCCGCGCGGGTCCTAGGGCGACGCGACGGGCAGGGCAGGGCGTCGCGCGGGTCCTAGGGCGACGCGACGGGCAGGGCAGGGCGTCGCGCGGGTCCTAGGGCAACGCAGGGCAGGGCGTGCGCGGGGCAGCGCAACGCAGGGCAGGGCAGAGCGCGCGCTAGGCAGCACAACGCAGGGCAGGGAAAGGCAGCGCGGCAGCCAGCAGGGTGGCGCGCGGGCAGGGTAACGCGACTGGTGGGGCAGCGCGACGAACACGGTAGGGCGCTACGGGTAGGGTAACGCGCTACGGGCAGTGAACGATTCGGTGGGCCCTAAAAAAACGGTCCTAGGTCAGGACCTGCTCTGAAACCATGTCAGAATAACGAACGAGAATTGATGAACTAGCAGCAAGATGGGTACAAGTAGGAAACCCTAATTGGGTTGTACCCGATATGGGCTACCCCACTATAGCCTACACAATAAGCAGCATATAAGTTTGACATGTCGCGCACCCCGCAATTCGCTCGTTACCGTTACCACGCTAGTTCACTATTTAACATTCGCTAATACCTTCGCTCAATGTACCCTTTGCTTCGATAGTGCAATCTTCGTTTACTTGCTCAATTCCACTCGTAACACTTTGTATTCAGATCCACGACCCTTTTTGGACCGCGCCCACACCTTCGCTTGCCAGGTTATCACTTTTTTTTTGGGGGGTAGACGTCCCTCAGCGTAATGGTGCGAGCTGCCCTGTCCCTGGTGATCTGCAGGCCACGGTAGCGCTGCAGCTCACCAAGGTCAGTGCAAGTGTGTCTCCTCTGCGGTTCCTCCTTCACGGAGGCCAGTGCGCGTCGGTCGGGAGTGGCGAAGACCAGGTCGTCAACGTAAACCAGAACAAAGAACGGGGTCGAGCCACGGCGGACGAACGGTGACGGGTCAGCAGACGATGGAAAGAAGTCAAGTGCTGCAAGAGTCGTGCGAAGTGTGTCGTGCCACTCACGGGGAGCTTGGCGCAGGCCGTAGACTGATCGACGCAGCTGCCACTGGGTCCCATCAGAGAAAGAGCCAGTGAAGCCAGGCGGGCGACGCGGCCAGATCTGCTCGTGCAGACTCCCCTGAAGGAACGCTGTGGAGAAGTCCAAGGAGTGTAACTCGTAGTCGCGCTGAGATGCGATATGCAGCAATACCCGAAGAGTGGTCATCTTCGGGGTGGGAGCAAAGGTCTGGAAGAAGTCTACCCCCTCTTGCTGATTGAAGCCTCTCGCCACATAGCGCGCCTTGAACACCGGTGGTGATCCAGGCGGCCGATTCACCTTGTAGAGCAACATGCCACTGACGACATTCGTCCGAGGTGGTGGGACGGCGTCGATGTAGGTGCTTGTGGACCTATAAGATGCCATCTCTGCCTCCTCATCTGCTATCAAGTACGAGGCCCAGGGTCCCGAGACCGACTTGGCGTGAGTGCGACGGATGGAGATGTCAAGGGCGTCTGGATCCCTCTTAGGGGCAAGCTGCATGGCGTAGAGATGAGGGACAGCGGCCGCCAGGAAACCAAGCTCGAACTGCCTGTCCTCGAGGACCTCAAAGGGAAAGACAAGAGCACCCCCAGAGGATGGAGAACGAGAAGGGCCACTCACCAGGTGAGCGGCGTATCCAATCCGGTGGGAAGAGGCAAAGCGAGTGCCAGTGGTAACAAGAGCTGAGACAGACGACGGGGGGGCACTCGGGTGAGTGACCAACGCGGACAGAACACGTGAGACGAGAGTACGGGAGGCATGGAGGTAGTCGGACAACGGGTTGTGAAACACAATGAGGGACGACTCTGGAGGATGTACAAGGACGGGGGGAGGTGGAACACGAGAGCGGAGAACAAGATGAAACGAGCTGTCTGCACGGGAACGAGACCGACAGGGCTCTTGAGACACAGCACGACTGAGGGGAGCATGACGAGCCCATGGGGACGAGGAAACGGAATGGACAGGGGGAACAGGAGGAGACGGTAGGGGACCACGAACCCATCGTGCAGGTGCTGGGTCGGGCAGGTAGTGCAGTCGCTGCTGCTCCATCTCCTCTGGCGTCTGCTGCGACGGCACCTTCCCCTGCTGCTGCTCCTGTGGCTCCTCCTCTGCCCTCTCCTGCTGTGGCTGCAGCTGCACCGGCTGCTGCGGCCGGGACTCCTGCTCTACCCTCTCCTGCTGCTGCTGTGACTCCTCCTCTACTCTCTCCTGTTGTGGCTGCAACTGAACATGCTGCTGCGGCCGGGACTCCTGCTCTACCCTCTTTTGCTGCGGTCGTGACTCCTCCTCTACTCTCGCCTGCTGAGGCTGCAACTGCAGCTGCTGCTGCAGTCGTGATTCCTCCTCTACTGTCTACTGCTGTGGCTGTGGCTCCTCCTCTACCCTCTCCAGGCGCTGCGACTAAGACTACTCGTGCTGCTGCTGCTGCTGCTACTGCTGCTGCTGTCGTACCCTCTCAAACCTCTTCCGCTCCTCCCTCTCCAAACGGCCTAGACGCTGCATACGGGTCAGGAAACGTACAGTGCACGGTGTAGGGGTCGCAGTGCCAGTGTCTCCCGCTCCTGCACCCCCAGAACCCAAACCTCCGGCAACGACACCCCCAGTGTCTCCAGTACCTCCCCCAGGAATACCCCCAGGCCCCGCTGCGACCGGCCACAGAGACAAACGAGGAGGGAACGGTGGGACAGACGGGAAGCCAGGGGGCTAGGCCGCCGAGTCGATCCAGCCGTGTCCTCCACAGGAGTGGTCTCCACTCTCACACCCCCTACACCCCCAGAGCTGGCACCACCAGCCCCAGCAGCTCCCGAACCCCATTCTTTGTTCGACCACGTCGCTGTCGCTGGACTGCTCCTTCGTCGACGGCTCCTCTGAAATGAGCTCCTTGTTCGACGGCTCCCCTGTCGACGGCTCATCTGAAACGAGCTCCTCTTTCGATGGCTCCCCTGTCAACGGCTCCTCTGAAAGGAGCTCCTTGTTCGACGGCCCTCTTGTCGACGGCTCCTCTGAAACGAGCTCCTCATTCGATAGCTCCCCTGTCGACGGCTCCTTTGATACGAGCTCCTCGTTCGACGGCTCCCTTGTCGACGGAGACTTCACTCCAAGGCCGACATGCTCGCCGACAAGGTCACGCCGTCTGCTAGCGATGCCGTTGGGAGGAGCCGAAGGTGACGCACCAATGCTCCCCTCATCGCTGGCGGCCGATGTCGATGCCGACTTAGGCAGGCCGGCGGCAAGCGATGGGAGGGAGGCGGGAAGAGGTGGAGGAGATTTCGACGGGGGCGGAATGGAGGGAGCGGCGGGGTTGTCTGACGGACCCTCGTCCTCGACGGCGAGTAACTAAATCGTCGTCGGCGCTGGACCCGTCGGCGCGGAAACCGGCGTCCGTGCCGACGCCGGCCCATGCTCCACCTTCCACACCTCCAGCAACATCGTCTTGTACAAAATTGCTTCCACGGTTGTGACAACGCAGTTGTTGGTGAGGTCGAGCACCTCCCAGCCCTTGCTCTTCGGCGAATCACCGAGGTGAATTCCCCAGCGTGGCTTTGGCGCCATTTTTCCGCCGCGTTGCTGCTCCGGGACCATGAAGTGCACCATGCGGCCCCACACGCGCGCCATCGTGAGGTCCGGCTTCTTTTCAAATAGCAACTCGTGCGGCGTCGTCCTCGGAGGAAGGGAAGCCCATACGAGGCATTTGCCCACCCAGACGGCTTGGTGAAGGGCGAAGTGCCTCCAGTGATGCTTCACGCCCATGTGAAGCAGCATCATCCGCACGGCCTCGATGACCGTGCGCATCTCCAGCCATGCCGTTCTGCTGCGGACTGTAGGGGCACGTGAGGTTGTGGAGGATACCTTTGTCCTCGAAGAGAACGGAGAAGGCCGGGCCGAGGATACCTTTGTCCTCCGCGGTCGAAGTGCAGCATTTTCACCAACTTCGAGGTCTGCCGCTCCACCACCTTCAGCCACTTCTTGAAGACAACCAGCACGTCACTCTTCTTCGCAATCGGCTGGACCCACCAATAGCGGGTCTTGCGGTCCTTGAGGAGGAGGAAGTAGAGGCTCCCATCCTTGGCGACCACAGGAAAGGGGCTGCAGAGGTCAATGTGTACGACGTTGAGTGCGTTCTTGGCGTCCGAACCCTTGTCGGGGAAGGTGTGCCGCGCTAGCTTGCCGACGACGCAGTAGGCGCACGGCAGGTCGACTCTGGACGACTGCTTGATGTCCAGACCGGTGGCGACTCCTTGTTTCGCCGAGCTCTTGATCGTATCGACGTCGACATGCGCGAGCCTCGCATGAAACATGCCAGGCGTCGACTTGGTCGCCGAGGCGATCATCCGCAAAGCAACAGTGAACTTCGAAGTTGACGTCGGTTTCAATGAGCAGGGGCGGAGGTTGGTGCAGAGGAACTGGCCGGAGTAGCGTGCTTGACCGAGCACATCTCCTGCAGCGGAAACGAGCAGCATTTCGTCGCCGTCGTCCTACAGCTTCACGCCGCTGTCCTTCAGCTGGCCAGCCGACAGCAGGTTCAGCTTCACACTCGGGACGTACAACACGTCGGGGATGAGAATCGGCTTCCCGGCCTCCCCTTTCAGCGCAATCGTGCCACGACCCTCGTCGATTTGAAGCGCCCCGTTGAAGCCGCACACGTGACGGATTTTCCCTCTGGCTTCATGTCGACGAAGGCATCTCGCATTCCCATCAGATGATGGGAGCAGCCACTGTCAAAGATTACCACTGCCGGGGTCGCCTGCACGGCGGCTGCGACCGCCTGGAAGTCTTCACCGGCCTCCGACGCCAGAGAAATAGTCGGCTCGACCACGCCAACCATCGAACACGAGGCTGCACCGCCGCTGGTAGCATTCGCCTCTGCTGTGGACGTCGTTGTCGACAACGCCGACTTCTCCTTGCGCGGCTTGTTGTCTCGACGACGATGGTCGGCCTCAGACTTCCCGCGGCTTGCCCTCTAATCGTCGTCGGACTTGTCACAGTCAGGGAAGTCGTACGAGAGGTGGTTGGGGTCTCCGCAGAGGTAGCAGTGTTGCAATGGTAACTATTGAATGAATGATTAGGGAATGAAAGTACAAACAAGATATATGCAAGCCCTAACCCTAGTCCTTGGTCAAAAGCAATACACCTATACTACAGCAATATAAACTATTTAAATATAGTTTGACAAGCAGCTGCGCCCTCCTCGATGCGAGCCACGACCATCGCGATCATTGCCCTTCGCCGACTTCCTGCGGTCAGCGCCCTCCGTCTACTTGGTGTTCAACGACTTTCCGCCACGGCCTCCGCCTCTGCCTGACTTCCCACGCTGCCCCGACTGACGTACTTGCTTCGTCAGGGCGACGTAGTTGACCTCCGGAAGGAGTTTAGTGGGACGCTCAGACTCCAGCATGAACTCGTCCGGGATGATGCGGCTTGAAACCGAGTCCTCGTTCAAAGTGTCGCGCGTACTAGGCATTGTCAGCATCCGGCGCATAATGTTGTAGCCCGTTGGGAGGCCCTTGATGACGTGCGTGACATATGATGCCACCGAGTAGTCAACGCCGGCCATTCGTAGGTCGGCTAAAAATTGGCCGAGCTCGATGCGGTACTCGGCCGCCGACTCCTGCTCGCCCATCCGAATGTTGGTCAATCACTGCTCTAGTTGGCCGATGTAGAGGTCATCGGTCGCCTTGTAGGTGCGCATGATGAACTGCCACGCTTGGTAGCCGGCGTCCATCCAAAGTCGGCACGGCTTCAAGGCGACTTGCACCAGCGGCGAGCAGCACCTCCAAATGACCGTGAAGGTCAGAAAATGAGCAGCACAAAATTCCGCCCAGAGTTCAGAGTCGTCGTCGTCCATAGCTACCACATCACCATCGACGAACTTTTTTAATCCGGCGATCTCCAGCTGAAACTCAATGGACTCCATCCAGTTATCAAGTCGTGTCGACCTTTGAGCGGCTTCGACACAGCGATCTTGTCCGGCGAAAACTTGAAGTAGCCATACACCGGCGCGATGCCTTCGTTCGTCCAGCTGACACATGAGTCACCCTAAACCCTGACTCCACTCCGCTGGGGAGAACGACGACGACCGTCAAAATTGCCGTGCGAGCTGCCTGCAATCGCCGTTGACCGCAGCACTTGCGCCTCGCTCCGCCGACGCCGACTTCGGCGACCCGAATCACTCCACGAGTCACCCTCGTGCCTCCTTCAACGACTACGTAGTCGCCGTCGCCTTCGTCGTTTTGGGGTCGGGGAGAGGCAGACGCACCGTCCGCTTCAGCACGGGAAGGGGGATGCTCACGTGCCCACTGCGCACGAATTCCTAGTAGCAACATCTCCAAAACCGCCTCGCCATACTCGCCAGCCTCGTGGCGTGCCCGAACATCAGCCTCCCGTGCCGGCAAGGTAATGCGCGCGCAAAAGTCGGATACTATCTGAAGGTCTAAGCGCGGGGCCGTCCATGCTCTCCGCACCATGCGGAGAGTCACTCCACAACAGGAGTGGACTACGGAGGAGGGCACTGGGTTGTGCGGGTGATCGTAGTGTTCTACTAGAGTTCTCACTAATTGCAGTGTTCACAGAGAAATTTGGCAAGAGTTTTATAAAGAAATTCAGAAGAACAATGGAATACAATGAGGCATGCATGTCAATCTAGCAAGGACGGCATTGCAACACCTAGCAATCATTGTGCAAGGCGAACTGCCAGCGCAGCAGCAGAGCGGCTTGCCAACGCTGCAGCTGGGCGGCCTGCCAGCACAGCCGTAGAGAGGCTTGCCAACACTGCAGCAGGGCAGCGTGCCAGCACTGCATTTGCAGGTGAATATGTGCGCACATATGCGCACCTACCAAGTAGGTGCAGGTAGACGGTTGCACCGTCAGGCACATTGCGCAGGTCCACCGTCGAGCACGTGATGCCGTTATGCGAATTTCGCACACCCCCGTAGAGTCTCGCAGTCGCGCGAATTCGGCCGACCAGTTCGCCGAGACGATGCTCGCCGAACAGTGCCCCTCGATCAGAGGACGAGCTCATCGAAAATCACCCCGTCGATCAGAGTTTGTTGGCGGGCTGGCCGATCAGAGGACGATCTCTCCGAACGACACCCCGTCGATCGGATCTCGTCGATGGGCTAGCCAATCACAGGACGGCCTCGTCAAAAACTACCCCGTCTAAACCCGAGTGCCAGTTCGACGACCACTTCGTCGAATTCACCATGTCACCACATAGAACGTCTGCGCCCAAGCAAGGGCGGGGCCTCTCACTTCAACAAGGTTAGCCCGCAATATCATCTCGCGTCATTCATTGTATCAGGAGTTCATATTGTCACAGCTTCGTCATTTGTTAGTATGCGCAACTCTGTTGAACAGCCCATAATTGGTGCTTTGTAGGCCTGTCCTAGTTGCGTTGCGTAAGGGCGGGATCATCGGGTTGCTTTGTTGGTTGGTCGAGTCGTCCTGGTGTCAGAGTGACCTGCTTCGCATGTATTTTACTGTGTACATTTGTGGTAATCTAGTAACTCTATGCAAAACCCGACCCGAACCCTCCGAGGCAACCCCGACATGCCTAAAAAAGAGGGGTACATATCACGCTCCAAGATATTTGCTCAAATTGTTTCCTTTGCCCCGTTAGTGCAATTCTCGTGTGCTTGATCCATCTCATTTATAAGGAGAGGGCCTTCATGTCAGGGGAACTATCTATTTGGGGCTGAAGACTTGCAGAAGGACGAGCAAACAAGGGCAGGGATAGTCTCGACCCTTTGATATAACACCGGAGATGCCTAAACAGCTAGGTCGACAAACCGAACCGTGAATAGGAGGAATTGATATAAGCCCCAGATTGGATATGATCACCGCCTTTTACTACGCGCGCGTCGTATTCTTGTGGGAGTCAAATGCATTGTGAGTAAAACTATATATATTGTTTTATATTGATGAGATAGCACACTCTCAGGCGTTAGAACAGCGGAATGGTGATACAAATGGGAACTCTAAAGGTTTTCCCTCTACAACATGCCTCACTACAGCCTACAACATAAATACATAGTTGGACACACCCCCATAAGCTAAGTGAAGGATGGCAAGAGAGAGCAAGCAACACAGATGGTCACAAGACCTATCAAGATAAACAACAACACAAAGCTCAGGGTGGATCACGAAGTCACCACACAATCTGAGCACAAGCAAGGGGCCACAAGGCCAGTTCAAGAGTTCACAAATATAGAGAAATGCAAGTACAAGCAGAGCAAGGAACAAGATGCACGACCACAACAAACGAGGGCCTGCCTCAATAAGGGCCTAGCTGCAGACAGAACCTGTGGTGGTCACCAGGCGGAAGGGCCTTGGTGAAAACGTCTGAAGTGTTGGCCCCTGAGGCCACAAAGTCCAGGTGTGCCTGTCCGCGTCGCTGCAACTCTCGTAGGAGGAAGTACCTCGCATCAATGTGCTTCACTCTGCTCCCTAGTCGAGGCTCTCGACACAGGAGGATCATGGCCTTGTTGTCAGCGAAAAGGGTCGGTGCAGAGCTCGGCCGCTCACCAAGGCCGGTGAGCAAGAAGGACAACCAGCGAAGCTTCTGCGCAGCCATGGCACCCGCGTAGATCTCTCCATTTGCGCTGGACGAAGCCACAGACGATGACCGTGTAGACCTCCACGCCAGCGCCCAAACTGAAACAGTACCCCTGAGTCGACCTCTGAGTCTCCACGTCGTCGGCGTAAGAAGAGTCGCAGTGACTGGTCAGCACAACTGGATGTGTCCCTCCAAGCACAAGCCCCATGCCTGATGTACTCGCCAGGTACTTTGCCACCCTCACAGCAGCCGTCCAGATAACAGGACGGTGTCTCCTAGTCGCAACAATGCGAGAGAGGACGCTGAGGGGAAAGGCGAGGTCCGGTCGAGTACAAGTCATCAGGTACATGGTGCAGCCCACAAGCTCTGCGTAGGGACCACTGGACTCAAAGGGCTCGTCGGGAAAAGGGCCAGGGAGTCTATGGTCAACAGCAAGAGGAGTGGGCTGGGTGGTGGAGAAATGAAACCTGAAACACGGAAGGACATGCTCCACCATGTGTGACTGAGTCAGAGTGATTGTGCAAGCGGCTCTGCCCCTGATGATCTGCAAGCCAAGGTAGTGGCGTATTTCATCCAGGTCAGTGCACGTGTGTCTCTTCTACAGTTCGGACTTCACCTAGGCCAGAGCAACCGTGTCAGCCGTAGCGAAGACCAAGTCGTCGACGTAGACAAGAACAAAGAACGGAGTGGAACCTCTGCGAACAAACAGCGACGGGTCGGCGTACGAAGGACGGAACTCAAGGTCAGCAAGAGTAGTGCTTAGCGTGTCGTGCCACTCACGGGGCGCCTCGCAGAGACCGTAGATTGGTCGCCTTAGGCTCCACTGGGTCCCAGGCGGGATAGTGCAAGTGAAGCCAGTAGGACGTTGCAGCCAGAATTCCTCGTGCAGGCGGCCCTGGAGAAAGCTAGTGGAGGAATTCGAGGGAGTGCAGCTCGTAGTCTATCTGTGCTGCAACGTGTAGTAACACCCGAAGACTAGACATCTTCAGGGTCAGGGCGAAGGTTTGGAAGAAGTCAACTCCCTCACGCTGACTGAAACCTCTAGCCACGTAACGTGCCTTGAAGACAGGTGGTGATCCAGGAAGTCGCTTCACCTTGAAGATCCACATGCCATCGACTACGTTCGCCCCAAGCGGGGGAAATGCGTCGACGTACGTGCCTGTGAACCTCCAAGACGCCATCTCTGAGTCCATAGCTGCTATCCACTGAGAGGCCCACTGCCCTGACACTGCCCCACGGTACGTGCAAGGAGTCGATATGTCAAGGGCGTCGGGGTCTCCCTCAGGGGGGCATGGTACAGAGGTGGGGAGAAGCGGCTGCCAATAACTCAAGCTCAAAATGTCTGCCTTCTAGGACGTCTCAGCCAAGGGAAGACTCACCCCCGGCGGACAGAGGACGGGCAACCACCACGCGGGTGGCGTTTTCAAGGCGGCGAGTGGTGGCAAAGTCACGGACAGCGGCAACAAGAGCCGGGACATACGACGGAGAGGCACGAGGGTCCGTAATAAGAGCGACAAGAACACGTGTGAGAACAGGATGAGCAGCACTGTAGTTGTCAGTGATATGGTGAGGAGACAGTAAGAGCCGACTCGGGAGGTGACGGGATTTCTACACGCGGAGAACGACAACATTTCTGATTTCTACAGATTTCTACGGATTTCTACAGGCGGAGAACGATGAGGACTAGAACAAAGGAGGACAGTGCGGAGGTCGGCAACAGGAGACGAGGGACGAGCATGCGAGGGGGGACAACGGGTCCAGGGGTGAGGGACAACAGGAGAAGTGGGCTGTGAACGAGGAGGAGAGAGACCAACCGGGGAGGAGTCCGGAGGAGGAAGACTGTGAGCAGGAGGAGGCGGTGAGTGGTCTGGAGAGGAGGAAGGGAGACCAAGGGCCCGAAGGCCACTCACAGGTGGGAACAGCTGCTGCAAAAGTGACTGCTGGGACTGCTGCGGCTGCGGCTGCTGCTGTTGCTGTTGCGGTTGTTGCTGTTGCTGCTCCTGCTGCTGCAACTCCTGCTGCCGCCTCTCCAGCTCCAGCCTCTCCAGCTCCAACCCCAACCTCTCCTCACGCTCGAGGCGAACAAGTCCTGAAAACGTGTCGGGTAGCAGTGGGGAGGTGGAGTAGGTGCCTCCATCTCCAGTCCCCTCAGAACGAGCCCCCCCCTAGTGCCGGTACCACCAGCTCCAGCACCCCCAGAAACAGCACCTCCAGTGCCAGTACCCTGAGCTACAGCGCCTCCAACACAACACCCCCAGAGTCCACTGCAACCTGTCGCGGTGTTGCTGAATGCCGATACGGTGACTATGAGGATGACTGTGGGGAAGGGGGCGGTACATGACGTGCTACCGAAGGGAGAGGGGTAGCGTGGGACACACATGATGGGGCAGGACCAGAGGGGGTAGGGTGTATCGAAGGAGCGGGAGCAGGAGGAGGAGCGGGGGCGAGGAAAAGGGGAGAGGGAGAACCGGGAGACCTCGACAGGGGTAGAAGGCGTAATAGGACACAGACTCGTCAAAGGTGACGTCACGGGAGTCGAGAAACCGGTGGAGGGGCGGGTGGTAGAACGCGAAATCAGGGGCGTCCACCGGGAAACCAAGGAAGACACAGGGAAGGGCGCGAGCCGAGAGCTTCTCCGCATAGGTGTCGCGGACAAGTGCAAGGCAGCCCCAGACACGAAACTCCGACGCAACACCAGGGGACCCGGTCCAAAGACTGGTCGGTGAAGCCCCTGGCCATGAGACACGAGTTCAGAGGTTCAGCTGGTGGGCGGTGTAGCGAACCGCGTAGGGCCACAGAAATTGGGACGCACGGGCATGGATCATGGAGGTGCGGGCGATCTCCATGACCAAGCCTATGCGGTGCTCAGAAACCCCATTCTGCTGTGGGGACCCCGGAAACGTCTAGGACTGGGTGATGCCCTGCTCACTGCAGAATCCGCAAAGAATGCCGGAGCGAAACTCACCCCCACGGTCGGAGTGGAGACAGTGACGGACACGACAATCACGAGTGGCCTCAGTGGCCAGTAACCACCTTATCAGGGTAGAAGTCACGTCGGGCTCAGAGAGAGGGTGCCAGCACGACCTGGACAAAACGTGCCACACGACAACAGGTGCAAGAAACCCTCGCACCGCACACTGCCAGCATTGCTATGCTGCAACCCTGTGATTGGTCAACCCATGCAATGATGAGAAACTGGGCAACGATCGTTCCACGCGCGCCAAATTCAACAGCCCACCAGGTGTAAAACGCGGGTATATTTTGTCTCGTTCTCACCGCCAGGTGGTGCTGGCGGTGAGTACCAGACGATTTTTTTTCCAAACACCGCGGGAATCTGATATTCCCTATACTTCTGGGCACCTACACTCGGCACGTGTAGGAACCGCATTCAGGGTCAGTTTCGTTACAACGTAAAGTGATCAGTGTCTTTTCGAAAAAAAAAAACCTGAAAGATCAGAGTCATCTAGCACCTAAAGGCTGAAAAATCAGCCCCTTAAAAAACTGAACACTGAAAAATCAGGATAGGTACAAAAAAATCCCTGAAAATCAGGAATTTCAGGGAAAAATTCCTGATAACGTAGGGCCTGCTGACAAGCGGTATTAAATAAATTCGTAACAAAAAACATTCTGCTCCTCACTCCATTCGGCTCAACGCTGAAGCTCTTACAGCCTCCCCACCCCACGATTCGTAACCCAAGGCGATTGCCATCCTGGTGTTTCAAAGTCTTTCCTCGATTCCTTCCTGGCATGGCTTTGTCAACTCCCTTGGACCGTCGATTCTCTTGTGCTTTCTCCTCCGGCAGGTGATGTCAGATGTGTGATGGGCCCTCCTTTCCCTCTCCTCAACACCCCTGCTGCTGGTTGTGCTGCTGCAGACGTCAGTGCAGCAGAAGCATGCACGAGTGGACCCTGAGTTGCCTCTGGCGGCGGAGCAGCAGAGGGGGTGAGAGCGAGTTTGAAGGCCTGGTACTCGAGGTCGTTAGGCAGCCCTAGGCGCTTGCAGAAAGCCTCGTCTGTGGGGGTCAGGAGGCTCAGCAGGAACGCCGTGGTTGGCAGCGACGCTTGGGGTGGGGGAAGCGTAGTGGAGGGCACTGAGGTGGGCCGGGCGGATGAGAGGAAGGCGAAGGGATGGGCAGGTTGGGCTGGGAGAGGGGAGGTCGGTGGTGACTTGAGAGACGTGTCTGCAGGCAGTGGCATCGCGGAAAGGGAGGTGGGAGTGGCAGGAGATGAGGAGGTGGCAGCACGGGGCGAGGCGGGAGGGTCGTTAGCTGATGGCGGGGCCAGAAGAGACGGAGCAAGAGGGTTGGTGGCAGGTGACGAGGGGGCTCGGCAGCGCAGGTAGAAGAGGTGACGCGGGCGGATGCGGGCATGCAGGGAGAGGGAGAAGTAGGCCGGGAAGGAGACAATGGAGTTGGGGGAGCCGCCGAGATGGTGGATGAGGTAGTCGTACTTGGGCGCCAGGCAGTTGGGCACTGACAGCGAGAGGATCTGATGGAGAGGGGAGGGCGGCGTGGGGAGGAGATATAAGGAACGAGAAGAGTGGAGAAAACGATGAAAAAAGGCGTCTAAAGAGAGTGGGAAGCAGATGGGGAGTGGCACAAGTTGTGGTGAAGGAGACAAAGGAGCAGCCGCAAGTAGGCCTGATGGGGGGCAGGGGGAAGAGCACACCTGGGGTAGGCGGAAGAGCACACCTGGGGCAGGGGGAAGAGCACACCTGGGGCAGGCGGAAGAGCACATATGGGGCAGGCGGAAGAGCACACCTGGGGCAGGCGGAAGAGCACACCTGGGGCAGGCGGAAGAGCACACCTGGGGCAGGCGGAAGAGCACACCTGGGGCAGGCGGAAGAGCACACCTGGGGCAGGCGGAAGAGCACACCTGGGGCAGGCGGAAGAGCACACCTGGGGCAGGCGGAAGAGCACACCTGGGGCAGGCGGAAGAGCACGTGTGCGACATCCCGGCTGGAGAGGCCGATGGCTCTGAGGAAGGCCACCCGCCGGCGCACCGCGTCCTCCAATGAATAGTGCAGCAGCTGTGGGTGGCTTTTGGCGTGGAGGGGGGGGGGGGGAGGGGGACATGCCGAGCATGGTGCGATGCACGGTGAGATGCACGACAATGAGAAGCAGGGGTGGGTGTGAGCGTGTGAAAGAAAGAGGGGCAAAAGAGAAGGAGGTGAAAGAGAGAGAGCAAAGAAGGGATGGCACTGACCGCACGACCATGGAGGCGAGGGAGGGCAGGGGCAGCGCGAGGTGGTGCAGGAAGTAGTGCAGGCGCGGCACGAGGCCGCCCTGCACGCTCTGAGTGAGCACCTGTGGGCTGCGCAGCACCACCTTCACCACGTCCTCGTCGCTCAGCTGCAGCGCGCTCTGTGGGGCGCCGTAAGGGAAGGGACAGAGACGTGGGGTGAGAGAAAAAGAGCAAGCTCAGCACCACTACCTTCAATTCTCCTAAACTTGCATGTAATTGTACAGCAGGGGTTTACCCTATCTTGGGTGTAGTTCAAACTCTGGACAAATGATTTGGCACCCCAATACCCATTGTTCTTCTGAACCATAGTATTGCTCACCAATAAACGCCTCTCACCCAACTTATTGGGAGAAGCCCAACCCAACTGATTTTAACCGGCCTTTTGAGCTAACTCACCGTCCCCCCTCTTCTCCTTTCCCAACACACATGTAGTCGCTGCATCTCTACAGAATTTGGCTCACACCTTTATGCTTGAAACTCTCAACCTTCTAAAATTTGTGCCGCCATAGGTCCGCCTGAAGCAACCATCTCGGAATGAGCCCCATGAACATCTTGCCCTCCCATTTGGCAATGGGCTTGAATGGGCCACCACCCAATATGGGCCACCACCCAATATGGGCCACCACCCGATATGGGCCACCACCCAATATGGGCCACCACCCGATATGGGCCACCACCCGATATGGGCCACCACCCAATATGGGCCACCACCCAATATGGGCCACCACCCAATATGGGCCACCACCCAATATGGGCCACCACCCAATATGGGCCACCACCCAATATGGGCCACCACCCAATATGGGCCACCACCCAATATGGGCCACCACCCAATATGGGCCACCACCCAATATGGGCCACCACCCAAGACAGGACATCCGTGGGACATCCGTCTATCCACAGCTGTGTGCATGGAGAAGGTTTTTGAGGGGCGTGATATGTGATGAGTCAAGTCTGTCATGTCCCCGCCTGCTGCACCCTCATGCAGCATGGATAATGGATTACCAACAACAGCACTCTCCCATGAGTGGGCAACCTTGCTCTCCTACGTGAATTATTTGCACACTACAAGCACCAAGCAACGGAGGAGAGTGGTTGAGTGGGTGAACGAAGGAGCAACGATGCACTGTTGGGTTGCGGTGAGAGGCATGCAGACAGGCACCCAACACGGAGGTCAGCACGATGCAGCGAGAGCGATGCCGTGGGCAGGTCGATTCAAGCATGGTGAGTGAGTGAGACGGGGGGCAAGGCGGGGGGCGAGCGGCGGAGGGTGAAAGGCGGAGCGGCACCTGGAGGAAGCGGACGCGCGGGCGGAGGGCGCGGTCCACACTGCACTCGAAGATGCCGGGGGCCAGCTGGATCACCCGCGCCACGCGGTCAGCGGGCACGCCCAGCGCCAGTAGGAAGTCGACACGTGGCGCCATGCGCGTGTCAACACGGTAGGTGAGCAGCTTGGGGCAGCGAGCGACGAGGCGCGGCACATCGGAGGGCGGCAGCCCGATGGCGCGCAGATAGGCCATGCGCTCCCTTGCCAGCGTGGGGGACGTCTGGGGTTGGGGGGAAGGCGTTGGGGGGACAGGGGATGTGTTGCAAGGTATGGGGAGTAGAGAGGGGCGGATAGTGACACGAGCACGTGACAAGAGGATAGGCGTGACGTGTGAAACTCCCATTCTTACTAGCCATTCTCAACGCGTCCTTGCAACGCCCCTTGCAGATACCATTACGCCTGGTGGACTCACGGTGAGCAAGGCGCAGCGGGTGGAGGCGAAGCGCAGCAGGTCGGGCAGGCGGAAGCCCGCCTCCAGCAGACACGCCACCAGCGCCGCCTGCCGCCCCCTCCTCACCGCCTCCCTCCTCGACGCCGGCTCCGTCACCCGCACGGGCTGTGGGGGGCGGTGGTGGAGGGCGGGCGACAGGCAGGGAGGCAGTGCGAGTGCAGTGAGAGGGTAAGCTAGAAAAGTGGCATCTCGCGTACTATAAGGTGGCTCCGTGGCCGGGAGGAGCTGTGGGGGTGGGGTGGTGGGTGAGGGAGGATGAGGGAGTGGAGAGAGGTGCGGGTGGAAGAGCGTGCAGGTGGAAGAGCGTGCAGGTGGAAGAGCGTGCAGGTGGAAGAGCGTGCAGGTGGAAGAGCGTGCAGGTGGAAGAGCGTGCAAGGGCGTTGAGTGAGAGATTGGAGGTACATGCAATGGTTGAGGTACATGCGATGGTTGAGGTACATGCGATGGTTGAGGTACATGCGATGGTTGAGGTACATGCGATGGTTGAGGTACATGCGATGGTTGAGGTACATGCGATGGTTGAGGTACATGCGATGGTTGAGGTACATGCGATGGTTGAGGTACATGCGATGGTTGAGGTACATGCGATGGTTGAGGTACATGCGATGGTTGAGGTACATGCGATGGTTGAGGTACATGCGATGGTTGAGGTACATGCGATGGTTGAGGTACATGCGATGGTTGAGGTACATGCGATGGTTGAGGTACATGCGATGGTTGAGGTACATGCGATGGTTGAGGTACATGCGATGGTTGAGGTACATGCGATGGTTGAGGTACATGCGATGGTTGAGGTACATGCGATGGTTGAGGTACATGCGATGGTTGAGGTACATGCGATGGTTGAGGTACATGCGATGGTTGAGGTACATGCGATGGTTGAGGTACATGCGATGGTTGAGGTACATGCGATGGTTGAGGTACATGCGATGGTTGAGGTACATGCGATGGTTGAGGTACATGCGATGGTTGAGGTACATGCGATGGTTGAGGTACATGCGATGGTTGAGGTACATGCGATGGTTGAGGTACATGCGATGGTTGAGGTACATGCGATGGTTGAGGTACATGCGATGGTTGAGGTACATGCGATGGTTGAGGTACATGCGATGGTTGAGGTACATGCGATGGTTGAGGTACATGCGATGGTTGAGGTACATGCGATGGTTGAGGTACATGCGATGGTTGAGGTACATGCGATGGTTGAGGTACATGCGATGGTTGAGGGGTGATGGACAAAGACAGCAACACATGCATGAATACCCATTCACACACACACACAACAGACGCACGCCCCACATAGTCACACACCCACTCACGCACCTCGGACACACGAACACACCTCTACACACACGAGCCCACATACATCACACCCACACACACACACAACACCCATGACCCGCACCCCCCACACACACGTGCACGCACGCCCCTATGCACACGCACCCTGCCATGCCACCATGCACTCACCCCCCCTCCGCACTCACCACGCCCGCCACCCCGCCCAGCTGCATCAGCGCGGATGCATGCCACCCCTCGCCCTCGCCCTCGCCCTCGCCGCTGCCCACCCTGCTGCTCTCAATCCACTCCCCACTGCTGCCGCCACTCATCACCGCTCCCCTGCTTGCACTCCCCTCCTCCCCGCCCCTCGCACTGCTGCTTCCCTGCCAGTCCCGCAGCCGATGCTCGCCTTGCCCCTCATCCCTCTCTCCCGCCTCGCCCATCATCCCTTCCCCTCTCGCCCCCCCTGTGCTTCCCCATAACAGGCTCCTCCCCTCCGCCCCTTCCGCAAGGGACAGGGAAGCTGCAGAGGCGGGGGGAGCAAGGCGGTGGGCGGCGGGAGGGGTGGATACGCGCGGAGCATGGGCGCCCGCCCACCCTGCCTTGCCGCCGGCCCCCGCTGCTGCACTGCTCTCGCCCCGCCCGCCCTCCACCGCACTCTCCCCCGCACCTTCCCCCGCAGGCCGCGCTGACAGCCGCGGCGGCGGCAGCAGCTGCACGTGGCGCGCCCCGCCCTCCCTCTCGCGCGCTTCCCCCGCTCCACTCGCCCTCCCCGCCACCCCCCCGCCCGCCTCCTTCCCGCCGCCTGCAGCGCCCTCGCGTCTCTCCCTGTCCTTCTTCTCCCGCTCCTTCCCCGCGGCCCCCCGCTCGTCCCGCGTGCGCTCGTCGCGGGAGCGCGCGGCGAGCAGGAGGCGCTTCTTCTGCTGCACCATGGCCATGGCCTGCGCCTCCCACTCCGCGTGCGACAGCCGCGCAAACTTGCTGCTCGCCCCGCGCCCCGCTCTTCTCGCCACCTGCGGCCCCGCGGGGGCCTCCCTCGCCTCCTTCGCCTCCCTCGCCTCCCTCGCCTCCCTCGCCTCCCTCGCCTCCCTCGCCTCCCTCGCCTCCCTCGCCTCCCTCGCCTCCTTTGCCCCCTTCGCCTGCCTCGCCTCCTTGCCTTCTTTGCCCCCCTTGCCCTCATTAACCTCTCTCCCCTCCTTCCCCTCCCTGCCCTCTCTGCTGCGGGGCGGCGCTCTGATCCACCCGGAGTCGTGGTATTCGGGAGGAGATTCGGGGGAGTGCGCGCGCGAGGGCGGGGGGAAGGCGCCGTGCAGCGACGGGAACGGCTCGATGCCCGTGGCGCGCACGCGCTGCTCCATCCACTGCTTCAGGTCGATGCCGCCGCCGACGCCGCCGCCAGCGCTCGCATTCTCCGCGCCCGCCTCCCCTTTCGCGGTTTCCCCGCCTGCCCTCTCCTCTGCTGCGGCGCGCGGCCCATACGCGACAGGCGCGCGCCAGGACAGCGGCGGTGCAGCGGGTTGGGGAATGCAGAGGGGCATTCGCGGTGTGGCGGGTGAGAGGCGGAGAAACATGGCGGGTGGTGTGCCCGCAGCAGGGGGATGAGTGTACAGGGATGCGGGCAGCGATTGCCTGGGAGACTAGGAAAATACCGAGAGGTATGGAGTGAGGATACTAGGGTAGGAAAAAAGGCTTCGAGATTCTGCTTGAGGCAGTCGAGTTGCTTTGGCTTGGCGAGTTTCGTTCTCCTCGACTTGTGACCTCGCATCCTCGTTACCACTTGTTTGTTGAAATGAGTACAAGTTACTCATTCCGTCTATAGTGTAGTAAGGAAAAGTCATTTTCCTTACTTCGCGTACCTGACTATTCCCGCCAAGAGTACCCCAACAGTGCAACGTTGCCACATGCGGCATGCGCCCTGACCACTGTTCCCGCCACTATTCACACCGCACCCAACCCTTACGGCTCGGCTGGTAACCCGAGCTCCTGTCCTCCGCCTCGACAAATCCCAACTTAGGCGCCAGAACCGTCGCGCACCCCACATTTCACTCGTTACCGTTACCACGCTAGTCCGCTATTTATACTTCGCTCATCTCTTCGCTCAAGGTACTGTTTTGCTTCAATAGTGCTATCTTCGTTCGCCCACTCAATTGCACTCGTAGCACTTGGTATTCAGAGCCACGACCCTTTTTCGGACCGCGCCCGCACTTTCGCTTCCCACATTATCTCAAATTTTGGAGGGGTAAGCATCTCTCAGCGACCAAGCACCGCTGCTTGTGTGCTCTCTCGTAAGCATACACGGCCACGACTGAGAACCTCGCCGAGTTAGCCCGACACCCCCGCCATGGACGGAAACGGCGCATTCCGCCCGAAGGCCTCACATTGGCACGCCTCGATGAAATCATGCGCCAGTGCAGGAGTCGGTGCTTGAAATTGTTACGTTGACGCTGGAACGCGACTCCGCACTTCATGAGTCATCGGCGAGTGCACCAGCGCCAGCACCAGCAAATGCACCTGCGCAATCAGAAGAATCGATCGTCATAACATCGGGAACGCCATCGCAACACGACAGCGTGGGACAGCGCTCTGGCGCAATCAGTGATGCCGCCGCCCAATCCATGCCGGGCATGGAACGAGCCAGGGAGATGCCGTGCACAAGCACGTTTCGCGAAGCTCGTTCTCACGTCAGCATTGCGGCTCCTGTCAGCAACAACGACATCGGTGAGCCAATGTAGCTCAAGCCGCAACGCCCGCCCTGTTTCGATCCTAGCCAGTGTGGGGGTCCGACAGTTCAATTGTGGATCTTCCCAATGAACGTGTTTTTTTACGCGAACTACGTCACGTCGGATGCAGCGAAGATTCGGTAGACGTCTCCTTGCTGCGCGGGCTCGCCATGGACTGGTGGCGAGTTATCGTAACGTCGTCAAGCGCCTACGAGCCACTATCGCAAAGGGAAAGGCCCTCGGGGCCAGCCGTAAACTGGAGTTCGTTCTGCGAAACCGCCCAATACAGCACGTGGGACGCGTGGTGCGCAAGGCTTCGGGCGCGCTTCGAGTTGATCGCGGCTTCGATCTCAGCACGTCAGAAGCTGCGCACTTGGCGACAGCTTGGGTCAGTTCAAGATTACACCAGCGGTTTTCTCGCGCTGTGCGAGCAAGTCGGCTACATGCATGAAGCGAGGCGAGTGGATCGCTACGTCGGCGGCCTGAAGCTGGAAATCTCGCAAGGAATTATACTCCACGGGATTTCAAACTTCAATGAAATCTTGGCGCTCGCAGAGAAGATCAATATTTAACGTCGTCCGAGGCCGGGGTCCTAATACTACGGACATCGTACTCGGGGGCCGACTGAGCACGCCACTGTACACGTTGTTGCAACGAACGCAGCTGCCGCGCCGTTCAAGGGGCGCTGCTTCGCATGCAACAGGCCGGGCCATCGCTAGAGAGAATGCCTAGAGGAGCAAAGGCGCCGAGGAGCTGAGCAGGAGAGGGAGTCTGGGAGGCAGGGAAACGCCAACAGCCAGTAGAGTACGGGCCCACTACTGACGAGACTCACTGCTCGCCCGACCCCACTGACCCTCACCGAGTGACGGTACCGATTCACGCAATCGATCGGGCTCGGCTGAATAAGGAGGGTACAACGACAAATTGCCCAGTACTGATTCACGGGAAAATACAGGGGGTAGCAGTGAATATTTTTATTGACGAAGGAGCTAGTCACATCTTAGTTAATACCGCAACTACAAGGAAATTGCAACTGACACTTAGCCGCTGTCTACCGGAGATTGACGCACGCTTAGTGGACGGCACGCCGCTGGCTATACGGGAGAATGTGGAAATTTTGGATTTATATAGGAAATGCTCGCGACGACACTGGATGGGCACGGCATTTTACTGGGACGTGATTGGCTGCGACGCTACAACCCGCAAATTGACTGGAAGTCAGGCAGCTGCATTATGCGAAGCAGCGGTAACTGGGTCGCACTACCTCGCTGGCAGTCGCTTGAGTCTTCAACAGTCCACGTCAACGATATCACGACGAAACGGGCCGTCGCTTCGGGAGCTGGCGTGTATGCAGTAGATATCACGGAAGTGGGAGAAGCCGAAAAGCCGAGTGATTTTCAGACACTATTGGTAGCCGTACAGCCCGAACTGCAGGAGCTACTGAAAAGGTACCCCAGGATTTTTACCAACGACTTACCAGAGGGACTGCCACCTCAGCAGCATACGAACACCGCATACTGTTAGAACCGGAGACACAACCAACCGTACAACGACAGTTCCGACTGACACAGCCCGAGCTAGACGAACTGAGGAAGCAGTTAGATTATCTGCTGGAGGAATGTCTCAACCCAACGGGGTTCGACGGTGGTCGACGGCCGTCGACCACCGTCGACCTGACCGGCGGGCAGAAAAAAACTAAAACCCTATCGGATGGCATGCCATCCGAGGGAGGCATCAACCCTAAATCCATGCCTCCCCGTGTTTAGGGTTGATGCCTCCCTGACCGGATGCATGCCCGATAGGGTTTTAGTTTTTTTGCCCGCGGGCAACGAGCTCCGCCGGGCGGACTCGCTTGTCCGCTGAGCTATATTGTAAGAAAATGTTCATCCGACCAAGTTCGTCACTGTTCGCTGCACCAATACTGTTCACGCCGAAAAAAGACTGAGGTTTTCGCATGTGCATCGACTAAAGCGCACTGAACCGGGTAAAGGTAAAATCGCGATATCATATCCCTCGCGCTGACGAACTGGTTGACCAACTGCGAACATCTATGTTTTTTTCTAAAATAGACTTACGCGGCGGTTACCACCAGATTCGAGTCGAACCGACAGACAGCGCCAAGACACCCTTTAGAACTAGATACGGGGTTTTCAAGTACACGGTAATGCCGTTCGGGCTGACCAATGCGTCCGCGTCATTTCAGATGACCATGAACGAGGCGTTTAGGCCACTCTTAGACAAGTGTGTCATCGTGTACCACGACGACATATATTTTACAGCCGGGGCAGCAGCAGCTTTTAGCGGATTTGGAAGTAGTATTAAAAAATTATAGACGAACATCAGCTATTGAGAAAGGGTTCTAGTGGCCCTGGGCTGCAATTGCCCTGCCGGTCGTTGCCGTGACGATTTCATGAGTTGGCAGGTGGGACACGATGCGACGTGTCGTTGCACGTTAGTCAACATCACGGGCCAGTAGTAATACATCTGCAGTTGCTGTCGTGTTTTTTTCCCAAAGTTGTCAAACTATTATAATGTTTAGGTTGTGTAGGCTGTAGTGGGGTAGCCCATAAGGGGTACAACCCAATTAGGGTTAGTACTTGTACCAACTTTCTTCTCAATGCATTCATTCCCGTTCAGTATTCTGACATGGTTTCAGAGCAGGTCCTGTTCCAGGACCGTTTTTTTTAGGGCCCACCGTATAGTTCGCTTCCCGTAGCGCGTTACCCTGCCCGTAGCGCCCTACCCTGCCCGTCGCGCTGCCCCACCAGTCGCGCTGCCCTGCCCTGCCCGTCGCGCCGCCCTGCCCTGCCCGTCGCGCCTCCCTGCTGGCCGCGCGCTGCTCTGCCCTGCCCGTCGCGCCGCCCTGCTGGTCGCGTGCCGCCCTGCCCTGCCCGTCGCGCCGCCCTGCTAGTGCCGCGCCGCCCTGCCCTGCCCATCGCGCTGCCCTGCTAGCGCCGCGCCGCCCTGCCCTGCCAGCGCGCCGCCCTGCTTGCCGCCGCGTCGCCCTGCCCTGCCCGCGCGCCGCCCTGCTGGCCGCCGCGTCGCCCTGCCCTGCCTGCGCGCCGCCCTGCTGGCCGCCGTGCCGCCCTGCTGGCCGCCGCACCGCTCTGCCCTGCCCGCGCGCCGCCCTACTGGCCGCCGCCCTGCCCTGCCCTGCCCGCGCACCGCCCTGCTGGCCGCCGCACTGCCCTGCCCTGCCCGCACGCCTCCCTGCTGGCCGCCGCCCTGCCCTGCCAGCTGCGCCGCCCTGCCCTAGCCGTGCACCGCCCCGCCCTGCCTTGCGCGCTTCCCTAGCGCTTGCGCGCCGCCCTGCCCGTCACGCCGTCCTTGCTTGCGTGCTGCCCTGCTGCTCGCGCGCCACCCTGCTCTGCCCACTATGGCTACTCTCAGCGTCCTCTCATTCGATCCTGAGGGCCGTCCGATCCAGTTCGATACGTGGCTCGATGACTTACAGTTGTTCCTAATGAGCGATTCTAGAGACGGCGTTCGTTGTCTGACCTCACGTCTGGAGCCTCTCTCGCCCCTCCCGACACAGCTGACAGTGCGACTCGCTCACAGTGGCTTACCCGTGACGCTGCTACTCGCCTAGCCGTTCGCAACCACCTACCGTTAGCCGAACGCGCTCACTTTGGCCAGCACACGACTGCGAAAGCCCTGTACGACGCTGTAGTTGCTCGTTACTCCTCCCCTGCCACTGCTGCTCTCGGCCGCCTTATACTGCCCTACCTTTTTCCCGAGCTGTCCGCCTTTGCCACAGTCAACGACCTAGTCACCCACCTTCTCTACTTCATCGTCACCCGCCTCCCTGAATCTCTTAGCGCAGGGACCTCTTTCTCGCCATAGACCCCACGGACCTCACTGTCGACCTGCTCGAGAAGCACCTCCTTGCAGCTGAGGCTAGCATAGTCGCTGTAGGTGCTGCTCGTGGCACTCCTCGCACTCCCTTCTTTGAGGGGTGTTCCCCCTCCCCCCTTGCCCCCTCCTACGCTTCTGCTGCTGCTGTTGACTTCCTTCGTGCTGAGGAGGTCGGGGCTGCGTCTGCTCCTAGTGGGAGGCACCGCAGCGGCAAGGGCAAGGGAGGCAAGGGTGGTGGGGGTGCAGCGGTGGAGGCGGTGGTGGGGGCGGTGGAGGCGGTGGAGGTGGCGGTGGTGGCGAAGGGAGTGGTGGTGGGAGTAGAGGCGTTGGTGGCGGCGGTGGTGGCGGCAGTGGGAGTGGTGGCGGCGGCAGTGGTGGCGGCAGTGGGAGTGGTGGCGGCGGCAGTGGTGGCGGCCGGGGTGGTACCGGTCAGAGGGGTGGTTCTGGCGGTGGTCAAAGGCAGCAGCAGCAGCGTCAGCGTGAGAACCCTACACCCCTGGAGCTTCGTGAGTGGTTTGCTCAGCGTGGGACGTCTGGGGGTAGTGTTCGCTGCCAGTACGTCATTCGCACAGGTGACCGCGCTGGTCAGACATGCGGGAAAGTTGGTCACATGTCAGAATATGTTGTTTGTGTAGCCTGCAGTGGGGTACTCAATAGTGAGTACAGCCCCTTAGGGTTTGTTATTTTGTATCCTGCTGCTTGCTAGTTCAATCACTCCTTCTCAATTCTGTTCCTCCTAGCTCGTACTTGGCTCCTCGTTACTAGTCCTACTGTGGCCTAGGCTACTAAGCCTAGGCCGTACTCCTACTACTTCTGACATGCTATCAGAGCAGGTCGATCCCCTTGGGTCGATCCTGTGGGTGGGCCCACCACCTCACTGCTTCCGCTGCTACTGCTACTCTGTGTGTTGCACGCCCCGTGGCGTGCGACGGATTTTTCATCCCGCCGCGCACTCGGAGCGTGCGGCGGTTTTCTGCCCGCCGTGCGCCCCGAGGCGCGCGGCGGTTTTCTGCCCGCCGTGCGCCCCGAGGCGCGCGGCGGTTTTCTGCCCGCCGTGCGCCCCGAGGCGCGCGGCGGCTTTCTGCCCCGTCACTCCGCGCGTCGCTCCCGGGAGGCGCTGCGACGGGCGACGGGGACCCGCGCGTCGCCCCACGTCGCCCGTCGCGGCCTGCGCGACCTGCGTAGGGCCCGCGCGCGGCCCGTACAGCCTGCGCGCGGCCCGTACGGGCTGCGCCAGGCCCGCGCGCGGCCCGTACGGGCTGCGCCAGGCCCGCGCGCGGCCCGTACGGGCAGCGCCAGGCCCGCGCGCGGCCCGTACGGACTGCGCCAGGCCAGGGCGCGCCTCGGGCCGCCCGCACGCGGTTCGTACGGGCTGCGCCAGGCCCGTGGGCGCCCTGTTTTCTCTGCCCCTGCGCTGCCCGCTGTCCCCCGTGCTTCTGACGGCGCCCCACCCCTGCTGCTGCCCGTTCTCCTGAATTAGGGTTTGGGGGTGGGGGGTATGGGGTGCAGTTTCTGTGCGTCGTCCCCTGCTCCTCCTCCTCCTCCGTCTCCCAGTGCTGCAGCTGCCGCTGAGGGGGGTGGGTGTGTGGGAGCCGAAGGAGTGGTACTAGGGGGGTGACGTGCAAGTGGAGTTAGGAGTGAAGCAGTGGGTGTGTGGGGGGTGTGTGGGACAGTTGGAGGAGGTTGAGTGGAGGCTGCTGTCTTGTCGTCCGCAGCACCTGTAGTCCGGGGCGCACTGTCCTGGTAGCTCAGAGAGCCTGCTGCACCTGTTGCCCGTGGGTCCGTTGCTTCTCGTCAACGGAAGCAACGTCCGTTACTCCTGCCGCTCGTCGCAGCCGCAGAGCCTGTTACTCCTGTATTCCGGGACGCACTGTCTCGGTAGCCACTGAGAGCCTGCTGCACCAGTCGCCCGTGGGTTCGTTGCTTCTGCCGCTCGTCGTAGCCGCAGAGCCAGTTACTCCAGTATTCCGGGGCGCTCTGTCTCGGTAGCCACTGTGTCAGCCGCCACTGTGTCAGCCGCTTCTGTTGCCCGTGTGTCTGCAGCTTCAGTCGTCGCCTCCCATCTTCTCTCCTTTCATAGTCCCTCCTCCTCCTCACTTGCCCTCTGTGATAGCCTCTAGCTTTGCTGATAATTATGAACTATTGCTATGACTGCTCATTGTGCTGATTACACCCCACTTTGGCTATGGGGGTGTGTCAGAATATGTTGTTTGTGTAGCCTGCAGTGGGGTACTCAATAGTGAGTACAGCCCCTTAGGGTTTGCTATTTTGTATCCTGCTGCTTGCTAGTTCAATCAATTCTGTTCCTGCACACAATCCTAGCTCGTACTTGGCTCCTCGTTACTAGTCCTACTGTGGCCTAGGCTATTAAGCCTAGGCCGTACTCCTACTACTTCTGACATCACACACAGTCCCACTTCTTCTCCCGTCTTGACGACGCCTGACGCACAGAGTTTCCCGACGCGACTGAGCCCCCCCGCTGGCTAGAGCTGCATAGGCAGTGTGTGGATATCTTTGCTCTTGACTATGATGCTATCCTTGCTGCCATGTATGCATTGAATCTTAGTGCTGAGGGTGACTGTTACCTGTGTATGCCGCCCGACCCAGGTATAGAGGCTGCTGCTCTAGGTGCTAGTGAGTCTGCTCTCTCTGGTACTGCGCCTGCTGAGGCCTTGCACACCTTCACGCTTGACTCAGGTGCTTCCCGTTGATTCTTTCGCGACATTACCACAGTCACACCACTCCCTGTCAAACTATATTTATATAGTTTCTATATGTTAGTCTAGGTGTTGTACAATTTGTTACACTTGTGCTTGAACACTTGCTAGGGTTTCCTATATCTTGTTTGTTCATTCTATTCCTTAGTCAATTTCTCACGCTAGTTAGTTCTTGACATGGTATAGAGCTAAGCCATCCGATGGGCCCACCGCCCCGTGACCCGACCTAGCCCGAAGCGCCCTGAGGCCCGAAGCGCCCCGTTAGCCCCGTAGCCCGTGCGTCACCCGTTTTCCGACCGTCGCGTCACCCGTTTTTGGCCCTCGCGTCACCTGTTTCTGCCCCGCGCGTCACCTGTTAGGCCCCGCCCAATTTTCCCGCCAGCCCGCTAGCGCGCGTCAGACCCGCGCGCGCAGCCCTAGACGCACGCGCACCCACGCGCACGTAAGTCGCGACCTTTTGCGAGTAGGGGAGGAGCCCGCTACCCGCGCCCGTCGCCTCACCCGTCGCCCATTCGGGCTGAAACCATCGCCTTACCTGGAACCCGTCGAAACCCACCTCCCCACCGGTTAGAAATCGTCCCCACCGGTCAGAAATCGTCCCCACCGGCCGCCCCACGCGTTAGCACCCTCCTCACGCCCTGAAACCGCCGTCCCACCAGTTCGCACCCTCCCCACGCCCTACAACCCGCCTCCCCACCGGTTAGAAACCGCCCTTACTCGTCGCCCGCCACCTTACCCGCCACCCCAACCGTTAGCACCCTCCCCACGCCCTGAAACCGCCGCCCCACCAGTTATCACCCTCCCCATGACCTAAAACCGCCGCCCCACCTGGTACCTACCACCCCACCTGTTGCCCCACCCGCCGCCCCACCTGGAAAGCCTAACCCGCCGCCCTACCTGTCACCTGCACCCTGAAAAGCCCCCAACCGCACCCCACCGCATTCAACCGCACAGTACCGCACTCAACCGCACAGTACCGCACTCAACCGCACAGTACCGCACTCAACCGCATTCAACCGCACAGAACCGCACTCAACCGCATTTAACCATACAGAACTGCACTCAAACGCTTTAGACCGCACCAGTCAGTACCCCTCCGCACTAGCTGTACGTACCCGACTATGTCTACCTCGTCGATGAAGCGCCTACGCAGCTTGTCAGCATAGCCCTCTTGGTACAGCCACAGCTTCTTCGCCAGCCTATCGCGCACGGTTTCCAGCCCGAGGTACTTCTCCACTGGCGAGATCTCCCGCAACTCGAAGGTGGCCTCCAGCAACTCCTTCAGCATGGGCGTGTTGCTGCAAGCGGCCAGCAGGTTGTCGACGTAGACCAGCACCCAACAGGCCACGCCATCCTCGCCGACCTTGATGTACAGCGCCTGGTCAACCTGGCTCTTCTTCCAGCCGGCGCCCATCAGCACGTCGTCGAGCGCCTTGTACCACAACAGCGGCGACTGCTTCAGCCCGTACAGGCTCTTCAGCAGCTTGCACACCCGGCCGGTCCCGTCGTTGAAGTAGTCCGGCTAGTACATGTACAGCACCCTGTCGAGCTTGCTCTGCAGGAAGGCGTTCTTCATGTCGAGCTGCATCAGGTTGAGGTCGAGGACGGCCGCGATGCTCAGAAATATCCTCAGCGTGACGTAGCTGCTGACCAGCGCGTACGTCTTGTGGTAGTCGGAGCCATACACCTGCGTGAAGCCCTTCACGACCAGCCTCGCCTTCTCGCGCTCGACGGAGTCGTCGATGCGGTACTTCGTCATCAGCACCTAC
Source organism: Closterium sp. Naga37s-1 (assembly GCA_947471745.1). Classification (NCBI taxonomy): domain Eukaryota; kingdom Viridiplantae; phylum Streptophyta; class Zygnematophyceae; order Desmidiales; family Closteriaceae; genus Closterium; species Closterium sp. Naga37s-1. The sequence goes on along the minus strand of CANJKZ010000169.1, from coordinate 1,619,074 downwards.
CGGTTCTTCATGATGTTCACCCCGGGTGGGCGATCGACCAGCTCCCACGTCCCCATGCCGATCAGGCTGCGGATCTCCTCGTCCATGGCGGCATTCACCGCCTTGCCCTTCCAGCTCGCCAACGCCTCCTTCACCGTCATCGTGGAGATGTCCCAGCGGTGCTCGGGGTCGGCGTGCATGTCGGGGTCGAGCTCAGGCAGGTCGACATCATCGGCAGTGTCGTCGTACAGCGGATCATCCTCGACGTCCTCGTACATCGCGGCTAAGGCGGTCGGCACCCGGCAGACGTGGTAGGACAAGAAGTCACGTGGCCTACGGACTCGACTGGTACGACGAGGTCCACACTGGACTTCCATCACGTCGCTGTTGGTGGACTCCTTGGCGCCCAGCTGCTCCCCTTCGCCGTCACCTGCTTCGCTGCCCTCGACGTCCTGCTGCACCTCAGTTCGCGTCCTTGCCGACTTTTCCCCTGACGCCGGCTCCCCTGCCGACTGCACGATCGTCGACTGTTCCCTGGTCAGCTTTGCTGCTGGCTGCTCCCCTGCCGGCGATCGACCTGCTGACGCCTCCTTCGCCGGCTCCACCAAAGTCGGCTGCACCTTCTCTGCCTGCTGCTCCCCTGTCAGCGTCGACTTTGCTCCCACGCCGACTTGCTTGGCGTCACGTCGGCCACCGGCGATGCTCTTGGCCGGCGCCATAGGCGACGCCCCACTGCTCCCCTCATCGCCGCTGGCCGATGTCGATGTCCGCTTACGCAGGTCGGCAACAAGGGGTGGGGCAGGGGAGGTAGGGGAAGGGGAAGGAGGGCGGACTGTCAAAGTAATAACTGGTGAATGAATGACTAGAAATGACAAAGACAAGGAAGATATAGCAAACACTGGTCAACCCTAGCCAACCCTAAACATAAGTGTACACCACCTAGACTAGAAAATACAAACCATAACAATTATAGTTTGACACACCCCCATAGTCTAGGTGACGGCAGTCGTGTGGAAAGCAACACACAGTCTAAGAGCAAGGGTCACAGGACCAGTCAGCAAGAACAAACAACGGTCACAAGACCAGTTCAGAAGAACAGAACAAATCTCGGGGTGGATCTCAAAATCACCACACAGTCCGAGAACAAACAAGAGGCCACAAGGCCAGTTCACATGCAAGGATATAGGATATTGTGAGATGCAAGAGTACAAGACAAAGCATCTCTACGCAAGCAAGTGAGGGCCTGTAGACACAAGGCCAAGCTGGGTGCAGAAACGCTGGTGGTCACAAGGCGGCAACGCCTTGGTGAAGATATCTGCAGTGTTGGCCTCAGAGACCACACGTTGCACGAGTGCTTGGCCACGCTGCTGCAATTCTCGCAGAAGGAAGTAACGAAGCTGGATGTGCTTCGCCTTCCCAACCAGTCGGGGCTCCTCGCACAACAGGATAGCAGACCTGTTGTCGGCGAACAAGACTGGGGGAGAGCGAGGCCGCTCACCAAGGTCGGTGAGGAGGAAAGACAGCCAGCGAAGCTTCTGGGCGGCCATGGCCACAGCGTACACCTCTGCCTTACAGCTGGAACTAGAGACGGACGATGCCCGAGTCGACCTCCACGAAACAGCTCCGGTCCCAAGGCTGAAGCAGTAACCCTGTGTAGACCGCAGCGACTCTGCGTTGTCGGCCCACGACGAGTCCGAGAAACCTGTAAGTGTAACTGGCTGCTTCCCTCCAAAGACAAGTCCCATGCCTGATGTACTCGCCACATACTTCGCCACCCTCTTAGCAGCGTACCAGTGGGAAGGTCGGTATTTCCCAGGCGCAACAAAGCACGCAAGGACGCTAAGAGGGTAAGCTAGGTCTGGGCGAGTACAGGTCATGAGGTACATGAGACAACCCACCAGCTCAGGATATGGACCACTGGACTCAAATGGCTCGTCCGAAGTGTTAGAAAGAAATGCTGCTATGAGCAACAAAATGTTGGCGCTGGGATTCGAACTCGTGACCTTCAAATCTGTCCTGAAAGTGTCTCAGGACAGATTCAGGACAGTTTCTGCTAAGGCGCTGGTTATGGTGCACGCGAGTTTCGAACTGGAGACCTTTCGATTCAAGTGTCCCGAAAGTGTCTTGTTAGGACAGATTGGGGACAGTTTGGCGAAATCGACCTCGGGTCGCGTTCGGTTTGAAACTCGGCAACGAAGTGTCGAAGTCAACGGAATTCGCACGGGAGTTTCAGTCGGTGGTCGACGGAATTCTGGTCGCGGAAATTCTCGTCTACGGAATTCCAGTCAATGGAATTCGCTCGGCGAAATTCAAGGCTCGAAATTTCGCGTCGACGAAATTCAGCGCGCGACCCGGGTCGACACTTTCGTATGTGCTTTTATTTTGTATTGGGTCCTAGTATAAACCAGAGAGCACAAACCAGAAATCAACTAAGTCATTATCACTGCTATGTTTGTGTGTATCTCTGGCTAAAGTGGACCGTTTCCTGCAATCTTTGGTGCGTTGGAATCGTGCTTTCAAGCTCTATCTAGCTGCTATAGTAGTGGAATTCTACATGGTATCAGAGTTGCGTTATCTGCGTCGATCCAACTAGTAGCTTGATTCCGTCCTCCCATCACTTTGTTCCTACGTTGGTGTGGCCGACGCTCGTTTTGACCGCGGATGGAGTGGTTAACGAGCGCCGAGGGCCTGAATGCCCGTCAGGAGCTGGAGGCGTCCGTTCGTGAGCACCACCCTAACTTGCGCGATGAGGAGATAGACCTTATTGTAGATGGTCGTCTCTTACGCATGGTTCGGGAGCGCGCGGCGGAGCAACCTTCTGTGGGCGGCCAGCAAGGCGGAACTGGTGGGGGAGGAGCTGAGCACGAGGCTCCTGGTGCCGTGGGCATTGATGAGGAGCTGTTGCACCGACCATTGACACGGGAATGATCGGCACGAGCTATGGCCAATTCAAGTTTGGAGTTGAGCACATCTCCGTGACGCCGCTGCTGGAGGGAAGGCACGACCTTACCGCGTGGGTCAGCGCCGTCCGACCTCAGCTCCAGTGTGCTGATTTGTGGCAGTTGTACAACGGGACAGCACCAAGTCCGGCCCCGAAAAACCCCTTGCAACGAAGGGAGTACGCAAAGGGCCAAATGCTTGCATTCATGGTGCTGAACCGCTGTGTTTCTCCACCCATCCGAATGTCTATCTCTGGTTTCTCTCAGCAAGAGAAAGCCGGGCAGCTAGCATGGGCGTATATATTGTCTACTTTTCAAGCTCGTGATGCCCTCCACGCTTCCCTACTTCAGACCCAGTTAGCCCAAATCAGGAAGGGAGATGATGAGACGGCGGAATCCTACTGCAATAGGACCCGCACCATCCGAGCAGAGCTGCTGACCATTGGACAGGAGGTCCACATGGCCACGTTTGCCGCTCACGTGCTGAAGGGCCTGCCACCGGAATACGGATTTCTTCGCCGCAAGCTCGACATTCCCAGCCCTGTCATGACGGTGGAACGCGTGTGCAGCGAGGTGTTGATGGAGGAGCAGACTCTTTCAATCGAACAGAGCTACAAGCAGATCACCAGCAATGCATCTGCTTTCTCTGGCGCTGTCGACACGATCGTGGCTACAACGGGGGTCAACGGGAAGGAAGGGAAAGGAGGAAGGGAGCAGACGGACAAGAAGAAGGATGGCAAGCGGGAGAAGAAGTGAGGCCCCTTCAAGGGGCGCTGCTACAACTGCAATGAGGAGGGGCACATGGCTGCCAAGTGCCCCAACAAGAAGAAGGATGCAACGCCCGCGGTAGCCGCAAACGTAGCTGAAGGAGATGGAAAGTCTGTGGCACTCACCGTCGCGTGTTTGGCTGCAAAGTTGCTGGCCGACGACAAGGACTTGTGGTTCCTTGACTCGGGATGCTCCCAACACATGACCGGCCGCAAGGAGTGGTTCACGGTGATCCGTGACCCACCTGCGACGGAATCTGTCAAAGGGTTTGATGGTTCTATGCAAGAAGTCGCCGGTGTTGGTGAGGTTTTGCTGGAGGGCACTAACGGCTTGCGTGTGACCCTGCATGATGTCCTCTCTGTGCCAGGAATGAAGGCCAACTTGGTCTCTCCTGGGCAGCTCATGGACAAAGGAGCAAATCTGCAAACCGAAGAAGGTGTCACCCGCGTCATCGCGTCGGGAGGACAAGTGGCTGCAACAGCAAGCTACCGCCATCGTCTTCTTTGCCTTGACCTGAAACCGTGGCCAGCAAGCAACGGCACAACGGCTGCAGCGGCATGCAATGGCACGGTGGCTGCAGCGGCATGCAACGGCACGGCGGCTGCGGCGGCATGCAACGGTACGGTGGCTGCGGCGGCTGCAGTGACATGCAACAGCATCACTAAGGCATTTGCTGAGGTGGTGTCAAGCGAGCCGGAAGAGAATGAGGAAGCGGCCAGCCTCACAACATATGCGGTGGGGACCGAGGCGATGCTCAACCTGCCGCACACTCACCTTGAGAATGACCATGCTGGTGCGGTGAAGTGGACAGCCACAGTGGCGTGCTAGGCATGGACCAAGAGAAAGGAGGGGAGGACACGTCGAACGCCTCCTCCCAAGAAACCAAATTCACTCGTCAAACACTTCCGCTGCCTGACGAGCGAGAGGGGGAGGTTCTTGGGATGGTCCATGGCCCTGAGCAGAATCAACCGCCGTCACGTACCGTCATCAAGGTCCCGGTGCCGTCCGTGGAAGGGGGCGAACAACCATTTGATCGTTCGGTTGACCCTGCGGGCAGCAAGGCAACCATGGCTCCGCCACCTCTCTGTCCATCCTTAGCTGCTGGCTTGGCACCCGTGGGACCAGAGGTTGGTCCCTCTGTGGATGAACGTCGTGCAGCTGATGAAGACGAGGAAGGAGAGGCAACGGACCTGAAATCGGCGGTAACCCATGGGAAGGACCCTATACAAACAGTTCCGCCCCTCCAGCCCACTCCTCCACCCCCATGTCATTCTAGCAGGTCCAACAAGGGTATGCCACCTGTACGGTTTCCCGCATCAACCATGACGGCCTTGGATGCGGATGATGGCAACAACATGTACGACATGGCATTCCTTGCTGAGGGCGTTTATGACACGGACATCTACTATGATGTGGAGTACTTGGATGAGGCTGATGAGGAAGAAGGGGGATTGGGGAGCATCAACATCAACCTCGGAATAACCTTGACCGGACGTAAAGGCAAGGTGGTGGACAAAGGTCTCCTTGTGGTGGGATACCTGTCATCCTCGGAAGGCTATCTTGGGCTGCAGATTGTGCGCGACCGCCCCAACAAGACACTCCTCCTACATCAGAACGCATACGTGGCGGAGGTACAGCAGACGTTCTTCAAGGGGGCGCCACTGAAGAAGCAGCCCATCACCCTTCTCTCCTCTACCAGCTTTGCCAAGCAGGATGCCGGGCAGTTTGCCAACCGTACCATGACCGAGTACTTGTCAATTCTCGGCATGGTGCAGTTTGCAGCCATCTCAACCCGTCCTGACCTCTCTTTTGCGTGCAGCCGCCTTGCAGCAGGTGCACACCTCAGGACGGATGCGCATTGGTATGAACTCTTCCACACACTCTCCTACTGGGCTGCCTCACCGGACATGGGGCTACTATTCAAGGTCGTCCACGGGAGGCTACCTCTTCAAGGTTGGCGGAGCTGCCGTCTTTTGGACGGCCAAGAAGCTGCAGGGTGCGACCAAACTTTCCTCCACCAAGAGCGAGCTTGTGGCTGCGGTGGAAGCAGGAAAGGAGGGGCGCAAGCTAAGGTTCCTGCTGTGGGAGTTTCAGCTGCTAAAGATGGGTCTTCCCACCACCCTGTACGTCGACAACATGTCAGCGGTGCAGCTCAGCCAGGCGGGCGGGCTGCAAAGGCGCATGAAGAATGTGGACCGTCGCCACATGTGGCTGCAGGACATGGTGCGCATGAAGAAGTTGGAGCTGCAGCATATCCCTACGATGGCGCAGCCCGCGGACTTCTTCACAAAGTGGCTCGACAAGGCAGCCTTCAACCGATGTTGTGCAGCAGCCGGGCTGGTGCAGCGTGCTCCTGACAGCAAGGGGGCGTGTTAGAAGGAAATGCTGCCATGAGCAACAAAATGTGGGCGCTGGGATTTGAACTCGTGACCTTCAAATCTGTCCTGAAAGTGTCTCAGGACAGATTCAGGACAGTTTCTGCTAAGGCGCTAGTTATGGTGCACGCGAGTTTCGAACTTGAGACCTTTCGATTCAAGTGTCCCGAAAGTGTCGTGTTAGGACAGATTGGGGACAGTTTGGCAAAATCGACCTCGGGTCGCGTTCGGTTTGAAACTCGGCAACGAAGTGTCGAAGTCAACGGAATTCGCACGGGAGTTTCAGTCGGTGGTCGATGGAATTCTGGTCGCGGAAATTCTCGTCTATGGAATTCCAGTCAATGGAATTTGCTCGGCGAAATTCAAGGCTCGGAATTTCGCGTCGACAAAATTCAGCGCGCGACCCGGGTAGACACTTTCGTGTGTTATTTTGTATTGGGTCCTAGTATAAAACCAGAGAGCACAAACCAGAAATCAACTAAGTCATTATCACTGCTATGTTTGTGTGTATCTCTGGCTATAGTGGACCGTTTCCTGCAATCTTTGGTGCATTGGAATCGTGCTTTCAAGCTCTATCAAGCTGCTATAGTAGTGGAATTCTACAAAGCGCGCAAGTTCGGTGTCTCCCAGGCACAACAAAGCACGCAAGGACGTTAAGAGGGTAAGCTAGGTCTGGGCGAGTACAGGTCATCAGGTACATGAAACAACCCACCAGCTTAGGATATGGACCACTGGACTCAAATGGCTCGTCCGAAGGTGGAGCCGTGAGCACATGATCCACAGCAAGAGGGGTGGGCTGTACCTTGGAGAACGGGAAGCGAAACCGCGTGAGGATCTGCTCGACCATATGCGACTTCGTCAGCGTAATGGTGCGAGCTGCCCTGTCCCTGGTGATATGCAGGCCAAGGTAGCACTGCAGCTCACCAAGGTAAGTGCAAGTGTGTCTCCTCTGCAGTTCCTCCTTCACGGAGGCCAGGGCGCGTCGGTCGGGAGTGGCGAAGACCAGGTCGTCAACGTAGACCAAAACAAAGAACGGGGTCGAGCCACGGCGGACGAACAACGACGGGTTGGCAGACGACGGAAAGAAGTCAAGCGCTGCAAGAGTCGTACGTAGTGTGTCGTGCCACTCGCGGGGAGCCTGACGCATGCCGTAGACCGGTTGACGCAGCTGCCACTGGGTCCCAGGAGGGAAAGAGCCAGTGAAGCCAGGCGGACGACGCAGCCAGATCTGCTCGTACAGGCTCCCCTGTAGGAACGCGGTGGAGAAGTCTAAGGAGTGCAACTCGTAGCCGCGCTGAGCTGCAATATGCAGCAACACCCGAAGAGTGGTCATCTTCGGGGTGGGAGCAAAGGTATTGAAGAAGTCTACCCCCCTCTCGCTGACTGAAGCCTCTCGCCACGTAGCGCGTCTTGAACACCGGTGGAGCTCCAGGCGGCCGCTTCACCTTGTAGAGCCACATGACACTGACAACGTTCGCCCCAGGTGGTGGGACGGCGTCGACGTAGGTGCCTGTGGACCTATAAGATGCCATCTCTGCCTCCTCAGCTGCTATCCAGTACGAAGCCCAGGGTCCCGAGACTGCCTCAGCGTTATTGCGAGGGATCGTGATGTCAAGGGCGTCTGGATCCCCCTCAGGGGCAAGCAGCATGGCGCAGAGATGAGGAACAGCGGCCGCAAGGAAACCAAGCTCGAACTGCCTGTCCTCGAGGACCTCCAGGGGAAAAACAGGAGCACCCCCAGAGAGCGGAGAACGAGCAAGGCCACTCACCAAGTGAGCGGCGTAGTCAAGGCGGTAGGAAGAGGCAAAGCCAGCGACAGTGGTAACAAGTGCCGAGACAGACGACAAAGGTGCAGTCGGGTGAGTGACCAACGTGGACAAAACATGGGAGACGAGACAGGACGAGAGGCACGGAGGTAGTCAGACAACGGGTCGTGAAACACAGTGAGGGACGACTCTGGAGGCTGTGGGAGGACAGGAGGAGGTGGAGCACGTGAGCGGAGAACAAGGTGAAACGGACCGTCTGCACGGTAACGGGACCGACGGGGCTCTGGAGACATAGCACGACTGAGGGGAGAACGACGAGTCCACTGGGACGAGGAAAGAGACTGGACGGGGGGAACAGGAGGGGACGGTAGGGGACCACGAACCAAGCGTGCAGGTTCTGGGTCGGGCAGGTCGCGCAGGCGCAGTCGCTGCCGCTGCGCCTCCTCTGGTGTCTGCTGCGACGGTACATGCCCCTGCTGCTGCTCCTGTGGCTCCTCCTCTGCCCTCTCCTGCTGCGGGCGTGGCTCCTCTACTCTCTCCTGCTGTGTCTGTAACTGCACCTGCTGCTGCGGCGGGACTCCTGCTCTACCCTCTCCTGGTGCGGCCGTGACTCCTCCTCTACTCTCTCCTGCTGCGACTGCAACTGCACCCACTGCTGCACTCGTGACTCCTCCTCTACTCTCTCCTGATGCGGCTACAACTGCCCCTGCTCCTGCTGTGACTCCTCCTCTACTCTCTCCTGCTGCTGCGACTGAGACTGAGACTGCTCCTGCTGCTGCTGCTGCTGCTGTGCCCTCTCAAACCGCTCACGCTCCTCCCTCTCCAACCGGAGGAGACGCTGCTCACGGGTCAGGAAACGTGCCCCAGTGCCAGTGCCTCCAGCAAAAACACCCCCAGAACCAGCACCTCCACCACCAACACCCCCGGGGCCTCCAGTACCTCCCGCAAGAACACCCCCAGGCTCCGGAGCAACCGGCCGCAGAGAAGAACGAGGAGGGAACTGCGGGACGGACGGGAAGCCAGGGGGTGACGCGGGGCGAGGCCGCCGAGTCGAGGCTGCCGTGTCCTCCACGGGAGTGACCTCCACACCCACACCCCCTGCACCCCCAGAGCCGACACCACCAGCTCCAGCAGCCCCAGTACCCTCACCCTCCGCAAATGCACCTCCCGCACCCCCCAGACACGACAGGGGCTGGACGCTGCGGGGGGGGCGACTGCGAGTGACGTGCGACACACCTGACGGGGCAGGACGCGAAGGGGGGGGGGGGGGGCTACCGGGGCGACTGGGGGGGGCTCAAGGGTGAGGAACATCGGGGGGAAAAAGATCCAGAACGTGACGTCCTGAGAGGCGAAGAACTCGTGAGTGACTGAGTCGTAGAACAGACAGACAGAGGCATCCAAAGGAAAGCCCAGAAAGACGCAGGCAAGAGTGAGCGGAGACAACTTGTTCGCGCCAGGTGCGAGAACGTGAGCGAGAGAACCCCAGACACGGAAGTCAGCTGCTACACCCGGGGAACCTGTCCAAAGGGAGACCGGCGTCACCCGTGGCCGTGCGTCACCGGGCCACAGGTTCAGCTGGTGCGCGGCGTAGCGGACTGCCTGAGGCCACAACAACTGGGGGCCACCGGCATGGCACATGGAGGTCCGGGCAACCTCCATGACCAGGCCGATGCGTCGCTCGGCTACCCCGTTCTGCTGCGGCGAGGCTGGTAGCGTGTAAGACTGGATGATCCCCCGACCCTGACAGAACGTCTCCAGGCGAGTGGAAGAAAACTCACCACCACGGTCCGAGTTTAGGCGGAGCCCACAAATGCCCTGGGCGCCACCCCACGCTAGTAGCCACGGCCCGAGAACGGTAGGCACGTCGGCCTTCCGTCGCAAGGGGAAAACCGTGGTGTAGCGGGAGTAGTCGTCCACCACAATCAGGAAGTAGCGCTCCTGACGTGGGCCAAGGACTAGGGAGGGGCCCCAGACGTCCAAGTGCAGGGTCTGAAAAGGAGTCGTGGTGGGGGGAAACGAGGAGTGAGGGGCAGCGCGCTGCTGACCCTCGACGCAAGGGGTGCACGGCGGGGCAGGCGAGCGAGGAAGCGGGGCTAGCGACTCTGGGAGACCTGAGACCAGACGGTGACGTACCATCCTATGGAGACATTGGAAAGACGGGTGACCTAGACGGTGGTGACAGAGGACCGACAGGTGGGTGAGGGACCGACAATTGCACGACACAGCAGCTACCTGACCTGACTTCACCTGGCCTGACCCAGTATGGTGGGACCTACTGTGTAGTGAGTATAGACCAGAGCCCGGCTCCCTATTAAAAGTGGCCAGAGGGGCCCCAGTGGCACCTACTGTGCAGGAGGCAACATGCTCGTCCAGTGGGAAAGTAGTGTCTACACCTAGGTCGTGGAGGTGACTGACACCCACCAGGTTCCTGGAGAACGAGGGGGTGTAGTAACCTGTGAGAAACCCAAAAGGAGCCGCCGGACACGGGAGAGTGGTGGTGCTGCGGGCAACTACAGGTCCCACAGAAGGGTCAGCCAAGGCGACAGTGACTGGAGTGCGCAGTGGTGTGAGGTCAGTACAGTCGCGAAAGAAACAGCTGGACACTCCAGAGTCTAGGGTGAAGGAAAGCTGTGCAGTCTGTGAGGTCGCACCCGAGCCAGCGACAAAGGCTGGTGCTAGACTAGTGGTAGCTGCAGCTCCTACACAAAGACTCTCAGAGGCGCCTGGACTGGAAACAACACACACACCAAGACTGGAAACACAGGTCTCTACTCGTGCAGCCGGGAAAGGTCCTAGACCAGGTAGGTGAGACTCAACTGGTGCAGCAGTGCGCTGGCGAAGACGCGAGGGCCAGTGCGGTGTAATAGCGTGAGGACCAAAACGCTCACGGTGGAGGTCGTCGAGTCGACGGTAGCAGCTGGACGCAGAGTGGTCAGGACTCTAGTAGGTGGTGCCAGCATCCGGGCCAGTCAGGATCCGGTACCCGCAGGGACCGACGTCGTGCCCACGAGTGGCTGAGCCGCTACTGCAGCCGGTACTCCTAGAACCCTCAGGTCCCCACTGCCGAGAGTGCTGTAGTTGCTGTCGTTGCGGCTGACCTTGCTGCTGCTGCAGAACCCTAGCACACGCCATGGTAGGCACTAGAGACGGCCGAGCGCGGTGGGGAGCGGCTAGGAGGGTTGCTGGCTACAGCCTATGCTGCTGCTGGTTCTGCTGGGGGCAGCCTATGCTGTTGCTGTTGCTGCTGGGGGCAGGCTAAGCTGCTGCTGGTTCTGCTGGGGGCAGCATATGCTGCTGCTGGTTCTCCTGGGGTCAGCCTATGCTGCTGCAAGTTCTGCTGGGGGCAGCCTATTGTGCTGCTGGTTCTGGCGGCAGTCCAAGCTGCTGCTGGTTCTGGTGATTCAAGAGCGGTGGCGAGCGGTTCTGGACGGTTCTGGCCGGTTCTGGGCTGTCCTGGGCGTAGGTTAGGGCGGTGGGTACAGGGTGGGGCGGGACAAGTGGGGCTGCTGGCGCGTTTCTTGTAGCTGCTGGCACTGCTGGGGTGTTCCTAGCAGTTGCTGGCGTTGCTGGGGTGTTTCTTGCCGCTGGTTTCAGGTGGGGCGGCTGGATAAGCTCGTGGGGCGGCGGGTTAAGCTCGTGGGGTGACGGGTTTCAGGTGGGGCGGCGGTCACAGGGTGCGGGGAGGAGACGGGATGGGGACGCGAACCTGAGGGCGACGGGGGGCGCGACGTGGAGGGGGGACGGGGACGTGAGGCGACGGGGGCGCGACGGGGAGGACGACGGGGGCGCAACGGGGAGGACGACGGGGACGCGACGGGGAGGGGACGGGGGGCGACGGGGGCGCGACTCGGAGGGGGGGACGGGAGGCGACGGGAACGCTACGGGGAGGACGACGGGGGCGCGACGGGGAGGACGACGGGGACGCGGCGGGGAGGGGACGGTGGCCGACGGGGGCGCGACTCGGAGGAGGGGGGGGGCGGGAGGCGACAGGAAGGGAACGGGGTCACAACGTGGGGGGTGGGGGGGGGGGGGACCCGCGAGGGTCCCTTCCTCTACAAAAACAAATCCGCCACAATCCATGCCCAAATTCGAGTTTCCCCCATCCATGCGCACTGACCATTCCATGAGAAATCACTAAGGTCATTTCAAGCACTATTTGGGCAAGAAGGCAGTGCTCAAGCATTGCGGTACCATAGGCACACTCAGCACAACAATGCCTTCCCTTCCCCATTGACTCTGCAGGTTCGCACCCCACCAGCTTCGCACGTGCCGAAATGGGTTGCAAGAGCGACTTCACTACGGTTTTGTTCGATGTACAGTGGTGTTAGTGTACAGCAAACCCACAAAAGTTCCTGCTTGAAGCTGATATTGAATTAGCATCAGAAGAAATCTCGTGGGTATAACGATCAGTTCTATAGCGAGAAGTTGTTGGATAAGGCGTTGCTGACGCGTCAAAAACGCCCTGTGGTGTCACAATTAGATGTGACAGCGCAGGTGTGGTCAAATCTCCAGGTTTGCACGATCTCGCAAACCAATTTCGTCAAAACTTTTGCCAATCTGATCGTGCGACACAGCACCGTGATGCTCCTCTCTCACTCGTTCAAACTCCGTCCACAGCCAGCAATCATTCATTTTCACTTGTTACGATTTCCGTGCTCCATTTTCCTTGATTCAGACAGCTTGTGCGGTGCTTAGGCTGACTTCTGATTCCTCTTTTTATTCTGTTACATAGAGCACTAACATATTTGTCGCTGTTCGCCCCGTCTTACATCCTCCCTCGAGCAGGATATTTAAACTCTGCCGTGCCAGACGATGCCAGCGAGATTTATCCCGGCTGTAAGAAACGCGCGATTACGCCACCGCCTCCCGACTACTAGTGTGCACATCTGGTGAGTTTGTTTTTCACGCTAACACGACCTTGAGGCTACCTATTTCTGTACAATGTACTATTTTAGCATGATATCAGCAGGAGATTATTGACTTCAGAGTTTGTTATTGTGGTCGAGTGTCGGAGCATACTATCGCTGGCGTTAATTATTGCTGTGAAGACTTTTCCGCCATATTGTCGCCGAGTTTATCCTGGTTTCTGAAGATATTTATTTCATGCAAATCGTTCCCGGCTCCCGGTCACCTCAAACGCGACACTGAAAGTATGCCTAGGAGGTTTTTGCAACGTCCTTACTATGCTGACCTAACTACGCTGTGTATCTTGGTGCTAAGTGCCTACTTCCTTCCCCTTCGACCGAAGGGTAGTTTAACGGCTGTAATTGTTCTGCGTTGTGCACGCTTAATAGGTACTTCAGAAGGCTTTGTTTTGTAACTTCCTACTAGGCTCCTCATTGATTTATTCAGATACAGGAAATGGTTGTAACATTCTAGAGACCATTTAAGTAGGTGCTGGTTATCTTGTATACCATGTATTTTGCGGACAATTATTGGTACACCAGATTTCGTATCAGAATTTTTGCTGTGACTGTGCGTGTGATAATGACGAAGGCTGATTGCAATTGCAGCGTGCTGATTTTGCATTAAATGTCGAGTACACTCAGTTTGGAGTCGCTCCTACATTGTATCGAGACTGACCTTGAGAGGAGTCGCTCGTGCGAGCGATGCATGTTTCGGGAATGAAGAAAGTCACCTGAAACACACCTTCAGGTTTGGTTGCCGAACCTGCTAGGCAAACCTGGGGGAATCCTTACAAGCAATCCCCGAGCATTAATCACAGGCTGATGAATAATCATGATAAACCTCAAACATTGTTGCCCCGCGACTACTTTCAGCAATCTTTTGTAAAATGTAGGGCAATGTTCGAGCGATTTTTTTTTTGCAGAGTCCTAGCGCGATCTGACGGGCCCGCGGGGGCTGTTCTAGGTCGTGACGTGGGGGGACCCGCGGGGGACCCGCGGGGGTCCCTTCCTAGCGCGATCTGACGGGCCCGCGGGGGCCGTTCTAGGTCGTGACGTGGGGGGACCCGCGGGGGTCCCTTCCTAGCGCGACCTGACGGGCCAGCGGGGGCCGTTCTAGGTCGTGACGTGGGGGGACCCGCGGAGGTCCCTTCCTAGCACGATCCGGCGGGCCCGCGGGGGCCGTTCTAGGTCGTGATGGGTGACGGGCGGGGCTAGCGGGCTGACGGGATCGACGGGAGGGCGCTATGAGTGACTAGGCGCTACGGGTGACGAGGCGCTACGAGTTAGGTCAGGGTACGGGGCGGTGGGCCCATAGGATCTTATCGCTCTGATACCATGTCAAAGTAATAACTGGTGAATGAATGACTAGAAATGACAAAGACAAGGAAGATATAGCAAACACTGGTCAACCCTAGCCAACCCTAAACATAAGTGTACACCACCTAGACTAGCAAATACAAACCATAACAATTATAGTTTGACACGGACGACCTCGGCGTCCTCATCAGCAAGCTCACCGACCTCGGCGAGCAGCGGGAGCGTCGCCGTCGAGGTCGGTAGGTTGACCTGCATCCGCCCCGACGACGGCCCGTGCTCCGACTTCCACACCTCCAGCAACATAGTCTCGTAGAACACCACGTCCGACGTGGTGGCCACCCTGGTCCAGGATCTCCCATCCCTTGCTCTCCTCCGACACACCGAGGCGAAGGCCCCACCTGGCCTTCGGCTTCAGCTTGCCACCACGCTGCTGCTCGGGGACGAGGAACTGCACCATGCAGCCCCACACCCGCGCCAGCGACAAGTCGGGCTTCTTCCCGGTGAGCGGCTGGTACGGCGTCGTCCCCGGCGGCAGCGTCGACCTCTCAAGGCAGTTGCGGTCCCAGACGGCCTGCCGTAGGGCGAGGTGCCACCAGTGGTGCTGCACGCCCATGTGCAGCAGCATCGTCTACACCAACTCCACCACCGTCCGCATCTCCCGCTCCGCCATGCCGTTCTTCTGCGGGGTGTAGGGGCAGGTCAGGTCGTGGACGATCCCCTTGCCATCCACGAAGGCGGTGAACTCCTTCCCGAGGAACTCCCCTCCCCGGTCAGAGCGCAGCATCAACACCGACTTCTTCGACTGCCGCTCAGCTGCCGCTAGCCACTGCTGGAACTCCCGGAGCACGTCCGACTTCTTGGCGACCGGCCTCACCCACACGTAGCAGGTCTTGCGGTCCTTCAGCAACAAGAAGTACAAGCTGCCATCCTTGGCAGCCACACTGAATGGCCCGCACAGGTCGATGTGCACGACGGCCAGGGCGTCCTCGGCGTCGGAGCCCTTGTCGGGGAAGGTGTGCCGTGCCAGCTTTCCGCCGACGCACGAGACACACGGAGAGTCTGTGCCGGCCGACGGCTTGATGTCCAGGCCAGTGGCGACCTCATGCTTCGCCGAGCTCGTGATGGTGTCGACGCCGACGTGTGCAAGCCTGGCGTGCCACCTGGCCGGCGTCGACTTCGTCGACGAGATTATCGCCCGCAGAGCCACCACCTCCGCCGTGGCCGTCGTCGACGTCGTCGTGCACGGGCGCAGGTCGGTGCAGAGGACCCTGCCGGTATACTTCGCCCGACCAAGCACGTCCCCCGCCGCCGAGACAAGGAGCATCCCGTCCCCGTTTTCCTGCAGCTTCACGTCGTTCTCCTTAAGCTGACCGGCTGACAGCATGTCCGCGTGCACGCCCGGGACGTAGAGCACGTCGGGGATGAGCACCTGCTTCCCGACCGCTCCTTGCAGGGCGACGGTGCCTCGTCCTTGAACGTCCTGCAGCGCCCCATTGAAACCGCGCACGTGCGTGACGTCGCCGCTCGGCTTCAAGTCGACGAAGGCGTCCTTCGTCCCCATCAGGTGGTCTGAGCAGCCGCTGCCGAGAAGGACCACCGCCGGGTTCGCCTCCACAGCTGCCGCCACCGCCTGGAAGTCCTAGCCGGCCTCCGGCGCCAGTGTGACGGTCGGCTCCACGACGCCGACCAGCGAGCACGACGCCTCCTTGTCGCCTTGCCCTTTGCCGCCAGAGGAGGGGTCGGCGTCCTTCACCGAGGTCGACGACTTGGTCGACTGCTTCTCCTTGCGCGGCTTACTCTCCCGACGAGGGCAACGCCCGGCTGACCTCCCTCGACCTCCCTTGGTGTCGTCGTCGTCGGAGTCACCGCGGTCGGGACATTCGAAGGAGAGGTGGTCGGGGTCGCCGCACAGCCAGCACTCACGACGTCGAATTCCTCCCCCACGACCGCTTTCCGTGGCCGACTTCCGCTTGTCGGCGTCCTTGGTCGGCCTTCCACCACCGCTTCCACCGCCGCCAGAGTGCCTGCGCTGCCCCGGTCGACCACCGTGCTTCGTCGGGGCGGCGTAGTTCACCTGCGGCAGGAGCTCCATGGACTGCTCGGCCTCCTGCATCGCCTCGTCCCTAAGGATGTACGAGGCCAGGGAGTCCTCTTTGAGCGTTGCCCGTGTGCTCAGCACCACCGACAGCCGCTTCATCAGGTTGTAGCTACTCGGGAGCCCCTTCAGGACGTGCTTGACGTACGACGCCGTCGAGTACTGCACGCCGGCCATCCGCATGTTGGCGAGAAGTCGACGAGCCCGATTGCAGTAGTCGGTCACCGTTTCCTGCTCGCCCATCCGCAGATGCGTCATCTCGAGCTGGCCGATGTACAGGTCGTCAGTGACCTGGTACGTCGACTCGATGAAGTGGCCTGGTGGTTGGCGTCCAGGTAGTCCCTGCACGACTTCAAGGCGATATGCATGCCTGGTGAGCAGCACCTCGAGATGACCGTGAAGGTCAGCAGCTGCACGACGCGGAACTCAGCACGCAGCTCGGGGTTGCTCTCCGGCGGCGTCGCCACGGTGCCGTCGGCGAAGCACTTCAGCCCGGCCATCTCCAGCTGGAGCTCGATCGCCTCCTTCCAAGTAAGGTCGGGACGACCGACCAGCAGGGGGGTGACGGAGATCCTGTTCGGCGTAAACTTGAAGTAGCCGTAGGATGGCGCTATCCCGCCCGCCTTCACCTGGGTCGCCGACGACGGCATCACACTGCTTCGACGTCCTCCGACATCACCCTGCGAGGACCCTGGAGCTGCCGACGACTGCATCCCTCGCGCTTGAACACCGCCGACTGCACCGGCGTGTATCACTCCTCTCTGCCTCGACGTGCCTCCCGCACTGCTGCCGACTTGGTCACCGGCGTTGACGCCCACGTCGACGCCGCCTTCGCTGTTCACCGGTCGAGGTTGGGGAGGATGCTCCTCCGCCCACACCGTACGGTTGCCCGCCTCGACGACCGCAAGGGGGAGGGTCTGCCCGTACTCGCCACCCAGGTGGCGTTTCCACGCATCCTCTAGCCGTGCCTCCAAGGTGTCTACAACACCAGCAGAAGTCGGCTATCTGAAGGTTCTAACGCAGGGCCGTCCACGCTCACCGCACCATGCGGAGAGTCACTACACAACGGGAGTGGACTACGGTGTAGGGCACGGGGTTGTGCGAGTGATCGTAGCTTGCACTAACGTTCTTACTTCTTGCTTGTGTTCACAGAGAAGTTTGGCAAGAATTCCACCAAGGAAAGTTGAAAGAACAACTTGCAATGAAAATTTGATAGTACAATTGAGGCATGCATAACAAAAATGGACTAGAATGGCATGCAACACCTAGCAAGGGCGAAATCTGCCAACGCAGCAGAAGAGCGGCTTGTCAACGCTGCAGCAGAGTAGTCTGCCAGCGTTGCACTGCGCGCGGTCTGCCAGCACTGCAGTCGCAGGTGACTATCTGCAGTCGTAGGTAACTTTCTGCAGTCGCAGGTTGTCTATCTGCGCAGATGTGCGCTCCTACCAAGTAGGTGCAGGTTGGCGGTTTCACCGTCAGGCACATTGCGCAGGTGCCAGGTAGAAAACGTGTCGTCGGTTTCGCCAGGTGCGCACCGTCGACCACGTGATGCCGTTCCGCAGGTAGAACTTCGCCAAAACCTCCTGGGCGAAAGTTCGCACGCCTCCGCAGAGTTTCGCATAACTCTGCAACTTCGGTCGATCAGCTCGACATCGATCGGTCGAACAACTTTCGCCGAACAGAGCTCCTCGACCCGAACTCTTCGACGGGAGCTCGTCGCGCAGAGATCGTCGACCAGAGCTCGTCGCGCAGAGCTCGTCGACCAGATTCTGTCGAGCAGAGCCTGCTCGGCCGCAACTTCCGTCGAACTGCAGAAGCCCATTTCGTCGACCAATCCGTCGCGAAATTCTTGTCGACGACGAGATCGGCTGCGCCCAAGCGAGGGCGAAGCCTTTCTGTTCGACACTCCCCTTCCCAGCTCACACTTGGGCACCCACACACAAGGTCCACCCAGAACCCAGAGGGATAGAATACAAGGAGAAAATTCCTTCTACGTGCAACCAACACATAGCACGTAGATCACCGCACCAGCCGTGCAGAAGGGCACGGCACCTACTGCTGCACCTCGTCATCCCCGTCGCCCACGCCGGCCAGACGCACTTGGCCGAATGCGACGGAGCACCGGTTGAAAGCCGGAAAATGCAGCGCCTTCGTCAGGAAATCTGTCGGCTGCTCGGTGGTCGTGATGTACTGCATAGCAATCTTCCCGCGCTTCACCATTTGCTGCAGCCATGCGTAGCGTCGCTCCATGTGCTTGAGGTTGCCCTTGAGCCCCAAGCCCTCTGCGACAGTGATCGCAGACTGATTTTCCACGTGCAGAACAGTCGGCTTCCTTGCGTCGAGCAGACGGAAATCTGCAAGGAGGAAGCGCAGACGGCGAGCCTCCTTGCTAGCTTCGGTGGCCGCAACGTACTCTGACTCGGTCGACGAGAGCGTCGCGCACTTGATGCGCTGGCTCGACCAAGAGACTGCGGCTCCTCCAAAGACGAAAACGTAGCCGCCCGTGCTCGTCCGATTCTGCTTGTCACCAGCGTCGTCGGCATCCGCATAGCCGACCAGACACAGCGATTCTGGTCCGCCGCCGAACTCCAGAGCGGCGTCACGAGTTTCAGCAAGGTAGTGCAGACAGCGATCGACCTCACGCCAGTGGTTGTCCCTCCGCACTGTCAGGCCGGATCCGAGCTTGCTGCAAGCGAAAGCAATGTCGGGCCTCGTCGTGGTGGCCTTCTCTGCCGGTACTCTGCTTCCTCGCGCGACTGGAACTCCTCGTCGTCGAACACCAGCTCTGCGTAGGCGTCGACGGAGACCGGCGTCTTCGACACCCGCCCGGTCTGCTCCTCGTCGATGAAACGGCGACGCAGCTTGTCGACGTAGACTTGCTGGTGAAGCCACAGCTTCCGCGCAGGACGATCGCGCACGATTTCCAGCCCGAGATACTTCTCGACCGGGCTGATTTCGCGCAGCTCAAAGGCGGCCTCCAGCAGCTCCTTCAGCTCCTTCAGCATCCCAGTGCTGCTGCTTGCGGTGAGCAGGTCGTTGACGTAGACGAGCACCCAGCACGCCACTCCGTCGTCGCCGACCTTGAAGTAGAGAGCCTCATCGACCTGGCTCTTCTTCCAGCCCGCGCCAGTTAGCACCGCGTCGAGCGCAGAGTACCACAGCAGCGGACTCTGCTTCAGTCCGTACAAGCTCTTCAGCAGCTTGCAGACGCGGCCGGTTTCATCGTTGAAGTAGTCGGGCTGGTACATGTAGAGGACGCGATCCAGCTTGCTCTGCAGAAACGCGTTTTTCATGTCCAGCTGCATCAGGTGCAGGTCGAGGACTGCTACGATGCTGAGGAAGATCCGCAGAGTTATGTAGCTCCCCACCGGCGCGTACGTCTCGTCGTAATCTGCGCCGTAAACCTGTGTGAAACCTTTCACCACCAGACGCGCCTTCTCGCGGGCGACCGTGTCGTCGACGTGGTACTTCGTCGTGAGTACCCAACGATTCTTCATCACGTTGACACCAACGCTCGACCAGCTCCCACGTCCCGTTAGAGATGAGACTCTTGATCTCCTCGTCCATGGCAGCCTTCACCGCCTTGCCTTTCCAGCTCGCCAACGCCTCCTTCACCGTCATGTTGGCGATGTCCCAGCGATGCTCTGGGTCGGCGTGCATGTCGGGGTCGAGCTCGGGCAGATCGATATCGTCCTCTGTGTCGTCGAGCAGAGTGCTGTAGGCCGTCGGCGGCAGACAAGCGTGGTAGCTCAGCTTTTCAGGCGGCTTGCCGATGTTGGGGCGGGCAGACCGTTGCGGTTTCGCCTTTTTGACCGCGACCTCGTCTTCGGACTGCTCCCCTTCTCCGCCACCGGCCGCACCGACGACTTCCACAACGTCGTCGCTCGACGAGTCGTCGTCGAACTGCTCCCCTGTCGGCAGCTCCTCTACCGACGGCTCCCTCAGGATCGGCTTTTCTGCCAATGGCTTCCCTGAAGCTGGCGCCTCTACCGATGGCTCCTCTGCAGTCTGCTTCGGCGCCTCTGCCAGCAGCTTCTCTGCAAGTGGCACCTCTGCCGACGGCTTCTCTGAAGTCGGCTTCGACGCCGACAGCTCCCCTGTCGTCTGCCGCTTCCCGTTGCTGACTTTCTCGGCGTCACGTCGGCCATCGGCGATGCAACCGGTCGGCGCCGCAGGCGACGCACCAAGTCTCCCCTCATCGCCTGCGGCCGACGAGGGCAAAACAGGAGGAGGGAGTGGGACTTCCTCTACGTCCTCATCATCATGCTCATCGACGTCGGCGAGCAGAGGAGGCATCTCCGAGGAGGAATCCGGCGGCGGGGCAGACGGCGTCCTCGTCGACGCCGGCCCGTACTCGGCCTTCCACTTCTCCATCGACATGTTCTCGTAGAAGATTGCTTCAACCGTCGTGACGACTTTGTTGGCAGTCAGATCAAGCACCTCCCAGCCCTTGCTCTCTGGCGACACGCCGAGGTGGAGACCCTGACGAGCCTTAGGCGCAAGCTTCCCGCCGCGCTGCTGCTCGGGGACCATGAACTGTACCATGCAGCCCCACACGCGCGCCATCGTCAAGTCCGGCTTCTTCTCGAACAGCTGCTCGTGCGCCGTCGTCCCCGAAGGCAGAGAAGCTCGTTCGAGGCAGTTGCACACCCAGACAGCCTGTCGCAGAGCAAGGTGCCACCAGTGATGCTTCACGCCCATATGCAGAAGCATCGTCCGCACGGCCTCGACGACCGTGCGCATCTCCCGCTCCGCCATGCCGTTCTGCTGCGGAGTGAAAGGGGCACGTCAGATTGTGGAGGATTCCCTTGTCTTCGACGAGGTCGGTGAAGGCGCGACCGAGGAACTCCCCTCTGCGGTCAGATCGCAACATCTTCACCGTCTTCGAAGTCTGTCTCTCCACCAACTTCAGCCATTTTGCGAAGACGACCAGCACGTCGCTCTTCTTCGCGATCGGCCTCACCCACACGTAGCGAGTCTTCCTATCTTTCAGCAAAAGAAAGTGGAGGCTGCCATCGTTGGCGGCCACCCGAAACGGTCCGCAGAGGTCGATGTGCACCACATCGAGCGCGTTCTCGGCGTCCGATCCTTGGTCGGGGAAGGTGTGCCGTGCAAGTTTGCCGCCGACGCAGGAGGCACACGGCAGATCAGCTGCGCTCGACTTCTTGATGTCCAGACCGAAGGCGACCTCATGTTTCGCCGAGCTCTTGATCGTGTCGACGCCGACGTGCGCAAGCCGTGCGTGCAACATGTCCGGGGTCAACTTTGTCGCTGGCGCGATCGTCCGCAGAGCCACAACCTCCGTCGAAGTCGTCGTAGACTTCTGCCGGAGTAGCGTGCTCGACCAAGAACATCGCCGGCAGAAGACACCAGCAGCATCTCTCCGCCGTCGTCCTGTAGCTTCACGCCGTTCTCCTTGAGCTGGCCAGCAGACAGCAGGTTTGCGTCCACACCCGGAACGTAGAGTACGTCGGGGACGAGGACCTGCTTCCCGGCCTCCCCTTGCAGAGCAGCGGTGCCTCTGCCTTCGACGCTCTGAAGTGCCCCGTTGAAGCCGCGGACGTGGCGGGCATCGCCGCTCGGCTGCATGTCGACGAAGGTCTCCTTCGTCCCCATCAAATGGTGGGAACAGCCGCTGTCGAGCAGCACAACGGTTGGATTGGCCTGCACAGCAGCAGCAATCACCTTGAAGTCTTCGCCAGCCTCCAGTGCCAGCGAGATTGTCGGCTCCACCACGCTGACCATCGAGCACGAAGCCTCCTCGCCACGAGCATTGCCGCCAGAGGAGTCCGCATCCTTCGTCGAAGACGTCTTCGACGGCTGCTTCTCCTTGCGCGGCTGGTTGTCCTGACGACGACGGCCACCATCTCCCTTTCTGCGATTGGCGTCCCGGTCGTCGCCAGACTCGTCTCGATCGGGGCAGTCGTACGAGAGGTGGTCGGGAGCATCGCAGATATAGCAGCGGTGTCCTTCTCGACGGGAGCCACTGCTGCCGCGATCTCCACCTTTCGCCGACTTCCCGCGGTCGGCACCCTCCGTCCATTTCGCGTTCGACGACTTCCAGCCACCACCTCCGCCAGACTTCCCACGCTGCCCCTGTTGGCGTCCGTGCTTCGTCGGGGTGACATAGTTGGCCCGCGGAAGCAGTTCTGCAGGTCGCTCAGACTCCTGCATGGACTCGTCCTGGATGATGTGGCTCGAAAGCGAATCCTCGTTCAAAGTCTCGCGCGTGCCGGGAATTGTCAGCATCCGGCGCATTAGATTGTAGCCCGAGGGGAGGCCACTGATGACATGAGTGACATACGACGCCACCGAGTAGTCGACGCCGGCCATCCGCAGATCGGCCAAAACTCGCCGCGCTCGATTGCAGTACTCGGTCGGCGATTCCTGCTCCCCCATCCGAATGTTGGTCAACTTCTTCTCCAGATGTAGAGGTCGTCGGTCGCTTTGTAGGTGCGCATGATGTACTGCCACGCTTGGTAGCCAGCATCCACCCGTTGTCTGCACGACGTCAATGCGACCTGCACCAGAGGCGAGCAACACCTCGAAATGACCATGAAGGTTAGTAGATGAGCAGCGCGAAATTCCGCCCAGAGTTCAGAGTCGTCTGCGTCCGGCGTGTTTACATTGTTGTCGACGAACTTCTTCAATCCGGCGATCTCCAGCTGAGGCTCAATGGATTTGATCCATGTGATCAAATCGTGTCGACCTTCCAGCAGCTTCGGCACAGCAATCTTGTCCGGCGAAAATTTAAAATATCCGTACACCGGCGCGATGCCTCCATCTCGACCAGCCGACGCATGAGTCGCCGAAGTGTTATAGTCACAATAGGCTTGAATGTGCCTAAAACGAAAGATAGAGAGCACAGACGGATTTCTGCACAGCGGCTTCAAACGTTGATAGCGTTCTGCTCACAGCTGCAAATGACTTGATTCAAATTGGATCTAGAGCGTCTTCACGTCGTCTACAATTAGCAATTTAGATTGCACGATTTGATAAAGAATTGACGACACAGCGTCGGTTTGAACGAACGGTACTATGGCAGCCACTATAGTCTTAGAACACAAGATAGGAAGAGTTACGAGTTGGGAATGACTCCCAGCTCCTACAAACCCCAAGAGCCGAGGTACAGTGATGTGGAACAGTGCCACACTGTCCCCAACCACGAAAGGTCTCGAAACTACCCTTCACTAGGGCCTACACCAAGTGAAATGTTACACTACACAAAGTAATGTAACTATCTTCAATATCTTGAGGTGTACCCTTTTGGCAAGCTTCGAAATCACTTGAGGCTTGACACCAAGGCTCGGGCTCTTCATCACAAACTCATCCTTGAGTTCTTGATGGGTCTGCTGCACACACCTGCGACACGCCGAGCGTTCGACACAGGACAAAATAGAAACCGCGCACGACAAAATAGAAACCGCGCGCGAGACACAAACGACCGCGTAACACGCGTCTAGCGATAACTCGCTATTGAGTCGACACACACACACGACATCATGACTCAACATTCACACACAATTATAAGCATGAAATATATATTATCCCATGCCCTCATACCATTCCATACACACACACATGCACGCACACGGACAACAAGCCGAGTGCAAACCGTAGGGTTGCACCAACAAACTCCCCCTCGGATTGTTGGCCTTAGGATATGTTGCTCTCTCAGTTCAGAGCCATCCCAGCCAGCTTGCAAAACTTCCAATGCTGCTGCTTCACCAGCCTCTTGGTCATCATGTCAGCCGGCTGCCCCGTGGTCTTCACGTAGCGCAACTCAACTTCACCCGCGGTTACCATGCTCCTCGTCCAATGCCACTTCACTCTCATGTGCTTCGTGAGTCCATGCAACACAGGGTTCTTAGCAAGAGCAATGGCACCCTGGCTGTCACAGTACAGTGGGGTAGGTCCTTGCTGCTCCTCCCCCAATTCAGCCAACAAACGCCGCTGCCACACAATCTCCCGTACGGCACGGAAGAGTGCCATGTACTCGGACTCCACCGAGCTCAAAGCTTGGTCAACCTGCTTCTTGCTCTCCCAAGCAGTTGGGCCTCCACCAACACAGCATATGAAGCCTCCCACACTTGTCATGTCCTCTGGTTCTGATGCATATGAAGCATCCGAGTAGGCGGTGAGGAACAAACGCCCGGGTTCAACACCATCCGCGCCCTTTTGGCGCCTTTGTGCCGCCGCCGAGTATTGCAGCCCAACGGTCGGTGTTTGGCCAAGATACTTGGCCACCCTCATTCCAGCTGCTACCTGCTCCTCATTAGGGCATTGCACAACCCTAGCCAGCTGCCCGGTAGCAAACGCGACGTCCGGTCGGGTGTTTACCGCCGCATACATGAGGCTGCCCACCAACGAGTGAAATCGGCGCCTCTCCTCTTCACCAACGCTCTCCTCCTCTGGTCCCTTCACACACTTGAACCCAGAGGGAAAGGGTGTAGCCACATGGCCTTCACTCTGCCCAAAGTTGGCAGCCAATGCCTCCAGGTACTTTCGTTGATGCACCCGCATGCACCGCTTCTCCACATCTCGTTCGATGTGGAGCCCAAGGTAGAAGCTCACGTCACCAAGGGCCTTGCACTTGAACTTGTCTTGAAGCTTCAGCATCACCTCCTTCACAAGGTCAGAAGAGGGTGAGAAAATGAGGATGTCATCCACATAAACCACCATGAAACTCCTCTGCTCCCCCTCGCCAAGCATGAACAAGGAGTGATCGGCCGTTGAGGGAGTGAAGCCGATCCCCTCCAACACTTCGCGCAGCTTCATGTACCATTGCCTAGGGGCCTGCTTCAGCCCATAGAGGGCCTTCTTCAGCTTCCACACTCTGCCACTACCATCATCAAACCCCTCTGGCTGCGCCATAAAAATCTCCTCCTCAAGGATGCCGTTAAGGAATGCCGCCATTTGCTTTACTACCCATCCTTTGATGGCGGCTCCCGCGAATAGGGTTCGCAGCGTCGTCGGCTTCACCACAGGGGCAAACAGCTCCTTGAAGTCCACCTTCTCCTTCTGCTGGTACCCCTTGGCTACAAGCCTAGACTTGTAGCGCTCGATCTTGCCGTCGGCATCCGACTTGATTTTGAAGAGCCACTTGGACGTTATCGCCGTACGCCCCTCCGGTAGCTCCACCAATTCAAACGTGTCATTCTCCTCGATGCTCTTCAGCTCACTCTCCATGGCCTTCTTCCACTCCTCAGCATCACTACTCTCCAAAGCCTCCTTGAGAGTTGCTGGTTCTCCCGGCATCTCCACCGGAGAGAAGAACGCGAAGGCACACTCCTCGTAGTCACTCTCCTCGTCGTCTCCGACCATCATTGCCGCTCCGGCCAGGGCTGTCTTGCCCTGCTTTCCCGGCGCATCATAGGTCAGCCTATTAGGGGGTTGAACTCTCCTCTTCCCCCTTCCTTCCTCCTCAGCTGCAGGGACTTGAAGGCCTTGGCGTTGCTTCGGTGTGGCTCGAATCCGTGGAGCAATCGTAGTACGGGAAGGGAGTGACGGTGCACGCTCGCTCACTTGCTGCACCTCCTCCTCTTCTTCCTCTGCATCATTGGCCTCCTCTCCCCCATTCACAAGGGATGATTGCCTTGTGGTGGTGTTGCCGCTGCTCAGCTCCAAAGGCAGCTCCACATGCTCCAAACCGGAACTCTTCACCTCCCCAAACCGCACGCCTATCTTCGCCTCATTCTCCGCCTTCCAATCCTTGTACATGAAGTTCTCCATGAACTTGCAGTCCCTGCTCACCAAGAATTTCTTGGTGAATGGGTCCCAAAGAAGCCATCCCTTGCTGTTTTGAGCCATGCCCAAGTGCACGGCCCACACCGCCTTGGCACCAAGCTTGTTGTGCCGAAGATGCTTAGGTACGAGCGCCATGCACATGCACCCGAACACCCGACGCATATCCACCTTTGGCTTCCTTCCTAGCCACTCCACATAGGGCACCCATTTGTCTGCTCCCACATGAGTCAAGGCTCTGTTCTTGGCCACACACGCGCTCCGCACCGCATCAGGCCAGAAATAGTCGGGTAGCCCGGCTTCAATGAGCAACCCGCGTGCCGCCTCCGTGATTGTGCGGTTCGCTCGCTCGGCGATGCCGTTCATTGCAGGGGAGTATGGCATGGTGAGGGAGTGCCGAATACCATTCTTCTTCAGCCACAACCCAAACTCCTTGCTCAGGAACTCTCCCCCTCGATCGGTGCGGATTGACTTGACTAGACGGTCTTGTTGCCGCTCCACCATCGGGAACCAATCCGTCTTCAACGTTTCAGCCACGTCGCTCTTCTTGGCCAGCACGTACACCCAAGTCATGCGGGTGTAGACGTCGACAATGGTGAGAAAATACTCAGCTCCAGCAGCTCCAAGCTTCAGGGGGCCCACCACGTCCATCACCACCTCATCAAGCGGTGCCTTTGCCGTTGCCTCCGAACTAGGGAACGGAAACCGGGTGAACTTGGCTTGAATGCACGTCGGGCAGCCAAGCACCTCATCGGGCTCCCCCTTCACACGTATGCCAGCAACCATCTCATTCTTCACTAGCTGCTGCAAGATGGGCAGGGCCACATGCCCCATGCGCCGATGCAAGGTGAGCCAATCACACTCCCCCGTAGCCGAAGTTGGATTGGAGAATGCCGCGCTCGCAATAGCACCCCACATACTCTCTCCGTAGTCCTCCTTCGCTGCTGCCTCTGGATTCTCCTCACCCTTTTGCTGCTCCTTGGTTGCTGCACCACTCTCCTTAGGTTCACTGAACTTGCTGGTCCCTCCAGGTTTGCTCTTCTTGAGCTCATTCTCCTTAGCGCGACCGTTCGCGCCATCGTCGCTACCGACCGCTCCATCCTTGGTGCTGATGCTTGCTGCCACTTGCCTCTCCTTAGGCATAGGGACTACTGGGATCTGCCACATCTCGTTGTAGACATCCCTGTCCTCATGAAGGTCCCAAAGAATTCGATCGCCAAGCCTTGCGGTGTAGGTCTTGGCTCCCTTCGAGTTCGTGTCCATGCCGGCCTTTGCCAACCGCCGCACGGAAATCAGGTTTGCAGCAAGGCTGGGCACCCAAAGCACGTTCTTGAGGCCCACCATCTTCCCATCAGCACCCTTGAACATGGCCTTGCCCATGCCTTTCACCTCTGCTCGCTGCCCCAAAGCCGATGTGACATGCTTCACCGGTGACGGCTCGAGTTCGGTGAGCAAGTCCGGGCGAGGTGTCATGCTATAGGTAGCGCCACTATCAATCACCCAATAGTCCAGGGGGTGTAGGGTCACCTTCCCCACAGCTGCTGGCTCCTCAAAGCCTTCATCCTTCTCTGGACCAGCCGGTACTTGCGTCGACACGAAGTAGAATAGACCCGGGTATCGATCGTCGCTCGGGTCCTTGTCGTTGTCTCCGCTCTTCATGTTTGCAGCTCCGCCACCGCGACCGCCACGGCCTCCACGGCCTCGTCCTCTCCCTCCTCCTGCTCCTCTACCCTCTTGGCCTTGAGCAGGGGTCCAACCATCAGGGAGTTTGTAGCAGTCGCGCCACATGTGTCCGCTCTTGTGGCAATAGTGACACTCGCCGTCGAATCGGCCGCGACCGCGTCCGTAGCTCTTGTCGTCGCTGCCGTAACCGCCACTCCTGTGGCCTCCGCCGAAGTTGCTGCCACCAAACCTTCCTCCCCCTCGTCCTCTGCCTCTTCCTCGACCATATCCACGGCCGATGCTCGCTGCCCCAGCGCCATCCGCACTCGCCAACTCACGGCGGCGGAAATCCTCTTGAAGGATAGCTCGCTTCACGTCTTCAAGCGAGAGGCGGGGCAAGTCGCGATTAAGGTTGATGATGAGCGAGGACCATGACTCTGGGAGTAAGGCCAGCAACTTGGTCTTCTTTTGGAGCTCACTGTAGTTCAAATCAGCTCCCTCAAGCCGCGTCAACAAGTCGAAGAATTTCTGCACCCCTTCTTCAACCGCTTCGTCTTCTTCAATTCGTAGTGCCGCCATTTGCCGTTCCAACACCACCGCTACCGCCGCTGTTGCAGGAGCATGTACACCCTTGAGAGCAGCCCATGCCTTTGGTCCTTTCTCTGGTTCACGCTGGAATGGCTTGATGTGACGGATCTGACTGCTCCCCAACGCTTGCCCAAGTAAGAGATAGCCTTGTGCGCTCTTCCGCACCCACGGGCTCTTCTCCGGGTCGTTCTCGGGGCGCTTCTCCGTTCCTTCCATCACCTCCAGCAGGTCATAGTGGTCAAAGATGTTCTCCATCTTGAAGGACCATTCAGCAAAGTTGTCACCGTTGAACTTGTCAAGCCCAAACACCCTAGGCTCATCCCTAGGTGGGCCAAGACTTGGTTGCATGGGCGCCATGGCTGAATCACGGGGTTGGCCTTGAGCTTGAGCTTCTCCACTGCCACCAGCACCTCTGCCACCCCTTTCCTCAGGTCCAGACATTGTCGAAACTGCTCCAAGGGCTTCTGATACCACTTGTTAAAGTCACAATAGGCTTGAATGTGCCTAAAACGAAAGATAGAGAGCACAGACGGATTTCTGCACAGCGGCTTCAAACGTTGATAGCGTTCTGCTCACAGCTGCCCAAATGACTTGGTTCAAATTGGATCTGGAGCGTCTTCACGTCGTCTACAATTAGCAATTTAGATTGCACGATTTGATAAAGAATTGACGACACAGCGTCGGTTTGAACGAACGGTACTATGGCAGCCACTATAGTCTTAGAACACAAGATAGGAAGAGTTACGAGTTGGGAATGACTCCCAGCTCCTACAAACCCCAAGAGCCGAGGTACAGTGATGTGGAACAGTGCCACACTGTCCCCAACCACGAAAGGTCTCGAAACTACCCTTCACTAGGGCCTACACCAAGTGAAATGTTACACTACACAAAGTAATGTAACTATCTTCAATATCTTGAGGCGTACCCTTTTGGCAAGCTTCGAAATCACTTGAGGCTTGACACCAAGGCTCGGGCTCTTCATCACAAACTCATCCTTGAGTTCTTGATGGGTCTGCTGCACACACCTGCGACACGCCGAACGTTCGACACAGGACAAAATAGAAACCGCGCACGACAAAATAGAAACCGCGCGCGAGACACAAACGACCGCGTAACACGCGTCTAGCGATAACTCGCTATTGAGTCGACACACACACACGACATCATGACTCAACATTCACACACAATTATAAGCATGAAATATATATTATCCCATGCCCTCATACCATTCCATACACACACACATGCACGCACACGGACAACAAGCCGAGTGCAAACCGTAGGGTTGCACCAACACGAAGTCGGCCTGACTCCACTCCGCAGAGGAGATTGACGTCGACCATCGATGTTGCCGTTCGAGCTGCCTCCAGTCGCAGACGATCGCAGTACTTGCGCCTGCATTCCGCCAACGCTGACGTCGGCGGGCCGTATCACACCGCGAACCCTCGCGCTTCCACCGCCGACAACGTTGCCGCATCACCTTCGTTGTTTACGGGTCGGGGAGAGGCGGACGCCTCGTCCGCTTCTGCACGGGGAGGGGGATGCTCACGCGCCCACTGCGCACGAGTTCCAAGGAGCAGAATCTCCAAGTCCGCCTCGCCGTAGCCGCCAGCCTCGTGGCGTGCCCGAACACCAGCCTCTCTCGCATGCAGGGTATCTTCTACACCTGCTTCGACCACGGGGTCGACCATGGCGACTAAGACGGCTGCCGGCCTAACAACAACTTAGGTAATGAACGCAAAAGTCGGCTATCTGAAGGTTCTAACGCGGGGTCGTCCACGCTCACCGCACCATGCGGAGAGTCACTACACAACGGGAGTGGACTACGGTATAGGGCACGGGGTTGTGCGAGTGATCGTAGCTTGCACTAACATTCTTACTTCTTGCTTGTGTTCACAGAGAAGTTTGGCAAGAATTCCACTAAGGAAAGTTGAAAGAACAACTTGCAATGAAAATTTGATAGTACAATTGAGGCATGCATAACAAAAATGGACTAGAATGGCATGCAACACCTAGCAAGGGCGAAATCTGCCAGCGCAGCAGAAGAGCGGCTTGCCAACGCTGCAGCAGAGTAGTCTGCCAGCGTTGCACTGTGCGCGGTCTGCCAGCACTGCAGTCGCAGGTGACTATCTGCAGTCGTAGGTAACTTTCTGCAGTCGCAGGTTGTCTATCTGCGCAGATGTGCGCACCTACCAAGTAGGTGCAGGTTGGCGGTTTCAGCGTCAGGCACATTGCGCAGGTGCCAGGTAGAAAACGTGTCGTCGGTTTCGCCAGGTTCGCACCGTCGACCACGTGATGCCGTTCCGAAGGTAGAACTTCGCCAAAACCTCCTGGGCGAAAGTTCGCACGCCTCCGCAGAGTTTCGCATAACTCTGCAACTTCGGTCGATCAGCTCGACATCGATCGGTCGAACAACTTTCGCCGAACAGAGCTCCTCGACCCGAACTCTTCGACGGGAGCTCGTCGCGCAGAGATCGTCGACCAGAGCTCGTCACGCAGAGCTCGTCGACCAGATTCTGTCGAGCAGAGCCTGCTCGACCGCAACTTCCGTCGAACTGCAGAAGCCCATTTCGTCGACCAATCCGTCGCGAAATTCTCGTCGACGGCGAGATCGGCTGCGCCCAAGCGAGGGCGGGGCCTTTCTCTTCGACAGACGTCCCCAAGTCGGCGCCTTCCACGGGTCGACCTCCCAAGGCCGACCACCTGAACTCAGCGCCCTCCAAAGTCGGCCCCACTGCAGTGACCCCTGTGCAGGTCGACCAGCCACGCCCGACCACGAAATCGGCTCCGCCCAAGCGAGGACGGGGCCAACCACAACTCCCGTTGACAGCGAACGCTAAGGTAGTCGGAGTGAAATAATCGTATATATTTCACAGCCGACCGCTTCGCAGCCCACAAAGTCTATCGCGCCCCGCCACTAAACTACCCCGGAAACGCGAGGGTAACCTAGGAAAGTAGCTCTGATACCAAGTGTTATGAGTTGTAATAAAAAGAGTGCGCCAGATTCAATAACGCGGAAGTGAATACCGTACAATTACTGAACAAAATAATGAGACCTAGCACTGATATAGCGAAGGCTAGCTAGGCCGAGGTCGCAGGACCGCGCATGGTTGGGTGCAAGTTCGGGGTTGGGAAACCCAAAAGCGACGCGAGGGACGTTCGGAGGGCGAGGTCATCGGACCGAGCATGAAACTCCAAAAGTTGGAGTTGTATGGAGTGCTTGAGTAAGGAATTAGGGAAAATTCCTTACACCTTTGCTCATATTTGTACTCGTAACAGCATTCGACCATGTAATGTTACGGGGTAGTTTACTGTTCAAGGGTGGTTTACCCTAAACAGTCCCCCAACCCAATCCCAACCTTATCTCCATCAAATCCCTTTGGGATTTCCTTGATTTCCTTGTGCCACGTGGCACTCTAGCTTTCTTGCATTCTACTTCATAGTCCCACGAACTACTTTCGAACTATCGCTCTTGCATGCTATATCAACCTTGCTTGTATTCCCTCATATCAACCAATTCTCATTCAACTCTTCAATTACTGAATAACTTCTTCGACTATTTCGCCAATAGTTCTTTCGCCAAAGTCTTCCGCCGCGTTTTCATCCTCGACTTCGTCGACCCCGCTATTCTTTAGCGGATTTAGGCCAAGGGGCCTAACACTTGGTATCAAGAGCCTTCGCTGGGAGCGACTTCCAACGAGCGACCGTCGACGACGAGACTACGACGTCATCGTCCCGCGGTGCCGACTTGCAGACTTGGAGTCGTCGAGCCGACATGGATGAAACCATGACCGCTCTCCCCAACGACATGGGCAACACGCTTGCTCAGCTCATGCGCCAACTCGAAACGTTGACACTGGAAAATCGTCAGGTACGGGCTGAAATGCAACAGCTTCGTGAACTCGCGTCAATTTCTCATGGTCATGCCGCACCATCTCCTGCACCCAACACGTCGACTGGCGCGGAAGTGCTGCCGAAACGTCGAAGCGCGCTCAAGCCGCAGAAACCCGAGCCGTTCGACCCAAGTCAACGCGACGCGAACGTGCAGACGTGGATCTTCATGCTCAACAATTACTTCGCCGCGAGCGGGGTGCAAGAGGCGGACGCGCAGCAGCGGATCGAGTACTACGTTACGCTGCTGAGGGGCCCGGCCTTGGAGTGGTGGCGCCAACTCACGCAAACTGCTTTAAGGAGGGTTCAGTTAGACATGCATCAACAGGGCGAGGGGCATGCAGCTGCAACTTCGAGCTTAGGGAGTTTAGCTTTGGGTGTTACCACGGTTCCAACGACATGGGAAGGATTTGAAGCGGCGCTGAAAAGTAGATTCGACTTGGTGAATGCCTCTGAAGCTGCTAGGAAGCGTCTGCGTCATTTCCGTCAGATAGGAAACGTCCAGGAGTACACACGACGGTTCTTGAGCATCTGCAACGAGATAGACGATATCATGGAAGCAGAGATGCGCGATCGCTACCTCGAAGGGTTGAAGCCGGACATAGCGGAGATCATAGCGATTCACGGGTTGTCCACCTTCGAGTCGGTAGTCGCAGCAGCAGAACGCGTCAACGCAGTACGAAGCCGACGGGGTCGTGACGATTGCGATAGGGGATACGAACCGATCAACGATTCTCGCTCGAGGGACGGACCGTCACCCATGGAGATTGGTGCAGTTAACAGTGACGGCTCACAGAAAACGGGATTTAGGGGGAACTGTCACTACTGCAAAAAGCCGGGACACATGAAGCGGGACTGCCCACAGCTTAAGGAGCGGCAGCAGGGAAACGGAAACCGCCAGTAGATAGCGGGTCGCTAGCTGGTGTGAGCGCTTCCGAACCTGCCAAGTCTACCAACGTAGAGGAGACGGCCTTAGAGCAGTCATCTACGCCGAACGAGGTAGGCACTGTTGATCGTCCAGTCGTGCTTCTAGGGAAGCTTCGTAGAGTTCCAGTTAAGATTCTCGTAGATAGCGGAGCTAGCCACTCGTTCGTCTCTTCATCGCTAGTTTCTCGTCTCCATCTCGAAGCAGATTCGGCCGTCAACTTCAAGGACGCGCGTATGGTAGATGGGATGCCGCTTCACATAGGACCAGTCATTCGCAAGTTGCGCGTGGTGTTAGGACCAATCACGGTTAGGCGTGATTTCGACTCTGCGACGCTGGACGGTTACGACTTCATCTTCGGTAGAGATTGGTTGCGGACGGTTAATACTCAGCTTGATTGGGCTCAGGGAAGCTGCAGCGTCAAGGTAGACGGGGAGTTCCGGGAGCTGCCACAGTGGAGCGATGCGGCCACATCCTCCACAGCCATCATCAATGCTGTTCGTGTGCGGCAGCTGGTGAAGCGTGCGGCGCGGATCTTCGCGGTTTTCCTTGAGGAGGTGGAAGCTGAGGAGGGGAAAGGAGGGAGTGCAGCAGTTGGTGAGAAGACGACGCTTCCTGCTGAGGTGAGTGCACTGTTAGCAGAGTTCGCAGACGTCTTCCTCGACGAGTTGCCCCCAGGGTTACCTCCCAGCCGAGCAGTAGACCATCGAATAGAGTTGGAGCCGGAGAGCAGGCCAGTAGCGAAGCCGCAGTGGAGGTTGAGTCCAGCAGAGACAGAGGAGATGCCGCAGCAGGTTAGGCACTTTCTCGCGCAGGGTTTCATACAGCCATCTAGATCGCCTTGGGCAGCACCGATCCTTTTCGCACCTAAGAAAGACTTAGGGTTACGGATGTGCATAGATTACCGCGCACTGAACGCCGCCACCGTCAAGAACAGATTCCCAGTGCCGAGAGTAGATGATCTCCTAGATGCAGTGCAGGGCGCTAGAGTCTTCTCAAAGATCGACCTTCGTTCAGGATACCACCAGATTCGAGTAGTTCCGGAGGATCAGGACAAGACGGCGTTTCGTACGAAGCAGGGGTTGTACGAGTTCCGAGTTCTACCATTCGGTTTGACCAACGCCCCAGCGACGTTTCAGACGCTCATGAACACCGCCCTCTCCGAGTTCCTAGGTTCGTTCGTAGTAGTCTACCTAGACGACATCCTCATCTTCTCCAAGACGAAAGAGGAGCACGTGCAGCACTTGCAGAAGGTCTTCGAGGTCTTGAGGAGGGAGCAGTTGTATGCGAAGCAGTCGAAGTGCGAGTTCTTCCTCCCCGAAGTCGAGTTCCTAGGACACGTCGTATCCGCTAGTGGCATTATGACTGACCCGAAGAAGATCGCAGCCGTACAGGATTGGGTAGCTCCGACCTCAGTCAAGGAACTGCAGAGCTTTCTCGGATTCACGAATTACTACCGACGTTTTGTTCAGGGTTACGCTTCCATCGCCAGTCCACTCACCGACCTACTTCGGAAGGGCGTAGAGTATGTTTGGGGTCCAGCGCAGCAGCAGGCATTCGAGCAGATGAAGCAGTCGCTCACGTCTTCACCGACACTGTCGTATCCCGACCCTACTCGTCCGTACGTTGTAGTGACCGACGCTTCAGATCAGGCCATAGGAGCAGTGCTTCTTCAGGACCAGGGACGCGGGTTGCAGCCGATCGCGTACGAGTCGTGTAAGCTAAGGGGGGGCGAGCTGAACTATCCGATTCACGACAAGGAGGCACTCGCGATCATCCATGCGTATAAGGCGTGGAGGTGCTACCTAGAGGGGGCAGATAGTGTTATACGCACGGACCATTGCTCGCTTCGCTTCCTCAAGTCGCAGCCGCAGCTGAGTCGTCGCCAGGCTAGATGGATGGAGTTCATGGAGGGGAGTTTCCACTACATGATAGAGTACAAGCCAGGCGTGCGCAACCCAGCCGATCCACTCACTCGCCCTAGTTGCCAGCTCGCCAGCCTCACAGTCACTGCCGGCCATCCACTTCTCACAGCACTCTTCGAGCACGGTTACACAGTAGATCCCGACTTCACACCGCAGCTGCCCGTAGGAGCAGAGGTGCAGGGTAGTGTCTACATTCGGAAGGGGACAGCACGGATTTGGGTTCCCGCCTACCGCCCTCTTCGACAGCTTCTTCTTTCAGAGGCGCACGATGTAGTTAGCGCGGGTCACTTCGGAGCAGATAAGACGGCTAAGACGCTTAGTCGCACATATTTCTAGCCATGGCTTGCAGCAGACGTAGAGGATTACATTCGCTCGTGCGACACGTGTCAGCGTACGAAGTCCTCTCGCCAGCGCAAGGCAGGACTTTTGCAGCCGATTCCACCACCCGACCGCCCTTGGCAGGTAGTTACCATAGATTTCATCATGGCTTTACCGCGCACAGTTAGGGGTCACGACGCCATCTTCGTGGTAGTGGATAAGTTCTCTCGAGCAGCGCACTTCATCCCCACGCACGGCAAGGTCACAGCAGAGGAAGCCGCGACGCTGTTCGTAGATAACGTAGTCCGACTGCACGGGGTTCCAGATTCCATCATTTCCGACCGCGACCCTCGTTTCACTTCGAAGTTCTGGAAGCAGCTTTTCGCACTGTTTGGGACTCGCTTAGCCATGTCGTCTGCGTACCATCCAGAGACAGACGGACAGACCGAACGTGTGAACCAGACCTTGGAGCAGATTCTTCGCAGCATCACGATGCACGACGCAGCCGCATGGGAAGAAGCTGAGCATGGCCGGGTTCGCCTACAACAACACCCATCACCCGTCCGCAGGCATGTCACCGTTTTTCGCACAGTACGGTCAGCACCCCAATGTCCCCACTCGTGTCGATCTCACACCCACAGTACCTCGTGCGGACAACTTCCATCAGCACCTCACCTTCATTCATGATCACGTCAAGAAGCACCTTGAGCTTGCAAATGCACGCATGGCACGCACCACCAACCGCAGTCGTCGTGAGGTGTCGTTCGCAGTCGGCGACCGTGTCCTTTTGGATAGCCGCAACCTCCGACTGCCACAGGATAGCAAGCTCCGCCCACGTTTCATTGGTCCATTCGTCATTGAGCGCGCACTAGGTCCAGTCGCATACCGCCTCCGCCTTCCCGCTCATTTCCGCATGCACCCGTCATTCCACGTGTCGCTTCTTCGTCCTTACACCGATCCCAACGCCACCTTCTCGGGCCGTGATCGCACTCCGCTGCCGGTAGCAGTTGACACCGACGAGCCCGACTACCAGATCCAGCGCATCCTCATGCACCGTCGCCGTCTCCAGGGGGGTGTCTCTTCCATCGACTTCTTGGTTCGTTGGCGTGGTTACGACGCAGCAGACGACAGTTGGGTTCCTTCGTCCTCGCTGTCTCTCGACCACTCGAGATGTGCGGCTGCGATTTGTCGCAAAATCCCCTTTTGTTTAGGGAAACACCGAAGCCAAAACACAAATTTTCGGTTCAGCATGCCTCCCAACTGCTTTCTGGCGGGCCTACTACAGTGTTTTCCGTGATTCTTAGTTTTGCGATAAAGTCTCTGCTTGCGTCGGACCTGCGCCCACCTGGTAGGGGTTGATAGCCTATTTTAACACGCTCGCCGTTGCGACTCGCTTCCCGTTGACAGCGGAGCACCTGATGGTGCGCGCGCATGGCTCGCGGTACGTGCTCCGCTTAGTCCTACCCAACCGCTCTCGTTCCATTTTCCAGTACGGGGTCGAACACACCCGTCTCGCTCACATTCGCGGCATCGTGTTGTCGCGGCCCCACTGCCCGTTTCCCCGCCTCTCTTGTTCGCTTCCCTCCCGTGCCTCTCCCGTGCCCACCCACCCTTTCCCCCGATCGTTCCGCGCGTCATTCCCCGCAGCTCGCCGCGCTCATGGTACCTCCGGAGCGTTCGTCAGCACGCAGGCGCTGCTCGCCCTCGCGCTCGCCCTGCTGCTGCTGCGATCCTACATTAGTCGCCAAGGTATCGTACGCTCGTCGCCAAGGTATCGTACGCTCGTCGCCAAGGTATCGTACGCTCGTCGCCAAGGTATCGTACGCTCGTCAAGGTGTCGTGCGTTCATCACCTGGTGACAGAATGAGTGCAGGTACAGCGTGGCGATGCGGCGTGCTGTGCCATTCCCCTATACCTCCCGTAAAGCCTCCCGTCTCTCCCCCATGCTTCCCCGCAGCCGCGCCCGGCCAGGCATGGTCGGCGCTCGTCCCGTGGGGCTGCGCGCTGTACGCCTCTCAGGCGGGCGTGGCAGCGCGTGTGGTGGTGGGACGCGCGGGAGAGGTGGCCATAGGGGAGGGCGAGGGAGGATGGGCCGACAGTGCCGCCGCCTCGAGTACTCTTCAATCCGAAGCTGCTGCCGCGACGTCGGAGCAGCGTGGTGCGGGGTCGAGCGGGGGAGAGGCGGGTGCAGCAGGAGGCGCGGGGAGGCTAGTGGAGCAGCAAGGCCCGTTGATTAAGGAGGAGTCAGCGGGTGCTGCGGGTAGGGGTGATCAACCAGCAGACCCTGCAGCTGTAGGTGGTGCAGCCGTTGGGGTTACAGAAGGCGCGAGCACAGCCGTTGGGGCCCTCGATGGCGCGATCCCAACCGTTGATGCTTCAAACTGCAGCATGTCCGCTGGCAGTAACGGCAGCGAGGCCGGGGGCTCATCAGAGGCGGCGGAGCAAGCAGCATGCGAGGGCGCTGCGCTGACAGAGGAGGACGTGCGCGCACGGCAGGCGGAGGAACACGCGGCCTTTGGACGCGTGCAGGTGGAGGGGGGGTGGGAGGGGAAAGCGGAGGGGAAGGGCGTGGAGGGCGGGCAGGGGGGCGTGGCGGAGGCGGGGGTGAACGAGGAGGTGTGCTTCACGGTGCGAGGTGAGGTGAGGAGGGGGGGGGGGTAAGAGGGTGAGAGGGGAGGGGGGAGAGGGGAGAGGGGAGAGGGTGAGAGGGGAGAGGGTGAGAGGGGAGAGGGTGAGAGGGGAGAGGGTGAGAGGGGAGAGGGGGGAGGGGAGAGGGTGAGAGGGGAGAGGGTGAGAGGGGAGAGGGTGAGAGGGGAGAGGGGGGAGGGAGGAGGAGGGAGGGGGGAGGGGAATGGGAGAAGGGGGAGCGGGGAGGGGGGAGAGGGGAAGGGAGGGGGAAGGGGGAGGGGGGGGGGGAAGGGGGAGGGGGGCTAAGTTGACATGGTGGAGAAGCGAGTCATGCAGCGTGCGGCATGTTGCCATGCTACGCCATGTTGCCATGCTACGCCATGTTGCCATGCTACGCCATGTTGCCATGCTACGCCATGTTGCCATGCCACGCCATGTTGCCATGCTACGCCATGTTGCCATGCTACGCCATGTTGTGAGAGGAGGAGCGGAGGTGCTGCGGGCAGTATGGGAGGAGCGGAGGGGGCTATGTGTGGCCAGTGGGGGGCCAGTGGGGGCTATGTGTGGCCAGAGGGGGCTATGTGTGGCCAGAGGGGGCTATGTGTGGCCAGAGGGGGCTATGTGTGGCCGGTGGGGGCTGTGGTGGGATGGGGTGGGTGATGCTCTGATCTTGAGCGCTCGTGCCTTTCAACGTGTCCTGCTCCCCCCTGTGTGTGCGGCGTGCAGCACTGGATGCCAATGGGAGTGCATTTGACAACGGGTGCAGGTAGGCCGCTGCTGCCAATGAGGTTGCTGCAATTGAGCGAATGAGTGCATTTGACAACGGCTGCGTGCATGCATCTCGCTGTGCTCATGCATCTCGCTGTGCTCATGCATCTCGCTGTGCTCATGCATCTCGCTGTGCTCGTGTGTCTGTCTCCTTCCCATTCCATCCCTCTGCACCCACCAATCATCATCCACTCTTTCGTGCCTCCGGCCGTTCCTGTCCTTGTTGCTCCTGCCCTCACTCTGCCCTTCCGTGTCGCCCCCATTAAAAACCTGACTACATAGTCTTTCCTGTCCCCCGCCAGGCAGAGCGCGTTCCTGGTGGCCCTCATTGCGCTGCAGCGCCGCCAGGGGAGCACCGACAGCCGCACTGATGCCCAGGAGGGTAGTGTCAGCAACATCAGTGGGGGCAGCGCGGATGTGCCGGTGCAGAGCAGTGCGCGCGTGACGGAGGTGGCGGTGGCTGTGAGCGGCCAGGCGAGGGCAGCCGCTGGGCGGGCGGCCGTGCTGCTGGAAGAGTGGGAGCAGAGGGGAGAGGGGGGGGAGGGAGGACAGGGGGAGGAAGGAGGGGGTGCGGATGTGCGCATGGCAGCGCGGGTGACGTACCACCCTGGCAACTCGTCCCACCAGGTGAATACCCTCGCAGCCCTCCCACCCAGGCTTCCCTTCCCATGGGACGACACCACCCTCTCCGCCATGCCATCACACCCAGGCTACTCAACCATTTCCCATCCACTGCTTTGCCCGCCACACAGCTCATCGCGCCACACAGCTCATCGCTCCACACAGCTCATCGCGCACCCATCCTCGCACTCGCCGTCTGTGCCTGCTGCGTCTCTCTCCTCCTCTCACATGCCTCTACTCCCTTGCACCTGCGCTTCCATCTCGCCCTGCCTGCCTCTTTCCGCATCTCGCGCCCATCCAGTTTCGCCTCACCCCATCCCCTCCCACCCCCTCCCATCCCCTCCCACCCCCTCCCAATCCCTCCCATCCCCTCCCAATCCCTCCCATCCCCTCCCATTTCCCATTCCTTCCTGTCCCCCCCCAACCCCTTCCCATTCTCTCCCATCCCCTCCCATCCTCCCATCCCCTCCCATCCCATGGCATCCCCGCCCATCGCCACCTCTCCCTCCCCTTCCACCAGGTGTGCGTCCAGCTGCCCCTGCCCGGCCGCTACACCCTCTCGCTGCACCTCCTCTTCTCCGCCACCTCCCTCCTCCTGCGCTCCAACGCGCGCACCGCCTTCGATGGGGGGTTCTCCAAGTGAGGCGGGAAGGGTTGGGGGGGGAGGAGGGGGGGGTTGTTTGCGGCAGCTCTAAGGAGGGGGGTCTTCAAGTGAGGCGGGGTGGTGGGAGAAGCTGGGAAGGCATGTCCTATGCGGGGCGGGGTTAAGAAGGGAGGTGGAGGGGCGGAGAGGGCTAGGGGGAGAC
Source organism: Closterium sp. Naga37s-1 (assembly GCA_947471745.1). NCBI lineage: Eukaryota > Viridiplantae > Streptophyta > Zygnematophyceae > Desmidiales > Closteriaceae > Closterium > Closterium sp. Naga37s-1. The sequence continues at coordinate 1,579,052 of CANJKZ010000169.1, read as the reverse complement.
GAGGAGAGACGGGGTTGATCCAGCTGCTTTAAAGGGTTGTGAATCATCGCATTCCGCGAGGCCAAACGCGTGGGATGCCCAAGTCAACATGCACTCACCATGGCTGTATTGCCCAAGTCAACATGCACTCACCATGGCTGTATTGCCCAAGTCAACATGCACTCACCATGGCTGTATTGCCCAAGTCAACATGCACTCACCATGGCTGTATTGCCCAAGTCAACATGCACTCACCATGGCTGTATTGCCCAAGTCAACATGCACTCACCATGGCTGTATTGCCCAAGTCAACATGCACTCACCATGGTTGTATTGCCCAAGTCAACATGCACTCACCATGGCTGTATTGCCCAAGTCAACATGCACTCACCATGGCTGTATTGCCCAAGTCAACATGCACTCACCATGGCTGTATTGCCCAAGTCAACATGCACTCACCATGGCTGTATTGCCCAAGTCAACATGCACTCACCATGGCTGTAGCCCAAGTCCACATGCACTCACCATGGCTGTATTGCCCCATCCCTTCCCACGAATCCCACTCCTATCTCGTACATATTTTGTTTCTCTTCCGCCTTCCTCCCCACATTCCTCCCCCCTTCCTCAACCCCGTCCTCCTCCTTTCCTTCCCCCCTTCCTCCCCCCCCTTCCCCCCCCTTCCCTCCCTCTCTCCATCCCCCCCTTCATCCCCCCCTCTTCCCCCTCTTCATCCCCCCCTTGCAGCTACACGGTGGTGCATTCACAGCCCATTCAAGCATGGGCTCCGCCCACCTTCTCTCTGCACGCACACAGGTGCGTTGCTGTCACATGCCATGCCATGCCATGCCATGGGGCGAACACGGGGCTGCTTCACTGTCTCTCGTGACCTCACTTCAATACCCACAGTTGTTGCACCTCTCTCCCCTCTCCGTACTCAAAACGCCAGCTCCCTCCTCTCCACTCACCCCATCCCCTCCCCCTCTCCACTCTCCCCTCTCTTCTCACTTCATACCATTCCTCTCCCCCTTCTCCCCTCTCTCTCCTCTCATCTCACAACACTCTCCCCCTTCTCCCCTCGCTCTCCTTGTTGTAATTTCATATTTTATACAACATACATAGGCTAGAATTAGATGTGTAGAACATTTATAAATTGGGGGGTTGTTTAGTGTACCCTCCAACATTTTGTGGTTGCTTGGGATTGGTCCTGAGCTCAACCAATCCCAACCAACACACATTTGTGGTTGCTTGGGCCACAAGCAAGCTCACCCAGTGGCCAACATTTTGGCCAATAGGGTAAGCTTCCCTCTCACCTCTCTCTTGCTCATTGTGTGTACTAAAGGGCCTCTTGGCTCATTATTCAATGTATCAATTATCTCTTTCAACATGGTATCATGAGCTAATGGCTCACGCCTTCATCCCTCGGTTCTTAGGCCACCGTCTCCTCCCTGTCCCTCCCAGGGCCCAGATACATTATTCAATGTATCAATTATCTCTTTCAACACTCCTCTCATCTCACAACACTCTCCCCCTTCTCCCCTCTCTCTCCTCTCATCTCACAACACTCTCCCTCTTCTCCCCTCTCTCTCCTCTCATCTCACAACACTCTCCCCCTTCTCCCCTCTCTCTCCTCTCATCTCACAACACTCTCCCCCTTCTCCCCTCGCTCTCCTCTCATCTCACAACACTCTCCCCCTTCTCCCCTCTCTCTCCTCTCATCTCACAACACTCTCCCCCTTCTCCCCTCTCTCTCCTCTCATCTCACAACACTCTCCCCCTTCTCCCCTCGCTCTCCTCTCATCTCACAACACTCTCCCCCTTCTCCCCTCTCTCTCCTCTCATCTCACAACACTCTCCCCCTTCTCCCCTCGCTCTCCTCTCATCTCACAACACTCTCCCCCTTCTCCCCTCGCTCTCCTCTCATCTCACAACACTCTCCCCCTTCTCCCCTCGCTCTCCTCTCATCTCACAACACTCTCCCCCTTCTCCCCTCGCTCTCCTCTCATCTCACAACACTCTCCCCCTTCTCCCCTCGCTCTCCTCTCATCTCACAACACTCTCCCCCTTCTCCCCTCTCTCTCCTCTCATCTCACAACACTCTCCCCCTTCTCCCCTCGCTCTCCTCTCATCTCACAACACTCTCCCCCTTCTCCCCTCGCTCTCCTCTCATCTCACAACACTCTCCCCCTTCTCCCCTCGCTCTCCTCTCATCTCACAACACTCTCCCCCTTCTCCCCTCGCTCTCCTCTCATCTCACAACACTCTCCCCCTTCTCCCCTCGCTCTCCTCTCATCTCACAACACTCTCCCCCTTCTCCCCTCGCTCTCCTCTCATCTCACAACACTCTCCCCCTTCTCCCCTCGCTCTCCTCTCATCTCACAACACTCTCCCCTTTCTCCCCTCGCTCTCCTCTCATCTCACAACACTCTCCCCCTTCTCCCCTCGCTCTCCTCTCATCTCACAACACTCTCCCCCTTCTCCCCTCGCTCTCCCCTCATCTCACAACACTCTCCCCCTTCTCCCCTCGCTCTCCTCTCATCTCACAACACTCTCCCCCTTCTCCCCTCGCTCTCCTCTCATCTCACAACACTCTCCCCCTTCTCCCCTCGCTCTCCTCTCATCTCACAACACTCTCCCCCTTCTCCCCTCGCTCTCCTCTCATCTCACAACACTCTCCCCCTTCTCCCCTCGCTCTCCTCTCATCTCACAACACTCTCTCCCTTCTCCCCTCGCTCTCCTCTCATCTCACAACACTCTCCCCCTTCTCCCCTCGCTCTCCTCTCATCTCACAACACTCTCTCCCTTCTCCCCTCGCTCTCCTCTCATCTCACAACACTCTCCCCCTTCTCCCCTCGCTCTCCTCTCATCTCACAACACTCTCCCCCTTCTCCCCTCGCTCTCCTCTCATCTCACAACCCTCTTCCCCTTCTCCCCTCGCTCTCCTCTCATCTCACAACACTCTCCCCCTTCTCCCCTCGCTCTCCTCTCATCTCACAACACTCTCCCCCTTCTCCCCTCGCTCTCCTCTCATCTCACAACACTCTCTCCCTTCTCCCCTCGCTCTCCTCTCATCTCACAACACTCTCCCCCTTCTCCCCTCGCTCTCCTCTCATCTCACAACACTCTCTCCCTTCTCCCCTCGCTCTCCTCTCATCTCACAACACTCTCCCCCTTCTCCCCTCGCTCTCCTCTCATCTCACAACACTCTCTCCCTTCTCCCCTCGCTCTCCTCTCATCTCACTGTGAGAAAACGTGAGGAAGAACCATTAGTTTCATTTGGAGAGATGGGGGTATACATAGTAGTGCTAAAAGGGGGGGGGGGGGTGGTTGGAACCAAGCCAGAGCCCACCAATAAGTTGGGTTGAGGGATTATTGGGGGGACCAATAATGTTGACCAAGTGGTTCAACATTATTGGGGGGACCAATAATTCCCAACCCAACCTTGGGGGCCAAGGTTTGAGTTCCAACCCCCAACTAGGGTTAGCCCTAGTTCTACACCCAAACTAAGTTTGGGTGGCTATCTCTAATCTAAGCTTATAGGATTGATGTAGGTTACAATGAGGATGGTAATCTGACACAACCCCTTAACCTACAGAAATCCATAAGCTTGGGAAGAGAGAGAGCAACAACCCCTGAATCAGGCACCGCGGGGAGCAAGTCCCTGGAGACGCAAAAGCGCAGAGTGGTCAGAGCGGTGGAGAGCCTTGGTGAAGAGATCGGCGAGGTTGTTGGAGGAGGCAATTTTGCGAACGATGATGTGACCATCTTGGACAAGGTCGCGAACAAAGTAGTAGCGAAGCTCAATGTGTTTGGAGCGACCATGAAAGACTGCTTCCTTGGTGAGGTGGATGATACTGTCGTTGTCACACCACAGGGTGGGCAGGGCTGTGGGGAGCCAAGGTCGGTGAGCAGATAGCTGAGCCAACGTGCCTCTTGAGCCGCCATCGTGACCGCGTACAGTTCGGCCTCGCAGGATGAGAGGGCGACGGAGGAGGAGCGGGTGGAGCGCCAGCTGATGAGGCCACCCCCGAGTGTGAAGCCATAGCCTTGAGAGCTGCGACGGTCGGGCTGTGCATCGGCCCAAGATGAGTCGCTGAAGCCTTGAAGAATAGGCGGGTTCACACCACCAAGAGTGAGAACATGGTCCTTTGTGCCCTGAAGGTAGCGAAGAACACGCATGGCCGCCTTCCAATGCTCTTCACCATGCCTGCCGGTGCCAACGAACTGCGCCAGAACACTGACTGGGTATGCAAGGTCGGGACGAGTGCAGACCATGGCGTACATCAGGGCCCCAACAAGTTCTGCATAGGGATGAGGGGAGGTGACGGAAGTGGTGGGGGGGGAGAGCCGATGCCCGAATGCAAGTGGTGTGGGGATGGGTTTGCATGTTTTCATGCCAAACCTCTCAAGAACCTTCTCGATGTAAAAAGACTGAGAGAGGGTGATAGTCTTGGCAGTGAGGTCGCGAGTGATCTCCATGCCGAGTTAGTTGCGAACCTCCCCCAGGTCTTTGCAGGCTAGTCGTTTCTGCAGCTCATCCTTGACCTCCTGGAGGTCAGCAGCTGTGTCAGCGGCCAGCAGCATGTCGTCGACGTAGACGAGGATGAAGAAGGGTGATGGGGTGAGGCGCAGGAAGAGGCAGGAGGCGGCACGGGATGGGCGAAAGCCAAGTGCGCGGAGGGTGGAGGAGAGTTTGGCGTGCCATTCCCGAGGTGCTTGTTTGAGCCCGTAGACAGGGCGTAGCAACTTCCAAACAGTGGTAGGGTCGTGAGGAGCGTGAAAGCCTTTGGGACGTTCCAGGAAAATGAGCTCATGAAGGTCGCCTTGCAGAAAGGCGGTGGTGACGTCCATGGAGTGAAGAATCATCCCGCGTCTGCCAACAAAGTAAAAAAACACGCGAATGACCGGTGGAGTGGCGGTGGGTGAGTAGGTCTCGAAGAAGTCTGAGCCATAGGTCTGTGTGAAGCCTTTTGCCACATATCGAGCCTTGTAGACCGGAGCTTCGCCAGGGAGTATTTTTACTCGGAAAGGCCACCTGCCTTTGACCACATTGTGCTTGGAGGGACGAGGAACGTCGAGAAACGAGCGGTTGCTGATGAAGGTGTTGCTCTCCTTGACCATGGCCTCGATCCAGAGAGGTGCATCAAGACAGGCAAATGCTTGCTCATAGGTGGTGGGTTCGTAGATGGTGGGGGTGGTGGAGAAGAGAAGGACAGTGGTGCCAGCCATTGTGCGGACGACGGGGGCGATGGTGGGTGAGAGGAGGTGGAGGAACAGAAGCTCATCGTGAGAGTCTTCAAGGAGGTCCGGAGTGAGAGGAGGAGGAAGAGGAGGCGGTGGAGTTGCAAGACAGCTGCGCTGGAGGGTCGGGCTGATGCGTGGACACAGCTGCACTGGTGCTCTGCTGCGCTGAGGGTCGGGGTGGGGAGACAGCTGCGTTGCAGCTCGGCTTCGCTGAGTTGCCGTGAGGGGCAGGGAGACGGGAGCGCGACTGCTGAGAGAACCTGAGGGGCTGGTGCGGGGGAGAGGGGAGGTGCTATGGTGGCGGAGAAGGGGGATGGATGTGAGAGACTGGAGGGAGGGGGGGGTGGACCTTGGGGTACCAAGAACGGGGACCGTGGAGCGGGTGTGAGGGTAGTGGCGGAGTATGAGAGGGGGAGTGGGAAGTAGGGGCCGGGAGGATGGAGGTGGAGTGAGTGGGGGAGGGCGTGGGGAGGGGGGAGGTGGGGAATGTTGTGCATGAAGGGAGGGAGGGGGTGGGGAGGGAGAGGGAGGGGGAGGGGGTGGGGAGGGAGGGGGAGGGGGTGGGGAGGGAGGGGGAGGGGGAGGGGGTGGGGAGGGATGGGGAGGGGCAGCGGGTGAGGAGGGAGGGGGAGGGGCAGCGGGTGGGGAGGGAGGGTGGACGGGGTCAAGGATGTCTCCTGATGAGGCGGGGGGAGAGTGGGGAGGGGGTGGGGGTGCAGGGGGGACAATAGTGGGGGGGGGGAGAAGGGAAGGGGAGGGGAGAGGAGGTGGAGGGGGAATGGTGTCAGTCCAGAGGAGGGGACGGGTGGTTAGAGGGAGGGGGTTAGGGACTTTGGGGGAGGTGTAGTATGGGCGGGCTTCATCAAATTCCACATCCCGACTGCGAATGAGGCGACCTGAGGGGGGATGGAGGAAGAGATAGTCCGGGGAGGAGGTGTTGTGACCATGGAAAATGCAAGGGAGAGTGCGGGAGGCTAGCTTCCCAGCTTTTGGGTGAGGGGTCAACAGGGTGTATGAGAACATACGCCATGGAGCCCCATACGCGCAGGGGGGAGAGGTCGGGCTTTTTGGACGTCCAGAGTGCGGTGGGAGTGGTGGTGGGCCGGGAGGGATGAGGGTACAGGTTAGTGAGGATGGCAGCGTGGAGGATGGCATAGCCCCAGAGAGAGGGCGGGCACAAGGCATGGACCATGAGGCACCGAGCAGTCTTGGTGACCTCACGGACCCTGCTTTCCGCCACGCCATTTTGCTGAGGGGAAATGAGGTAGGGTGTAGGTGTGAATAATGCCACGAGTGGTGCAGTAGAAGGAGAGCATATTGTTAAGGAACTCACCACCGCCATCAGAGTGGAAGCGAGAGACAGGGCGTTTGAAATGGGTGCGAGCTTGTTCAGCCCAGGAAATGATAGCAGCCGGGGCCTCCGCCTTCGTGCGAAAGAGGGAGACGGAGGAGTAACGGCTGTGGTCATCCACCAGGATGAGCAGGTATTTGTGACCTTGCCTGGTGGGGGAAGGGTTGGGGCCCCAGAGATCCATGTGGACAAGATCAAGAGGCTGGGGAGAAAAGGAGGGATGACTCTTGTGGGGGGCATGTTTCAGTTTGCTTTCAACGCATACTGAGCAGGGAGGGGAGGGTGACGGGGGGAGAGGGGGGAGGGTGAGGAGGAGTCCGTCGAGGAGTTTGGTGGAGACAGTTTGACGGAGGGTGGCAAAGTTGGGATGACCCAACCGATGGTGAAGGAGAACTGCGGGGTGGGTGAGGTCACGACAGTGACATGAGGGGGTGGGGGAGGGGGGGGAAGTGGGAGGAGTGGGAGGAGTGGGGGGGGGGGGGGGGGGGGAGGGGATGGGAAGAGGGGAGGGGGAGGGGAGGGGAAGTGAGGGAAGGGGGAGGGGTGCCGTGGGGGCGATGAGGTGGTGGATGGAGGTGCGAGGGGTGCGGTATGTGTACATGTTTGTGTGAGGGCAGAGGGGAATGCGACAGATGAAGTGGCCAGTGGAGGTATGAAAGAGGTCGCAGTGACGTGCATGACCAGGGAAGAGGGCGGTGATACCGAACCTGGTGAGGTCACAAAGGGCTACCAGATTGTTGCGTAGGGAGGGAATGTATAGACCTGTGATTGTACCTGAGGGGAAGATTGGACAAGGGAGGGTGGAGGTGTGTCGACTTGTGATGGTGAAGCTGGAGTCAGCTCCGTGGATAGTGGAGGGAGTGGGGAGAGGTACCAGTGTGCCTGCATCCCGAAAGACAGTGTGTGTGGCTCCACTGTCAAGGATAAACTCAAGACATGCAGAGGAGGAGGAGTAGGCGGAATACTGGAAGAGGGACTCATTGATAGCATGGGCATACCGAGGATCAGCAGGAGCAGTGCTCACATGGCCTATGAATCCAGCAGAGGGGAACTGAGTAAAGCCAGGAGGGTTGATGGAGGAGGAGGTCTGTTCAGCAGCATTAGCAGCAGATGCCGGGGGCCCATGGCCATATCCGGGAGGTGGGTAAGGAGGGTAAGGCCAGCCAGCATAGGGTGGAGGGTAGTGAGCGAGAAGGGCTGGAGGCGGAGGTGTGGGTGGAGGAGGAGTGGGAGTGGTGGGAGTGGGGGTGGAGGGGAGAAGATGCTGAACTTGTTGAGGGTTGTGATATGGGAGATGATGAGTGAGGACATTGTGAAGGTTGGGAGTAGAAAGTTGATAGGCGGGGAGGGTGTGGATGTCATGGCGAAGCTCGAGCTTGTCAATAGCTCCGAGCCTAATGGGAGTGGAGTCGTCCGCCATGAGGAGGAGGAGGGGGGGAGGGGGTGACGACACCGGCTTGAGGGCGGGTGCGGTCAAACAAGGGGGGGGGAGGGACGACACCACTTGGAAGGGTGGTGCGGTCATGTTGCGTGCGGCGGCGCCGGGTTACCCGCAGCTGCGTTTGTGTCGCCCGCGGTTGCGCCTTGGCGATTGCGCGGGTGTGTCCGTCCGCGGATGCGCCTGTTCGCCCACGGGTGCGCGTTCGTTCGCGGCTGCGCCTCGTCGACCGCGGGTGCGCGTCCGTCCGCGGCTGCGCCTTGTCGCCCGCGGGTGCGCGTCCGTCCGCGGATGCGCCTCGTCGCCCGCGGGTGCGCGTCCGTCCGCGGATGTGCCTCGTCGCCCGCGGGTGCGCGTCCGTCCGCGGATGCGCCTCGTCGCCCGCGGGTGCGCGTCCGTCCGCGGATGCGCCTCGTCGCCCGCAGGTGCGCGTCCGTCCGCAGATGCGCCTCGTCGCCCGCAGGTGCGCGTCCGTCCGCGGATGCGCCTCGTCGCCCGCGGGTGCGCGTCCGTCCGCGGGTGCGCCTCGTCGCCCGCGGGTGCGCGTCCGTCCGCGGATGCGCCTCGTCGCCCGCGGCGTGCGCGTCCGTCCGCGGATGCGCCTCGTCGCCCGCGGGTGCGCGTCCGTCCGCGGATGCGCCTCGTCGCCCGCGGGTGCGCGTCCGTCCGCGGATGCGCCTCGTCGCCCGCGGGTGCGCGTCCGTCCGCGGGTGCGCCTCGTCGCCCGCGGGTGCGCGTCCGTCCGCGGATGCGCCTCGTCTCCCGCGGGTGCGCGTCCGTCCGCGGATGCGCCTCGTCGCCCGCGGGTGCGCGTCCGTCCGCGGATGCGCCTCGTCGCCCGCGGGTGTTCGTCCGTCGGCGGAAAACGCCGCGGTGGTCGCGTCCGCCCTCGTCGGCGGAATCCGCCGCGGTGGTCGCGTCCGCCCTCGTCGGCGGAAATCGCCGTGGTGGTCGCGTCCGCCCTCGTCGGCGGAAATCGCCGCGGTGGTCGCGTCCGCCCTCGTCGGCGGAATCCGCCGCGGTGGTCGCGTCCGCCCTCGTCGGCGGAAATCGCCGTGGTGGTCGCGTTCGGCGGAAATCGCCGCGGTGGTCGCGTCCGCCCTCGTCGGCGGACTCCGCCGCGGTGTTCGCGTCCGCCCTTGTCGGCGGAAATCGCCGCGGTGGTCGCGTCCGCCCTCGTCGGCGGAATCCGCCGCGGTGGTCGCGTCTGCCCTCGTCGGCGGAAATCGCCGCGGTGGTCGCGTCCTCCCTCGTCGGCGGAATCCGCCGCGGTGGTCGCGTCCGCCCTCGTCGGCGGGATGCGCTGCGGTGGTCGCGTCCGCCCTCGTCGGCGGGATGCGCCGCGGTGGTCGCGTCCGCCCTCGTCGGCGGGATGCGCCGCGGTGGTCGCGTCCGCCCTCGTCGGCGGAATCCGCCGCGGTGGTCACGTCCGCCCTCGTCGGCGGGATGCGCTGCGGTGGTCGCGTCCGCCCTCGTCGGCGGGATGCACCGCGGTGGTCGCGTCCGCCCTCGTCGGCGGGATGCGCCGCGGTGAGGGAGGGGAGGGGAGGGGGGAGGAAGCGGGCTGCCGAACGTAACTTGTGCGGGGGAGGCACGGGAGAGTGCGTGAGTTCGAGGGGGGAGGGGGGCCGTGAAGGTGTAATAGCGCAACTTAGGCGCGAAGAGCGGCAAAGAGCCGTGTGAGAGAGGGGGGCGTGATACGACACGCGTTAGGTGTGGTCCTTAGGATCGAGAGACGGTGTTAACCGTTGTAGCTCTGATTACCATGTGAGAAAACGTGAGGAGGAACCATTAAGTTGATTAAGTTGGGGGTATACATAGTAGTGCTAAAAGGGGGGGGGGGGTGGTTGGAACCAAGCCAACATTATTCGAGCCCACCAATACGTTGGGTTGAGGGATTATTGGGGGGACCAATAATGTTGATCTAGTGGTTCAACATTATTGGGGGGACCAATAATTCCCAACCCAACCTTGGGGGCCAAGGTTTGAGTTCCAACCCCCAACTAGGGTTAGCCCTAGTTCTACACCCAAACTAAGTTTGGGTGGCTATCTCTAACCTAAGCTTATAGGATTGATGTAGGTTACAATGAGGATGGTAATCTGACACTCACAACACTCTCCCTCTTCTCCCCTCGCTCTCCTCTCATCTCACAACACTCTCTCCCTTCTCCCCTCGCTCTCCTCTCATCTCACAACACTCTCCCCCTTCTCCCCTCGCTCTCCTCTCATCTCACAACACTCTCCCCCTTCTCCCCTCGCTCTCCTCTCACCTCACAACACTCTCCCCCTTCTCCCCTCGCTCTCCTCTCATCTCACAACACTCTCCCCCTTCTCCCCTCGCTCTCCTCTCATCTCACAACACTCTCCCCCTTCTCCCCTCGCTCTCCTCTCATCTCACAACACTCTCCCCCTTCTCCCCTCGCTCTCCTCTCATCTCACAACACTCTCCCCCTTCTCCCCTCGCTCTCCTCTCATCTCACAACACTCTCCCCCTTCTCCCCTCGCTCTCCTCTCATCTCACAACACTCTCCCCCTTCTCCCCTCGCTCTCCTCTCATCTCACAACACTCTCCCCCTTCTCCCCTCGCTCTCCTCTCATCTCACAACACTCTCTCCCTTCTCCCCTCGCTCTCCTCTCATCTCACAACACTCTCCCCCTTCTCCCCTCGCTCTCCTCTCATCTCACAACACTCTCCCCCTTCTCCCCTCGCTCTCCTCTCATCTCACAACACTCTCTCCCTTCTCCCCTCGCTCTCCTCTCATCTCACAACACTCTCCCCCTTCTCCCCTCGCTCTCCTCTCATCTCACAACACTCTCCCCCTTCTCCCCTCGCTCTCCTCTCATCTCACAACACTCTCTCCCTTCTCCCCTCGCTCTCCTCTCATCTCACAACACTCTCCCCCTTCTCCCCTCGCTCTCCTCTCATCTCACAACACTCTCCCCCTTCTCCCCTCGCTCTCCTCTCATCTCACAACACTCTCCCCCTTCTCCCCTCGCTCTCCTCTCATCTCACAACACTCTCTCCCTTCTCCCCTCGCTCTCCTCTCATCTCACAACACTCTCCCCCTTCTCCCCTCGCTCTCCTCTCATCTCACAACACTCTCTCCCTTCTCCCCTCGCTCTCCTCTCATCGCACAACACTCTCCCCCTTCTCCCCTCGCTCTCCTCTCATCTCACAACACTCTCTCCCTTCTCCCCTCGCTCTCCTCTCATCTCACAACACTCTCCCCCTTCTCCCCTCGCTCTCCTCTCATCTCACAACACTCTCTCCCTTCTCCCCTCGCTCTCCTCTCATCTCACAACACTCTCTCCCTTCTCCCCTCGCTCTCCTCTCATCTCACAACACTCTCCCCCTTCTCCCCTCGCTCTCCTCTCATCTCACAACACTCTCCCCCTTCTCCCCTCGCTCTCCTCTCATCTCACAACACTCTCTCCCTTCTCCCCTCGCTCTCCTCTCATCTCACAACACTCTCCCCCTTCTCCCCTCGCTCTCCTCTCATCTCACAACACTCTCTCCCTTCTCCCCTCGCTCTCCTCTCATCTCACAACACTCTCCCCCTTCTCCCCTCGCTCTCCTCTCATCTCCCAACACTCTCTCCCTTCTCCCCTCGCTCTCCTCTCATCTCACAACACTCTCTCCCTTCTCCCCTCGCTCTCCTCTCATCTCACAACACTCTCCCCCTTCTCCCCTCGCTCTCCTCTCATCTCACAACACTCTCTCCCTTCTCCCCTCGCTCTCCTCTCATCTCACAACACTCTCCCCCTTCTCCCCTCGCTCTCCTCTCATCTCACAACACTCTCTCCCTTCTCCCCTCGCTCTCCTCTCATCTCACAACACTCTCCCCCTTCTCCCCTCGCTCTCCTCTCATCTCACAACACTCTCTCCCTTCTCCCCTCGCTCTCCTCTCATCTCACAACACTCTCCCCCTTCTCCCCTCGTTCTCCTCTCATCTCACAACACTCTCCCCCTTCTCCCCTCGCTCTCCTCTCATCTCACAACACTCTCCCCCTTCTCCCCTCGCTCTCCTCTCATCTCACAACACTCTCTCCCTTCTCCCCTCGCTCTCCTCTCATCTCACAACACTCTCCCCCTTCTCCCCTCGCTCTCCTCTCATCTCACAACACTCTCCCTCTCGTGGCCTGCCACCTCCCGTCACTGCCCCCCACAGCACACAATTCTGATCGTACCTCTCTGCTCGCCTCAAACCACTTCCCCAGGACCCTCCCCCAACGCATATCCCGCCTCATGCCCTCTTGCCGTCCCTCAATTCCTCTTTCTTCCCTCCGTGCCTCTCGCTTCACCTCCCTCTAGTTTCCCCGCCCACGATTTCCTGTGCTCCTCCCTCGTCCTCGTCCCCCGCACAACCTTTTATTCCTCTCTCCACCCATCCTTCCATCATCCAATCCCTCATCTTACCTTCCCTACTCCTACTCCCCTCTACTCCCCCCCCCCCACCTCAGAGCCTCTCTACCTTACTGCACGCCACCGCTCCTCACCGCATCCCACCACGCGGGTTACTGGATGGGCCACCTGTGGCAGCCCCACGCGTGTCGCCTGCGCCGCCTCTCCCCCCCCGCCCTGCACGCGTGCTTCCACGGCCGCTCGCTGCTCTTCCTCGGCGACTCCCAGCTGCGCTACACCTTTGGCTTCCTGCGCTTCCTCCTCCGCTTCCCCTCCCGCGCTGCCTTCCTCACCAAGTTTGCCGCCAAGCCTAAGGTGAGCTGGCAAGCCCAAGGTGAGGAGGCAAGCCCAGGATGAGCCACCATAGCGTGGGATGGGTAACATCGCTGCTGCACGGGCACACCAGGTTTGCCAAGCCCTGGGGCTTCATGCACTTTTCCTGCGGCTTCCATCGCCGCAGAGAGGCATTTCTGATGATTCCTCCACGCGGCTTGCGCACAGCACATTTGTGTGAGCTGCTGCTGCTGGCGCCTCCCATGTCGCCGGATCTCTTCCGAATCCCAAGTTCCTTTCTCCGCGTGAAGTTCTATGTTGTTCCAAAAGCGAGCTGCCACAGCTGCAGCAGATGCAGCAGTCCTGTTGCCTTCTCTCAGCAACCTGCTGCCTTCCTCCCCTCTCCTTCCCCTTCATCTCCACCCGATGCCACCTCGTCTTCATTGATTGCTGCCTACACATCTCCACCTTCCCCCCTCAAATACTCCCATCTCACAGGTGTTCTGGCCCAACATGCTGGCCTGTGGCAGCGTGCCACGTGGCAACGGGTCCATCTACCCACCAGTCAACAGCAGCACGGGCGAGCTCATCTCCACAGGGGTGTGTCAGCTGCCCGACTCTGCCTTCTTCTTCCACGGGGAGAACTTCAACGGCTATGGCCGTGCTGTGTACGTGCCCCATACCATCCCGTTTATCCCGTTTCATCACATCCCATCCCATCCCATCCCAACCCATCCCATCCCAACCCATCCCATCCCATCCCATCCCATCCCATCCCAACCCATCACATTCCAACCCATCCCATCCCATCCCATCCCAACCCATCCCATCCCAACCCATCCCATCCCATCCCATCCCATCCCATCCCATCCCAACCCATCCCATTCAAACCCATCCCATCCCATCCCATCCCATCCCATCCCAACCCATCCCATCTCAACCCATCCCATCCCATCCCAACCCATCCCATCCTATCCCATCCCATTCCATCCCACCCCCCCTCCCCCCTCCCCTCCCCTCCCCTCCCGTTCTGTGCCATCCCATCCCATCCCGCGCTTGCATCCATGCGCGCCCCACTCCCACCAGGTACAAGGTGAGGGGAGCAGAGGGCAGCCCACCAGCAGCCTTCAACCTCACGTACGCGTCGCAGTGCGGCGCCGTGAAGCCCGTGTTCCCCGCGTGGATGAGTGACCCCGCGCTCGTGGGGCCACAGCTCACTCTCTTTGACGCGCGGGATGATGCACACAACGCTGCTGCCAGCAGCGATGCTCGCAGTAACAGCAGGACAGACAGTAGCAGAAGCGGGGAAAGCAGAAGCAGCAGCAGAAGCAGCAGCAGCGGGGAGGGCAGCAGCGAGGAGAGCAGTGGCAGTGGTAACGGGGAGAGGGGTGGAGAGTATGACATGGCGCTGGTGGGCACCACTCTGCACGACCTCATTCAGCAACCCACCGCCCACGCCTTCGGTGCTCTCTTGGGTGGGTGCCCTCCTGGTCATGTGTGTCTCACAACACTCTGCCGCCGGTGTGTGTGTGTGCTGCCATGCTCATGGCCGTGCAGCGCGCCTTGCACCATGCCCCGCTGTGCTTGCTCCACCCATAGCCTTACTCTCTTTTGTAATCGCTTTTCCGTACCACCACCCCACTATCCAGACCCACACGTCCTGCTGCCGCTGCTGCCACCGCCGCTGCCACCGCTGCTGCCAGCCATAAGCACCCCCTTGCCACTTACTGTGTTGTCGCAGTGGGCTTATGGCATTGAACCCCCCGTTTGAACTCAGAACCGCCACCGCACTGTACTGCACTAATATTGGACTGCAGCACACTATTGTGCTGTTCACCATTCTAGAAACTCGAACTTGCACACTGTTTGAACCTTATATTCCACGCCCTTACCTCCTCCTCTTGCCCTCCCTGCTCCATCTCCTCCTCCCCACATGCAGACTCCCACCTGCTTCCACCACTACTAGCAGTCATGTCAGAAACCTCAGCAGTGACTGTATCGACATAGTGGGCTTACCTCATCCTCTTGCTCTCCCCTGCGCCATCCCCTCTGCCAATGCAGACTCCCACCATCCCCTCTGAAGCGAATGCGTTGGGCTTACCTCCTCGTGCCCTCCCCTGCGCCATCTCCCTCTCCTCCCCTGATCCAGACTCGCACATGATCCCTCCGTTGCTACCACTCATGAATGACTCACCCCTTAGCCGTCACGCTGCTGGGCCCGTGGCCTGACCTCCTCTGCTTCCTCCCCTGCCCCTTCCATCCAGAATCCAACCTGCTGCCACCACTGCTAGCAGTGATGAGGGACCCCTCAGCCGTGACTGTACTGGGTCCGTGGGCGGCGAGGGAGGACAGCAAGCCGCCGGAGTTCATCCCCATCAGCAACAACGCGCGTGGCACGGCGTTTGAAGCCGAGCTCCTCAGGTGGGTTGGGTTGCTGGGAGCGTCACATGCCTCCAGGTGCCGTGAGGTGCCTTGAGGTGCTCCGGTCCCGCCAGGCTCATCTAGTACTTCATTTTCCCAGCACGCTGCTTGCGTGGAATAACTGCTTCTTCCCTGCGTGCCGCTCATGCCATGTCAAGCTAGCCCTGTCAAGCCATTGCCCTCCACACACCCCAGTGCACACCAGTTCGCCGCAGTGCGCTGGGCATGCTGCCACTGACTGACAGGGCCACGCCATATCCACTACCCTCGCGGCGCCACAGCTATTTAAGCATCCTCCACGCTGTCAGCACACTATTTCTTCTTCATCCACCTGGAGCACCAACGCAACGCAGTCCGCGCATGATTCTGCTCCTTCTGCTTCTTCCCCTCCCCATTCCTCCCCCTCCCCCACCTCCTCCCTCTCCCCTCCACCCCTCCTCCCCACCCCCTCTTCCCCTCCAATCCCCCCTCAGGCGGCTACCCTCCACACAGCCCGGGGCACCCAGTGCGCTCGGCATGATGGGACTGACTCTGCCACGCCCAGACCTGTGCCCCGACAGCACGCACTACGCCTGGCCCGTCACCCTCGCCATCCTTGACCTCTGGCTCACGCCCCTCTGTGCCGCACACGCCTCACGCTCCTGATCAGTAGCGAGTAAACCACGGCCTGGAACTGTTGGTCAGGACTCACAGCCCTAGATGACAAGAGTCACTCGTGGGACGCCTGCCTGTAGTCGTGACTCGGGCTACTCACGCCACCTCACTCCGTCCATTCCCATTGCATTGACACCATATCCGAAGACGCACGTTTAAGGGGTTCGAAACACAGCAATCAGGGTTGAGAAGATTGGTGAATTGCGGCTGACCTTTCTCTGAAGCTCACTGGTTCAAGTGCTTTCTTTCTTTGTCATATTTGAAAAAACTATGCGTTTTCAGTAGCTCAAGCTCAAGCTCAATGCTCCAAGCCCTCAGGCTGCCATTACATTACTGTCAGTCTCTAGGTCCAAATTTCATGCCGTATTGATCAAGCCTCCTACCTGAGATATTCTCAAGGCGTAGCTGCCTGTTTGATTGCGTTTCTTTGCTACCATGATGGAACACAGTTCAATACGGTACAACGACAGCAGTGCAGTGAGTGACTATACGAGGATAAATATTCCTTTGTCTTAGAGGGTCAGAAACACAGTACAACAGATTGAGAACAAGTATGGCAGATAATTACACTAGTTGTACTCTGGTTCCAGCCACAACCGTTAATACGGTACGGTAGTACCTAGAACTTAGGGTACATTTCTGGAGCGCGTCACAAAAGCATCGCGTCTCAAAAGACGAGATATAGTGCGGTGGAAATGTTTGATACTTAGGTGTAATGCGGTGCAGAGCGGTACACTGCTTTTGTGACGCCTAAATTAAAGACATGTCTAAGCAGGAATGTACCCTTAGACATTGCCAAGACACAGACATGTCAACCAAGTTGCTAGCAGGAAAACACGAGCCAGCATCTCAATAGAAAGCACCAGATAACAGCAGTTACACCTACCAGTGATCTTAGCAGCATTAGCTTCACACGTGTACTGCTGCAATGTGTCGAAAGAAGGCACAGCTAGGCAATCGAATGCTGCTCACACTGGCCGATCTCAATGCCAGGGAAAGCTAGATCCGCCCCTCAATTGCGACCCCCCCTTCTCCTCCCCTCCCCCCCAACTCCCCGTGCACGCAATACCACCAACTTGGCTAGGATGATTAGCAGAGCGCTTCATCTCCTCACTCGTCAAGCCAGATTAGTCCGAGGCTTTAAGGTTCCTAGGGGCTAAATGTAGACAGCGGCTTTAAGGCAGGATGCATCATAAATATCCTTACAATAACTTTTTTGATGTGTCCACTTTCCTTCTGCCACTCACCTTGCCACTGTTTTACCACTTTCCCACCCACTCTTCTTTCTGTTGGTCCTGCAGGGGCATGTGAGCTTGTGGGAGGGCCAGTGCGCCTTTGGCAGTCTCTGCTGCAATACGCCACCCTACCACACCCACTGCAGCTCTTCAGCTTCACACCACCACCCTCCACACTCCCACACCTCGCAGCACCGCACCTACTTCCCTTGCGAGCATCGGAACCAGAGGCCTCTGTATATGCTAAGGGTGCTGCTGCAGCAGTAGTGCCTGTCGCAGCACCATTATAGGTTGACGTGGTAGCAGCGGTGTGCACAGGTGGGTGGGTAGACGAGACAGCAGTGTTCTGAGCAACAACAATTGTTGGAGCAGCAGGGGTAGAAGAGGCAGAAGCGGTTGTGGTTGGCTCTGCAGCAGTGGTGTTGGCAAGAGCAGGCGGGACCAAAGCGGCAGCCGGGGAGGGGTGGCGGTAGCACGGCTCCCCCAGCAGCATCTCCCGCAGACATGCCACCAGATTGACTCCCCCCGGCTTTGGAATCTGATAAGGTGGCAGCTCCGGCATTTTGGCCTTTGGCCCAATGCTCTTGCCACCAGCAAGAGCACCAGCAACAGCACCAGCACCACCAACACCACTAGCACCATCACCAGCACAAGCAATGTCACTAGTGCCAGCACCATCACCCCCTCCGCTTCCACTGCTACCATCGCTGACGCTGCCAGCACCAGCAGCATCGCCACCCCCCATGACTGCACCACTGCCGCCGCTGCTAGTGCTCTCCACACAAGCTCGGTGTGCTGCACCACATCGCCGCCCCTGTATTGACTATATTAGATATTCGCGTGTCCACGGCTGCCCTCTTCTTCCGCCCCTCACTACCCGTACACACACCACTCAAACCTGGACCCGCGGACTCGACATCGGGATTCCTCAATGCAAGGCGCTTGGCGGACAGCCCGACAACCGACACCGTGTAGCACCACGACTTTAAATCCTCCCCATCATCCTCCTCCTCCTCCTCCTCCCCTCGTGCCTTCCCTTTCTTCCTCCCCAGCCTTTTTTTCACTCGAATCCCGTCCCCCTCCTCCGCCCGTTTGCGCTCAAACTGATTGATATCCTGAATGGAGGCCGGCCACGTGAGGGCCACGAACATAAAGAATCCAAGGCGCTCCGCCTCTATCTCACCACGCAGCCTCGCCAGGTTGGCAACCGCAGGCGGTCCCGGGGGAAACAGTGACAATCCCGTTGCCTTCACAAGCTTGTCGAACCAAACGGAGTGTGGCGGGAAGACGGATAGAAAGTGGTTGAAGAGAATATCAAGGGGGCGGCAGGCAAACTTGGCGACGAGAGCGATGGATGGGATGAAGGAGGTGTAGCTGCGGTAGCAACGGATGCAGTTGGCGCATGCGGGTGGGCTTGCAACGAGGCTGATGGCATCCACAATGAACACCGCATCCTCCACGCATTGGAAAATGGGCACCTCTCCTCTCGGAGGCGACCGCGCAGCAGCCATGCCAGATGCATGCGAAATGCCACAATGGTCTTCGCCACCAAGCCCTCTGTTCGTATCAACCCCTCTGACGTCACTCCCTTGACCAGATGCCTTGGCTCTTTGCCCTTTCTCCCTGATGTGCTTCCTCCCTAACTTTGAATCTTGCTCTATTACCCTTTGCCCGCTTTCCACTCCTGTTGCATTCTCCTCCAGAATATCCAGCTGAAAGAATCTCGCATCGGGATCATCGGGAAGCTTCGCAGCACCTTCATCGCACTGTGACCATTATTCCCACTCCATAGCAGCCTCAAGAGGCTTGGGGATGGCGCCGAGCCTGAGCAGCAGGCTCGGAAGGTCTCGAAACGGATGGGGCATTTGCAAGATCCCTTTCTCTCGCCTACTCCTGGAGCATCCTTTCTTGAAGAGGATATCTGAGCCATAGAATCGAACCCAGTGTAGGATGCGGGCAACTCGATACGTGAAGGCTGCGAGGACAGGACTTGTGTTTACAGGAACGAGACCAGAACTGTAGCTGGTGCCGGTGCTCTCTACTCGTGTGGAAGGTCGAGTTTCAGCTAGAGCAGCAGCATTGGAAGCAGATGCATCCCCCATTGCTGATGCTTCTGCTGGCCTACGTGTGTCTGCTGCTGCCCCACTCGTGCTTGCTGCTGCCCCACTCGTGCTTGCTGCTGCCCCACTCGTGCTTGCTGCTGCCCCACTCGTGCTTGCTGCTGCCCCACTCGTGCTTGCTGCTGCCCCACTCGTGCTTGCTGCTGCCCCACTCGTGCTTGCTGCTGCCCCACTCGTTTTTGCTGCTGCCCCACTCGTGCTTGCTGCTGCCCCACTGATGCTTGCTGCTGCCCCACTTGTGCTTGATACTGCCCCACTCGTGCTTGTTGCTGCCCCACTCGTGCTTGATAATGCCAGACTCGTGTCTGCTGCTACCCACTCTCCTCCAATTCCTCATGAATAGCAAGTTCTGTCCTTTCCACCTACCTCTCTTCTCAGCCTGCTTCTAGCCTCCTCAATTGATGCCTCTTCCACCCTCACCTTATTGGCATTGTTCCCGTCCTGCACGTACAGAACGACCTCCATGCAGCTCTCGGGCTTAGACAGCTCCATGGCCAAAGCAAGAGCGAAATTCGTGGCACTTACCCCACTCACATACATGCCCTTCGGAATACCATTCAATTGCACATCACAGCCACTATTGCTGCCCCCCTCGTCACTGCAGTAGCTGCATCTAAACTCCCTCCCTTCTCCCTCTCCATGCGCCAGAATCCAAGCCATGCCATCCACATACCTCTCCCACTCACACACCTTCAGATTCTCCCTCCACTGACCATTCTTCCCCTCTGCCACCCTCTTCAGCAGCTGCATTATTCGCCTCGCTGCTGTGCCTCTCTTCCCCTCTGCTCGCCTCGCTGCTATGCTCCGGTTCCCCTTCATCCCCTCTGTCCTTCCAACCACCAGCATCAACCTGCGTCGCAATCAACCTTGCCAGGTCACCCCCCTGCTTCTCCTCCTGTTCCATACCCCCACCACTATCCATCACCTCGCCATCTTCCCGTCCCTCCTCCCCCTGCGCATTCCCAGCAACCTCCCCCTCGGCTCCGCCCCTCCCCTCGCATGCGTCTTCTCCAGCCCGCCTGACAGCAGGTGCTGCACAAAGAACCCAAACCCTTCCTGCAGATCAGCGCTCTCCTTCACCCCCAGCACCTGAACCAGCATGGATGCAAAATAGTCGTTTTTAATCAGCCTGGCCGCCCCCACCTGCATGATAGCTGGATAAGCGACCGAGTGTGCAGACAAAGACACCGTTCTTAGGTTCACAACACGTGGGCACCTCGCTACAAGCACAAGGAACGCAGCGAAGCTGACAGCACAGCGGTAGGCAGCCCAGCGAGTAGCCCATGTTCCACTAGCAGCAGCAGAACCAGCACCTGTTGCAGGAGGAACTCCTGCAGCTGTAGCAGCATCTGTATCGGTTAGAATGGCAGGCAGGCGGGATATGATCCTCCCCATGTCCATGAGCACGCCCACGCGAGGCTCGGCCATCCACTCGATAACCTTTGCCGCAACACAGCCAATCGGCGCCACGACACACCTTTTGCTGAACACCTGCTGAGGCGGAAACCCTTCAGAATCTCCAAAGGCTTCATGTGTACTCCCGCAAAGTACTCAGCAATGGCGCTGGATGGTAGATCGAAAGGGACAAGGAGGATGGAGTCTGGCAGTTGCGTCAGAAGGACGGAATGGGATCCTCACGGCTCGGTCGAAGCAGCACTCGCACCCTTGCCAATCCCAGGCGCCTCTCACATCCATGTAGTGCACCATGTTTGCCCGTGACAGCACCTGAAGCTTCTCGGGTCCCTCTTTAGCCCCTGCTCTCACGCTGCCCCTTCTTTGTTGCAGCGCTGCCGTCCA
The DNA here is from genome assembly GCA_947471745.1 of Closterium sp. Naga37s-1. Taxonomy (NCBI): domain Eukaryota; kingdom Viridiplantae; phylum Streptophyta; class Zygnematophyceae; order Desmidiales; family Closteriaceae; genus Closterium; species Closterium sp. Naga37s-1. Next base: position 1,558,141 of record CANJKZ010000169.1, on the reverse strand, counting down.
TGGTTCGCCCTCTTTTCCGTGGCAAAGCCTCTACGCCGTCATCTTCAACAGGTGCACCAATTCCGACTCCCACTCCTCGTCGTCGCTGCTGCTCGTGCTCTCCTCACGCTGGGTAGTGGAAGGAGACACACCCACAGATGCATCAACAGGCACATCCAGTGGAGCCTTCCCGCCCGCACCTTCATCACCAACTGTTTCCCCCCCTGTACACTCCTAACTGCTCTTCGACGGTCGTACCCGTTTCAAGCTTTGCTTGCTACACTTAATTTGCGGGATAGGTATACCACATGGCCTCTCATTTGCAAAGACATCATTGTCTCGCCTTCCTCACACCGTTTTCTCCTTGCTACTGACGTGTCTCTCTAGGTCTAGAATGGTAGACGCGCGGAAGTGTCAAAACATGTTTATATCATGTTAGTGATGTTAGGCTGTAGTGGGTCACTCCCTATGGGGTACAACCCTTTGTTAGGGTTGCTACTTGTACCACTCATCCTGCTTTTCTCAATCATTACTGTTTCCTGATTCTGACATGGTATTAGAGCATGTACGTTCCTTAGGGCCCACCGAACGTTCCGCCCTGCCCGGACTTGAAACTTTTTTTACTGCCCTGCTGCCTAGCGCCTCCGGGGAGAGCATCACGACGCTCTGGGGCGTCTGGGGAGAGCATCGCGACGCTTTGGGGCGTCCGGGTAGAGCATCGCGACGCTCTAGGGCGTCCGGGGAGAGCATAGCGACGCTCTGGGGCGTCCGGGGAGAGCATCGCGACGCTCTGGGGCGTCCGGGGAGAGCATCGCGACGCGCTGGGGCGTCCGGGGAGAGCATCGCGACGCTCTGGGGCGTCCGGGTAGAGCATCGCGACGCTCTGGGGCGTCCGGGGAGAGCATCGCGACGCTCTGGGGCGTCCGGGGAGAGCATCGCGACGCTCTGGGGCGTCCGGGGAGAGCATCGCGACGCTCTGGGGCGTCCGGGTAGAGCATCGCGACGCTCTGGGGCGTCCGGGGAGAGCATCGCGACGCTCTGGAGCGTCCGGGGAGAGCATCGCGACGCTCTGGGGCGTCCGAGTAGAGCATCGCGACGCTCTTCGGCATCCGGGGAGAGCATCGCGACGCTCTGGGGCGTCCGGGGAGAGCATCGCGACGCTCTGGGGCGTCCCGGGAGAGCATCACGACGCTCTGGGGCGTCCGGGGAGAGCATCGCGATGCTCTGGGGCGTCCGGGGAGAGCATCGCGACGCTCTGGGGCGTCCGGGGAGAGCATCGCGACGCTCTGGGGCGTCCGGGGAGAGCATCACGACGCTCTGGGGCGTTCGGGGAGAGCATCGCGACGCTCTGGGGCGTCCGGGTAGAGCATCGCGACGCTCAGGGGCGTCCGGGGAGAGCATAGCGACGCTCTGGGGCGTCCGGGGAGAGCATCGCGATGCTCTGGGGCGTCCGGGGAGAGCATCGCGACGCGCTGGGGCGTCCGGGGAGAGCATCGCGACGCTCTGGGGCGTCCGGGGAGAGCATCACGACGCTCTGGGGCGTCCGGGTAGAGCATCGCGACGCTCTGGGGCGTCCGGGGAGAGCATCACGACGCTCTGGGGCGTCCGGGGAGAGCATCGCGACGCTCTGGGGCGTCCGGGGAGAGCATAGCGACGCTCTGGGGCGTCCAGGGAGAGCATCGCGACGCTCTGGGGCGTCCGGGGAGAGCATCGCGACGCTCTGGGGCGTCCGGGGAGAGCATCGCGATGCACTGGGGCGTCCGGGGAGAGCATCGCGACGCTCTGGGGCGTCCGGGGAGAGCAAAGCGACGCTCTGGGGCGTCCGGGGAGAGCATCGCGACGCTCTGGGGCGTCCGGGGAGAGCATCGCGGCGCTCTGGGGCGTCCGGGGAGAGCATCGCGACGCTCTGGGTCGTCCGGGGAGAGCATCACGACGCTCTGGGGCGTCCGGGGAGAGCATAGCGACGCTCTGGGGCGTCCGGGGAGAGCATCGCGACGCTCTGGGGCGTCCGGGTAGAGCATCGCGACGCTCTGGGGCGTCCGGGGAGAGCATCGCGACGCTCTGGGGCGTCCGGGGAGAGCATCGCGACGCTCTGGGGCGTCCGGGGAGAGCATCGCGACGCTCTGGGGCGTCCGGGTAGAGCATCGCGACGCTCTGGGGCGTCCGGGGAGAGCATCGCGACGCTCTGGAGCGTCCGGGGAGAGCATCGCGACGCTCTGGGGCGTCCGAGTAGAGCATCGCGACGCTCTTCGGCATCCGGGGAGAGCATCGCGACGCTCTGGGGCGTCCGGGGAGAGCATCGCGACGCTCTGGGGCGTCCCGGGAGAGCATCACGACGCTCTGGGGCGTCCGGGGAGAGCATCGCGATGCTCTGGGGCGTCCGGGGAGAGCATCGCGACGCTCTGGGGCGTCCGGGGAGAGCATCGCGACGCTCTGGGGCGTCCGGGGAGAGCATCACGACGCTCTGGGGCGTTCGGGGAGAGCATCGCGACGCTCTGGGGCGTCCGGGTAGAGCATCGCGACGCTCAGGGGCGTCCGGGGAGAGCATAGCGACGCTCTGGGGCGTCCGGGGAGAGCATCGCGATGCTCTGGGGCGTCCGGGGAGAGCATCGCGACGCGCTGGGGCGTCCGGGGAGAGCATCGCGACGCTCTGGGGCGTCCGGGGAGAGCATCACGACGCTCTGGGGCGTCCGGGAAGAGCATCGCGACGCTCTGGGGCGTCCGGGTAGAGCATCGCGACGCTCTGGGGCGTTCGGGGAGAGCATCGCGACGCTCTGGGGCGTCCGGGGAGAGCATCACGACGCTCTGGGGCGTCCGGGGAGAGCATCACGACGCTCTGGGGCGTCCGGGTAGAGCATCGCGACGCTCTGGGGCGTCCGAGGAGAGCATCACGACGCTCTGGGGCGTCCGGGGAGAGCATCGCGACGCTCTGGGGCGTCCGGGGAGAGCATCGCGATGCTCTGGGGCGTCCGGGGAGAGCATCGCGACGCTCTGGGGCGTCCGGGGAGAGCATAGCGACGCTCTGGGGCGTCCGGGGAGAGCATCGCGACGCTCTGGGGCGTCCGGGGAGAGCATCGCGACGCGCTGGGGCGTCCGGGGAGAGCATCGCGACGCTCTGGGGCGTCCGGGGAGAGCATCACGACGCGCTGCGGCGTCCGGGAAGAGCATCGCGACGCTCTGGGGCGTCCGAATAGAGCATCGCGACGCTCTGTGGCGTTCGAGGAGAGCATCGCGACGCTCTGGGGCGTCCGGGGAGAGCATCACGACGCTCTGGGGCGTCCGGGGAGAGCATCGCGACGCTCTGGGGCGTCCGGGTAGAGCATCGCAACGCTCTGGGGCGTCCGGGGAGAGCATCGCGACGCTCTGGGGCGTCCGGGGAGAGCATAGCGACGCTCTGGGGCGTCCGGGGAGAGCATAGCGACGCTCTGGGGCGTCCGGGGAGAGCATCGCGACGCTCTGGGGCGTTCGGGGAGAGCATCGCGACGCTCTGGGGCGTCCGGGGAGAGCATCACGACGCTCTGGGGCGTCCGGGGAGAGCATCACGACGCTCTGGGGCGTCCGGGTAGAGCATCGCGACGCTCTGGGGCGTCCGAGGAGAGCATCACGACGCTCTGGGGCGTCCGGGGAGAGCATCGCGACGCTCTGGGGCGTCCGGGGAGAGCATCGCGATGCTCTGGGGCGTCCGGGGAGAGCATCGCGACGCTCTGGGGCGTCCGGGGAGAGCATAGCGACGCTCTGGGGCGTCCGGGGAGAGCATCGCGACGCTCTGGGGCGTCCGGGGAGAGCATCGCGACGCGCTGGGGCGTCCGGGGAGAGCATCGCGACGCTCTGGGGCGTCCGGGGAGAGCATCACGACGCGCTGCGGCGTCCGGGAAGAGCATCGCGACGCTCTGGGGCGTCCGAATAGAGCATCGCGACGCTCTGTGGCGTTCGAGGAGAGCATCGCGACGCTCTGGGGCGTCCGGGGAGAGCATCACGACGCTCTGGGGCGTCCGGGGAGAGCATCGCGACGCTCTGGGGCGTCCGGGTAGAGCATCGCAACGCTCTGGGGCGTCCGGGGAGAGCATCGCGACGCTCTGGGGCGTCCGGGGAGAGCATCGCGACGCGCTGGGGCGTCCGGGGAGAGCATCGCGACGCTCTGGGGCGTCCGGGTAGAGCATCGCGACGCTCTGGGGCGTCCGGGGAGAGCATCGCGACGCTCTGGGGCGTCCGGGGAGAGCATCGCGACGCTCTGGGGCGTCCGGGGAGAGCATCGCGACGCTCTGGGGCGTCCGGGTAGAGCATCGCGACGCTCTGGGGCGTCCGGGGAGAGCATCGCGACGCTCTGGAGCGTCCGGGGAGAGCATCGCGACGCTCTGGGGCGTCCGAGTAGAGCATCGCGACGCTCTTCGGCGTCCGGGGAGAGCATCGCGACGCTCTGGGGCGTCCGGGGAGAGCATCGCGACGCTCTGGGGCGTCCCGGGAGAGCATCGCGACGCTCTGGGGCGTCCGGGGAGAGCATCGCGATGCTCTGGGGCGTCCGGGGAGAGCATCGCGACGCTCTGGGGCGTCCGGGGAGAGCATCGCGACGCTCTGGGGCGTCCGGGGAGAGCTGGGGCGTCCGGGGAGAGCATCGCGACGCTCTGGGGCGTCCGGGGAGAGCATCACGACCCTCTGGGGCGTTCGGGGAGAGCATCGCGACGCTCTGGGGCGTCCGGGGAGAGCATCGCGACGCTCTGGGGCGTCCGGGGAGAGCATAGCGACGCTCTGGGGCGTCCGGGGAGAGCATCGCGATGCTCTGGGGCGTCCGGGGAGAGCATCGCGACGCGCTGGGGCGTCCGGGGAGAGCATCGCGACGCTCTGGGGCGTCCGGGGAGAGCATCACGACACGCTGCGGCGTCCGGGAAGAGCATCGCGACGCTCTGGGGCGTCCGGGTAGAGCATCGCGACGCTCTGGGGCGTTCGGGGAGAGCATCGCGACGCTCTGGGGCGTCCGGGGAGAGCATCACGACGCTCTGGGGCGTCCGGGGAGAGCATCACGACGCTCTGGGGCGTCCGGGTAGAGAATCGCGACGCTCTGGGGCGTCCGAGGAGAGCATCACGACGCTCTGGGGCGTCCGGGGAGAGCATCGCGACGCTCTGGGGCGTCCGGGGAGAGCATCGCGATGCTCTGGGGCGTCCGGGGAGAGCATCGCGACGCTCTGGGGCGTCCGGGGAGAGCATAGCGACGCTCTGGGGCGTCCGGGGAGAGCATCGCGACGCTCTGGAGCGTCCGGGGAGAGCATCGCGACGCTCTGGGGCGTCCGGGTAGAGCATGGCGACGCTCTTCGGCGTCCGGGGAGAGCATCGCGACGCTCTGAGGCGTCCGGGGAGAGCATTGCGACACTCTGGGGCGTCAGGGGAGAGCATAGCGACGCTCTGGGGCGTCCGGGGAGAGCATCGCGACGCTCTGGGGCGTCTAGGGAGAGCATCTCGACGCTCTGGGGCGTCCGGGGAGAGCATCGCGACGCTCTGGGGCGTCCGGGGAGAGCATCGCGATGCTCTGGGGCGTCCGGGGAGAGCATCGCGACGCTCTGGGGCGTCCGGGGAGAGCATAGCGACGCTCTGGGGCGTCCGGGGAGAGCATCGCGACGCTCTGGGGCGTCCGGGGAGAGCATCGCGATGCTCTGGGGCGTCCGGGGAGAGCATCGCGACGCTCTGGGGCGTCCGGGGAGAGCATAGCGACGCTCTGGGGCGTCCGGGGAGAGCATAGCGACGCTCTGGGGCGTCCGGGGAGAGCATCGCGACGCTCTGGGGCGTTCGGGGAGAGCATCGCGACGCTCTGGGGCGTCCGGGGAGAGCATCACGACGCTCTGGGGCGTCCGGGGAGAGCATCACGACGCTCTGGGGCGTCCGGGTAGAGCATCGCGACGCTCTGGGGCGTCCGAGGAGAGCATCACGACGCTCTGGGGCGTCCGGGGAGAGCATCGCGACGCTCTGGGGCGTCCGGGGAGAGCATCGCGATGCTCTGGGGCGTCCGGGGAGAGCATCGCGACGCTCTGGGGCGTCCGGGGAGAGCATAGCGACGCTCTGGGGCGTCCGGGGAGAGCATCGCGACGCTCTGGGGCGTCCGGGGAGAGCATCGCGACGCGCTGGGGCGTCCGGGGAGAGCATCGCGACGCTCTGGGGCGTCCGGGGAGAGCATCACGACGCGCTGCGGCGTCCGGGAAGAGCATCGCGACGCTCTGGGGCGTCCGAATAGAGCATCGCGACGCTCTGTGGCGTTCGAGGAGAGCATCGCGACGCTCTGGGGCGTCCGGGGAGAGCATCACGACGCTCTGGGGCGTCCGGGGAGAGCATCGCGACGCTCTGGGGCGTCCGGGTAGAGCATCGCAACGCTCTGGGGCGTCCGGGGAGAGCATCGCGACGCTCTGGGGCGTCCGGGGAGAGCATCGCGACGCGCTGGGGCGTCCGGGGAGAGCATCGCGACGCTCTGGGGCGTCCGGGTAGAGCATCGCGACGCTCTGGGGCGTCCGGGGAGAGCATCGCGACGCTCTGGGGCGTCCGGGGAGAGCATCGCGACGCTCTGGGGCGTCCGGGGAGAGCATCGCGACGCTCTGGGGCGTCCGGGTAGAGCATCGCGACGCTCTGGGGCGTCCGGGGAGAGCATCGCGACGCTCTGGAGCGTCCGGGGAGAGCATCGCGACGCTCTGGGGCGTCCGAGTAGAGCATCGCGACGCTCTTCGGCGTCCGGGGAGAGCATCGCGACGCTCTGGGGCGTCCGGGGAGAGCATCGCGACGCTCTGGGGCGTCCCGGGAGAGCATCGCGACGCTCTGGGGCGTCCGGGGAGAGCATCGCGATGCTCTGGGGCGTCCGGGGAGAGCATCGCGACGCTCTGGGGCGTCCGGGGAGAGCATCGCGACGCTCTGGGGCGTCCGGGGAGAGCTGGGGCGTCCGGGGAGAGCATCGCGACGCTCTGGGGCGTCCGGGGAGAGCATCACGACCCTCTGGGGCGTTCGGGGAGAGCATCGCGACGCTCTGGGGCGTCCGGGGAGAGCATCGCGACGCTCTGGGGCGTCCGGGGAGAGCATAGCGACGCTCTGGGGCGTCCGGGGAGAGCATCGCGATGCTCTGGGGCGTCCGGGGAGAGCATCGCGACGCGCTGGGGCGTCCGGGGAGAGCATCGCGACGCTCTGGGGCGTCCGGGGAGAGCATCACGACACGCTGCGGCGTCCGGGAAGAGCATCGCGACGCTCTGGGGCGTCCGGGTAGAGCATCGCGACGCTCTGGGGCGTTCGGGGAGAGCATCGCGACGCTCTGGGGCGTCCGGGGAGAGCATCACGACGCTCTGGGGCGTCCGGGGAGAGCATCACGACGCTCTGGGGCGTCCGGGTAGAGAATCGCGACGCTCTGGGGCGTCCGAGGAGAGCATCACGACGCTCTGGGGCGTCCGGGTAGAGCATCGCGACGCTCTGGGGCGTTCGGGGAGAGCATCGCGACGCTCTGGGGCGTCCAGGGAGAGCATAGCGACGCTCTGGGGCGTCCGGGGAGAGCATCGCGACGCTCTGGGGCGTCCGGGGAGAGCATCGCGACGCTCTGGGGCGTCCGGGGAGAGCATCGCGACGCTCTGGGGCGTCCGGGGAGAGCATAGCGACGCTCTGGGGCGTCCGGGGAGAGCATCGCGACGCTCTGGGGCGTCCGGGGAGAGCATCACGACGCTCTGGGGCGGCTGGGGAGAGCATCGCGACGCTCTGGGGCGTCCGGGTAGAGCATCGCGACGCTCTGGGGCGTCTGGGGAGAGCATCGCGACGCTCTGGGGCGTCCGGGGAGAGCATCGCGACGCTCTGGGGCGTCCGGGGAGAGCATCGCAACGCTCTGGGGCGTCCGGGAAGAGCATCGCGACGCTCTGGGGCGTCCGGGGAGAGCATAACGATGGTCTGGGGCGTCCGGGGAGAGCATCGCGACGCTCTGGGGCGTCCGGGGAGAGCATCGCGACGCGCTGGGTTGTCCGGGGAGAGCATCGCGACGCTCTGGGGCGTTCGGGGAGAGCGTCGCGATGCTCTGGGGCGTTCGAGGAGAGCGTCGCGACGTTCTGGGGCGTCCGGGGAGAGCATCACGACGCTCTGGGGCGGCTGGGGAGAGCATCGCGACGCTCTGGGGCGTCCGGGTAGAGCATCGCGACGCTCTGGGGCGTCCGGGGAGAGCATCGCGACGCTCTGGGGCGTCCGGGGAGAGCATCACGACGCTCTGGGGCGTTCGGGGAGAGCACCGCGACGCTCTGGGGCGTCCGGGGAGAGCATCGCGACGCTCTGGGGCGTCCGGGGAGAGCATCGCGATGCACTGGGGCGTCCGGGGAGAGCATCGCGACGCTCTGGGGCGTCCGGGGAGAGCAAAGCGACGCTCTGGGGCGTCCGGGGAGAGCATCGCGACGCTCTGGGGCGTCCAGGGAGAGCATCGCGACGCTCTGGGGCGTCCGGAGAGAGCATCGCGACGCTCTGGGGCGTCCGGGGAGAGCATAGCGACGCTCTGGGGCGTCCGGGGAGAGCATCGCGACGCTCTGGGGCGTCCGGGGAGAGCATCACGACGCTCTGGGGCGGCTGGGGAGAGCATCGCGACGCTCTGGGGCGTCCGGGTAGAGCATCGCGACGCTCTGGGGCGTCTGGGGAGAGCATCGCGACGCTCTGGGGCGTCCGGGAAGAGCATCGCGACGCTCTGGGGCGTCCGGGGAGAGCATCGCAACGCTCTGGGGCGTCCGGGAAGAGCATCGCGACGCTCTGGGGCGTCCGGGGAGAGCATAGCGACGCTCTGGGGCGTCCGGGGAGAGCATCGCGACGCTCTGGGGCGTCCGGGGAGAGCATCGCGACGCGTTGGGGCGTCCGGGGAGAGCATCGCGACGCTCTGGGGCGTTCAGGGAGAGCGTCGCGATGCTCTGGGGCGTTCGAGGAGAGCGTCGCGACGTTCTGGGGCGTTCGGGGAGAGCATCACGACGCTCTGGGGCGGCTGGGGAGAGCATCGCGACGCTCTGGGGCGTCCGGGTAGAGCATCGCGACGCTCTGGGGCGTCCGGGGAGAGCATCGCGACGCTCTGGGGCGTCCGGGGAGAGCATCACGACGCTCTGGGGCGTTCGGGGAGAGCACCGCGACGCTCTGGGGCGTCCGGGGAGAGCATTGCGACGCTCTGGAACGTCCGGGTAGAGCATCGCGACGCTCTGGGGCGTCCGGGGAGAGCATCGCGACGCTCTGGGGCGTCCGGGGAGAGCATAGCGACGCTCTGGGGCGTCCGGGGAGAGCATCGCGACGGTCTGGGGCGTCCGGGGAGAGCATCGCGACGCGCTGGGGGGTCCGGGGAGAGCATCGCGACGCTCTGGGGCGTCCGGGGAGAGCATCACGACGCGCTGCGGCGTCCGGGAAGAGCATCGCGACGCTTTGGGGCGTCCGGATAGAGCATCGCGACGCTCTGGGGCGTTCGGGGAGAGCATAGCGACGCTCTGGGGCATCCGGGGAGAGCATCACGACGCTCTGGGGCGTCCGGGGAGAGCATCGCGACGCTCTGGGGCGTCCGGGTAGAGCATCGCGACGCTCTGGGGCGTCCGGGGAGAGCATAGCGACGCTCTGGGGCGTCCGGGGAAAGCATCGCGACGCTCTGGGGCGTCCTGGGAGAGCATCGCGACGTGCTGGGGCGTCCGGGGAGAGCATCGCGACGCTCTGGGGCGTCCGGGTAGAGCATCGCGACGCTCTGGGGCGTCCGGGGAGAGCATCGCGACGCTCTGGGGTGTCCGGGGAGAGCATCGCGACGCTCTGGGGCGTCCAGGGAGAGCATCGCGACGATCTGGGGCGTCCGGGTAGAGCATCGCGACGCTCTGGGGCGTCCGGGGAGAGCATCGCGACGCTCTGGAGCGTCCGGGGAGAGCATCGCGACGCTCTGGGGCGTCCGGGTAGAGCATCGCGACGCTCTTCGGCGTCCGGGGAGAGCATCGCGACGCTCTGGGGCGTCCGGGGAGAGCATCGCGACGCTCTGGGGCGTCCGGGGAGAGCATCATGACGCTCTGGGGCGGCTGAGGAGAGCATTGCGACGCTCTGGGGCGTCCGGGTAGAGCATCGCGACGCTTTGGGGCGTCGGGGGAGAGCATCGCAACACTCTGGGGCGTCCGGGGAGAGCATCGCGACGCTCTGGGGCGTCCGGGGAGAGCATCGCGATGCTCTGGGCCGTCCGGGGAGAGCATCGCGATGCTCTGGGGCGTCCGGGGAGAGCATCGCGACGCTCTGGGTCGTCCGGGGAGAGCATCACGACGCTCTGGGGCGTCCGGGGAGAGCATCGCGACGCTCTGGGGCGTTCGGGGAGAGCATCGCGACGCTCTGGGGCGTCCGGGGAGAGCATCGCGACGCTCTGGGTCGTCCAGGGAGAGCATCACGACGCTCTGGGGCGTCCGGGGAGAGCATAGCGACGCTCTGGGGCTTCCGGGGAGAGCATCGCGACGCTCTGGGGCGTCCGGGGAGAGCATCAGGACGCGCTGCGGCGTCCGGGAAGAGCATCGCGACGCTCTGGGGCGTCCGGGGAGAGCATCGCGACGCTCTGGGGCGTCCGGGGAGAGCATCGCGACGCTCTGGGGCGTCCGGGTAGAGCATCGCGACGCTCTGGGGCGTCCGGGGAGAGCATCGCGACGCTCTGGAGCGTCCAGGGAGAGCATCGCGACGCTCTGGGGCGTCCGGGTAGAGCATCGCGACGCTCTTCGGCGTCCGGGGAGAGCATCGCGACGCTCTGGGGCGTCCGGGGAGAGCATCGCGACGCTCTGGGGCGTCCGGGGAGAGCATCATGACGCTCTGGGGCGGCTGAGGAGAGCATCGCGACGCTCTGGGGCGTCCGGGTAGAGCATCGCGACGCTTTGGGGCGTCGGGGGAGAGCATCGCAACGCTCTGGGGCGTCCGGGGAGAGCATCGCGACGCTCTGGGGCGTCCGGGGAGAGCATCGCGATGCTCTGGGCCGTCCGGGGAGAGCATCGCGATGCTCTGGGGCGTCCGGGGAGAGCATCGCGACGCTCTGGGTCGTCCGGGGAGAGCATCACGACGCTCTGGGGCGTCCGGGGAGAGCATAGCGACGCTCTGGGGCGTCTGGGGAGAGCATCGCGACGCTCTGGGGCGTCCGGGGAGAGCATCGCGACGCTCTGGGTCGTCCGGGGAGAGCATCACGACGCTCTGGGGCGTCCGGGGAGAGCATAGCGACGCTCTGGGGCGTCCGGGGAGAGCATCGCGACGCTCTGGGGCGTCCGGGGAGAGCATCGCGACGCTCTGGGGCGTCCAGGGAGAGCGTCGCGACGCTCTGGGGCGTCCGGGGAGAGCATCGCGATGCTCTGGGGCGTCCGGGGAGAGCATCGCGACGCTCTGGGGCGTCCGGGGAGAGCATAGCGACGCTCTGGGGCGTCCGGGGAGAGCATCGTGACGCTCTGGGGCGTCCGGGGAGAGCATCGCGATGCTCTGGGGCGTCCGGGGAGAGCATCGCGACGCTCTGGGGCGTCCGAGGAGAGCATAGCGACGCTTTGGGGCGTCCGGGGAGAGAGCATCGCGACGCTCTGGGGCGTCCGGGGAGAGCATCGCGACGCTCTGGGGCGTCCGGGGAGAGCATCGCGACGCTCTGGGGCGTCCGGGGAGAGCATCGCGACGCTCTGGGGCGTCCGGGGAGAGCATCGCGACGCTCTGGGGCGTCCGGGGAGAGCATCACGACGCTCTGGGGCGGCTGGGGAGAGCATCGCGACGCTCTGGGGCGTCCGGGTAGAGCATCGCGACGCTCTGGGGCGTCCGGGGAGAGCATCGCGACGCTCTGGGGCGTCCGGGGAGAGCATCGCGACGCTCTGGGGCGTCCGGGGAGAGCATAGCGACGCTCTGGGGCGTCCGGGGAGAGCATCGCGACGCTCTGGGGCGTCCGGGGAGAGCATCGCGACGCTCTGGGGCGTCCGGGGAGAGCATCGCGACGCTTTGGGGCGTCCGGGGAGAGCATCGCGACGCTTTGGGGCGTCCGGGGAGAGCATAGCGACGCTCTGGGGCGTCCGGGGAGAGCATCGCGACGCTCTGGGGCGGCTGGGGAGAGCATCGCGACGCTCTGGGGCGTCCGGGTAGAGCATCGCGACGCTCTGGGGCGTCTGGGGAGAGCATCGCGACGCTCTGGGGCGTCCGGGGAGAGCATCGCGACGCTCTGGGGCGTCCGGGGAGAGCATCGCGACGCTCTGGGGCGTCCGGGGAGAGCATAGCGACGCTCTGGGGCGTCCGGGGAGAGCATCGCGACGCTCTGGGGCGTCCGGGGAGAGCATCGCGACGCTCTGGGGCGTCCAGGGAGAGCGTCGCGACGCTCTGGGGCGTCCGGGGAGAGCATCGCGATGCTCTGGGGCGTCCGGGGAGAGCATCGCGACGCTCTGGGGCGTCCGGGGAGAGCATAGCGACGCTCTGGGGCGTCCGGGGAGAGCATCGCGACGCTCTGGGGCGTCCGGGGAGAGCATCGCGATGCTCTGGGGCGTCCGGGGAGAGCATCGCGACGCTCTGGGGCGTCCGGGGAGAGCATCGCGACGCTCTGGGGCGTCCGGGGAGAGCATCGCGACGCTCTGGGGCGTCCGGGGAGAGCATCACGACGCTCTGGGGCGGCTGGGGAGAGCATCGCGACGCTCTGGGGCGTCCGGGTAGAGCATCGCGACGCTCTGGGGCGTCCGGGGAGAGCATCGCGACGCTCTGGGGCGTCCGGGGAGAGCATAGCGACGCTCTGGGGCGTCCGGGGAGAGCATCGCGACGCTCTGGGGCGTCCGGGGAGAGCATCGCGACGCTCTGGGGCGTCCGGGGAGAGCATCGCGACGCTCTGGGGCGTCCGGGGAGAGCATCGCGACGCTCTGGGGCGTCCGGGGAGAGCATAGCGACGCTCTGGGGCGTCCGGGGAGAGCATCGCGACGCTCTGGGGCGTCCGGGGAGAGCATCACGACGCTCTGGGGCGGCTGGGGAGAGCATCGCGACGCTCTGGGGCGTCCGGGTAGAGCATCGCTACGCTCTGGGGCGTCTGGGGAGAGCATCGCGACGCTCTGGGGCGTCCGGGGAGAGCATCGCGACGCTCTGGGGCGTCCGGGGAGAGCATCGCGACGCTCTGGGGCGTCCGAGGAGAGCATAGCGACGCTCTGGGGCGTCCGGGGAGAGCATCGCGACGCTCTGGGGCGTCCGGGGAGAGCATCGCGACGCGCTGGGGCGTCCGGGGAGAGCATCGCGACGCTCTGGGGCGTTTGGGGAGAGCGTCGCGATGCTCTGGGGCATTCGAGGAGAGCGTCGCGACGTTCTGGGGCGTCCGGGGAGAGCATCACGACGCTCTGGGGCGGCTGGGGAGAGCATCGCGACGCTCTGGGTCGTCCGGGGAGAGCATCGCGACGCTCTGGGGCGTCCGGGGAGAGCATCACGACGCTCTGGGGCGGCTGAGGAGAGCAGCGCGACGCTCTGGGGCGTCCGGGTAGAGCATCGCGACGCTTTGGGGCGTCGGGGGAGAGCATCGCAACGCTCTGGGGCGTCCGGGGAGAGCATCGCGACGCTCTGGGGCGTCCGGGGAGAGCATCGCGACGCTCTGGGGCGTCCGGGTAGAGCATCGCGATGCTCTGGTGCGTCCGGGGAGAGCATCGCGACGCTCTGGAGCGTCCGGGGAGAGCATCGTGATGCTCTGGGGCGTCCGGGGAGAGCATCGCGATGCTCTGGGGCGTCCGGGGAGAGCATCGCGACGCTCTAGGGCGTCCGGGGAGAGCCTCGCGATGCTCTTGGGCGTCCGGGGAGAGCATCGCGACGCTCTGGGGCGTCCGGGGAGAGCATAGCGACGCTCTGGGGCGTCCGGGGAGAGCATCGCGACGCTCTGGGGCGTCCGGGGAGAGCATCGCGATGCTCTGGGGCGTCCGGGGAGAGCATCGCGACGCTCTGGGGCGTCCGGGGAGAGCATCGCGATGCTCTGGGGCGTCCGGGGAGAGCATCGCGGCGCTCTGGGGCGTCCGGGGAGAGCATAGCGACGCTCTGGGGCGTCCGGGGAGAGCATCGCGACGCTCTGGGGCGTCCGGGGAGAGCATCGCGATGCTCTGGGGCGTCCGGGGAGAGCATCGCGACGCTTTGGGGCGTCCGAGGAGAGCATAGCGACGCTCTGGGGCGTCCGGGGAGAGAGCATCGCGACGCTCTGGGGCGTCCGGGGAGAGCATCGCGACGCTCTGGGGCGTCCAGGGAGAGCATCGCGACGCTCTGGGGCGTCCGGGGAGAGCATCGCGACGCTCTGGGGCGTCCGGGGAGAGCATCGCGACGCTCTGGGGCGTCCGGGGAGAGCATCGCGACGCGCTGGGGCGTCCGGGGAGAGCATCGCGACGCTCTGGGGCGTTTGGGGAGAGCGTCGCGATGCTCTGGGGCATTCGAGGAGAGCGTCGCGACGTTCTGGGGCGTCCGGGGAGAGCATCACGACGCTCTGGGGCGGCTGGGGAGAGCATCGCGACGCTCTGGGTCGTCCGGGGAGAGCATCGCGACGCTCTGGGGCGTCCGGGGAGAGCATCACGACGCTCTGGGGCGGCTGAGGAGAGCAGCGCGACGCTCTGGGGCGTCCGGGTAGAGCATCGCGACGCTTTGGGGCGTCGGGGGAGAGCATCGCAACGCTCTGGGGCGTCCGGGGAGAGCATCGCGACGCTCTGGGGCGTCCGGGGAGAGCATCGCGACGCTCTGGGGCGTCCGGGTAGAGCATCGCGATGCTCTGGTGCGTCCGGGGAGAGCATCGCGACGCTCTGGAGCGTCCGGGGAGAGCATCGTGATGCTCTAGGGCGTCCGGGGAGAGCATCGCGATGCTCTGGGGCGTCCGGGGAGAGCATCGCGACGCTCTAGGGCGTCCGGGGAGAGCCTCGCGATGCTCTTGGGCGTCCGGGGAGAGCATCGCGACGCTCTGGGGCGTCCGGGGAGAGCATAGCGACGCTCTGGGGCGTCCGGGGAGAGCATCGCGACGCTCTGGGGCGTCCGGGGAGAGCATCGCGATGCTCTGGGGCGTCCGGGGAGAGCATCGCGACGCTCTGGGGCGTCCGGGGAGAGCATCGCGATGCTCTGGGGCGTCCGGGGAGAGCATCGCGACGCTCTGGGGCGTCCGGGGAGAGCATAGCGACGCTCTGGGGCGTCCGGGGAGAGCATCGCGACGCTCTGGGGCGTCCGGGGAGAGCATCGCGATGCTCTGGGGCGTCCGGGGAGAGCATCGCGACGCTTTGGGGCGTCCGAGGAGAGCATAGCGACGCTCTGGGGCGTCCGGGGAGAGAGCATCGCGACGCTCTGGGGCGTCCGGGGAGAGCATCGCGACGCTCTGGGGCGTCCAGGGAGAGCATCGCGACGCTCTGGGGCGTCCGGGGAGAGCATCGCGACGCTCTGGGGCGTCCGGGGAGAGCATCGCGACGCTCTGGGGCGTCCGGGGAGAGCATCACGACGCTCTGGGGCGGCTGGGGAGAGCATCGCGACGCTCTGGGGCGTCCGGGTAGAGCATCGCTACGCTCTGGGGCGTCTGGGGAGAGCATCGCGACGCTCTGGGGCGTCCGGGGAGAGCATCGCGACGCTCTGGGGCGTCCGGGGAGAGCATCGCGACGCTCTGGGGCGTCCGGGGAGAGCATAGCGACGCTCTGGGGCGTCCGGGGAGAGCATCGCGACGCTCTGGGGCGTCCGGGGAGAGCATCGCGACGCGCTGGGGCGTCCGGGGAGAGCATCGCGACGCTCTGGGGCGTTTGGGGAGAGCGTCGCGATGCTCTGGGGCATTCGAGGAGAGCGTCGCGACGTTCTGGGGCGTCCGGGGAGAGCATCACGACGCTCTGGGGCGGCTGGGGAGAGCATCGCGACGCTCTGGGTCGTCCGGGGAGAGCATCGCGACGCTCTGGGGCGTCCGGGGAGAGCATCACGACGCTCTGGGGCGGCTGAGGAGAGCAGCGCGACGCTCTGGGGCGTCCGGGTAGAGCATCGCGACGCTTTGGGGCGTCGGGGGAGAGCATCGCAACGCTCTGGGGCGTCCGGGGAGAGCATCGCGACGCTCTGGGGCGTCCGGGGAGAGCATCGCGACGCTCTGGGGCGTCCGGGTAGAGCATCGCGACGCTCTGGTGCGTCCGGGGAGAGCATCGCGACGCTCTGGAGCGTCCGGGGAGAGCATCGTGATGCTCTGGGGCGTCCGGGGAGAGCATCGCGATGCTCTGGGGCGTCCGGGGAGAGCATCGCGACGCTCTAGGGCGTCCGGGGAGAGCCTCGCGATGCTCTTGGGCGTCCGGGGAGAGCATCGCGACGCTCTGGGGCGTCCGGGGAGAGCATCGCGACGCTCTGGGGCGTCCGGGGAGAGCATCGCGACGCTCTGGGGCATCCGGGGAGAGCATCGCGACGCTCAAGGGGTGGCAGATCCCGGTCCTCCCTTGGCGAAAATCGGGCAAGGCGGCAGTGGCGGCATCTATGGAGGAGAGTGTCACCGAGGAGCAGCAAGGTGTGCAAGGAGAGGAGCTGATTGGAGGAAGCGCGGCGGTGAAGGCGTCGGCTACCTCGGGCCAAGCGGACTGGGAGACTTGGCATCGGCGGCTCGCACACGTGGCTGTTTCCACATTGGAGGTGATGCACAAGGAGAAGTGCGTGCATGGGCTGCAACTGCATGGTGATGGCGCTCACTATGGCAGCTGCGAGGCGTGCATGCAAAACAAGTTTGCGCGGTTCCCGTTTCCACGTGCGGAGGGATCAGCGAAGGCGCCACTGGAGGTGGTGCACATGGACCTGGTGGGTCCTATGAGGACTGAGGGGACTGGGGGAGTGCTGTACTTCCTCACCATGGTGGACGAATGGAGCCGTTTCACGTGGGCACGTCCCTTGTCCAAGAAGAGCGATGCTGCAGCGGCAATCAAGGAGGATTGGTTGCCGATGGTGGAGCGGCAAGCGATGCGGCTGGTGAAGGTGCTGAGGAGCGACCGAGGTGGAGAGTTCCTTGGAGCGGAATTCACCAAGTTCCTCAAGAGAAATGGCATCCGACATCAGCTGACCTGCCCTGGAACACCGCAGCAGAACGGCATTGCTGAGCGTGCCAACCGGACCATTGGCGAGGCGGCTAAGACCTTGTTGGGGGCTGCTGGGATGCCCTACAAGTTCTGGCCTGAAGCTGTTCGCCATGTCATCACGGTCAAGAACAGGGTCTTGACGCATGTTGGCAACAAGCACTGGGTGCCGTACGAGCGCTGGCTTGGGAAGAAGCCATCCATTGACATGCTGCGGGTGTGGGGCTGCATGGGGCTTGTGATGGTGCCTAAGGAGCAGAGGCACAAGCTGGAAGTTGCTGCTGTGTGGGCTGTCCATCTTGGGATGGCTCCTGACTCGAAGGGGTGGCTGATGTGGGACCCCAAGAGCAAGAGGACGCTGATCAGTCGTGACGTCAAGTTTGTGGAGGACGTCATGTACAAGGATTGGCAGCAGCAGCAGCAGGTGCAGATTGGCTTGCGTCTGCAGGAGATTGAGCGGTCTGCAGTGGAGGAGGTTCAGCTGCACCTTGATGAACTCCCTGGGTCAGAGCTGACCAGTGACCACAGTGGCGGTGGTGAGCAGCAAG
Source organism: Closterium sp. Naga37s-1 (assembly GCA_947471745.1). NCBI lineage: Eukaryota > Viridiplantae > Streptophyta > Zygnematophyceae > Desmidiales > Closteriaceae > Closterium > Closterium sp. Naga37s-1. Next base: position 1,540,629 of record CANJKZ010000169.1, on the reverse strand, counting down.
GTGCTGGTCCTGTTGCGGAGGAGGGGTTGGAGGATGAGTCGGCACGTGTGGACTCACCAACTCAGCCCGGGCCTGCTGCAAACGCAAAGGTCACCAAGAGGAGTGTGCAGTGAGGAGCTTCACCACATGGGCAGCAGATTGCAACCCGCGAGAAGAGAGTGGTAGCAGCACCCTCAAGGCTGAAGTGTAGCCGTTTGGGAGGACCCAAGCAAGGTGCCATGGCGGTTCAGGCGGATGAGGGGGAGGATGAGGAGATGGCGTTCTGTTTCTTCACACCCTTGCCTGGAGAACCAGCCACAGTGGAGGAGGCACTCAGTGGACCCCAGAAGGAGGAGTGGAAGGCTGCCATGGATGCGGAGTTCAACAGTCTCATTGAGAATGGGACTTGGGAGCTTGTTGAGTTACCTGAGGGGCGACGGCCGATCAGCAGCAAGTGGGTCTTCAAGGTGAAGAGTGGTGCTGATGGTGCGCTGGAGCGGTTCAAGAGCCGCTTGGTCACCAAGGGGTTTCAGCAGAAAGAGAAGGTCGACTTTGGGGAGATCTTCGCTCCCGTTGCTAAGCCAGTAACACTGAGGACTTTGATGGCTGGCGCAGCTGTGAAGGGATGGCACGTGAAGCAGATGGATATCACCACTGCGTTCCTCAATGGAATACTGCTGGAGGATATCTACATGGCGCAGCCCGACGGCTATGAGGATGGGACCAGCCGGGTGTGCAAGCTTAAGAATGCCATCTATGGCCTTAAGCAAGAGCCCAGGTGTTGGTACGAGAAGCTGGAGGAGGTGCTGACGTCCCAGGCGGATCACAGCTTGTTTCTGCTTGGTGAGGGGGAGCAGCTGCTCTTGCTGCTGGTGTATGTCGATGACATACTGCTGTTCTCACCTTCCATGGAGCAGATTGAGAGGACACAGAAGCTGCTAATGGACAACTTCAAGTGCAAGATGCTGGGGGATGTCCACTACTACTTGGAGGCTGCCCGAACACGTGCAGCAGGAGCAATTAAAAAGCAAGTGTCATCACTAAGAGGAACGCCGACCACTAGGGCCCTCAGTATTGGGATGAAACATCCTGATCACCCTGATTTCATAATAGTGTGAATGTTTGCCCTAATATTTTAAGATGATGCTAACTCTTACCCAATAACTTCATGATGATTCTATATGGTTTGCCCTGGAATCTTAGGAAGGCTGCAAAATGTTGCCTTGAAGCATCAGGACGAATGGTGAGGAATGCCCTGACTTGTGGGAAGGGCAAGAGGGGGGGGAAGGTGGGGTGGGTGTCAGTAGATCTGCACTGTGAATGCCCGATTGATCCTTGAAAGGGTTACATGCACGTTCGCCTGAGGGGTTACGGACGCACGGACCCGCTGCACAAACAAGCCTTTTTATCCCAATGGTATAGTGGTTGGGATTCTGACATGGTATCTGAGCGGTCTCGGGTACGAATTCCGGTGTATGCACATGCAGGCGGTTGCCACTGTGCTCAATTCTGGGCCTCCCAGTGTGGGGGGGTGTCAGTAGATCTGCACTGTGGATGCCCGATCAATCCTACGGGGGGCTACATGCGCATTCGCCTGGAGGGTTATGGGCGCACGGACCTGCTACACAAACAAGCCCTTTTATCCCAATGGTCTAGTGGTTGGGATTCTGACAGTGGGGGGGGAAGAGAGAGGGGGGTGGGGGGGGGGGGGTGGAGGAGGGTGCACAAGGGCAGGAAGGGTCGCACATATTGGTGGTAGGGAGGGTCGTTCGGGCAGCGCACAACATCCTCTTCTCCGCACCACGCGTGCGCTAAGCAACCTGCTCCTCTCGTGCCTTCCCCTCTACCTCTCTCGTGTCTTCTAATTGTTTTGCCCTGAGAAATCAAGATTGTCCTTTGTTGGTGCCTTGAAGTTTCAAGATGGCCATGAACTTTTGCCATGAAAATCAAGGCATTTTTTTAAGGATTTTTAGGAGTTGCCTTGAGTGCTCAGGATGTCCTAAATCCTAGCCTTGCATGTCGCGCCAAAACTTCAACCGCTCTACTGTGGCCAGTTCCAGATAAGCCATACAATTACGCCCATCACCGCCCGCCGACTGGTGCAGCAGTCCGTCATTACACGTCGGCCTCCTTCGACCATACAGTACATTCCGGCCACCTGCCAACTGCCACGACATCGACCGTCCTCGATGACGTGTCCTGCATCTGAGCCCATAGTCGACCGTGAGAAAATTTTGAGCCATCGAATTCGCCACCCCCAGGGATCTCGGAGGATCCAATTCCTCATCCGCTGAAAAGATCGCACCCCAACTGAATACAGCTAGTTACCCCTGGGTAGCATAAAAAATAACCCTGTCCTCCAAGTGTACCTGCGAAGCTGGGAATCCAGCGATATTCACGCACTCGTTTAGCGAAGGTTACTTCGACGACGTCCTTGTCGCTGTCGTTGCCGTTGCGGATGGTGTCATGCGAGGGATTTGGTGGTGGTAGCTCGGCATCCGGAGACCGGTGAGCTGTGCTTTTGTAATTGTGGGCTTCGCAAGTTATATCGTCGGGATCGAATTGTGAAACATGTTTGAAGGTCGGGGTTTGGAACTGGCTTGTAAGGGGGATGTTAGGATAATGTTTGTAGGCCAAAACGTCTGTTGCATCTTCCGCCACGTTAGCTTCGTCTTGTGCCATGGCGAAGCTGTGGTGTCCTGTGAAGACTGTTTATGGCGCCTTGTCAGCTTTGCGATGCTCCTTGAACAGTGGCAGAGTCAGCTTCTCGTAGAAGATTCAATCACGAGATTTCGTCACTTCGTGTGTCACATAGTCCAGCACGATCCAGGCCTTGAACTCCGTTGAGATTCCGAGGTGAATGCCCCAGCGTGCCCGGTCAGTGAATTTTCCGTTTCGTGCTGTGTGGGGTCTGTACTGTACCATGCAGCCGAACGCTCGGAGCAGACGCGTGTCAAATTTTATACCTGTCCAAGCTTTGTAAGGTGAGGTGTTGTCCTTCAGGCTCCGGGACGACAGTAAGTTGTGCAGCCAAACAGCATGGTTCATCGCGAACGGCCAGAGCCTTGTTGGGATGGCAGACTGCTTCATGAGGGCTCACATTCTTTTGGCGAGGCTTCTGTTTGTCCTTACTGCTACTCCCTGCTGCTCGTGTTCGTTTGGCAGGGACACCAGGTGCTCAATCCCCTTCTTGGCGAAGAGTTCTTTGAACTCGTTGGAGAAGTACTCCAAACCCCCGTCTGTCTGGAAACTTTTCAGCTTCCGTCTTGACTGACGTTCGGCGCGTATCATCCAGGTCACAAAGCAGTCGAAGGCCCATGAGCGGAAGTCGATGTTGACGGCCTAGACGTAGCGCGTGCTGGCGTCGATGACCGTCATGGTGTTAAACTCGCTGTTGAGCCCTCCTTGGCTTAGAATCATGAAGTCGTTGTAGACTTTTTCGAGCGGCTCATATCGTTCGTAGCCAGGAGGTAAGAATGCAAAGGGCTTGTGAGCGAATGATGATGTCGAGCAGGTGATGCACGGCGGATCCTCTTATGTTGTTTTGAGTGTGTCGCCATTGGGCAGGAGTAGTGCGCTGGTGTCGAAAACATTGGCCTTGATCGAGTTCTTGAGAGTAGCGTGCGAGGGATGCCCGAGTCGTTGGTGCCAGATGTCCGGAGTAGCGCGGTAGCCGACCGTCCTTTGATAATATTTGTTTCTCCGCTCTTCTTCTTACTGTGGTGTTGCAGGTCCCGTGTTGGCAGTAGCTCCTACATCCGTTGCAAAGGTTTGGGTGGAGGCTTTTTCGAGGCCAGCCTTGGGGATGCCGACGACGTCAACGATGTGAATCGAGTCGTCAGTGACTGGAAGAAGTTGTCGGGGTGATGTCGCGTCTAGCCACTCATGGGCAGAGAGTCCTTCCATCGGAATCCGGTGGTAAAGGTATTCGTCGCCGGTGACTGAGATCGGTTGTGTTCCTTCTTCTGGTGGCGGCGGCTCCTCGGTCGGTTCAGGCAGTTCTGCAGCTTTCCCAAAATCGTAAATCATGCCTACTAACTCTTCTTCCTCTTCTTCTTCTTCTTCTTCTTCTTCTTCTTCTTCTTCTTCTTCTTCTTCTTCTTCTTCTTCTTCTTCTTCTTCTTCTTCTTCTTCTTCTTCTTCTTCTTCTTCTTCTTCTTCTTCTTCTTCTTCTTCTTGTGGTTCGTAGGGATACTGATCCGGTAGAGGAGGTCTGCTTCAGCTGGTGCCACGTGTTGCCCAGTATGGGTCTACTTCTGCGACAGATTCGGGAGGAAGTCTTGGAGCTTCGGGATAGAGACTCGTTTGTCCCCAGCCGCCTTGAGAAGTGGAGGTTCCCCATCCACTTTCAGCGGGAACTCCTGGCGGAAGCGTTGGCGGGCCCCAACCACCTGCAGTTTCTAGCAGAGCTTCGACTTGTCCCCACGCTCCGACCATGATAGTAGTGCTCCATCCAGTGGGGGCTGGAGTTCCTGTAGTTCCCCAGCCTTGTAAGGATTGAAGAACTGGTTCACAAAAAAGATTATGATCACCTGGGTACAACACGAGGCTATATATAGGCTCGGCACAAGGTCAGTGACCCGGGTGTTCCTAGAAGATTCCGCGGGTCGCGAAGCGTCCCGAACGGGTCCTTCCCGAATTCGGTAGAAGAAATTCGGTGGCAACCGAAAAGCATAGAATTTGGTGCACGCAACCTAGAACGGTGCTATAACTATAATAAATATATAGTAAAGTAACGATTCTACAGAAAACAAGCAAAAGCATGCATAATAAAATAAAAATATGCAAGGTAAAGCATAATAAGGTAAATCCAAGTAGGTAGAGTCGTCGTACTCTCACACGTCCCCCCCTCAAAGCTGGGTAGCGTGAGAAACACCCTGCTTGACAAGATAATCCTTGAGAGCACGGCGTGCGTTGCCCATATCAGCTTCTGCAACCCAACTGTCCTCCGACGGGTCATATCCCTTCCAGCGTATCAGGAACTCGAGCGTGGTGCCGCGTCTGCATCGATAAGTAAGAACCCGTTCCACCCCGTACTCTTGTTCATCCTGTACGAGAACAGGTGGTGGTGGCGGTAGCTTTCGTCTTGTGAACTGTTGGTTGGGGTCCTTGTAGAATTTCAGTAGCTGAACATGGAAAGCAGTGTGAAGCTTCCATGTAGATGGTAAGCGCAAGCGGAATGTAACTGGAGTCACCATCGCCTCAACGCAAAAGGGACCACAGAAGCGAGGCCGGAGTTTGGACGGTATATGAGACAAGTCCAAGTTGCGTGTGTCGAGAAGCACCTGATCTCCGACTGCTACCGAGTGATCTCGTCGCTATCGATTGGCATACTGCTTCTGGGAGTTCTGCATCATGGTAAGACGTCGTTGAGTTGTCTCCCATAGCTGTTGCATGGTGGTGACGAAGTCATATGCTGCTTGGATGTGTGCGGGTGTGGTTGGCTGATGTGGTGTGATTGGTTCCCGTCCGTAACACAGGAAGAAATGAGATTTCCCTGTGGCCGCATGTGAAGCGTTGTTGTAAGCGAACTCTAGGGTCGGTAACTGTAGATCCCAGTGGCTGATGTCGTCTTTGCAAGCTGTGCGCAGTAACTGTTCAACCACCTGATTGAGTCACTCGGTCTGTCCGTCTATCTGGGGGTGGTATGCTGAAGACACCGAAAGCTTTGTCCCCAACAAACCCATGAGTTCCCTCCAGAACTTACTAGTGAATTTTGGGTCACTGTCTGAGATAAGTGTAGCGGGGATGCCGTGGATGATGACGATGCGATCGAAGAAGAGGCAAGCAGTTGCTTCAGCAGTTGGTCGGGATGAAGTGTCCCATTTTAGAGAACTTATCGATCGCCACGAGTATAGCATCATGCCCTCGTGAGGTCGAAGGAAGCCGAGTGACGAAGTCGAGGCTAATCACTTGCCATGGCTGCTCCGGTACGGGTAGAGGTTGAAGTAACCTTGCTTTTTTCTGCTTGCTAATCTTCATCCGCTCGCACGTGTAGCATGAGGTGATGAACTGCTGCACGTCCGCTGCCATCCAGGGCCAGTATTAATATATAGCTATCCCTGCGAACATCTTATTACTCCCGAAATGTCCCGCGCATGCTACGTCGTAAAACTCCTCTATTAAGATCTGTCGGAGCGGGGCATAGTTCGGTACCCCAATTTTTCCTGAACCCTTCTTTACGGCTAAGTCATTCTCCCACTATAACAGCTTCTGTTTCTGTGCTGTAGCAAACTGTGCGTCCACGGAGTACCCATGTTGGAATAGATCCTTGAGCAGAGGGTTCATCCCGTCAAGCTGGATGCATGCAATGTGCCCTGGGCGGCTCAGTGTGTCAGCCTTGTTGTGTAGCCCTGGCTTGTAGACGATGTCGTCGTGGAAGTCTGTTTCCAAGAAGTCCATCCAGTGCACCTGTCCTTGTGAGAGCGTAGGCTGCGATTTAAATCATTTGAAACTGCAATGGTCAGTGTAGACAGTAGTTTTGGCTCCCTCTAGGTAACACCTCCACGTCTTGAAGGCTGTGACTATCGCTAAGGCTTCCTTGTCATGGATTGGGTAATCCATTTCTGCTCTGTGTAGCTTCTTACTGAGGTAGGCGATGGGCTGCAAACCGCGTCCGTGATCCTGCATCAGTACTGCTCTGACTGCCAGGTCACTAGCGTCTGCTTCCACCACATAATCTCCGTCTGGATCTGGTAGGATGAGTACAGGGGCAGTAGTCAGTGATGTCTATAGCTGCTCCTTGCTTGCTGCTGAGGAGTATCCCATTTATAGGGCGTATCATTTTTCAGTAAGTTTGTCTGTGGCGCTGCTATCTTAGCGTACTGTGGCACGAACATGTTGTAGTAATTGGCGAATCCTATGAATTGTTGCAACTCCTTGACGTTCTCTCGTACTTTCCACCTTTTGACAGCTTCGATCTTCCGCTGGTCCATGTATACGCCCTCGGCACTCACCATGTGTCCGAGAAACTACACCTTCTTCAGGGCAAAGTATAATTTGTTTTCCCGCAGGATCTCGAAGACTTTCCGTAGATGCTCAACGTGCTCTTTCATGTTTTCGGAGTAGATGAGAATGTCGTCCAGGTACACTACTACGCACTCATCCAGCAGCGGCCATAGGATGTGATTCATCTCTGCCTGGAATGTCGCTGGTGCGTTGCAAAGTCCGAACAGCATCACTAAGTATTCGTAGGAGCCGTATCTGGTACGGAGTGCCGTCTTGTGGACCGAGTAATCTGCCATCTTGATCTGCCAGTAACCCGACCGTAGGTCCAGCTTCAAAAACGCCGTTGCACCACGCAGTTGGGCTAGAAGATCATCTATGCGTGGTATGTGGTATTTTTTCTTGACTGTCGGTTTCTTCAGTGCCCGGTAGTCGATGCACATCCGTAAACTACCGTCCGGCTTAGGAGTGAAGAGAACTGGTGTGCCTTAGGGAGAGGTGGAAGGGCGGATCAGTTTTATGTTCAGTAGGTACTCAATCTGTTTCTTCATGTCTGTCAGTTCGGTCAAACTAAGGCGGTATGGTGCACGGGAGACGGGCTTCGCACCTGGTTCATCTACGATCTCGTGTTCGTGAGTTCGGGCTGGAGGCACTCCTGCAGGAAGGTTATATGGGATGATGTCCTTGTACTCCTCTAACACCTCCTGTACTGCTGCAGGTAGCTCCGAGTTCGGCTTCTCCTCCTTTGCTGCTGCCATCACCAGTGCTAGATAACCCGTGTTACCCTCGTTCACCGTCCTTTCGAACCGTGCAAGTGTCGTTTCAGGAACATCCCCTGTATTCGTCCAGCTTCGCAACTCCACACGTTTTCCATTGTTGTAGATGCACTCCTTCCGGTTGACCCAGTCGATCTCGGGGTTGAACCGCTTCAGAAAATCACGCCCCAATATGAAATCCAATCCCTTGATGTTTGTGATCGGCAACGTCGGCTTCCACCTCAACGCACCTATGTGCAGCTGCAGTGTTGACTTGCTGTGTATGGGAAGCTTCGTACCGTCCACCATCGTTGATGTGAACTGGGTCTCCTCTGAGGACTCCTCAATCTTCTCCAACGTCCCGCGGTCGCACACCGAGTGGGACGCACCACTGTCCATCATCGCCTGGAGGCGTCGCCCTTTGTAGATCACCTCGAGCAGTAGTGGTTGTTGCCGCTCCGAGTAGCCGTAGATGGTCTTGCTTATAGGATCATATGGTACATCAAATACATCATCCCAAGGTCCTACACCCAAAGCTGCAGACTCAATATCAGTTTTTACCAGGGTAGGGTTAGCAGGATTTATCTGAGGTCGATTCAGCTTTGTCTGGACTTGGAACCTTCCCCTAAGCCTTTGCAGCTGTGTAGGCTTCACCTGTGGGGAACGGGGAGCCTTAACACTGTGCTCCTGGGAGAAAATATTAACTCATCGGAACGCTCCACCCTTTTCAACGCTCCGGAGTTGGGTCCCCAACTTGTCTGGTACCGGTAGTATTTCTAAAGGCTTTTGCTTAGCCTCTAACTCTCCCTTAAAATCTTCAAAGGCTTTAAAAACACGAGAAGTAATATTTTTAGTTAAAATACATTTATAGGATAACTTTAACGAATTCTTACTCTCGAGGGTGTTCGGCTGTAGTTTCCGGGTCGGTGTAGAGTCTTTTTTTCGCGGAGTCTCCCTTCGTCTCGGCGATTTCCCCTGGTGCCGGCCGGTTGTGACGTTTTAAATTCGCGCCATCATTTTCTCATTTTTTTCGCACGTCGTCACCTGTTTCCCTTTTCCGGATCTTTTCGCGATCGGCAGGTCGATCCGCAGCTACGAGCGATTCTTGTTTTTTTACTTCGGGGGTGCCGTACTGTTCTTGCCATGCAGCTCCGCACGTGCCTTCTTCATTTTCTAACACGCCAAGAATCGATGTTCAGCTGCACCGCAAAACTCGCACGTTCCAGATTTTGCCGGCCGCTGCTTCACGTCGATCTTGTCGATAACCATCGGGTCGGCGATCATGAGGGGTGCCGATCGCTCCGTGCTGAAATTCCTGTTTGGCATGTTGCGTGTTGACCCCTGGTCAACGCATCGAACCTTTCTATTGCGCAGACCATGTCGCGGTAGTTAGTGTAGTTCGAAGAGATCACCTGTCGGCGGGCCTCGTTTTTTAGTCCCTCAGTGTATGCGTGTATTTTTTTGCTTTCAGTCAAGTCGTTGATCATGCTGAAGAGATTTTCCATCTGCTGCGTCTACTGCGCTACACTGCCGAATTTTCAGTGACGATGAATCTGTTGCCGCGCCATGTAGGATGAATTTATCGGCTCGAAACCTTTGATGAGGGCAAACCCAAAACTGTGCCCACGAATCCTCGCCTTTGATTTTGCTGCTACTAAAGATCCATTCAAGTGCCGGGCCTCGCAACAGTGTGGCCGCGCGAGCCGAATCTGCATCGCGTCGTGTGTCAGGGTCGTACAGCCAACAGCTTCGAAATATATTTCGAGGGTCGCGATGAATCTCCTGACGTCCGTGCCTTTCGCGCTCGGATCGAACGCCTCCGGTAGCCTCTGACGTGCAGCCTCGAGATTCACTATAGTTGGTGCTGTTGTTGCAGTGTGAAATGTCAGTGTTGTAGCTGCTGCTGCTGCTGCTGCATTCGCCGATGCGTTCGCTGCTGCATTCGCTTTTGCTGTGGCGGCTGCCGATTGGTTCGCAAGCATCGCCTCAATTCGCTGGAGTGCTACTCGTGTCTGGTCCAAGTCGGTGCATGACTACGCAATTTACATAAAGATTTGCGACGAAAATAAATGATTTCTGTTCGCTGGTCGACTTACTGCGAAGCGAAACGATTTCGAATTCATCTAGCGCTGATGTTGTATGTCGCACAATTCTGGCTTTGTCGATTTCTCGTCCGATCTCGGCCGTTGAGAAGGAATTCGATCCCACACTCCAAATTCCAACCTTTGTTTGCGAAATTATTTGGGCCATTGAGATGCTATTCGATTGGACGGTCGAAATTCCATTCTTTTTGCCAATAAACTTGAGGCGCGTTCGGAACTCGGAACGAGGGGGACTTAAAAAATTGCGCGGAACTGGTTTACGTACCCGTATTGACGCTTTTTATCGTCGCCCCCGCGGTTTTTAAATGCAAGGTTTTAGCCGTTGAAGACTGTTGTGTGTAAACGAGCTCTGATTACCAAGTGTGAGGATCGAAGAACTGGTTTAGAAAATAGATTATGATCACATGGGTACAACACAAGGCTAACTATAGGCTCGACACAAGGCCAATAACCTGGGTGTTACTAGGTTCCGCGGGTCGCGAAGCGTCCCGAATGGGTCCTTCCCGAATTCGGTAGAAGCAATCCGGTAGCAACAAAAAATCATAGAATTCGGTGCACGCAAACAAGAATGGTTCTATAACCATAATAAATATAGTAAAGTAACGATTCTAAGGAAAAAGAGCAAAAGCATGCATAATAAAATAAAACTAAGCAAGGTAAAGCATACTAAAATAAATCCAAGTACGCAGAGCCGTCGTACTCTCACAAGCCTCCGGTGTTAATTTGTGTTGCCGCTGCTTCCTTTGCTGACGTTCCGTTGTTTGCATCTTCCTCCATTGATGCATGTCCGGTATCACCAGGAGTGGAGATTGAGGTGGTTGGGACGACGAGGGTGCGACAGAGGCCATTTGGGCCAGGGCTTGACATCTGCGACCAAGTCGGGGGCTCCGCGGTTGTTGTGAGCAGAATCGTCATGTCGGAGTCGCCTTCGTTCCCCTGTGACTCGAAGTTAAGGACGAAGACTCCGTCTTTATCGACCGCCTTCCCGATGTATGTCTTCTTGTAAAAGAATTCGAAGCATTTTTCTTCGCAGTTGCTTTGAATCTCAACTCCGCATTTCATGAGCTGTGCTGCAAAGAGGAGATTGAACTGAAGGTCGACGACGACTAGTGTGAAAGATAGAACGGGGAATGAATGAACTAGCAAGCAGGTGGGTACAAGTAGGAAACCCTAAATGTGTTGTACCCCATATGGTCTACCCCACTACAGCCTAAACACACTATGTCATATAAGTTTGACACACCCCCATAGGCAGAGTGGGGGAGAACAAGAGGTCACAAGACCAGTCAAGAAAAGCAAAGCAAGCTCAGGGTGGATCACGAAGTCACCACGCATTCTGAGCACAAGCAAATGGCCACAAGGCCAGTTCACATGCAGAGTTATATAAAGGAGAACAAGCAATACAGTGATCACAACCTAGCAAGTGTAAGCATGCAGGTATATGTATAGAGATCACAGTACAAGGAAAGTCAAGAAGTGAGCAAGTGAGGCCAGGTGGGCACAAGGCCTAGAACAGTACAAAAACGCTGATGATCACAAGACTGAAGTGCCTTGGTGAAGATATCAGCAGTGTTGGGCTGAGTGGCCACGTAAGCAAGACGAAGCTGACCACGCTGCTGCAAATCTCGAGCAAGGAAGTAGCGCAGAGCGATGTGCTTCGTTCTGTGCTCCAGTCTGTGCTCCTGACACAAGGCAATCATGGCCTTGTTGTCGACGTACAGAACTGGAGGAGAACGAGGCGGCTCTCCCAGGTCGGTCAGCAGGTAGGTGAGCCAGCGTAACTCCTGTGCAGCCATGGCCCCTGCGTAGATCTCAGCCTCACAGCTGGAGCTGAGAACAGAAGACGAGCGGGTAGACCGCCACGAAACAGAGCCGGAGCCAAGGCTGAAAGTGTAACCCTGCGACGACCTGGGAGAGCCGCCTATGTGCGTAGCCATGTCGTCAGCCCAGGAAGCGTCTGCGTGGCCAGTGAGGACAACTCGAGCCCGTCCTCCAAGAACGAGCCCCATGCCCGACGTACTGCACAAGTAGCGCAACACCCTCTTAGCGACATCCATGTGCTCCTTCCTGTGTCTCCCAGGAGCAACATAGCGTGCCAGGATGCTAAGAGGGTAGGCAAGGTCAGGTCGAGTGCAGGTCATCACGTACATGAGGCAGCCCACAAGCTCTGGATACGGGCCACTCGGCTCTACGGACTCATCCAAAGGCAGAGCTGAGAGCGAGTGGCGAGTAGGCAGAGGAGTGGGCTGTGGCGAGGAGTACGTGAAGCCGAAGCGCTGAAGGACCTGCTGCACCATGTGTGACTGAGTCAAGGTAATGGTGCGCTGTGCTTTGTCCCGGGTGATCTGCAAGCCAAGATAGCTGCGCAGCTCACCTAGGTCTGTGCACGTGTGTCTCTTCTGCAGCTCCGACTTCACGTGGGCGAGTCCCTCAGTGTCAGCAGTAGCAAAGACCAAGTCCACGACGTACACGAGGACGTAGAACGGCGGCAGAGAGGTGTCGGTGCATAGAAACAAGGACGGGTCAGCAGTGGAAGGAGCAAACCCAAGAGCCGCAAGCGTCGTCCTCAGTGTGTCGTGCCACTCGCTGGGCGCCTGGCGGAGACCGTAGACTGGCCGCCGGAGGCTCCACTGGGTACCAGCAAGAAACGACCCAGTGAAGCCAGGTGGGCGGCGCAGCCAGATCTCCTCGTGCAGGCTGCCCTGTAGGAAGGCTGTGCTGAAGTCAAGAGAGTGAAGCTCGTAGTCACGCTGAGCGTTGATGTGCAGCAGTACCCGAAGAGTGGTCATCTTCGGGGTAGGGGAGAAGGTCTGGAAGAAGTCAACTCCCTCTCGCTGACTAAAGCCTCGTGCAACGTAACGCGCCTTGAAGACAGGCGGAGAACCCGGCGGCCGCTTCACCCTGAAAATCCACATGCCACTAACGATGATCACCCCAGGTGGAGGAACCTCGTCGACGTTGGTGCCTGTGGACTTCCAGGATGCCATCTCTGCGTCCATGGCTGTCTGCCACTGAGAGGAGTAGGGAGCCTCTATCGCCTCTGCGTAAGAGCGCGGGGTCGGGATGTCTGGTGCATCCGGGTCTCCCTCAGGTGCAAGCAGCATGGACACGAGATGAGGTAAAGCAGCGGCAAAACACTCAAGGACGTCCGTGCTAAGAGCACACTCACCCCCGATGGACGGAGGACAGACAGACTCAGACTCAGCAACAAGAGAGGTGGCAGCAAAGTCAACAAGCTCAGCAACTAGGGCAGACGCAGCAGTGGACTCAAACGAAGGGTCAGTGACAACAGTAGCGAGAAGACGCGTGATAGTAGGACTGGCGGCACGAGCAAGGTCTGACGGCGGGTCAGGGACGTCAGGAAGAGAGGACGCAGGAGGAGACGGCAGAGGGACATGCTGTGGAACAGAGGAAGGACGAAGTGCCATCTGGTGCGTGCCTGGGACAGGAGGAGGACGCGGACGCGGAACACGACGACCAGTGCGGACAGCGCGAACAGGGGACGCAGGACAAGACTCAGGCTCACGACGCTCCGTAAGACCTCTAGTCGGCCCAGAGTAAGGAGAAGGACCAGACAGTGGAGAGGCTGGCTGTAACTGCGAGTGCGACTGGTCAAGCGGTGGACACAGTAAGGGAGGAGAAGGACCAGTAGAAGGCGGGAGGCCAAGAACCTGCTGAAGGAGTGGAACGAAGTACGGCCGCGGCCGCGCAGCGCCTCCAGAACCAGCAGAGACAGCACCAGTACCCCTTGCTCCAGGGTCTCCAGCTCCAACTCCTGCAGCACCACCAGCTCCAGCACCTCCAGCAGCTCCAGCTCCAGCAGCACCTCCAGCAGCAACAGCACCAGCGCCTCCAGCTCCAACTCCTGCAGCACCACCAGCTCCAGCAGCTCTAGTACCTCCAGTACGAGCACCTCCGGGACCAGCGGCTCCAGCACCTCCAGCAGCTCCAGCACCTCCAGCCCCGGCAGCTCCAGTACACGCAGTACGAGCACCTCCAGGACCTCCAGTCACAGCAGTACCACCAGTCCCGGCAGCTCCAGTACTCGAAGGACGAGCACCCCCAGAACCAGCAGCTCCAGCACCTCCAGAACCTCCAGCAGCACCAGCACCACCAGTCCCGGCAGCTCCAGCACCCGCAGTACGAGCACCTCCAGAACATCTGTCACCACCGGCAGCAGCAGGACCACTCTGAGGGCGGGAGTAGGAAGCGTACCACTCGCGAAGCTGCTGTGGCGAGAGAGGCTCCTGCCGGGGAGACGGCCGCAGGGAGGCAGCACGAGTACCGCCAGAAGACGCAGCACCCACAGATCCAGCAACTCCAGCAGCTCCAGCTCCAATGCCGGCAGCACCTCCAGCTCCAGTAGCACCAGCAGCCCTAGCTCCAGGGGCTCCAGCGGCAGGCCCCCCAGCTCCTGCAGCTCCTCGCTGGAGTCTCCAGCGGCGAGCAAACCACTCGCGCAGCTGCGGTGGAGAGAGAGGCTCCCGCCGAGATGAGGCACCTGCAGGAACTCCAGCAGACTCAGCACCCCCAGGCTCAGCATCCGCAGGCTCAGTACCCTCAGGCTCAGCACCCCCAGGCTCAGCACCCCCAGGCTCCGCACCCTCAGACTCAGCAACCCCAGGCTCAGCACCCCCAGGCTCCGCACGCTCAGGCTCAGCACCCCCAGTAGCACCACCCCCAGTAGCAGCACCAGAGTCAACCGCTACCTCGACAGGCTCGACAGCGTCTACCTGAGACACACCTGAGGGAGCAGGACCCTGAGAGGGGAGGGGGTCTACCGGAGGAGGACCTGGTGCAAGGAAGAGCGGGGCAGTGCGGTAGGGGAAGAGACGGTAAAAGGGAACCGACTCGTCGAACGTGACGTCTGAGACAGCAGGACACGGCACGAGGTGGGGTGGTAAAACTGCCAGGCAGGCGCGTCAGGGACAAAGCCAAGGAAGACGCATGGAATAGCGCGGGCGGAGAGATTGTCCGCGGTAGTATCGCGGACAAAGGCACGAGAACCCCAGACCGGGAACACAGACGCATCGCCAACCTTCCCCGTCCACCGCAGTGTGGGCGAGGTCTCCGGCAAGGAGACACGGGGCCAGAGGTTGAGCTGATGCGCAGCGTATCGGACCGCAAACGACCACAGAAAATGGGGGGCAGCCGCATGGACCATGGACATACGAGCGACCTCCATGAGCAAGCCAATGCGGCGCTCAGCAACCCCATTATGCTGCGGTGAGGCCGGAAGCGTGAAAGTCTGGCGAATGCCCTCCCCACGACAAAAGTCCCGTAGAAAGTCAGAGGCAAACTCACCACCTCTATCAGAGTGCAGACGCAGGACGGGAAGGACCGTCTTGAACCGCTCACGGAGCTGGAGACGGACAGCGCGGATTCAAGGGATCAAAACATCAGGGACCTCACCCTTGGTGCCAAGGGGAAGACCGTGGTGTAACGCGTGTAGTCGTCAACGACCAGCAAAAAGTACCGCTCGCGGTCCTGTCCACGGACGCGGGCTGGGCCCCACACGTCCATGTGGAGGGTCTGCAGGGGAGCAGTCGTCGGGGGAAACGAGGAGGAGTGAGGAGCGGCGCGCTGCCGCCCCTCGACACAGGGAAGGCAGGGAGGGGCAGGCGAGGGTGGTAGAGGAGGCAGAGTCTCTGAAAGTCCAGAGACAAGGAAACGTCGGTGCATGCCACGAAGGCGCTGCACCGAGGGGTGACCAAGACGGTGGTGCCAAAGGACGGTCTGGTGCGACAGAGGGCAACACGAGCAGGGTGCCGACCAGCCCGACAGCACGTACAGTGGGTCATACGCTGACCTCCAGGAGTGAACTGGTCAACCCACACATCCTGGAGGTCGGCTCCACTCACCAAGTTCGTAGAAAACGAGGGGAGGTGAAGACCCGACAGTGAGCCAGACGGGACCGCCGGACACGGCAGGACCGTGGAGGAGTGCGCAAGGACCGGGCCCCCAGAGGGGTCCGCCAGAGAGACTGCAACCGGCCGACTGAGCAGCGTGAGTGTGGTGCTGTCGCGAAAGAAGGAGCGGGAAGCACCTGAGTCAAGTGTGAAGGTGTGCAAGGCCTCAGCAGGCGCAGTACCAGAGAGAGCAGACTCACCAGCACCTGGAGCAGCAGACTCACTAGCACCTAGAGCAGCAGCCTTACCAGCACCTGAGGCAGCAGACTCTATACCTGGGTTCGGCGGCGTACACAGGTAACAGTCACCCTCAGCACTAACAGGCAATGCATACATGGCAGATAGAATAGCATCAAAGTCCAGAGCAAAGATATCCACTCTGCCTCAGCAGCTCCACCCAGCTGGGGAGCTCAGCCGCGTCACCAAACTCTGTACGCCAGGCGTCGCTCAGACCGGCGAAGCAGCGGGACTGTGTGTGACCTATCGTCCCGCAAGTCTGACCAACCCGATCACCTGTGCGAATGACGTACGGGCAGCGAGCAGTACTCCGAGACCCTCTACTCTGAGCGTACCACTCACGCAGCTGCAGGGGCATAAGGGTCTCGCGCGGACGTCGCTGGAGCTGTATCTGGCCACCGCCAGAAACTCCCCACCGAGCAGCTCCGCCTAGACTGCCACTGCGGCCACCGCCACCACTCCCACTTCTGCCACCAACGCCGCCACCACTCCCACTGCTACCACGAAGAGACGTCATAGTGGAAAGGCAGGGCGGCGAACAGGCACTAGGGTAGGTCGAGGCAGCGCACTGTCAGGAAAAAGGCGGCGCGCGGCCAGAGCAGGGCAGTAGCAGGCAGCAGCAAGCAGTAGCTCCTAGGGCAGTAGCTCCTTTTTTTTTTTAATAATTATTTATTTATTTTGGGGTTTGGCAGGGCGCACTGGGCGCTGCAGAGGCGGCTCGCGGGCTGCAGGGGTGGCTCGCGGGCTGCAGGGGCAGTGCGCTGGCTGCAAGAGGCAGGCGCGCTGGCTTCAGGGGCGGTTCGCGGGCTGCAGGGGAGGCTTGCGGGCTGTGTGAGAGAAGTAGGTAGAGTTAGGTGGGCTTGGGAGCCATAGCTTAGGAGCCTTGGTAGTTAAGTTCGAGGGTGAGGAGAGTGTCGAGAAAGTTGTGAAGGGGAATGAGGGTTTCACTATAGGTTCAAGGGTACAAATATGAAAGAAGTGAAGCAAGGTGCACCACCTAACAAGCAAGGTAACTACACTAAGTCTACATTGCAGGCAGTTATAAAGTGATGTATACAATAACATTCTGACACACCCCCTAACTGCCTGCAGTGAAGAACCATGTGCAGAAACACCCCCGGAAGGGGTACACCAAGTAGAGCGCAGCAGACAGAGAGGGCAAATGAGGAGGAGAGACTGTGGAGGAAGAGAAGATGTGAGGCAACGACTGAAGCTGCAGAGGCACGGGCACAGGAGCGGCTGACTCAGTGGCTACCGAAGCAAGGGCGACGGACTACTGGAGTGACTGGCTCCGCGGCTATAGACGAGCGGCAGGAGCAACGGACCCACTGGCGACTGGTGCAACAGGCTCACTGGCTACCGAAGCAAGGGCGACGGACTACAGGCGCTGCAGGCGACACGACAGCTACCTTCACACAACCTCCCCCAGCTGCCCCACTCCCCTCTCACACACTCCCTGTTCAAACCCTAGCTCCACTCCCACAGCACCCCCCTTAAACCCTAAACCCTAGGCTCCCACACACCCACCCCCCTCAGCGACAGCTGCAGCAGTGGGAGACGAGGGAGGAGGAGGAGCAAGGGGAGGAACACATAACCGCCACCCCCACACCCGCCACCCCCATGCTCGGCACCCCACACCCCCAGCACCACGGAATGCACGGGGGGGGGGGGGGGGGGGGGGGGGGGGGGGAACGGGACAGGCTGCAGGTGCGGGCTGCTCCAGGGGCGGCCGCTGCAGGTGCGGGCTGCTCCAGGGGCGGCTGCTGCAGTTGCTGGCTGCTCCAGGGGCGGCTGCTGCAGGTGCGGGCTGCTCCAGGGGCGGCTGCTGCGGTTGAGGGCTGCTCCAGGGGCGGCTGCTGCAGGTGCAGGCTGCTCCAGGGGCGGCTGCTGCAGTTGCGGGCTGCTCCAGGGGCGGCTGCTGCAGGTGCGGGCTGCTCCAGGGGCGGCTGCTGCGGTTGAGGGCTGCTCCAGGGGCGGCTGCTGCAGGTGCAGGCTGCTCCAGGGGCGGCTGCTGCATTTGCGGGCTGCTCCAGGGGCGGCTGCTGCAGGGGCGGCCGCTTCAGGGGCGGCTGCTGCAGGGGTAGCGGCTGCTGGGGCGGCTGCTGCAGTGGCGGCTGCTCCAGGGGCTGCTGTGCAGCGGTGGCTCCAGGGGCGGCTGCTGCAGTGTCGGCTGCTCCAGGGGCGGCTGCTGCAGCGGCGGTTGCTCCAGGGGCGGCTGCTGCTGGGGCGGCTGCTCCAGGGGCTGCTGCTGCAGTGGCGGCTCCAGGGGCGGCTGCTGCAGTGACGGCTGCTCCAGGGGCGGCGGCTCCAGGGGCGGCTGCTGCAGCGGCGGCTGCTCCAGGGGCGGCTGCTGCTGGGGCGGCTGCTGCTGGGGTGGCTGCTCCAGGGGCGGCTGCTGTTGCAAGGCAGGCCCGCGCGCTGCTGCAAAGCAGGCACGGGCGCAAGGGAGGCAGAGGCGGCGGCCAGGGGGGGGTGCGCCGCAACGAGCAGGTGACAGGGCCACAAGGGGCGGCAACGGAGCCGCTAGGGGCGGCAACGGGGCCGCGAAGAGCGGCGACGGGGCCGCTAGGGGCGGCAACGGGGCCGCTAAAGGCGGCGACGGTGCCGAGATGGGGCGGCGACAGGGCCGCGAAGTGTGGCGACGGGGCCACCGAGGGTAGCGCGAGGGGCCGTGAGAGGAGCAGCGACGGGGCCGCGAAGAGGCCGTGAGGGGCCGAGAAGGGCGGCGTCCGTGCGTCCGGGGCGCACGGCGTGCGGAAAACCGCCACGCGCCCCGAGCGCGTGGCGGGAAGAAAAAAGTGTCGCGCGCCACGGGGCGCGCGACAGAAAAGAAAGCAGCGGAAGCACGTGGGGCCCACAGGCCAAGAGCGTAGTCGCTCTGATTCCATGTGAGAGAAGTAGGTAGAGTTAGGTGGGCTTGGGAGCCATAGCTTAGGAGCCTTGGTAGTTAAGTTCGAGGGTGAGGAGAGTGTCGAGAAAGTTGTGAAGGGGAATGAGGGTTTCACTATAGGTTCAAGGGTACAAATATGAAAGAAGTGAAGCAAGGTGCACCACCTAACAAGCAAGGTAACTACACTAAGTCTACATTGCAGGCAGTTATAAAGTGATGTATACAATAACATTCTGACAGGCTGCAGACGAGCGGCGCGCGGGCTGCAAGGGTCTGCGCGCGGGCGGCTTGCACGGGGCGGCGCGACACGTGGCGGGCAGGGGCGGCGCGCAGGCAGGCAGGGCGGACGGGCGTCGCGGCGGGCTGGGGCAGCCCTCTCTGGCGACGCGACGGGCACGGGCAGGGCCGACGGGCGACGCGACGGGCTGCAGGGGCGCGCAACGCGACGGGCTGCAGGGGCGCGCGACGGGACGGGCTGCAGGGGCGCACGGCGCGGCGGGCAGCAGGGGCGCGCGACGCGACGGGCAGCAAGGGCGCTTACCAGGGGAGGGTGCAGGGCAGGGTCGCGATGGGCGGTTAGGTCAGGGCCGCAACGGGGCGGCTGTAGGGCAGGGCCGCGACGAGGCAGCGGCAGAGCAGGGCCGCGACGGGGCGGCTGCAGGGCAGGGCCGCGACGGTGCGGCGGTAGATCAGGGCCGCGACGAGCGGCTGAGGGCAGGGCCGCGACGGGTGGCGGCAGGGCAGGGCCGCGACGGGCGGCGAGGTCAGGGCCGCAACGGGGGGGCGGCAGGGCAGGGCCGCGACGGGCGGCTAGGTCAGGCCGCACCGGCCGGCTAGGTCAGGCCGCGACGGGCGGCTAGGTCAGGCCGCGACGGGCGGCGACAGGGCAGGGCCGCGACGGGCGGCTAGGTCAGGGCCGCGACGGGCCGTTAGGGCAGGGCGCGCGACGGCGCAGGTGAGGCAGGCGCCGGGCGCGTTTCGGGCAGGGCAGGAAAAAAAAAACGATCGTGGTGGGCCCTTAAAACAAACGTTCCCACTAGGGAACCTGCTCTGAAACCATGTGAAAGATAGAACGAGGAATGAATGAACTAGCAAGCAGGTGGGTACAAGTAGGAAACCCTAAATGTGTTGTACCCCATATGGTCTACCCCACTATAGCCTAAACAGACTATGTCATATAAGTTTGACAACTAGCACATCGCTGATATGGATCGTGAAGTTGGTGTCGCTGGACTACAGGCATATTGCTCCAATATTGTAAGCCTTTGGTCGATTGTTGTTTGCGACGGTTATTTTGCACGGTCGTCGGATTCGCTTCGAGTTGCTAATGAATGTCATTGACCCCACAATGTGTTGCCTGTAGCAGCTGTTAAGATAAAAAGTTGTTGAAGTTGTCACGACTACTGCGCGCGATGCTGGCGATCTTGGGAGTGACGATGCGGTCAAGGTCAACGTAGAAGCACGAGAGGATGTTTTTGTGAGTCGAGGGAAACGCGAGAGGGGACTCGGGTGTGCTTGGAGGCAACTTGTAATCAGGTGGGAGAGTCGCTGGCATGTTGCTCCAGAGTCCGATTGTAGGATCGTTGATTGGGCTCGGTGCGATGGGTTCAATCGGTGCGAATGTTGGAAAATGAACCCTGTCGTCGTAGCGAGTACCTCTCTGTCGTGCCATGCAACTCAAAATCGTCCCTTTTCCTTTATCCTTGGATGAGATGCGTGCAGGGGCTTGCGAGGTACTTGGGACGGCAGGTGGCGACATGGTCGCCGTTGCAGCCGGCTTTGAGAGAGGCACTGACTGTTGGTGCTTTTGACCAGGCGAGTTGTTGTTGCGCCTTTCGTTAGCAGCTTTGCGCTTGAAGCAACAATCCATCGTGTGGCCCAGTTTCTTGGAGTATTTGCAGAAATATCTTTTTTTTTTCTCGTGTGACTCCCCTTCAGTTGCACCTGCGTAGAACACCATTTTTTCCCTTTTGCCGTTTCTCTCATTGTACAGATCGATCTCCTGCTACTCGGAGAGGAGTGTGGCGCAGAGGGCAGCTTCGGAGATGGCTCCTCGAGCACGGAGTAGTGATTTGCATTGTCGCCACTCTGGTCCTAGTCCGGAGAGGACTATAGTGACGAATATGTCGTCGGGGACGTTTCCGCCGCACTTCTTAAACTGGTCGCGCAGATTTCGGCAGCGATTAATATACGGTCCCGCTTTCTCCCCTTGAGCCATTTTGGCAGATGTCAGCTGGCTTAACAAGCGACTCATGTTTACTCGGTATGTCGCCATGTATGCGTTGCGCAGGTATTCCCAAGACACTTGCGTGGGAGCCAACTCCGTCTTGAAGGAGCGGATGCCAAGCTGCTCGGAGGGGGAGAGATTGCGGAGAAGAACTGTATACGTGAGAAGAGACTCGTGGTAGTACAGGTTCTTCTCCTGGGGAGTACCTTCCGTCGGAAAGGTGAGACTCTCGTCGTAATACATCCAGATCTGCGTGGTTGTCGCAAGGAGCTCAAACTCGAAGCTCTACGTGTAGAAGTCTTTGCCGTCGAATGATGTTGATGTCTTCGATTTTGATATTGTGAGGAACTTCTGTTGCAGCAATGCTAACACCTCTATTTGCGTACGTTGTTGGCTGTCTTGCGGAGGAGCTGGGCCTTGACGATTGTCAAAGGTGAAGGACCTCTCGGAGTTGACGCGCTGGTCTTCTCCAGGGAGAGGAAATCCTGCTACTCCTCGGGCGTAGCTTGAGCCGTCGATGCTCATCGCTTGATGGCTCTCAAGGGCGTTGATGCGAGCGATGAGCTGCTCAACGACGTTGGTGTTGACGGAAGTCGCTGCTGACGGCATGTTGATTGTTGTTGCTGGTGGTGGACCCAAGGAGTCTGCGGTAGCTTTCCCTTCTGGAGCCATAGTGATGCAGACTCTGTAACAGGAGTTGTAATAAATAAATTAATAAAGAGTTGTTTTAGGAAGAACAGGAACTTGGCATACCTTATAATCCAACCGTGCTCTCATACCATGTTGATATAACCAAGAATCGTAGTGGATAGGATAAGGCTAGCCAAGTATATGGGGAAGACAATGAAATCTTTGAGTGACCTTGTTTATAATAAGTTGAAAGAGAACATGATAATAAGGATAGCATTAAGGGAAATAAATAGCATTCATAGCTAGCCATGTACTCTGAGGGGTACATTCCCTTATTATATGTTTTGCATTGCTACAGTAACCGCGACTATTGCGATACTCGACAGTTACCATGTTGCAGCGTGTAACCCCCGATTACAGTTGCGGGGTGATCAACAGTCGCGACCATTGACTTCCCTGCTGTTGGAATAACCGATGGTTATGACAACATTCCCGAAGGCTTCACTTAGCGCATCGCTTCATAACGAGGCTGCGCACATGTACTACTAACGCGTTAAGGTCGTATAGAGCACGGGGCAGCTCGAGAGTCACTGGAAGGTCAACAGTCGCACATAGTCAACGGTCGTGACTGTTGATCGCCCAGTAACCGTACTCGGAGGTTACACGATGCAACTTGGTAGCTGTCGAGTAGAGCAATAGTCGCGGTTACTGTAGCAATGCAATGCAGTTAATAAGGGAATATACCCCTCAGAGTATATGGCTAGCTAGGATTGCTATTCATATCCTTGTACTCCTACCTTAAATTCATCTTGTTCTCTTTCAACTATTATTAACATGGTTATTACAAGACTTCATTGTCTTGTCACAACTCAGCAAGTCTTATCCTATCCACTACGATTCCCGGTTATATCAATATGGTAAGAGAGCTAGAGTGGATTATAACATCTGCCAAGTTCCTGTTCTTCCTAGAACAAACTCTTTATAAACTCATTAATATACCTATTACAAGTCTACATCACTGTGGCTCCTGAAGGGAAAGCTACTGCGGACTCTCCGGGCCCACCACCAGCAACGACTAGTGCGCCATCAGCGGTGACCTCCGTCAGCGCCACACTCGTTGAACAGCTCGTTGCCCACATCAACGCTCTTGAGAGCCATCAAGCAATGAGCATCGATGGCTCAAGTTACGCCAGAGGAGTTGCCGGACTACCTCTTCCAGGAGAAGGCCGTCGTGTCAACTCCGAGAGATCTTTCACGTTTGACAACCGTCAAGCTTCAGCTCCTGCGCACGACAGTTAACAACGCGCACAGACAGATGCAATTGCAACCGTGCAAACAAAGTTTGTTCTGACATCAAAGCTGAAGACCTTAACTCAATTTGACGGCAAAGATTTCAACATGTGGAGCTTCGAGTTTGAACTCCTCGCAACAACCGCGCAGATCAGGATGTACTACGACGGGAGCTTACCTTTCCCGAAGGAAGGAACCATCTAAGAGAAGAACCAGTACTACCACGAGTCCCTCCTTGCGTACACCGCTCTTCTCCGAAATCTCTCCCCCGTCGAGCAGCTTGGCATCCGTTCCTACAAAACGGAGTGGGCTCCCGCACAAGTGTCTTGCAAGCACCTGCGCAATTCATACATGGCAACAGATCCAGTTACCATGAGTCGCCTACTCGGCCAACTGACATCGGGAAAAATGAATCAAGGGGAGAAAGCGGGACCATATATCAATCGGTGCCGCAATTTGCGCGATCATATCAAGAAGTGTGGCGAAACCATCCCTGACGACATGTTCGCCTCGATGGTCCTTTCTGGACTAGGACCCGATTGGCGATAATGCCAGTCGTTGCTCCGAGGTCGAGTTACCATTTCCGAGTCCGCCCTCTGCGCCACACTCCTCTCCGAGCAGGAGGAGATCGAACTGTACAATGAGAAGAACAGCAAGAGGGAGAAGTTAGTGTTCTTCGCTGGAGCAACTGAAGGGGAGTCACAAGAGAAGAAAGGGTTCTTCTGCAAATACTGCAAGAAACTGTCAAACTTATATGCTATAGTCTGTGTAGGCTGTAGTGGGGTAGTTCATATAGGGTACAACACTTTTAGGTTTCCTACTTGTACCCACCTGCTTTCTAGTTCAGTCATTCCTTCCTTCACTATTCTGACATGGTACTCTGAGCAGGTTCCCTCGTGGGAACGTTTTTTTTTTAGGGCCCACCACGATTAATATTTGTTTCCTGCCCTGCCCGAAGCGCACCTCGCGCCTGCCTCACCTGCGCCGTCGCGGGCCCTGCCCTACTGCCGCCCTGTTGCGGCCCTGCTCTACCGCCGCCAAGTCGCGGCCCTGCCCTGCTGCCGCCCCAGTCGCGGCCCTGACCTCACCGCCAGCTGCGGCCCTGCCCTTCACCTGCCCCTGGTAAGCACCCGCGCCACCCAGCCAAGCCGCGCAGCCCAGCCGAGCCGCGCCGCCCAGCCGAGCCGACGAGCCGCGCCGCCCTACTGAGCCGCACTGCCCTGCCCGCACTGCTACTGCTGCTACTGCTGCTACTGCTGCTACTGCTGCTACTGCTGCTACTTCTGCTACTGCTGCTACTGCTGCTACTGCTGCTGCTACTGCCGCCATGGCTAGCCCTAATGTTCTTACCTTTGATGCTGAGGGGCGTGCGGTTGACTTTGACGTGTGGGTTGATGACCTGCAGCTCTTTCTTCAGTGTGACTCTAAGGATGGAGTATCCCTTTTTTATCACACGTCCGGTGTCTCTCCTGCACCTGCTGCCACTGCTGACAGTACGGTTCGCTCGCAGTGGACCACTCGTGACGCTGTTGCTCGCCTTGCTGTTTGTAGTCACCTGCCGTCTGCTGAGCGCGCGCACTTTGGCCAGTACAAGACTGCTAAGTCTTTGTATGACGATGTCGTAGCGCGCTACTCCTCCCCTGCCACTGCTGCCCTCAGCCGCCTCATGCTGCCGTACCTGTTCCCTGACCTTGCCGCCTTTGCCACAGTCGCTGACCTCATTACTCACCTCCGCACTAGTGACGCCCGCTACCGCGCTGCGCTTCCCACTGAGTTCTGCGCCAAGAACCCCCCCCCCCCATGTACATCACCCTCTACTATCTAGTCACCCGTCTCCGTGACTCCCTCTCTTCAGTCAGGGACCACTTTCTCTCCCTTTGCCCCACCGAGCTCACCGTCGACCTGCTAGAGGAGCGCCTCACTGCAGCTGAGAAGAGTATCGTTGCTGTACGTGCTTCTCGCGGCGACCCTCACGCCCCTTTCTTTGAGGGGTGTTCCCCTGTCCCCCTTCTCCCCTCTGTTGCTTCTGCTGCTGCTGTCGACCTCGTTGGCACTGAGGAGGTCGGGGCTGCGTCTGCTCCTAGTGGGAGGCGCCGCAACAGCAAGGGCAAGGGGGGCAAGGGTGGTGGAGGGGACGGTGGGGGCGGCGGTGGAGGCGGTGGAGGAGGCGGAGGGGGTGGCGGTGGAGGTGGGGGTGGTGGCGGGAGTGGGGGCGTCGGTGGCGGCGGTGGGGGTGGTGGAGGCAGCGGCAGCGGCGGTGGAGGCAGCGGTAGCGGTGGTGGAGGTGGCGGCGGCGGTGGTGCTGGTCGAGGTGGAGCCGAGCAGCGTGGAGGCTTTGGTGGTAGCCAGCGCCAGCAGCAGCCTCGTTCCCGTGAGACCCCGTCGGCCCAGCAGCTTCGTGAGTGGTACGCTGGGCGTGGGAGGTCTGGGGGTGCTGGTCCCTGCACTTACGTTCTTCGCACCGGCGGGCGCCGTGGGGAGACGTGCGGATTGCCACACACTACACAGCGCTGCTTCGGTCGCCTGACTGACGCCTGGCGCGCCCAGTTTCCTGACGCTGTTGAGCTCCCTCGCTGGGGTGATCTGCTTAAGCAGAATGTTGCTATCTTTGATCTTGATTTCGATGCTATCCTTGCTGCCATGTATGCTGTGACTGATAGTGCTGAGGGTGACTGTTACCTATGTGTTCCGCCCGACCCGGGCATTGAGACTGCTGCTCTAGGTGCTAGTGAGTCTGCTGCTCCAGGTACTAGTGAGTCTGCTGCTCTAGGTGCTGGTGAGTCTGCTCTCTCTGGTACTGCACCTACTGCGTCCTTTCACACTTTCACACTTGACTCCGGTGCTTCGCGCTCCTTCTTTCGCGACAGCACCACACTCACGCCGCTCAGTCGGCCGGTCGCAGTCTCCCTGGCTGACCCCTCTGGGGGCCCAGTCCTTGCGCACTCCACGGTTTTACCGTGTACTGCGGCCCCGTTGGGCTTGCTGTTGGGACTCCACCTCCCCTCGTTCTCTACGAACTTGGTGAGTGGAGCTGACCTCCAGGACGTGTGGGTTGACCAGTTCACCCCTGGAGGTCAGCGTGTGACCCACTGCACTTGCTCTCGGACGGGCCGCCACTTGGCCACGTTCACCCGTCGGCCTGGGTCGAGTCTGTACAGACTGACTACTGCGTCTCCTCCGGTTACTGCGTCTGGTCAGGTTGCCGCGTCTGGTCAGGTGTTTGCTGCCGCGTCCAGGTCTAGTCCAGCGTGTGCCCCCTGCTCGTGTCGTCCTCTGTCACACGAGACTCTCCTTTGGCACCACCGCCTTGGTCACCCCTCCCTGCCTAGTCTTCGAGGTATGGCCTCCCGTACCCTTGTCTCTGGTCTCCCCCGGTCCCTCCCTCCCCTTCCTCCGGGGCCGGCCCCTACCTGTGTTCCTTGTGTTGAGGGCCGGCAGCGCGCCGTTCCTCACTCCTCCGAGTTCCCTCCGACAGAGGCTCCCCTACAGACTCTCCACATGGACGTGTGGGGCCCAGCCCGCGTCCGTGGACAGGGTCACGAGCGTTACTTCCTGCTGGTCGTTGACGACTACTCACGTTACACCATAGTCTTCCCCTTGCGCCGCAAGGGTGAGGTCACTGAGGTGTTGATCGACTAGATCCGAGGTGCCCGTCGCCAGCTCAGCGAGAGTTTCGGCTCGGACCTTCCTGTTCTGCGTCTGCACTCAGACAGGGGTGGTGAGTTTTCCTCCGACCTTCTGAGTGCTTTCTGTCGTGCGGAGGGCATCCGCCAGACGTTCACGCTTCCGGCCTCCCCATAGCAAATTGGGATTGCTGAGCGCCGCATTGGCATGGTCATGGACGTCGCTCGTACGTCCATGATCCATGCGGCTGCTCCCCATTTTCTGTGGCCGTTCGCGGTTCAGTACGCTGCGCATCAAATCAACCTTTAGCCTCGTGTCTCCTTGCAGGAGACCACACCTACTCTGCGGTGGACGGGGAAGGTTGGCGATGCGTCTGTGTTCCGTGTCTGGGGATCTCGAGCCTTTGTCCGCGATTCTTCCGCGGACAAGCTGTCCTCCCGTGCTGTTCCCTGCGTCTTCCTTGGCTTCCCCCCCGACGCGCCTGGGTGGCAGTTTTACCACCCCACCTCGCGTCGTGTTCTGTCCTCTCAGGACGTCATGTTTGACGAGTCGGTATCGTACTACCGTCTCTTTCCCTACCGCACTTCCCCTCTCCCCCCCCCGCCGCTCTTCCTAGCACCAGGTGCTCCTCCGGTAGACCCCCTCCCCCCTCAGGGTCCTGCCCCCTCAGGTGTGTCCCAGGTAGACCCTGTCGAGCCTGTTGAGGTAGCTGTCGACTCTGGTGCGGGGCCTGGGGGTGCTGAGCCTGGGGTTGCTGAGTCAGAGGGTGCGGAGCCTGGGGGTGCTGAGCCTGAGCGTGCGGTGCCTGGGGGTGCTGAGCCTGGGGGTGCTGAGTCTGGGGGTGCTGCGCCTGAGCGTGCTGAGTCTGGAGGTCCTCCGGTTGTCCCGTCACGGCGGGAGCCCCTCTCTCCACAGCGGCTGTGTGAGTGGTACGATCGGCGCTGTAGCCGTGCTGCTGGAGCTGGGGGGCCTGCTGCTGGAGGTGCTTCTGTAGCTGGAGCTGCTGGAGGTGCTGCTGGTGCTGGAGCTGCTAGAGCCGCTGGTCCTGGAGGTGCTCGTGCTGGAGGTACTGGCGCTGCTGGAGGTCCTTCTGGTGTTGGAGCTGCTGGAGGTGCTGGAGCCGCTGGTCCCGGAGGTGCTCGTACTAGAGGTACTGGAGCTTCTGGGGCTGGTGGTGCTGCTGGAGTTGGAGCTGGAGGTGCTGGAGCTGTTGTTGCTGGAGGTGCTGCTGGAGCTGGAGCTGCTGGAGGTACTGGAGCTGGTGGTGCTGCGGGAGTTGTCGTTGGAGACCCTGGAGCTGAGGGTACTGGTGCTGTCTCTGCTGTTTCTGGAGGCGCTACGCGGCCGCGGCCGTACTACGTTCCGCTCCTTCAGCAGGTTCTTGGCCTCCCGCCTTCTACTGGTCCTACTCCTCCCCTACTGAGTCCACCGCCTGTCCAGTCGCAGTCGCAGTTACAGCCAGGCACTCCACTACCTGGTCCTTCTCCTTACCTGGACCGACTAGAGGACTTACGGAGTGTCGTGCGCCTGAGTCTCGTCCTGCGTCGCCTGAGTCTCGTCCTGAGTCGCCTGTTCGCGCTGTCTGCACTGGTCGTGTTCCGCGTCAGCGTCCTCCTCCTATCCCTGGCACTCACTATATGACTCTGCGTCCTTCCTCTGCTCCACAGCGTGTCCCTCTGCCGTCTCCTCCTGCGTCCTCTCTTCCTGACGGTCCAGACCCGGAGTCTGACTCCCTTCGTGCAGCTAGTCCTACTGTCACGCGTTTCCTGGCCACTGTTGTCACTGACCCTTCGTTTGAGTCCACTGCTGCGTCTGCTCTAGTTGCTGAGCTTGTTGACTTTGCTGCCGCCTGTCGTTTAGACTACGCCGCTAGTCTTGTTGCTGAGTCTGAGTCTGAGTCTGTCTGTCCTCTGTCCGTCGGGGGTGAGTGTGCTCTTGGCACGGACGTCCTTGAGGACAGGCAGGAGGATTTTGAGTGCTTTGCCGCTGCTTTACCTCATCTCGTGTCCATGCTGATTGCACCTGAGGGAGACCCGGATGCACCAGACATCCCGACCTCGCGCTCTTACACAGAGGCGATAGAGGGTCCCTACTCCTCTCAGTGGCAGACAGCCATGGACACAGAGATGGCTTCGTGGAAGTCCACAGGCACCTACGTCGACGAGGTTCCCCCGCCTGGGGCGAACATCGTCAGTGGCATGTGGATTTTCAGGGTGAAGCGGCCACCGGGTTCTCCGCCTGTCTTCAAGGCGCGTTACGTTGCACGAGGCTTCAGTCAGCGACAGGGAGTTGACTTCTTCCATACCTTCTCCCCTACCCCGAAGATGACCACTCTTCGGGTTCTGCTGCACGTCGCCGCTCAGCGTTACTACGAGCTTCACTCTCTTGACTTCAGCACTGCTTTCCTACAGGGCAGCCTGCACGAGGAGATCTGGCTGCGCCGCCCGCCTGGCTTCACTGGGTCGTTTCCTGCTGGTACCCAGTGGAGCCTCCGGCGGCCAGTCTACGGTCTCCACCAGGCACCCCGTGAGTGGCACGACACACTGAGGACGACTCTTGCTACTCTTGGGTTTGCTCCTTCTACTGCTGACCCGTCGCTGTTTCTACGCACCGACACCACTCTGCCGCCGTTCTACGTTCTTGTGTACGTAGACGACTTGGTATTTGCTACTTCTGAGACTGAGGGACTCGCCCACATGAAGTTGGAGCTGCGGAAGAGACACACGTGCACAGACCTGGGTGAGCTGACAAGCTATCTTGGCTTGCGGATCACCCGGGACAGAGCACAGCGCACCATTACCTTGACTCAGTCACACATGGTGCAGCAGGTCCTTCAGCGCTTCCGCTTCACGTACTCCTCGCCACAGTCCACTCCTCTGCCTACCGGTCACTCGCTCTCAGCTCCACCTTCGGACGAGTCCGTAGAGCCGAGTGGCCCGTATCCAGAGCTTGTGGGCTGCCTCATGTACCTGATGACCTGCACTTGACCTGACCTTGCCTACCCTCTTAGCATTCTAGCACGCTATGTCGCTCCTGGCAGACACAGGAAGGAGCACATGGATGCTGCTAAGAGGGTGTTGCGCTACTTGTGCAGTACGTCGGGCATGGGGCTCGTGCTTGGAGGACGGGCTCGAGTTGTCCTCACTGCTCACGCAGACGCTTCCTGGGCTGACGACTTGGCTACGCAGCGGTCGTCACAGGGTTACACCTTCAGCCTTGGCTCCGGCTCTGTTTTTTGGCGGTCTACCTGCTCTTCTTCTGTTCTCAGCTCCAGTTGTGAGGCTGAGATCTACACAGGGGCCATGGCTGCACAGGAGTTACGCTGGCTCACCTACCTGCTGACCAACCTGGGAGAGCCGCCTCGTTCTCCTCCAGTACTGTACGTCGACAACAAGGCCATGATTGCCTTGTGTTAGGAGCACAGACTGGAGCACAGAACGAAGCACATCGCTCTGCGCTACTTCCTTGCTCGAGAGTTGCAGCAGCGTGGTCAGCTTCGTCTTGCTTACGTGGCCACTCGGGCCAACACTGCTGATGTCTTCACCAAGGCACTTCAGCCTTGTGATCATCAGCGTTTCTGTACTGTTCTAGGCCTTGTGCCTACTGTGCCTCACTTGCTTACTTCTTGACTCTGCTTGTACTGTGATCTCTATACATATACGTGCATGCTTACACTTGCTAGGTTGTGATCATTGTATTGCTTGTTCTCCTTTATATAACTCTGCATGTGAACTGGCCTTGTGGCCATTTGCTTGTGCTCAGAATGCATGGTGACGTCGTGATCCACCCTGAGCTTGCTTTGCCTTTCTTGACCGGTCTTGTGACCTCTTGTTCTCCCCCACTTTGCCTATGGGGGTGTGTCAAACTTATATTCTATAGTCTGTGTAGGTTGTAGTGGGGTAGTTCATATAGGGTACAACACTTTTAGGTTTCCTACTTGTACCCACCTGCTTTCTAGTTCAGTCATTCCTTCCTTCACTATTCTGACAGAAACCAGGTCATACCATGGATCGATGCTACAAGCGCAAGGCTGCTAACAAAAGACGCAGCAGCAACCCACCTGGTCAACAACCCTCGGCGCCTTCCTCAACTCCAGCCGCGACGGCGACAATGTCGCCACCTTCCGTCACAAGCACTTCACAAACTCCTGCACGCATCTCATCCAAGGACAAGGGGAAAGGGTCAGTCTTGAGCTGCATGGCGCGTCGCAGAGGCATTCGCTACTTTGACGGAACTCAATTCCCGCCAATCGCACCAATCGCCCCTGTCACGCCAAGCCCAAACAACGACCCCACACTAAGTTCCTGGTTCGACTGGCCAACCAACATCTCACCTGATTCCGAGCTGCCTCCGAGCACTTCGGAGTCTCCTCCCAGCTTCCGCGCAAGGCACGAGAACGATCTCTCGCCTTACTGCGTTGACGTTGACCGCATCATCACTCCAAAGATTGCCGACGTCGCGCGACGAAGCCGCGACAACTTCAACATTTGGTATCTTGGTAGCTGCTGCGGGCAACACATGGTGGGATCAGTGACATTCATTAGTAACTCAAAGCGCATGCGATGACCGTGCGAAATCACCGTTGCAAACAACAACCGACTGCAAGCTTACGACATCAGAGAGATTTACCTTGAGTCGGAAGACACCCACTTCACCATCCACATCGGAGAAGTTCTGGTCGCCGCCGATCTTCAGTTTAATTTCCTCTCTGCAGCACAACTCATGAAGTGTGGGGTCGACATTCGAAGCAACTGCAAGGACAAAGGCTTCGAACTGTATTACAAAACTCTTACATCGGAAAAGTGGTCAACAAAGACGGAGTCTTCGTTATAAACTTCACGTCGCAAGGAAATACCGGCGACTCCGAACGGACTCTTCTGCTTAAGACAACGCCCACGGAGACGCCGACATGGTCACACCCTGAGGAGATGAACCTCGAACGTCCCGCATCAGATGGACTTCTTCGCCTGCTCGCCATCCCAACTGCCTCGATCTCCACTCCTGGAGATGCCGGACCTGCAACAATGGAACAAGAAGAAGACAATGGGGAGTCAGGAACTGCAGGACAAGCTGGCACTGGAGGTTGGGGAACAACAAGACCAGTTTCGGCTAGCTGGGCCAACACCGGTGTTACAGTCGGTGCATGGGGAGTGATAGAAACACCAGCAGCAGGAGTTCCCCCTGGAGGCGGTTGGGGAACGTCAGCACCTCAAGGCGGCTGGTGTACACCAAGTCCTCCTTATCCTGAAGCTCCAACACTTCCTCCTGCAGACGTGGCGGAAATAGACCCGTACTGGGCAACGCGCGGCACCAGCTGGGGCGGACCTCCTCTTCCAGACCAGTATCCGTACGAACCTGCAGAGGAAGCACAAGAGGAGTCAAACGGGATGACTTACGACTTCGGGGAAACAGAGGAGCTACCCGAACCTACTGAGGAAGCACCACCACCGGAATAAGGACCTCTGTTAATCTCCGTCACCGAGGATGAGTACCTCTATCATCGCGTTCCGATGGAGGGACTCCCTGCTTCCAAGTGGCCTGAAGCGGCACGACTCCCGACTCCACAGCTCCTTCCGACCACCGACGACTCGATTCACGTCGCTGACTCGGACGATGTTGCCAGTATCCCTGAAGCTGTCCTGGAACAAGCCTCTGCTCGAGCCTTCGCAGCAGACGTACACGCCGTCACCGATAAAGCACCTGGAAAGGGGCAGCGAAACGAAGCAGAGAGAAATAAGTATTATAAGAAAACAGTCGGCTATCGTGCCGAACCGGAGATTTGGCACCAGCGGCTCGGACATCCTTCGCACGCCACACTCAAGAACTCCATCGAAGCCGAAGTCTTCAATTCGGAAGGACTGCTTATGCCTGGCAGGAACATACTTAAAACAACTACAAACGACCCGCCGTGCCTCGTCTGCCCTACCGCGTCGCTCGCTCACATGCCCTTCCCGGACTTACCTCCAGGCTACGAACGCTATGAACCACTCGAGAAAGTCTACAGTGACTTCATGATACTTAGCCAAGAAGGGCTTGACGGAGAGATGACCTTCATCGATGCTTGCACGCGCTACGTCTGGGCCGCCAACATCGATTATCGCTCGCGAGCCTTCGACTGCTTCGTAACCTGGATGAAACGTGCCGAACGCCAATCAGGACTGAAGCTAAAAAGCTTCCAGATGGATGGGGGTATGGAGTACTTCTCCAACGAGTTCAAGGAGCTCTTCGCCGACACAGGGATTGAGCACCTGGTGTCCCTGCCCTACGCTCACGAGCAACAAGGAGTAGCAGAACGGACAAACAGGAGCCTCGCCATAAGGATGAGGGCCCCGATGAAGCAGTCTGCCATCCCAACAAAGTTTTGGCCGTTTGCGATGAACCACGATGTTCGGCTGCACAACTTGCTGTCGTCTCGAAGCCTTAAGAACAACACCTCAACTTACAAGGCTTGGACGAGCAGGAAAGCTGACACGCGTCTTCTTCGAGTGTTCGGCTGCATGGTACAGTACAGGCCCCACACAGCAAGAACCGGAAAATTTGCTGACTGAGCAAGCTGGGGCATCTACCTTGGGATTGAAAAGGAGTTCAAGGCGTGGATCGCACTGGACTACGCGACACACGAAGTGAAGAAATCACGTGACTGCATCTTCTACGAGAAGGTGACTCTGCCACTGTTCAAGGAACACCGCAAAGTTGACAAGGCACCAGAAAAGGTTTCCGAGGGGCACTGCAGCTTCGCCACATCACAGGATGAGGCTGACATGGCAGAGGATGCAGATGCAACGGACAACACACCATTCGACTCCTTTCCCAACATCCCCCTTGCAAGCCCATTCCAGACTCCAACCTTTATACCTGTTTCCCAATTCGATCCCGACGATACAACTCGTGAAGCCCACAATTACAACAACACAGCGCGCCAATCTTCGGATGCCGAGTTACCACCGCCGAACTCCTCGCAAGGCACCATTCGCACCGGCCACGACAGCGACGACGACGTTATCGAAGTAACCAGCGCCCACGATTACGATCGCCTCGCCTACGAAGAGACCAACGAAACTGGGCTTCGCATCCTTGGGCTCGCAGTCGCAGTTCGCCACACCTCACCCAAGGAACCCACTACCATACTCCACGCTCACTCCGGGCTCGACAGCGAGAAATATAAGGCAGCCATGGCAGCAGAAGTAGCAGCACTGAAGCGCCGTGGGACTTGGAAGCCCGTTCCCCAATCATCTGCAAAGGGGAGAAAGATTCTCAGCGGCAAATGGGTCTTCCGGATTAAAACCCTCGCGACGGATCAATCGATAAATACAAAGCGGGATGGGTGGAGCGCGGCTTTGAGCAAACTCACCTGGTGGATTACGACCAGACCTTCGCGCCCGTCGGACGGCACACCTCAGTCCGCATTCTCATTCGCATCGCGGCCGTCAAGCAGCGTCCACTCCGACAGATCGATGTCAGAAGTGCGTTCCTGTACGCATTCGTCGACGCCATCATATTCGTCGAGCAACCACACGCCTTCGAAGAAAGTGACGGCGCCGTCTGCCTCCTCCAGAAATCCCTCTACGACATCAAGCAAGCGCCTCGCCTATGGCACCAGTACCTGGACACGCTACGTAGACGCGGACCATGCGGGAGATGTTGACAACAGACGCCCCCGCACATGCTTCATCTTTCAACTCCAACCTGCTGGACTCATCTCTTGGAACTCCTAGAAGCAGGAGCTCATCGCTCTTTCGTCAGCCGAAGCTGAGTTCATCGCCCCCAGCGCAGCTGTTCGCGAAGGGCTGCACCTGATGGAGCTCCTGCAGGAAGCGAAAGTGACGATGAACTGACACTTCACGTTACTCTGCGACAATCAGAGCGCGATCAAAATCGCAAACAAGCCCGACTTCGTGAACCGCACAAAGCACATTGCACTCCGTTACTTCTTCGTCAAGGACGAGATCGACAAGGGCAAAGTCAAACTCACGTATTCTCAACTGGTGACATGGCAGCTGATTTCTTGACGAAGAAATCGCCACGTTAGAAGTTCCAGCACTGCGCAGACCTCTGCGGGATCTCGAAGAAATCCCACGTGGCTCACCTTCAGGAATGAAGGGGAGTGTTGGAATAACCGATGGTTATGACAGCACTCCCGAAGGCTTCACTTAGCGCATCGCTTCATAACGAGGTTGCGCACCTGTACTACTATCGCGTTAAGCTTGTATAGAGCACGCGGCAGCTCGAGAGTCACTCGAAGGTCAACATTCGCAGATAGTCAACGGTCGTAACTGTTGACCGCCCAGTAACCGTACTCGGAGGTTACACGATGCAACTTGGTAACTGTCGAGTAGAGCAATAGTAGCGGTTACTGTAGTAATGCAATGCAGTTAATAAGGGAATGTATCCCTCAGAGTACATGGCTAGCTAGGATTGCTATTTATATCCTTGTACTCCTACCTTAAAATCATATTGTTCTCTTTCAACTATTACCTACAAGGTCATTACAATACTTCATTGTCTTCTCACAACTCAGCAAGTCTTATCCTATCCACTACGATTCCTGGTTATGTCAACACCTGCGACTGTTGACCTTCGCGTGGCTACTGACCTTCGCGTGCTCTATACGAGCTAACGCGGTACTAGTACAAGCGCGCTGCTTCGTTATGAAGCGGTGCGCTAAGGAGAACCTTCGGGAATGCTGTAATAACCCTTGGTTATTCCAACACATGGCTCAAAGTTCTTGGTACTTTGAACATCTAAAATGTTGCAACTCACAACGGAAGGTACCTCCTAGCGTGTGATATGTACACCTTTTATCGCGTACGCAACATCTGAACCCAAGGTTGCGCTCTCCCAGTCAGAATGTTATAATTGTCTAGACTGCAGTGGGGTACTCTATAGCGAGTACAACCCAATTAGGGTTTCCTATATGTATCTCAACTGCTGCTAGTGCAAACCTCCTCCTTTGCTCATCCTCGTTCACTTCTAGTTTCGACATGATATCAGAGCAGGTCGACCCTCCTGGGTCGATCCTGTGGGTGGGCCCCACCCGATGCTTCCGCTGCTCTACCGCTGTCGCGCGCTCCTGGTGCGCGACCCCTTCTTCCTGCCGCGCGCTCGGAGCGCGCGGCGTTTTTCATTCCGCCGTGCGCTCGGGGCGTGCGGCGGTTTTCTGCCCGCCGTGCGCCCCGAGGCGCGCGGCGGTTTCCTGCTTCGCGCGGCGGTTTTCTACCCGTCGTGGCGCCCCAGGGGACCTGCGCGCTGCCCCCCGTCGCCCGTCGCGGCGCCCTGGGGGCCCGCGCGTTGCCCTCCTCCCGTCGCCTCGTCGCGGCGCCCTGGGGGCCTTCGCGCCGACCCCTCCCGTCGCCTCGTCGCGGCGCCTTGGGGGCCCGCGCGTCCCCCCCTCCCGTCGCCTCGTCGCGGCACCTTGGGGGCCCGCGCGTCGCCCCCTTCCGTCGCCTCGCCGCGATGCCTTGGGGCCCCGCGCGCCGCCCCCTCCCGTCGCCTCGTCGCGGCGCCTTGGGGGCCCGCGCGCGGCCCCTCCCGTCACCCGTCGAGCCGCCCTCGGGGGCCCGTGCGCGCCCCCCCTCCCGTCACCCGCCGTGGCGCCCTCGGGGGGCCCGCGCCCTGCTCCTTTGTGGCGCCCAAGAGACCCCCCCGCCGCCTCCCTTTCCTTCCGTGAACCGCCCCTGCTGCTTCCCGCGCTCCTGCCTGCGTTAGGGTTTGGGGGTGGCGGGCATGGGGGTGACCGGTATGGGTAACCTGCAGCTCCTCCTCCTCCTCCGTCTCCCACTGCTGCAGCTGCCGCTGAGGGGGGTGGGTGTGTGGGAGCCGAGGGTTTAGGGTTTAAGGGGGGTGCCGTGGGAGTGGAGCTAGGGTTTCAGCAGGGGGTATGTGAAAGGGGGGTGGGACAGTTAGGGGAGGTTGAGCGGAGGCTGCCGTCTTGTCGTCCGCAGCACCTGTAGTCCGGGGCGCTGTCCTGGTAGCCCAGAGAGCCTGCTGCGCCTGTCGCCCGTGGGTCCGTTGCTCCTGCCGCTCCTCGTAGCCGCCGAGCCAGTTACTCCAGTAGTCCGGGGCGCTGTCCCGGTAGCCACTGTGCCAGTTGCTCCTTTTGCCCGTATGTCTGCAGCTTCAGCCGTCGCCTCCTATCTTCTCTCCTCTTACAGTCCCGCCTCCTCCTCCTCACTTGCCCTTTGTGAATGCCTCTAGCTTTGCTTGCACTTGTGAACCTGCTCTATGACTGCTTGCTCTGCTGATTATACCCCAGTTTGACTATGGGGGTGTGTCAGAATGTTATAATTGTCTAGCCTGCAGTGGGGTACTCTGTAGCGAGTACAACCCAATTAGGGTTTCCTATATGTATCTCAATTGCTGCTAGTGCAAACCTCCTCCTTTGCTCATCCTCGTTCACTTCTAGTTTCGACACTCCCCTCCCCTCCAACAAAGCAGCATTTCTGATCCTCGCAAAATCTTCTTCGCTTTTTCTTTCCCGCCTAACTGGTCCACAGTATGAGTTTCCTGAACCAAGCCGCCTTGCTCTCACACCAACGGACCGTCGCTTGCTTCCCATGCAATTGGAGCACGACCGTCGCGCAGAATTCGTCCAATGATCCCCATTCAAACTCGCTATTCCGTTCCTCCGTTAAACCTTACCAATGCGCTTCGCTGGTTCCTACTAGGCACATCTCCTCGCCATCTGTAGTCTCTTGCCATTCTCGGAGGAATCCGCGGTGCGCTTCTCCGCGGTTCATGGCGGCGAGAAGTAGCATCGACGGCAGCGGGAGCAGCGAAGCAGGAAAGGGTCAGGCGGAGGAGCGATCAGGAAAGGACGGTTCACAGAGCCTGGCAACGCGGATCCTTCACTATAAAGGCGCGGACTTCGACCCTTACGGGGCCGTCAGCATGCCTATTAACCAAACGGTGACATTTCGACAGGTTAACTGCGGGGTTGAGCGAGGTTGAGCACGCCTATTTACAAAACGAGGGGATGGGGGACCGCCACGCATTGATCAATCGACACAGTTCACCCCAATCGGCATCTCTGATGGATCAAAGGACAGTGTCAAGGGATTTGCAATTATGGTCTTTAAGAAGTGCAAAGCTACATGTTCATGGCTGCATCCCTTGGCACTGCCTGTGGATTGTGACATTGCACTTTGCGACTGCAATGCAGGAAACGCCAGCTGTTTTCGCATCATGCTGCTGCAAGCACCGGATCCGTTTTCATTCATAATCGTTCTGCAAATATTCACTAATCTTCACCAAACTTGATTCTTCCCATTCCCTGCTCACATTGCATTGACTTTCGAGGCGCCTTATAAGTCATTCATGTTCATATGGTATTGTACTTATTCACCGAACTTCATACGGTATATTCGCAGTGGTGACCCTACAAGAGATGCGCTCGAGAAGTGAGTGTGGAGCGCGTGTGAATTGAATGTGACTTGAGTTTGAAGTGAATGTGAAGTGGGTGTTCAGAGAAAGGGAGCTGTGTCGGAGGGAGAGTAGCTTCTTTCCCTCTTAGCTTTTCGGAATGAATAAACGTGTGCTCCTCTTTCTTCCTTTCCACTTTTCGCTATCCTCACGTTTTTCTCCCCTAGCAGGCTGCTAGCACCAGTGGAGGGGCGCATCGTGCCTTTGCCTGCTTTCTCGCCTCTTACTTCCCAACCCCTCTCCACCGTTCTTTCTCCCCGTTTCTCGCATCCTGCAGGCTGCTAGCAGAGGGGGAGGGGCCACGTCGTGCCTTTGCCTTTTCAATGGAATGTGTGCTGCTCTTTCTTCTTACCTTCCTCATCTCCCAGCCCCGCAGGCTGCGTGCAAGGGGCGCATTGTGCTAGTGCCATGGCACTTGTTAACAGCACCAATTTTCTCTCTCCTCGTTTCTCTCCCTGCAGGCTGCAAGCGGAGGTGGAGGGGGCGCATTGTGCCTTTGCCTGCTCATTCTTCTCTTCCTTCCCAACCCCTCTCCACCTTCCTCTCTTCCCACGTTTCTCCCCTCCTACAGGTGGAGGGGGCGCATCATGCCTTTGCCTTGGCACTGCCCAGCAGCACCTCTCCTGTCCTTACCACTTTTCTTTCTCCCCGCTTCTCCCTGCCTGCAGGCTGCTAGCGGAGGTGGAGGGGGCGCATTGTGCCTTTGTCTTCAGCACCGGGATGGCGGCACTTGCTGCAGCCACCAGGCTGGTTACCACCGGTGAGGTCTCGTTACGACTAGCGAAATTTGTTACCGCATGTGAGGTTGTTACTACTGATGAGACTCATTACTACTGAAGAAATTCGTTACCCCCCATGAAAAATCTGTATTGCCTCCTCTGTCCTGCACCTTTCGTTGACAGTTCACGTAGATCTTCCCAAAGGGGATACCGTAGCAACACTGCCTCCTCAGTCCTGCCCACATGCTTGGTTTGTTCCCTGCCTACCGCCTCATGCCCACCCCTTCCCTGCCACTTCCCTCTTCCAGGGTCTTCCATTCTGGCAAGTGATGAATTTGATTGGGGCAGGGACACACACACCGCTGCATCGACCTCCTTCACTTGCCTCCTGCACCACCCTCCCTGGCGCCTGCCTCCTTTCCACCCCCCTCTTCTCCGTACAGACACCTCAGTAGTGCCGAGTGACGCACAGACTTCGGCACGGACTGGCTGCTGCTGTAAAAGATGGATCCCTGTCAATCACTCACTTTCTTCCCCCCCCACTCCCTCCCCCCAAACCCCCCCCCCCCCCTTCCCCCTGGCCCACATGCGTGCGTCCCCCCCCCCTGCAGGGTCCGCGATAGTGGCAGGGGACGACATCTATGGCGGCACGGACCGGCTTCTCTCAAGAGATGTGCCTCGTCTTGCCGCGACGAGTGGTCGGTGCCGTGAGAGTTCTCTGCTCCTTTCAGGCTTGTCTTCCTCTCGTCCGCTTTGCTCCTTTGCTCCAGGTGAGTGGACACAACGGACTTAGAAGCAGTGAGGCCGGCAGTGCAGCCCGACTCCAAGCTGGTGCTCATTAAAAAAATCCTCTCCTCCCTCTCCCCCTTCCTCTCCATCTCTCACCCTCTCTCTCCCCCTTCCTCTCTCTCCGTTCCTCTCCCTCCCTCTCCCTCTTTCCACCCAGGCGAGTGGACACAACGGACCTGCAAGCAGTGAGGGCGGCAGGGCAGCGCGAGGGCGTCCCACCAACCCCTGTCCATGTCTCACTCTTCCCACCATCCCTCCTTCTCTTTCCCCTTTCTTTTCCGCCTCTCTCCCTTTCCCTCTCCGTTCTGTCTGTCACCAGGCGAGTGGACACAACGGACTTAGAAGCAGTGAGGGCGGCAGTGCAGCCGGACACCAAGCTGGTCGTCATGGAGAGCCCCACCAACCTGCGCATGATGATCAGCGATATCAGGGTGAGTCAGAGTACCGCATTGCTTTGTACTGCACTGCACTGCACCGCACTGGACTGGACTGCACTGTACTGTACTGCGCTGTACCACACTGTGCCCCTGTACCACCGATCATCTGCTGGTCGTTATGGTTCGCTCCACCAACCCGCGTATGATGATGAGCGATATCATCAAGGCAAGTCACCGCACTATACTACACTGCACCACACGGCACTGCGCTGCACTCCTTCCCCTTTCCTCTTCTCCCCAATGTCTCTGAATATCTTATTACAAACAGCTTCTGTTTATATATCTCGTGCTGTCGTAGCTGCTGCAGCTAATTGCAATGCCAACCCCCCCTCTCTCTCCCTTCCCCCAGGCCACAACAGAGAGTGTTCACTCAGTGGGTGCGCTACTACTGGGAGACAACAGCATCATGTCACTCGACCTACCAAAGCCAATCTCGCTTCCCTTTCTCTCCCCTCCCCCTGCCTCGCAGCCCATAACGGACATAGCCCTTTCAGTGACCACGCTGCTGCTAGTCGTGCTGTCACGGCCGACACAGCTTACAACCGTGACACTTCTACCTCTCTCTCCCTTCCCTTCCTTCAGGCCATAGCAGAGGTTGCACATTTAGTGGGTGCGCTGCTACTGGTAGACAACAACATCGTGTCGCCTGTGCTGTCACAGCCGCTGCAGCTGAAAGCAGCGCCTCTTCTCCCTCCTTCCCTCTTTCTCCCCACTCTCTCCCTTCCTCACAGGCCATAGCCAAAAAGCTCTCTCAGCGGGTGCGTTGCTGCTGGTAGGTAAACAACAACATTATGACGCCCGTGCTGTCAGTTTATCTCCTCATGTTGTCCCATACTTGCCCCCCTCCAGGTCATAGCAGAGATTGCTCACTCAGTGGGAGGCCTGCTGGTGGACAACATCATCATGTCCCCCGTGCTGTCACTCCATCTTCTCATGTCTCCCATGCTTGCCCCCGCCCCCCTG
The DNA here is from genome assembly GCA_947471745.1 of Closterium sp. Naga37s-1. Classification (NCBI taxonomy): domain Eukaryota; kingdom Viridiplantae; phylum Streptophyta; class Zygnematophyceae; order Desmidiales; family Closteriaceae; genus Closterium; species Closterium sp. Naga37s-1. The sequence continues at coordinate 1,499,715 of CANJKZ010000169.1, read as the reverse complement.
CCTCACAGGCAATCGCAGACATTGCCCACTCAGTGGGTGCACTGCTACTGGTGGACAACAGCATCATGTCGCCCGTGCTGTCGAAGCCGCTGCAGCTGGGAGCAGACATAGTGATGCACAGCGGCACCAAGTTCATCAGCGGGCATAGTGATGTCATGGCTGGCATACTGGCTGTCAATGACCCAAAGTGAGTTATGGGGTGGGGACTCGCACAGCAACACACATAATTAGGCACACACACACATTCATTCTTGCTACAGGGGGGATCGGACATTGTGATCCAGAGTGACACCAAGATCATCACGGACACACCACAATCATCACGAGCACAGTCATGGCTGGTGTACTGGCTGTCAATGACCCACAGTGAGTGTGTGTCTCAAGTGTGTCTCTCAAGGGGATGAAGGACAGATATGTGTGCGTACACCCGCGTCCTCTCTGCGGAGCTAACTACTACAACGGGAGCTAGACTACGGGCTGGGCACGGGTGCTCGTGTGATCTCTGCGTTCGTTGGTCCTTAGTCGTTTTCCTAGTGCACACACTGCTTGCTAGTTCATAGGGTAATCTGGCAAGAGTTTCACTAGAGAAGGTTGACAACAATGGTACAAATAAGTTGGCATGGCAAGACTACATCAGAGCTAGCATTCAGGTCGGTCGACTGCCAGCGCAGCATGGTCGACCGCGTTCCAGCACGACTTGGTCGACCGCGCTCCAGCAGTGCAAAGTTGACGGCGTGCCAACGCAGCAGGTCGACGGCGTGCCAGCGTTGCTCCCGCAGTACAGCATCGCACCAGCTTCGCAGGTGCTCGCAGATGATTGGCGTGCTGAGCCTCGTCACGTGCACAGCGCACACACCTAGTCAACCTGGCGCTGACGACTGCATCTGATCAGCCACGTCGACCTCGGGATACCACCGCCGAGGTCAGACTCGTAAACTTCGCCTGGGCGATCGTCGCACTCCTCCGCAGAACCTCGTCACCCAGGTAACCTGGTCGACCGGGCAACCACGTCGACCAGCTGCTCCTGTATGTGCCCGTCGACCTCCCAAGTCGACGACCACCCCAAGTCGACCTCACCAGGTCGACCACACCCCTGGTCGACCAGCTCCAGGTCGACGTCACTCCTGGTCGACCAGCTCCACGTCGACCAGCACAGCTATCAGCCGACCACCCAGGTCGGCTACCCGAAGTCGGCGTCACCAAGTTGACGCCGTGCTACTCGACGCCCTGAGTCGAGGTCGACGTCGGCCCCTCCTTCGTCGACCACCAGGTCAGGTCGACCACCAGGTCAGGTCGACCACCAGGTCAGGTCGACCACCAGGTCGACATCACGCCTGGTCGACCAACCACCAAGTCGACCAGCAGGCCTGTCAGCCGACCACCCAAGTCGGCTGCCCCAAGTTGGCGTCACCAAGTCGACGCCCTCCGCAGGTCGACTTCCCAGGTCGACCTCCCTGTAGTCGGCGCCACCCTGAAGTCGGCGCCCGTGCAGTGGCCCCCGTGCAGGTCGACCTCCTTGTCAACCAGCTCGCCCACTGCTGCAGGTCGGCTGCTCCCCTCACACCCGACCACGAAGTCGGCTCCGCCCAAGCGCGGACGGGGCCAACACACAACACCCGTTGACACTCTCGTCCCCCCTTCCCCCACCAGCCTGGCTAAACAAATCCACTTTGTGCAGATTGCAAAACGCTCACGGATGAGCCCCTTTAGAGATCTCTTCTATCCCTATTGCCAACTCCCCGGTCCCTTCCCTTTCTCCTTTTCCCTTGTCTTCGACGCGCCCAGCCTGGCGAAGGAGATTTACTTTGTGCAGAACGCAGAGGGGTCAAGGCTGAGCCCCTTTGAATGGTGGGTGTGCCTGCGCGGAATCAAGAACCTGCCACTATGTTTGGAGCGCCAGCAGGTACGGGTGGACGTGTATGTGCGTGGGATGGGGAGCGTGTGTGTGTTTTAGCTGCTATTGAGGCTGATGATCCAACACCCAACGTCCCACCCATGCATGCTGCTGCTGCTTATCGACCGTGCATGCTGGTACTGCTTCTCCCACCCTCGAATGCCGATGCGTGTGTACAGGCGAACGCACAGAGAATAGCCGAGTTCCTGGACAGTCACCCGCGAGTGGAGAGAGTGTTCTACGCCGGCCTGCCATCCCATACCAACCGTGACCTTCACTTTTCCCAGGTGATTTCCCAGCCTATGCCAGTCACACCCGTGGCCATTCCCTCTCTCACATTGTGCTTGTCTGTCTCTGGCATCCCCTCCACCCGCGAGAGGAAAGAGTGTTCTATGCCGGTCTGCCCTCGCATGCCAACCGCGACCTCAATTTCTCCCAGGTGCTTCCCCAGCCTATGCCTCCACGCTCGGTTCACACCCATGGTTATTTCCTTTCGCACACAGTGCATGTTTGTCTCTGGCAACCCCTCCACCCGTGAGTAGAGTGTTCTAAGCCAGTCTGCCATCCCATGCCAACTGTGACCTGCACTTCTCCCAGGTGTCTTCCCAGCCTATGTCTCCATGCCCCGTTTCACACCCGTAGTTTTTGTCTCCACCCATGGTTATTCTCGCCACCCATGGTTTCACACACAGAGTGCATGCTTGTTTCTGGCAACCCCCTACCATGCATGAAGAGAGAGTGTTCTATGACAGTCTTTCCTCCCATGGTGAATGCGATATGGGAGGTGCTGCACCTGTCAACTTCTCCCAGGTGCTGCACTCAGGTGCTTCTTCAGGTGCTTTTCTCATTGATGCCTTCGGTATTCTTCTCAGGTTCCCTTTCAGGTGCCGCTCTTAAGTTCCTCCTTCAGGTGCTTCTTTCAGGTGCTTCACTTGCATCCTCAAAGTTTTTTTCACTCACTTGCCTCCCCGGTTAGATTTTGTACTAAAAATCTATTTCACCACTGTCAACTGGTGTTTTCCATTTGTTATCGTTCAGATATTGTTTGTTTTCTTATCTGTTCTTGATTGTTCTTTCTCCATCCAAGTCTTTCCCCATAACTACTTATTCCCACCTCCGTCAGGCCAAGGGTGCGGGGTCAGTGCTCAGTTTCACGATGGGCAACATCAGCGCGTCGAAACACATTGTTGAGACGATGAAGCTTGCTAACATTGCTGTCAGCTTCGGTAAGATGAGATGCGAGCAGTGTTGGGTGGAGTGATAGCAGTGTTGGGCGGAGTGAGAGCAGTGTTCGGTGGAGTGAGAGCAGTCTTCGGGTGGGTTTCGACCATCACATGTCTTGCTGCCTCCTATCCTTAATGTTCTCTATAGATGCTCCTAATTGGTATTCGTGATTTGGTGTTTCGCAATTGGTGGTTTGAATGCTACGGGGATGTGACTGGATAGAATGCATGAATGCATTGAATGCATGAATGCATTGAATGCATGACTGCATTGAATGCAGGACTGCATTGAATGCATGACTGCATTGAATGCATGACTGCATTGAATGCATGACTGCATTGAATGCATGACTGCATTGAATGCATGACTGCATTGAATGCATGACTGCATTGAATGTATGACTGCGGTGAATACATGTCTCTGCATTGAATGCATGACCTTCCTTGGTGACAACGACTGCTTGATGCATGTCCACACTGTGACTAATTTTGCATGACTGTATTGCGTTTGCGTGTGCGACTCTACTGCATGGTGGTGCTGACTGCAACGAGCGGGCATGCAGGCAGTGTGGAGACGTCCAACAGCCTGCCGTGCTTCATGTCGCATGCCAGCATACCAGCCGATGTGTTCAAGGAGCGAAGCCTTGTTGAAGACCTCATTCGCCTCTCTGTAAGTGTGCCTTTAATTGCTTCCCTCTCTCTCTTCCCCCTTCCCCTTCCCTCCAATCTTCCGGACTGTCGTTCTTGCGTACCGTACTTTGTTGCCGTTCCATGTTTGAATGTATTTCAAATTAGTTTATATATGCAATTTGTTGTTTGACAGGTGGGAATTGAGGCTGTGGATGACCTTATTGCTGATTTGGGGAATGCCATAGACACAGCTCCTTTCGCATGACAACGACACATTATCACACGGGAATACTACCGTGGGTGTCTCACCATTGCTTTTTTTCGATACCGTCATTGCCCTGATATAAGACATATGGGTCTTATCCGATATCGCTTCGAAAACTGGCTGTTTATCTTATAAAAGGAAGGTAATAAGTATCTGAGAAATCTTATAAACAGGAAACTTTAAAATAAACAAAATCTCTCTGACTACTGTATTGGGACGCCTCAGACATTTTTGGATACGCGGCATCACGAGAAAAACCTGCTGACGCAGCATGTGAATTGGATACAAACTATCTGAGTCATCGTGTGCATGAATTCATGCGCGCTCAGGCGAAAATGTACGCGCTATGATATGATTCAACAGAAAGTAAAAACGTTTCGATTATAAAAGGAACTTCTATTTATCATATCGGTATTATGGTCTCCTATAAAAGGAACTTCTCTTTATAAGGAAACATCTGTCAAACTATCATGTTGTGTAGGCTGTAGTGGGGTAGCCCATATGGGGTACAACCCAATTAGGGTTCGCTACTTGTACTCCTGCATGCTGTTAGTTTCATCATTCTCGTTCATTCTTCTAACATGGTTTCAGAGCAGGTCCTCTCCTAGGACCGTTTTTTTAGGGCCCACCGTATAGCTCACTGCCCGTGTCGCGCTACCCCACCCGTCGCGCCGCCCTGCTAGTGCCGCGCTGCCCTGCCCTGCCCCGCATCGCGCCGCTCGCGCACGCCCTGCCCTGCCCGCGCGCCGCTCGTCGCCGCGCCGCGCCGCCCTGCCCTGCCCGCGCGCCGCTCGTTGCCGCGCCGCGCCGCCCTGCCCTGCCCGTGCGCCGCTCGTCGCCGCGCCGCGCCGCCCTGCCCTGCCCGCGCGCCGCTCGTCGCCGTGCCGCCCTGCTCTACCCGCGCGCTGCTCGCCGCCGCGCCGCCCTGCCCTGCTCGCCGCCGCGCCGCTCGCCGCTGCGCCGCACTGCCCTGCCCGCGCGCCGCTCGCTGCCGTGCCGCCCTGCCTTGCCCACGCGCCGCTCGCCGCCGCCCCGCCCTGCCTTGCCCGCGCGCCGCTCGCCGCCGCGCCGCCCTGCCCTGCCCGCGCGCCGCTCGCCGCCGCGCCGCCCTGCCCTGCCCGCGCGCCGCTCGCCGCCGCGCCGCCCTGCCCTGCCCGCGCGCCGCTCGCCGCCGCGCCGCCCTGCCCTGCCCGCGCGCTGCTCGCCGCCGCGCCGCCCTGCCCTGCCCGCGCGCTGCTCGCCGCCGCGCCGCCCTGCCCTGCTCGCGAGCCGCCCTGCTGGCCGCCGCCCGGCCCTGCCCTGCCGGCGCGCCGCCCTGCCCTGCCAATTGCGCCGCCCTGCCCTCCCAGTTGCGCCGCCCTGCTCTAGCCGCGCGCCGCCCTTCCCTGACCGTGCGCCGCCCCTGCCTTCCCTGCGTGCTACCATGCTGGTCGCACACCTCCTTGCTTTGCCCGCCATGACGTCTCTTTGAGGTAGCGGTGGGAGTGGTGGCGGCGGCCGTAGTGGCAGTCTCGGTGGAGCTGTTCGGTGGGGAGTTTCTGGCGGTGGCCAGATGCAGCTCCAGCAAAATCCGCGCGAGACCCTCACGCCCCACTAGCATCGTGAGTGGTACGCTAGTTGGAGTAGTGGCGGCGGCCGTAGTGGCAGTCGCCCTGGAGCTGTTCAGTGGGGAGTTTCTGGCGGTGGCCAGATGCAGCTGCAGCGGCGTCCGCGCGAGACCCTTACGCCCCAGCAGCTTCGAGTGGTACGCTCAGCGTGGGGCGTCTCGGAGTACTGCTCGCTGCCCGTATGTAATTCGCACAGGTGATCGGGCTGGTCAGACTTGCGGGACAGTTGGTCACACACAGTCCCGCTGCTTCTCTTGTCTGAGCGACGCCTGGCGTGCAGAGTTTGGCGACGCGGCTGAGCTTCCCCGCTGGCTGGAGCTGCTTAGGCAGGGTGTGGATATCTTTGCTCTTGACTATGATGCTATCCTTACTGCCATGTATGCATTGACTGTTAGTGCTGAGGGTGACTGTTACCTGTGTGTGCCGCCCGACCCAGGTATAGAGGCTGCTGATCTAGGTGCTAGTGAGTCTGCTGTCTCTGGTACTGCGCCTGCTGCGGCCTTGCACACCTTCACGCTTAACTCAGGCGCTTCCCGCTGTTTCGTTCGCGACAGTACCACAGTCACACCACTCCCTGCACCTGTTGCAGTCTCTCTGGCTAACCACTCTGGGGGCCCAGTTCTTGCACGTTCCTCCACTGTTCTCCCGTGTCCGGCGGTTCCCTCTGGCTCACTGTCAGGTCTTCACCTCCCCTCGTTCTCTACGAACTTGGTGAGCAACGCCGTCCTTCAGGATGAATGGGTTGATACCTTCACCCCTGGCAGACAGCGTGTGGCGATCTGTACGTGCTCCCGGACTGGCCGTCACCTGGCCACGTTCACCCGTCGGCCTGGGTCGAGTCTGTACACATTGACTACTGAGCCTCCCCAGGTAGCTGCGTCTGCGTCTGCGTCAGGTCAGCTAGCGGCCCCCTGCTCGTGTTGCGCCCTGTCGCACCAGACGCTACTTTGGCACCACCACCTTGGTCACCCCTCCGTGCCACGCTTCCGTGGCATGCACTCCCGTCTCCTTGTCTCTGGTCTTCCCAGGTCTCTGCCTCCCCTCCCACCCTCGCCTGCCCCTCCCTGCCTTCCCTGTGTCGAGGGACGGCAGCGCGCCGCTCCTCACTCCTCCTCGTTTCCCCCGACGACTGCTCCCCTGCAGACTCTCCACATGGACGTGTGGGGCCCAGCCCGCGTCCGTGGACAGGGCCGCGAGCGCTACTTTCTGCTGGTTGTTGACGACTACTCGCGTTATACCATGGTCTTCCCCTTGCGCAGCAAGGGGGAGGTCCCAGATGTTTTGATCCCTTGGATCCATGCTGTCCGTCTCCAGCTCCGCAAGCGGTTCCACGCGGACCTTCTAGTCCTGTGTCTGCACTCTGACAGAGGTGGTGAGTTTTCCTCCGACCTCATGCGGGACTTTTGTCGTGGGGACGGCATTCTCCAGCCGTTCACGCTTCCGGCCTCTCCGCAGCAGAATGGGGTTGCTGAGCGCTGCATTGGCTTAGTCATGGAGGTCGCTCGTACCTCAATGATCCATGCGGCTACCCCCCACTTTCTGTGGCCGTTTGCGGTCCGGTACGCTGCGCATCAGCTCAACCTCTGGCCCCGTGTCTCCTTGCCGGAGACCTCGCCTACACTGCGTTGGACGGGGAAGGTTGGCGATGCGTTGGTGTTCCGGGTCTTGGGCTTTCGTGCCTTTGTCCGCGATACTTCCGCGGACATTCTCTCCTCCCGCGCCATTCCCTGCGTCTTCCTTGGCTTTCCCCCTGACGCGCCTGGCTGGGAGTTTTACCACCCCACCTCGCGTCGTGTCCTGCCCTCTCAGGACGTCACGTTTGACAAGTCGGTTCCCTTTTACCGTCTCTTCCCCTACCGCACTGCACCTCTCCCCCGCCCCGCCGCTCTTCCTCGCACCAGGTCCTCCTCCGGTAGACCCCTTCCCCCCTCAGGGTCCTGCTCCCTCAGGTGTGTCTCGGGTAGACCCTGTCGAGCCTGTCGATGTCGCTGTAGATTCTGGTGCTGCTGGGGGTGGTGCTGCTAGGGGTGCTGAGCCTGAGCGTGCGGAGCCTGGGGGTGCTGAGCCTGGGGTTGCTGAGTCTGAGGGTGCGGAGCCTGGGGGTGCTGAGCCTGAGCGTGCGGAGCCTGGGGGTGCTGAGCTTGGGGGTGCTGAGCCTGAGCGTGCTGCGTCTAGAGGTACTTTGTCTGCTGGAGGTTCTCCGGGTGCCTCGTCACGGCGGGAGACTCTCTCCACCGGAGCTGTGTGAGTGGTTTCCTCGGCGCTGGAGCCTTTGGAGTGGCGCTGCTAGAGCTAAAGGCCTGCCGCTGGAGGCCCTGGAGCTGGAGGCACTGGAGGTGCTGGTCCTGGAGGTGCCGGAGGTGTTGGAGCCGCCTGACCAGTTGCAGTCGCTGTTACAGCCAGCCTCCCCACTGCCAGCTCCTTCTCCTTACACTGAGCAGACAGGAGGTCTTGCAGAGCGTCGTGAGGTAGCGTCTCGTCCTGCCTCGCCTGTTCGCGCTGTTGGCACTGGTCGTCGTGTTCCGCGTCAGCGTCCACCTCCTGTCCCCGGCACGCACCATATGGCACTTCGTCCTTCCTCTGTTCCACAGCGTGTCCCTCTGGCGTCTCCTCCTGCGTCCTCTCTTCCTGACGTTCCTGACCCTGAGTATGACTTGCTTCGTGCTACCAGCCCTACTGTCACACGTCTTCTAGCCACTGTTGTCACTGACCCTTCGTTTGAGTCCACTGCTGCGACTGCCCTAGTTGCTGAGCTTGTTGACTTTGCTGCCGCCTGTCGTCTCGACTACGCCGCTAGTCTTGTTGCTGAGTCTGAGTCTGCCTGTCCTCCGTCCGTCGAGGGTGGGTGTGGTTTGGCACGGACGTTCTTGAGGACAGGCAGGAGGACTTTGCGTGTTCTGCAGCTGCTGTACCTCATCTCGTGTCCATGCTGATTGCACCTGAGGGAGACCCGGATGCACCAGACATCCCGACCCCGCGATCTTACGCAGAGGCGATTACGGGTCCCTACTTCTCTCAGTGGCAGACAGCCATGGACGCAGAGATGGCATCCTAGAAGTCCACAGGCACCTACGTCGACGAGGTTCCCCCTCCTGGGGCGAACATAGTCGATGGCATGTGGATTTTCAGGGTGAAGCGGCCACCGGGTTCTCCGCCTGTCTTCAAGGCGCGTTACGTTGCACGAGGATTCAGTCAGCGACAGGGAGTTGACTTCTTCCAGACCTTCTCCCCTACCCGGAAGATGACCACTCTTCGGGTGTTGCTGCACGTCGCCGCTCATCGTGACTACGAGCTTCACTCTCTTGACTTTAGCACAGCTTTCTTACAGGGCAGCCAGCACGAGGAGATCTGGCTGCGCCACCCACCTGGCTTCACTGGGTCGTTTCCTGCAGGTACCCAGTGGAGCCTTGGGCGGCCAGTCTACGGTCTCCGCCAGGCGCCTCGTGAAATGGCACGACACACTGAGGACGACGCTTGCGGCTCTTGGGTTAGCTCCTTCGACTGCTGACCCGTCGCTGTTTCTACGCACCGACACCTCGCTGCTGCCGTTCTACATCCTCGTGTACATCGACGACTTGGTCTTTGCCACTGCTGACACTGAGGGACTGGCACTAGTGAAGTTGGAGCTGCAGAAGAGACACACGTGCACAGACCCGGGTGAGCTGCGCAGCTATCTTGGCTTGCAGATCACCCGGGACAGAGCACGGCGCACCATTACCTTGACTCAGTCACACATGGTGCAGCAGGTCCTTCAGCGCTTCCGCTTCACGTACTCCTCGCTACAGTCCACTCCTCTGCCTACCGGTCACTCGCTCTCAACTCCACCTTCGGACGAGTCCGTAGAGCCGAGTGGCCCGTATCCAGAACTTGTGGGCTGCCTCATATACCTGATGACCTGCACTCGACCTGACCTTGCCTACCCTCTTAGCATCCTGGCACGCTACGTTGCGCCCGGGAGACACCGACCAGAGCACTGGGAGGCCGCTAAGAGGGTGTTGCGCTACTTGTGCAGTACGTCGGGCATGGGGCTCGTGCTTGGAGGACAAGGTCGAGTTGTCCTCATTGGACACGCAGACGCTTCTTGGGTTGGCAACTTGGCTACGCAGCGGTCGTCACAGGGTTACACTTTCAGCCTTGGCTCCGGTTCTGTTTCTTGGAGGTCTACCCGCTCGTCTTCTGTTCTTTGTTCCAGTTGTGAGGTTGAGAACTACGCAGGGGCCATGGCTGCACAGGAGTTATGCTGGCTCACCTACCTGCTGACCGACTTGGGAGAGCCGCCTCGTTCTCCTCCAGTTCTGTACGTCGACAACAAGGCCATGATTGCCTTGTGTCAGGAGCACAGGCTGGAGCACAGGACGAAGCACATCGCTCTGCGTTACTTCCTTGCTCGAGAGTTGCAGCAGCGTGGTCAGCTTCAACTTGCTTACGTGGCCTCTTGGGCCAACACTGCTGATATATTCACCAAGGCACTTCAGCCTTGTAATCATCAGCGTTTGTGTACTGTCTTAGGCCTTGTGCCTACTTGGTCTCACTTGCTCACTTCTTGACTTTGCTTGTATTGTGATCTATATACATATACCTGCATGCTTACACTTGCTAGGTTGTGATCACTGTACTGCTTGTTCTCTTTTATATAACTCTGCATGTGAACTGGCCTTGTGGCCATTTGCTTGTGCTCAGAGTGTGTGGTGACTTCGTGATCCACCTTGAGCTTGCTTTGTTTTTCTTGACTGGTCTTGTGACCCCTTGTTCTCCCCCACTTTGCCCATGTGGGGTACAGCCCAATTATGGTTTGCTACTTGTACTCCTGCATGCTGTTAGTTTCATCATTCTCGTTCATTCTTGTGACAACATCCGTATTAAAGACACCCCTGTCTTCAATTCAACACTGTCTTCTATCCGGGTGATGACGGTAATATAAATGAAGCTGTACTTTGATGAATATATCAAACCTTGTCGTGAAACTACATGACCTCATTGTATGACCTCGTGATCTCATACAGTAGATACTGGGAACGCATTCTATTTGACCTTTCTAGTGTTGAGCGTTGGATTGGGTGGCGACGAGTTGAAAAAAAGAAGCTTAGCTCTACAAGCTGACATGCAAATTGTACCTATACAGGCGCAACCATCCAGTATTGTTGGGCTGAGAAAATGCCTTAGGATCCAGTAATATTATGCGGCGGAAGACAGGAATTCCCGTGCTAGTCAAATGTGAGAACAAGAATTGATAATAAAGGAAAAGTACAAGATATTTATAATCTAGTAAAGTACATATTCAGAGATGTACCTGTTCATGAAGCGGGCCAAGTATCGAGTATGTCAGAATGGTCTAAGATACTATCGGAAGCTATACTAATCTTAGAACCTCCTCCTAAAACCTAGGAACCTTAGGAGCCAACTTGGGCATGAACCATGCTAGAACCAAGAGTGTTTCCAAGAAGTGAGTTCCATAAAGAGAGAACCCTAACCTGTAGGGTTTGGGAGGTGGTCCACTCCAAAGAGTGTACACCATAGTTCTCCCAACCCAACCAATGTATTCTAGACTACTATTGTGTAGATCTAGCACTTCATATATGTTTGTTGGAGCAACCCGAATCAACCATAATTCCAACAGAGTCGACTCTATGAAGCAGTAAAATCCTGTGTCATGCGAACAGTCGCGAGACTGTTCGCACTGCTACTTGTAACTCACACTTCTACTTGTAACTTACGCAAAGGGACATATGCTACAGTAACATGCACATATAGTAATACTATGATACTACCGTAGCGTTTATACTAACGAACTACGAACTAAGTCAAAATTCTTTTCCCAACACCCCCCTTTCAATTATGGAGTTCGATATTATCGGTGTTGTTGGTGATGTGGCCGAGTCCAGTCAGCATCATGCAGTACTGAAATTTTGGACGCGGCAGACGCTTGGTCAAGAGGTCTGCGGCCATTTCACTCGTGGGACAGTAACCGAGCTGTAACTTGCCTTGCTCGATTTCTTCCTTTACGAAAAAGTAACGAAGCGAGATATGCTTGGTTTGATTGGCGAACCCAGATTTGTTCGCAATGCGGATTGCGGACTGGTTGTCGCAAACGAGCAGGTCCAGTACCTTTGCTTTGCTAAGCAACTCGCGAAGGTAAAGACCTTCCTTTGTGGCGGTGCAGGCAGCAATGAACTCTGTCTCAGCTGATGAGAGTGCAATCACCTCCTGCTTGCACGACTGCAAGGAAATTTTACCAACGGGCTCAAGGCGGAAAATATAGCCCCTACGAGCGCCTGTTTGCAGTATCACGCGCGTGATCTGCGTCTACATAGCTGAGTCGAGAGAGCGGCGACTTTGGCGACTTATGATTCGTGAGTCCGATAGTAGACGTAGATACGAAGTAGGAAACTGCTGCTTCCATATCCCGTATGTTCTCCCCTTCAGGCCACTTAAGAAATTGAGCGAGCTGGCTAGCCGAATAGGCCAAATTCGGACGACAGGTCACAGCTGCAAACAGAAGACTACCAAGGAGTTGCTGATAGCTAGTAACACCAGCAGATGATAGAGGCTCAGATTCAGCCGCTTGAGTAGAACGAAACGGAGTTGCGGAGGTAGTGATCGGTAGTGGAAAGCACTTTTGCAGCTTCTCAGCGTACTTGTCGGCGGAGAGATGAATAGCAGTTGAGGTCTCGGTGATGTTGAGACCGAGATACTGAGTGATGTTGGTCGAAATCGTTAGATCCGTTTTCAGCTCCCCTTCAAAGTAAGAGATGATGTCGAGAGTGCTGCCGATGTATAGTATATCATCGACGTAGACGACGAGTAGCACGAATGCAGCTTCTTGGTCCAGTCGATACATTCCGTGGTCGTGAGGTAGTTGACGAAAACCGATGCGGATGAGACGCTCATGGAGATGCTGCTGCCCGCCTCTTTAATCCCATAGAGAGATTTACTAAGGCGGCAGACCATGGAAGGATTGGTAACGTAACTGTGAGGCTGCTCGACGAGAATGAGCGCGTCGACAAGAGCGTAAAGAAACGACGTTGAGACATCGATGTCGAAGCTTAAGGCCCAATGCTGCTGCGAAGGCGAGTAGAATTTGAAGCGAAGTATGGCGACTGACAGGAGCGAAAGTCTCGCCGTAATCCACGCCCTGCTTCTGACCAAACCCGTGAACGACCAAGCGAACCGTCGAAATGGTCGATCGTTCCGTCAGCATTCGTCTTAATGCGGAAGACCCACTTCCCAGAGAGAACGTTCTTTCATGGAACCGTCAAAATGGTGATTAAATCCCAGGTGTTGTGATCATGTAGCACCTTGAGCTCCTTATCCATGGCTTCGCGCCATTTTTTCCTGTGAGGTCCTTTCAGCGCCTGATCCAAGGTTTTCGGTGTGGTAGGAAGAGGTGGTTGAACTACTACAGCGAGCCCCAGTATCTGTAACCCAGTCTGTTGATAACGAGTCTGTTCCTCGGGCTCGTTAGTAGCAGCTTCGTCACCAGCTTCGGGATCGAAGATAAAGCCAGGACCCAACCGTTCGCTTTGGTTAAAATCAACGGGAAGCGGTGTAGTCGCTCCGTTATCGGCAAACTCGTAATAAGCTTCGGCGTTGATATCGTCGTGAGGATCTTTCTCATCGGTCTCGATCGGAACATAACAGTAAGGGGCGGCACCGGCAGCTGCTGACGCACCCAAGACAGCTTCCTCCACCGCGTCAGCTTCGTTGGCTTCTGTAGCAAAGGTACATGTACCAGAAAACCCAGCTGTCAAATCTCCGCGGTGCCTCTGCCAAGTGTTGTAAGTAAGTCTCTCGTAGAAGAGTACGTCGCGTGCTGGAACAGTGACACGTGTTTAAAAAGTCCCAAATTTTCCATGCTGCAAATTGTTTCTCGATGCCGAAGTGGATCCCCCATCGTGCCCTTTGTGAAAACCGTCCCGCAGGTGTATTCGGAGGCCGGTACTGTACCATACACCCGAAGACGGGTAACATTTTTGTACTGCCCAGTTTCCCTGTCCACTCTTTATGCGCTGAGGAGTTATTTGGCAAGGATGAGGAAGACAGAAGATTTTGGAGCAGCACGGCGTGGTCCATTGCAAACGGCCACTGCCCTGCTGACAGGCGTGCCTCCATGAGTAACTTGCGCATGGTGGTCTGCAAAGTTCTGTTGATCCGTTCTGCCACACCTTACTGTTGATGCTGGTAAGGCAGCGACTGCAGCTTCTAGATTCCCTTTTCAGCGAGGTAGGTCCTGAAGCGTTGTGAGAGGTACTCGAGAGCACCATCAGCCTGAAAACTCTTCAGCATCAGATTGCTCTCCTGTTCTGCTGCAGGTAGCCATGCCACGAATGCTTCGTAAGCAAGATCGTGCGATAGGATAAGCGCGTGCAAGACGTAACGTGTAGCGGCGTCAATGAAGGTAATAACGTAATTAAAATCTGCTCGCCCTTCTTGTCGTGGTATCACCAAAATATCACTGTAAACGTTTTCCAGTGGCTTGTATGCAGGAACACCTGGGTTGTGATGAGACGGAAACCGTTGTCGGGGTAGATCAGCTTCAGGACACAGCGTACAGATGTGTCGAGGCTGGCGCAACTCCTTTCCATCGAGAAGAAGAAGAGCATATTTGTTAAGAACCCCTGCTTGGATCGTGTCGAATGTTGTAGATCCGCTCGGATGTCCTAACCGCTTGTGCTAGATGTCCTCAGAAGCTGCATGTCCCGCAGATCGTCGATACAAGTCGGAGTTGGTGTAGAAGGCGGCGAAGTTTGCTGGACTCAGATGTGACTCGACGTTGATCGTACCGCGTCGAGTAGCAGAAGTATCGATGACAAGAGGACCAGTTGAGTGTGATGAGGTTGACGGTAAAGATGGATGCCATATCTGTTCTTCTTCCCCACTGGTACTCATAGTCTTTGTTGCTGCTTGTGTTGTTTCAGGTGTGCCGGCTCCAGAAGCCCAAGATGATCCGGTAGAGGATTAAGCTCCTTGGGATGGCAATCCGTCCAAGAACCAAAAGCGAGTATCCGGTCGCTGTCGGCAAACGTTCCATCTCGCTCCACGTTGAGTACAAACACGCCGTCTTGCTGTACTGCTCGTGCAACGTAGAAGCCTCCTTTTTGGTAATATAATTTTATTTCTCTGTTGTCGCTGTCGCATTCCAGGTGTACTTCGCGGCCCATCAGTTGGTTGACGCTAAGAAGATTGTAGCCGAGGCCAGGCACGATGAGGACGTTGGAGAGCTGTATGATTGTGTTTGTCTCCGGCGACTGAAGAAGAACTGTGCTTTGGCGTCCGGTACGTAGACTCTGATTGTTGGCGAGTGTTACTGTCATTTCCTGTTGTAGTCGTGTTTCATGTTTCACATAGAACCCGTAGTTAACCCCTGTCGTGCACATGTGTTGTGCGCAGTAAATGTCAAGGCATACTCGGACCGTATTCAGCGGTAGCTGCGACGTTGTCGTACTGTGGGTTGACAAGAAGATTTGTTGAAACTTCTTCTGGAACTTCATCTTGGAGCAAAGGTTGGAGGTGAGTCTGGGATGCATGAGTCTGTGCGAGTCATCCAGTCTTGCACGTTCCTCCCCTTTGCTAGTGCTGACGTGGTCTGTGGTTTACTCTGTGCAGCTGATGCATTAGCGGCTGCAACCTGTAGAGGAGCAGCAGCAGGACGTTGAGGTGCCGTCTGCTGACGCTGAGGACAATGATAACGAGTGACCAGAAGTCTTACAGTTGTGACAAAATGGAGGTACGTAGTACTGCTGCTGCTGCTGCTGCTGTCGCGGCTGCTGTTGTCTCTGCTTCTGCTGCTGCTGAAAATTCTTCTGTCGTTGCTGCTTCTGCGACTCCATTTGATTGTATGTTATAAAGGCAAACATATGAACCTTCTTGTTGCCTTTGGTGTCATACAGATCCATGTTTTGCTGTTCAGCAAGAAGCATTGCGCAGAGGTGCATTTCCGAAACATCCCCTTTTAACGAGGACGAGAGCGTGTCTGACGCTATTGAGGTCCAAGCCCGGCAATGACAAATGTCACGAACAAAGTCTCAGGGAAGTTCCCACTGCTTCGTTTAAACTGGTCACGTAGCTCTCTGCATCTGTTGATGTACTGCACCGCATGCTCTCTTGCCTTCTTTTGCACGTTGTTCAACTACGACATGCGCCTGCTCTATGTTACACAGTCTGTTGCTTGATAAAGCCGCTTCAAATGTTGCCAAGCTAACTTTGTTGAGTTTGCAAATTCCTTGTATGATCTGATGCCTTCTTGTTAATAGGTGACATGTTACGAGAAGAATTGTAAACACCATCATCGACTGAAAAGCGAAACCGCGCTGTTCATCCAGTGTGCCGTTAACCGGGAATTGTATCTCTCCGGTGAAGTATTCCAAAATATGTGCTGCTTTCATCATGAGTTCAAACTCAAAACTCCAGGCGAAGAAGTCATTTCCGTCGAAGGGTCTTAAAGTTTGAAACTTCTGAATGTTTAACATCTGCGCTTGATAGTTTGTTGAATCTCTCACTCCGAACCCAACTTATTGTGTTGCTGTTGTGGCTGTTGTTGCTGTTGCGCAGGTGCACTTCGAGGCACGAATGCGTAGGTGGCCCGCGACTGCTGTTGAGGCGGAGAACGGTAAGAAATTGGTTGTGGACGTACGTATGATGTTCCGTTGACACTCATTGGTGTCGTTCCCATGTTCACTGACGATGATGCCTGTGGTGCTTGCTGTACTTGTGGTGCTGATGTCAAGAATACTGAACGAGGAATGAATGCATTGAACAGAAAGGTGGTACAAGTACTAACCCTAATTGGGTTGTACCCCATATGGGCCCACTACAGCCTACACAACACACACAACATAATAGTTTGACAGCTGATGCCATGAACGCTGACATGGCTTGAAAAACTTGTTGTTGTATCACAGGATCGAGGCCTGCTGCCTGCAGCAACACCATCTCCTATTGCAGCATTAAACGTGAAGGACTGGGACGATCCTCCAACGCCTCCTGGTCTAGTTGTAGATGCAGCTGTTGGAGCAGGGCTGGCAAAGGACACTCCTAAGAAGCCAGAGCCAGGTAGTGGTGGTGCAGTGGACTGCTGCAAACTACCACCTCCACTTTGAAAGTGGGGTTTACCGTTGTTGCTGTCAGTCATGATTGTAAGATAGCCCAAATAATGAAGATTTCAGTAACTGAGAACTTGTGAAAACTAGGAGATCGTAAACTCTCCTGCTCTCATACCATCGTGGGCTGAGAAAATGCCTTATGATCTTTTAGAGTTTAGCCCTTGTAATATTATGCAGCGGAAGACTAGAATTCCTGTGCTAGTCAAATGTCAGAACAAGAATTGATAATATAGGAAAAGTACAAGATATTTATAGTCTAGGAAAGTACCTATTCAGAGATGTACTTGTTCATGAAGCGGGCTAAGTATCGAGTCGACACTATGAAGTAGTAAAATCCGGTGTCACGCGAAAAGTCGCGAGACTGTTCGCACTGCTACCTGTAACTCACGTGAAGGGACACATGATACAGTAAGATGCACATATAGTAATACTACGATACTACCGTAGCGTTTATACTAACAAACTACTAAGTTGCATAAGTCAATTTTCTTATCCCAACAAGTATCATGGTGCGGAAAACCTCAAGTATCATGGTAGGAACCTTGATACCGTATAACAAGGGTAAGGAATCCTTATTTCACTCAAGGAAGCACAAATGCTCCATTAGAAGTCAGTCCATCGCGGAGCAAGCCACAACCAACCAGAGGCGCATCACCGACGGCCCAAAAGTGGGGGACATCCAGCGCGAACAAGTCATCGCGCTGTTGGAGAACATTATGTTCATCTACAGATCGGACGCACCAATTGAGATATGGGTACAACTCGTTCGGCTTCTTGCAAAACGGCAAACACATGGCTTCCCCAAGAACGGCTATAATGCTTATTACACATGATTTGTATTTTACACATGTATTTTAATATGATATATGCAGTTTCTTCGGGGTCGTGAAGACGACTGGTTGCAGTCGAGTCCGTTTATCGGACTCACCTGTGACGGAAGTACAGATCATGTGCGTTTACGAATCCCGCACCTCTTCTCCTGCCATTGCATTGCACATTGGTGAGTGTGCTCCTGGCTAGTTTGTGACCAGTGTTTGTTTTCATGTTTGTTTAAAATTTGCTAACTGACAACCTGTCTGAATGTGGCGCATAGAGGCCTTGGCAACCAGAGATGCTGCAACTGCAGTCCCGGACCTGGGCCTAGTCAACCACATGCTGAAGGAGCTCGTCGAGTAACTCGAAAGGTCCCATCTTTGTCACAATGCGTTCAAGGAGTTGCTGCAGATTTTTTGCCAGACTAACCTTGACTGTAGGGAATACAAGCAGTTCGATGGCTGGGCCGTGGCGATGCCATTACACGATTGGTGCGTGTGTTGCCTGCCGTTCCCGTGCTACTGCTAGAGTGGGATGACGACATGTACCACATTGTAACTTCTCTGAAGTTCGATGTGTACGTACAATACATGGCCGACATGCTCGACCTCCACAACAACCTCAACCTGGAGTTTTAGAAACGCAAGGTGAGGTGCCATTGGAAGCCTTTGCTCTCACGCATAGTTGTACCTTCATGCCTTACCCATTTACTGTGTAATGTGGCAGGTCGACATGACACTTTTCCAGTTGCAGCTGCATCGCACGATTCGTGGGCGATACATCGAGTGCGGAGACGACTTTGGTGGCGGCCAGCTTCAAATTCTACCAGCCTTCCTCGCCAAGCTTAACAAAGGCCGCCGTGTCATGGTGGAGGGCGTGGACGGGGAAGGGAGGTTGCGGCATCATAGCTACGAGCTACACAAGGAGGCGTAGCCTGGCTACAGCAAGTCCTTGGGCGAATTGGAGTCGACTCTCGAGGTCTGTCGTCCACACGCTAAGGCAAAGATCAAACATCTCCAGTCGAGGCCGACAACATGAAACGGTATCAGGTTGTTCATGCCGGACACCTACCCACCAGGCAAGGAGGCATGCGGAGAGCGGTACCATGACAACTTTGAGTCCCTTGTCGACCTGTTCCATGCATGTGAGTGAACGGATATTCTCCCGGGTGAGCAAATCTCTAAAAACTTAACCAGTGTGTCCGTTTGGGTGTTTGGCATTGTGTCCTTTTGAATTCTAACCCGAATATATCCTAAATTGCATGGCAGAAATGAGGTGAGCGGGATTTCAACGTTGTCTGACGTCCATGCTGCGAACAAAGGACTAGGAGCGGAGCTACCCCAACCTCGTCCGCCTCTGGACATCGGTGGCTGTCTTGCCACTCAGCACAGTCGAGCATGAGCACGGCTTGAGCCACCACAACCGTGATAAAGTCATGGCAACAGTTTCAGCCTCGGCACTGGTTTTGTCTCGTAGAGGTCCACTCGCTCTTCTTCTGTACTTAGTTCCAACTGTGAGGCCGAGATCTACGCTGGTGCTATGGCTGCACAGGAGCTCCGCTGGCTGACCTACCTGCTGACCGACTTGGGTGAGCGGCCTCGTTCTCCTCCAGTTCTGTACGTTGACAACAAGGCCATGATTGCCTTATGTCATGACCAGAGAATGGAGCACAGAACGAAGCACATTGCTCTCCGTTACTTCCTCACGCGAGAGTTGCAGCAGCGTGGTCAGCTTTGTCTTGCTTACGTGGCCACACGGGCCAACACTGCTGATGTCTTCACCAAGGCCTTTGGGTCTAGTGATCATCAGCGTTTCTGCACTGCTCTTGGGCTTGTGCCCACTCTGCCTCACTTGCTTGTCTCTTGATCTTGCTCTGTACTTTGATATATAAACCTGCATGTTTCTGGTTGCTAGGTTGTAATCATTGTCGTGCTTGCTCTATTATAAAACTGCATGTGAACTGGCCTTGTGGCCGCTTGCTTGTGCTCGGAATGTGTGGTGTCCTTGAGATCCACCCTGAACTTTGTTCTTTTTTTCTTCTCTTGAGTGGTCTTGTGACCGTTTGTTGTCCCCCACTTAGCCTATGGGGGTATGTTAAATGTAATATCTCACTGTATGCTATATTGGGGTACTCATTAGGGGGTACAACCTATTAGGGTTTCCTACTTGTATGTTTGTACTCCTCCATTCTAGTCCATCCTGTTTCCTTATTCTAACACAGTCAAGCTACGTATATTCATGGGTACATGTAGATAATCACAATAAAAGGTAGACTCACTTCTTGTCTCCTCTTAGCGGGTGTTGACGCAATCGGCGTGCTCGATGTGTCAAAGCTCGTCGGAGCGTCACTCGACTGCGTGATCGTCAAAATATCCAAGATGGTCTTGACGACACGTGCTCCTTCTGGACGTAAGAGGACCTTTAATAACAATAAACAATACAAAAAAACTATTAGACATATAACAATTTGGGTTTAGGGATATATCAATAGTTAACAAAAAAACATACTGAAGTGCGCTTTGAACAAGCAAAAAAAAAAAGTACTAATTATATTAAAGGCCTATTGACATCACATACATGTTGACGGCTATTGGGATCTAGAAGGCTCTATACACCGATAAATGCACACTTAATAATCTCCACGAGGTCACCTCCAAGGGTCCTTGGGTGCCTGGTAACCCAGCCCTTATCCAAGGGTCCGTGTTTGTAGAGAGAATTACCAAGTATAACGTCAATCGAGAGCACTAGAGTAGTCCCACTCTCAGTTGCGCAGCGTTCACAATCGATTGGCTCGTGTGCAGAAATGGCTCTTCACGTCAATACGTTGATAGAGCAAGCAAACTTGCCAAAAGGACTGAGAAAATATTTCCACTAGAAAGGATTGATTACAATCAAGCACAAGCACACGTTTTATATTTCGCCTAACACACATGCATAGCAAAATAGCAAAGTAATTGAAACACTGAATTTCGGATCTTCGCCATGCTGTACTTGAAAACGGTTGCTCAACTTCTTGAGCAATTGGATTGAAACACCACTTGAAAATAACTGTCTTCAAATAGCACTAGTAACAGTTGCCCCTGCTGACTCAAATCTGTGCACTCATGAGACTCGCATGTGACTCCAATGTTGCTCTCATGAGTTCATGCGAGCTCACAGTTATAAAACGATTTTTACCGTCGAGAAAACGGGATAACCGTTTTGTACCTGCGTCGAAATTATTCCGCAAAGCGGTGTGACTTTCGTGCGCAATTTCTTGTTCCGTGAGTCAACTCCAAAAACAGTTTTTCAACTGTAAGTTCCGAGCACCCCCCGTGCCAGACGCACGACCGAGATTTTTCTCGATCGTGCTGTAAAGCGCGCCATGGTTTCAATCATGCTCGTGTACACATGATGCCCAACCCCTGCACGCGAATTTGCCCTGCACCGAATGGAAACCTTGCACCCGAGGTTTTTTCCCCATCCAGTTGCACGCACGTTACAAGCACGTCGCGCAAGTTGCAGTGGTTCTGAACCAATAATAACGAACGGACCGAAGTCAAACTGAAGAGACTGAAGTCAAAATGTCAACGGATAAGTTACAAACATTTTATAAGCACCTGACGAATCCTTTTTTGCTAGCTGCGAATTGACGAAACTTATGCGAAATGCACGTGACAGCTTATGCGCCCCCTTCACAAGGCAACCGGGAGTGGCTCAAACGGGCATCATGTGTACAATGCGGGACAGGGCCGAATCGTGCCCTGTCTTGTTGCGATCGTGCTGTACACATGATGCCCAACCCGTGCACGCGAATTTGCCCTGCACCGGATGGAAACCCTGCACCCGAGGTTTTTTCCCCAGCCAGTTGCACGCCCGTTACAAGCACGTCTCGCAAGTTGCAGTGACCAATAGTAACGAACAGACCGAAGTCACACTGAAGAGACTGAAGTCAAAATGTCAACGGATAGGTTACAAAAGTTTTATAAGCACCTGACGAATCCTTTTTTGCTAGCTGCGAATCGACGAAATTTAGGCGACATGCGGGTTACAGCTTATAAGCCCCCTTTACAAGGCAACCGGGAGTGGCTCAAACGGGCATCATGTGTACAGCACGCTCGCAACAGTGCGTAGCACAAGCGCGTGCCCTATGGGCCCACACGCGCGTGCCAAGACCCCTCACGTGGGTCTTGACTTTCGCGCCATTGACTCACACGAAAATGGTCAAAGCACCCTCTTTGACCAGTCAAACAATCGAGCCCCCCACAAAAACGTCCGCTACACCACTCGCTCGCATGAGCAACGCATGAAACATCACACACAAATGGGACTTTCATGGGAAGCTCATTTCAGCCTCATTGAAGCTTCATGAGAGCTTTCACTTAAGCTTTCATGAGAGCTTCATTTGAGCGCGTCGTGGGAGCCTCATTTGAGCGCTTCATGAGAACTTCATTTGAGCGCATCATGTGAGCCTCATTTGAGCGTATCATGTGAGCCTCATGTGAGCGCTTCATGAGAACAGTGAAATTGCACTAACACAAAATGCAATTACGAATGAAAAAAATAACACACAAAATGAAAGGACAAATACGCACAGAACATACACAAAACGTGCACACAAAAAATGCAAAGTGAAATGACATTTCACACACACAACAAATTACCTTCTGTCAGAAATAGGAAAGAAGAATGACTAGAATGACAGCAGTACAGGGTTTGTATAGCAAAACCTAATTGGGCTGTACCCCATAAGGAGTGCCCCACTACAGCCTAGAGCATATAAATGCATAGTTCTGACACACCCCCATAGGCAAAGTGGGGGACAAGCAAGAGAACGAAGCAATGTCAAGCTCAGGGTGGATCACAACGTCACCACGCTGTCCGAGCACAAGCAAATGGCCACAAGGCCTGTCCACATGCAGAGTTATATAAAGGAGAACAAGCAGTACAGTGATCACAACCTAGCAAGTGTAAGCATGCAGGTATATGTATATAGATCACAGTACAAGCAAAGTCAAGAAGTGAGCAAGTGAGGCCAAGTAGGCACAAGGCCTAGAACAGTACAGAAACGCTGATGATCACAAGGCTGAAGTGCCTTGGTGAAGATATCAGAAGTGTTGGCCTGAGAGGCCACGTAAACAAGACGAAGCTGACCACGATGCTGCAACTCTCGAGCAAGGAAGTAGCGCAGAGCGATGTGCTTCGTTCTGTGCTCCACTCTGTGCTCCTGACACAAGGCAAGGGCGGCCTTGTTGTCGACGTACAGAACTGGAGGAGAACGAGGCGGCTCGCCCAAGTCGGTCAGCAGGTAGGTGAGCCAGCGTAACTCCTGTGCAGCCATGGCCCCTGCGTAGATCTCAGCCTCACAACTGGAGCTGAGAACAGAAGACGAGCGGGTAGACCGCCACGAAAAAGAGCCGGAGCCAAGGCTGAAGGTATAACCCTGTGACGACCGCTCCGTAGCCAAGTCGTCAACCCAAGAAGCGTCTGCGTGCCCAGTGAGGACAACTCGAGCCCGTCCTCCAAGCACGAGCCCCATGCCCGACGTACTGCACAAGTAGCGCATCACCCTCTTAGCGGCCTTCCAGTGCTCTGGTCGGTGTCTCCCGGGCGCAACGTAGCGAGCCAGGATGCTAAGAGGGTAAGCAAGGTCAGGTCGAGTGCAGGTCATCAAGTACATGAGGCAGCCCACAAGCTCTGGATACGGCCCACTCGACTCTACGGACTCATCCGAAGGCAGAGCTGAGAGCGAGTGACCGGTAGGCAGAGGAGTGGCCTGTGGCGAGGAGTACTCGAAGCGGAAGCGCTGAAGGACCTGCTGCACCCCGTGTGACTGAGTCAAGGTAATGGTTCGCCATGCTCTGTCCCGGGTGATCTGCAAGCCAAGATAGCTGCGCAGCTCACCCAGGTCTGTGCACGTGTGTCTCTTCTGCAGCTCCGACTTCAGGTGAGCCAGTCCAGCAGTGGCAAACACCAAGTCCTCGACGTACACGAGGATGTAGAACGGCGGCAGCAAAGTGTCGGTGCGTAGAAACAGCGACGGGTCAGCAGTGGAAGGAGCAAACCCAAGAGCCGCAAGCGTCGTCCTCAGTGTGTCGTGCCACTCGCGAGGCGCCTGGCGGAGACCGTAGACTGGCCGCCGGAGGCTCCACTGGGTACCTGCAGGAAACGACCCAGTGAAGCCAGGTGGGCGGCGCAGCCAGATCTCCTCGTGCAGGGTGCCCTGTAGGAAAGCAGTGTTGAAGTCAAGAGAGTGAAGCTCGTAGTCACGCTGAGCGGCGACGTGCAGCACAACCCAAAGAGTGGTCATCTTCGGGGTAGGGGAGAAGGTCTGGAAGAAGTCAACTCCCTGTCGCTGACTGAAGCCTCGTGCAACGTAACGCGCCTTGAAGACAGGCGGAGAACCTGGTGGCCGCTTCACCCTGAAAATCCACATGCCACTGACGATGTTCGCCCCAGGTGGGGGAACCTCGTCGACGTAGGTGCCTGTGGACTTCCAGGAAGCCATCTCTGCATCCATGGCTGTCTGCCACTGAGAGGAGTAGGGACCCTCTATCGCCTCTGCGTAAGAGCGCGGGGTCGGGATGTCTAGTGCATCCGGGTCTCCCTCAGGTGCAATCAGCATGGACACGAGATGAGGTAAAGCAGTTGCAAAACACTCAAAGTCCTCCTGCCTGTCCTCAAGGACGTCCGTGCCAAGAGCACACTCACCCCCGACGGACGGAGGACAGACAGACTCAGACTCAGCAACAAGACTAGCGGCGTAGTCTAGACGACAGGCGGCAGCAAAGTCAACCAGCTCAGCAACTAGGGCAGACGCAGCAGTGGACTCAAACGAAAGGTCAGTGACAACAGTGGCTAGAAGACGCGTGACAGTAGGACTGGCAGCACGAGCAAGGTCTGATGGCGGGTCAGGAACGTCAGGAAGAGAGGACGCAGGAGGAGACGGCAGAGGGACACGCTGTGGAACAGAGGAAGGACGAAGTGCCATCTGGTGCGTGCCTGGGACAGGAGGAGGACGCGGACGCGGAACACAACGACTAGTGCAGACAGCGCGAATAGGCGACGCAGGACGAGACTCAGGCTCACGACGCTCCGTAAGACCTCTAGTCGGCCCAGAGTAAGGAGAAGGACCAGGCAGTGGAGAGGCTGGCTGTAACTGATACTGCGACTGGTCAAGCGGTGGACACAGTAAGGGAGGAGTAGGACCAGTAGAAGGCGGGAGGCCAAGAACCTGCTGAAGGAGTGGAACGAAGTATGGCCGCGGCCGCGCAGCGCCTCCAGAACCAGCAGAGACAGCACCAGTACCCCCAGCTCCAGGGTCTCCAGCTCCAACTCCCGCAGCACCACAACCTCCAACACCTCCAGCAGCTCTAGCTCCAGCAGCACCTCCAGCAGCAACAGCTCCAGCGCCTCCAGCTCCAACTCCTGCAGCACCACCAGCTCCAGTAGCTCCAGTACCTCCAGTACGAGCACCTCCGGGACCAGCGGCTCCAGCACCTCCAGCAGCTCCAGCACCAGCAGTAACTCCAGCAACTCCAGCTCCAGCAGCTCCAGTACCTCCAGGACGAGCACCTCCGGAAGCTCCAGCACCAGCAGGACCTCCAGCAACTCCAGCTCCAGCAGCACCTCCAGCTCCAGCACCTCCTCGAGCAGCAGCAGCACCACCAGTCTTGGCAGCTCCAGTACCCGCAGTACGAGGACCTCCAGAACCTCCGTCACCAGCGGCAGCAGCAGGACCACTCTGAGGGCGGTAGTAGGAAGCGTACCACTCGCGAAGCTGCTGTGGCGAGAGAGGCTCCCGCCGGGGAGATCCAGCACCACCGAGCTCAGCACCCCCAGACTCCGGACCAGCTCCAGCAGCTCCGGCACCTCCAGGACCAGCAGCACCAGCGCCTCCAGGGTCTCCAGCTCCAGCAGCACCACGCCGAAGTCGGCAGCGCCAGTCGTGCCACTCGCGCAGTTGCTGTGACGAGAGAGGCTCCCGTCAGCGGGACTGCCGCAGGGAGGCAGCACGAGTACCGCCAGGAGACGCAGCACCCCCAGGCTCCGCAAACACAGGCTCCGCACATGCATGCTCAGCACCCTTAGGCTCCGCACGCTCAGGCTCAGCACCCCCACGCTCCGCACGCTCAGACTCAGCACCCCCAGGCTCCACACGCTCAGACTCAGCACCCCCAGCAGCACCAGAGTCACCAGTGACCTCGACAGACGTACCAAGGGGGGTGGGGTCTACCTGGGACACACCTGAAGGGGCCGGACTCTAAGGGGGGAGGGGGTCTACCAGAGGGGGGCCTGGAGTGAGGAAGAGCGGCGGGGGGGGGGGGGGGAAGCAGTGCGGTAGGGGAAGAGACGGTAGTAAGGAACCGACTCGTCAAACGTGACGTCCTGAGAGGACAGAACACGACGCGAAGTGGGGTGGTAAAACTGCCAACCAGGCGCGTCAGGGGGGAAGCCAAGGAAGACGCAGGGAACAGCACGGGAGGACAGCTTGTCCGCGGAAGAATCGCGGACAAAGGCTCGAGATCCCCAGACACGGAACACAGACGCATCGCCAACCTTCCCCGTCCACCGCAGAGTAGGTGTGGTCTCCAGCATGGAGACACGGGGCTGGAGGTTGAGCTGATGCGTCGTGTACTGGACCGCGAACGGCCACAGAAAATGGGGAGCAGCCGCATGGATCATGGACGTACGAGCGACGTCCATGACCATGCCAATGCGGCGCTCAGCAATCCCATTTTGCTGTGGGGAGGCCGGAAGCGTGAACGTCTGGCGGATGCCCTCCGCACGATAGAAGGCCCTCAGAAGGTCGGAGGAAAACTCACCACCTCTGTCGGAGTGTAGACGCAGAACAGGAAGGTCCGAGCCGAAACTCTCGCTGAGCTGGCGACGGGCAGCGCGGATCCAGGTGATCAACACCTCAGTGACCTCACCCTTGCGGCGCAAGGGGAAGACTGTGGTGTAACGCGAGTAGTCGTCAATGACCAGCAGAAAGTAACGCTCGTGACCCTGTCCACGGACGCGGGCTGGGCCCCACACGTCCATGTGGAGAGTCTGCAGGGGAGCCTCCGTCGGAGGGAACTCGGAGGAGTGAGGAGAGGCGCGCTGCCGTCCCTTGACGCAAGGAACGCAGGTAGGGGCAGGCCCCGGTGGGAGGGGAGGGAGAGACCGGGGGAGACCAGACACAAGGGTACGGGAGGCCATACCTCGGAGACGAGGCAGGGAGGGGTGACCAAGGCGATGGTGCCAAAGGAGAGTCTGGTGTGACAGGAGACGACACGAGCAGGGGGCAGACTCCGGACCAGACGTGGACGCGGTAGCGGGTGTCACTAGTGCGGAGGTGAGTGATGAGGTCAGTGACTGTGGCAAAGGCGGCCAGGTCATGGAACAAGTACGGCAGCATGAGGCGGCTGACGGCAGCAGTGGCAGGGGAGGAGTAGCGCGCGACGACAGCGTCATACAAAGACTTAGCAGTCTTGTACTGGCCAAAGTGCGCGCGTTCAGCAGACGGCAGGTGACTACAAACAGCAAGGCGAGCAACAGCGTCACGAGTAGTCCACTGCGAGCGACAAGTACTGTTAGCAGTGGCAGCAGGTGCTACAGAGGTGCCGGACGTGTGATCGAAAAGCGAGACTCCGTCCCTAGATTCGCACTAAAGATAGAGCTGCAGGTCATCTACCCAAACGTCGAAATTGACCACACGACCCTCAGCATCGAAGGTAAGAACAGTAGGGCTAGCCATGACGGCAGTAGCAGCAGTAGCAGCACTAGCAGCAGTAGCAGCTGTAGTAGCAGGAGCAGCGCGGGCAGGACAGCGCGGCTCAGTAGGGCAGGGCGGCGCGGCTCGGCAGAGCGGGGCGGCTCGGCTGGGCGGCGCGGCTCGGCTGGGCGGCGCGGCTCGGCTGGGCGGCGCGGCTCGGCAGGCAGGCAGGCGCGGCAGCGCGCTTGTAGGGCAGGTGCGCGGGTAGCGCGGGTAGGGCAGGTGCTCACCAGGGGCGGGTAGGGCAGGTGCCACCGGCGGCGGGTAGGGCAGGCGCGCGACTGGCGCGGGTAGGGCAGGCGCCCGACGGGCGGCTGCAGGCGCTCGACGGGCGGGTAGGGCCGGCGCTCGACGGGCGGCGGCAGGGCAGGCTCATGACGCGCGGGTAGGGTAGGGCCGCGATGGGCGGGGAGGGCAGGGCCGCGACGAGCAGGTAGGGCAGGGCCGCGACGGGCGGCAGGGTAGGGCAGGCGTGCGACGGCGGCTGCAGGTAGGGCGGGTGCGCGACGGCGCGGGTAGGGCAGGCGCGCGAACGCGCGCTTGCAGGTAGGGCGGGCGCGCGACGGCGCGGGTAGGGCAGGCACGCTAACGCGCGCTAAGGGCAGGCGCGCGTACGGCAGGGCGCGCTATGGCGCGGGTGAGGCAGGCACGAGGCGCACTACAGGGCAGGTTGGCGCGGCAGCGCGCTTCGGGCAGCGCAGGAGAAAAATCGTTGGTGGGCCCTTAAAAAAAAACGTTTCCACTAGGGAACGTGCTCTGAAACCATGTCAGAAATAGGAAAGAAGAATGACTAGAATGACAGCAGTACAGGGTTTGTATAGCAAAACCTAATTGGGCTGTACCCCATAAGGAGTGCCCCACTACAGCCTAGAGCATATAAATGCATAGTTATGACACCTTCAAACAAAACACCCCCATTTTCCAATACCGTCGGCGAATAGGCGGTAGGTTGCCATGCAAACTATGTATTGCACTCAACAATACCTTCACATGCCAATGGCCTCGAAGAGCGTCCAACGCATTTTGCCGCTCGACCAATGTTATGGAGAGGAAATCCGAAACCTGAAAACTTGGGAACAGTCTTCCTATGACTTCAGGCTGAATCTCCAAATCAAGAGCCTGGGTCTTAAACGAATATGAAAAAAAACAAAGAAGAAATTCATATTTAAACAAATACAATGGTCCGAAAAATTGTGGAAAACATAGCAAGCACCAAAATAGAAATGATTAACAAACTGCTTACCACACTGTCACGTTATCAAACGTGCTAATTGATGTCGTTCTGTGGACGCGACATCTGTGGATCTTCGTAGCCACGGATGTGAAAGCAGGCATTCCGCAGATGGAGTCCTCTGCACCACCTTTGCAGACAACCCGAGTATCGTGCACTGGGTCTCTGATCACTACTGCAAATGTTGCTATCTTCTTTTCTTTTGTTATCATCACTAATGTGCCCACATGAGATCCTGATTATACAAAACAAAGAAAAGCTAACCGATCTCATGATCACTAAAAAATGCACACTTTCGCAAATTTTGATTACTTACAAGCTCACAAGACCGACGTCTTGTTGCTCTATGACGGGTGCATCAGTGATGACGGATGCTCATACAGGATCAAGAATGACAATGCCCGAAGGCACTGTTGTCGTGAAAATTGCCGATATCAGATACACGTTGCTGATGAAAACATGAACATCTCTAGTATCGGGGTGATCTGCCAAATATCTCTCACAGCAGGAGTGGATCCTTGTGGCAGCATCCCCAAGTGAGATCAATGCGCTCTTCATCGTTGAATCAGGGATGCCAGCCGCGACCTTTGGCAGTCTGCGGTTCGCCTCGAAAGATGAGATTTTGAGCGAGACAGAAATGCAAGGGATCTCGAAAGAAAAGAAGTAAATGGTACAAGTGAATTGAATACATTAGACATAAGAAAGCATGAAACAATCAACAAGAACAACTAGAAACATATTCACATAATCTTTTGAACCAATCCAATGTTGTCTTGTGCAAACAGCATATAGCAAGGGATGCGTAGCATGAATTCATATTCTTTTATGTGGTATGAACGAATAGAAGTAGAACAAATGACAAAAGAATGTATCATGAACTTCAAAAGTAAATGACAAAACAAATTTATCTATAACACAATAATCATAATGTAGAAAGATGTAACTAATAAGGTAGCAACTCTTACTATAGACTGATCCTCGATGTCATAAAAATGTTCAAAAGCGTGGGAGTTGGCACGTTTCCCACGTCTAGCCGGGTAGACTCGCTGGTCTCGACCATCTGTGGGCACCGATACGTCCAGTTGAGTTGAATGCGGAGGTCACCAATCAAAGACCTGTACGTATTCAATCCATAAGTTGTAAAAACAATACGCGTAGAATCACATAAACAAGTCCAAACAAAACATACCAGCTGGGGTGTCCGCGAGAACCGAGGATGTGATGGACTTCATAGATTTTTCCAATGGAAAGCGTCATCAAGAAAGCATTCAATGCTTCCACATCACATCGACTAAGCCACATGGACTACGACCACATGACCATCTCAGGCACACTGAGATCCTCATCAAAGAGTAAGAATTTCCCATGCGACGGGCCCGCGGGCGACGGGCCCGCGGGCGACGGGCCCGTCGGGGCGACGGGCCCGGTGGCGACGGGCCCGCGGGCGACGGGGCCGTGGGCGACAAGGCCGCGGGCGCGGGCGACGGGCCCGGACGACGGGCCCGGGAGCGACGGGCCCGGGGGCGACGGGGCCGCGGGCGACGGGCCCGCGGGCGACGGTGCCGCGGGCGACGGGGCCGCGGGCGACGAATCCGCGGGCGACGCGTCCGCTAGCAACAGGGCCGCGGGAGACGGGGCCGCGGGCGACGAATCCGCGGGCGACGCGTCCGCTAGCAATAGGGCCGCGGGCGACGGGTCCAGCATTAGTAGTAGAAAGCCCGTGATTGGCGCGATGGGCGCCACGAAACGAAAATGATGTGGTGGGCCCATGAGGAAAAAAAAGGGGGTCCGAAGGAACAAACCGCTCTGATAGCATGTCATGATAGTATCTTCAAGAAGGGACTTAGGACCATGGTAAGCACTAGATTAGGAGAGTAGCGAGAGGTAGTTTGGCCAGAACAGAGAGGTGTTCATTAGAGAGTAGAGAGTAAATATGTACGGACAATGAGATACACCACCAAACACAAACACAAGTAACTACAGTAACTATTTTTACAGACAGTCAACAACAACAATATAAATATATTGCTCAACACGCAACATATGCTCCTTCAGGAATTACTTTGGACTCGAAATGTACAGCTCCACTCTCAAAAGTGTCAAACATCATATATGTTTCTATTCTGTAGGCTATAGTCGGTTTAGCCTTAGGGGGTACAACATTCTAGGTTTTCCTACTTGTACCCCCAATGCTGTTAGTTCAATCATTCCTCACTGAATCTGACATGGTATTACGAGCCTAGGTTAGGAACCTAGGACCGCTTGTTCCTAAGGGCCCACCGTTC
Source organism: Closterium sp. Naga37s-1 (assembly GCA_947471745.1). Taxonomy (NCBI): domain Eukaryota; kingdom Viridiplantae; phylum Streptophyta; class Zygnematophyceae; order Desmidiales; family Closteriaceae; genus Closterium; species Closterium sp. Naga37s-1. The sequence continues at coordinate 1,468,929 of CANJKZ010000169.1, read as the reverse complement.
CGCTAGAAGCGCCCTCATGCGCCCTACCTTCCTCGTGCCCTCGTGCGCCTCTTTACTAGTGCGCCCTCGCGTGCCCTCCCTCTCACGCTGCCCGTGCGCAGCCCGCTAGCCGACCGCGCGCGGCCCGTTTTTTTCTCGCGCGCAGCCCGCTAGCCGCCCGCGCGCGGCCCGTTTCTCGTGCGCGCGCCCCTCTAGCCGCCCGCGCAGTCGACGCCGCCCGCGCGCAGCCCGCCCTGGCCTCGCGCGGCCCCTAGCACAGCCCGCGAGCTGCCCGTTGCCCGGCGCACGCCGCCGCCTCGCGCTCGTAGGCTGCCGCCCGTACGTAGGCCGCCGCCCGCACGTAGGCCGCCGCCCGCACGTAGGCCGCCGCCTCACACAGCCACAGACCGCGCGCCGGCCCACCCTCCCTGCCCGAGCCGCGCCGTCCTGCCCGAGTCGCGCCGCCCTGGCCGAGCCGCACTGCCCTACTGTACACCACCTGCAGCAACTGCTGCACCTGCTCCTGCTATTACTACTGCTACTGCTACTACTGTTCCTACTGCTGCTACTGCCACTATGGCCAGTCCTACCGTTCTCACTTTTGACGCTGAGGGCCGTCCGATTAAGTTTGACGTCTGGCTCGATGACCTGCACCTTTTCCTCCATATCACTGCTAAGGACGATGTTTCCCTGTTTGACCACACGTCCGGTGTAGCTCCCGCACCTGCTGCTACTGCTGACAGTACGGCTCGCTCACAGTGGCAGACCCGTGACGCTCACGCTCGCCTAGCCGTTCGCAGCCACCTGCCGTTAGATGAGCGCGAGCATTTTGGCCAGCATAAGACCGCTCAGGAGCTGTACAATGCTGTAGTTGCGCGCTACTCCTCCCCTGCTACTGCTGCGATAGGCCGTCTCTCACTGCCCTATCTCTTCCCCGATCTGTCCGCCTTTGCCACTGTAGCTGACCTTATCACTCACCTCCGTTCTAGTGATCTCCGCTACCGTGCCGCGCTTCCTCCTGATTTCCTCGCCAAGAACCCTCCCCCGATGTACCTCACACTCTACCACCTAGTCACTCGCCTCCCTGACTCTCTTCGCGCTGTCAGGGACCACTTTCTCGCCCTCTCCCCCACCGACCTCACTGTCGACCTGCTCGAGAAGGAACTCCTTGCAGCTGAGACTAGTATTGTAGCTGTAGGTGCCTCTCGTGGCGACCCTCGCACTCCCTTCTTTGAGGGATGTTCCCCTTCCCCCCTTCTCCCCTCCATTGCATCTGCTGCTGCTGTCGACTTCCTCGGTGCTGAGGAGGTCGGGGCTGCGTCTGCTCCTAGTTGGAGGCGCAAGGGCGGCAGGGGCAAAGGGGGCAAGGGTGGCGGAGGTGGCGGCGGGGGCGGCGGTGGTGGAAGGGGTGGAGGGGGCGGGGGTGGTGGCGGTGGTGGGAGTGGTGCTGGTGGTGGGGGGGTCAGTGGTGGAGGCGGGGGTAGTGGCGACGGCGGTGGTGGGGGTGGCGGGGGTGGTGGTGGCAGTGGTGGCGGCAGTGGAGCTGGTGGCGGGCGCGGTGGAGCGGTGCAGCGCGGGGGGTTCGGCGGTGGTCAAAGGCAGCAGCAGCAGCGTCCCAGCGAGACCCCGTCGCCCCAGCAGCTCCGTGAGTGGTACTCTCAGCGTGGGGGGTCTGGGGGTGGAGGTACCTGCCCCCGTACGTCATCCGCACAGGTGACCGCACTGGCCAGACCTGTGGGAGGTTCCACACGGCGCAGCGCTGCTTCTTTCGTCTCGACGACGCCTGGCGCGAGCAGTTTCCTGACGCCTCTGAGCTGCCCCGCTGGGCTGATCTATTGAAAAAGAACATTGATATCTTTGCTCTTGATTTTGATGCTATCCTTGGTGCCATGTATGCATTGACTGTTAGTGTTGAGGGTGACTCTTACCTGAGTGTACCGCCCGACCCGGGTATTGGGACCAGTGAGGCTGCCGCTCTAGGTGCTAGTGCGTCTGCTGCCCTAGGTCCTGGTGAGGCTGCCGCTCTAGGTGCTAGTGAGTCTGCTGCTCCAGGTGCTCGTGCGTCTACGCCTGCTGGTACTGCGTCTACTGAGGCACTGCACACCTTCACACTGGACTCGGGTGCTTCCCGCTGCTTCTTTCGTGACTGCACTGTCCTTGAGCAGCTAGCTCGGCCTGTTGCTGTCTCCCTGGCTGACCCCTCTGGGGGCCCGGTCCTTGCGACCTCTTCCACTGTCCTCCCTTGTCCTGCGGTCCCGTCCGGCACCCTGTCAGGTCTCTACCTCCCCTCGTTCTCTACGAACTTGGTGGCGGGCTCTGCTCTCCAGGACGGGGGTGTTCACCAGTTCACCCCTGCCCATGAGCGTGTGACCCACTGCACGTGTGCTCGGACGGGTCGCCACCTGGCTACCTTCACTCGGCAGCCGGGGTCGGACCTGTACACACTGACCACTGAGTCCCCTCAGCTAGCTGCGTCAGATCATCTGTCGGCCCCCTGCTCGTGTCGCACCCTGTCGTACGAGACCGTCCTCTGGCACCACCGCCTTGGCCACCCGTCAGTGCAGCGCCTTCGTGGCATGCACTCCCGGTACCTTGTCTCTGGTCTTCCCAGGGTTCTGCCTCCCCTGGTCAAACTGCATGTGAACTGGTCTTGTGACCGCTTGCTTGTGCTCGGAATTTGTGTGGTATCCTTGAGATCCACCCTGAGCTGTGCTTTGCTTTGCTTCGACTGGTCTTGTGACCATCTGGTTGTCTCCCACTTAGCCTATGGGGGTGTGTCAAACATCATATATGTTTCTATTCTGTAGGCTATAGTGGGTTTAGCCTTAGGGGGTACAACATTCTAGGTTTTCCTACTTGTACCCCCAATGCTGTTAGTTCAATCATTCCTCACTGATTCTGACAAAACGTAGCACCTTGACTTCGATGAACGCTTTTCGCATTACTTAGTCGCAGTGAAAACTGCATTCGAAAATTCGTGTCATTTCGAGAATTTACCGAACTAAGTCTTCTCTATTTGTTGTACAGGCGTCCAGATTTGTTTTACACCCACAATCTTAGAGAACAATGGTCTGGACTTCATGTGCATATTACTACCAACTTGGTCATCGTCAAATTGAACACAGATATTGTGTCCATTCAACGTGAAATGAACTACAGCGCAATGTATGCGATTGGACACAGATATTGTGTCCATTCAACGTGAAATGAACTACAGCGCAATGTATGCGATTGGACACAGATATTGTGTCCATTCAACGTGAAATGAACTACAGCGCAATGTATGCGATTGGACACAGATATTGTGTCCATTCAACGTGAAATGAACTACAGCGCAATGTATGCGATTGGACACAGATATTGTGTCCATTCAACGTGAAATGAACTACAGCGCAATGTATGCGATTGGCAAGCCCATCTGACGTATCCACACTACAAACCATGTGAACACGAGAGCCGATAAAAATCTCAAGAACCGAGTATAGCCCATGTGATGAAGTTGTCGCAAACACATCTGGAGTGATTAGTTTGTCCTTCCTGGATTGATCATTCCCAAACAACGTGCAATCTAGCGCTAGAATTGCGCACTTCTCTTTCAAAGAATATGAAAAAAAAACGAAGATGAAATGAGTAAATAGCTTTATTTGTGCAACACAAATGTTGCAAGCTTGTCTCTCCTTAAGGAATATCAATTTGTCGGCCACGTAATAGCTGTACGTCCATAGGAGCCTGTATGCCTTCGTGAATGAATATCATTAATCTGACCTTTTCGCGAAGATGTCAGAGTTGTTATTGATATTAATAACAACTCGGCAAATCTGACATCTTTGCGTTGTCGAATAATCGTCATAAGCTCTACAAGTTATACGCGTCCCCAAATATCAGAATCGAATACTGAAGTCATGCGTGCGGAAACGTTGAAACAGTGTACATCGCGCACTGGAGGTAGTTGAAAAAAATCCTCAACGAAAACCATGTGCAAGTCTCCGAAAGGAATGTATTTTTCCCAACCATTGATATCTCATCAACAAATAAGCTTGAATATAAAAAATACTTGATTATAAAGAATGAGGAAGTGACTTATTTTAAAATAGTCTTGTAATATTGAAGGAACATTGGAGCTTAAATAAGAAGAACCCAAGCTTGAATAATAGATCTTGATTGTTTAATGGAGAAGGATATCCAAGCTTGAGTGTTGAAAGGTATCTTGATTGTTGAGTGGATGAATATCTTCGAGCTTGACAGTTGAAATGTAGAGCTTGGATCTTGATTAGAAGAAAAACAGAGCCTGATTGAAGACTTGAAAACGTAGAATGCATTACTCCAAATGAAAGGAACAACCATTATTAGGAATCGAAAAGAAAGACTATGAAGCATAAGTTTCTCTTGAGATAGAGCACATGGCTATGAGCTTGGGTTGGGAGAGGTTGGTGATATGAGTGGAGCCTTAGAAGTTGGGCATAAGGAGGATTTTGATGTTTGCCTAGAGAGAGCTTGAAATAGAACTTGTAGAGTGCTTGGGCGTAAAGTAAATTTGAAAGTATGAGCTCAGGAAATTAGTTGGACCCTTTTGTATATGGTGGAGCTTCAAATGGATGAAAGATGCGAAAGAAATGAATGATTGTGATTGGTTGAGTTGAATAAGGTGTCAGAGGTCCACTGGTGATCCCCGATCGATCCTAGGGAAGGGTTCCAGGCGTGGTGGCCTGGGGGGTTATGGGCGCACTGACCCGCTACTTAACAAGCCCTTTTATCCCAATGGTCTAGTGGTTGGGATTCTGACATAAGGTGGGGGTGATGAATGTGGCCTTGTAGTGAAAGCTTGGTGAGGAGATATAATTTGGCCTTGAAATTAAGGCTTGGTGAGTTGAATGAATTTGGCTTTGATTTGAAGGCCTAGTGAGTGGAATGAATATGGCTTGTATTTGAAGGCTTGGTAGAGAATATTTTGCTTGGTTGGTGTATGTTGAGATTGGGAAGGTGATGAGGATAAGAGGAGAGATGAGGTGGAGGATTGATAGGATTTTGTTGATACAGGCGAGAGTGTGTAATTTTGCAAGATGTTTTTGGTAGATGCAAATTTCGGCCGACGGGGCAACTATGGCGAAAAAAAATGTGCCACGTGAAAGTTTCTCTGCCATGCTGGTGCCACGCGAGCAGCAACAGCTGTTCACTCCAACACATTGGGCCTTAGATAATTTGGGGAACCAATCATGAAGCCTAACGACTAGAGCTCAATGTAGCTCTTAGGAAACTTGACGACGCCTGTAGATAATTCAAATAGCACATGAACACAAGACACAAACTCGTTATCTCGTTTGTTTGCCTAATATAGTGGATTTAAGTTGCCGATTTAGTGCTACACCAGCTAGGTGACTAGGCCACTGAGGGCAGCCATCGTTTAGAGCCGGAGAGGTAACGCATGACATGCTTAGCAGCAATCCCTGTTGGAGCACTTGAGTCCTTTTCATCCAATCAAAATTTCTGAAAATAATAAAGCAACCACATACTAGAGAAGGAGAAAATAGACAAACAAAACAAACACAGAATACATACACAAACACACACAAGGAAAAGAGAAAGGGAAACACAAATAAATGATCCCACAAAGAGAGCATATACGACCAATTGCAAGAAAGTCAGTATGACTAACAACAATGTGTTTACAAAAGGGCTAAACAAAATGCGCACGGACGAAGCAACAAAAAGGAATGAACTCGAGCTCTGATACCATCTTGAAATTGAAGTAATGGATAACGAAGGGTAAGTCAAAAGTAAAGAGAACAAAAGTAAAATAAAAATAAAATATAAACGTAAAGCAATAAATGTTGATTGAGAATGAAAAAGCTTTGAGGGAAATTGTTTTAAGACAAAGTTATTAACATAAGAAATGTAAAATGGAAAAGCGAAACTAGCTTAAGAAATAAGTCTTAGAGTTTTGATTAATGAAATGGTAAGGAAGCTTGAAAGGAAAAGATACTTGATAAGAATTAAGAAGCCTTGTATAAACTTGATTAAACAAACAAGCTTTAATAGAGAAGAAACTTGATTAGAATGAAAGAGGAAGTGACTTACTTTAAAAGAGTCTTACTTGTTATATTGAATGCGCTTTGTAACTTGAATAGGAAGAACCCAATCTTGAATTATAGAGCTGTTTGTTGAATGAATGACATCTAAGCTTGAGTGTTGAAAGGTAGATCTTGATTGTTGAGTGGAGAAGGATCGCCAAGCTTGAGAGTTGAAAGGTAGAGCTTGGATCTTGATGATGAGAAAACCAAAGCTTGATTGAAGCCTAAAAAAACTTAGAATGCACTAGTCAAAGGAGGTACATGATGGACTTGAGAAGCAACCATTATTGAGAATCTAAAGAAAAAAAAGACAATGAAGCATAAGCTTCTCCAGAGATAGAGCACATGGCTATTAGCTTGGGTTGGGAGAGGTTGGCAATTTGAGTGGAGCCTTAGAAGTTGGGCATAAGAAGGAGGACTTTGAAATTGGCCTGGAGAGAGCTTGAGGTGGAACTTGTAGAGAGCTTGGATGTAAAGTAACTTTGAAGGTATGAGTTGAGGAAATGAGGTAGACATTTTTTGTATATGGCGGAGCTTGAAGTTGGATGAAGGATGGGGAAGAAATGAATGATTGTGATTTGTTGAGTTGGATAAGGTGGGGGTGATGAATGTGGCCTTGAAGTGAAGGCTTGTTGAGGAGAATAAATGTGGCCTTGAAATTAAGGCTTGTAAGTGGAATGAATTTGGCTTTGATTTTAAGGCTTGGTGAGTGGAATGAATGTGGCTTGCATATGTTTGTTTTGTAGGGAATCTTTTGTTTGATTGGTGGATGTTGGGATTGGGAAGGTGATGAGGATAGGAGGAGAGATGAGATGGAGGATTGATAGTGTCGAGATAACTGTGCAGGAATGAATGAACTAGGCAGCAGTTGGATACAAGTAGGAAACCCTAATTGGGTTATCCCCTCTAGAGTGAACCTCACTGCAGCCTACACATATAGTTTGACACACCCCCATAGGCAAAGTGAGGGATAGCCAACACAACAAACGGTCACAAGACAAGTCAGGCAAGAGAACAAAGCAATGCAAAGCCCAGGGTGGATCTCAAGATCACCACGCATTCTGAGCACAGACAAGTGGCCACAAGGCCAGTTCACATGCCAAGTTATAATAGCAAGGCAGTACTCTGATCACAACCTAGCAAGAGTAAACATGCAGGTATAAATATATATATATATCAGTGTACAACAAGTGCAAGATCAAGAGACAAGCAGGTGAGGCAGAGTGGGTTGAAGCCCAAGAGCAGTGCAAAAACGCTGATGATCACCAGACCTGAGGGCCTTGGTGAAGACATCAGCAGTGTTGGCCCGAGAGGCCACGTAGGAAAGGCGGAGCTGACCACGCTGCTGCAGCTCTCGAGCAAGAAAGTAGCGAAGATCAATATGATTCGTTCTGTGCTCCAGTCTCTGCTCGTGACACAAGGCAAGCATGGCCTTGTTGTCGATGTACAGAACTGGAGGAGAACGAGGCCGCTTCCCCAAGTCGGTCAGCAGGTAGGTCAGCCAGCGTAGCTCCTGTGCAGCCACAGCCCCAGCATAGATCTCAGCCTCACAGCTGGAACCAAGCACAGAAGACGAACGAGTGGACCTCCACGAGACAGAACCTGAGCCAAGACGGAAGGTGTAACCCTGTGACGACCGTTGAGTCGCCTGATCGTCGGCCCAGGAAGCGTCTGAGTGATCTGTGAGTACCACTGAGTCCCGTCCTCCAAGCACAAGTCCCATGCCCGATGTACTGCACAAGTAACGCAGTACCCTCTTAGCAGCTTCCCAGTGCACCTTTTGGTGTCTACCGGGAGCCAGGTAGCGAGCCAGGAGGCTGAGAGGGTACGCGAGGTCAGGTCGTGTGCACGTCATCAGGTACATGAGGCAACCCACAAGCTTTGGATACGGACCACTCGGCTCTACAGACTCGTCCGAAGGTGGAGCTGAGGGCGAGTGGCCTATAGGCGAAGGAGTGGGCTGTGGCGAGGACCACGTGAAGCCGAAGCGCTGAAGGACCTGGTGCACCATGTGTGACTGAGTCATGGTCATGGTGCGCCGTGCTCTGTCCCGGGTGATTTGCACGCAAATATAGCACCGCAACTCACCCAGGTCAGTGCAGGTGTGTGTCTCCTGCAGCTCCGCCTTCACTAGGGCCAGTGCCTCAGTGTCAGCAGTAGCAAAAACCAAGTCGTCGACGTACATGAAATAGTAGAACGGCGGCAGAGAAGTGTCGGTGCGTAGAAACAGCAACGGGTCAGCAGAGGAAGGAGCAAACCCAAGAGCCGCAAGTGTCGTCCTCAGTGTGTCGTGCCACTCGCGGGGCGCCTAGCAGAGACCGTAGACTGGCCGCCGGAGGCTCCACTGGGTACCCTCAGGAAATGACCTAGTGAAGCCAGGTGGGCGGCGCAGCCAGATCTCCTCGTGAAGGCTGCCCTGCAAGAAAGCTGTGGAGAAGTCGAGGGAGTGCAGCTCGTAGTCACGCTGTGCTGCAACGTGCAGCAACACCCGAAGAGTGGTCATCTTCGAGGTGGGGGAGAAGTTCTGGAAGAAGTCGACCCCCTGTCGCTGACTGAAGTCTCGAGCAACGTAACGCGCCTTGAAGGCATGCGAAGAATCCGGCGGCCGCTTCACTATGAAAATCCACATGCCATCGACTATGTTCGCCCCAGGAGGAGGAACCTCGTCGACGTATGTGCCTGTGGACTTCCAGGAAGCCATCTCTGCGTCCATGGCTGTCTGCCACTGAGAGGAGTACTCATTCAAGGTCGCCTTTGCGTAAGAGCACGGGGTAGGGATGTCAAGTGCATCCGGGTCTCCCTCAGGGCAAAGCGGCATGGATGCGAAACGAGGTAAAGCGGCCGGCTCACACTCAAGCTCGTACTGCCTGTCCTCAAGGACGTCACTACTAAGGGCAGGCTCACCCTCGACGAACGGAGGACAGACAGAATCAGACTCAGTAACAAGACTCGCAACGTAGTCGAGACGACGGGTAGCAGCAAAGTCGACTAGCTCAGTGACTAGGGCACACGCAGCAGTAGACTCAAAAGAAGGGTCAGTGACGACAGTGGCGAGGAGACAAGTGACAGTAGGACTGGCAGCACGAGCAAGGTGGGACTTCGAGTCAAGAATGTCAGGAAGAGAGGACGCCGGAGGAGACGGCAGGGCAACACGCTGTGGAACAGAGGAAAGACGAAGTGCCATAACGTGAGTGCCTGGGACAGTAGGAGGACGAGAACGGGCGACACGACTAGCACGAACAGGTGTGAAGGCACGAGACTCAGGCTGACCACGCCCAGTCAGGGAGTCTGACAGCTCAGTGTAGGGAGAAGGAGCAGGCAGTGGGGAGCCAGGTAGCAACAGTGTCTGAGACGGGGCAGACGGTGGACACAGAAGAGGTGGAGTGAGGCCAGTGGAAGACGAGAGACTAAGAACCTGGCGAAGGGCCGAGTCAGGCGGTGGCAGAGACGACTGCGGCTGCGGGTAGAAAAACGGTCGGCGCGGCGCAGTACCCGTACCGTCAGCAACTCCAGCACCTCCAGCATTAGTACCTCCTGTGCCAGCAGCTCCAGCACCTCCAGCACCTCCAGCACCAGCAGCACCAGAACCTCCAGCTCCGGCAGCTCCAACACCTCCAGCACGAGCACCTCCAGAACCAGCAGCTCTAGCACCTGTCAAAGTAACAACTCGTGAATGAATTTACTAAAGAAAATGAGAAACAAGCAAGATATAGCAAGCGTAACCCTAACCCTAGGAAAATATAAAGTACACCTAGACTAACACAAATAAGCTATAACAAATATAGCTTGACACACCACCATAGTCTAGGTGACGGTTGTCCTTTGGAAAGCAACACACAGCAAGGGTCACAGGACCAGTTCACAAGATCTCAAGATCACCACACAGTCCGAGAACAAGCAGGGGGCCACAAGGCCAGTCCACATGCAATGATATGGCAAATATAGAAGATGCAAGAGTACAAGACAAGCATCTCTATAGAAACAAGGGGCCACAAGGTTAGTCCACAAGCAGATATATATAGCAAATATAAAGAGATGCAAGAGTACAATGCAAAGCATCTGTATGCAAGCAAGTGAGGGCATGTAGACACAAGGCCTAGCTGGGTGCAGAAACGCTCGTGGTCACAAGGCGGCAACGCCTCGGTGAAGATATCTGCAATGTTGGCCTCAGAGACCACACGTACCACGCGGGCCTGGCCACGTTGCTGCAACTCGCGCAGAAGGAAGTAACGAAGCTGGATGTGCTTCGTCTTCCCAACCAGTCGGGGCTCCTCGCACAACAGGACAGGAGACCTGTTGTCAGCGAACAAGGCTGGGGGAGAGCGAGGCCGCTCACCAAGGTCGGTGAGGAGGAAAGACAGCCAGCGAAGCTGCTGGGCGGCCATGGCCGCAGCGTACATCTCTGCCTTACAGCTGGAACTAGAGACTGACGACGCCCGAGTCGACCTCCACGAAACAGCTCCGGTCTCAAGGCTGAAGCAGTAACCTTGTGTAGACCGCAACGACTCTGCGTCGTCGGCCCACGACGAGTCCGAGTAACCTGTAAGTGTAACTGGCTGCTTCCCTCCAAGGACAAGTCCCATGCCTGATGTACTCACCACATACTTCGCCACCCTCTTAGCCGCGTACTTGTGGGAAGGTCGGTGTCTCCCAGGACACGAGAAAGCGCGCCAGGACGCTAAGAGGGTAAGCTAGGTCAGGGCGAGTGCAGGTCATCAGGTACATGAGACAACCCACCAACTCAGGATATAAACCGCTGGACTCAAATGGCTCGTCCGAAGGTGGAGCCGTGAGCCCATGATTCACAGCAAGATTGGTGAGCTGTACCTTGGAGAACAGGAAGCAGAACCACGTGAGCATCTGCTCGACCATATGCAACTGGGTCAGCGTAATGGTGCGAGCTGCCCTCTCCCTGGTGATCTGCAGGCCAAGGTAGCACTGCAGCTCCACATGGTCAGTGCAAGTGTGTCTCCTCTACAGTTCCTCCTTTATGGAGGCCAGTGCGTGTCGGTCGGGAGTGGCGAAGACCAGGTCGTCAACGTAAACAAGAACAAATGACAGGGTCGAGCCACGGCGGACGAAGAGCGACAGGTCAGCAGACGACAGAAATAAGTCAAGCCCGGCAAGTATCGTGCGAAGTGTGTCGTGCCACTCACGGGGAGCCTGGCGCAGGCCGTAGACCTGTCGACGCAGCTGCCACTGGGTTCCAGGAGGGAAAGAGCCAGTGAAGTCAGGCAGGCGACGCAGCCAGATCTGCTCGTGCAGGCTCCCCTGAAGGAAGTCGAAGGAGTGCAACTCGTAGTCGCGCTGTGCTGCAATATGCAGCAACACCCAAAGAGTGGTCACCTTCGGGGTGGGAGCAAAGGTCTGGAAGAAGTCTACCCCCTCACGCTGACAGAAGCCTCTCGCCACATAGCGCGCCTTGAACACCGGTGGTGATCCAGGCGGCCGCTTCACCTTGTAGAGCCACATGCCACTGACAACGTTCGTCCCAGGTGGTGGGACGGCGTCAACGTAGGTGCCTGTGGACCTATAAGATGCCATCTTTGCCTCCTCAGCTGCTATCCAGTACGAGGCCCAAGGTCCCGAGACCGCCTCAGCGTGATTGCGAGGGATCGGGATGTCAAGAGCGTCTGGATCCCCCTCAAGGGCAAGCAGCATGGCGCAGAGACAAGGAACAACAGCCGCAAGGAAGCCAAGCTCGAACTGCCTGTCCTCCAAGACCTTCGGGGGAAAGACAGGAGCACCCCCAGAGGACGGAGAACGAGCAGGGCCACTCACCAGGTGAGCGGCGTAGTCAAGGCGGTGGGAAGAGGCAAAGCCAGCGACAGTGGTAACAAGAGCTGAGACAGACGACAGGGGTGCAGTCGAGTGAGTGACCAACGCTCACAAAACACAGGAGACGGCAGGACGGGAGGCACGGTGGTAGTCGGACAACGGGTCTTGAAGCACAGTGAGGGATGACTCAGGAGGCTGTGGAAGGACCGGAAGAGGTGGAACACGAGAGCTGAGAACAAGGTGAAACGGGCCGTCTGCACGGTAACGAGACCGACGGGGCTCTGGAGACACAGCACGACTGAGGGGAGAACGACGAGTCCATTGAGACGAGAAAAGGGACTGGACAGGGGGAACAGGAGGGTGTTATAGTCACAATAGGCTTGAATGTGCCTAAAACGAAAGATAGAGAGCACAGACGGATTTCTGCATAGCGGCTTCAAACGTTGATAGCGTTCTGCTCACAGCTGCAAATGACCTGATTCAAATTGGATATGGAGCGTCTTCACGTCGTCTACAATTACCAATTTAGATTGCACGATTTGATAAAGAATTGACGACACAGCGTCGGTTTGAACGAACGGTACTATGGCAGCCACTATAGTCTTAGAACACAAGATAGGAAGAGTTACGAGTTGGGAATGACTCCCAGCTCCTACAAACCCCAAGAGCCGAGGTACAGTGATGTGGAACAGTGCCACACTGTCCCCAACCACGAAGGGTCTCGAAACTACCCTTCACTAGGGCCTACACCAAGTGAAATGTTACACTACACAAAGTAATGTAACTATCTTCAATATCTTGAGGTGTACCCTTTTGGCGAGCTTCGAAATCACTTGAGGCTTGACACCAAGGCTCGGGCTCTTCATCACAAACTCATCCTTGAGTTCTTGATGGGTCTGCTGCACACACCTTCGACACGCCGAACGTTTGACACAGGACAAAATAGAAACCGCGCACGACAAAATAGAAACCGCGCGCGAGACACAAACGACCGCGTAACACGCGTCTAGCGATAACTCGCTATTGACTCGACACACACACTCGACATCATGACTCAACATTCACACACAATTATAGGCATGAAATATATATTATCCCATGCCCTCATACCATTCCATACACACACACATTCACGCACACGGACAACAAGCCGAGTGCAAACCGTAGGGTTGCACCAACAAACTCCCCCTCGGATTGTTGGCCTTAGGATATGTTGCTCTCTCAGTTCAGAGCCATCCCAGCCAGCTTGCAACACTTCCAATGCTGCTGCTCCACCAGCCTCTTGGTCATCATGTCAGCCGGCTGCCCCGTGGTCTTCACGTAGCGCAACTCAACTTCACCCGCGGTTACCATGCTCCTCGTCCAATGCCACTTCACCCTCATGTGCTTCGTGAGTCCATGCAACACAGGGTTCTTAGCAAGAGCAATGGCACCCTGGCTGTCACAGTACAGTGGGGTAGGTCCTTGCTTCTCCTCCCCCAATTCAGCCAACAAACGCCGCTGCCACACAATCTCCCGTACGGCACGGAAGAGTGCCATGTACTCGGACTCCACCGAGCTCAAAGCTTGGTCAACCTGCTTCTTGCTCTCCCAAGCAGTTGGGCCTCCACCAACACAGCATATGAAGCCTCCCACACTTGTCATGTCCTCTGGTTCTGATGCATATGAAGCATCCGAGTAGGCGGTGAGGAACAAACGCCCGGGTTCAACACCACCCGCGCCCTTTTGGCGCCTTTGTGCCGCCGCCGAGTATTGCAGCCCAACGGTCGGTGTTTGGCCAAGATACTTGGCCACCCTCATTCCAGCTGCTACCTGCTCCTCATTAGGGCATTGCACAACCCTAGCCAGCTGCCCGGTAGCAAACGCGACGTCCGGTCGGGTGTTTACCGCCGCATACATGAGGCTGCCCACCAACGAGTGAAATCGGCGCCTCTCCTCTTCACCAACGCTCTCCTCCTCTGGTCCCTTCACACACTTGAACCCAGAGGGAAAGGGTGTAGCCACATGGCCTTCACTCTGCCCAAAGTTGGCAGCCAATGCCCCCAGGTACTTTCGTTGATGCACCCGCATGCACCGCTTCTCCACATCTCGTTCGATGTGGAGCCCAAGGTAGAAGCTCACGTCACCAAGGGCCTTGCACTTGAACTTGTCTTGAAGCTTCAGCATCACCTCCTTCACAAGGTCAGAAGAGGGTGAGAAAATGAGGATGTCATCCACATAAACCACCATGAAACTCCTCTGCTCCCCCTCGCCAAGCATGAACAAGGAGTGATCGGCCGTTGAGGGAGTGAAGCCGATCCCCTCCAACACTTCGCGCAGCTTCATGTACCATTGCCTAGGGGCCTGCTTCAGCCCATAGAGGGCCTTCTTCAGCTTCCACACTCTGCCACTACCATCATCAAACCCCTCTGGCTGCGCCATAAAAATCTCCTCCTCAAGGATGCCGTTAAGGAATGCCGTTACGATGTCCATTTGCTTTACTACCCATCCTTTGATGGCGGCTCCCGCGAATAGGGTTCGCAGCGTCGTCGGCTTCACCACAGGGGCAAACAGCTCCTTGAAGTCCACCTTCTCCTTCTGCTGGTACCCCTTGGCTACAAGCCTAGACTTGTAGCGCTCGATCTTGCCGTCGGCATCCGACTTGATTTTGAAGAGCCACTTGGACGTTATCGCCGTACGCCCCTCCGGAAGCTCCACCAATTCAAACGTGTCATTCTCCTCGATGCTCTTCAGCTCACTCTCCATGGCCTTCTTCCACTCCTCAGCATCACTACTCTCCAAAGCCTCCTTGAGAGTTGCTGGTTCTCCCGGCATCTCCACCGGAGAGAAGAACGCGAAGGCACACTCCTCGTAGTCACTCTCCTCGTCGTCTCCGACCATCATTGCCGCTCCGGCCAGGGCTGTCTTGCCCTGCTTTCCCGGCGCATCATAGGTCAGCCTATTAGGGGGTTGAACTCTCCTCTTCCCCCTTCCTTCCTCCTCAGCTGCAGGGACTTGAAGGCCTTGGCGTTGCTGCGGTGTGGCTCGAATCCGTGGAGCAATCGTAGTACGGGAAGGGAGTGACGGTGCACGCTCGCTCACTTGCTGCACCTCCTCCTCTTCTTCCTCTGCATCATTGGCCTCCTCTCCCCCATTCACAAGGGAGGATTGCCTTGTGGTGGTGTTGCCGCTGCTCAGCTCCAAAGGCAGCTCCACATGCTCCAAACCGGAACTCTTCACCTCCCCAAACCGCACGCCTATCTTCGCCTCATTCTCCGCCTTCCAATCCTTGTACATGAAGTTCTCCATGAACTTGCAGTCCCTGCTCACCAAGAACTTCTTGGTGAATGGGTCCCAAAGAAGCCATCCCTTGCTGTTTTGAGCCATGCCCAAGTGCACGGCCCACACCGCCTTGGCACCAAGCTTGTTGTGCCGAAGATGCTTAGGCACGAGCGCCATGCACATGCACCCGAACACCCGAAGCATATCCACCTTTGGCTTCCTTCCTAGCCACTCCACATAGGGTACCCATAGAGCAGCATGGCGCAGAGACAAGGAACAACAGCCGCAAGGAAGCCAAGCTCGAACTGCCTGTCCTCCAAGACCTTCAGGGGAAAGACAGGAGCACCCCCAGAGGACGGAGAACGAGCAGGGCCACTCACCAGGTGAGCGGCGTAGTCAAGGCGGTGGGAAGAGGCAAAGCCAGCGACAGTGGTAACAAGAGCTGAGACAGACGACAGGGGTGCAGTCGGGTGAGTGACCAACGCTCACAAAACACAGGAGACGGCAGGACGGGAGGCACGGTGGTAGTCGGACAACGGGTCTTGAAGCACAGTGAGGGATGACTCAGGAGGCTGTAGAAGGACCGGAAGAGGTGGAACACGAGAGCTGAGAACAAGGTGAAACGGGCCGTCTGCACGGTAACGAGACCGACGGGGCTCTGGAGACACAGCACGACTGAGGGGAGAACGACGAGTCCACTGAGACGAGGAAAGGGACTGGACAGGGGGAACAGGAGGGGACGGTAGGGGACCACGAACCAAGCGTGCAGGTCGCGCAGTCGCAGTCGCTGCCGCTCCACCTCCTCTGGCGTCTGCTGCGACAGTACCTGCCCCTGCTGCTGCTCCTTTGACTCCTCCTCTGCCCTCTCCTGCTGCGGCTGCAGCTGCACCCGCTGCTGCGACCGGGACTCCTGCGCTACCCTCTTATGCTGCGGTCATGGCTCCTCTACTCTCTCCTGCTGTGTCTTTAACTGCACCTGCTGCTGCGGGTGGGACTCCTGCTCTACCCTCTCCTGGTGCGGCCGTGAATCCTCCTCTACTCTCCTGTGCTGTGACTGCAACTGCACACGCTACTGCACTCGTGACTCCTCCTCTACTCTCTCCTGCTGCGGCTGCAACTGCACCTGCTGCTGTCGTGACCCCTCCTCTGCTCTCTCCTTCTGCTGCTGTGACTCCTGCTCTACTCTCTCTTGCTGCTGCAACTGAGACTGCTCCTGCTGCTGCTGCTGCCCTCTCGGGCCTCTCACGCTCCTCCCTCTCCAACCGGAGGAGACGCTGCTCACGGTTCAGGAAACGTACAGTGCGCGGTGTAGGCGCCACAGTGCCAGTGCCTCCAGCTCCAGCACCCCCAGAACCAGCACCTCCACAACCGACACCCCCGGGGCCTCTAGTACCTCCCGCAAGAACACCCCCAGGCTCCGCAGTAACCGGCCGCAGAGAAGAACGAGGAGGGAACTGCGGGACGGACGGGGAGCCACGGGGTGACGCGGGGCGAGGCTGCCGAGCCGAGGCTGCCGCGTCCTCCACGGGAGTGACCTCCGCGCCCACACCCCCTGCACCCCCAGAGCCGACACCACCAGCTCCAGCAGCCCCAGTACCCTCACCCTCCGCAACTGTACCTCCCGCACCCCCAGACACGACAGGGACTGGACGCTGCGGGGGGGGGGCGATTGCGGAGTGACGTGCGACACACCAGACGGGGCAGGACGCGAAGGGGGGGGGGCTACCGGGGCGACTGGGGGGGGCTCAAGGGTGAGGAACAGCGGGTTGGAAAAGACCTCAGTACCTCAGTGGGGGCGACTCCTGTAGTAACAGGTAGGTGACCGGGTCGTAAAACACCCAGCCGGAGGCGTCCAAAGGGAAGCCAAGAAAGACGTAGGCACGAGTTTGCGGAGACAACTTGTTCGCGCCAGGGGCGCGAACGTGAGCCAGAGAACCCCAGATACGGAAGTCAGCTGCTACACCTGGAGAACCTGTCCAATGGGAGACCGGGGTCGCCCGTGGCCGTGCGTCACTGGGCCACAGGTTCAGCTGGTGTGTGGCGTAGCGGACTGCCTGAGGCCACAAGAACTGGGGGGCACTGGCATGGCACATGGAGATCCGGGCAACCTCCATGACCAGGCCGATGCGTCGCTCGGCTACCCCGTTCTGCTGCGGCGAGGCTGGTAGCGCGTAAGACTGAATGATCCCTTGACCCTGACAGAACGTCTCGAGGCGAGTGGAAGAAAACTCACCACCACGGTCTGAGTGTAGGCGGAGCCCACAAAGGCCATGGGCGCCACCCGACGCTAGTAGCCACGGCTCGAGGACGTTAGGCACGTTGGCCTTCCGTCGCAACGGGAAAACCGTGGTGTAGCGGGAGTTGTCGTCCACCACAATCAGGAAGTAGCGCTCCTGACGTGGGCCAAGGACCGGGTGGGGGGGGGGGGCAGACGCCCAAGTGCAGGGTCTGGAAAGGAGCCGTGGTGGGGGGGAACGAGGAGGAGTGAGGGGCAGCGCGCTGCCGACCCTCGACGCAAGGAGTGCACGGCGGCGCAGGCGAGCGAGGAAGCGGGGCTAGCGACTCTAGGAGACCTGAGACCGGACGGTGATGTACCATCCTATGGAGACGTGGGAACGACGGGTGACCTAGACGGTGGTGCCAGAGGACCGACGGGTGGGTGAGGGACCAACAGTCGCACGACACAGCAGCTATCTGACCTGACCTGACCTGGCCTGACCCAGTGTGGTGGGATCCAGTGTGTAGTGAGTACAGACCAGAGCCCGGCTCCCTGTGAAAAGTGGCCAAAGGGGCCCCAATGGCACCGACTGTGTAGGAGTCAACAGGCTCGTCCACTGGGAAAGTATTGACTACACCTAGGTCGTGGAGGTGACTGACACCCACCAGGTTCCTGGAGAACGAGGGGGTGTAGTAACCTGTGAGAAACCCAGAGGGAGCCGCCGGACACGGGAGAGTGGTGGTGCTGCGGGCAACAACAGGTCCCATAGAGGGGTCAGATAAGGCGACAGTGACTGGAGTGCGCAGTGGTGTGAGGTCAGTACAGTCGCGAAAGAAACAGCTAGACGCTCCAGAGTCTAGGGTGAAAGAAAGCTATGCAGTCTGTGAGGTCGCACCCGAGCCAGCGACAAAGGCTGGTGCTAGACTAGTGGTAGCTGCAGCTCCTACACAAAGACGCTCAGAGGCGCCTGGACTGGAAACAACACACACACCAAGACTGGAAACTCAGGTCTCTACTCGTGCAGTCGGGAAAGGTCCTAGACCAGGTAGGTGAGGAACAAAACGCTCACGGTGGAGGTCGTCGAGTCGACGATAGCAGCTGGACACAGAGTGGTCAGGACTCCAGCAGGTGGTGCCAGCATCCGGGCCAGTCAGGATCCGGTACCCGCAGGGACCAACGTCGCGCCCACGACTGGCTGAGCCGCTGCTGCAGCCGGTACTCCTAGGACCCTCAGGTCCCCACTGCCGGGAGTGCTGTAGTTGCTGTCGCTGTGGCTGACCCTTCTGCTGCTGCAGAACACTAGCACACGCCATGGTAGGCACTAGAGACGGCCGAGCGCGGTGGGGAGCGGCTAGGAGCGGTTGCTGGTTACAGCCTATGCTGCTGCTGGTGCTGCTGGGGGCAGCCAATGCTGCTGTTGGTTCTGCTGGGGGCAGCCTATGCTGCTGCTGGTGCTGCTTGGGGCAGCCAATGCTGCTGCTGGTTATGCTGGGGGCAGCCTATGCTGCTGCTGGTTCTGGCGGCAGTCCAAGCTGCTGCTGGTTCTGGTGGCAGCCTAAGCTACTGCTGGTTCTTGCAGGTCAAGAGCGGTGGGGAGCGGTTCTGGGCGGTTCTGGGCGGTTCTGGGCGGGTTTGGACGGTTCTGGACAGTTCTGGGGGTAGGTTAGGGCGGCGGGTACAGGGTGGGGCGGCGGGCCCAGGGTGGGGCGGGACAGGTGGGGTTGCTGGCGCGTTTCTAGTAGCTGGTGGCACTGTTGGGGCGTTCCTAGCAGTTTCTGGCACTGCCGGGGCGTTCCTAGCAGTTGCTGGCGCTACTAGCACGGTTCTAGCGGCTGATGGCGCTGCTAGCATGGTTCTAGCGGCTGCTGGCGCTGCTGGGCTGGTTTCAGGTGGGGCGGCGGGCACAGGGTGCGGGGAGGCGACGGGATGGGGACGGGAGGAGACGGGGACGCGAACCCGAGGGCGATGGGGATGCGACGGGGAGGGGACGGGGGGCGACGGGGGAGCGACTCGAAGGGGGACGGGAGGTGACGGGGACGCGACGAAGATGGGACGGGAGGTGACGGGAATGCGACGGGAAGGGGACGGGAGGCGACGGGGGCGCGACGTGGAGGGAACGGGGGGTGACGGGGGCGCGACGCGGAGGGCGACGGGGGACGCGACGGGGAGGGGACGGGGGGGCGACGGGAGCGCGACTCGGAGGGGGGAACGGGAGGGGGGGCATGGACCTGGGAAGGCCAGAGACAAGGAGACGGGAGTGCATGTCGTATAGACGCGGCAGAGAGGGGTGACCGAGTCGGTGGTGCCAGAGGAGAGTCTGGTGAGAGAGTACCCGACACGAGCACGACGCAGCTAACTGACCAGACTTAGACACCTGCCTCGACGCAGCCACCTGACCTGACGCAGCCACCTGTGCAGACGTAGTGGTCAGGGTGTACATACTGGACCCAGGCTGCCGAGTGAACTTAGCAAGGTGACGGCCAGTCCGGGAGCACGTACAGATCGCCACACGCTGCCCTCCAGGGGTAAAGCTATCAACCCATACATCCTGGAGGACTGCGTGGCTCACCAGGTTCGTCGAGAACGAGGGGAGGTGGAGACCTGAAAGAGAGCCGGAGGGGACTGCCGGATACGGGAGGACAGTGGAGGCTCGTGGCTCGACTGGGCCCCAAGAGGGGTCAGCCAGTGAGACTGGGACAGGTGCAGCGAGTGGTGTGACTGTGGAGTAATCACGAAAGAAGCAACGAGATGCACCAGAGTCAGGTGTGAAAGTGTGCAAGGCCTCAGCCGAGGCAGCAGACTCACTAGTAGCAGACTCACTAGCACATAGAGCAGCAGCACCTATACTAGCAGCGCAAGGCACACACGAGTAACAAGCACCCTCAGCACTAATAGCATCAACATACATAGCATAGATAGCCTTGTTGATCTGAACAAAGTCAAGAGCAAACACATCCTCAACCTTCGCTATCAGTCCCAGCCAGTTGGGGACCTCCTGCTCATCACCGTATTCGGTCACCCAGGCATCCTCGAGACGACCGAAGCAGCGATACTCAGT
This sequence comes from Closterium sp. Naga37s-1, assembly GCA_947471745.1. Taxonomy (NCBI): domain Eukaryota; kingdom Viridiplantae; phylum Streptophyta; class Zygnematophyceae; order Desmidiales; family Closteriaceae; genus Closterium; species Closterium sp. Naga37s-1. The sequence goes on along the minus strand of CANJKZ010000169.1, from coordinate 1,448,567 downwards.
GTGCCCAGGCTTCCCGCAGGTTTGACCCTTCTTGGTCCCAGTGCGCCTGACATACGAGCAGCGAACAGAGCCCCAAGGGGAACCACGCTGGACAACCCACTCACGAAGCTGCTGAGGGGTGGGTGTGTCCGGGAGGCGTGGCAGCTGCTGTCCACTCCCATAGCCTCCGCCACCACGAGCTGAACCCCCATAGCCTCCACTCCTGCCAGCTCCACCCCGACCGCCTCCACCACCCCCGCCGCCTCCATCACCCCCGCCGCCTCCATCACCCCCGCCACCTCCACTGCCTCCACCTCCGGTGCCACCTCCACCGCCTCCGTCCCCGCCACCACCACCCCCGCTACCACCACCGCTAGTGCTACCCCCACCACCCTTACCCCCCTTGCCCTTGCCGCTGCGGCGCCTCCCACTAGGAGCAGACGCAGCGACGACTTCCTCAGCACCAAGGAGGTCGACAGCGGTAGCAGAGTCAACTAAGGGCATGAGAGGGGAGGGAGCACACCCTTCAAAGAAGGGGGAGCCGAGAGTGCCTCGGGAGGCAGCTACAGCGACAGTACTGGTCTCAGCCTCAAGAAGGTACTTATCCAGTGAGGCAAGCGTGAGCTCAGTGGGGTCAAGGGCGAGGAAGTGGTCCCTAATTGTACGGAGGGAGTCAGGGAGGCGAGTGACAAGGAAGTACAGGGTGATATAAAGCGCGGGGGGGTTCACAGTGAGGAAGGCCGGCTTGAGAGCGGCGCGGTAGCGAGTCTCACTGGAGCGAAGGTGGGTCATGAGATCAGCAACAGTGTGGAAATCTGCGAGCTCAGGAAAGAGGTACGGCACCATGAGACGGCCTAGGGCAGCAGTAGCTGGGGAGGAGTAACGAGCGACAACAGCGTCATAGAGGTCTTTGGCTGTCTTCTGTTGGCCAAAATGTGCCCTCTCAGCTAGCGGGTTGTGTGTGGACAGCAAGGCGGGCAGTAGTGTCACACGTGAGCCACTTCGAATGATCTAAGTGGTCTGTTGTATCAGCTGGGGCGAGGAGGGATCCGGACGTATGTTCGATCAATGAAACTCCATCCCTAGCTTCGCACTGCAGGTACAGCTGGAGATCGTCTAGCCAAATGTCAAAACTAATTGGGCGACCCTCCGCACCAAAGCTAAGGACCGAAATGGTGGCCATAGTAGCAGTAGCAATCGCAGCAGCAGCGGTAGCAGCAGTAGCAGCAGTAGCCACAGTAGGGCAGTGCGGCTCGGCTCAGGCAGGGCGGCGCGGCTCGGGCTGGGCTGCGCGGCTCGGCAGGGCGGCACGGCTCGGCAGGGCGGCGCGGCTCGGCAGGGCACAGCGCAGTAGCGCGGGTGCCCCCAGAACCAGGACCCCAGAACCAGGACCCCTAGACTCGGCACCCCCAGAGTCCGCACCTCCAGTGTCACCACCCCCAGCAGCACCTGAGTCCACAGCGAGAGGCTGCGGAAGCGGTGAAGACGGCCGAGGCGGGAAACCAGGAAGGGTCTCCAAGCGCGGTGAGCGGCGAGTGGCCGATGTGTCGTCAGCAGTGGGGTCACCCCCCTCAGCTGGGCTGGAGGTGTCAGAGGAGACCTCCAAAGGCTCAACCAAGGGGGGTAGGTCAACCTGAGACACACCTGAGGGAGCAGGATTCTGTGGGGGGAGGGCGTCTACCGGGGGGGGGACCTGGAACCAGTAAGAGAGGAGGGGGTGGGACGGGGGAAGTGCTGTGGGGCTGGAGACGGTAGTAGCGGACCGACTCGTCAAAGGTGACGTCCTGGGAGGACAGGACACAACACGTGGCGGGGTGGTAAAACTGCCTGCCAGGCGCGTCGGTGGGAAAGCCAAGGAAGGTAAAGCGAACGGTGCGAGAAGAGAGCTTGCCCGCGGTGGTATCGCGGACAAGGAAAAATGAACCTCAGACCCGAAACGTCGACACATCGCCAACCTCCCCCGTCCAACGCAATGTAGGCGAGGTCTCTGGCACAGAGACACGGGGCCAGAGGTTGAGCTGATGAGCGGCGTATCCGACCGCAAACGGCCACAGAAAATGGGGAGCAGCCGCATGAATCATGGAGGTGAGAGCAACCTCCATGATCAAGCCAATGCTGCGCTCGGCAATCCCATTCTGCTGTGGAGAGGCCGGAAGCGTGAACGGGATGGAGGTGAGAGCAACCTCCATGATCAAGCCAATGCTGCTATGACTGGGCCCCCACAGGGGTCAGCCAGAGTCACCGGGACAGGTGCAGTGAGCGGTGTGACTGTGGTGCAGTCGCGGAAGAAGCAGCGAGACGCGCCTGAGTCAAGTGTGAAGGTGTGCAAAGCCTCGGAAGGAGCTGCACCTGTGCTGCCAGGCTCACAGGCACCTAGAATAGCAGCCGCAACACTAGCAGCAGTAGGTACACACGAGTAATAGTCACCCTGCTCACTAGCAATATACATAGCATACATGCCAGCATTGATCTTGTCCCAATCAAGCGCAAACACATACACCCCCTTTCCAAGCAATCCTAACCAGTTAAAGATCTCATTCTCGTCACCGTACACATTGCGGAAGGCATCCTCGAGACGGAAGAAGCAGCGATACTCAGTGTGCCCCATCTTGCCGCAGGGCTCACCAGCCCGCGAACCTGTGCGCTGGACATACGGGCAACGACCACTACCCCCAGAGCCACGCTGGACAACCCATTCACGAAGCTGCTTAGGCGTGAGAGTCTCCTGCCTGCGTGGCTGCTGCTGCTGTCCACCTCCAGAGCCGCCGCCACCACGAGCCGCGCCCCCAGACGCCGCCCCAGAGCCTCCACCCCTACCAGCTCCACCTCGACCGCCACCCGAGCCCCCTCCGCCCACCCCACCGCCTCCACCACCCCCGCCACCTCCACCGCCGCCACCACCTCCTCCACCCCCGCCACCACCACCGTCACCACCCCCGCCAGCGCCACCTCCACCACCCTTACCCCCCTTTCCCTTGCCACTTCAGCGCCTCCCACTAGGAGCAGACGCAGCACCGACCTCCTCAGCACGAACGAAGTCAATAGCAGCAGCAGAGGCAACAGAGGGCGCGGGAAGGGAGGGAGAACACCCCTAAAAAAAGGAGGAGCGGGGAGTGCCGCGAGAGGCAGCTACAGCGACGGCACTGGTCTCAGCCTCGAGGAGACGAGTCTCAAGAGTGGCAAGCGTGAGCTCAATGGGGTCGAGGGAGAGGAAGTGATCCCTAACGGCGCGGAGGCAAGTGACGAGGAAGTAAAGAGTGATGTACATCGGGGGCGAGTTCGCAGTCAGAACGCCAGCTTAAGAGCAGCGCGGTAGCGAGTGTCACTAGAGCGAAGTGGGTCATAAGATCAGCAACGGTGTGGAAGTCCGACATCTCAGGAAAGAGATACGGCAGCATGAGACGGCCTAGGGCAGCAGTAGAGGGGGAGGAGTAGCGAGTGACTACGGCGTCATTGAGCTCTTTGGCAGTCTTAAGCTGGCCAAAATGGGGCCTCTCATCTAGCGGGAGGTGGTTGGAGACAGCAAGGCGGGCGGTAGCATCGCGCGTGAGCCACTGCGAACGAGCTACACGGTCAGCTGTCTCCTCTGGGGCGGGAAGGGACCCAGACGTATGCTCTAACAGTGAGGCGTCGTCCCTAGCTACGCTCTGCAGGTACAGGTGGAGATCTGTCAAACAGTATACATGTTTATATTGTGTAGGCTATAGTGGGTTTAGCCTTAGAGAGTACAACATTGCTAGGGTTTCCTATTTGTATCACCCTGCTGCCTAGTTCATCCCATTCTCGTTCAGTTCTAAGTTTCTAACATGGTATCAGAGACTAGGTCAGGACCTAGGACCGACGTTGGTTAGGGCCCACCGTTCCGCGCCGTCGAGCGCCCCTCCTAGCGCCGTCGAGCGCCCCTCCTAGCGCCGTCGAGCGCCCCTATCCGCGCCGTCGAGCGCCCCTCCTAGCGCCTTCGAGCGCCCCTCCTACTAGCGCCGTCGTGCGCCCCTAGGACAGCCGCGCGCGCCACCCGTCAGCCGCACGCGCAGCCGCCCACTCCGCCGCACGCGCAGCCGCACGTTAGGCCGCACGCGCAGCCACACGCACAACCGCACGCGCAGCCGCCCGCACAGCCGCACGCGCAGCCGCACGCTCGGCCGCACGCACGACCGCAGGCACAGCCGCCCGCTAGGCCGCAAGCACGACCGCACGCGCAGCCGCACGAGCAGCCGCACGCGCAGCCGCCCGCGCAACCGCACGCGCAGCCGCTCACGCAGCCGCACGCGCAGCCGCCCGCTACGCCGCCCGCACGGCCACACGCTAGGCTGCACGCACGACCGCACGCGCAGCCGCACGCGCAGCCTGCTGCCCCCGCGCAGCACCACACCCGCGCGCAGGCAAGCCGCCGCGCTGCCCTGCCCGAGCCGAGCCGCGCCGCGCCGCCCTTCCCGAGCCGCGCCGCGCCGCCCTGCCCGAGCCGAGCCGCGCCGCCCTGCCCGAGCCGCGCTGTGCTGTTTCACTGCTGCTGCTGCTACTGCTGTTGCTGCTGATACTACTACTGCTGTTCCTACTGCTCCTACTGAACCTATGGCTAGTCCTGCAGTTCTAGCTTTCGATACTGAGGGCCGCCCGCTGCGTTTTGACACCTGGCTCGAGGACCTCCATCTGTTCCTCCAGCTCACTGCTAAGGAGAATATTTCGCTATATGATCATGCGTTAGGACTCGCTCCTGCTCCTGCTGCGACTGCTGACAGTACAGCCCGCTCACAGTGGCAGACTCGTGACGCCCACTCTCGCTTCGCTATTCGCAACTCCCTGCCGGTAGATGAACGCAAGCACTTTGGCCAGCACAAGACTGCCCAGGCACTGTACACTGCTGTAGTTGCGCGCTACTCCTCGCCTGCCTCTGCTGCGCTAGGCCGCCTCTCACTGCCCTATATGTTCCCAGACCTGTCCGCCTTCTCCACAGTCGCTGACCTCATTACTCACCTCCGCACCAGTGAGACCCGCTTCCGTGCTGCCATGCCCGGTGAGTTTCTTGCCAAGAACCCCCCCCCGCTATGGCTCACTATTTACCACCTGGTCACCCGTCTCCCTGACTCCCTTCGTGCGGTCAGGGACCACTTCCTTGCTCTCTGCCCCACCGAGCTCACCATTGACCTGCTTGAGAAGCACCTGCTGGCAGCTGAGACTAGCATAGTCGCTGTCGGTGCGTCTCGCGGCGACCCCCGCACCCCTTTCTTTGAGGGGTGTTCCCCCTCCCCTCTTCTCCCCTCTGTCGCCTCTGCTGCTGCTGTCGACCTTCTTGGTGCTGAGAAGGTCGGGACTGCGTTCACTGCGAGTGGGGCGCGCCGCAGCGGCAAGGGCAAAGGGGGCAAGGGGGGCGGCGGTGACGACGGGGGAGGCGGTGGTGGGGGCGGTGGCGGCGGTGGGGGTGGTGGCGGGGCTGGAGGGGCCAGTGGCAGCGGCGGGGGTGGTGGCGGCAGCGGCGGGGGTGGTGGCGGCAGCGGCGGGGGTGGTGGCCGGGGTGGGGGCGGTGGTGGTGGCAGCACTGGACGTGGTGCCGGTGGTGGTCGAGGTGGCGGCGGCGGCGGTGGAGGTCGTGGAGGTTCTGGCGGTGGCCAGCGCCAGCAGCAGACCCCGTCGCCCCAGGAGCTTCGTGAGTGGTACTCTCAGCGTGGGGGGGGTGGTCTTAGCTGCCCGTACGTCATCCGCACAGGTGACCGCACTGGTCAGACGTGTGGGAGGGCGCACACGCAGCAGCGCTGCTTCTCCCGCCTCGACGACGCCTGGCGCACTCAGTTTCCTACTGCCACTGAGCTGCCCCGCTGGTTTGATCTGATCAAGAAAAACATTGATGTCTACGCTCTTGACTTTGATGCTATTCTTGGTGCCATGTATGTGTTGTCTGGTAGTGGAGAGGGTGACTGTTACCTGAGTGTACTGCCCGACCCGGGCATTAGGACCAGTGAGGCTGCCGCACTAGGTGCTCGTGTGTCTGTTGCCCCAGGTGCTGGTGAGGCTGCCGCTCTAGGTGCTAGTGTGTCTGTTGCCCCAGGTGCTGGTAAGGCTGCTTCTCTAGGTGCTCGTGAGTCTGCGCCCTCTGGTACTGCGTCTACTGAGGCACTGCACACCTTCACACTGGACTCAGGTGCTTCCCGCTGTTTCTTTCGTGGCCGCACTGCCCTTGAGCAGCTAGCTCGGCCGGTTGCAGTCTCCCTCGCTGACCCCTCTGGGGGTCCGGTCATTGCGACCTCCTCCACTGTCCTCCCTTGTCCTGCGGTCCCGTCAGGCACACTGTCAGGTCTCTACCTCCCCTCGTTCTCTACGAACTTGGTGGCGGGTCGTGCGCTCCAGGACGGGGGTGTCCACCAGTTCACCCCTGCCTACGAGCGCGTGACACAGTGCACGTGTGCTAGGACGGGTCGCCACCTGGCTACCTTCACTCGGCAGCCGGGGTCGGACCTGTACACACTGACCACTGAGTCCCCTCAGGTAGCTGCGTCTGCGTCTGCGTCAGGTCAGCTGTCGGCCCCCTGCTCGTGTCGCTCCCTATCGCACCAGACCGTCCTCTGGCACCACCGCCTTGGTCACCCGTCAGTGCAGCGCCTTCGTGGCATGCACTCCTAGTACCTTGTCTCTGGTCTTCCCAGGGTTCTCCCTCCCCTCCCACCCTCGCCTGCTCCTCCCTGTCTTCCTTATGTCGAGGGGCGGCAGCGCGCCGCTCCTCACTCCTCCTCGTTTCCCCTGACGATTGCTCCCCTGCAGACCCTCCACATGGACGTGTGGGGCCCAGCCCGCGTCCGTGGACAGGGTCACGAGAGGTACTTCTTGATAGTTGTTGACGACTACTCGCGCTACACCACGGTCTTCCCCTTGCGCACCAAGGGTGAAGTCCCTGATGTTTTGATCCCTTGGATCTGCGCTGCCCGTCTCCAGCTCAGCGAGAGGTTCCACTCGGACTTTCCAGTTCTGCGTCTGCACTCTGACAGAGGTGGGGAGTTTTCCTCCGACCTCTTGAGGGACTTTTGTCGTGGGGAGGGCATTGAGCAGACGTTCACGCTTCCGGCCTCTCCACAGCAGAATGGGGTTGCTGAGCGCCGCATTGGCTTGGTCATGGAGGTCGCTCGTACCTCCTTGATCCATGCGGCTGCCCCCCACTTTCTGTGGCCATTTGCGGTCCGATACGCTGCGCATCAGCTCAACCTCTAGCCCCGTGTCTCCGTTCCGGAGACTTCGCCGACACTGCTTTGGACGGGAGAGGTTGGCGATGCGTCGGTGTTCCGGGTCTAAGGATCTCGTGCTTTTGTCCGCGATACGTCCGCGGACAAGCTCTCCTCCCGCGCTGTTCCTTGTGTCTTCCTTGGCTTTGTCCCGGACGCGTCTGGTTGGCAGTTTTACCACGCCACCTCGCGCCGTGTCCTGCCCTCTCAGGACGTCACTTTTGACGAGTCGGTCCCCTACTACCGCCTCTTCCCCTACCGCACTGCCCCGCTCCCCCCCCCCGCCTCTCTTCCTCGCACCAGGTGCTGCTGTGGTAGACCCCCTCCCCCCTCAGGGTGTCGCTCCCTCAGGTGTGTCCCAGGTAGACCCGGTTGAGCCTGTCGAGGTAGCTGTCGACTCTCGTCCTGCTAGGGGTGCTGAGCCTGAGCGTGCGGAGCCTGGGGGTGCGGAGCCTGGGGGTGCTGAGCCTGGGGGTGCGGAGCCTGGGGGTGCTAAGCCTGAGCGTGCGGAGCCTGGGGGTGCTGAGCCTGCGGGTACGGAGCCTGGGGGTGCGGAGCCTGGGGGTGCTGAGCCTGAGGTTGCTGAGTCTGGGGGTGCTGAGCCTGAGAGTGCTACGTCTGAGGGTACTGAGCCTTGGGGTGCTGCGACTGACCGTACGGCGCCTGGAGGCGCTCCCTCTTCACAGCAGCTGCGTGAGTGGTACTCGCGGTACTGCAGCCTCAGGAGGGGCGCTTCTGGGGCTAGGGGTGCTGCTAGAGCTGGCACTCGTGGTTCCCCACCTAGGAGGGAGCCGCCCTCTCCCCAGCGGCTCCGAGAGTGGTATGCTCGGCGCTGCAGTCTCCGGAGTGGCGCTGCTGGTGCTTTGGACCCTGGAGCTGGAGCTGCTGCTGGTGCCGCGGACCCTGGAGTTGGAGCTGCTGCTGGTGCTGAGGACCCTAGAGTTGGAGCTGCTGCTGGTGCTGAAGACCCTGGAGTTGGAGCTGCTGCTGGTGCTGAGGACCCTGCAGCTGGAGCGGCTGCTGGTGCTGCGGACCCTGGAGCTGGTACTGCTGGTGCAGGTGCTGCTGGTGCTGGAGCTGCTGGAGGTGCTGCTGGTGCTGCTGGAGGTGCTGCTGGTGTTGGAGCTGCTGGAGGCACTGCTGGTGCTGGAGCTGCTGGAGCCGCTGGGACTGGAGCCGCTGCGGGGGTTGGAGCTGGAGTTACTGGAGCTGCTGGAGCTGCTGGTGGTGCTGCGGGAGTTGTAGCTGAAGACCCTGGGGCTGAGGGTGCTGGTGCTGTCTCTGCTGGTTCAGGAGGTGCTGCGCGGCCGCGGCCGTACTACGTTCCGCTCCTTCAGCAGGTTCTTGACCTCCCGCCCTCTACTGGTCCTACTCCTCCCCTACTGAGTCCACCACCTGTCCAGTCGCAGTCACAGTTACCGCTTGCCTCTTCGCTTCCTGGTCCTTCTCCTTACGCTGGGCCGACTAGAGGTCTTACGGAGCGTCGTGAGCCTGAGTCTCGTCCTGCGTCGCCTGAGTCTCGTCCTGCGTCATCTGAGTCTCGTCCAGAGTCGTCTGCCCGCGCTGTCCGCGCTGGTCATCGTGCTCCGCGTCAGCGTCCTCCTCCTGTACTTGGCACTCACTATATGACTCTGCGTCCTTCCACTGCTCCACAGCGTGTCCCTCTGCCGTCTCCTCCTGCGTCCTCTCTTTCTGACGGTACAGACCCGGAGTCTGACTCCCTTCGTGCTGCCAGAAATACTGTCACGCGCTTCCTCGCCACTGTTGTCACTGACCCTACCTTTGAGTCCTCTGCTGCGTCTGCTCTAGTCGCTGAGCTTGTTGACTTTGCTGCCGCCTGTCGTCTAGACTACGCCGCTAGCCTTGTTGCTGAGTCTGAGTCTGTCTGTCCTCCGTCTATCGGGGGTGAGTGTGCTCTTGGCACGGACGTCCTTGAGGACAGACAGGAGGAGTTTGAGTGCTTTGCCGCTGCTTTACCTCATCTCGTTTCCATGCTGCTTGCCCCTGAGGGAGACCCGGATGCACCAGACATCCCGACCACGCGCTCTTACGCAGAGGCGATAGAGGGTCCCTACTCCTCTCAGTGGCAGACAGCCATGGACGCAGAGATGGCTTCCTGGAAGTCCACAGGCACCTACGTCGACGAGGTTCCCCCGCCTGGGGCGAACATCGTCAGTGGCATGTGGATTTTCAGGGTGAAGCGGCCGCCAGGTTCTCCGCCTGTCTTCAAGGCGCGTTACGTTGCACGAGGCTTCAGTCAGCGAGAGGGAGTTGACTTCTTCCAGACCTTCTCCCCTACCCCGAAGATGACCACTCTTCGGGTTCTGCTGCACATCGCCGCTCAGCGTGACTACGAGCTTCACTCTCTTGACTTCAGCACTACTTTCCTACAGGGCAGCCTGCACGAGGAGATCTGGCTGCGCCGCCCACCTGGCTTCACTGGGTCGTTTCCTCCTGGTACCCAGTGGAGCCTCCGGCGGCCAGTCTACGGTCTCCGCCAGGCACCCTGTGAGTGGCACGACACACTGAGGACTACTCTTGCTGCTCTTGGGTTTGCTCCTTCTACTGCTGACCCGTCGCTGTTTCTACGCACCGACACCACTCTGCCGCCGTTCTACGTTCTCGTGTACGTCGACGACTTGGTCTTTGCTACTGCTGACACTGAGGCACTCGCCCACGTGAAGTCGGAACTGCAGAAGAGATACACGTGCACAGACCTGGGTGAGTTGACAAGCTATCTTGGCTTGCGGATCACCCGGGACAGAGCACAGTGCACCATCACCTTGACTAAGTCACACATGGTGCAACAGGTCCTTCAGCGCTTCCGCTTCACGTACTCCTCGCCTCAGTCCACTCTTCTCCCTACCGGTCACTCGCTCTCAGCTCCACCTTCGGACGAGTCCGTAGAGCCGAGTGGCCCGTACCCAGAGCTTGTGGGCTGCCTCATGTACCTGATGACCTGCACTCGACCTGACCTTGCATACCCTCTTAGCATCCTAGCACGCTATGTCGCTCCTGGCCGTCACCGGAAGGAGCACATGGATGCCGCTAAGAGGGTGTTGCGCTACTTGTGCAGTACGTCGGGCATGGGGCTCGTGCTTGGAGGACGAGCTCGAGTTGTCCTCACTGGTCACGCTGACGCTTCTTGGGCTGACGACTTGACTACGCAGCGGTCGTCACAGGGTTACACCTTCAGCCTTGGCTCCGGCTCTGTTTCTTGGCGGTCTACCCGCTCGTCTTCTGTTCTCAGCTCCAGTTGTGAGGCTGAGATCTACGCAGGGGCCATGGCTGCACAGGAGTTACGCTGGCTCACCTACCTGTTGACTGACCTTGGAGAGCCGCCTCGTTCTCCTCCAGTTCTGTACGTCGACAACAAGGCCATGATTGCCTTGTGTCAGGAGCACAGACTGGAGCACAGAACGAAGCACATCGCTCTGCGCTACTTCCTTGCTCGAGAGTTGCGGCAGCGTGGTCAGCTTCGTCTTGCTTACGTGGCCACTCGGGCCAACACTGCTGATGTGTTTACCAAGGCGCTTCAGCCTTGTGATCATCAGCGTTTCTGTACTGTTCTAGGCCTTGTGCCTACTGTGCCTCACTTGCTTACTTCTTGACTCTGCTTGTACTGTGATCTCTATATATATATACCTGCATGCTTACACTTGCTAGGTTGTGATCACTGTACCTCTTGTTATATTATCAAACTGCATGTGAACTGGTCTTGTGACCGCTTGCTTGTGCTCGGAATTTGTGTGGTTTCCTTGAGATCCACCCTGAGCTTGCTTTGATTTGCTTTGACTGGTCTTGTGACCATCTGGTTGTCTCCCACTTCGCCTATGGGGGTGTGTCAAACAGTATACATGTTTATATTGTGTAGGCTATAGTGGGTTTAGCCTTAGAGAGTACAACATTGCTAGGGTTTCCTATTTGTATCACCCTGCTGCCTAGTTCATCCCATTCTCGTTCAGTTCTAAGTTTCTAACAAGATCCTCTAGCCAGGAGTCAAACTGAATCGGGTGACCCTCCGCGTCAAAGGTAAGGACAGTAATGGTAGCCATAGCAGGCAGTAGCAGCAGTAGCAGTAGCAGCAGTAGCAGCAGCAGCAGCAGCAGCAGCAGCAGCAGCAGCAGCAGCAGCAGCAGCAGCAGCAGCAGCAGCAGCAGCAGCAGCGGCGGCAGCAGCAGCGGCACAGGCAGGGCAGCAGCAGCAGGCGGCCGCGCTAGACAGGGCAGCAGCACCGGCGACAGTGCTGGGCAGCAGGGGCAGCGAAGGCAGGGCGCGCGAAGGGCAGCACAGGGCAGCGCGTAGGGCAGGGCGTTGCAGGGCGGTAGAGCAGCGCGTGGCGAGCTGGTTGTGCGTGGGCAGCGCTCAAAGCAGCGCAGCAGCGGGCAGCGCAAAGGCAGTACGGGCAGCACAGTTGCAGGCGGCGCGGGCAGGGCGGATGCAGGCAGCGCAGGCAACGTAGGCAGCGACGAGAGATGAGCTGTTGTTCTGGTTCTTAATGCTGTAGTTCTCTTTCATGTTACTCATTGTTGTTGTTTCTTATCTGTGCCCCCAACTACATCAGGTTGTTACTCATTGTTGTTTCTTATCTGTGCCCCCAACTACATCAGCATGTTACTCATTGTTGTTTCTTATCTGTGCCCCCAACTACATTAGGTTGGCCTCACTGGTGTCAACTCACAAGTACGACGCACCGTCATCTTCATTGAGCAGCGGTACATTGAATGCGGACAACAGTTTGGCGGAGGAGCCATCACGCTGTTGTCAGCTTTCACGGCGCGTCCTGCAGCCGTGAATTGACAGTGGAAGGCGTGGACAGTGATGGTCAGCCCTGCGTGCATCACTTCACCCTGCACGAGGAGTCTCTGCTCGGATACACCACGAGCCACGGCGATATGCAAGGGTGCATTACCACATGCCGCTCCTTCGCGCGCGAACTTATTTACAACATCGAGCTGCGCTTGGGGGACCTCACGTGCTTGAACGAGGCGAAGCTCTTCATGCCCCCCACATGGCCGAGGGGCGTGGAGGCAAGAGACACAGACTGCAAGACGCACCTGCACGGCCTCATCCACCTCTTCCAAGCCAGGGAGAGAGAGGCGATCTTACCTGGTGAGAATTCCTTAGCTCCCCCGCGTCCCGCTATATTTGTGTGCGAATACAGTCCCGTTTAACACTCTTATGCTGCTTGTGTGTCTAAAAACACCTACGCCTTCTCTGTCTGTGTGTGGCAGGTGTCGAGAAGAAGCCTGCTCGTGCGGTGCTGCACACGTTGTTGCCTGTTCTCGCCTCCGCTCCCAAAGGAGGAGCAAACGTTCATGCCGGCCTGTCGGCCATCTTGGGGACGGGCGACTGGTCCCGCAGCTACCCCCACCTCGTCCGACTATGGGCTGCCGTGGCTGTGCTTCCCATCAGCACAGTCGAGTGCGAACACGAGTTCTCCCGCCAGAATGTGATGAAAAGTTGGCAGAGGACGAATCTCTGTAACACCAAGCTGAGCGACTTGATGGCGTTGAGCACAAAGGAGAGGCGGCCCAGCAAGCGCAAGGAGCACGCCGTGGCCAATTGTGTTAGGGGGAGTGGCCGTCGGGTGGTGCAAGAGCATGAGAGCATGGATTCTTGTGCTAGCAGTGACAGTGAGAATGATGGTGATGGAGGTGGAGATGATGATGGCAACTACTGTTGTTGTGGTGCTCTGCTCTGCTATGCTATTGTTATACATGAGGTATGAAGTTGAACCTTGCACCAACATTTCAGCTTGGCACAGACTATAGCACTGATGTGCCAGTTTAATGTTTATGTTTACGTTTAGGAGTTAACACTGGCGGGATGGTGTCGACTACCCCGGAAAATAACACTGGCAAAATCAGCATGAAGTTAACCTTCATCGCTGATCTGGACAGGAGTTAGGGCAGGGCACGCTGATCCATCAGCATGCCCTCAAACCAATCTGAGGGCCTCACACAAGAATTACTTCAAGGCGCGGGCACGGCCTCTACAAAGGCCTGCAGCTGGCGGAAGGCCCTTTGAGTCGTCTCACAAGGCAGCTCTCTCAGCAAAGAGCATCACATGAGGATAACTCCAAGGACCATCAGACAAGGATGACTTCAAGGCGCGGGCACGGCGTGGCCTCCACAAAGTCCTGCAGCTGGCGGTCGCGGCGGAAGGCGCCCGACCCGTGCAGCACCATCTCCTGTGAGGACTCCACCGGGTACACCCGCAGCACGCGCACCGCTGCCGCCCCGCCCGCTGCCAGCGCGTCGGGGCGGTGGCCGTGCCAGAGGGGGCGGTAGTCGAGGCGGTGGTAGAGGCGGTAGATGGCCCGTACTAGGTGCGCCATGGTGAGCTCTGATGACCTGTGCAGAGGAGTGGCGGGCGGGGGGAGGGTGGGGGAGGGGGTTGGAAGGAGTGGGCGGGTGAAGGGAGGGGACCCATGTGGTGGTAGAGGCGGTACTAGGTGCGCCATGGTGAGCTCTGATGACCTGCACGGGGGGGTGGCGGGCGGGGGGGAGGGTGGGGGAGGGGGTTGGAAGGAGTGGGCGGGTGAAGGGAGGGGACCCATGTGGTGGTAGAGGCGGTACTAGGTGCGCCATGGTGAGCTCTAATGACCTGTGCAGGGGGGTGGCGGGCGGGGGGAGAGTGGGGGAGGGGGTTGGAAGGAGTGGGCGGGTGAGGGGAGGGGACCCATGTGGTGGTAGAGGCGGTACTAGGTGCGCCATGGTGAGCTCTGATGACCTGTGCGGGGGGGTGGCGGGCGGGGGGAGGGTGGGGGAGGGGGTTGGAAGGAGTGGGCGGGTGAAGGGAGGGGACCCATGTGGTGGTAGAGGCGGTACTAGGTGCGCCATGGTGAGCTCTGATGACCTGTGCGGGGGGGTGGCGGGAGTGGGCGGGTGGAGGGAGTGGGGGAGGAAAGGGGGGGAACCATGTGGTGGTAGAGGCGGTAGATGGCCCTCATGAGGTGCTCCATGGTGAGCTCTGAAGACTTGCAGGGTGGAGCGGCGGGAATGAGGGCGGTAAAAAAAAAAAGAGGGGAGGAAGTCGAGGGGAGGGAAAAAGAGAGAATGAGAAATTGATTAGGAGGCAAGAAGCAGAGCACATAAGAGAATCACAGCCAAAGAAGTGGCCCTCGTTAAGGATACATGAGACTATTCCATACATGTCCTGCGTGTGATGCATGCATGTATGCATATATGCTCACTGTGTAAGCTAGGCTGCTAATGTGCCAGTGAGCGTTCTTAGAGTTTGTGCTTGAGAAAGACGCTGCCGAACCATGTGAGAGGAGATAGTGGGCACGGGGGATGGTGGGGATGGTGGAGAGGGTGGGGATGGTGGAGAGGGTGGGGATGGTGGAGAGGGTGGGGATGGTGGAGAGGGTGGGGATGGTGGAGAGGGTGGGGATGGTGGAGAGGGTGGGGATGGTGGAGAGGGTGGGGATGGTGGAGAGGGTGGGGATGGTGGAGAGGGTGGGGATGGTGGAGAGGGTGGGGATGGTGGAGAGGGTGGGGATGGTGGAGAGGGTGGGGATGGTGGAGAGGGAGGATGGTGGAGAGGGAGGATGGTGGAGAGGGTGGGGATGGTGGAGAGGGAGGATGGTGGAGAGGGAGAATGGTGGAGAGGGTGGGGATGGTGGAGAGGGTGGGGATGGTGGAGAGGGTGGGGATGGTGGAGAGGGAGAGGGAGATGGAGGGGCTTACTTGAGGAAGAGGGAGTGGAAGGAGAAGGTGCTGCGCTCGCGCACGTAGAGGTGGTAGACAGTGGTGTTGGACGCCTCCTCCCAGCACCGACACACCTTCCGCGTGCTGCTCTCATCCCACGCCACTAGTTGCTGCCATTCATGTGGGGAATGTTGTGTTATGTGCCCAATATCATGTGCCCAAAACCATGTCCCCAGCGCCATTGCCATGATGCCCATATGAAATGAGAAAACAGGTTCACAGCAGTGAGTTGGAGAAGACGTTCAGGCCTGCATGGCTAACAGCAGAGCGACAGAGAAAGAAACCAAGAGATGGATGTCGAGCACTAAAAGACGACGTAACGCGTGCGGTCTAGGTTTACGCCGTGGTGCGGCACAATGTGTGGCGGGGGTTCCCCGCCGGGGGAAGGACACACCTTGGTGGCGAGGTGAATGCAGAGGCGGCAGTGGGGCGGGACGATGGAGAGGTCGAGGAGGGCGAGGAAGGCATCGGAGGGCACGTCGGCCTTCCACCGCGTCATGTCGCTGTAGGCGCGCTGCGACTGCTGCAGGTACCCCGCCCACTCCCCCACCTGCCGCACCTCGTCCCCCCGCCCCACCTGCCCAGGTGTGCGAAGGAGAGAGGGAGGGAGGGGAGGAAAGTCAGACTCGCATTCATGTCCGAAGCAACAAAACATAAAAAAGTGGCGAGCAGTGAGAAAGATTGGAAAGGATTGGCACGCTTCACCAAGGGAGAAGGGACGACAGCACGTGACAGGTGTGACACGTGCAGGAAGGACTAAGACACTGTTGGCTTTTTAGATTTCGTAATGATGAGGGCAGCACCTGCAGGAAGGCGTTGTCAGCGGGGGAGAAGAGCGCAATGCTGCCCTTGGCCACCACGAGGGGCACGGTGCCGCACGCCAGCGCGGCCCAGAAGTGCGGCGACATGACGTGAAGCGGCGCCAGCTCCTCAAACAGCAGTGCAAAGCGGTGCGAGCACAGCCGGCGCTGCACCTCGGCTGGCGAGGCGTGGCCGGGGTCGGAGGCGGGCAGGCAGGGACCCAGCGTCTGCACGGGCACGCCCTGCCGCTCCACCTGTGCTATGAAATCCTGCCTGGTGGTTGCAAGGGCAGGTTGTGCGAGTGAGTGGGTACGCGGGAATGGGGGGCAGAGGGAGGTAGAGAAGGAGGGGGGGATTGGAAGGGAGAGGGAAAGGGGTGGTTGGCGGGCAGGCAGAAGCCGAGAAGCTGCACTGCACTGGCACCCTCTGCCGCTCCACCTGTGCTATGAAGTCCTGCCTCGTTGGAAGGGCGGGTGGGGAGTGAGTGGGTTGGTAGGAGCAAGACAGAGGGAGGTAGTGCTTTGAGTCGACTCGAAATGCAGCTCAGCCGGCGAGGCGTGGCCCAGTGGGTGGCGGGCAGGCATGAGCTGAGTAGCTGCAGGCACCCCCTGCCTGGTTGGAGGGAGGACAGGTGGCAAGCGATGGGAGAGAGATGAGAGAGAGATGCCTCTTCCGCCTAGATATTCCTTAGTGTATTGAATTAAGTTGAGGTTTCTTCCATCGAAGAGGCGACACACAAGAAGCGGCAATGATAATGCTGCAGGCAGGCGGCGGCAGGAAAGGAGAGCGATGGAGTCCATCAGATGATGGCTGAGGGACTGACTTGAGTTGGAGGCTGGAGCAGGGGTGGTTGAGCACAGCCACGATGGCGGGCGACGCATGCTTAAGTGTGGGCGGGTCCATGAACGCATGGTCCCTCCATGATGGCTGCCCTGCATGCCATGCCATGCCATGCCATGCCATGCCGTGCCATGCCGTGCCGTGCCGTGCCGTGCCGTGCCGTGCCGTGCCGTGCCGTGCCGTGCCGTGCCGTGCCGTGCCATGCCATGACGTGCCATGCCGTGCCGTGCCATGCCATTTCGTGGCACACCATACCATAACATGCCATGCCATACCATGCCATCCCATTGCATTCCATGCCATGCCATGCCGCACGGCAGAAAGTGCAAGGAGAGCCGAGTGAGTCACCAGGATCAAGGTAGAAAAAAACGATGGTTTTTTCTGACGGTTATGTACGGTACCTTTTGGGGAAAAAACGACGTTTTTTTGCTAGACAAAAAAAAAAAAAAAAAAAAAAAACGCCTCAACTTCAAAGATGTTGTTTTGAACAAAAGAACAATTCTAGCACCAGCAGCACTTCTAACAGCATCTCCTCGTACCCTTGTTACAGCAGCAGTTTTGATGATTTTATTGAAAAAAACGATGGTTTGTTTGCACAAAAATGAAGTATTCTGTTAAAATCGTTTTATTCTTAATATTTCTTTACGATACGGTATTTTACGGACAAATTTTGAACAAAACGTTGTTTGATACACTGACACAGGGCACATGGCTTGTCACATGCGTCAAATTACATGGCACGATGGCAGGGGGCACATTACATGGCATCATGGAATGGGGAACCTGGCTGGCATTACATGGCATCATGGAATGGGGGACCTGGCTGGCATTACATGGCATCCTGGCCGCAAGCAAACAGCGCACCACTACGCATGGCACGGCATCAGCGCCTACCCAGGGGCACATGGCACGACATGGGAGGTACGTACCAAGGGGCACGTCGGAGCTGAGGCTGCTGGTGACGGCCACGACTCTGGAGGCGTTGGGCATGACCACGGCGCCCCTTGGCCCGCGCTGCCACACCACCGCGTACCCACACGCCCCCGCCCCCTCCTCCGCCACCCCCGGCGGCGCTGCCTGCCCTCCCCCCTCCCCCTCCTCCGCACCACTGCCCGCCTCCCCTGCTTCTGCTGCTGGTGGGGCTACCACAGCGGCATCGCAGGTGTCGTGATCCGCTGAGTGGCGAGGGGAGGGGGGAGAGGGGAGAGGAAAGGTAAGGGGCGAAGGGAGAGGAGAGGGAAGGGGTGGAAGGAGGGGGGAGGTTGGAGTTTGAAGAGGGTCACATGGGAGCTGAGGAGGCTGCTTGTCACGGCACCCCCCCCCCCCCCCCCCCCCCCCCCCCCCCCCCCCCACCCCTCCCCTTCCCGCTGCCACCACAGCGGCGTCGCAGGTGTCGTGGTCCGCTGAGTGGGGCGAGGGGAGAGGAAAGAGGAGGGGTGAAGGGAGGGGGGATGGTGGAGTTTGAAGTGGGTCACATGGGAGCTGAGAGGGGAGAGGGGAGAGGGAAGAGGGGAGGGGGGAGAGGGGAGACGGGGAGACGGGAGAGGTGAGGGGGGGATGGGGGAGAGGGGAGATCGGAGGGGGGATGGAGGAGAGGGGTGATGGGAGAGGTGAGTTTGAAGTGGGGCGAAGGGAGAGGGGCGAAGGAAGAGGGGAGAGGGGAGATTGGAGAGGGGAGAGGGGCGACGGGAGAGGAGAGAAAGGAGAGGGCAGAGGAGAGAAGGGCGAGGATCAGCCCCTCCCCCCCTCCCGTCCCCCTTCCTCTCCACCGGCCCCTTTCTCTCCCCGCTCCCCTCCCCCATCTCGGCGTTTTCCAGGATTTAGTTCCCATGCCCGGATTTTCTCTCACCTGCCTGGACATGCGGTTTTTCAGAGTCATTATTCAAGGACAAAGAGCGCTCACGACGGTGAAGAGCGGTCAGGATGGGTGGAGAGGCTAAAGGGGCTCACGAGGGGCGCGCGTGAAGAGGCAGCCGACGGCGCATCCCTGCACGCGCCTGTTCTCCCCCGCCGCCACCACCACGGGCTGGCGCTGCCAGTCGCGCTGCTCGCTCCCCGCGCCCGTGGGGTCCACCTCCGCCAGCCACGCCGCGCACTGCCGCCCGCGCGGGGGCGCCTGCGCGTCACCGCGCCAGAGCGAGGGGAGGTCGGGGAGCGGGTCGTCGGTGACAAACTCGATGGAGATGCCGCCGAAGAGATAGAAGAGGACGTTCAGCGCCAGCAGCGCGCACAGAACGGCCGCCAGCGCGAGCACCTGGCGGCTGAAGCGGTTTGTCCCCACGGCGAGCGCGAGGCGGCGCTGCAGCAGCGGCAGCAGCTTGCTGCCGCGCAGGTGGCGGCCGCCCACCCGCATGAGCCCGCCGGGAAAGAGCATCCGTGCTGCGTGCGGCGACGACTCGCTGGCGGCGTGACTCACTCAACTGCGGCTTGATTTAGTGTGGCTGCCTAGGTCGTGATTCGCTTGAGTGTCACTCGCTTGAATGCGTACGAAACTTGACGACTGCTTTTGGGTTGGACTTGGAGGTGGCTATACAGGTGGAAACGGGTGGGAATGGGGGAGTTCGAGTCGAGGGTGTGGAAGAAAACACAGGCTGCGCTCTTGTGGCATTAAAGCACGCGCCTAGAATGGCAATTATTGATAAAATCAGAACTTGAAATTAGGTTTGCGAACGGTGACGAGTGGTGAGGGGGAAGTACAAAGGGGAAACAGAGGAAGGGAGAGGGAGAGACGGGAGAGGCGGAAAAGGGATGGGTAGGAAAGAGGGGACGGGAGAGGGGGGAGAGAGGGTCGGGAGATTGGGAAATGGGAGGGATGGGAAGGTTGGAACGGAGAGACGGGGAAGGGGGAAGAAGCACTTATGGAAAAAGGGGGAGCAGAGGGTAGGGAAGGGGAAAAGCTGCGCGTAGGGAAGGGAGGGAGGAAGAGAGCGATGGGCGCGTCGTGAACGACCGGAGGAACGGACGCGACCGGCGGGACGGACGCGACCGGAGGAACGGACGCGACCGGAGGGACGGGAGGGGGGACCCGACGAGGGCGACGGGAGGAGCGGGAACGACGGGAGGGACGAGAGCAACGGGAGGGACGAGAGCAACGGGAGGGACGAGAGTGACGGGAGGGACGAGAGCAACGGGAGGGACGAGAGTGACTGGAGTGTTAGGAGTAGTTCGCCAAACCACGGAACCTAAGGCGAAAGTCTCTACGACGGCGGAATGACAGCGAAATCAAAGCGCGTGGACTATTCTAGAATGAAGCGGTGGTAATCGGCCAACGACGGAGAATAGAAGCTACGGCGTGAGAAGCGGGAGTGAAATGAAGGATTGTGTAGTGTAGGAATGAGGGCGGGCCTGTTAGGCCCCTTGGCCTAAATCCGCTAAGGAATAGCGGGGTTGACTATATTGAGGATAAACGCGGCGGAAGACTTTGGCGAAAGAGAGTGTTGGCGAAATAGGCGAAGATGTAACTGAGTAATTGAAGAGTTGAATGAGAATTGATTGATATGAGGGAATACAAGCAAGGTTGATATAGCATGCAAGAGAAATTGTGGGAAAGTGGGTTGTGGGACTAGGAACTAGAAGGCAAAGAAAGTAGAGTGCCACGTGGCACTAGGAAATCCAAGAAGATAAGGATAGGGATGACTTGGATGGGTTGGGAAAGTACTGTTCAAAGGGAACAGTAAACCCCCCTTTAACACTACCCCCCTCCCAAGGAGGCGACGTCCGCGGCGCCTGCAGACTGAAGGTACGCTTGAAGGCAAGCGTTGTCGGGAGACAGCGAGGACGAAGGAACCCAGCTGTCGTCGGCTGCATCGTAACCACGCCAACGAACCAAGAAGTCGATGAAAGAGACACCCCCCTGAAGACGGCGACGGTGCCTGAGGATGCGCTGGATCTGGTAGTCGGGCTCGTCAGTGTCAACAGCTACCGGCAGTGGAGTGCGATCACGGCCCGAGAAGGTGGCGTTGGGATCGGTGTATGGACGAAGGAGAGACACGTGGAATGACGGGTGCATGCGGAAATGAGCGGGAAGGCGAAGGCGGTATGCGACTGGACCAAGTGCGCGCTCAATGACAAATGGACCAATGAAGCGTGGGCGGAGCTTGCTGTCCTGTGGCAGTCGGAGGTTGCGGCTATCCAAAAGAACACGGTCGCCGACTGAAAACGACACCTCACGACGACTGCGGTTGGTGGTGCGTGCCATGCGTGCATTTGCGAGCTCAAGGTGCTTCCTCACGTGATCATGAATGAAGGTGAGATGCTGGTGGAAGTTGTCCGCACGAGGGACTGTGGGTGTGAGATCGACACGAGTGGGGACATTGGGGTGCTGACCGTACAGTGCGAAGAACGGTGACATGCCTGTGGACGAGTGGTGCGTGTTGTTGTAGGCGAACTCGGCCATGCTCAGCTTCTTGTCCCATGCGGCTGCGTCGTGCATCGTGATGCTGCGAAGAATCTGCTCCAAGGTTTGGTTCACACGCTCGGTCTGTCCGTCTGTCTCTGGATGGTATGCAGACGACATGGCTAAGCGAGTCCCAAACAGTGCGAAAAGCTGCTTCCAGAACTTCGAAGTGAAACGAGGGTCGCGGTCTGAGATGATGGAATCTGGAACCCCGTGCAGTCGGACTACGTTATCTACGAACAGCGTCGCGGCTTCCTCTGCTGTGACCTTGCCGTGCGTGGGGATGAAGTGCGCTGCTCGAGAAAACTTATCCACTACCACGAAGATGGCGTCGTGACCCCTAACTGTGCGCGGTAATGCCATGATGAAATCCATGGTAACAACCTGCCAAGGGCGGTCGGGCGGTGGAATCGGCTGCAAAAGTCCTGCCTTGCGCTGGCGAGAGGACTTTGTACGCTGACACGTGTCGCACGAGCGAATGTAATCCTCTACGTCTATTGCAAGCCCTGGCCAGTAGTACATGCGACTAAGCGTCTTAGCCGTCTTATCTGCTCCGAAGTGCCCTGCACTAACTACGTTGTCGAAGAGGGCGGTAGGCTGGAACCCAAATCCGTGTGGTACCCTTCCGTATGTAGACACTACCCTGCACCTCTGCTCCTGCGGGCGGCTGTGGTGTGAAGTCGGGATCTACTGTGTAACCGTGCTCGAAGAGTGCTGTGAGAAGTGGATGGCCGGCAGTGACTGTGAGGCTAGCGAGCTGGCAACTAGGGCGAATGAGCGGATCTGCTGGGTTGCGAATGCCTGGCTTGTACTCTATCATGTAGTGGAAACTCCCCTCCATGAACTCCATCCATCTAGCCTGGCGACGACTCAACTGCGGCTGCGACTTGAGGAAACGAAGCGAGCAATGGTCCGTGCGTATAACACTATCTGCCCCCTCTAGGTAGCACCTCCACACCTTATACGCATGGATGATCGCGAGCGCCTCCTTGTCGTGTATGGGATAGTTCAACTCTGCTCCCCTAAGCTTACGCGACTCGTACGCGATCGGCTGCAACCCGCGTCCCTGGTCCTGAAGAAGCACTGCTCCTATGGCCCGATCTGAAGCGTCGGTCACTACAACGTACGGGCGAGTGGGATCAGGGTACGACAGTGTCGGTGAAGACGTGAGCGACTGCTTCATCTGCTCGAACGCCTGCTGCTGCGCTGGACCCCAATCGAAATCTACGCCCTTCCGAAGTAGGTCGGTGAGTGAACTAGCGATCGATGCGTAACCCTGAACGAAACGACGGTAGTAATTGGCGAATCCGAGAAAGCTCTGCAACTCCTTGACTGAGGTCGGTGCTACCCAATCCTGTACTGCTGCGATCTTCTTCGGGTCGGTCCTAATGCCACTAGCGGATACGACATGGCCTAGAAACTCGACCTCTGGAAGGAAGAACTCGCACTTCGACTGCTTCGCGTACAGCTGCTCCTTCCGCAACACCTCGAAGACCTTCTGCAAGTGCTGCACGTGCTCCTCTTTCGTCTTGGAGAAGATGAGGATGTCGTCTAGGTAAACTACGACGAACGAACCTAGGAACTCGGAGAGGACGGTGTTCATGAGCGTCTGAAACGTCGCTGGGGCGTTGGTCAAACCGAATGGTAGAACCCTAAACTCGTACAACCCCTGCTTCGTACGAAACGCCGTCTTGTCCTGATCCTCCGGAACTACTCGAATCTGATGATATCCCGAGCGAAGGTCGATCTTGGAGAAGACTCTAGCGCCCTGCACTGCATCTAGGAGATCCTCTACTCTCGGCACTGGGAATCTGTTCTTGACGGTGGCGGCGTTCAGTGCGCGGTAATCTATGCACATCCGTAACCCTCCGTCTTTCTTAGGCGCGAAAAGGATCGGTGCTGCCCAAGGCGATCTAGATGGCTGTATAAACCCCTGCGCGAGAAAGTGCCTAACCTGCTGCGTCATCTCCTCTGTCGCCGCCGGACTCAACCTCCACTGCGGCTTCGCTACTGGTCTGCTTCCCGGCTCCAACTCTATCCGATGGTCTACTGCTCGGCTGGGAGGCAACCCTGGGGGCAACTCGTCGGGGAAGACGTCTGCGAACTCTGCTAACAGTGCACTCACCTCAGCAGGAAGAGTCGCCTTCTCACCAACTGCTGCACTCCCTCCTTTCCCCTCCTCAGCTTCCACCTCCTAAAGGAAAACCGCGAAGATCCGTGCCGCACGCTTCACCAGCTGCCGCACACGAACAGCATTGATGATAGCTGTGGATGATGTGGCCCCATCACTCCACTGTGGCAGCTCCCGGAACTCCCCGTCTACCTTGACGCTGCAGCTTCCCTGAGCCCAATCGAACTGAGTACTAACCGTCCGTAGCCAATCCCTACCGAAGATGAAGTCATAACCGTCCAGCGTCGCAGAGTCGAAGTCACGCCTAACCGTGATTGGTCCTAGCACTACGCGCAACTTGCGGATGACAGGTCCTATGTGGAGAGGCGTCCCATCTACCATGCGAGCGTCCTTGAAGTTGACTGCCAAATCTGCCTCGAGATGGAGACGACTAACTAATGAAGACGAAACGAACGAGTGGCTAGCTCCGCTATCGATGAGAATCTTGACTGGAACACCGCGAAGCTTCCCTAGAAGCACGACTGGACGATCAACAGTGTCTACCTCGTTCGGCGTAGATGACTGCTCTAAGGCCGTCTCCTCTACGTTGGTAGACGTGGGGGGTTCGGAAGCGTCCACACCAGCTAGCGACCCGCTATCTACTGGCGGTTTCCGTTTCCCTGCTGCCGCTCCTTAAGCTGTGGGCAGTCCCGCTTCATGTGTCCCGGCTTTTTGCAGTAGTGACAGTTCCCCCTAAATCCCGTTTTCTGTGAGCCGTCACTGTTAACTGCACCAATCTCCATGGGCGATGGTCCGTCCCTCGATCGAGTGTCGGTGATCGGTTTGTATCCCCTATCGCGATCGTCACGACCCCGTCGGCTTCGTACTGCGTCGACGCGTTCTGCTGATGCGACTACCGACTCGAAGGTGGACAATCCGTGTATCGCTATGATCTCCGCTATGTCCGGCTTCAACCCTTCGAGGTAGCGATCGCGCATCTCTGCTTCCGTGATATCGTCTATCTCGTTGCAGATGCTGAAGAACCGTCGTGTGTACTCCTGGACGTTTCCTATCTGTCGGAAATGAAGCAGACGCTTCCTAGCAGCTTCGGAGGCATTCACCAAGTCGAACCTACTCTTCAGCGCCGCTTCAAATCCTTCCCATGTCGTCGGAACCGTGGTAACACCCAAAGCTAAACTCCCTAAGCTCGAAGTTGCAGCTGCATGCCCCACGCCCTGTTGATGCCCGTCTGTCTGAGCCCTTCTTACAGCAGTTTGCATGAGTTGGCGCCACCACTCCAAGGCCGGGCCCCTCAGCAGCGTAACGGAGTACTCGATCCGCTGCTGCGCGTCCGCCTCTTGCACCCCGCTCGCGGCGAAGTAGTTGTTCAGCATGAAGAGCCACGTCCGCACGTTCGCGTCGCGTTGACTTGGGTCGAACGACTCGGGTTTCTGCGGCTTGAGCGCGCTTCGACGTTCCGGCAGCGCTTCCGCGCCAGTCGACGTGTTGGGTGCAGGAGATGGTGCGGCATGACCATGAGAAATTGACGCGAATTCACGAAGCTGTTGCATTTCAGCCCGTACCTGACGATTTTCCAGCGTCAACGTTTCGAGTTGGCGCATGAGTTGAGCAAGCGTGTTGCCCATGTCGTTGGGGACAGCGGTCATGGTTTCATCCATGTCGGCTCGACGACTCCAAGTCTGCAAGTCGGCACCGCGGGACGATGACGTCGTAGTCTCGTCGTCGACGGTCGCTCGTTGGAAGTCGCTCCCCTCGAAGGCTCTTGATACCAAGTGTTAGGCCCCTTGGCCTAAACCCGCTAAGGAATAGCGGGGTTGACTAAATTGAGGATAAACGCGGCGGAAGACTTTGGCGAAAGAGAGTGTTGGCGAAATAGGCGAAGATGTAACTGAGTAATTGAAGAGTTGAATGAGAATTGATTGATATGAGGGAATACAAGCAAGGTTGATATAGCATGCAAGAGCAATTGTGGGAAAGTGGGTTGTGGGACTAGGAACTAGAAGGCAAAGAAAGTAGAGTGCCACGTGGCACTAGGAAATCCAAGAAGATAAGGATAGGGATGACTTGGATGGGTTGGGAAAGTACTGTTCAAAGGGAACAGTAAACCCCCCTTTAACAGGGCCCAACCTTCTACATGTACGGTCAATTTTCATATCAGTTACCACATTTAGGCATGTAACATAACTAAGTACTCTGTAAGGATTTACAAATCCTTACTGAAGCACTCGTTAGCGAGGCCATCCCGAGGGTCACGCGACGAACATGTCTTGCCTATTTCGTCGCACCGAACCACCCCCGAGTCGCCTCCGCACCCATCGTGCTGTTATAACTGAAGGATCGAAGTGGGATAGGATAGGTCTGCTAAGTTGAGAGAACAAGATGCTTATAAGACAGGAGTACAAGGATATAAATAGTAATCCTTGCTAGCTGTGTACTATGAGGGGTACATTCCCTTACTGGGAAAGGGCTGGAAAAGGGCGGCGCGCGAGCAGGAAAAGGCGGCGTGCGGGCAGGGCAGGGCGGCGCGCAGCGAGCAGGGCAGCGCGACGGTTAGGGCAGGGCAGGGCAGCGCGACTGGTGGGGTAGGGCGCTACGGGCAGCTAACGAATCGGTGGGCCCTAAAAATCGGTCCTGGAACAGGACCTGCTCTGAAACCATGTCAGGAAACTGAACGAGAATGGTGAAACTAACAGCATGCGGGAGTACAAGTAGCAAACCCTAATTGGGTTGTACCCCATATGGGCTACCCCACTAGAGCCTACACAACATGATAGTTTGACATCTGTAATGACCTTGTTAATAAAGTTGAAAGAGAACAAGATGATTATA
This sequence comes from Closterium sp. Naga37s-1, assembly GCA_947471745.1. Taxonomy (NCBI): domain Eukaryota; kingdom Viridiplantae; phylum Streptophyta; class Zygnematophyceae; order Desmidiales; family Closteriaceae; genus Closterium; species Closterium sp. Naga37s-1. The sequence continues at coordinate 1,422,668 of CANJKZ010000169.1, read as the reverse complement.
AGATAGGAGTACAATGATATAAATAGCAATACTAGTTAGCCGTGTACTCCGAGGGGTACATTCCCTTATTAACTGAATTGCATTGCTATAGTAACTACGACTATTGCTCTTCTTGACAGTTACCATGTTGCATCGCGTAACTACCAAGTGTGGTTACTGGACGGTCAAGAGTTACGACCATTGACTGTCTTCGACTGTTGACCTTTGGGCGACTCTCGATCTTCCGCATGCTCTATATGAGCTATTGCGGTAGTGATACCGACGGGTTGCTTCGTTATGAAGTGACGCGAGAGTGGAGAGCCTTCGGGAATGTTATGATAACCTTTCGGTTATTTCAACACTCCCCTTCATTCCTGAACGTGAGCCACGTGGGATTTCTTCGATATCCCGCAGCGGTCGGTGCAGTGCTGGAACTTCTGATGTGGCAGTTTCTTCGTCAGGAAGTCGGCTGCCATGTCACCAGTTGGGCAATACGTGAGTTTGACCTTGCCCTTGTCGATCTCGTCCTTGACGAAAAAAAGTAACGGAGTGCGATGTGCTTCGTGCGATTCACGAAGACGGGCTTGTTCGCGATCTTGATCGCGCTCTGGTTGTCGCAGAGTAACGTGAAGTGCCCGTTCATCGTCACTTTCGCTTCCTGCAGGAGCTTCATCACGTAAAGTCCTTCGCGAACAGCTGCGCTGGCGGCGATGAACTCAGCTTCGGCTGACGAAAGCGCGATGAGCTCCTGCTTTTGGGAGTTCCAAGAGATGAGTCCAGCACGTTGGACTTGAAAAATGAATCCTGTGCGGGAGCGTCTGTTGTCAATGTCTCCCGCGTGTCTGCGTCAACGTAGCCATGAAGCTGCAGGGTAGCGGTTAGGTTAACTTCGTAGGTGAGTCCGACGTTAGGAGTAGAAACGAAGTATTGAACTGCTCGGCGTAGAATGGTGAAACTAACAGCATGCAGGAGTACAAGTAGCAAACCCTAATTGGGTTGTACCCCATATGGGCTACCCCACTACAGCCTACACAACATGATAGTTTGACACACCCCCATAGGCAAAGTGGGGGAGAACAAGGGGTCACAAGACCAGTCAAGAATAGCAAAGCAAGCTCAGGGTGGATCACAAAGTCACCACACACTCTGAGCACAAGCAAATGGCCACAAGGCCAGTTCACATGCAGAGTTATATAAAAGAGAACAAGCGGTACAGTGATCACAACCTAGCAAATGGAAGCATGCAGGTATATATATATGGATCACAGTACAAGAAAAGTCACGCAGTGAGCAAGTGAGACAAAGCAGGCAGAAGGCCTAAAGCAGTACAGAAACGCTGATGATTACCAGACTGAAGTGCCTTGGTGAATATATCAGCAGTGTTGGCCCGAGTGGCCACGTAAGCAAAACGAAGCTGGCCACGCTGCTGCAACTCTCGAGCAAGGAAGTAACGCAGAGCGATGTGCTTCGTCCTGTGCTCCAGTCTGTGCTCCTGACACAAGGCAATCATGGCCTTGTTGTCTACGTACAAAACTGGAGGAGAACGAAGTCGCTCTCCCAAGTCGGTCAGCAGGTAGGTGAGCCAGCGTAGCTCCTGTGCAGCCATGGCCCCTGCGTAGATCTCAGCCTCACAAGTGGAGCTGAGAACAGAAGACGAGCGGGTAGACCGCCAAGAAACAGAGCCGGAGCCAAGGCTGAAGGTGTAACCCTGTGACGACCGCTGCGTAGCCAAGTCGTCCACCCAAGAAGCGCCTGCGTGTCCAGTGAGGACAACTGGACCCTGTCCTCCGAGGACGAGCCCCATGCCCGACGTACTGCACAAGTAGCGCAACACCCTCTTAGCGGCCTCCCAGTGCTCTGGTCGGTGTCTCCCAGGCGCAACGTAGCGTGCCAGGATGCTAAGAGGGTAGGCAAGGTCAGGTCGAGTGCAGGTCATCAGGTACATGAGGCAACCCACAAGCTCTGGATACGGGCCACTCGGCTCTACGGAATCTTCCGAAGGTGGAGCTGAGAGCGAGTGACCGGTAGGCAGAGGAGTGGACTGTGGCGAGGAGAACCGGAAGCCGAAGCGCTGAAGGACCTGCTGGACCATGTGTGACTGAGTCATGGTGATGGTGCGCCGTGCTCTATCCCGAGTGATCTGCAAGCCAAGATAGCTGCGCAGCTCACCCAGGTCTGTGCACGTGTGTCTCTTCTGCAGCTCCGACTTCACAAGGGCCAGTGCCTTAGTGTGAGCTGTGGCAAAAACCAGGTCGTTGATGTACACGAGGATGTAGAACGGCGGCAGCGAAGTGTCGGTGCGCAGAAACAGCGACGGATCAGCAGCCGAAGGAGCAAACCCAAGAGCCGCAAGTGTCGTCCTTAGTGTGTCGTGCCACTCACGAGGCGCCTGGCGGAGACCGTAGACTGGCCGCCGGAGGCTCCACTGGGTACCTGCAAGAAACGACCCAGTGAAGCCAGGTGGGCGGCGCAGCCAGATCTCCTCGTGCAGAGTGCCCTGTAAGAAAGCTGTGCTGAAGTCAAAAGAGTGAAGTTCGTAGTCACGCTGAGCGGCAACGTGTAGCAGCACCCGAAGAGTGGTCATCTTCGGGTTAGGGGAGAAGGCCTGGAAGAAGTCAACTCCCTGTCGCTGACTAAAGCCTCGTACAACGTAACGAGCCTTGAAGACAGGCGGAGAACCCGGCGACCGCTTCACCCTGAAAATCCACATGCCATCGACTATGTTCGCCCCAGGAGGGGGAACCTCGTCGACTTAAGTGCCTGTGGACTTCCAGGATGCCATCTCTGCGTCCATGGCTGTCTGCCACTGAGAGGAGTAGGGACCCGTAATCGCCTCTGCGTAAGAGCGCGGGGTCGAGATGTCTAAAGCATCCGGGTCTCCCTCACGTGCAAGCAGCATGGCCACGAGATGAGGTAGAGCAGCTGTAAGACACTCAAAGTCCTCCTGCCTGTCCTCAAGGACGTCCGTGCCAAGAGCACATTCACCCTCGACGGACGGAGGACAGTCAGGTTCAGACTCAACAACAAGACTAGCGGCGTAGTCGATACGACATGCGGCAGCAAAGTCAACAAGCTCAGCAACTGGGGCAGACGCAGCAGTGGACTCAAACGAAGGGTCAGTGACAACAATGGCTAGAAGACGTGTGACAGTAGGACTGGCAGCACGAGCAAGGTCGGACGGCAGGTCAGGAACGTCGGGAAGAGAGGACGCAGGAGGAGACGGCAGAGGGACACGCTGTGGAACAGAGGAAGGACGAAGTGCCATAGGGTGCGTGCCGGGGACAGGAGAAGGACGCTGATGAGGAACACGGCGACCAGTGCGAACAGCGCGAACAGGCGACGCAGGACGAGACGCAGGCTCACGACGCTCTCCTAAACCTCCTGTCTGCTCAGTGTAAGGAGAAGGAGCAAGCAGTGGGGAGGCTGGTCGTAACTGCGGCTGCGATTGGTCAGGCGGTGGACACAGTAAGGGAGGAGTAAGGCCAGTAGAAGACGGGAGACCAAGAACCTGGTGAAGCAGTGGAACGAAGTACGATCGCGGTCGCACAATGCCTCCAGAACAAGCACCGACAGCACCAGCACCCCCAGGGCCAGCACCTCTAGCTCCAGGGTCTCCAGCTCCAACGCCTGCAGCACCTCCAGCTCCAGCAGCTCCAGTACCTCCAGTACGAGCACCTCCGGGACTAGCGGCTCCAGCACCTCCAGCACCTCCAGCTCCAGCGCCTGCAGTACTACCGGCTCCAGCAGCTCCAGTACCTCCAGTACGAGCACCTCCGGGACCAGCGGCTCCAGCACCTCCAGCAGCTCTAGCTCTAGCGCCTCCAGCTCCAACGCCTGCAGCACCTCTAGCTCCAGCAGCTCCAGTACCACCAGTACGAGCACCTCCGGGACCAGCAGCTCCAGTGCCTCCAGCTCCAGGGCCTCTAGCGGCAGCCCCCCCAGCTCCAGCAGCGCCACTCCGAAGGCTCCAGCGCCGAGCAAACCACTCGCGCAGCTGCGGTGGAGAGAGAGGCTCCCGTCGTGACGAGGCACCTGGAGGACCTCCAGCAGACAACGGACCTCCAGGCTCAGTACACCCAGGCTCAAAACCCCTAGGCTCAGCACCCCCAGGCTCCGCACGCTCAGGCTCAGCACCCCCAGGCTCCGCACCCTCAGACTCAGCAACCCCAAGCTCAGCACCCCCATGCTCCGCACGCTCAGGCTCAGCACCCCCAGGCTCCGCACGCTCAGGCTCAGTACCCCCAGACGCAGCACCCCTAGCAGCACCACCCCCAGCAGCACCAGAGTCGACAGCGACCTCGACATGCTCGACAGGGTCTACCTGAGACACACCTGAGGGAGCAGGACCCTGAGGGGGGAGGGGGTCTACCGGAGGAGGACCTGGTGCGAGGAAGAGCGGCGGGGGGAGGAGAGGGGCAGTGCGGTAGGGGAAGAGACGATAAAAGGGAACCGCCTCGTCAAACGTGACGTCCTGAGAGGGCAGGACACGGCGCGAGGTGGGGTGGTAAAACTGACAGCCAGGCGCGTCAGGGGGAAAGCCAAGGAAGACGCAGGGAATGGCGCGGGAGGAGAGCTGGTCCGCGGACGTATCGCGGACAAAGGCACGAGAGCCCCAGACCCGGAACACCGACGCATCGCCAACCTTCCCCGTCCAACGCGGTGTAGGCGAGGTCTCCGGCAAGGAGACACGGGGCCAGAGGTTGAGCTGATGCGCAGCACACCGGACCGCAAACGGCCATAGAAAATGGGGGCAGCCGCATGGATCATGGAGGTACGAGCGACCTCCATGACTAAGCCAATGCGGCGCTCAGCAACCCCATTCTGCTGCGGAGAGGCCGGAAGCGTGAACGACTGGCGAATGCCGTCCCCACGACAAAAGTCCCGCAAGAGGTCGGAGGAAAACTCACCACCTCTGTCAGAGTGCAGACGCAGGACTGGAAGGTCCGTGTGGAACCGCTCGCGGAGCTGGAGACGGACAGCGCGGATCCAAGGGATCAAAACATCAGGGACCTCCCCCTTGCTGCGAAAGGGGAAGACCGTGGTGTAACGCGAGTAGTCGTCAACAACCAGCTGAAAGTAGCGCTCGCGGCCCTGTCCACGGACGCGGGCTGGGCCCCACACGTCCATGTGGAGAGTCTGCAGGGGAGCAGTCGTCGGGGGAAACGAGGAGGAGTGAGGAGTGGCTCGCTGCCGCCCCTCGACACAGGGAAGGCAGGGAGGGGCAGGCGAGGGTGGGAGGGGTGGTAGAGACCTGGGAAGACCAGAGACAAGGAGACGGGAGTGCATGCCACGGAGGCGTGGCACGGAGGGGTGACCAAGGCGGTGGTGCCGAGGAGCGTCTGGTGCGACAAGGCGTGACACGAGCAGGGGGCCGCTAGCTGACCTGACGCAGACGCAGACGCAGCTACCTGAGGAGTCGCCGTAGTCAGTGTGTACAGACTTGACCCAGGCCGGCGGGTGAACGTGGCCAGGTGACGGCCAGTCCGGGAGCACGTACAGATCGCCACACGCTGTCCTCCAGGGGTGAAGGTATCAACCCATTCATACTGAAGGACGGCGTTGCTCACCAAGATCGTAGAGAACGAGGGGAGGTGAAGACGTGACAGTGAGCCAGACGGAACCGCCGGACACGGGAGAACAGTGGAGGAACGTGCAAGGACTGGGCCCCCAGAGGGGTCAGCCAGAGAGACAGCAACAGGTGCAGGGAGCGGTGTGACTGTGGTACTGTCGCGAAAGAAACATCGGGAAGCACCTGAGTCAAGCGTGAAGGTGTCCAAGGCCTCAACAGGCGCAGTACCAGAGAGAGCAGACTCACTAGCACCTAGAGCAGCAGCCTCTATACCTGGGTCGGGCGGCATACACAGGTAACAGTCACCCTCAGCACTAACAGTCAATGGATACATGGCAGCAAGGATAGCATCATAATCAAGAGCAAAGATGTCCACACCCTGCCTAAGCAGCTCTGCCCAGCGGGTGAACTCCGTCGAGTCGGGAAACTCTGCGCGAAAGGCGTCGTTAAGACGGGAGAAGCAGCGGGACTGTGTGTGACCGACCTTCCCGCATGTCTGACCAGCGCGGTCACCTGTGCGAATGACGTACTGGCAGCGAACACTACCCCCAGAAGGCCCACGCTGAGCAAACCACTCACGAAGCTCCTGGGGCGTAAGGGGTCTCACTCTGACGCTGCTGCTGCTGCCTCTGACCACCGCCAGAACTGCTCCTCTGATCGGCTCCACCCCCACCACCACCACTGCCGCCGCCACCACCCCCACTGCCGCCGCCACCGCCGCCACCAAAGCCGCCACTCCCACCACCACTCCCTCCGCCACCACCGCCACCTCCACCGCCTCCACCGCCCCCACCACCGCCTCCACCGCTGCCACCCCCACCACCCCTGCCTCCCTTGCCCCTGCCGCTGCGGCGCCTCCCACTAGGAGCAGACGCAGCTCCTACCTCCTCAGCACGAAGGTAGTCAACAGCTGCGGCAGAAACGACTGAGGGGACAAGAGGGGAGGGGGAACACCCCTCAACGAAGGGAGTGCAAGGAGTGCCACGAGAAGCGCCTACACCAATTATGCTGGTCTCAGCCGCAAGGAGGTGCTTCTCGAGCAGGTCGACAGTGAGGTCGGTGGGGTCAAGGGCGAGAAGGAGGTCCCTGACTGCGCTAAGAGAGTCAGGGAGGCGGGTGACGATGAAGTAGAGAGCGATGTACATGGGAGGGGGGTTCTTGGCGAGGAACTCGGCGGGAAGCGCGGCGCGGTAGCGAGTGTCACTAGTGCGAAGGTGAGTGACGAGGTCGGGAACTGTGGCAAAGGCGGACAGCTCGGGAAACAAGTAGGGCAGTAAAAGGCGACCTAGAGCAGCAGTAGCCAGGGAGGAGTAACGAGCGACTACAGCGTCGTATAGGGCTCTAGCAGTCTTTTGCTGTCCAAAGTGAGCGCGTTCGGCTAACGGCAGATGGTTGTGAATGGCTAGGCGAGCAGCAGTGTCACGGGTAAGCCACTGTGAGCGAGTCGCACTATCAGCTGTGGCGGGAGGGGCGAGGGATCGTAGGTGAGGACGCTGAGAGTAGCCACAGCGCGCAGAGTAGTGTGGCGCGCTAGCAGCAGGACAGCACGCAGGCAGGGCAGGGCAGGGCGACGGCCAGCAGGGCGGCGCGCAGGCAGGGCAGGGCAGTGCGGCGGCGAGCGGCGCGCGGGCAGGGCAGGGCGGCGCGGCGGCGAGCAGCGCGCGGGCAGGGCAGGGCGGCGCGGCAACGAGCGGCGCGCGGGCAGGGCAGGGCGGCGCGGCGGCGAGCGGCGCGCGGGCTGGGCAGGGCTGCGCGGCGGCGCGGCGGCGCGCGGGCAGGGCAGGGCGGCGCGGCGGCGAGTGGCGCGCGGGTAGGGCAGGGCGGCGCGGCGGCGCGGCGGGGCGACGAGCGGCGCGCGGGTAGGGCAGGGCGGCGCGGCGCGGCAACGAGCGGCGCGCGGGCAGGGCAGGGCGGCGCGACGGCCGGCAGGGCGGCGCGCAAGCAGGGCAGGGCGGCGTGCGGCTAGCAGGGCGGTGCGCGGGCTGGAAAAGGGCGGCGCGCGAGCAGGAAATGGCGGCGTGCGGGCAGGGTAGGGCGGCGCGCAGCGAGCAGGGCAGCGCGACGGTTAGGGCAGGGCAGGGCAGCGCGTTTGGTGGGGTAGGGCGCTACGGGCAGCTAACGAATCGGTGGGCCCTAAAAAAACGGTCCTGGAACAGGACCTGCTCTGAAACCATGTTAGGAAACTGAACGAGAATGGTGAAACTAACAGCATGCAGGAGTATAAGTAGCAAACCCTAATTGGGTTGTACCCCATATGGGCTACCCCACCAGAGCCTACACAATATGATAGTTTGACATCTGTAATGACCTTGTTAATAAAGTTGAAAGAGAACAAGATGATTATAAGATAGGAGTACAAGGATATAAATAGCAATCCTAGCTAGCCGTGTACTCTGAGGGGTACATTCACTTATTAACTGAATTGCATTGCTATAGTAACCACGACTATTGCTCTTCTTGACGGTTACCATGTTGCATCGTGTAACTACCAAGTGCGGTAACTGGACGGTCAAGAGTCACGACCGTTGACTGTCTTCGACTGTTGACCTTCGGGTGACTCTCGATCTTCCGCATGCTCTATATGAGCTATTGCGGTAGTGATACAGACGGGTTGCTTCGTTATGAAGTGATGCGAGTGTGGAGAGCCTTCGGGAATGTTATGATAACTTTTCGGTTATTCCAACACTCCCCTTCATTCCTGAAGGTGAGCCACGTGGGATTTCTTCGAGATCCCGCAGAGGTCGGTGCAGTGCTGGAACTTCTGACGTGGCAGTTTCTTCGTCAGGAAGTCGGCTGCCATGTCACCAGTTGGGCAATACGTGAGTTTGACCTTGCCCTTGTCGATCTCGTCCTTGACGAAAAAAAGTAACGGAGTGCGATGTGCTTCGTGCGATTCAGGAAGCCGGGCTTGTTCGCGATCTTGATCGCGCTCTGGTTGTCGCAGAGTAACGTGAAGTGCCCGTTCATCGTCGCTTTCGCTTCCTGCAGGAGCTCCATCACGTAAAGTCCTTCGCGAACAGCTGCGCTGGCGGCGATGAACTCAGCTTCGGCTGACGAAAGCGCGATGAGCTCCTGCTTTTGGGAGTTCCAAGAGATGAGTCCAGCAGGTTGGAGTTGAAAAGTGAATCATGTGCAGGAGCGTCTGTTGTCAATGTCTCCCGCGTGCCTGCGTTAACGTAACCATGAAGCTGCAGGTTAGCGGTTAGGTTAGCTTCGTAGGTGAGTCCGACATTAGGAGTAGAAACGAAGTATTGAAGTGCTCGGCGTAGATCCAGTAGATTCTCCCCTTCAGGTCGCTTCAGGTACTGTGCGAGCTGGCTTGCGACGTAGGAGAGATCGGCCGGCACGTGACGGTGGCGAACAAGAGACACCCCAGCTGCTGCTGATAGAGCCTATGATCTTCGATGGAGAGCGGTGTGGTATCTGGTTCGTGATTAGGAGGAGGAGTGCGGAAGGGGGTGGTGAGGTTGATCGGTGCGACGGCGAACTTCTTCGCGAGTGTTTCCTCGTATTTGTTGGCGGAGAGGTGGATGGAGGTGGCGGACTGGTTGATGTTGAGGCCCATGAATTGCGTGACGTTGTGGTTGATGTTCACTTCAAGCTTCTCCTTGATATCTGCCTCGAACCGATCCAGCAGCTCCGTGTCGCCGCCGGTGTAGAGTAGGTCGTCGACGTAGGCGACAAGGAGAATGAACGTGCCACGCGACTCCTTACGGTACATTCCGAGATCATGTGGCAGCTGAGTAAATCCGAGCTCCGTGAGGACGGTGTGCAGGTACTGCTGCCACAGTCGAGGCGCCTGCTTGATCCCGTAGTGGGATTTTTGAAGGAGGCAGACGGCGCCGTCGGTTTCCTCGAAGGCATGCGGCTGCTCGACAAAGATGATGGCGTCGACGGGAGCGTACAAGAATGCACTTCCGACGTCGATTTGACGGAGCGGGCGTTGTTTAACGGTTGCGATGCAGATGAGGATGCGCACCAAGATGTGTCTTCCGACGGGCGCATAGGTGAGGTCGAAATCCACCATGTGAGTTTTCTCGAAGCCGCGCACCACCCATCTCGCTTTGTAATGGTCGATGGAGCCATCCGCAAATGTTTTAATTCAAAAAAACCATTTGCCGCTGAGAATTTTCCTCCCCTTCGCTGATGATCGTGGGACCAGCTTCCACGTTCCGCGGCTCTTCAGTGCCGCGGCTTCTGCTGCCATGGCTGCCTTCCATTTCTCACTGTCGGGGCCAGACAGGGCCTGGCAAACAGTGGTAGGTTCCTTGGGGGAGGAATGGCGAACAGCAACTGCGAGCCCGAGGATACAGAGACCAGTTTCGTTGGTCTTTTCGTAATGGAGGCGATCGTAGTCGTGGAAGCTGGTTACTTCGACAACGTCGTCGTCGCTGTAGTTTCCGAGGCGGAGGGTGTATTGCGAGGAGTTCGGAGGTGGTAACTCGGCATGCGGGGATCGGCGCGCTTCACTGGTGTAGTTGTGAGCTTCGCGAGTTGTATCGGATGGATCGAATTGATGAACATGAATGAATGTCGGAGTCTGGAGTGGGCTTGTAAGGGGGATGTTGGGATATGGATCCGTTGGTGTGTTGTCTGCTGCGTCAACGTCCTCCGCCAGGTCTGCTTCATCGTGTGACGTGGCGAAGCTGCGATGCCCCTCAAAAACCCTTTCCGGTGCCTTGTCAGCTTCGCGGTGCTCCTTGAACTGTGACAGAGTCAGCTTCTCGTAGAAGATGCAGTCACGTGATTTTGTGACTTCGTGTGTCGCGTAGTCCAGCACGATCCACGCCTTGTATTCTTTTTCGATCCCGAGGTGGATGCCCCAGCGTGCCCGGTCAGCAAAACTTCTGATTCTTGCTGTATGTGGCCTGTACAACACTCGAAGCAGACGTGTGTCCGGTTTTCTGCCCGTCCAAGCCATGTAGGGAGAATTGTTGTTCTCGAGGCTTCGGGAGGACAGCAAGTTGTGCATACCGGACAGCGTGGTTCATCTCAAATGGCCAGTACTTGGTTGGGACGGCCGACTGCTTCATCAGGGCCCTCATCCTTGTGGCGAGGCTCCTGTTGGTCCGTTCAGCTACTCCTTGCTGCTCGTGAGCGTAGGGCAGGGACACCAAGTGCTCAATCCCCTTCTGCTTGAAGAGTTCCTTGAACTCAGTTGAGAAGAACTCCAAACCCCCGTCTGTCTGGTAGGTTTTCAGCTTCAGTCCAGATTGACGTTCAGCCCGCTTCATCCATGCAACGAAGCACTCAAAGGCTAGGGAGCGACAATCGGTGTTGATGGCCGAGACGTGGCATGTGCATGCGTCGATGAAGGTAAGCGTGTAGTATTCGCCGTCGAGCCCTTCTTGACTGAGAACCATGAAGTCGCTGTAGACTTTATCGAGCGGCTTGTAGCGTTCGTAGCTGGGAGGTAAGTCGGGAAAGGGTTTGTGGGCGAGTGACGCAGTCAGGCACACGGTACATGGCGGGTCAGCTGATTCTGCTGTGAGAGAGCCTCCTCGAGGAAGGAGCAGCGCGTCGTCGGCGAAGACACCGGCCTTGAGGGAATTCTTGAGCGTGGTGTGTGAGGGGTGTCTGAGTCGCTAGTGCCAAGTTTCTGGTTCCGCACGATATCCGACAGCCTTCTGATAATATTTGTGCCTTTCCGCTTCGTCGTTTTGCTTCTTTTCAGGTCCTTGGTCGGCGGCGGCATCGGCGTCTGCTGCGAAGGCTCGAACGGAGTTTCGTTCTAGGAGGGCTTCGGGAAATCCGATGATGTCATCTGTATCAGCGGCGTGAACTTGCTCGCCGGTGACGAGCAGATACGAGGATGGTGGCGCTTGAGTCCAGTCGGCGACGGGGAGTCCTTTCATTGGGATGCGAAAGTAACTGTACTCGTCGCCGATGACCTCAATTTGTTGGGGCCCTTGTTCTGGCGGCGGCGCTTCCTCATTAGGTTCCGGTAGGTCCACTGCTCCTTCGAAGAACTCGTAAGTTGCTTCTTCTTCTGACTCCTCTTACACGTTCTCTGTTGTGTCAGGAGCATATTGGTCCGGAAGAGGAGGTCCGCCCCAGCTGGTGCCGCGTGTTGCCCAATATGGGTCGATTTCGGCGACAGGTTCAGGGGGAAGGCCCGGAGCTTCTGGGTAACCCCATTCGTTGCGGGAGGTGGAAGTTCCCCAACCGCCTTCGCCAGTAGAGCCCATCGGCACTGATCCCCATCCTTCTTCTTCTGTTGTTTCGGCGCCACCTGGGTCTCCTTCAGCGGTGCCTTCTGCTGCCTCTTCTGGCGCTCGGAAGGCATCCCAGCCGCCTCCTGGTGTTGTTTGGGGTGGTTCAATGACTCCCCACAGCCCGATCGTAGGAGTAGGAGTTCCCCAGCCAGTTCCTACTGCTGGAGTTGTTCCCCATCATCCGGTGTCAGCTTCTGCAGTTGCTGACCCTCCGTTGTTATCGTCTTCCTCCCTTGTTGCAGGTCCGGTGTCGCCTGTATTGGAGGTTGAGGCGGTTGGGACGGCGCGCAGGCGGAGAAGTCCATCCGAGGCAAGACGCTCGAGGTCCATCTCATCAGAGTGTGACCAAGTCGGTGCTTCGGTGGGAGTCGTTTTCAGGAGCAGAGTACGTTCGGAGTCGCCTGTCGTGCCTTCCGCCGTGAAGTTTAGTACGACTCCGTCGTCATCGACAGCCTTGCCGATGCATGTATTTTTGTAGAACAGTTCGACGGTATTGTCTTTGCAGTTGCTCCGAATGTCGACTCCGCACCTCATGAGCTGCGCCGAAGAAAGGAGGTTGTATTGCAGATCAGGAACGACCAGCACGTCTCCAATGTGAATAGTGAAGTGAGTGTCTTCGGCCTCAAGTTAAATCTCTCCGATTTCGTAGGCCTTGAGACGGTTGTTGTTGGCGACGGTGATTTCGCACGGTCGCCGCATGCGCTTTGATTTGCTAATGAACTTTGGTGACCCCACCATGTGTTGTCCGCATCAGCTGTCGAGATACCATGTGTTGTAGTTTTCGCGATTCCGTCGTGCAATCCCAGCGATCTTCGGAGTGATGATGCGGTCGAGGTCTCCAGTGTACGGCGAGAGGTCAATGTATTTTCTCGCGGGAAGGCTGGGCGAAGACTCCGGAGTGCTTGGAGGCAACTCGAAGTCAGGTGGGATGTCAGTTGGTCGATTCTTCCAGCTGCTGAGGGTAGGGTCATTGTTCGGACTTGGCGTGATGGGATTGATGGGCGCAATTGGTGGGTATTCAATATTGTCGTAGTATCGGATGCCTCTGCGTCGTCGCGCCATGGAGCTCATGATTGTGTCAGAGGTCCACTGGAGATCCCCGATTGATCCTAGGGAAGGGTTACAGGCTCGTTGTCCTGGGGGGTTATGGGCGCACTGACCCGCTACTTAATAAGCCCTTTTATCCCAGTGGTCTAGTGGTTGGGATTCTGACATGGTATCAGAGCGAAGGTCTCGGGTTCGAATCCCAGTGTGTGCACTTCGGGCATCCCAGTGCGGGGGGGTGTCAGAGGTCCATTGGAGATCCCCGATTGATCCTAGGGAAGGGTTACAGGCTCGTTGTCCTGGGGGGTTATGGGCGCACTGACCCGCTACTTAATAAGCCCTTTTATCCCAGTGGTCTAGTGGTTGGGATTCTGACAGATTGATCCCTTGCCCTTATCCTTGTTTGAAATACGTGCAGGAGTTCGTGAAGTGCTCGCAACGGAAGGCGGCGACATGGTCGATGTCGCAGCGGGAGAAGCCGAGGGTGCCGAAGGCTGCTGACTAGAGGAGTTGTTGCGCCTTTCGTCAGCGGCCTTTCGCTTGTAGCAGCGATCGATAGTGTGTCCGGGCTTCTTGCAGTACTTGCAGAATGTTCCCTTCTTTCCATGCTGCTCCCCTTCAGTCGCTCCTGTAAAGAACACTAACTTTTCCCGCTTGCTGTTCTTCTCATTGTACAGATCAATCTCCTTCTGCTCGAAGAGAAGCGTGGCGCAGAGGGCGGACTCGGAGATTGTTGCTCGAGCGCGGAGCAACGACTGGCATTGGCGCCAATCGGGTCCAAGGCCGGAGAGAACCATCGTGACAAACATGTCGTCGGGGACAGTTCCGCCGCACTTCTTAACGTGGTCGCGCAGATTGCGGCACCGATTGATATACGGTCCCGCTTTCTCCTCTTGTTGCATTTTAACCGATGTCAGTTGGCTGAGTAGGCGACTCATTGTAACGGGATCTGTTGCCATGTATGATTTTTTCAGGTGCTCCCAAGATGCATACGCGGGTGCCCACTCTGACTTGTAGGAGCGAATGCCAAGCTGCTCGGAGGGGGAGAGGTTTCGGAGAAGAGTGGTGTACGCAAGAAGAGATTCGTGGTAGTATTGATGCTTCCCCTGGATGGTTCCTTCCAATGGGAAAGGTAAGCTTCTGTCGTAGTACATCCAGATCTGAGCAGTTGTTGCGAGGAGTTCGAATTTGAAGCTCCACGTGTAGAAATCCTTGCCGTCAAAAGGGATTGAAGTTTTCAGCTTCGAAGTCAACACGAACTTTGTTTGCAGGGTTGCGATTGTTTCTAAATGCACTTGTTGTTGACTGTCTTGTGCAGGAGCTGAAGCTTGACGGTTGTCAAAGGTGAAAGACCTCTCGGAGTTGACGCGGCGGTCTTCTCCAGGGAGAGGGAGTCCAGCAACTCCCCTTGCGTAACTTGAGCCATCGATGCTCATGGCTTGATGGCTCTCAAGAGCGTTGATGCGGGCGACAAGCTGATCAACGAGAGCGGCGCTGACGGAGGTCACCGCTGATGGCGCAGTAGGCGTTGCTGGTGGTGGGCCCGGAGAATCTGCAGTGGCTTTTCCTTCGGGAGCCATTGTGATGCACAGTTGTAGTAGTTTGTAATGAGTAATTTATAACGAGTTTGGTCTAGGAAGAACAAGAACTTGACAGGCCTTATAGTCCACTCTAGCCCTCTGATACCATGCTGTTATAACTGAAGGATCGCAGTGGATAGGATAAGTCTGCTAAGTTGAGAGAAGACAATGAAGTCTTTGTAATGACCTTGTCAATAAAGTTGAAAGAGAACAAGATGATTATAAGATAGGAGTACAAGGATATAAATAGCAATCCTAGCTAGCCATGTACTCTGAGGGGTACATTCCCTTATTAACTGAATTGCATTGCTACAGTAACCACGACTATTGCTCTTCTTGACAGTTACCATGTTGCATCGCGTAACTACCAAGTGCGGTTACTGGACGGTCAAGAGTCACGACCTTTGACTGTCTTCGACTGTTGACCTTTGGGTGACTCTCGATCTTCCGCATGCTCTATATGAGCTATTGCGGTACTCATACAGACGGGTTGCTTCGTTATGAAGTGACGCGGGAGTGGAGAGCCTTCGGGAATGTTATGATAACCTTTCGGTTATTCCAATAAATCGCAACCATCACCGAGCCATCCTTTCCCGACCTCCCCGTCTAGCTAGCTTTTCCCCTATTTAAGCCTCGTCACTTTCCTTGTATCGGCATTCAGTATTCAACCATTCTCGTTATTCGTTATTCTACGCACTCTGCAAGTTCATTCATAACACCTGGTATAAAATCTACTTTCCTAGCTCACCCCGCTTTTTAGAGTGTAATACCCCTCGGGGGGGGGGGGGGGGTGACAAGGAAGGATGTCTTGGGGTCCAGGAGTTGCATAGGCCGGCCAGGAGAACTAGTTAGTTGCTCCTCGCAGCCATAATTTCATGGGCACTCCTTCGGCACCGCCAGATCCTTGCCTCGAACGGGCGCGATCGACCGTGACCTCCGCCCCCCCACGCAACGGACAGCTGAAGCTGTCGCGACATAAAGTGAGTAATTTCCGCTGCGATTTTTCGACGATTTCGGATTTTTTTCGTGTGGCAGCTGTCGTCAGCGGACCTGCGTCGGCACCTGCATGAACAGCCTCGACGTCGTCACTGTTTGTGGCTGTTGACGCTGGCGGACCTGAGTCAACGGCTGCGCGACGATTTCAGGATCGCCCTTACGCGACAAGTTGACGTCGGTGGCACGCGTCAACATGTGCGCGAGATTCTCGGGAGATCCTCGGCAGCTAGCGACAACGGGCCTGCGTCAACATGGGCGACATTTTCGGAGCTACTGTGGAGAAAAAGTCGGCTGGGGAACTCGCCAGGCGCAAATAGAGTTTTGCGTCCGAAAATGTCGGTGGCACCGGTGAACGGCACGCGAACTGCCCAATTTATGCGGGGTCAACTGCCGTCGAGCCCGACCTGAAGTGCAGCGGCTTTTGCTGCATTGGCGGGCGTGTCATCGAATATTTTCGGCAGAAGTGCTCGTGGACAGACGGGACTTCATACTCGCCGACACTTACGGGCCGCAACGAAAAGCGTAGTGGCCATATCGCACTTAGCAGAAGTGGGACGTAGGCGGCGAGGGAAATTGAGGCAGGTACACCTCGGAAACGACCCGTGCGACACTACGTGCCTGGTGTTGTTGCAAGCTGGCCGGCAGTATCGAGGGCGGTTTCTCCTGACCAGGGAATTCGTTTTCGGGGACAACTGCTGACAACCCACGATTAAACGGCGTCCAGAGTACCGCCCGACAATTTTGGAGGGGTCGGTACATGCTGCCGGGACACACGGGAAGAAACGGCCCAACGGCTAAGCGGGGGTTGAAGAACGTGGTGGGGAGCAGATTAAAAGCCGGTGGAACAATCTGCGGCCCTACTTCGCTCGAACCTCACCATCCACACCAAGGCTTAGTTATGACTCATACAGTCAACTTACTTGGCCGAATAACGGGGGTGAACACGTGCCTACCCTGTGCTGGTTAAAGGCACATGGACTGGTGCTCGTTCGACAGCTGTACAGAAAAGACCAAAAAAAAAAAAAAAAAAAAAAAAAAAAAAGAGCTCGCGGCACTGTTTTACTTTGACAAAAGCGGGCTGGGTGAACGGCACGCGAAAAAATCGGGGAGCTGCGAAGAAGCATTGGTGCAGTTAACAGGTTTCTCCTAACCCGGGCGTCTACACGCCGGCGCAGCGGCGAAGCTGAAGCTGTGGATTTTTTGTGGCGTGATAGGCACGGCGGGCTGCAAAACGGTCGGGCGATAGTTCCTTTTAACTAAGGCTACCCCGACTCCGATAGTTTTTGCCTCTCCACCGTGGCCGTGTTCGCGCAGGCAACAACGACGACACCCCATCCGACAAAAGCGGACGCTGGGTGAACGGCGGGAAGCGGAATTGTCGGGGGGTGAAGACAAAAAGAAATTTTGAGGGAGGGAAAGTTGTGGGTGATCCAGCAGATCACTTGAGTGAGAGGTTGAGCCCGTGCACCACTCCACCGCAAATTTCGGGGTCTACTAGGTGGACGCCGAAAGGGTATGATATTCTAAACATGGAGGCGCGGCGAGGGGTGCATTGCACAGGATACATGGGATTCGCTAAGTGGTTTCGACAGGTATGAAGATGGGTGAACATTGAAGTGCCACGGTTAACGGCGGAAACGTCGGGGTTACACGGCAGAGAATAACTTCGGGACTGCTGCCTCAACCATGATTTTCGGGTGATCTTTCTACGAAAAAAAAAAAGAAAAAAAAAAGTTGGAGCTGAGGGTGTCTCTTCGCTTCGTGGAGTGCGGTTGAGCCGTTGGGGGAATTCGCATGAAGGGTCACTTTTTAAGTCGCCTGGCAAGAAACACCGCGACGGGGATACCCAGAACCCACTGGTGTTTAAACGTACACCGCGGGAAGTTCTTTAGTAAAAGGGAGCGTGGGAGCAGCCGAAGTTTCGGGATTTACCTGCCCGCGACGAGCGATGGGTGAAACATCTGCAAAGCGCCGGTGGGAGTTGAGTGGTATTTTGTTAAGCAGCATCAGCGGGAGCAGCTTCGACGACGAGGTCAACGGCGTTGATGCCACTAGGTTCCGTGAGATTCGGTCTCGGAATAACCCAGGGCATGTTAACGGGAGTGGAGTGTTGGCCCTGCCCTCGCTTGGGCAACGCCGACGACTTGGTCGGATGTACGGGAGAAGCAGCCGACCGATCACAGTGAGGGAGCTGCTCGACGGGCTTCGTCGAGCTGCACGGATCACCGTGGTGTTGCCGTCGACCAAGGGTGCTCGAGGATGCAGCTGACTGGGCTGGTCGACAGGTAGGCCTTCGACCAGGAGGAGCAGCTTGACGGGGAGGTCGACGGAGCAGTCCGTCGACCTGACATGTGAGCAGAGGTCAACGAGGGGAGCTCGGCGACAACAGCTGACAGTTCTGGTCGACGGAGGGGTCCGTCGACCAGGGGGTAGCTCGACGGGAGCTGTGGTCGACCAGGGGCACTACTTGGTAGTCGACCAGAGGCACCTGGTGGTCGACCAGAGGCTCTGGTGGTCGACAAGAGCAACTGGTGGTCGACCAGAGTACCTGGTGGTCGACCAGGTCGACCAGGTAACCTGCTCGACGAGTTCTGTGGAGGCACGCGGAGACGAAGGCGACTTCGGGCTGGTATCCCGAAGTCGTTGTGGCTCGTCAGGCGCAGACAACAGCCGACGAATGCACAACGAGGCGACTCGGGCCAATCGTCTGCGCGCACCTGCGAGCGTGCGCACTGCTGTCTTCTACGAGGCAACGCTGGACAGCCGCTCTGCTGCAGCGTTGGCATGCCGTCGACCTGCTATGTTGGCAGGTCGCCTTTCTGCAGTGCTGGCGCGGCTCCTCTACGCAACGCTGGTAGGCGGTCGACCATGTTGTGCTGGCGGTCGACCAGGCTAGCTGCAGAGTTGCTAGGTGCCTGATGTAGTCATTTTCTGTCATTGCTTGTTCAACCATTCTGCAATTTCGACTTTGCCTAGTGGAAACCCTTGCCAACTTCTCCCGTGAATGTGCAAGCGCTAAAGAACTAAGCAAAGCTACGATCACTCGTAGTAGTTCGTGCCAACCCCCGTAGTCTAGCTCACTACCGTTGTAGAGTGACTCTCCGCATGGTGCGGTGAGCGTGGATCGAATACGCGAATTACCTTCAGATAGGAGCCGACTTTTGCACCTACTAAGTCGTTCGTATGCCGGCAGCCGCGTTTAATGCGACCCCGTAGCTAATGCGGGCGTAGCGGACACCTTGGAGGCACGTTTGGCTGATGCGAGGAAACGCCATGAGGATGGCGAGTACGGGTCGATCCCCTGGGCGATCGTTGAGTTGGGCATCCGTGCGCAGTGGGCGACGAAGCACCCTTCCCGTCCTGTTTCTCTTCGACCGGTGCGAAACGAAGGTGACGTCGACGACGAGGTCGATAGCGGTGCACGAGTCAGCGGCAGCGAAGGCACGAAGCAGAGAGGGGTGATCAAGGTCGACGGTGGCGTCGACAAGAGTCAGGCGCGAGTGCAGCGGTCGACGGCGGCTGCAGGCAGCTCGCGTGCCGACGTCGATGGTCGACGTCGCTCTCCTCTACGAAGCGGTGGAGGGCTCTTGGCGACGACGCACGTGACGGCGGGCGGGATTGCACCGGCGTATGGCTACTTCAAGTTCTCGCCGGACCGGATCACCGTCGCACCTCTGCAAGGTCGACGGGACCTCATCACCTGGAGGGAGTCGATCGAACCTCAGCTGGAGGTCGCTGGGCTGAAGGGCTTTGCCGACAGCACCGTGCCAATTCCGCCCATGGAGGATGTCGAGCTGCGCGGGGAGTTTCGTGCTGCTCACTTGCTCACATTCATGGTCATCTCGAGGTGCTGCTCGCCGGTGGTGCAGCTATCGCTCAGGAGCTGTCGAGAGCGACTGGACTCTGGTCACCAAGCATGGCACTTCATCCTGTCGACGTACCAGGTCAGGGACGACCTGTACATTGGACAGCTGGAGGAGAAGATGACACACATTCGGATGGGCGAGCAGGGGTCGGCGACGGACTACTGCAACCGTGCTCAACGGATCCTGGCTGAGATGCGGATGGCGGGCGCCGAATACTCGACGGCGTCCTACATCACCCACGTCGTCAAGGGCCTGCCGCGCAGCTACAACCCCATGAAGAGGATGACCATGGTGCCCGGCACACGTGAGTCCCTCGACGAGGACTCCCTCACCAGCTACATCCTCCAAGATGAGGCAATGCAGGAGGCAGAGCAGCCCACGGAGCTCCTGCCGCAGGCGAGTTACGCTGCACCGACGAAGCCGAATCTTCAGCAGGAGCAGCGTGGGAAGCCGGGCAGAGGTGGTAGCGGAGGTGGGCAGTCGACGAAGGACGTCAACGAGAAGAGGTCGATGCGGGACAAGGGCCGAGGAGGTGGTGGTCGACGGCGGGAGTGCTGGATCTGCCAAGACCCCGAACGCGACGACATCGACGAGGACGACAACAAGGGAGGCCGCGGTCAATCGGCCAGTCGTCGCCCCCATCGACATGCAAGGCCGTGCAAGGAGAAGCAGACATTGAAGACGACGTCATCGACGAAGGACGTCGACAACTCCAGCGGCAAGGGCCGAGGCGACGGGGAGGCGACGGGGAGGCGACGGGGAGGCGTAGTGGAGCCGACGGTCTCGCTCGCGCCGGAGGCTGGCGAGGACTTCCAGGCGGTGGCGGCAGCTGTGCAAGCCAACCCGATGGCGGTGCTGCTCGACAGCGGTTGCTCCCACCACCTGATGGGGACGAAGGCAGACTTCGTCGACATGGCGCCGAGCGACGGCGTGAAGGACGTGCGTGGATTCAATGGGGCCTTGCAGCCCGTCGAGGGTCGTGGAACCGTTGCTCTACAAGGGGAGGCAGGGAAGCGGGTTCTCATCCCCGACGTGCTCTACGTTCTGGGAATACATGCGAACCTGCTGTCAGCTAGCCAACTGAAGGAGAGCGGAGTGCAGCTGCAAGGCGACGGCGACGAGATGCTGCTCGTCACCGCGACCAGGGAGGTGCTCGGTCGAGCACGCTACAACGGACGAGTCCTCTGCACCGACCTTCGCCCCTGCTCAACGGTGTCGTCGTCGACCGAGGTGGTGGCTTTGCGGGCGATCGTCTCGGTGACGAAGTCGATTCCCGGCCGTTTGCATGCGAGGCTCGCACATGTCGGCCTCGACACGATCAAGAGCTCGGCGAAGCATGAAGTTTCTACTGGGCTCGAAATCACGCCGTCGACCGGAGCAGACCCGCCGTGTGTCTCGTGCGTCGGAGGAAAGCTGGTGCGGCACACCTTCCCCGCCAAGGGCTCGGACGCCGAGGAGGCGCTGGCTGTCGTGCACATTGACTTGTGCGGGCCATTTTGGGTGGCTGCCAAGGATGGCAGCTTGTACTTCCTGTTGCTGAAGGATCGGCACACTCGGTTCGTATGGGTGTTGCCGGTCGCTAAGAAGAGCGACGTGCTACAGGAGTTCCATAAGTGGCTGGTGCTGGTGGAACGGCAGACGAAGACGTCGGTGCTGTCGCTTCGCTCAGACCGGGGAGGGGAGTTCCTCGGAAAGGATTTCACCAACTTCGTCGACGGAAAGGGCATCGTCGACGACCTGACGTGCCCCTACACTCCGCAGCAGAACGGCATGGCTGAGCGGGAGATGCGCACGGTCGTGGAGTCCGTGCAGACGATGCTGCTGCACATGGGCGTGCAGCACCACTGGTGGCACCTCACTCTACGCCAAGCTGTCTGGGTGCGCATTTGCTTGGAGCGGTCGACGACGCCGCCGGGGACGACTCCGTACCAGCTGCTGACCGGGAAGAAGCCCAACTACACACTGGCGCGAGTGTGGGGCTGCATGGTGCAGTTCATGGTTCCTGAGCAGCAGCGTTGTGGGAAGCTGGCGCCGAAAGCTCGCTGGGGGCTTCACCTGGGTGTGTCGCCGGAGAGCAAGGGCTGGGAGGTGCTCGACCTGACCGACAACAAGGTGGTCACGTCGGTCGAGGTGATCTTCTACGAGACGCTGTCACTGGAGGTGTGGAAGGCGAAGTATGGGCCGGCGTCGGGGCGGACGCAGGCACACCCGCCGACTGACACCTCGACGGCGACGGTTCCCTTGCTCGCCAAAGTCGACAAGCCTGCTGATGAGGTTGTTGTGGAGGTTCTTCCACCTCCCCTTGTTCTTGCTCCTCCCTCCCCGGTCGCAGATCGGCCTGCGTCGACACCTGTAGCGGCCACCGGCGACGAGGGGAGCCTTGGGGCGTCGCCTGTGACACCGGCCAGTGGCATCGCCGGCGGTCGACAAGGCGCCAAGCTCGTCGACTAGGATGGGAAGCCGTCGACGACAGGGGAGGAGCAGACAGGGGAACCGGTCGAACAGAAGGCAGCAGCAGAGGTGCAGTCAACAGGGGAGCAGCAGACGGGGCGGTCGACGAGGGAGCTGTCGAAGTCAGCAGGAGGTGAGCAGCCGGTCGAAGGGTCGAAGCAGCTGGTCGACGACAAGGCCGTTGACGAAGAAGGGGAGCTGTCGGCAGGAGAAGAGTCCACCGACAACGATGTGGTGGAGGTTCCGGTCGAGAAGCCTGAGCTGCAACGCACAGGTCGAACTCGGAAGCCGCCGGAGCGGCTGGTCTTCCACGCCTACCTGCCCCCAGCTGCCTTCACCACGGTGTACGACAAAGTCGACGATGACCTGCTCTACGACGACGCCAAAGATGACGTCGACCTGCCGGAGCTCGACCCCGACGTACATGCTGACCCCGAACACCGCTTGGACATCTCCACGATGACGGTGAAGGAGGCGCTGGCAAGCTGGAAGGGCGAGGCAGTGAAGGCCGCCATGGATGAGGAGATCTGCAGCCTCATCGGCATGGGCACTTGGGAGCTGGTCGAACGCCCAAGCGGGGTGAACATCATGAAGAACCGGTGGGTGCTGACGACCAAGTACCGCATCGACGACACCGTCGAGCGCGAGGAGGCGAGGTTGGTCGTGAAGGACTTCACGCAGGTGTATGGCGCCGACTACGACGAGACGTACTCGCCGGTGAGCAGCTACGTCACGCTGAGGATCTTCCTCAGCATCGCCGCGGTCCTCGACCTCAACCTGATGCAGCTCGAGATGAAGAACGCTTTCCTGCAGAGCAAGCTCGACAGGGTGCTCTACATGTACCAGCCGGACTACTTCGACGACGGGACCGGCCGGGTGTGCAAGCTGCTGAAGAGCCTCTATGGGCTTAAGCAGTCGCCGCGGCTATGGTACAGGGTTCTCGACAGTGTGCTGCTCGGCGCTGGCTGGAATAAGAGCCAAGTCGACATGGCGCTCTACTTCAAGGCCGGCGATGACGGAGTGACTTGCTGGGTGTTGGTCTACGTCGATGACCTGCTCGCCGCCAGCAGAAGCACCGCAATGCTGAAGGAGCTGAAGGAGCTGCTGGAGGCCGCCTTCGACCTTCGTGAGATCTCGCTGGTCGTCAAGTACCTCGGGCTGGAGATCGTGCGCGACAGGCCGGCGAGGAAGCTGTGGCTGCACCAGCAGAACTACGCCGACAAGCTGCGTAGGCGCTTCATCGACGAGGAGCATGGCGGGCGCATCCCGAAGACGCCGGTCTCGGTCGACGCCTACGCCGAGCTGACATTCGACGACGAGTGGGCGCAGGAGCGCGAGGAGGAGGAGTATCGGCAGAAGGTCGGCTCGTTGCAGTTTGCGGCGACGACGACGAGTCCGGACATCGCCTTCACCTGCAGCAAGCTGGGGAGCGGCCTCACGGTGAGGAGCAACCAGCACTGGCGCGAGGTCGACCGCTGCCTCGCCTACCTCGCTGACACCCGCGACACCGCCTTGGAGTTCGGCGGTGGACCAGAGTCGCTGGAGCTGATCGGCTATGTGGACGCCGAGGATGTGGGCGACAAGCAGAACCGGACGAGCACGGGCGGCTACGTGTTCGTCTTCGGAGGGGCCGCGATTTCCTGGTCGAGCCAGCGTATAAAGTGCGCGACACTCTCCTCGACTGAATCGGAGTACGTCGCGGCCACGGATGCCGGCAAGGAAGGGTGAAGACTTCGTTTCCTCCTTGCAGAATTCAAGCTGCTCGACGCTAGGAAGCCGACCATCCTTCGCGTGGACAACAAGTCGGCAATTACGATCGCTGACGGCTTGGGGCGGACGGGCAACCTCAAGCACATGGAGCGACGCTACGCTTGGCTGCAGCATATGGTGAGGCGCGGGAAGTTCGTGCTGAAGTACATCCCGACCACCGAGCAGCCGGCTGACTTCTTGACGAAGGCGCTGCATTTTCCGGCTTTCAACCGGTGCTCTATCGCCATCGGCCAAGTTCGTCTGGCCGACGTCGGCGACGGCGACGATGATGTGCAGCAGTAGGTGCCGTGCCCTTCTGCACGGCTGGTGCGGAGACGGAGTGCTGTGTGTGGGGTGCACGCCGAGGACAAGTTTTCACCGTGGAGTACTGCTGTGTGGGCTGGAGGCCCAAGCGTGAGCGCGACAGGGGAGTGTTAACGGGAGTGGAGTGTTGGCCCAGCCCTCGCTTGGGCAACGCCGACGACTTGGTCGGATGTACGGGAGAAGCAGCCGACCGATCACAGTGAGGGAGCTGCTCGACGGGCTTCGTCGAGCTGCAGGGATCACTGTGGTGTTGCCGTCGACCAAGGGTGCTCGACGGTTGCAGCTAACTGGGCTGGTTGACAGATAGGCCTTCGACCAGGAGGAGCAGCTCGACGGGGAGGTCGACGGGGCGGTCCGTTTACCTGACATATGAGCAGCGGTCGACGAGGGGAGCTCGGCGACAACAGCTGACAGCTCTGGTCGACGGAGGGGTCCGTCGAGCAGGGGGTAGCTTGACAGGAGTTGTGGTCGACCAGGGGCACTTGGTAGCCATAGGCACCTGGTGGTCGACCAGAGGCACTGGTGGTCGACCAGGGCAACTGGTGGTCGACAAGAGTACCTGGTGGTCGACTAGGTCCACCAGGTAACCTGCTCGATGAGTTCTGCGGAGGCACGCGAACATCTTCGACGTCGCGGTGACGAAGG
Organism: Closterium sp. Naga37s-1; assembly: GCA_947471745.1. NCBI lineage: Eukaryota > Viridiplantae > Streptophyta > Zygnematophyceae > Desmidiales > Closteriaceae > Closterium > Closterium sp. Naga37s-1. The sequence goes on along the minus strand of CANJKZ010000169.1, from coordinate 1,398,250 downwards.
CGACTTCGGGCTGGTATCCCAAAGTCGATGTGGCTCGTCACGCGCAGACAACAGCCGACGGATGCACAACGAGGCGAGTCGGGCCAATCGTATGCGCGCACCTGCGAGCGTGCGCACTGCTGTCTTCTACGAGGCAACGCTGAACAGCCGCTCTGCTGCAGCGTTGGCACGCCGTCGACCTGCTATGTTGGCAGGTCGCCTTTCTGCAGTGCTGGCGCGGCTCCTCTACACAACGCTGGCAGGCGGTCGACCATGTTGTGCAGGCGGTCGACCAGGATAGCTGCAGAGTTGCTAGGTGCCTGATGTAGTCATTTGCTGTCATTGCTTGTTCAATCATTCTGTAATTTCGACTTTGCCAAGTGGAAACCCTTGCCAACTTCTCCCGTGAATGTGCAAGCGCTAAAGAACTAAGCCAAGCTACGATCACTCATAGTAGTTCGTGCCCACCCCCGTAGTCTAGCTCGCTACCGTTGTAGAGTGACTCTCCGCAGGGCAGTCCCCGGTTCTCGATTGAACCCATATGCTGGGGTCGGGTAACCGACGGAAACTGATGGTGACCGAGTGGGCGGCTATAGTACGGCCGAGACTTTCGGAGGAGAACTGCACCTGCAACCGAGGAGTTACGGGGCTGTTTTCGAGCGACAATTTCGGAGTTTGACGTGGGACTTACCGGTTTTACGGCGAGGAGCGCCGACATTTTCGAGAGAGTCCTCGGCGTTTGGTTAAACGCGTGCGACAACAACGTTCGGGCAGCATCGAGGGAACTACTCACGACGTTGCCATGTCACGAACGTTCGGGCAACATCGAGGGAACTACTCACAACGTTCGTGGAACTACTCGGAGTTCTCAAGGGGTACGAATGACTCACGACGAACTGAAGAAGGCGGCAGCAACAGTGAAGGGGGGGGAGAGACAGCGGTAAATTTTCACCCCTGCCCAGGAGCCATCGGCGCATTACGACAAATCGCTTGGCAGATCCATTCCAACTCTACTACCAACAACTCGCCCTCGACTCGCCCACGACAACTGCATTAATTTCAACCACGTAAGGTGCTGCAAGCTGCAACTGCTGAAGATATCGCCTGATTCTGGCGATAAAAAATCGTTAGGGTTTACGGTCTACTGCTGCGGGTTCACCCTCGAATATTTCCTTGGGCAAGTAATACCTGGTTTTTGTCATCAACTTTCCACACCGACACACATTATCGCCTGGACTTCTACGCTCAACACTCGCTTACGTGGGACTTAGGGTAGGTTCCTGGCTCGTGTCAAGCTTCGGGCCTTCCCAGGAAGAAAACGGGAAGAGGGGCAATCTTTGGCCGGAAGACCCGAAGTTGGTCTCGGAGAACCCGAAGTGGGTCCAATTCCCCTGCCATCCGCGGATGACCGGAAGCTTGACACAAGCCAGGAATGTACCCTTAAAACCCGGGGGCCAAGAAGTTCAACCTTAGGAAGGTTGGTTGGGAGTGAAAACGATATTGGCCCGCGAACCAATAGGAGTGTCCAAAATGTTGGTCGAGGGCTCAAAACTCGGGAATAATCACAGGCGTTTTGGGACATCCAACCATCACTAGGAAGGATGAACCAATTTTGGCCTTCTTGCCCCCCGAGTTTTAACAATTGGTTTTTGTTGTTTTCATCTCGGCGCAGCTGCGAAATGTTTTGGGTTTTTAGTTGAACGCGCACTGTTACTGAACTTATTCGCTCCCGGCGCAGCTACAGCGCTTCGGGCGCACTGTTACTGCCCAGAATTCGCTCACAGCGCAGAGTTATTGCGATTTCAACGCAGTTTTGCTTTCATTGGTCTCAAAATTGACGGGCCGACAACCCTGCTTGGATTGACGGCCACCGAACCGTCAAATGCTAATATTTCGGGCATAACAAATATAAAACCCTATCGGGTGGCATATTTCTCGAGGGAGGCATCAACCCTAAACACCAGGCGGCAAGGTGTTTAGGGTTGATGCCCTTCCCAACGAGTATATTTTTTCGATGGCGTGCCATCGATAGAGCATCAACCCTAAACACCATTCGGAAGGTGTTTAGGGTTGATACCCTTCTGAATGGGGTATATATTAATTTACCATTAAACGCATGAATAAAATAGTTATTGTTTTCGCTCACACTATCCACATGTTCAGTTTGTAGTTATGTGCCATGTGTCGACCAATGAAATCAAAACTGCGTTGAAATCGCATTGTCTCTGCGCTCGAAGCGAAAACTGGACAGTAACAGTGCGCCAGAAGTGCTGTAGCTGCGCTGGGAGCGAATAAGTACAGTACCACTGCGTGATCAACTCAAAACCCAAATGTTTTCTGTGGTTCGTTTCTTGAAGGGGGGGAGAAAGTGCGCTGCACCGTTCTTTCCTTGGCGTTTCTGACTTTGTCAGGATGCAGCAGCACGACGGACGATCGCGATCACACCGACAAGATCAACGGTTTTCTGCTACATCGCGATTGACTTTCGAGTCAGCCTGTTCCCTCCAAAGTCGCGCGTCAGTTTCGACCGTCAGATCGAGATCTACATTCATCGACGGTCCTTATCCCAACCTTCATTTCGAATTGGTCAAGACAATCTGCATCCGTCAGATCGACATCTGACTACATCTACGTCCCACATTCCAACTTTCAATTCACTTGGGCCAGTTCATCTTCGACCGTCAGATCGAAATCTGAATTCATCAACGGCCTCAATTCCAACATTTTCTTTAAATTCGCCCACGGTATTTCAGCCGTCGGATTCAGCTAAAGAGGAGATCTACGGCATCCTCGCTAGTGTGGGGCCTGTTTTCAGTACAGGGCTGCCTTATTTAGGAGGTGGGAGAGTGTAAGGATTTACAAATCCTTACTGAAGCACTCGTTAGCGAGGCCATCACGAGGGTCACGCGACGAACCTGTCTTGCCTATTTCGTCGCACCGAACCACCCCCGAGTCACCTCCGCACCAATCGCAACCATCACCGAGCCATCCTTTCCCGACCTCCCCGCCTAGCTAGCTTTTCCCCTATTTAGGCCTCGTCACTTTCCTTGTATCGGCGTTCAGTGTTCAACCATTCTCGTTATTCGTTATTCTGCGCACTCTGCAAGTTCATTCATAACATACTGTGTTATGAGTTGTACCACATTCAGATACATTCGTGTGTGGACACAAGTATCTCAATCACTTTGTGACACCCAAAAACAACATAAACTGTATTGTGTCCCAAATGTGAGTCGCCTTTCAGCGACCATTATTGTATTTTTCATGGGTCAGCGTGAAACGCGCTGACGTCGCGGACGAGTTGCGTATTGACTCGTCACTGTCAAAACGTCGCACGCGGTTCGAAATGCCAATGCACCTGGACACCCCACAAAGAAAAAAAATCCGCGCGTTGAAACCACACCCCAGCCAGGCGGTTGAAGAAACGGGTGTACAGTCATTTGAGAAACCCAATCAAATGCGCACATTTGTACATTTCGCCTAGTGTCGCGGTACATCAGTTCTTTGAGATGCGAGGTTGGGCAATTTCGTAGGCGCGACTTGGGAAAAAGGGGATTGAGACACTTGTGTCCACACAGGAATGTACCCTAAACAAAGTGCGCAGAAGACTTTATATAAAGGATGCGAATACATAATGATGAGACAATGAAAGAAGCAAGCATTTATAGGGAGAAACCGTGCTAGGCGTGGACCTCGGGACGTGCGTAGGTTGGAGGTGTCGCGGTTGGTGCGAAGTGTTACAATCCTAAATAGGACTTAGCGAAGGATTGTCTCAGGGTTGATCGCGGGTAGTTTGTTGAAGCGGAAGTGTTGACCTCAGGTCAGAGTGAATGTAAATGACTGGGTTGATAAAAAGCATGCATACATCGGGTTTATATAGGAAATACAATGGAATGCAAAACGACATAGACTAGCCATGTACTCTAAGGGATACATTCCCTTATTGCAGCGAAGTTCAAACCATGCGGAGCGGGAACCCATTCAAAACATGTTCCCGCTCTTTTCACTTCAAATGTTTCTGCATGCATCGGTCTTGATCTGACGGTTGCTGGTGTCGCTTCGACTCTTCTGACTCCTCGACTTCGTACTCCGTAGAGTCGGCTCCTGCAGCGTACAGGAATGCCTTCTCATTAAGTTTCGTATTGTAACACCCCCCTTCATTCCTGCACGTCTCGGGGGCTGACTCGCTTGACTACTCCGGTCAGGTTGGAGCAGTGCTGGTACTGCTCACATGGCAATCGTTTGGTGAGGAAGTCAGTGTCAAAATGTGAAGGAAAGAATGACTAGAAAGAGAGCAGTACAAGGTTTGTATAGGCAAAACCTAATTTGTGCTGTACCCCATAAGGAGTGCCCCACTACAGCCTAGAGCATATATGCATAGTTCTGACACACCCCCATAGGCAAAGTGGGGGACAAGCAAGTGAACGAGACAAGGTCAAGCTCAGGGTGGATCACACAACGTCACCACGCATTCTGAGCACAAGCAAATGGCCACAAGGCCAGTTCACATGCAGAGATATATAAAGCAGAACAAGCAGTACAGTGATCAAACCTAGCAAGTGAAAGCATGCAGGTATAAGTATATAAATCACAGTACAAGCAAAGTCAAGAAGTGAGCAAGTGAGGCCAAGTAGGCACAAGGCCTAGAACAGTACAGAAACGCTGATGATCACAAGGCTGGAGTGCCTTGGTGAAGACATCAGCTGTGTTGGCCTGAGAGGCCACATAGATAAGGCGAAGCTGACCCCGTTGCTGCAACTCTCGAGCAAGGAAGTAGCGCAGAGCGATGTGCTTCGTTCTGTGCTCCAGTCTGTGCTCCTGACACAAGGCAAGGGCGGCCTTGTTGTCGACGTACAGAACTGGAGGAGAACGAGGCGGCTCGCCCAAGTCGGTGAGCAGGTAGGTGAGCCAGCGTAACTCCTGTGCAGCCATGGCCCCTGCGTAGATTTCAGCCTCACAACTGGAGCTGAGAACAGAAGACGAGCGGGTAGACCGCCACGAAACAGAGCCGGAGCCAAGGCTGAAGGTGTAACCCTGCGACGACCACTGCGTAGCCAAGTCGTCAACCCAAGAAGCGTCTGCGTGACCAGTGAGGACAACTCGAGCCCGTCCTCCAAGCATGAGCCCCATGCCCGATGTACTACACAAGTAGCGCATCACCCTCTTAGCGGCCTTCCAGTGCTCTGGTCGGTGTCTCCCGGGCGCAATGTAGCGAGCCAGGATGCTAAGAGGGTAAGCGAGGTCAGGTCGAGTGCAGGTCATCAGGTACATGAGGCAGCCCACAAGCTCTGGATACGGGCCACTCGGCTCTACGGACTCATCCGAAGGCAGAGCTGAGAGCGAGTGACCGGTAGGTAGAGGAGTGGCTTGTGGCGAGGAGTACTCGAAGCCGAAGCGCTGAAGGACCTGCTGCACCATGCGTGACTGAGTCAAGGTAATGGTGCGCTGTGCTCTGTCCCGGGTGATCTGCAAGCCAAGATAGCTGCGCAGCTCACCCAGGTCTGTGCACGTGTGTCTCTTTTGCGGCTCCGACTTCACGTGGGCGAGTCCCTCAGTGTGAGCATTGGCAAAGACCAAGTCGTCGACATACACGAGGATGTAGAACGGCGGCAGAGAAGCGTCGGTGCGTAGAAACAGCGACGGGTCAGCAGTAGAAGGTGCAAACCCAGGAGCCGCAAGAGTCGTCCTCAGTGTGTCGTGCCACTCACGAGGCGCCTGGCGGAGACCGTAGACTGGCCGCCGGAGGCTCCACTGGGTACCTTCAGGAAACGACCCAGTGAAGCCCGGTGGGCAGCGCAACCAGATCTCCTCGTGCAGGCTGCCCTGTAGGAAAGCAGTGCTGAAGTCAAGAGAGTGAAGCTCGTAGTCACGCTGAGCGGCGACGTGCAGCAGAACCCGAATAGTGGTCATCTTCGGGGTGGGGGAGAAGGTCAGAAAGAAGTCAACTCCCTGTCGCTGACTGAAGCCTCGTGCAACGTAACGCGCCTTGAAGACAGGCGGAGAACCCGGCGGCCGCTTCACCCTGAAAATCCACATGCCACTGACGATGTTCGCCCCAGGTGGGGGAACCTCGTCAACGTAAATGCCTGTGGACTTCCAGGAAGCCATCTATGCGTCCATGGGTGTCTGCCACTGAGAGGAGTAGGGACCCTCAATCGATTCTGCGTAAGAGCGCGGGGTCGGGATGTCTGGTGCATCCGGGTCTCCCTCAGGTGCAATCAGCATGGACACGAGATGAGGTACAGCAGCTGCAAAGCACTCAAAGTCCTCCTGCCTGTCCTCAAGGACGTCCGTGCCAAGAGCACACTCACCCCCGACGGACAGAGGACAGACAGACTCAGACTCAGCAACAAGACTAGCAGCGTAGTCTAGACGACAGGCGGCAGCAAAGTCAACAAGCTCAGCAACTAGGGCAGACGCAGTAGTGGACTCAAACGAAGGGTCAGTGACAACAGTAGTGAGAAGACGCGTAATAGTAGGACTGGCAGCACGAGCAAGGTCTGACGGCGGGTCAGCAACGTCAGGAAGAGAGGACGCAGGAGGAGAAGGCAGAGGGACACGCTGTGGAGCAGTGGAAGGACGAAGTGCCATCTCGTGCGTGCCTGGGACAGTAGGAGGACGCTGACGCGGAACACGGCGACCAGTGCGAACAGCGCGAACACGCGACGCAGGACGAGACTCAGGCGACTCAGGACAAGACTCAGGCGACACAGGACGAGACTCAGGCTCACGACGCTCCGTAAGACCCCTAGTCGGCCCAGAGTAAGGAGAAGGACCTGGCAGTGGAGAGGCTAGCTGTAACTGCAACTGCGACTGGACAGGCTATGGACACAGTAACGGAGGAGAAGGACCAGTAGAAGGCGGGAGACCAAGAACCTGCTGAAGGAGGGGAACGAAGTACGGCCGCGGCCGCGCAGCGCCTCCTGAACCAGCAGAGACAGCACCAGTACCCCCAGCGCCAGGGTCTCCAGCTCCAACTCCCTCAGCACCACCAGCTCCAGCACCAGCAGCACCTCCAGCAGCAACAGCTCCAACTCCTGCAGCACCACCAGCTCCAGCAGCTCCAGTACCTCCAGTACGAGCACCTCCGGGACCAGCGGCTCCAGCACCTCCAGCACCAGCAGTACCTCCAGCAGCTCCAACTCCAGCAGCTCCAGCACCTCCAATACGAGCACCTCCGGGACTAGCGGCTATAGCACCTCCAGCAGCTCCAGTACCTCCAGTACGAGCACCTCCGGGACGAGCGGCTCCAGCACCTCCAGCAGTAGGCCCCCGAGCTCCAGCAGCACGGCTACAGCGCCGAGCGTACCACTTGCGCAGCTGCTGTGGAGAGAGGGACTCCCGCCGTGACAAGACACCCGGAGGACCTCGAGACTCAGCACGCTCAGGCTCAGCACCCCCAGGCTCAGCACCCCCAGGCCCAGCACCCCCAGACTCAGCACCCCCAGGCTCCACACGCTCAGGCTCAGCACCCCCAGGCTCCGCACCCTCAGGCTCAGCACCCCCAGGCTCCGCACCCTCAGACTCAGCAACCTCAGGCTCAGCACCCCCAGGCCCCGCACCCGCAGGCTCAGCACCCCTAGCAGCACCAAAGTCGACAGCTACCTCGACAGGCCCGACAGGGTCTATCTGGGACACACCTGAGGGGGCAGGACCCTAAGGGGGGAGGGGGTCTACCGGAGGAGCACCTGGTGCTAGGAAGAGCGGCGGGGGGGGGGGAGAGGGGCAGTGCGGTAGGGAAAGAGACGGTAGTAAGATGTCAAACTATACTTGTTATAGTTTGTTAGTTTAGTCTAGGTGTTACATTGAGTTATGCTGTAGAGGGTATAACCCCCCTTAGGGTTTGCTATATCCTCCCTTGTACTACTTGTTTCTACTCATTCATTATTCCAGTTCTATCTTTGACATTGTGAGAGTACGACGGCTTATGCTGGCTTTGCTAGCTTGCCTGGACTTTATTACGCATTATCTAGCTTAGCTTTTTTTTGCTTTGCTTGCTTTTGCTTGATTTCCTAGGTTCGTTGCCTTTAATATAGTTATTATTGTTGTAGGCACCGAACTAGGTTGAGTGCACCGAATTCTAGGCTTTTCGGTTGCCACCGAATTGCCTTCTACCGAATTCGGGAAGGACCCGTTCGGGACGCTTCGCGACCCGCGGAACCTTCTAATAACACCCGGGTTACTGCCTTTGTGTCGAGCCTATATATAGCCTTGCCTTGTACCCAGGTGAATCATTCAATAGAAACATCTTTCCTGAACTAGATCCTCACACTTGGTAATCAGAGCTGGTTTACACGCGAGGTCTTCAACCGTTTAGTTCCGGCCTTTAAAAACCGCTTGGGCGACGACGAAAGCGGGTATGTAAAACCAGTTCCGCGCAATTTTTCTAAGTCCCCCTCGATTCGGTTTTCGAACACCCCTCAGATTTACTGGTGAAAAGGTTGGAGTTTCGACCGTTCGATCGAGTTTCATCTCAACGGCCCAAAGAATTTCGCCCAAAAACGTTGGAATTTGGAGCGTCGGATCGAGTTTCTCCTCAACAGCCGAGATCGAACACGAATTTCGACTAAGGGAGATTCACGCGACCTACAGAATTCGCGCTCGTTGATTCTACAGTCAGCTTGACTCGCAGTAAGTCGACCAGCACCTAGAATTCGATTATTTTCGTCGCGCATCTTCCTGTAAATCGCCAAATGGAGGGAAAAAGAGATATTTCAGTACAAAAAATCGCGGAGTTACGTGCCGAGCATAAGCAGATACGTGCGGCGCTCCCACGTCTCGAAAAACTCCTTGCGAATCAGTCGGCAACCGCCACAGCAGCAGCGAATGCAGCAGCGACAGCAGCAACAGCAGCAGCAGCGGCGGCGACACCGACAATTCTACCTGCGACAACGGCAGCAGCTACAGTTAACCTCGAAGCAGTGAAGCCGAGGCTACCGGACGCGTTCGATCCTACAGTTAAAGGGAACGACGTTCGTCGATTTGTAGCTGAACTCGAAATTTACTTCGAAGCCGTTGGATGCATGACCCCGACAAAAGACGCAATGCGCATACGGCTCGCAGCAACACTGTTACGAGGCCCAGTTCTAGAGTGGATCAACAACAGTATAATCCAAGGCGAAGGGACGTGGGCGCAGTTTCGTGCAGCACTGATCGAACAGTTCGACGCGTTGAACAGTAGCTACTACGAAACACGACGCAACAAGCCAAATAGTGGTATGGGGCGATTGGCACCACCCACGACTGCCGACCCGATGGAGAACGACAAGGGCGATGTGGAGCAGCGGCTAGCAAAAAATGAGACGTGCGAATTTTGCGGCGCTACAGGACATCGTTTCTTGGCGTGTTGGAAAATGGAGAAAGCACGTGCGGAGCTGAGGGACAAGAACAATGCGGCACCCCCGAAGCAGAAAACGGACAACGTGGCAACTTCGGAGAGGGCGAAAAAAGGAGAATATGGTGGCGCGAATTTAAAACGTCACGACCAGCCGGCACCAGGGGAAATCGCCGAGACTAAAGGAGGATCCGCGAAACTCCAGCCGTACACCCCGACAAGTAAGAATATTACTTATCGTGGGTTTCAAGCCTTTATTAAGGGAGAGTCAGAAATTAAACCGGTACCGGGTAATATGGGGACCCTACTCCAGAGCGCTAATAAGGGTCGAGCGTTCCGAGGAGTTAATTTTCTCTCCCATCAGCTCTGTTTAAAGGCTCCCTGTTCCCCACAGATGAAGCCTACACAGCTGCAAAGGCTTAGGGGAAGGTTCCAGGCCCAGGAGAAGCTGTACCAGCCTCGGATAAATCCTTCTAACCCTACTCAGATGAAACCTTATATTGAGTCAGCAGCTTCGAGCGCAGGACCTAACGACGATATATTTGACGTACCCTATGATCCTGTAAGCGAGACCATCTACGGCTACTCGGAGCAGCAGCAGCCACTACTCCTCGAGGTGATCTGCAACGGGCGATGCCTCCAGGCAACAGCGCGACAGCAAGGACACACAACTGACTCGCTACAGAGCAGTTGCCCAAGTCGTCACTGTATCGAACCGCAACAGCAACAGTAAAACAGTTATAACTGTACGCCTTCATATTCCTTGTACTCTTATATATAATCTTGTATCTCTCTGTTTTAATCAATCTACTTTGCCCTCACATACTAGCGCAAGGTGGTTCAATTACTTCATTAAAGCTTCCGCTATTGCATCAGTCCTACCCAGAGTTCACCCCTGCAAAGATCCTAAGGGCTATTTCTCAGCCCAACATGGTATGAGAGCTATCAGGGGGAATTCAACTATCAAGACACCTACAACATCAACAGGCATGGCTACACAAAAGGAAAGGAGCTCCTCCAACGGCTCCCAGGGCACTACTCCTACTCCACCTCCTGCCTCTGGCCTACAGACAGAGGAGGGTACGGCAACAAGACCCAGGGCAACATCCACCGAAACTCCCGCAAACCAAGCCGCGGGCTTCGACCCAAGTATGATGGAGAAGTTCTTCTCCTTCATGTCTTTCTACGAGCAACACCAGCAATCGGCACCTGCGCAGTCACACAATAGCAACAACAACGGAGCAACTCCCATGAGTCTCGACGGCTCATCATACGCACGAGGAAATCAACAGCAGCAGCCTACCTTTGCTCCGTACGAGCGCGGGTCCATTAGCTTTATGCCACACCCGTAGCCTTCACCTGGACAAGAAAAGCCACTGGACGCATTACAAGTTCAGTCGCAGTTCGCGCACGTTCTGAAGATGCAGACGTCAAGACCTTTCGATGGAAAGGATTTCTTCACCTGGTCGTTTGAATTCGAGTTAATGATGGAAGGCGCGCAGATACTTGGCTTCTTCGACGGGTCCCTGCCATACCCAACAAACGGCACACAGTATGAGAAGCAGCAGTACACCTATCAGTCGATGATGGCGTACACGATTCTACTGAGAAACATCACCCCGACTCAACAGCAGAATATACGGTCTTACCGGGGTTACGGCAACTCCGCGGAGCTCGCATACAACCACTTGAAGAGCCTGTATCAAGCAACAGACAGCGTAAATCAAAGTCGGTTGATGGCGCAACTGACAACGGTTGAAATGAAACCAGGCGAGAAAGGAATGGCGTATATCAGCCGATGCCGCGAGTTGCGCGACAAGCTTCTTCGATGCGGAGGGTCGATATCTGAAGACGCCTTCGTGACAGTTATCATTGGCGGCCTCGGTCCTCAATGGCGCGCCACAAAGGCCATTCTCCGAGCCCACGGAAGAATCTCCGAAGCAGCGCTCTGCGCCGAAATCCACGCCGAGCAGCAAGACATGGACCTGCAAGAAGAACGACACAAGAAGAAGACATTAGCACCGGAATTTGCATTTCACACTCAGCGACGCTACAACAACAACAAACAACAACAACCGAAGCCCGTACCTCCGTTCTGCCACATCTGCAAGACGTCAGGGCACCCGCGCACGCACTGCCCGAATCGACAACAGTCAACGCCTTCACAGCGACAGCTTCGACCTTCAAGCAATCAAGTCGCCTCAACACAAGCAAATCCCACGACCCAGATTCAAGCCTCAACGACCTCAACAGGACAACCTGCACAAGGAGCAAGGAACATTGTCAGTTGCATGGCAAGACTGAACGACTCTTGCATCACAGGATCACCACCGTACTACTCACTGGAAGAACAACTCGACGACACCACACCTCACCGCGATTCACTCCAGCCGAATCCGACATACGCATCCATCGCCCAAAGCAAACCATCCGGAAAGGACACGTGGTTCTTGGACAGTTGCTGCGGACAACACATGTGTTCTTCAGGACGCTTCGTGCAACGAGAGAACCAACTCCAATGCGAAGTAGTCATCACCGTCGCCAACAACGAAAGCCTGCGCACACGACGACAAGGAATCGTTCAACTTCAGTCACGAGAGACAAATGTCATACTACAAATGTCCAAGGTCTTAATCGCAGAAGGCCTCGGCTACAACTTACTCAGCGTTAGCCAACTGATGGCTAAAGGTATCCACCTTGAAGCAGACAGCACCACTCAGGAGTTCAAGCTGTACCACGGGAAGGGCGGTCTCTACATCGGAAAGGCGATCCTGAAAAATAACGTCTTCGTTCTTGATTTTGTTCCAGATCTCGGCACAGCAGACAGCGACGGCATCGTCACCTTCACTTCCTGGACCCACCCTCCAGACCTTGATCCAGACTTCAGCCCCGGCGGCTTCTGGCATTCACACACCATCCCTGAGGCAGAAAGAACAAGGGCGTTAGCAACAATTCAAACAACATCGGCAGCAGCAGAGACAACATCAGAGACAACATCGGCAGCAGCAGAGACAACATCGGCAGCAGCAGAGACAACATCGGCAGCAGCAGAGACAACATCGGCAGCAGCAGAGACAACATCGGCAGCAGCAGAGACAACATCGGCAGCAGCAGAGACAACATCGGCAGCAGCAGAAACAACATCGGCAGCAGCAGGAACGTCAACGCCAGTCGCTGGTCCTTCAACGGCACCACTCCTCGTCGACGACACACCACCGACACCCGCGCAACAACTACACCCAGCACCACGAGAAGTTCATCGAAGCGCCAACTTCACCGCCAGCTTCTATTCCAACTCCGATATGTATCGGCGCTCACCCGGACATCGCGCCACCGAAGGAACCTGGCACGCAAGAATGGGACATCCAAGCAACACGGTGTTAAACAACACGATAAGAGCAGGCGTGCTCGATAAAGACTCTCTACTCCTAACTGACGGCAGAGAAATTCAGCGAGCTCGAGGAACATGCTTCACCTGTCCCGAAGCTGACTTACCACAACCCAAGCGCACCAGCTTACGCGCCACTCGAGAAGGTGTACAGCGACATCTTGTACAACCGCGAGCCTGGACAAAACGCGTACAACTACACCATCACCTTCATCGACGCCGCCACACGATACGTCTGGCATCTAAACCTTCCGAGCAAAGACATGGCCTTCGAAGCCTTCGTCGCGTGGCTCCCAGTAGCAGAGCGAGAATCGGGCGTCAAACTGAAGAGCTTCCAGTCAGACGGGGGAGGAGAATACACCTCACAAAGGTTCAAGCAGTACTTGGCTGAAAGGGGAATCAAGCGGCTCATCTCCCTTCCTTACGCCCATCAACAGCAAGGAGTAGCAGAGAGGATGAACAGGACCCTCCAGAACACCATGCGCAAGCTGCTACGTGGCATGCACCTGCCCAACCACCAGTGGCCCGAAGCAATGGACCACGCCGTCATGCTGCACAACTTGCTCTCGTCATCATCGCTCCCGAACAACGCATCACCGCACCTGCTGTGGACAGGAAAGCAGGGCAGCACAAAAATGTTAAGAGTCTTCGGCTGCATGGTACAGTACCGGCCCCCATCTGCACGAGCCGGCCGATTCTCTCAACGCGCACAGTGGGGGCTACACCTGGGCATCGAAAAGCATTACAACGCATGGAAAATTTTCGACGTCGAGACAAAAGAGACAGTGGCAGCACGTGACGTCATTTTCTACGAAAACCTCACCCTCCAGTATTACCTTGCCAACTTGCACGAAGAAAACCCCGATCGCTCCGCTGGTTTTCAAGGCACCCGAGCCTTCGCCTCGGCAGACGACGAAGCTGAGTGGGACGAGCAGAACGTGGAAGGAGCCTCGGAAGAAGCCGGACCCCTCCCCTACTGCTCCGTCGACGTGCCAATGGACGACGAAAACCCACGCGAAAGCATCAACGCCGAAGCCTATTACCATTTCGCTGACAACGGTTACGTTACACCTGCACAAGTCAACACCGACGAAGCAGAACGCGTAGGACCTAATTTCGCACCTGATCCAGAAGCGGGAGATGAAGCAGTTTATCCCGAGGACACTTCACTCCCCCGCTACACACAGAGTGGACTCCAAATCCTTGGCCTCGTCACCGCAGTTCACGGCGCAGCCATTCCTAAAGAGCCTGCGACAGTTCAACAGGCTCTGGGGGGGGAATATAAGGAAAAATGGCGCGAAGCCATGGACAGAGAGCTAAAGGCGCTGGAGGAACGCAACACCTGGAAGGTCGTCCCTATCGGCGTAGCACGTAACAAAACAGTACTCACCGGGAAATGGGTCTTCCGTGTGAAGACAAAGGCTGATGGCACCATCGACAAGTTTAAAGCTTGCTGGGTCGTACGCGGCTTCGACCAAGAACACGGACGCGACTTCACCAAAACATTCGCTCCGGTCAGTCGACACACTTCACTCCGAATCCTCCTCGCGATCGCCGCCATGAAGAAGAAGAAGCTGCGACAAATCGACGTCGCGAACGCATTCCTCTACGCACCTGTTGACACAAAAATCTTTGTCGAATTGCCACACGGCTCCAACGGTGAGCCCAATCAAGTCTGTCAGCTGCTGAAGTCGCTCTACGGCATCAAGCAAGCTCCGCGGCTATGGCAACAATACCCGCACGCTCGCCTCATTCGCATCGGCTTCAATCAACTACCGCATGATCAAAGCATGTACCGGCTCACGAAGAACACCGACTACATCCTGTTAATCGTCTACGTAGACGATCTACTCTACATCGGCTCGACCGACGGCATCACAACCTGGTTCGAAGGGGAGCTACATAAGGACCTCACGCTCACGGTCTCATCTACCGTCACACAGTAATTCGGTCTCAACATCCGAGAAGAGGAAGACGTGATCCACCTCAGTGCCGCGAAATACGCAGACACCATCGCCAAGCGCTTCGCACTCACACCGACCGCCATCTCCACACCGTACCGCTACACGACAGGAAGCAGCAAGGGAAGCTCCGCTCTACTTAAGCCCGCCGGCATACGCGACTACCAGAGGAAACTGGGATGCCTCCTTTTCGCAGCTGTCACCTGCCGCCCGGACCTATCGTATTCTGCAAGTCAGCTCGCCACCTACCTCAAGAGGCCTGAAGCGGAACATCTAGCAGAACTCGACCGCGCTCTTCACTACCTCGTCAGCACCCCGACGATCGGCCTAACTTACTACAAGAATGCAACTACACCGCCTAAGTTAATCGGCTACGTCGACGCCGATCACGCTGGCGACTCCGACAACAGGCGCTCCCGCACCGGTTACATCTACCGCCTCGAACCTATCGGACCTATCTCATGGCAGTCGAGCAAGCAGGAATTAATCGCCCTCTCGTCAGCTGAAGCAGAATATATTGCACTTTGTTCAGCCACCAAGGAAGGATTTTACCTTCGCGAACTGCTGGAAGAAGCGAAGCTGGCTCAGTTACCCAGCTTCACTCTGTTCTGCGACAACCAGTCGGCAATTCGCATCGCCAACAAGAACGGCTTCGTGAACAGGACGAAACACATCGCCCTGCGATATTTCTTCGTGAAGGACGAGATTGAGAAAGGAAGGCTCGAGCTGTCATACTGCCCCACGTCCGAGATGGTAGCTGACTACTTGACAAAGAAGCTCGGAAAGCAGAAGTTCGAGTACTGCATGCTGCTGACTGGACAGAGCCACGTCACCAGCAGCGACACTCCAGAAGCAAAGGGGAGTGTTGGAAACAATCGATCTTAAGCGCCTCTGTCGTGTCGAAACACTAAGGCACAAACGAAGCGAAGCATATCGAAGCACCGGCGAGTCAACCCTCGGAGGTTGAAAGTAACTGTTGGAGGTTACGAGAAAGCCAAAGGTCAGCGACCTTTGACCTGACAGAGTACAGCGCGACAGCAAGGACACACAACTGACTGGCTACAGAGCAGTTGCCCGAGTCGTCACTGTATCGAACCGCAACAGCAACAGTAAAACAGTTATAACTGTACCCCTTCATATTCCTTGTACTCTTATATATAATCTTGTATCTCTCTGTTTTAATCAATCTACTTTGCCCTCACATACTAGCGCAAGGTGGTTCAATTACTTCATTAAAGCTTCCGCTATTGCATCAGTCCTACCCAGAGTTCACCCCTGCAAAGATCCTAAGGGCTATTTCTCAGCCCAACAGTGCCAAGGATGATGTCGAGAATGAGATGTGTTCACTATAGCACACAAGGTACATATACTAAACTATCAAAGGTGCACCACCAAACAAGCAATTAACGAACTACACTAAAATAACTACAGCAAGCAGGATAGATATTAAATATAACGTTAACACACCCCCTTAGCCTGCTTGCAGTAATAACTAGTGCAGTCAACACCCCCTGAAGGGGTACACCTGGCGCAGTGGAAGACGGCAGAGAGATAAATGAGGAGGAGGAGAAAGGAAGAGAAGGAGAGGAGAGGGGAGAGGTACCAAGGAGGAGGTGAGAGAGGGATGAAGAGAGGAGGTGAGGGGGAGCCACTTGTGGCGAACCCCTCTTTCTAACCCCCTTTTACAAAGGGAGAGGTGAGAGGGGGATGAGGAGAGGAGGTGAGGGGGAGCCACCAGTGGCGAAACCCCTCTTAGTAACCCCCAAGTCCCTACCCCCTTTCAACCACCCCTCCTTAACCTTACTCCCCCGTTCAGCCGCCCCTTAGAACCTCACCCCGGCCCCCCTTTCTGCCTCCACACCCCTGCCCCACCCACGGTAGTCCCTGCAGCGGGGTCTCTGCTGGCGGTGTAGCTGCTGGCGGGGTCTCTGCTGGCGGTGTAGCTACTGGCAGGGTCTCTGTGGGGTCTCTGCTGGCGGGGACTCTGCTGGCGGGGGTCTCTGCTGGCGGGGGCGCTACTGGCAGGGTCTCTGCTGGTGGGGGCTCTGCTGGCGGGGGTCTCTCCTGGCGGGGTCTCTACTGGCGGGGGTCTCTGCTGGCGGGGGCTCTGCTGGCGGGGTCTCTGCTGGCGGGGGTCTCTGCTGGCGGGGTCTCTGCTGGTGGGGGCTCTGCTGGCGAGGGTCTCTGCTGGTGGGGACTCTGCTGGAGGGGGTCTCTGCTGGCGAGGGTCTCTGCTGGCGGGGGTCTCTGGTGGCGGGGTCTTTGCTGGCGGGGGTCTCTGCTGGCGGGGTCTCTGCTGGCGGGGGTCTCCGCTGGCGGTGTCGCTGCTGTCGGGGGTCTCTGCTGGCGGTGTCGCTGCTGGCGGCTCGTGCTGGTGCTGGTGCCTGGTGTTGGTGTTGGTGCTGATGCTGGCGGACGTCCCGCCGTCACCCCTTTCCCCCTTGTCGCCTCCCCCCCCACAGCGCTCCGCCGCGACTCCCTTCCCCTCCTCCCTCTCCCCCCCAAAGCGACCGCCGCTGCACCTGCGAACAGTCGTGACGGGGGGGGGGGAAAGACGGGCAGGGGGCGGGCGAGCGGGCGGGTTGCGCGGATGGGTTGCGCGGACTGGGTGCGCAGGCTCCAGTGCAGGCGGTCGCCGCTGGCGTGTCCAGCTGGCGCGTCGGTTGGCGTCGGTGCAGCTGCAGGCGTTGGCGCGACGGCCGCCACCCCTTTACCCCTTTCCACCTCCCCACAGCGACTGCAGGCTGCAGTTGCTGCTAGCGCGGGGATCTGACGGCGAGTAGCGGGCTGGCTGGCGGGTTGGTTGGCGAGGTGGCTAGTGGTCCGCCGCCACGCCCTTCCCCCTTCCCTCTCTCCCCCCACATTACGACCGTCGCTGCACACGCTTACAGCCGCGACGTTGGGTGACAAGAAGGGGCCGCGGGGCCTTCGATCGAGCGGGACGCATACGGCGGGGTCTCTGCTGGCGGTGGTTTGCGTACAAACGGCAGGGTGTGCGCGGAACGCAGGGCGAAGGGCGAACGGGCGGCGGGCGACGATGCACGTGACGGGCGACCACGCGACTAGACGGGCGACGCGCAGCAGAAGCGGATAGATCGCGGGCGGCGGGCTGCAGAAGCGGGTATCGCGCGGGCGACGGGCTGAAGGCAGGGAAGCCCTCACGAGGCGCACTACGGGCTGCACAACGTGTCGCGCCATGGCGAGAGGCTAGCGGTGGGCCCATAAAAATCAGTCCTTAGGAAGGAACCGCTCTATACCATGTCAACGAACGAACGTAATCTAGGCGACGGGTTTAGCTAGTAGGCCTAGGCTTAATAGCCTAGGCCAAGCGGGAGTCGAGAGAGTTGTGCCAAGGATGATGTCGAGAATGAGATGTGTTCACTATAGCACACAAGGTACATATAGTAAACTAGCAAAGGTGCACCACCAAACAAGCAATTAACGAACTACACTACAATAACTGCAGCAAGCAGGATAGATATTAAATATATGTTTAACAAGCTTCACAACGCTTTCCATGTTCAGCTACTAAAGCCCTACGAGAACCCCAACCAACAGTTCCAGGGACGCCAGCTACCGCCACCACCACCTGTTCTCATACAGGATGAACCAGAGTACGAGGTGGAAAAAGTTCTCGCTCATCGACGCAGACGCGGCAACACGCTCGAGTTCCTGATACGTTGGAAGGGATATGACCCACCGGAGGACAGTTGGGTTGCAGAAGCTGATATGGGCAACGGACGCCGTGCTCTCAAGGACTATCTTGTCAAGCAGGGTGTTTTTCACGCCACCCAGCTTTGAGGGGGGGACGTGTGAGAGTACGACGGCTTATGCTGGCTTTGCTAGCTTGCCTGGACTTTATTACGCATTATCTAGCTTAGCTTTATTTTGCTTTGCTTGCTTTTGCTTGATTTCCTAGGTTCGTTGCATTTAATATAGTTATTATAGTTGTAGGCACCGAACTAGGTTGAGTGCACCAAATTCTAGGCTTTTCGGTTGCCACCGAATTGCCTTCTACCGAATTCGGGAAGGACCCGTTCGGGACGCTTCGCGACCCGCGGAACCTTCTAGTAACACCCGGGTTACTGCCTTTGTGTCGAGCCTATATATAGCCTCGCCTTGTACCCAGGTGAATCATTCAATAGAATCATCTTTCCTGAACCAGATCCTCACAGACATGGTATAGAGCTTAGTTCGTTCCCATGGGCCCACCTCCGCACGCCCCGTTCGTTACTCGATAGCCGCCCGTAGCGCGCTCGCCGCCCGTTGGCTCGCTCGTTTTACGGTTTCACATGCTAGCCGCTTGGTAGCCGCCCGTTAGCCGCCCATCCACCGTCCGTTTGCCGTCCGTTACCTGTCCGTTAACGCCCTCGGCAGGTCCCGTCACCCCACGGGCCGTAGCGTGGCCCCCGCGGGCCTTCGTCCGTCCCGTAGCACGCCCCCCCCCCCCCCCCCCCCCCCCCCCCGCCCCCGTGGGCGCTCCCGTTCGTCCTTAGCGCGCCCCCCCACGGGCGCTCCCGTTCGTCCTTAGCGTGGCCCCCGCGGGCGCACTCGTCCGTCCCGTAGCGCACCCCCCCACGGGCGCTCTCGTTCGTCCTTAGCGCGGCCCCCACGGGCGCTCCCGTTCGTCCCGCGGGCGCTCTCATTCGTCCCGTAGCGCCTGTCGCCCGTAGCGCACGTCGCCCGTAGCGCCGTCGTCCGTAGCGCCCGTCGCCCGTCGCCCGTAGCGCGCGTCGCCCGTAGCGCCCGTCGCCCGTAGCGCCCGTCTTCCGTAGCGCCCGTCGCCCGTCGCCTTAGTGCCCGCGCCCGTAACCCTAATTTTCGCGCCCGTCATTTGTCCCTGTCGCCCGTCCTCCCCTCCCCCCCCCCCCCCCCCCCCCCCCACCGTAACCCTAGCTCCTTCCCGCGCGCGCGCCGCTAGCACGTACACAGCCGCGCGCACGCAGCTGCGCGCACGCAACCGCGCGCACACAGGCCGCGAACGCAGCCGCGGGCGCAAGCTCACGCAGCCGCGCCCACGCGACCGCACAGGCGTAGCCGCGCACCTGCAGTCGCGCGCGTCCCCTTTCCTAGGCCGCCCGCGTCCCTCCCTTGGCCGCCCGTGCCCTCCATGATAAAAAAAAAAAAAAAAAAAAAAAAAACTTGCATCAGCTTTTGCTATGAAGCGTCAGCATGCGCCAGCACCCGCGTTTAGGGCGTGTGTCTTTTGGTGTAGACGTTCGAGGTTAAGGTCGAGTTTTTGTTGGTAACCAGCTTCGCTAATGTCGTTAGGGCTGTTTGCGAGTCTCGTGAATTTTTTGGGATGATTTGGAAAACCGCCAGGACACTGAACTCAGGTCGACCTCGCAATCGAATTTTCACATTCACGTTTATCGAATCGTGTGTTCTTCTACTCACGCGCGATGAAGCTGCGAATTTTGCGACAACCACTATGAGGATCTAGGATCGAGCTCAGAAAAGAGAGTTTGAATTGAATGATCACCTGGGTACAACACGAGGCTATATATAGGCTCGACACAAGGCCCAGTAACCAGGTGTTACGCGAAGGTTCTGAGGGTCGCGAAGTGTCCCGAACAGACCCTTCCCGAATTCGGTAGAAGGCAATTCGGTGTCAACCGAGGAGCCTAGAATTCGGTGCACGCAACCTAGCTCAGTGCTATAACTATAATATAATATAGGAAAGCACCTAGCCTAGGAAATCAAGCAATTCATGCATGCATAAAATAAACCTAAGCTAGAAATAGCGTAATAAAGTAAAGGCAAGCAATAGCATAAGCCGTCGTACTCTCACACGTCCCCCCCTCAAAGCTGGGTGGCGTGAGATACACCCTGCTTGACAAGATAGTCCTTGAGAGCACAGCGTGCGTTGCCCATATCAGCTTCTGCAACCCAGCTGTCCTCAGTGGGGTCATATCCCGTCCAGCGTATCAGGAACTCGAGGGTCTTGCCGCCGCGGTGTCGGTGAGAGAGAACGCACTCCACTTCATACTCAGGTTCATCCTGGATGAGAACAGGTGGTGGTGGCGGTAGCTGCCGTCCCTGGAACTGTTGGTTGGGGTCCTTGTAGGGCTTCAGTAGCTGAACATGGAAAGCATTGTGAAGCTTCCACGTATCTGGTAAGCGCAAGCGGAATGTTACTGGTGTCACCTGTGCCTCAACGAGAAAAGGTCCAGAGAAGCGAGGCCGGAGTTTGGAAGGAAGGTGAGACAGGTTCAAGTTGCGTGTGTCAAGAAGCACCTGATCTCCGACTGCTACTGAGTGATCTCGTCCCTGACGATCGGCATACTGCTTCTGGGAGGTCTGCATCGTGGTGAGACGTCGGTGAGTCTTCTCCCATAGCTGCTGCATGGTGGTGACGAAGTCATGTGCGGCCTGGACGTGTGCCGGTGTGGTTGGCTGCTGTGGTGTGAGTGGTTCCCGTCCGTAACACAGGAAGAAAGGAGTTTTCCCTGTGGCCGCATGTGACGCGTTGTTGTAAGCGAACTCTAGGGTTGGTAACTGTGTGTCCCAGTGGCTGACGTCGTCTTTGCAAGCTGTGCGCAGTAACTGTTCAACCACTTGATTGAGTCGCTCTGTCTGTCCGTCAGTCTGTGGGTGGTATGCTGAGGACATCGCAAGTTTGGTCCCCAATAATCCCATGAGTTCCTTCCAGAATTTACTCGTGAATTTGGGGTCTCTGTCTGAGATGAGTGTAGCGGGGATGCCGTGGATGGTGATGATGCGGTCGAAGAAGAGGCGAGCAGTTGCTTCAGCTATAGCTGTGGCGTTGGTCGGTATGAAGTGACCCATTTTGGAGAACTTATCGATCACCACGAGGATGGAATCATGTCCCCGTGAGGTCGAAGGGAGTCCTGTGATGAAGTGGAGGCTAACGACCTGCCATGGCTGCTCCGGTACGGGTAGAGGCTGATGTAACCCTGCTTTTTACTGTTTGCTGCTCTTCATCCGTTGGCACGTGTCGCAAGAGGTGACGAACTGCTGCACGTCTGCTGCCATCCCGGGCCAGTAGTAATACTTTGCTATCCCTGGTAACGTTTTGTTGCTCCCGAAATGTCCCGCGTAAGGTACGTCGTGAAACTCCTCCAATAGGATCTGCCGTAGCGGGGCGTAATTTGGTACCCAAATCTTTCCTGAACCCTTCCTTACAGCTAAGTCTTTCTCCCACTGTAACAGTTTTTTAGTCTGTGCTGTAGCGATCTCTACGTCCACGGAGTACCCATGTTGGAATAGACCCTTGAGCAGAGGGTTCATCCCATCGAGCTGGATGCCTGCTACAGGGCCGGGGCGGCTCAATGCGTCTGCTTTGTTGTGTAGCCCGGGCTTGTAGACGATGTCGTAGTGGAAGTGAGTTTCCAGGAAGTCCATCCACCGCACCTGTCGTCGCGAGAGCGTCGGCTGTGACTTCAGGTATTTGAGACTGCAGTGGTCAGTATAAACTGTAGTCTTGGCTCCCTCTAAGTAACACCTCCACGCCTTGAAGGCTACGACTATAGCTAAGGCTTCCTTGTCGTGGATGGGGTAGTTCAGTTCCGCTCCGTGTAACTTTTTACTGAGGTAGGCGATAGGCTGTAAACCGTTTCCGTGATCTTGCATCAGTACTGCTCCGACTGCCTGGTCACTAGCGTCTGCTTCAACGACGTAGTCTTTCTCGGGGTCTGGTAGGATGAGTACTGGCGCTGTGGTCAGTGCTGTCTGTAGCTGTTCCATGGCTTGCTGATGAGGAGTGTCCCATTTGAAGGGTGTATCCTTTTTCAGTAGGTCGGTCAGTGGCGCTGCAATCTTAGCGTACTGAGGCACGAACCTGTTGTAGTAGTTGGTGAAGCCTAGGAACTGCTGCAACTCCTTCACGTTCTCCGGTACTTTCCACTTCTTGACGGCTTCGATCTTCCGCGGGTCCACGTGTACGCCCTCGGCACTCACCATGTGCCCGAGGAACTGCACCTTCTTCAGGGCGAAGTCGCTCTTCGACAGCTTCACGTAGAACTTGTTTTCCCGCAGGATCTCGAACACTTTCCGTAGATGCTCCATGTGCCCCTTCATGTTCTTGGAGTAGATGAGAATATCGTCCAGGTACACCACCACGCACTCGTCCAGCAGGGGCCGTAAGATGTGATTCATCTCCGCCTGAAACATTGCTGGTGCGTTGCAGAGTCCGAACGGCATCACCAAGTATTCGTAGGAGCCGTATCTGGTACGGAACGCCGTCTTGTGGACTAAGTTGTCTGCCATCTTGATCTGCCAGTAACCCGACCGTAGGTCCAGCTTCGAGAATACTGTTGCTCCACGCAGTTGATCCAGTAGGTCGTCTATGCGCGGTATGGGATATTTGTTTTTGACTGTCTGTTTGTTCAGTGCGCAGTAGTCGATGCACATCCGTAAACTGCCGTCTGGTTTTGGAGTGAAGAGAACTGGTGCACCGTAGGGAGAGGTGGATGGGCGGATCAGTTGTCTGTCCAGTAAATACTCGATCTGTTTCTTCATGTCTGTCAGCTCGGTCGGACTCAGTCGGTAGGGTGCACGTGAGACGGGTTTCGCACCTGGTTCCTCCACGATCTCGTGCTTGTGGGTGCGTGCAGGGGGTACGCCTGCAGGTAGGTCGTCGGGCATTATATCCTTGTACTGTTCTAAGACCTCCTTCACTGCTGCAGGTAGTTCTGCGTTCGGCTTCTCCTCCTCTGCTGCTGCCATAACCAGTGCTAGGTAACCCGTGTTACTCTCATTCACCGTCTGTTCGAACCGTGCCAGTGTCGTTTCAGGTACGTCCCCTATATCCGTCCAGCTTCGTAGTGCTATCCGCTTCCCGTTGTTGTAGATACACACCTTCCTGTTTACCCAATCGATCTCAGGGTTGAACCGCTTCAAGAAATCTCGCCCCAAGATGAAATCTAACCCTTTGATGTTCGTGATCGGCAACGTCGGCTTCCACCTTAGCGCCCCTATGTGCAGCTGCAGTGATGCTTCGCCGTGGATGGGAAGTTTCGTACCGTCCACCATCGTTGCCGAGAACTTGGTCTCCTCGGAAGGTTCCCCAATTTTCTCCAACGTCCCGCGGTCACACACCGAGTGAGATGCACCGCTGTCCACCAGTGCCTGGAGGCGTCGTCCTTTGCATAACACCTCGAGGAGTAGTGGTGCCTGCTGTGCTGAGTAGCCAAAGAGGGTCTCATTGATAGGATCATAGGGTACATCAAAGTGAATACCATCCCTATTTCCTATACCTGACTCAGCACTTTTCACTTCCAACTTCACCTGGGGGGTAGGAGGATTTTTCCGAGGCTTATATAACTTCTCCTGAGCCTGGAATTTTCCTCTAAGCCTTTGCAGCTGTGTAGGCTTCACCTGTGGGCAACGGGGAGCCTTAACACTGTGCTGCGGGGAGAGAATATTAACTCCACGGAACGCACGACCCTTTTCTATGCTCCGTAGTACTTTGCCCATCTTCTTAGGTACCTGAATAATCTCTAAAGGCTTTTTCTTGGCCTCCAAATCTCCCCTGAATTTCTCGAAGGCTTGAAAACCACGAGAAGCAATATTTTTCGTTAGAGTATCTTTATAGGATACTTTTAACGAATTCTTACTTTCGTGGGTGTTCGGCTGGAGTTTCCCGGTCGGTGCAGAGTCTTTTTTCGCGGAGCCTCCATTCGCCTCGGCGATTTCCCCTGATGCCGGCCGGTCGTGACGTTTTAGATTCGCGCCATCATTTTCTCCTTTTTTCACCCGCTCCGAAGTCGCCACGTCGTCGCCTTTTCCTGCTTTTCGGATCTTTACGCGATCGCCAGGTCGATCCGCGGCTACTGGCGATTCCCGTTTTTTTACTTCGGGGGTGCTCCACTGTTACCGCCCTGCATTGCCGCACGTGCCTTTTTCATTTTGTAGCACGACAAAATATGATGCCCTGCTGCGCCGCAAAATTCGCATTTTGTCGGCTGCTGCTTCGCGTCGTATTTGTCGATTTCCATCGGTTCGGTGAACGTGGGGGGTGCCGATCGCTCCGTGCCGAATGTACGGTTTGGCGTGAAGTGTCGTGTTTCGGGTTGACCTCGAGTCAGCGCATCGTATCGCTCGGCAGCACGCACGATGTCGCGATAGCTGTTGTAATTCGCCGCAATCACCTGCCGCCAAATCTCCAATTTTAACCCTTCTGTGTACGCCTGGATTTTTTCGCCTTCGGTCAGGTCGGTGATGCGGTTGAACAGTAGCTCCATCTGCTGCGTGTACTGTGCTACACTACTGTATTGCTTGTGTCGGTGTATCTGCTGCCGCGCCATGTAGGTCGTATTAATCGGTTCGAAACGCTCGATTAAATCTGCCCGGAACTGCTGCCACGTTTTCTCCCCGCGGGCCACGTCAGTGTAATAAATCCATTCGAGTGCCGGTCCACGTAACAGTGTCGCTGCGAGCCGAATTCTTGCTGCGTCGTGTTGCGGGGTCGAACAGCCAATGGCCTCGAAGTAAATTTCGAGGGTTGCCACGAATCGCCGGACGTCGGATCCCTTCGCGCTGGGATCGAACGCTTCAGGGAGCCTCGGTCGTGCTGCTTCGAGGTTCGGCGACAGTGGTGCCATCGGTCCGTGAAATGTCGGTGTCGCCACTGCTGCGGGTGTTGTCGCTGCTGCATTCGCTGCTGCTGCGGTGGCGAGTCCTGGTTGGTGTGTCAGAAGGGCCTCGAGTCGTCGTAGCGTCGCCTGCGTCTGCTCCATGTCAGTGCGGAGGCTCGCAATGTCGCTCGTGGTCGCATAGTTGTCGCCTTGGCCCTCCATGCCTGACATTACGCGTTCGAAAAAACCGAAATGAGGGGGAGCGAAAAACACGGAACCGGTTTTACGTACCCGAAATCGATGTTTAACTGCGTCGCCCCCGCGGGTTTTTGAAGACTCGGTTTTAGCGGTCGAAAAACTTTCGCGTGTAAGCGGGCTCTGATTACCAAGTGTGAGGATCTAGGATCGAGCTCAGAAAAGAGAGTTTGAATTGAATGATCACCTGGGTACAACACGAGGCTATATATAGGCTCGACACAAGGCCCAGTAACCAGGTGTTACGCGAAGGTTCTGAGGGTCGCGAAGCGTCCCGAACAGACCCTTCCCGAATTCGGTAGAAGGCAATTCGGTGTCAACCGAGGAGCCTAGAATTCGGTGCACGCAACCTAGCTCGGTGCTATAACTATAATATAATATAGGAAAGCACCTAGCCTAGGAAATCAAGCAATTCATGCATGCATACAATAAACCTAAGCTAGAAATAGCGTAATAAAGTAAAGGCAAGCAATAGCATAAGCCGTCGTACTCTCACAACCACGAGCTACATTTTACCGTGTTACCGAAGCCAGATTCGTTCACGAACGATATCGTATTAGCCGGGTAACCTACGAAAGTAGGGCGCGACTCGCATGAGTACTGTATAAATTCGAATTTTGTTGTGCCATGTGCTTGTGGGAAGGGTTATGCTGCGATTCTACCTCCAAAACTCGAGATAGTCGACTACAAGTCGACCAGAGTTCAAATGTGTAAGTTCGAAAAAAACACATGAACTTCACAGTACACTCCGAAAGACACACACCCTTAGCGCATCAGTAACAGCTTAGTTCACCTTCAGTCGCCCTTGCACCAGCTTAGGCTGTTCTGCAGCCTTGACTAGCCCCTCCCCGTACTAGCGTGCCACTTCGATGTGGCGACAGCAGCAGCAGCAGCAGCAGTGGCCGCAGCAGCAGCACTGGCTGCGGCAGCAGTGGCCGCCGCAGCACCTGTGGCCGCAGCACCACTGGCCGCAGCTGCAGCAGTGGCCGCAGCAGCAGCAGCAGCAGCAGCGACAGCGGCAGCCTCCACCGCGGGGCCCTGTCGGACCCGGCCAGTACACACAGCGGTACGTGGGAGCTGCAGCTGGGGTTGAGACTTGTGCTTCCAGTCTTGGTGCTTGTGTAGTTTCCAGTCTAGGCGCCTCAGAGGTTCTTAGTCTAGGAGTTGCAGCTACCACTAGTTTAGTACCAGCCTTTGTTGCTGCCTCAGGTGCGACCTCACAGACTGCACAGCTTTCCTTCACCCTCGACTCTGGAGCTTCCAGCTGTTTCTTTCGCGACTGTACTGACCTCACGCCACCGCGCACTCCAGTCACTGTCGCCTTGGCTGACCCAACAGTGGGACATGTCGTAGCTCACTACACCACCATTCTCCCGTGTTCGGCGGCTCCGTCTGGGTTTCTCACAGGTTACTACACCCCCTCGTTCTCTAGGAACTTGGTGGGTGTCAGTCACCTCCACGACCTAGGAGTTGTCGTCACTTTCCCTCAGGACGAGCCTGTTGCCTCCTGCACAGTCGGTGCCACTGGAGTGCCTCTGGCCACTTTCCACAGGGAGCCGGGCTCTGGTCTGTACTCACTACACACAGGGTCCCACCACACTGGGTCAGGTCAGGTCAGGTCAGGTCAGGTAGCTGCTGTGTCGTGCGACTGTCGGTCACTCACCCACCCGTCGGTCCTTTGGCACCACCGTCTAGGTCACCCGTCGTTCCCACGTCTGAGTCGGATGGTACGCCACCGTCTGGTCTCAGGTCTCCCAGAGTTGCTTGCCCCGCTTCCTCGCTCGCCTGCGCCGCCGTGCACTCCCTGCGTCGAGGGTCGGCAGCGCGCTGCCCCTCACTCCTCGTCGTTCCCCCCCACCACGGCTCCCTTCCAGACCCTGCACTTGGACGTCTGGGGCCCCTCCCCGGTCCGTGGCCCACGTCAGGAGCGCTACTTCCTGATTGTGGTGGACGACTACTCCCGCTACACCACGGTTTTACCTTTGCGACGGAAGGCCGACGTGCCTACCGTCCTCGAGCCGTGGCTACTGGCGAGGGGTGACGCCCAGGCTCTTTGTGGGTTCCGCCTGCACTCGGACCGTGGTGGTGAGTTTTCTTCCACTCGCTTGGAGACGTTTTGTCAGGGTCGGGGGATCAGCCAGTCTTACACACTACCAGACTCGCCGCAGCAGAACGGGGTAGCCGAGCGACGCATCGGCCTGGTCATGGAGGTTGCTCGGACCTCCATGTGCCATGCCGGTGCCCCCCAGTTTTTGTGGCCCCAGGCAGTCCGCTACGCCGCGCACCAGCTGAACCTGTGGCCTAGTGACGCACGGCCACGGGTGACGCCGGTCTCCCTTTGGACAGGTTCTCCGGGCGTAGCAGCTGACTACCGCGTCTGGGGTTCCCTGGCCCACGTTCGCGCCCCTGGCGCAAACAAGTTTTCTCCACGCACCCGCGCCTACGTCTTTCTTGGCTTCCCACTCGACACCACCGGCTGGCAGTTCTACGACCCGGTTACCTACCAGTTCTTCAGTTCCCAGGACGCCACTTTCGACGAGTCGGTCAGTTACTACAGGAGTCGCCCCCACCGAGGTTCTGAGACCTTTTCCCCCCCGCTCTTCCTCACCACTGACCCCCCCCCCAGTCGCCCCAGTAGCCCCCCCCCCTTCGCGTCCTGCCCCGTCAGGTGTGTCGCACGTCACTCCCTAGTCGTCTCCCCCGTAGCGTCCAGTCTCTGTCGTGTCTGGGGGTGCGGGAGGTGCAGCTGCGGGGGGTGAGGGTACTGGGGCTGTAGGAGCTGGTGGCTCCAGCTCTGGGGGTGCAGGGGGTGTGGGTGTGGAGCCCCCTCCAGTGGAGGACACTGCTGCCTCGAGTCGGTAGCCTCGCCCTGTCTCACCCCCTGGCTTTCCGTCAGTCCCGCACTTCCCTCCCCGTTCGCCTCAGCGGCCGGTCGCTACGGAGTCTGGGGGTGTTCCTGATGGAGGTACTGGAGGCCCTGGGGGTGTTGTCGGTGGAGGTTCTGGTTCTGGGGGTGCTGGAGCTGGAGGCGCTGCCACCTCGGCGCCTACACCGCGCACTGTCCGTTTCCTGACACGTGAGCAGCGTCTTGTTCGTTTGCAGAGGGAGGAGCGGTAGCGGTTTGAGAGGGCACAACAGCAGCAGTAGCAGCAGTCCCAGTCATAGCGTCAGGAGAGAGTAGAGGAGGAGTCGCAGCAGCACCAGGAGAGAGTAGAGGAGGATTCACAGCAGCAACAGCAGCAGCAGTCTCAGTCGGAGTGTCAGGGGAGAGTAGAGGAGGAGTCACGACAGCTGCAGCAGCAGCAGCAGTCCCAGTCAGAGCGTCACGAGAGAGTAGAGGAGGAGCCACGGCAGCACCAGGAGAGAGTAGAGGAGGAGTCACGGCACCAGCAGCAGCAGTCTCAGTCGGAGCGTCAGGAGAGAGTAGAGGAGGAGTCACGACAGCAGCCGCAGCAGCAGCAGCAGCAGCAGCAGCAACAGCAGTCTCAGTCGGAGAGTCAGAGGAGAGTAGAGGAGGAGCCAGAGGAGCAGCAGCGGGGGCAGGTACCGCAGCAGCAGGAGGAAGAGCAGCAGCGACTGCGAATCCGCGACCTCCCCGACCCAGCACCGACACGCTTTGTTCGTGGTCCCCTACCGTCCCCTCCTGTTCCCCCTGTTGAGTCCCTTTCCTCGTCTCAGTGGACTCGTCGTTCTCCCCTCAGTCGTGCTGTGTCCCCAGAGCGTCGTCGGTCTCGTTACCGTGCAGACGGTCCGTTCCACCTTTTTCTTCGCTCTCGTGTTCCACCTCCTCCTGTCCTTCCACAGCCCCCTGAGTCGTCCCTCACTCTGCTTCACGAACCGTTGTCCGACTACCTCCGTGCCTCCCGTCCTGTCGTCTCCCGTGTTTTGTCCGCGTTGGTCACTCACCCTACTGCACCTCTGTCGTCTGTCTCAGCACTTGTTACCACTGTCGCTGGCTTTGCCTCTTCCCACCGCCTTGACTACGCCGCTCACCTGGTGAGTGGCCCTCCTCGTTCTCCGTCCTCTGGGGGTGCTCCTGTCTTTCCCTTGGAGGTCCTGGAGGACAGGCAGTTCGAGCTTGGTTTCCTTGCGGCCGCTGTTCCTCATCTCTGCGCCATGCTGCTCGCCCCTGAGGGGGATCCAGACGCCCTTGACATCCCGATCCCTCGCACTCACGCTGAGGCAGTCTTGGGACCTTGGGCTTCGTACAGGATAGCAGCTGAGGAGGCAGAGATGGCATCTTATAGGTCCACAGGCACCTACGTCGACGCCGTCCCGCCACCTGGGGCGAACGTTGTCAGTGGCATGTGGCTCTACAAGGTGAAGCGGCCGCCTGGAGCACCACCGGTGTTCAAGGCGCGCTACGTGGCGAGAGGCTTCAGTCAGCGAGAGGGGGTAGACTTCTTCCAGACCTTCGCTCCCACCCCGAAGATGACCACTCTTCGGGTGTTGCTGCATATTGCAGCACAGCGCGACTACGAGTTGCACTCCTTGGACTTCTCCACCGCGTTTCTTCAGGGGACCCTGCACGAGAAGATTTGGCTGCGTTGTCCGCCTGGCTTCACTGGCACTTTCCCTCCTGGGACCCAGTGGCAGCTGCGTCGACCGGTCTACGGCCTGCGCCAGGCTCCCCGCGAGTGGCACGACACGCTCCGTACGACTCTTGCAGCGCTTGACTTCTTTCCGTCGTCAGCCGACCCGTCGATGTTCGTCCGTCGTGGCTCGAACCCCTTCTTTGTTCTGGTCTATGTTGACGACCTGGTTTTCGCCACTCCCGACCGACGCGCACTGGCCTCCGTGAAGGAGGAACTGCAGAGGAGACACACTTGCACTGACCTTGGTGAGCTGCAGCGCTACCTTGGCCTACAGATCACCAGGGACAGAGCAGCTCGCACCATTACGCTGACGTTGTCGCATATGGTCGAGCAGATCCTCACGTTGTTTCGCTTCCCGTTCTCCAAGGTACAGCCCACCCCTCTTGCTGTGGACCATGGGCTCACGGCTCCACCTTCGGACGAGAAATTTGAGTCCAGCGGTCCATATCCTGAGCTGGTGGGTTGTCTCATGTACCTGATGACCTGTAATCGCCCTGACCTAGCTTACCCTCTTAGCGTCCTTGCGCGCTTTGTCGCGCCTGGGACACACCGACCTTCCCACTGGTACGCGGCTAAGAGGGTGGCGAAGTATGTGGCGAGTACATCAGGCATGGGACTTGTCCTTGGAGGGAAGCAGCCAGTTACACTTACAGGTTTCTCGGACTCGTCGTGGGCCGACGACGCAGAGTCGCTGCGGTCTACACAAGGTTACTGCTTCAACCTTGGGACCGGAGCTGTTTCGTGGAGGTCGACTCGGGCGTCGTCCGTCTCTAGTTCCAGTTGTGAGGCAGAGGTGTACGCTGCGGCCATGGCCGCCCAGCAGCTTCGCTGGCTGTCTTTCCTCCTCACCGACCTTGGTGAGCGGCCTCGCTCTCCCCCAGTCTTGTTCGCCGACAACAGGTCTGCCATCCTGTTGTGCGAGGAGCCCCGACTGGTTGGGAAGGCGAAGCACATCCAGCTTCGTTACTTCCTTCTACGAGAGTTGCAGCAGCGTGGCCAGGCACTCGTGCGACGTGTGGTCTCCAAGGCCAACACTGCAGATATCTTCACCAAGGCGTTGCCGCCTTGTGACCACCAGCGTTTCTGCACCCAGCTTGGCCTTGTGTCTACAGGCCCTCACTTGCTTGCGTAGAGATGCTTTATCTTGTACTCTTGCATCTTACTATATCTCCTATATATGTGCTTGTGGACAGGCCTTGTGGCCTCTTGCTTGTTCTCGGAATGTGTGGTGATCTTGAGATCCACCCCGAGTGTTGCTTTGTTCTTGTGAACTGGTCTTGTGACCGTTGCTTGTTCTTACCGACTCGTCAAACGTGCTGTCCTGAGAGGACAGAACACGACGCGAGGTGGGGTGGTAAAAGTGCCACCCATGTGCGTCAGGGGGGAAGCCAAGGAAGACGCAGGGAACAGCACGGGAGGACAGCTTGTCCGCGGAAGAATCGCGGACAAAAGCTCAAGATCCCCAGACATGGAACACAGACGCATCGCCAACCTTCCCCGTCCACCGCAGAGTAGGTGTGGTCTCCGGCAAGGAGACACGAGGCTGAAGGTTGAGCTGATGCGCAGCGTACTGAACCGCGAACGGCCACAGAAAATGGGGAGCAGCCGCATGGATCATGGACATACGAGCGACGTGTCACTCAAAATCAAGATCAAAGATAGCAACATTCTGCCTAAGCAGATCACCCCAGCGAGGGAGCTCAGCGCCGTCAGGAAACTGGGCGCGCCAGGCGTCAATCCGGCGACTGAAGCAGCGCTGCGAAGTGTGGGGCACTCCGCACGTTTCCCCACGGCTCCCGCCGGTGTGAAGAACGGAAGTACAGGTAGCACCCCCAGACCTCCCACGCCCAGCGTACCACTCACGAAGCTGCTGGGGCGACGGGGTCTCACGAAAACGCGGCTGCTGCTGGCGCTGGCTACCGCCAAAGCCTCCACGCTGCGCGGCTCCACCTCGACCAGCACCACCGCCGCCGCCACCTCCACCACCGCTGCCGCTGCCTCCACCGCCGCTGCCGCTGCCTCCACCACCCCCACCGCCGCCACCGATGCCCCCACTCCCGCCACCACCCCCACCTCCACCGCCACCCCCTCCGCCTCCTCCACCGCCTCCACCGCCGCCCCCACCGTCTCCTCCACCACCCTTGCCCCCCTTGCCCTTGCCGTTGCGGCGCCTCCCACTAGGAGCAGACGCAACCCCGAACTCCTCAGTGCCAATGAGGTCGACAGCAGCAGCAGAAGCAACAGAGGGGAGAAGGGGGACGGGGGAACACCCCTCAAATAAAGGGGCGCGAGGGTCGCCGCGAGAAGCACCTACAGCAACGATACTCTTCTCAGCTGCAGTGAGGCGCTCCTCTAGCAGGTCGACGGTGAGCTCGGTGGGGCAAAGGGAGAGAAAGTGGTCCCTGACTGAAGAAAGGGAGTCAGGGAGACGGGTGACTAGGTAGTAGAGGGAGATGTACATGGGAGGGGGGGTTCTTGGCACAGAACTCAGTGGGAAGCGCAGCGCGGTAGCGGGCGTCACTAGTGCGGAGGTGAGTAATGAGGTCAGCGACTGTGGCAAAGGCGGCCAGGTCAGGGAACAGGTACGGCAGCATGAGGCGGCTGAGGGCAGCAGTGGCAGGGGAGGAGTAGCGCGCTACGACAGCGTCATACAAAGACTTAGCAGTCTTGTATTGGCCAAAGTGCGCGCGCTCAGCAGACGGCAGGTGACTACGAACAGCAAGGCGAGCAACAGCGTCACGAGTAGTCCACTGCGAGCGAACCGTACTGTCAGAAGTGACGGCAGGTGCAGGAGAGACACCGGACGTGTGATCGAAAAGGGAGACTCCGTCCTTAGAGTCGCACAGAAGAAAGAGCTGTAGGTCGTCTACCCAAACGTCAAAGTCAACCGCACGACCCTCAGCATCAAAGGTAAGAACATTAGGGCTAGCCATGGCGGCAGTAGCAGCAGTAGCAGCAGTAGCAGCAGAAGCAGCAGTAGTAGCAGGAGCAGTGCGGGCAGGGCAGTGCGGCTCAGTAGGGCGGCGCGGCTCGGTAGGGCGGCGCGGCTCGGCTGGGCGGCGCGGCTCGGTAGGGCGGCGCGGCTCGGCTGGGCAGCGCGGCTTGGCTGGGCGGCGCGGGTGCTTACCAGGGGCGGGTGCAGGGCAGGGCCGCAGCTGGCGGTTAGGTCAGAGCCGCGACTGGGGCGGCTGGAGGGCAGGGCCGCGACGAGGCGGCGGCAGAGCAGAGCCGCGACAGGGCGGCAGCAGGGCAGGGCCGCGAGTGGGCAGCGGTAGAGCAGGGCCGCAACGAGCGGCTGAGGGCAGGGCCGCGACGGGTGGCGGCAGGGCAGAGGCCGCGACGGGCGGCGAGGTCAGGCTGCGACGGGCGGCAAGGCAGGGCCGCGGGTGGCGGCAGGGCAGGGCCGCGACGAGGCGGCGAGGTCAGGGCCGCGTCGAGGCGGCGACAGGGCAGGGCCGCGACGGGCGGCTAGGTCAGGGCCGCGACGGGCCGTTAGGGCAGGGCCGCGACGGGCCGAGAAGGCAGGGCCGCGACGGGCGGCACTAGGGCAGGGCGCGCGATGGCGCAGGTGAGGCAGGCGCGAGGCGCGCTACGGGCAGGGCAGGAAAAACAAATATTAATCGTGGTGGGCCCTAAAAAAAACGTTCCCACTAGGGAACCTGCTCTGAAACCATGTCAAAATGTGAAGGAAAGAATGACTAGAAAGAGAGCAGTACAAGGTTTGTATAGGAAAAACCTAATTTGCGCTGTACCCCTTAAGGAGTGCCCCACTACAGCCTAGAGCATATATGCATAGTTCAGACAGTCAGCTGCCATCTCGGTGGTGGGGCAGTACGCGAGGTCAACCTTACCCTGGTCAATTTCGTCCTTGACGAAAAAGTACCGGAGCACGATGTGCTTCGTTCGGTTGACGAACCCTGGCTTGTTCGCGATCTTGATGGCACTCTGGTTGTCGCAGTGAAGACAAAAAGTAGGCGTTGGGTTTTTCGCCTCCTGTAGTAGCTCTTTTAGGTAAAGACCTTCGCGAACTGCAGCCGTTGCGGCGTTGTACTCTGCTTCGGCTGATGACAGGGCAACCAAAGCCGTTGGCTCCAGGCGGAAGACAAAGCCGGTTCGTGACCGTCAATTGGCGGGGTCAGCAGCGTGATCTGCATCCACGTAGCCAGTGAGGTGGAACGATGTTGTTGTCAGTGTGGAGTAGGATAGCCTGACGTCGGGTGTGGATATGAAGTACTGTAAGGCGCTCTCCAGGTCCAGGTGGTTCTCTGCTACTGGCTTGCGGGAAAACTGTGCCAGTTGGCTGACAATGTACGAGAGGTCGGGTCGGCAGGTAACGGAGGCGAACAGCAGGCACCCCGATTGTTGTTGGTAAAGGTGGAGTCCTGCGGGCGACAGAGGTTTGTTGTCCGGTTTGTAGTTGGCGCTAGGGGTGCGATAGGGAGTTGAGAGTGGTGCAAGCGAAATTTTGAAGCGTTCCCCCAGCTGTTCAGCATACTTGGAAGCTGACAGATGAATTGCTTCTGGAGCGTAGTCCCAGGAACTGCGTAACTTTGTGGTTGATGGTGGTGTCAACGCGCTGCGCCAGGTTTGCCTCGAACTGGTTGAGAAGCTTGTTGCAGGTGCCGGTGTACAGCAGGTCATCGACGTAGACTGTCAGAAGGATGTAGTCGCCGTTGAAATCGAGGCAGTACATTCCCGGGTCGTGTGGTAGCTGTGAAAGATAGAACGAGGAATGATTGCATTGAGCAGCATGAGGAGTACAAGTAGGAAACCCTAAAGTGTTGTACCCCATATGAACTACCCCAGTACAGCCTACACAGACTATAGCATATAAGTTTGACACACCCCCATAGGCAAAGTGGGGGAGAACAAGAGGTCACAAGACCAGTCAAGAAAAGCAAAGCAAGCTCAGGGTGGATCACGACGTCACCACGCATTCTGAGCACAAGCAAATGGCCACAAGGCCAGTTCACATGCAGAGTTATATATAGGAGAACAAGCAATACAGTGATCACAACCTAGCAAGTGTAAGCATGCAGGTATATGTATAGAGATCACAATACAGGCAAAGTCAAGAAGTAAGCAAGTGAGGCCAAGTGGGCACTAGGCCTAGGACAGTACAGAAACGCTGATGATCACAAGGCTGAAGTGCCTTGGTGAAGATATCAGCCGTGTTGGCTTGAGTGGCCACGTAAGCAAGACGAAGCTGACCACGCTGCTGCAACTCTCAAGCAAGGAAGAAGCGCAGAGCGATGTGCTTCGTTCTGTGCTCCAGTCTGTGCTCCTGACACAAGGCAATCATGGACTTGTTGTCGACGTACAGAACTGGAGGAGAACGAGGCGGCTCTCCCAGGTCGGTCAGCAGGTAGGTGAGCCAGCGTAACTCCTGTGCAGCCATGGCCCCTGCGTAGATCTCAGCCTCACAACTGGAGCTGAGAACAGACGACGAGCGGGTAGACCGCCAAGAAACAGAACCGGAGCCAAGGCTGAAGGTATAACCCTATGACGACCGCTGCGTAGCCAAGTCGTCAGCCCAGGAAGCGTCTGCGTGAGCAGTGAGGACAACTCGAGCCCGTCCTCCAAGCACGAGCCCCATGCCCGACGTACTGCACAAGTAGCGCAACACCCTCTTAACGGCATGTGTGCCGACGTCTGTGCACGTGTGTCTCTTCTGCAGCTCCGACTTCACGTGGGCGAGTCCCTCAGTGTCAGCAGTAGCAAATACCAAGTCGTCGACGTACACGAGGATGTAGAACGGTGGCAGAGAGGTGTCGGTGCGTAGAAACAGCGACGGGTCAGCAGTAGAAGGAGCAAACTGCAAGAGTCGTCCTCAGTGTGTCGTACCACTCACGAGGCGCCTGGCAGAGTCCGTAAACTGGCCGTCTGAGGCTCCACTGGGTACCAGCAGGAAACGACCCAGTGAAGCCAGGTGGGCGGCGCAGCCAGATCTCCTCATGCAGGCTGCCCTGTAGGAAGGCTGTGCTGAAGTCAAGAGAGTGAAGCTCGTAGTCACGCTGAGCAGCGACGTGCAGCACAACCCGAAGAGTGGTCATCTTCGGGGTAGGGGAGAAGGTCTGGAAGAAGTCAACTCCCTCTCTCTGACTGAAGCCTCGTGCAACGTAACGCGCCTTGAAGACAGGCGGAGAACCCGGCGGCCGCTTCACCCTGAAGATCCACATGCCACTGACGATGTTCGCCCCAGGTGGGGGAACCTCGTCGACGTAGGTGCATGTGGACTTCCAGGATGCCATCTCTGCGTCCATGGCTGTCTGCCACTGAGAGGAGTAGGGACCCTCTATCGCCTCTGCGTAAGAGCGCGGGGTCGGGATGTGTGGTGCATCCGGGTCTCCCTCAGGGGCAAGCAGCATGGACACGAGATAAGGTAAAGCAGCGGCAAAGCACTCAAAGTCCTCCTGTCTGTCCTCAAGGACGTCCATGCCAAGAGCACACTCACCCCCGACGGACGGAGGAGAGACAGACTCAGACTCAGCAACAAGACTAGCGGCGTAGTCTAGACGACAGGCGGCAGCAAAGTCAACAAGCTCAGCAACAAGGGCAGACGCAGTAGTGGACTCAAACGAAGGGTTAGTGACAACAGTAGCGAGAAGACGCGTGACAGTAGGATTGGCAGCACGAGCAAGGTCTGACGGCGGGTCAGCAAGGTCAGTAAGAGAGGACGCAGGAGGAGACAGCAGAGGGACACGCTGTGGAGCAGTAGACGGACGAAGTGCCATCAGGTGCGTGCCTGGGACAGGAGGAGGACGCGGACGCGGAACACGACGACCAGTGCGAACAGCTCGAACAGGCGACGCAGGACGAGACTCAGGCAACGCAGGACGAGACTCAGGCAACGCATGACGAGACTCAGGCTCACGACGCTCCGTAAGACCTCTAGTCGGCCCAGAGTAAGGAGAGGGACCAGGCAGGGGAGAGGCTGGCTGTAGCTGCGACTGTGACGGGGCAGGCTGTGGACACAGTAAGGGAAGAGTGGGACCAGTAGAAGGCGGGAGGCCAAGAACCTCCTGAAGGAGTGGAACGAAGTACGGCCGTGGCTGCGCAGCGCCTCCAGAACCAGCAGAG
This sequence comes from Closterium sp. Naga37s-1, assembly GCA_947471745.1. Lineage (NCBI taxonomy): Eukaryota > Viridiplantae > Streptophyta > Zygnematophyceae > Desmidiales > Closteriaceae > Closterium > Closterium sp. Naga37s-1. The sequence goes on along the minus strand of CANJKZ010000169.1, from coordinate 1,361,120 downwards.
ACAGCACCAGTACCCCCAGCTCCAGGGTCTCCAGCTCCAGCAGCACCTCCAGCAGCAACAGCTCCAGCGCCTCCAGCTCCAACTCCTGCAGCACCACCAGCCTGAGCAGCTCCAGTACCTCCAGTACGAGTACCTCCGGCAGCTCCAGCACCAGCAGGACCTCCAGCGGCTCCAGCTCCAGCAGCACCTCCAGCTCCAGTAGCTCCAGGACCTCCAGTACGAGCACCTCCGGCAGCTCCAGTACGAGCACCTCCGGCAGCTCCAGCACCAGCAGGACGTCCAGCAGCTCCAGCTCTAGCAGCACCTCCAGCTCCAGCAGCTCCAGTACCTCCAGTACGAGCACCTCCGGGACCAGCGGCTCCAGCACCTCCAGCAGCAGCAGCAGCAGCACCACCAGCTCCAGCAGCTCCAGTACCACCAGTACGAGCACCTCCGGGACTAGCAGCTCCAGCACCTCGAGCAGCACCAGCAGCTCCGGCAGCTCCAGCGCCACCAGCACGAGCACCCCCGGGACCAGCAGTGCCAGCATTACCAGCACCTCCAGCATTAGCAGCTCCAGGGCCTCCAGCTCCAGCAGCACCACTCCGGAGGCTACAGCGCCGAGCGTACCACTGGCGCAACTGTTGTGGAGAGAGAGGCTCCCGCCGGCTAGACTGCTGGGGCGAGGCACCTGTGGGACCTCCAGGACTAGTAACTCCAGCACCTCCAGTACCTCCAGTACCAGCAGTACCTCCAGCACCTCCAGGACTAGCAGCTCCAGGGCCTCCAGCTCCAGCAGCGCCACTCCGAAGGCTACAGCGCGGAGCGTACCACTCGCGCAACTGCTGTGGTGAGAGAGGCTCCCGCCGGCTAGACCGCTGGGGCGAGGCACCAGTGGGACCTCCAGGACGAGTAACTCCAGCACCTCCAGGACTAGTAACTCCAGCACCTCCAGTACCTCCTGTGCTAGCAGCTCCAGGGCCTCCAGCCCCAGCACCAGCAGTACCTCCAACAGACTCAGCACCCCCAGTCTCAGCAACCCCAGGCTCAGCACCCCCAGACTCCACACGCTCAGGCTCAGCACCCCCAGCAGCACCACCCCCATCAACACCACCCCCTGTAGCAGCACTAGAGTCACCTGCTACCTCGACAGGCTCAACAGCGACTACCTGAGACATACCTGAGGGAGCAGGACCCTGAGGGGGGAGGGGGTCTACCGGAGGAGGACCTGGTGCAAGGAAGAGCGGCGGGGGGGGGGGAGAGGGGCAGTGCGGTAGGGAAAGAGACGGTAAAAGGGAACCAATTCGTCGAACGTGACGTCCTGAGAAGGCAGGACTCGGCGCGAGGTGGGGTGGTAAAACGGCCAGCCAGGCGCGTCAGGGACAAAGCCAAGGAAGACACAGGGAATAGCGCAGGCGGAGAGCTTGTCCGCGGACGTATCGCGGACAAAGGCACGAGAACCCTAGACCCGGAACACCGACGCATCGCCAACCTTCCCCGTCCACCGCAGTGTAGGCGAGGTCTCCGGCAAGGAGACACGGGGCCAGAGGTTGAGCTGATGCGCAGCGTATCGGACCGCAAACGGCCACAGAAAATGGGGGGCAGCCGCATGGACCATGGAGGTACGAGCGACCTCCATGACTAAGCCAATGCGGCGCTCAGCAATCCCATTCTGCTGCGGTGAGGCCGGGAGCGTGAACGTCTGGCGAATGCCCTCCCCACGACAAAAGTCCCACAGAAAGTCAGAGGCAAACTCCCCACCTCTGTCAGAGTGCAGACGCAGGACCGCAAAGTCCGTCTCGAACCGCTCGCGGAGCTGGAGACGGGCAGCGCGGATCCAAGGGATCAAAACATCAGGGACCTCACCCTTGGTGCGCAAGGGGAAGACCGTGGTGTAACGCGTGTAGTCGTCCACGACCAGCAAAAAGTACCGCTCGCGGTCCTGTCCACGGACGCGGGCTGGGCCCCACACGTCCATGTGGAGAGTCTCCAGGGGAGCAGTCGTCGGGGGAAACGAGGAGGAGTGAGGAGCGGCGCGCTGCCGCCCCTCGACACAGGGAAGACAGGGAGGAGCAGGCGAGGGTGGGAGGGGAGGGAGAACCCTGGGAAGACCAGAGACAAGGACACGTCGGTGCATGCCACGAAGGCGCTGCACCGAGGGGTGACCAAGACGGTGGTGCCAAATAACGGTCTGGTGCGACAGAGCACGACACGAGCAGGGGGCCGCTAGCTGACCTGACGCAGACGCAGACGCAGCTACCTGAGGGGACACAGTAGTCAGTGTGTACAGTCTCGAGCCAAGCGCTCGGGTGAACGTGGCCAGGTGCCGACCAGTCCGGGAGCACGTACAGTGGGTCACACGCTGACCTCGAGGAGTGAACTGGTCAACCCACACATCCTGGAGGTCAGCTCCACTCACCAAGTTCGTAGAGAACGAGGGGAAGTGAAGACCTGACAGTGAGCCAGACGGAACCGCCGGACACGGCAGAACCGTGGAGGAGAGCGCAAGGACTGGGCCCCCAGAGGGGTCCGCCAGGGAGACTGCAACCGGCCGACTGAGCGGCGTGAGTGTGGTGCTGTCGCGGAAGAAGGAGCGGGAAGCACCTGAGTCAAGTGTGAAGGTGTACAAGGCCTCAGCAGGCGCAGTACCAGAGAGAGCAGACTCACCAGCACCTGGAGCAGTAGACTCACTAGCACCTAGAGCAGCAGTCTCACCAGCACCTAGAGCAGTAGACTCACTAGCACCTAGAGCAGCAGCCTCACCAGCACCTGGAGCAGGAGACTCTATACCTGGGTCAGGCGGTAAACACAGGTAACAGGCACCCTCAGCACTAGTAGGCAATGCATACATGGCAGTGAGGATAGCATCATAGTCAAGAGCAAAGAAATCCACCCTCTGCCTAAGCAGCTCCACCCAGCTGGGGAGCTCAGCCTCGTCGCCAAACTCGGTACGCCAGGCGTCGCTCAGACAGGCGAAGCTGCGGGATTGTGTGTGACCAATCGTCCCGCAAGTCTGACCAGCCCGATCACCTGTGCGAATGACGTACGGGCAACGAACAGTACTCCGAGACCCTCTACTCTGAGCGTACCACTCACGAAGCTGCTGGGGCGTAAGGGTCTCGCGTGGACGCCGCTGCAGCTGCATCTGGCCACTGCCAGAAGCTCCCGGCTGACCAGCTCCAGGGCGACTGCCACTACGACCGTCGCCACAACCCCAACTAGCGTACCACTCACGAAGCTGCTGGGGCGTGAGGGACGCGCGCGGACGTCGCTGGAGCTGCATCTGGCCACCGCCAGTAGCAGCAGTAGCACCTAGGGCAGCAGCACATAGGGCTCCTCTTTTTTTTTTTTTTGTATAATTATTTATTTATTTTAGGGTTTGGCAGGGCGCACTGGGCGCTGCAGAGGTGGCTCGCGGGCTGCAGGGGTGGCTCGCGGGCTGCAGGGGCAGTGCGCTGGCTGCAAGAGGCAGGCGCGCTGGCTGCAAGAGGCAGGCGCGCTGGCTGCAGGGGCGGTTCGCGGGCTGCAGGGGAGGCTCGCGGGCTGCAGACGGGCGGCGCGCGGGCTGCAACATCTCAAAAAAGTGGCCCTTAAAAATGGCAGTTTACAGCTATAATCGCCATGCAAATGGCGGGCTTATGGCTTTAAATTGGCGGGCTGTACGCAGGCCGCTTCGTAGGCGTTTGGGCCCCGTGAATTGTTGGGCTGTATATTGACTATAACAGCCATGTATGACCATTCATGACCTGTTCTACATTGTCATGTACGGTCGTGTATGGTCGTGTATGTGAGAACTATTTTCATGCATGTATCGCCTGCCTGTAAATGCAAATTTATTGTAGGAAGATTCATGGTTCTTAATTTGACGGCTATAAATTTCAATTTATTGGTACCCTATAAAATAGCATACGAAGCAGGAGCATTTATTCTCGTTTTCAAGAACATAAACGTCTACAAAATTATTTGGTACATGCTGCTGTTTCGTTTCAGTTGACAAATCTTTGAGAAAAATGTTTGCTAGAAGAAATATTATAAATATAGCTTATACATTATCAAAACACCCATATACTGCCTACACATTTTTTAGCCTACAAAGGCTAGAAGATCTTATCAACAGCTAGGATATTTGAGCCGTTAAAAATACACCTGCACATAGAAACAATGTCACACATTAACTTGCGGCCTGGAACAACACTTACACGGCTTGCTGAAAATGCCGTGAGCACACACTGTTAGCATAAGAGCGGCGGATCTTGCAATACCTGCGAACGTTATAGTAAGCTTTAAATACATAACCACATCTGCCACACGATTCAACAAACGAACGGCGTGAGGTATGATGAGCAAGGAATACGGAAGGGAAACACAACACGCAGGCACAGACGGCAGTCAGTTATTATATCTGCGACTGGCACAGAAGTGTAGAAAAATCTAGCACCAAGTGTACGTGGGACTTCGACGACGACTTGTTCAGACATCGCATGCCTGGAATAACTACCGATTTTAGCAGAACTGGAACGCATTGCGAGGTGAGCTGTATCCGAGAGACAGCGACGAGGGAGAGAGTAATAGAAGAGAGCTGATGGAATGACGAGTGAGATATAGAGAAGGCTGGGAGAATGAAATGGCAGGGTGAGGTGGGTTCCTTGTATGGGATGGGGCGGGGACAGAACTGGAAGGGATCGAGTGCGATGTGGTGCTGGTTGGGTCGCACGTCAAATTCGGCCTGGTTGAGCTGCTCACCTGCACTTAAATCACGGCCAATCGCGCTGATCAGCAGCGACTCGAGATCTGTAACTGATTTGTGTCTAGCGACAGGATTGGTTGAGAATGCTGTTGTTCTGCATCTAGCGCGCGAGGATTGGGGCACGGGGTTGTGCAAGTGATCGTAGCTTGCACTAGCGTTCTTACTGCTTGCTGTGTTCACAGAGAAGATTTGCAAGAGTTTCCACTAAGGAAGTTGAAAGAAAATTTGCATTGAAAAGTTGATTGTACAGTTGAGGCATGCTGATTAAAAGGACTAGAATGGCATGCAACACCTAGCAAGGGCGAAATCTGCCAGCGCAGCAGAGGAGCGGCTTGCCAACGCTGCAGCAGAGTTGTCTGCCAGAGTTGCACTACGCGCGGTCTGACAGCACTGCAATCGCAGGTGACTATCTGCAGTCGCATGTAACTATCTGCAGTCGCAGGTTGTCAATCTGCGCAGATGTGCGCACCTACCAAGTAGGTGCAGGTTGACGGTTTCACGATCAGGCACATTGTGCAGGTGCCAGGTAGAAAACGTGTCGTCGGTTTCGCCAGGTGCGCACCGTCGACCACGTGATGCCGTTCCGCAGGTAGAACTTCGCCTAAACATCCTGGGCGAAAGTTCGCACGCCTCCGCAGAGTTTCGCACACCTCTGCGAATTCGGTCGATCAGCTCGACATCGCTCGGTCGAACAGCGTTCGCCGAGCAGAGCTCCTCGACCCGAACTCTTCGACCAGAGTTCTTTGACCAGGATCGTCGACCAGCGCTCCTCGACGGGAGCTCGTCGCGCAGAGATCGTCGATCAGAGCTCGTTGTGCAGAGCTCGTTGACCAGATTCTGTCGAGCAGAGCCTGCTTGATCGCAACTTCCGTCGAAATGTAGAAGCTCATTTCGTCGACCAATCCGTCGCGAACTTCTCGTCGACGGCGGGATCGGCTGCGCCAAAGTGAGGGCGGGGCCTTTCTCTTCGGTTAACGTCTTCCTACTAGAAGGGCTTGCCAATAATGCAAGTCAGCGACCTGCCAGCGCTGCACCAAAGCGGCTTGCCAACACTGCAGCAAGGCGACTTGTCAGCTTCGCAACCGCAGGTAAATATATGCGCATGTGCTTGCACCTACTTCGCAAGAGCATGTAGACGGTTGTGCACGTTGTGCATGCAGAGAGTCACTACACAACGGGAGTGGATTACGGAGGAAGGCACGGGGTTGTGCGGGTGATCGTAGCGTTGTACTAGGCGTTCTCACTACTTGTTGTGTTCACAAAGAGATCTGGCAAGAGTTTCACTAAGAAATTGAGAGAACATTGAATTACAATGAGGCATACAAGTCGATATATCTAGAATGGCAGTGCAACACCTAGCGAGCCCTGTGCAGGGCGAACTATGCCAGCGCAGCAGAAAGGTGGCGTGCCAACGCTGCAGCAGAGTAGTCTGTCAGCGTTGCACCACATCGGTCTGCCAGCGCCGCAGAGGCAGGTGAACTTCTGCGCATGTACGCACCTACCAAGTAGGTGCAGGTAGACGGACGCGCCACCAGGCACATTGCGCAGGTGCCAGGTAGAACACGTGTCGACGGTTTTGCCAGCCGTGCACCGTCGAGCACGTGGTGCCGTTCCGCATGTTGACTTCGCGAAAACCTCCTGGGCGACATTCGCCTACCCGTCGGATTTCGCAGTCAATTGACTTACGTCGACCAGCTCGACGATGCTCCGTCGAACAGCATTCGCCTATACGAGCACGTCGAACAGAGCCCGTATACCAGCACCTCTCTACGGGCTCGTCGACAAGCGTCCTCTACGAGCTCGTCGACCGCGTCCTCTACGAGCTCGTCGACAGTTACGCCTGTCGCCATTCTTCGCGTGTAACCGTTCGGTCGAGATGGTCAACAGTCGCGACAGTTGACTAGCGACTGTTGACCTTCCTGCCCTTTATAGGCTGATCCGATATTGCTGCTATTGTTGCTTCAGTAGTGGCAGGTACGAAACTGCTGCACCTTCGGGAATGCTGAAGTTAATTCCCGCTTACTACAAAAGTTGCCACGAACGGTAGCTCGGCTTCGCCAAAACCACCTTGACGACTTTCACGCACCTCCGCAGAACTTCGTAGGCCATGAAACTCGGTCGACTAGAGGAGAGGCTGCCGACGACCACATGTTCGCAAATCGACGTTACGTTCAACGAACACCAACGTCGACCACCGCAAATAAATATTGAAGATTTTCATACACCCCTTCCAGCTCCTTGCATAATAGATGCAATTGTTATCTAATTCGATCTTGAATATTTTATATAACATAGAATTAGGCGTTTGATTATTATGTGCTGAGTTACACTTTGGACTCCTATTATCCTACCAATTCAAGACTAAGCAATCTGCACTCACTGCTGTAACAGTCATAAATAGGCAAGAAACAGTCAGTTTACAGGTCCCGCGGACAAAACGTTCGCCAACGTTACCAGAACATTTTTCGCATTTACGTGTCTGCGAGACTTCTACTCGCGTTACCCTCACATGTATTTTCGCCATTAGCCGTTCTGACTGTCAGAATTTTCGCGCTTCCCATAAAGCGGAATAAACCACAGGCACGTAACCAATCCCTCCTGAAATGGGGCCACGTTCGAAATCGCACGTCGACCAAAGAATTTGAGCCGTAGATCTGCGAAACATCGAACGTCCAGCAACAATGAAGAAATATCGAACATCCACTCTCCGAAGCAAATGGGTCAAGCAGTGCGACGCGAGAAAAAGGAATGAATGTTAAGCAAGATCTGAACCGTCGACTAAATCGCTTGGAATTTCATCCGTAGATCAGACGTAAGCACATTCCAGGAAGCAGCGATAAGCGTTTTCTTGCGCGCAAAATAGGCAAAGCAGTGTCGATTGCGGTAGCAAAATCGCCAAGTTGCCCCCAAACTCTGGCACAGGGTATGTACAGCAGCTTATGGCGATTGGAAACCATCGAGAAAAGTGGTCCATTAGACCACCCCATTCACAACAGGGCCTAGATTTTTGCGATGAAGGGTCTGCGCGCGGGCGGCTTGCACGAGGCGGCGCGTCGCGGGGCGGGCAGGGGCGGCGCGCAGGCAGGCAGGGCAGACGGGCGTCGCGGCGGGCTGGGGCAGCCCGCTCTGGCGACGCGACGGGCACGGGCAGGGCCGACGGGCGACGCGACGGGCTGCAGAGGCGCGCGACGCGACGGGCTGCAGGGGCGCGCGACGGGACGGGCTGCAGGGGCGCACGGCGCGGCGGGCAGCAGGGGCGCGCGACGCGACGGGCAGCAGGGGCGCTTACCAGGGGCGGGTGCAGGGCAGGGCCGCGATGGGCGGTTAGGTCAGGGCCGCAACGGGGCGGCTGTAGGGCAGGGCCGCGACGAGGCGGCGGCAGAGCAGGGCCGCGACGGGGCGGCAGCAGGGCAGGGCCGCGACGGGGCGGCGGTAGAGCAGGGCCGCGACGAGCGGCTGAGGGCAGGGCCGCGACGGGTGGCGGCAGGGCAGGGCCGCGACGTGCGGCGAGGTCAGGGCCGCGACGGGCCGTTAGGGCAGGGCCGCGACGGGCCGTTAGGGCAGGGCCGCGACGGGCCGTTAGGGCAGGGCCGCGAGGGGCCGAGAGGGCAGGGCCGCTACGGGCGGCAGTAGGGCAGGGCGCGCGACGGCGCAGGTGAGGCAGGCGCGAGGCGTGCTTCGGGCAGGGCAGGAAAAAAAACGATCGTGGTGGGCCCTGAAAAAAAAACGTTCCCACTAGGGAACCTGCTCTGAAACCATGTGAAAGATAGAACGAGGAATGATTGCATTGAGCAGCATGAGGAGTACAAGTAGGAAACCCTAAAGTGTGTTAAAGTTTAGAAGAAAGAAGAGGATTGCACTAGCAAGAATGAGGATACAAATAGCAAACCCTAGAAGGGTTGTACTCGCTATAGAGCACCCCACTACAGGCTAGAGCATAAGATAACATTCTGACACACCCCCATAGCCAAAGTGGGGTGTAATCAGCAGAGTAAGCAAGGGAGTACAAGCTCAGGGTGGATCACAATGTCACCACACATTCTGAGCACAAGTTCAAGAAGCAATAGTTTAAGTTCACAATTATGAGCAAAACTAGTGGTAGTCACAACGGGCAAGTGAGGAGGAGGAGAGAGAGTGAGAGGAGAGGAGATAGGAGGCGACGGCTGAAGCTGCAGACACACAGGCAACAGGAGGCAGACTGGCACAGCGGCTACCGGACGAAGTCCCCGGAATACAGGAGTAACAGGCCCCGCGGCTAAAGTAGCGGCAGACGAGCAACGGACCCACGGGCGGCTGGCACAGCTGGCTACGACTGGGCTACCGGACGAAGTCCCCGGAATACAGGTGCTGCTGGCGACACGACGGCAACCTCCATTCAGCTTCCCCAAACTATCCCACTCCCCCCTGGCACATACCCGCTGCTACACCGCTAGCTCCACTCCCCCTTCACCCCCCCTTAGTACCACTCCACCGGCTCCAACACGTCCACCCCCCCTCAGCGTTAGCTGCAGCAGTGGGAGACGAAGGAGGAGGAGGAGCAGGCGACGCCACACACCCGCCACCCCCCAACCGCCACCCCCCAACCCCCACCCCCCAAACCCTAAAAACAGGGTAGGGAGGTAGGGGGGGGGGGGGGCAACGCGCGGCCCCCCAGTAGACTCCCCTCCCAGGGTCGCCTCGACAGGCGACGGGAGTTGGGCCGGGGCAGGTCGGGGCCGGGGCAGGTCGGGGCCGGGGCAGGTCCGGGACAGGGCAGCAGGGGCCGCGCGACGGGGCAGCAGGGGCCGCGCGCGGCTCCCCTGGGCAGCGCGACGGGGCAGCAGGGCCGCGCGACGGGGCAGCAGGGGCCGCGCGCGGCTCCCCTGGGCAGCGCGACGGGGCAGCAGGGCCGCGCGACGGGGCAGCAGGGGCCGCGCGCGGCTCCCCTGGGCGGCGCGACGGGTCCCCGTCGCCCGTCGCAGCGCCTCCCGGGGGCGACGCGGCGAGTGACGGGACAGAAACCCGTCGCGCGCCTCGGGGCGCACGGCGGGCAGAAAACCGCCGCGCGCCTCGGGGCGCACGGCGGGCAGAAAACCGCCGCGCGCCTCGGGGCGCACGGCGGGCAGAAAACCGCCGCGCGCCTCGGGGCGCACGGCGGGAAGAAAAACTGCCGCACGCCACGGGGCGTGCGGCACAGAGGGTAGCAGTAGCAGTTGCAGCGGAAGCAACAAGGTGGTGAGCCCACCCACAGGATCGATCCAAGGGGATCGACCTGCTCTGATAGCATGTTAAAGTTTAGAAGAAAGAAGAGGATTGCACTAGCAAGAATGAGGATACAAATAGCAAACCCTAGAAGGGTTGTACTCGCTATAGAGCACCCCACTACAGGCTAGAGCATAAGATAACATTCTGACAAAGTGTTGTACCCCATATGAACTACCCCACTATAGCCTACACATACTATAGCATATAAGTTTGACAGTAGCTGCCTGAAGCCGATCTCGAGGAGTATTTTGTGCAGGTGCTGCTGCCAGAGACACGGCGCCTGCTTGTTCCTGTAGAGGGATTTCTTCAGCTGACAGACCCTGGGATCTCCTTCCACGTAGGTGTGTGGCTGTTCCACGAAGATGGTTGCGTCGACTAACGCATATAGAAATGCGTTCTTGACATTGATCTGCCGCAGTGGTAGGTGTTTAGCGGCTGCGATGGCGAGTAGAATTCGGACAGAGGTATGGCGGCTCACGGGGGCGAAAGTTTGGTCGAACTCAATGCCATGGCGCTGGTCATAACCACGTACGACCCATCGTGCCTTGAAGCGCTCGATAGTTCCGTCAGCAGCGGTCTTTAGGCGAAAAACCCATTTTCCGCTTAGCACCCTCTTCCCCTTCACTGCTGCACGATCGACGAGGACTTACGTGTCGTATGACTCCAGTGCTTTCAGTTCCGCATCCATCGCCGCTCACCAGTCCTTGGCGTGTGGGCTCGTGAGGGCCTCCCGTGGATTCTTGGGCTCGGTGATGCGTGGAGGGGAAGTGGTAGCGGTGTGCAGGCCGAGTAGTTGAAAGCATGTGACATTAGCCGTGCCTTCGGCTTCCTGAGTGGTTACCTCGACCACGTCGCCGTCGTCGCTTTCGTGTGCTGGCGACGGGCTGCTCGGAGTGTCGTGGCGTCGTGATGGTCCTGGGGCGGGAGCGTCATCATCATCGTCGTCGTCGTCGCGCGGGCGAGGATATACGCCAGGATGTTCGTCGGCGGGATTGCGGTCAAGGTGAGCTGCAGCCTCATCCTCTGGTGATGCGAAGCTTCACCCGTTTTTGGCGTAGGCTTTGGCGACGTTACCGTGCTGGTCCTCGGTCCACTGCTGCAGGGTGAGTCGTTTGTAGAAAATAATATCTCGCGCAGGTACGATCTTGTTATTGTCAATGTCCAGAATCAACCACCCCTTGTACTCATAGCTGAGGTCCAAATGAACTCCCCAGCGTGCGCGCTCAGTGAATTTGCCGACAGTAGCTGATATCGGCCTGTACTGCACCATGCACCCCCAAACCCTCAGCATCGAGGTGTCCCCCCTTGTCCCGGTCCACTTCATGTGCGGTGAGAGATTCCGCCTGTTCGCCGTTGTTGACAGAAGGTTGTGAAGCCGCACGGCGTGATTCATGGCGTAAGGCCAGAACTTCTTGGGTAGGCCGGATTGATTCATGAGGGCGCGAACCTTCGTCATGAGGGTGCGATTGACGTGCTCGGCGACACCTTGCTGCTGGTGAGCGTAGGGGAGTGAGATGTGATGCTTTATCCCCTTCTCCGTGAGAAACGCCTGCAGTTCGTTGCTGTGGAATTCTTTGGTGTGAAAGTTGTAAACTGAACCATTACTTTGATTAGAGGAGGAACAAGCATACATATGTTGGATGAGAAGCTTGGAGGGGAAAGGTTGGGTTGAACATAGGTTGGGTTTGTGGAAGGGTTGGCCTCACTTTGGGAAGTGAGGCAACCTGAGGCCAAGTGGGTTGCATTTGGGGGCTCCACCACAATTGGGTTGGATTGGCACCCCACAATGCAAGACTACACCCAAAGTTGGGTGTAGTCCCAACCCCTTAACATTTAGCATGCTATACATAGAATTCTATCACAACCCCTTAGTATGCAAAGACAAGAAGGGGACAACCCCTGAATCAAGGGGCGCCCAGCGAGCAAGGCCGATGAGGCGGAGGAGAGAAGAGTGCGCAGGGCGAAGGAGCGCCTTGGTGAAGATGTCGGCCAAGTTGGCTTCGGCAGCAATCTTCCGAACTGCAAGAAGGCCGCGCTGGACGAGCTCGCGGATGAAGAAATAGCGCAGCTCGATGTGCTTGGAGCGGGCGTGGTAGATGGGGTCCTGAGTGAGATGGATGGTGCTGGCATTGTCACACCAGAGGGTGGGGCAGGGCTGAGGGGCGCCAAGCTCAACAAGAAGAAAGCAGAGCCAGCGGGATTCCTGAGCGGCCATGGTGCCAGCGTAGAGCTCGGCCTCGCAGGTGGAGAGGGAAACGGCAGAGTAGCGCGTGGAGTGCCAGCTGACAAGGCCGGTGCCAAGGGTGAAGCCGTAGCCCTGAGAGGAGCGGCGGTCCGGCTGCGAGTCAGCCCAGGAGGAGTCACTGAAGCCCGAGAGCAGGGGAGGGGAGGGGCCACCAAGAGTGAGGGCATGGTCCTTGGTGCCGCGAAGGTAGCGGATGACCCTCTTAGCAGATTTCCGGTGCACCTCGGTGTGGCGACCAGTGCCAACAAAGCGAGTGAGCACGCTGATGGGGTAGGCAAGGTCGGGGCGGGTGCACATCATAGCGTACATCAGCGACCCAACGAGCTCAGCATAGGAGCAAGGGGAGGAGGAGGGAGAAGTGGGTGGGGCAAGTTGGTGGCCAAAAGGGAGGGGGGTGGCCATGGGACTGGCCTGCGCCATCTCGAACTTCTCCAAGACCTGGCCGATGTAATGGGACTGGGAGAGGGTGATGGTGCGAGCAAGACGGTCGCGCGTGATAGCCATGCCCAAGTAGTGCGTGACGTAGCTCAGGTCCTTGCACTTGAGGCACTGCTGCAGCTGCTGCTTCATCTGCTCCATGTCAGCCTTGGAGTCAGCAAGCAGGATCATGTCATCCACATACACCAGAATGAAGAAGCGGTGAGGGGAGGAGCGAAGAAAGAGACTGGCGTCAGAATGCGAGGCAGAGAAGCCTAGGGACCCCATGATGGCAGACAGCTTCGCGTGCCACTCCCTTGGCGCCTGCTTCAACCCGTAGACAGGTCAACGCAGCTGCCACACAGTGTTCTCAGGAAAGGCGGCGTGGAACCCGGGGCGCCGCCGAAGGAAGATGCGCTCGTGCAGGTCGCCCTGCAGGAACGCGTTGGAGACGTCCATGGAACAGATCTCCATGTCGTCGCGCGCACCAATGTCGAGGAGGGTGCGAAGGGTGTACGGCTTGGTGGTGGGGGCGAAGGTGAACCAGTAATCTTCGGCCCATGTCTGGGTGAAACCCTTAGCGCAGTAGCGGGCCTTGTAGACCGGCTCCTCTCCCGGCAGCTGCTTCACCCGAAAGACCCACTTGCCCTCGACAAGGTTGGCGTCGGCTGGGAGGGGGACATCAACGAAGGAGTCGTTGCGAATGAATGCCTCACACTCCAGGAAGATTGCCGCGATCCACTTGTCCGCATCAGGGCATGTGATGGCCTCTTGGAAAGTGGAGGGAGTGAAGATGGTGGGGGTGGAGGTGGCGCCAAGGACTGGAAAGCCCAGGAAGTCAAGGTAGAGGGAGGCAAGGAAAGGAGTGTGGTGCCGAATGTTGAGGAACTCCTCATGGGAGTCCTCAAGGAGCTGAATGGAGGCGGGAGGAGGGGCTGCAATGAGTCTGTCTAGGGAGCGGGTGTGCATGCGAGGGAGGAGGAAAGGGGAGGAGCGAGAAGTTGCCTGGCGCTGCTGCCGCTGCTGCTGCTGCCCCTGCTGCTGACCCGGCTGCTGCTACTGCTGCTGCTGCCCCCACTGCTGACCCGGCTGCTGCTGCTGCTGCTGCTGCTGCTGCTGCCCCTGCTGCTGCCCCTGCTGCTGCTGCCGCTGCTGCTGCTGCTGACCCGGCTGGTGCTGCTGCTGCGACTGCTGCGGCTGCTGCTGAGAAGGGGGAGAGTGAGAGGAGGAGGGAGAGAGGGAGGGGGCGCAGCTGAGTGGGCCGGGGAGGCGGGTCCAGCGGGGTTGTAGACGTCGGCAGGGGAGGAAGGAGGGAGTGGAGCGGCGACAGGGGGGAGGAGAGGAGCGGGAGGGAGGAGAGGTGGGAGGATAGTGTCAGTCCAGGCGAGGGGGCGAGAGGGAGGAGGGAGAGGATCAGGAGTGGAGTAGTAGAGAATGGACTCGTCGAAGACGACGTCAATGCTGCGGATGAGGCGGTTGGTGGGAGGGTGGAGGAACAGGTTGCCTAGGGAGTCGCGATTGTGCCCGAGGTAGACGCACTCTAGGGCACGAGGGGCGAGCTTGCCAGCAGCGCGGGAGCGATCAGCCGGTGGGATGAGGACGAACGACTTTCAGCCCCAAACGCGAAGGCCGGCAGCGTCAGGCTTGGCCTTAGACCAGAGTTCTGTGGGGGAGGAGGAGGGATGTTGAGGGTGGGAGCGGAGATTGAGGAGGGGTGGAGGCGTGAGGAATGAGGCAACATGCAATTTTGGTGATTTCACGAATGCGACTCTCAGCAATGCCATTTTGCTGAGGGGAGTGGGGGAGGGTGGCGGTCTGCCTGATGCCATGTGTTTTGCAGAAGGTGGCGAGGGTGTTGTTGATGAACTCACCCCCACCGTCAGAGTGAAGGCGGCCAATGGGGCCTTTGAAGTGAGTGCGGCACTGCTCAGCCCAGTTGATGACCACAGCCGGCACCTGGTCCTTGGTGTGAAGGAAAAAGACAGTGGAGAACCGACTGTAGTCGTCGACGAGGACGAGCATGTACCGATGCCCCTGGCGGGAGCGGATGGGATAGGGACCCCAGAGATCCATGTGAACAAGGTCAATGGGAGCGGCAGCAAAGGTGGGATGGCTGTGATGGGGGGACTGTTTGAGCTTGCCATGAATGCATGATGGGCATGGGGGGGGAGGGGAGGGGAGGTAACGTGGGAGGAAGGCTGTTAAGGAGGCGAGAGGTGACGGTAGTGCGAAGTGCGGCGAAGTTGGGATGGCCGAGTCTGTGATGCAAAATTACGGCTGGATGGGAGAGGGTATTAGAGGAGGAGGGGGATGGGGTGGGGGAAGAGGTGGGGAGGGAGGAGGGGGGTGAAGCAGGGGAGGAGGATACCTGAGGGGGAGGGAGAGGGGGAGGGGGACCGGTGGAGGTACCATCACGAGTGGTAACATGACCGAAAAGGGGACGGGGTGTGCGGAGCGTGTAAAGGCGAGTGCGAGGGCAAAGGGGAATGCGCAGAAGGAAGCGACCAGAGGCTGTGTGGTAGAGATCACAGTAGGTAGCAAAACCAGGGTAAATGGCGGTAATACCAACACCTTGGAGCTCTCGGTGAGGGAGGAGGTTGTTGCGAAGGGTAGGGATGTGGAGACTTGTGACCTTACCGGATGGGAAAGCGGTGCAAGGGAGGGTGGAGAGGTGAGTGCATGGGATGGAAAAGCTGGAGTCAGCACCATGAACCTGGGTGGGAAATGGAAGGGGGGTGAGGGTGCCAGCGTCTTCGAGTGCAGTTTCTGTGGCCCCACTATCAAGGACAAAGTCCAGGGTGGGGGAGGAAGGAGGGGGAGGTGACACGGGGTACTGGAAAGACGTCTCACTGATAGCAGAGGGATATATGGAAGCGACGGATGGTGCAACAGCAACATGCTCAAGGAAACTGCCCTGAGAGTTAGGGACACTGGGGGGGGCAGAGGGGATGGAAGCCCAGGGGGGGGAGCAAGGGAGGCATGAGCGGCCATGGCCGCTGTGCCGAAGGTCATCGGCTGCTGCTGCCACTGCGGGTGAAGGTACTGCGGCGGCTGCTGCTGTTGGAAGAACTGCTGATGCGGTGGCTGCTGCGGCTGGAGAAACTGCGGCTGCTGCGGCTGGGGAAACTATGGCTGCTGCTGCTCCGGGAAGTACTGCTGCTGCTGCTGGTACTGCTGAAACTGCTGCAGCTGGGAAGGGGGGGAGGGGGTGAGCAGGCGGAGGTGAGCGGGGAGGAAGGAGGGGAGGGTCTGGATGTCCACGAGGGAGGGGCGAGGGGTAACACTGTTCCAGCGAGGAGGGGTACCAGTGATTCCGCGATCAAACCAGGCGTCATCGAGCGCCTTGAAGCATGTGACAGGGGGGTGGTTGGTCTGACCACAAGGCGTGTCGGCGCGGGGACCATGACGGCGAACGTACGTGCAGGGAGGGAGAGTGCGACCGCCACGGCTCACAGCTCCACCAGCACCAGAGGGACCTCCAGGAGTGGTACCACCAGTACCACCACCACAACCACCACCACCACCACCACCACCACCACCACCACCACCACCACCACCACCACCACCACCACCACCACCACCACGGCCACGGCCACGGCCACGGCCACCACGGCCACCACGGCCACCACCACCCCGACCACCACCACCACCCCCACCCCCTCCACGACCCCCTCCACCGCCGTTGCGACCACCCGGGTTGCGCGGCTGCGTGGTATTGAGGGAAGTGGAGGAGGAGGACTGAGGGGTGGTGATGTTGGCAATGGGGGTGCGGAGCTTGACCTCCGTGTCAATGATCCACTGAACCACCTCGCTGAGGCCAGCCAAGGAGTTTGCCTCGGTGAAGGCGTGCAGACGGGACTCGTAATCCGACGTGAGGTTGAAGAGCAGACGATGAATCCGCAGGGGCTCGGGGAGGGCAGCCTGGCGAGCTGCAAGGCGATCGGCTACCTCCTGCATGCGCCCCACGTAATCGACTGCGCCGTCGCAGGTGGCGAGGGTAATGGAGAAATACTCCTGGAAGAGAACGCCGACGGAGATGATGTCGCGGCGTTCGAACATGGACTGGAGCTCGGCCCAAATCAGGTGGGCTCGCATTTGACGAGCTTGGAAGCGGCACATGAGGGTGTCGGGGAGTGCACTGAGGAGGATGGTGCAGGCGCGGTTGTCGGCAGCGGCCCAGGCGATGCTGTTGGGGATGTGAAGCGCCATGGAGGTGTTGTAATCCGCAAGCAGCGCCAGGCGAGTGGCACGGTCCGACGTCGCGAACTCGTAGTTGTGAGAGTACGACGGCTTTGCTGGAATTTACTTGCTTGATTCTGCTTTATTATGCATTGTCTAGCTTAGCTTTATTTTATCTTGCATGCATTTGCTTGATTTCCTAGGTTCGTTGCTTTACTATATTTATTATAGTTATAGGCACCGAACTAGGTTGAGTGCACCGGATTCTAGGCTTTTCGGTTGCCACCGAATTGCCTTTTACAGAATTTGGGAAGGACCCGTTCGGGACGCTTCGCGACCCACGGAACCTTCTAGTAACACCCGGGTTACTGCCTTTGTGTCGAGCATATATATAGCCTCGCCTTGTACCCAGGGGGATCATTCAATAGATTTCTCTTTTCTGAACCAGATCCTCACACTTGGTAATCAAAGCGGGTTTACACGAGAGGTCTTCAACCGCAAAAAACCGGCCTTGAAAAACCGCAGGGGCGACGACGAAAGCGTCGACACGGGTATGTAAAACCAGTTCCGCGCAATCTTTCTAAGTCCCCCTCGATCCGGTTTTCGAACACCCCTCAGGATTACTGGCAAAAACGTTGGAATTTCGACCGTCAGATCTATTCGAATCTCAACGGCCCAGAGAATTTCGCCCAAAACGTTTGGAATTTGGAGCGTCGGATCACGTTTCTCCTCAACGACCGAGATCGGACGCGAATTTCGACTAAGGGAGAATTGCGCGACGTACAGAATTCGCGCTCGTCGATTCTACAGTCAATCCGACTCAAAGTAAGTCGACCAGCACCTAGAATTCATTTATTTTCGTCGCACATCTGCCTGCAAATCGCCAAATGGAGGGAAATAGAGATAATTTCGTACGGGAAATCGCGGAGTTACGAGCCGAGCATGAGCAGATACGTGCGGCGCTTCCACGACTCGAAAAACTCCTTGCAAACTAGTCGGCAACCGCCACAGCAGCAGCGACCGCAGCAGCGAATGCAGCAGCGACAGCAGCAGCAGCAGCGGCGACACCGACAATTCTACCTGCGATAATGGCAGCAGCTACAGTTACCCTCGAAGCAGTGAAGCCGAGGCTACCGGAGGCGTTCGATCCTATAGTTAAAGGGAGCGACGTTCGTCGATTCGTAGCTCAACTCGAAATTTACTTCGAAGCCGTTGGATGCACGACCCCCACCCAAGACGGGATGCGCATACGGCTCGCAACAACACTGTTATGTGGCCCAGCTCTATAGTGGATCAACAACAAATTTGTCCAAGGCGAAGGGACATGGACGCAGTTTCGGGCAGCACTGATGGAGCAGTTCGACGCGTTGAACAGTAGCTACTACGGAACACGACGCAACAAGCCAAATAGTGGCATGGAGCGATCGGCACCACCCACGACTGCCGACCCGATGGAGAACGACAAGGGCGATGCGAAGCAGCGGCTAGCAAACAACGAGACGTGCGAATTTTGCGGCGCTACAGGACATCGTATCTTGGCGTGTTGAAAATGAAGAAAAGACGTGCGGAGCTGAAGGGCAAGAACAGTGCGGCACCCCCGAAGCAGAAAACGGACAACGTGGTAACTTCGGAGAGGGCGAAAAAAGGAGAATATGATGGCGCAAATTTAAAACGTCACAACCAGCCGGCACCAACAGAAATCGCCGAGACAAAAGGAGACTCCGCGAAACAAGACCCTGCACCGACTAGGAAACTCCAGCTGTACACCCCAACAAGAAATATTATTACTTCTCGTGGTTTTCAAGCCTTTATTAAGGGAGAGTCAGAAATTAAAATGGTACCAGGTAATTGTCAAGAAACTGAACGGGCATTGAGAAGAAAGTCGGTACAAGTACTAACCCTAGTTGGGTTGTACCCCTTATGGGCTACCCCACTACAGCCTACACAACTTCAACATTATAATAGTTTGACACACCCCCAGGGCGCTTGCCCTGCGCCCTTGTCGCACTGTCAGCTGTGTCGGGAGGGGCAAGAGAGGCTTCAAACGTGAGGTCAAACAACGAAACGCCGTCTCTAGAATCGCTCAGTAGGAACAGCTGTAAGTCATCGAGCCACGTATCGAACTGGATCGGACGGCCCTCAGGATTGAATGTGAGGACGCTGAGAGTAGCCATAGCGGGCAGAGCAGGATGGCGCGCGAGCAGCAGGGCAGTACGCAAGCAAGGACGGCGCGAAGGGCATGGCGGCGCGCAAGCGCGCAGGGCAGGGCGGGGCGGCACACGGCTAGGGCAAGGCGGCGCAACTGGTAGAGCAGGGCGGCGGCCAGCAGGGCGGCGTGCGGGCAGGGCAGGGCAGGGCGGCGGCCAGCAGGGCGGCACGCGGGCAGGGCAGGGCAGGGCGGGCGGCCAGCAGGGCGGCGCGCGGGCAGGGAAGGGTAGGGCGGCGGCCAGCAGGGCGGCGCGCGGGCAGGGCAGGGCGGTGCGGCGGCTAGCAGGGCGGCGCACAGGCAGGGCAGGGCGACGCGGCGGCCAGCAGGGCGGCGCGCGGCCAGGGCAGGGCGACGCGGCGGCAGGCAGGGCGGCGCGCGGGCAGGGCAGGGCGGCGCGGCGCTAGCAGGGCAGCGCGACGGGCAGAGGAGGGCGGCGCGCGACCAGCAAGGCGGCGCGACGGGCAGGGCAGGGCGGCGCGGCGCTAGCAGGGCGGCGCGAAGGGCAGGGCAGAGTGGCGCGGCGCTAGTAGGGCGGCGCGATGGGCAGGGCAGAGCAGCGCGCAGCCAGCAGGGCGGCGCGACGGTTAGGGCAGGGCAGGGCAGCGCGACTGGTGGGGTAGGGCGCTACGGGCAGCTAACGAATCGGTGGGCCCTAAAAACAAACGGTCCTGGAACAGGACCTGCTCTGAAACCATGTCAAGAAACTGAACGAGAATAGATGCATTGAGAAGAAAGTTGGTACAAGTACTAACCCTAATTGGGTTGTACCCCTTATGGGCTACCCACTACAGCCTACACAACTTCAACATTATAATAGTTTGACAGTAATATGGGGACCCTACTCCGGAGCTTTGATAAGGGTCGAGCATTCCGACGAGTGAATTTTCTCTCCCAGCAGCACTGTTTAAAGGCTCCCCGCCATTCCCCACAGGTGAAGCCTACACAGCTGCAAAGGCTTAGGGGAAGGTTCCAGGCCCAGGAGAAGCTGTACCAGCCTCGGATAAATCCTTCTAACCCTACTCAGGTGAAACCTGATATTGAGTCAGCAGCTTCGAGCGCAGGACCTAAGGACGATATTTTTGACGTACCCTATGATCATGTAAGCAAGACCATCTACAGCTACTCGGAGCAGCAGCAGCCACTACTCCTCGAGGTGGTCTGCAACGGGCGACGCCTCCGGGTTCCCCACGCTACTGCCCGTTCCTGCTGCCCTGCCCTGCCACGAGCGCACTACCTTGCCTTGCCACGAGCGCACTGCCTTGCCCTGCCCTGCACGCGCTTTGCTGCCGCGCGCGCTGCTGCCCCGCGTGCTACTTCCCTGTGCGCCGTTGCACTGTGCGCGCCGCCGCCCAGCGCCCCGCTGCCCTGCGTGCCGCTGCCCTGTGCCCTGTTGCCCTGTGCCCCGCTGCCCCGAGCGCCGCTTCCCCGCCTGTTGCTGCCTCGCGCGTCGTTTCTCCGCGCGACACTGCATTGCACGCCCCGCTGCCCCGCGTGCCGCTGTGCCGCACACCGCTGCCCCACGTGCTGTTGCCCCGCGCGCCACAGCCCGTGCACAGCTGCTGCCTGTACGTCGAACGGCAGTTGCTGCCGCCCTTGCACTGCTGCTGCCGCCCGTGCGCTGCACCTCCGCCGCTGGCTCCCGTGCGCCACACCGCCGCTGCTGCCGCCCGTGCGCCGCACCGACGCTGCTGCCGCCCGTGCACCGCACCGCCGACACTGCCGCCCGGGCGCCGCACCACCGCCGCTGCTGCTCGTGTGCCGCACAGCCGCCGCTGCCGCTCATGCACTGCACCGCCGCTGCTGCCGCCAGTGCACCGCACCGCCGCCGCTGATGCGCGCGCGCCGCACCGCCGCGGCGTCAGCCTGCGCCACTGCTTCACGCGCAGCGCTGCCGCTGCCGTTCGTGCGTCGCACCGCCGCTAACTGGCCGGCCCGCTGCCGCTAAGCCGCGCCGCTTACCATGGCAACTATCAGTGTACTGACCTTCGACGCAGAAGGCCGACCTATCGAGTATGAGTCCTGGCTAGAGGACCTTCACTTGTATCCGTAGAGCGTAACCAAGGACGATGTCTTAGTTTTTTAGCACACGTCGGGGTCCCTTAAGGCCCCACCCACTCCGACTGTACCTGACTCTACTGCACCAAGCAGGAGCGGTATAGGACTGACCGCGTTGCTAGTACATAGTGGTTAGCACGCAACGCCACTGCCCAGCTTGCAGTCCGCGCTCACCTCCCACCCGACCAGAGGTCCCATTTTTGCCAGCTGGAACGGCCAAAGCAGTGGAAGACGCTGTAGTTAAGCGCTACTCCTCCCCTTCTTCTGCCACCCTAGGCCGTCTTGCGCTGCCATTTCACGTCCCTGAGCTGTCTAACTTCACCACTGTCGCCGACCTCTTGACTCACATGCGCTCCATTGGCACGCGCTATCGTGCGGCTCTCAAGCCAAATTTTCTAACTGAGAACCAGCCCCCTATGTATCCCACTCTCTACTTCCTCACGACTCTCCTCCCTGACTCTCTTCGTGCCGCCCGAGACCACTTCCTCTCTGTAGACCCCACTGAGCTCACCCTTGCCTCGTTTGAGTGTCATCTCCTTAAGGCTGAGACCAGTGCGTGCGCTGTAGCTGCCTCCCGTGGTACTCCCCGCCACTCCTTCTTTGAGGGGTGCCCCCCCTCCCTTCTCGCGCCTTCTGATGCCTCTACTGATGCTGTTGACTTCCTTGGTGCTGAGGAGGTCGGTGCTGCGTCTGCTTCTAGTGGGAGGAGCCACGGCATGGATGCACGTACTAGGGGTGTGAGTGATGGGGGTAGTAGAGGTGGCGGTGGCGATGGCGGTGGCAGGGGTGGTGGCAGTGGCGGTGGTGGGGGTGGAGGAGGTGGCGGCGGCGGTGGAGGTGGCGACGGTGGAGGGGGAAGTGGGAGTGGCGGAGGGGGCTCGAGTGGCGGTCGAGGTGGAGCAGGCTGGGGGGTATGCCCTGGTGGAGGCCAGGGAGCGGCAACTGGTGGTGCGGCTCATGGAGGCGGAGGCTCTGGAGGTGGACAGCCGCAGCAGCCACGTCGGGAGGAGACTCTCTCGCAGCAGCAGCTTCGTGAGTGGGTTGCCCAGCGAGGCTCCCCCGGTGGCGGTGGTCGCTGCCAGTACGTCCGGCGCACTAGTCTCTGACCTGGAGAGGTTTGCGGCAGGCTAGGGAATACTGAGGCTCGCTGGTTCTACTGCCTCAATGACACTTTTCGAGCGGTGTTTGATGAGCAGGCCAAGATTCCTGACTGGTTAGGATTGCTCAAGAAGGGCGTGGATGTATATTCTCTTGATTGGGACCAGACCTCTGCTGGCATGTATGCTATGCATGCTGCTGGTGCTAGTGCTGAGGGTGACTATTATTTTTGTTTGCCTAGATCTGGTAGTGTAGAGGCTGCTAGTGTAGGTGCTTATGAGACTGCTAGCACAGGTGCAGTTCATGCGGAGGCGTTGCTCACCTTCACGCTAAACTCCGACGCGTCTCCGTGCTTCTTTCGCGACTGCACCACAGTCACACCGCTCCCAGCACCTATCTATTACCCTGGCCGACCCCTCCTTTGGTCCGGTCGTTGCACGCGGCTCCACTGTTCTCCCGTGTCCGGCAGCCCCCTCTCTCTCCCTCACAGATCCCCACCTCCCCCCGTTCGCTACGAACTTGGTGAGTACCGCTCCCCTCCAGGATATGATGGTCACCACCACCACTCCTGGGATGGTAAGGGCGATCTGGTGAGTACCGCTCACCTCTAGGATATGATGGTGAAGGCGATATGTACGGATACGGTGACTGTCGACCACCTTGCCACATTCACACAAAGGCCTGGGTCTAAACTGTACACACTACACACTGAGTCTGCTCATGTGGCTGCGTCGGGTCAGGTAGCTGCGTCTTGCTCGTGACAGTTACTCACGCACCTATCCCTCTTCTGGCACGACCGTCTTGGTCACCCTTCCCTACAGCGCCTGCGTCGCATGCACTCACGTCTCCTTGTCTCTGGCCTCCCGTAGTCCCTGCCCCCGCTCCTGCCGTCGCTTGCGCCACCGTGCACTGCCTACGTCGAAGGGTGACAGCGCGCCACTCCTCACTCCTCCTCGTTCCCTCAAACCACTGCTCCTCTGCAGACGCTGCACAATTACGTGTGGGGCCCGGCCCCCGTCTCTGGGCCGCGCCGGGAGCGCTACTTTTTGCCGGTCGTTGACGACTTCACGCACTACACCACCCTGTTTCCAAAAAGCATAAAGGAGACATCCATGTTTTTTTGATCCCTTGGATCCGCGCTGTTCGTCGCCAGCTCAACGCACAATTCCGCGAGGACCTCCCGCTGCTCCGTCTGCACTCTGACCGTGGTGACGAGTTTGCACCCAGTCTCTTTGAGGACTTTTGTTGTGAGGAGGGCATCACCCAGTCGTTCACGCTTCCGGCCTCTCCACAACAGAATGGGTACGCTGAGCATCGCATTGGCTTGATCATGAAGGTTGCTCGCACCTCCATGATCCATGCGGCTGCTCCCCATTTTCTGTGGCCGATTGCCGTCCGATACGCCGCGCATCAGCTCAAGCTCTGGCCCCGTGTCTCCCAACTAGAGACATCGCCTACCCTGAGTTGGACGGGGGAGGTTGGCGATGCGTCAGCGTTTCGGGTTTGGGGTTCGCTTGCCCTTGTCCGCGATCCTACCGCGGGCAAGCTCTCTTCTCACACTCTCTTCCTTAGCTTTCCCACCGACGCGCCTGTCTGGCAGTTTTTGTAGCCCACCACTATAGCAGCTTGATAGAGCTCAGAAGCACGATTCCAACGCAACAAAGATTGCAGGAAACGGTCCACTATAGCCAGAGTTACACACAAACATAGCAGTGATAATGACTTAGTTGACTTCTGGTTTGTGCTCTCTGGTTTTATACTAGGACGCAATACAAAATCAAAGCACACAAGAAAGTGTCGAAACGGGTCGCGCGCTGAATTTCGTCGACGCGAAATTCTGAGCCCTGAATTTCGCCGGGTGAATTCCATTGACTGGAATTTCGTACACGAGAATTTCCGCGACCAGAATTCTGTCGACCACCGACTGTAACTCTCGTGCGAATTCCGTTGACTTCGACACTTCGCTGCCGAGTTTCAAACCGAACGCGACTCGAGACCAATTTCGCCAAACAGTCCCCAAACTGTCCCCAATCTATCCCTAATTTGTCTTGAAAGGACACGTTCGGGACACTTGAATCGAAAGGTCTCTAGTTCGAAACTCGCATGCACCATAACCAGCGCCTTACCAGAAACTATCCTGAATCTGTCCAGGGACACATTCAGGACAGATTGAAGGTCACGAGTTCGAATCCCAGCGCCGACATAATGTTGCTCATGGCAGCATTTCCTTCTAACAGTTTTACCACCCAGTTGTCAGAAATAGCAGGCAGAAAGTAAGAACAGGAAAGAGAGGGCTTCACTAGTAAGCAGGGCAGTACATATAGTAAACCCTAATTTGGGTTGTACTCACTATAGAGTACCCCACTGCAGACTAGACAATTATAACATTCTGACACACCCCCATAGTCAAAGTGGGGTATAATCAGCACAGCAAGCAGTCATAGAGCAGGTTCACAAGTACAAGCAAAGCTAGAGGCATTCACAGAGGGCAAGTGAGGAGGAGGAGGGAATGTGAGAGGAGAGGAGATGGGAGGCGACGACGGAAGCTGCAGATACACGATAGCGGCTGGCTCAGTGGCTACCGAAGCAAAGGCCCGGACTACAAGAGTAACTGGCTCCGCGGCTACGCCGAGCGGCTGGAGCAACTGACCCACGGGCGACTGGCGACTACCGGAGATTGTAGCCTCCGGACTACTGGCGCTGCTGGCGACACGACGGCTCAACCTCTGCTCAACATCCCCCAAGTGTCCCACCCCCCTTTCACACACCCCTTGCTGTACCCCTAGCTCCACTCCCACGGCACCCCCCTAGCGCCACGCCCCCGGCTCCCACACATCCACCCCCCTCAGCGGCAGCTGCAGTAGTGGGAGACGGAGGAGGAGGAGCGGACGGCGCACACACCCGCCACCCCCATACCCGCCCTAACCCCTGCCACCCCCAGACCCTCCACACGGCTGCACGCCAGCACGAAGTCGAAGGAGGAGGAGGAGGGGGGGGGGGGGGGGGGGGCAGGCGGCGGCGAGGAAGGGCGGCGCGCGGATCCCCCGGGGCGCCACGACGGGCGACGGGAGGGGCGGGCGCGCGGGCCCCCGGGGCGCCACGACGGGCGACGGGAGGGGGCCGCGCGCGGGCCCCCAGGGCGCCGCGACGGGCGACGGGAGGGGGCCGCGCGCGGGCCCCCAGGGTGCCGCGACGGGGCGACGGGAGGGGAAGGCGCGCGGGCCCCAGAGGCGCCACGACGGGCGACGGGAGGGGGCCGCGCGCGGGCCCCCAGGGCGCCGCGACGGGGCGACGGGAGGGGAAGGCGCGCGGGCCCCCGAGGCGCCACGACGGGCGACGGGAGGGGGCCGCGCGCGGGCCCCCAGGGCGCCGCGACGGGGCGACGGGAGGGGAAGGCGCGCGGGCCCCCGAGGAGCCACGACGGTCGACGAGAGGGGGCCGCGCGCGGGCCCCCAGGGCGCCGCGACCGGGCGACGGGAGGGGGTGGCGCGCGGGCCCCCGAGGGCGCCACGACGGGCGACGGGAGGGGGTGGCGCGCGGGCCCCCGGGGCGCTGCGACGGAGCGGAAAACCGCCACGCGCCCCGAGCGCGCGGCGGGCAGAAAACCGCCACGCGCCCCGAGCGCGTGGCGGGAAGAAAAAATCGTCGCGCGCCACGGGGCGCGCGACAGACAGTACAGTAGTGGCAGCGGAAGCAAACGGTGGGCCCATCCACAGGATCGACCCGGGGGGGTCGACCTGCTCTGATAGCACGTCAGAAATAGCAGGCAGAAAGTAAGAACAGGAAAGAGAGGGCTTCACTAGTAAGCAGGGCAGTACATATAGCAAACCCTAATTTGGGTTGTACTCACTATAGAGTACCCCACTGCAGACTAGACAATTATAACATTCTGACACCAGTCACGCGTCGCTTCCTGTCCTCCCGCGACGTCACCTTTGACGAGTCGATTTGCTACTACTATCTCTACCCCCACCGCCCCTCTTCCTAGTTCCATGTTACCCCCCGGTAGACCCTCCCCCCCTCACGTCCTGCTCCCTCAGGTGTATCTCATGTCACACCACCCCTCTTGGTTGAGCCTTGGAGGTCTCCTCAGATCCCTCTTACCTGGCTCAGGGGGGTGACCCTGCTGCTGACGACACAACGGCCTCTCGCTGCTCACTGCGCTTGGAGACTCCTCCTGGTTTTCCGCCTCGGCCGTCTTCGCCGCTTCTGCAGCCTGACGCTATGGAATCTGGTGCTGTTGGGGGTGGTGACGCTGGAGGTGTGGGCTCTAGGGGTGCTGGTCTTGGGGGTGGTGACTCTGGAGGTGCGGGGCCTGGGGGTGCTGGTTCTGGGGGTGCTGACTCTGGGGATGCTGACTCCGAGGGTATTGTCTCTGGGGGTGCTGAGCGTCCTAGTGGTCGTGGAGTCGAGGGTGCTACTGCTCTGCGGGTGCGTTGCACCCTCCGCCGTGACGGCCCTTGTTCTGGGAGCAGCAGCAGTCGTTGATGCCACTTCCCGGATCTGTTGCTGGAGGCTCTGGGGATGCTGGAGCTGGAGGTACTGGAGCTGGAGGTGTTGGAGGTTCTGGTGCTGGAGTTGTTGGAGCTGGAGGTGCTGGTGGTTCTGGTGCTGGAGGTGCTGGAGCTGGAGGTGCTGGAGGTTCTGGAGCTAGAGGTGCAAGAGGTTCTGGTGACTCTAGAGGTTATGGGGCTGGATGTCCTAGCAATAGAGGTGCGGCCACTGACGGTGTTGGTCGTGCTGGAGATGGAGGTTTTTGTTGGTGCAACCCCATGGTTTGCACTCGTCTTGTTGTCCTTGTGCGTGCATGCGTGTGTGCATGGAATGGTATGAGGTCGTGAGATAACATATACTTCATGCTTATATTAGTGTGTGAATGATGAGTCATCATGTCGAATGTGTGTGCCGGGTCAATAGCGAGTTATCGCTATTTGCGTATCATGTCGTCGTTTGCGTGTCGTGTGCGTTTCCGAAGCCTTGGTTTCAAGATTCAAGCAATTTCGAAGCTCTCCAAAAGGGTAAACTTGAAGATAGTGAGAATAGTTACATTACAAAGTGTAGTGTAACTTTTCTCTTGGTATAGGCCCTTGTGTGTCAACGGGAGTGTTGTGTGGCCCCGTCCACGCTTGGGCGGAGCCGACCTTGTGGTCGGATGTGCGTGGGATGCAGCTGACCAACAGTAGTGGGCACGGGGGCCACTGCAAGGGCGCCGAGCTGTAGGGCGCCTGGCTGGAGGGCGCCGAGCAGGAGGACGCCGTCCTGGATGCCTGGTCGACGTCCTGGATGCATGGTCGACGTCCTGGACGCCTAGACGGCGTCCTAGGAGGTTAGACGCCGACCTGGCCATCTACACGGCGTCCAGTGGGCTCGGACGCCGACCTGGGGGCTGGTCGGCGTCCTGGGAGGCTGGACGCCGCCCTGGACGTTTGCACGACGTCATGGGCGTCTGGGCGCCGACCTGGGGGTCCGGACGACGTCCTGGGCGCCTGGACGCCGAACTGGGGACGCCGGGCATGTATGGCCGGCTACGGAGTGAGCTGGTCGACCAGGCGTGGTTGCCCGGTCGACCGGGATACTCAGGCGGTGTGGGCGAAGGTCGCTGGGGTGACGTCTGCGAGGCCGACCTCGGGGGTGGTATCCCGAGGTCGACGTGGCTGGTAGGCGCAGTCGTTGGCGTGGAGTTTGCCAGGCGTCTGCGCTGTGCACGTGACAAGGTGTGGAGCGCCAACCAGCTGCACGCACTTGCGAAGCAGGTGCACCGTTGTCCTGCGGGTGCAACGCTGTGCAGCCGACTTCCTGCAGCGTTGGCACACCATGGACTTGCAACGTTGGCGCACCGCTACTCTGCAACGCTGGAGCGGTGCGAGCGCTGCTGCGCTGGAGCGCGGTCGACCATGCTGCGCTGGAGGTCGACCAGCAGCCTAGCGAGCTCTGATGTAGTCTGTGTTGCCAATGTTGTTGCACACCATTGTTGTCAACCTTTCTTAGTGAAACTCTTGCCAAATTGCCCCGTGAACTAGCAAGCAGTGTGTGCACTAGGAAAACGACAAAGGAACAACAAACGCAGAGATCACACGAGCACCCGTGCCTAGCCCGCAGCCTAGCTCCCGTTGCTAAAGTTATCTCCGCATTGTGGAGGGTAGTTTTGATACCCTTTATGGTTGGGGACAGTGTGGCACTGTACCTCGGCTCTTGGGGTTTGTAGAGGCTGGGAGGCATTCCCAACTTGTAACTCTCCCTAATTTGTGTTCTAAGACTATAGTGACTGCCGTAGTGCCGTTCGTTCAATCTGGCATTGCGTCGTCAATGCTTAATGAGATCGTGCGATTCAAATTTGTATACGACGTCAAGACGCTCCATATCCAATTTGTAGCATGTCATTTGGAGTTGTGACCAGAACGCTATGAACGTTTGTGGCCCCTGTGCAGAAATCCGTCAGTGCACTCTATCTTTCGTTTTAGGCACATTCAAGCCTATTGTGACTATAACAAGTGGTATCAGAGACCCTTGAAGCAGTTTCGACAATGGCTGGACCTGAGGAAAGGGGTGGCAGAAGTGCTAGTGGCAGTGGAGAAGCCCAAGCTCAAGGCCAACCCCGTGATCCGCCCATGGCTCCCGTGCAACCGACTCTTGGCCCTTCTAGGGATGAACCAAGAGTGTTCGGGCTTGACAAGTTCAACGGTGACAACTTTGCTGAATGGTCCTTCACGATGGAGAATGCTTTTGACCACTATGACCTGCTGGAGGTGATGGAAGGAACGGAGAAGCGCCCCGAGAACGACCCGGAGAAGAGCCCTTGGGTGCGGACGAGCGCACAAGGCTTTCTCCTACTTGGGCAAGCGTTGGGGAGCAGCCAGATCCGTCACATCAAGCCATTCCAGCGTGAACCAGAGAAGGTACCCAAGTCATGGGCTTCTCTCAAGGGTGTACATGCTCCTGCAACAGCGGCGGTAGCGGTGGTGTTGGAGCGGCAAATGGCGGCACTACAGATTGAAGAAGATAAAACGGTTGAAGAAGGGGTGCAGAAATTCTTCGACTTGTTGACGCGGCTTGAAGTAGCTGATTTGAACTACTGTGAGCTCCAAAAGAAGTCCAAGTTGCTGCCTTGCTTCCTGAGTCATGGTCCTCGCTTATCATCAACCTCAATCGTGATCTGCCTAGCCTCTCGCTCGAAGACGTGAAGCGAGCAATTCTTCAAGAAGACTGCCGCCGCAGTGAGTTGGCGGGTCCGGATGGCGCCGGGGCAGCAAGCATCGGCCGGGAATATGGCCGAGGAAAGGGCAGAGGACGAGGAGGAGGCAAGTTTGGTGGCAGCAACTACAGTGGAGGCCGCGGTAATGGCGGATACGGTAGCGATAACAAGAGATACGGACGCGGTCGCGGCCGATTAGACGACGAGTGACACTATTGTCACAGAATCGGACACATGTGGCACGATTGCTACAAACTCCTTGACGGATGGACCCCTGCTCAAGGCCAAGAGGGTAGAGGAGCAGGAGGAGGGAGAGGAAGAGGCTATGGAGGCCGTGGCGGTCGCGGAGGTGGAGCTGCAAGTATGAAAAACGAAGACAAAGAGAAGGACTCGAGCGACGATCGCTTCCCGGGTCAATTCTTCTTCGTCTCAACGCAAGCATCGGCTGGAACAGAGAATGTTTAAGGATTTGAGGAGCCTGCTGCTGTGGGAAAGGTGACCCTGGACTATTGGGTGATCAATAGCTGCGCTACCTATAGCATGACACCTCGCGCGGTTTTGCTCACCGAACTCGAACCGTCATCGGTGAAGCATGTCACTTCAGCTTTGGGGCAGCGAGCAGAGGTGAAAGGCATGGGCAAGGCCATGTTCAAGGGTGCTGATGGGAAGATGGTGGGCCTCAAGAATGTGCTTTGGGTGCCAAACCTTGCTGCCAATCTGATTTCCGTGCGGCCTTTGCAAAAGGCCGGCATGGACACGAGCTCGAAGGGAACCAAGACCTATACCGCGAGGCTTGGCGAGCGGATTCTTTGGGACCTTCACGAGGAAAAGGATGTCTACAACGAGATGTGGCAGATCCATGTGGTCCCTCTGCCTAAGGAGAGGCAAGTGGCAGCAAGCATCAGCACCAAGGGTTTAGCAGTTTGTAGCGGCTATGGCGCAAACAATGGCGCCAAGGAGAATGAGTCCAAGAAGTGCAATGTTGGAAGGGCCAGGAAGCAGTGTGAGCATAAGGAGGGCGGTGCAACAGCCAAGGAGCAGCAAAAGGGTGAGGAGAACCCCAAGGAAGTAGCGGAGGAGGAGTACGGAGAGAGCAGGTGGGGCACTATTGCGAGTGCGGCATTCTCCAATCCGACTTCGGCTATGGGGGAGTGTGATTGGCTGACCTTGCATCGGCGAATGGGGCATGTCGCTCTGCCCATTTTGCAGCAGCTAGTAAAGGATGAGATGGTCGCTGGCATACGTGTGAAGGGGGAGCCTACCGAGGTACTTTTCCCGACATGCATCCAAGCCAAGTTCACCCATTTCCCGTTCTCTAGTTCGGAGGCAACGACTAAGGCACCGCTCGATGAGGTGGTGATGGACGTGGTGGGCCCCTTGAAGCTTGGAGCTGCTGTAGCAGAGTACTTCCTCACCATTGTGGATGCTTACACCCGAATGACATGGGTGTATGTGCTGTCCAAGAAGAGCGACGTGGCTGAAACGGTGAAGACCGATTGGTTGCCGATGGTGGAGCGGCAACAAGACCGGCTTGTGAAGGCAATCCGTACCGATCGAGGGGGAGAGTTCCTGAGCAAGGAGCTCTCCATGTGGCTGAAGAAGAATGGCATAAGGTACTCCCTTACCATGCCATACTCCCCTGCAATGAATGGCATCGCTGAGCGAGCGATCCAGACAATCACAGAGACCGCACGCGGGTTGCTCATTGAAGCCGGGCTACTCGATTATTTATGGCCAGATGCGGTGCGGAGTGCGTGTGTGGCTAAAAACAGAGCCTTGGCTCATGTGGGAGCAGACAAATGGGTGCTCTATGTGGAGTGGATTGGAAGGAAGACAAAGATGGATATGCTTTGGGTGTTCGGGTGCAGGTGTATTGCGCTCGTGCCTAAGCATCTTCGGCACAACAAGCTTGGTGCCAAGGCGATATGGGCTGTGCATTTGGGCATGGCTCAAAACAGCAAGGGTTGGTTTCTTTGGGATCCATTCACCAAGAAATTCTTGGTGAGCAGGGACTGCAAGTTCATGGAAAATCTCATGTACAAGGATTGGAAGGCGGGAAATGGTGCGAAGATAGGCGTGCGGCTTGGGGAGGTGAAGAGTTCTAGCTTGGAGCATGTGGAGCTGCCTTTTGAGCTGAGCAGCAGCACCATCACAAGGCAATCTCCTCTTGTGAATGGGGGAGAGGAGGCCAGGAATGGAGAAGAAGAGGGGGAGGAGGTGCAGCAAGCAAGTGAGCGTGTACCGACACTTCCACCTCGAGCAACGAGTGCTCGCGTCTCACAAAGATCGAGTCTAGTCTCCGCGCCATCGCCGCCTCCTCAGGTACTCTTCTCCGCCCCTTCTTGCTAGCCCTGCGGTCTCGGCCTCTGTTGCTGAGCCTGCTACTTCGACTGAGGTTGTAGTAGTTGCTGCCTTCGGTCGGCAGTGTAGTCGCAAGGGTGGTAAGAAGGGTGGAGGGAGTAGAGGAGGTGGAGGTGGCGGAGTGCTGGACGTCTGGAGGCGCTGACCCTCGAGGAGGTACAGGGTCTGGTGGTGCGGCTGGAGGAGGTGTAGGTGTCGTTGTGCAACAGCAACAGCAGCAATAGTAGCAAGTTTTCAAGACACGAGCGGTTTGCGACCTGTACGGACGCTACAACTAGGGCACCTCTTGCCACGTTCCCCCGGGAGCTAGTGAAGGATGAGATGGTCGCTGGCATACGTGTGAAGAGGGAGCCTACCGAGGTACTTTTCCCGACATGCATGCAAGCCAAGTTCACCCGTTTCCCGTTCTCTAGTTCGGAGGCAACGGCTAAGGCACCGCTCGACGAGGTGGTGATGGATGTGGTGGGCCCCTTGAAGCTTGGAGCTGCTATAGCAGAGTACTTCCTCACCGTTGTGGATGCTTACACCCGAATGACATGGGTGTATGTGCTGTCCAAGAAGAGCGACATGGCTGAAACGGTGAAGACCGATTGGTTGCCGATGATGGAGCTGCAACAAGACCGGCTTGTGAAGGCAATCCGTACCGATCGAGGGGGAGAGTTCCTGAGCAAGGAGCTCTCCATGTGGCTGAAGAAGAATGGCATAAGGTACTCCCTTACCATGCCATACTCCCCTGCAATGAACGGCATCGCCGATCGAGCGAACCAGACAATCACAGAGACCGCACGCGGGTTGCTCATTGAAGCCGGGCTTCTCGATTATTTATGGCCAGATGCGGTGCGGACTGCGTGTGTGGCTAAAAATAGAGCCTTGGCTCATGTGGGAGCAGACAAATGGGTGCTCTATGTGGAGTGGACTGGAAGGAAGACAAAGATGGATATGCTTCGGGTGTTCGGGTGTAGGTGTATGGCGCTCGTGCCTAAGCATCTTCGGCACAACAAGCTTGGTGCCAAGGCGATATGGGCTGTGCATTTGGGCATGGCTCAAAACAGCAAGGGTTGGTTTCTTTGGGATCCATTCACCAAGAAATTCTTGGTGAGCAGGGACTGCAAGTTCATGGAAAATCTCATGTACAAGGATTGGAAGGCGGGAAATGGTGCGAAGATAGGCGTGCGGCTTGGGGAGGTGAAGAGTTCCGGCTTGGAGCATGTGGAGCTGCCTTTTGAGCTGAGCAGCAGCACCATCACAAGGCAATCTCCTCTTGTGAATGGGGGAGAGGAGGCCAGGAATGGAGAAGAAGAGGGGGAGGAGGTGCAGCAAGCAAGTGAGCGTGTACCGACACTTCCACCTCGAGCAACGAGTGCTCGCGTCTCACAGAGATCGAGTCTAGTCTCCGCGCCATCGCCGCCTCCTCAGGTACTCTTCTCCGCCCCTTCTTGCTAGCCCTGCGGTCTCGGCCTCTGTTGCTGAGCCTGCTACTTCGAGTGAGGCTGTAGTAGTTGCTGCCTTCGGTCGGCAGTGTAGTCGCAAGGGTGGTAAGAAGGGTGGAGGGAGTAGAGGAGGTGGAGGTGGCGGAGTGCTGGACGTCTGGAGGCGCTGACCCTCGAGGAGGTACAGGGTCTGGTGGTGCGGCTGGAGGAGGTGTAGGTGTCGTGGTGCAACAGCAACAGCAGCAATAGTAGCAAGTTTTCAAGACACGAGCGGTTTGCGACCTGTACGGACGCTACAACTAGGGCACCTCTTGCCACGTTCCCCCGCAAGCTAGCGCCAGGCCTATTCACGCTGCGCGCTGCGTCTCCTCAGGTTTCTGAGGCTGGTCAAGTAGCTGCATCGTGCTCGTGTCAGTCGCTTTTGTGGCACCACCGTCTAGGTCACCCCTCCTTCGCGCATCTCCGTCACATGGTCTAGCGCGCCTGTCATGTGCTCCATCTGCACTCTAACCAAGGTGGCGGTTTCACCTCCGGCCAGATTGAGTAGTTCTGCCTTGCATAGGGCATCCGCCAAACGTTTTCGCTACCGGATTTGCCACAGTACAATGGAGTCGATAAGCGACGCGTTGGTTTGGTCATTGAGATCGCTCGTACATCCACGTGTCATGAAGTGCCCCCATTTTCTGTGGCCGTTTGCAGTCCGCTACGCCACGTACCAGCTTAGCATGCGGCCCCGTGTCTCACGGGAAATGGGGTAGGGAGTGACGATACGAAATAGTAAGCAAACGGAGCGAGGGTGATAGGGAGCGTAAGAGCAAGGGGGGCATGTGACGGGCAAGGAGAGATAGAGGGACGGGAGAGAAGGGGCAACAGGAGCACCGTGCGGAAGCGAGGCAGCGATGAAGAAAGTGACGCGAGCGAGGGAGGAACGCAACGGAAGGAGTTATGGGAGCGAGGGAGGCGCGAAACGAAAGGAAAGGACGGACGATGAGAGACGGAGGAACTCGACGAAGGGAGCGATGTGAGCGAGGGAGGCGCGAGACAAAGGGATGGACGGGCATGGAGAGAGGAAACGACACGAGCGGTTGAAATATGGAACGAGGAATCGAGGAGTGAAGCGCGGAAGGGAGAGAGCGAGGAGGGAAGGAGCTAGGTGCGGAGAATCACTCTACAACGGTCGACTACGGGGGGTTGGCACGAGTTATAGGAATGATCGTAGCTTTGCCTGCGTTTCTTAGCACCTGCCCATTCACGGGAGAAATTGGCAAGAGTTTCCACTAGCAGAGTTGGATTACTGGATGATTGAAATCACAATGGTAAGAATGGCTACATCAGAGCCTAGCAACCTAGCAGCCAGGCAGGTCGACCGCCTGCCAGCGATGCGTAGAGGAGCCGCGCCAGCGCTGCATATAGGCGGCCTGCCAACAGAGCAGGTCGACGGCGTGCCAACGTTGCAGCAAAATGGCCGTCCAGCGTTGCACCCGTGGATGACAGCAGCGCGCTCGCTCGCAGGTGCGCGCAGATGATTGGTCCGACATGCACCGTCACCCATCTGTAGGCTGTTGTATGCGCCTGACGAGCCACATCAACTTCGGGATACCAGCCCGAAGTCGCCTTCGCCATCGCGGCCTCGACGGCGTTCTCGTGCCTCCGCGAACCGCGCCGAGGTAACTTGGTCGACCGGGTCGACCACCTGGTGCCCTGGTCGACGACCTCCCTCGTTGACCACCACCCTTGTCGAGGACCAACTTGGTCGACGGTCCCCTCCATCGACCATCTCGGTCTACTGCTGCCGTCGAGCTCACACTGTCGACGGCTCCTCGACAGACCCGCGTAGGTCGACGACCACCTTCATCGACCTCCCCGTCAAAATCGACCGCCGGCTCCCGTCGACGGCGGCATTGCAGCGGTCGCCTGCCGGTCGACAACCCCGTCGACCAGCACGTGTCGAACCCTGCAGAACAGTCGGCCGCACCACCCACGCGCCCGACCATGAAGTCAGCATCGCCCAAGCAAGGGCGGGGCCAACAACCCACTCCCGTCAACACTAGGGAGACCGATATGAGGGAGGGGAACGTAGCAGGCACTATTATGCCATGGGAGATGCTGCCAGATGAGGAATGGCAGCAGCTGTGTTGAAAGGACACCCCCACTGCCAGAAGGAGCAGCCGTGATTTTCGAAACCACGTACCACCGATGTGGTGTCCGCGTGGCGTTCTTGGTAAACATTGGATGGCGAGGCTTGTGCTTTGTCACGATTGCGTTGTTGTTTGACCACAAACCGCCACAATGTAATTAGCACAACTAATAAGAAACTCGGAATGATCAATGTTGATGAACCTGGACTCGATACAGTGACTGTAATATAGTCCACAGTTCCCCATAAGAATTGCAAAACTTCTTGTAAAGTGTACTTCGATACCAAAGTGGGTGCTTCTAAGGTGGATAGGCTGCCACACTGATTCATTCAGTCACAATTGCGTTTTACGTTACTGCGCACTCTCCATAACGAATTCGCAGTGCGCAGCCGTCTCGCAGCACGGCATTGGCACACAGACCTCCAGACCAGACTTACAACTTATCAGTACGCAGCGGGTTTTCTCAAAACCTAGGGTCATTTTAGGGGCCGGCTCTAGGGGTCACCTCGAAAGTGTCATTTCAGGGAGCGGAGTCCGCTCCCTTCTCGTGAAAAGTTTCAGATCCAAACTGTTTCCGAATCGTTCGATCCAGTCACCACAGCGCTTCACACATTCGAAACTCGCGTGAGGACTGAAAGCACGACAAACCGCTCACGAATCCCAAACGCGAGCTGCTGTTTGATGATGATGCGACGCGATGCCGTCTTTTCTGAACCCCCCCGCTTTCCTTCCTTCCTTCCTTCCCCCATCACACTCGCTCTACGATGGGTTGCTCGTCCGCACCGCAAACGAGCACTTTTGTAGCCCTGGCAGGGCTTCGCAAAGTAGAGGATATTATGAGAATTTTGCTCCTTGTGCCTGCTGCCTTACGTCGTTCGGATAGTGGATTGTACCTAATCTGTTCGCAATCCCTTTGCATTTTTTCGACGTGTTTTTCCGTTCTTCAAGGAAGTTCTACGTTTAATTCCGGCGTAAGATAGTAGTAGGCGTTACTACAAAGTCGGAATCTGTGAGGGTGGATGTTTGAGCGGCGAGAGTGCAAGCAGTGACAGCGCGAGGGCGGTAGCGCCAATAGAGCGACATAAGTGAGCGAGCGGCGACAACAGTGAGCGACACCTGCGAGCGAGTGAGAGAACGCACCCGTTCCGTGAGTGTGAGAGATTCTCGATCGATAGCTGGCAGCTACAATGGCGACGGTTGAAC
Source organism: Closterium sp. Naga37s-1 (assembly GCA_947471745.1). Lineage (NCBI taxonomy): Eukaryota > Viridiplantae > Streptophyta > Zygnematophyceae > Desmidiales > Closteriaceae > Closterium > Closterium sp. Naga37s-1. The sequence goes on along the minus strand of CANJKZ010000169.1, from coordinate 1,324,623 downwards.
ATACAGAAACACTGTCGCACAGCCAGTCGCAGGAAACGTCGCATGATGAATCGCAGGGTCTGTCGCGAGGTTTGTCGCAGGAACAGTCGCACGAGGAGTCTGCTCGCGACACCTCAACTCTTCTCCATATATCATTGTCCAAGCAGCCAACCATGATCACCATTTTCACTAGGGATGGCTGGGCGGCGGAGGATGGCGACGATTGCGACGATGGCGACGATGATCGCGGAAACAGGAAGATTATGTGGCCGCGGCACGAGAGAGTGACGGTTGAGTCGACTAAAAAATCGCACGCGCCGTGGGAAATTGCTTTGGCGGCTGCGCTTTTGCTTCTCGTCCTCACCTCGGCATTGACTATCCAGCCTCAGCAGGTACTTATAACATGATTTGAGTCACGTTATAACATGATTTTTTCGCGCTTTTGCTGCTCGCTCTCACCTCGCAGCGATGCACTTGAGTGTGACTAGAGAATTACCGGTACAATTGCACGACGCACTCGTTCTGACCTCCACATTGGCTGTCCAACGACAGCAGGTGCAGTGGCGCGGAGATGCTTTCTTCCCCTTCCCTCCCTCCCTCCCTCCCTCCCTCCCTCCCTCCCTCCCTCCCTCCCTCCCTCCCTCCCTCCCACCCTCCCTCCCCCCCCTCCCTCCCTCCCTCCCTCCCTCCCTCCCTCTCCCTCCCCCCCACTTTCCCCTCCTTTCCCCCCTCCTCCCCCCTCCACTCCTCCTTCCTCTCCCCCTCCTCCCATCTTCGCCTCCTTCCCATTCCCCACCCTATGGCGATGTTTCAACGTCTAGCGGACCTGGGAGGGATTGAGCAACACAGAACAACAAGCAGCGGCCCCTTCAGCACCAAGACGACCTTCCCTAGACTTACCCCACCCCATGTCCTCCCTTCCTCCCTTCCCGCCCCCACTCCCCCCCCCCTTGTGTTTTCACTCCCAGCCGTCTCTGCTGCTGACGGTGCTTCCAGCGACCACCCTCTCCTCCCTGAGTGCTACCCCTGACAGCTCTACTACCCCTGACAGCCCTACTTCCCCTGACAGCCCTACTACCCCTGACAGCCCTACTACCCGTGACATCCCTACTACCCCTGATAGCCCTACCCCTGACAGCCCTACTACCCTTGACAGACCTACCCCTGACAGCCCTACCCCTGACAGCCCTGCCTCAGGCCCTGACCCTTGGTCAGCGACTCTCTCCTCCATGGCTCCTCCCCCTGACCCTGACAGCCCTGCCGCGGCTGCAGGCACTGATACCGCTGGCCGCACTGATACTCCTTATAGCGCCACCCGTTATAGTGACTCTGACGGCCGTCGCAGCGAGAATAGCGACAGTGGGAAGGGGTTTACTACAGGCAATGGCGGCGCCGGTAAGCAGGGGTTTGAGCTGCCGAACCCGCCGTCCAGGTTCGATGCATCTGCGGCGTGGCGGCAGATGCAGCACCGCACGGCTGACTCATGCTGGAGCCAGCAGGAACGGCACCTGTACCACACGGTATGGCGTGGCACGAGAGAGGCATCTGTAGCACACACGGTATGGCGTGGCACGAGAGAGGCATCTGTAGCACACACGGTATGGCGTGGCACGAGAGAGGCATCTGTAGCACACACGGTATGGCGTGAGAGAGGCGTCTGTAGCACACATGGTGTGGTGCACCTATAGGAAATGGTATGGTGTGAGAGAGGCGTCTGTAGCACACGGCATGGGATGAGAGAGGCACATGTAACACACATTGTATGGTGCACCTGTAGGAAACGGTATGGCGTGAGAGAGGCGTCTGTAGCACACATGGTATGGTGCACCTATAGGAGACGGTATGGTGTGAGAGAGGCATTTTTAGAATACGGTAGGGTGCAAGAGAGGCATCTATAGCACACATGATATGGTGCACGCACCTATAGCACACGGTATGATGCGAGAGATGCATGCGCTGTACACGGAATGGCATGAGAGAGGCATCTGTAGCAAACTCTGTGGCGTGAGCGAGACATCTGTAGCACACAGAAACATGTGTACCACACAGAAACATGTGTAGCACACGGAAACATGTGTAACACACGGTACGGTATAATGCGAGGGAGGCGTCTGTAGCACACGGTAATAGTCTATGGATGTGTGAGCAAGCGGCACCTGTAGCACTTGATCTGTGAAGGAATGTACCGGTAGCACAGAGTATGTTGGGGGGTGGGGAGGGGAGAGGGGGAGGATTACATTTGTAGCACATGGGATGGAAGGGGAAGGCATCTGTATTACATGATATGGGGTGGGGGAGAGGAGGCATCAAGCACATGTTATAAGGGGGGGGGGGGGGGGGCATATGTAGCACATGTTATGTTAGGGAAACGTGCGGTTGGTGTGATATCTTGAGCACAGAGTACGGACTTGGGAAGCTACAGAACTCATCTTTACTTGATCACAATCTCATCTCATCCTATCGATCCACTCCCATCCAGGCCAACCCGTCCCCTTCGTCAGCAGCGTTTAGAGCCGCAGTGGAGGAGTTTGAAGCGATGCAGAGGGAGTGCGTGGGGTTCAAAAAAGGGGACAGCTGGCAATGGGTCAAAGACAAGTCCATGTGGTATGATGGGGGACATGGCGAAATAAGGGCACGGGTTGTGATAAGGGCACATGGTATGGTAAGGGCATGGGTTGTGATAAGGGCACGTGGTATGGTAAGGGCATGGATAAGGGCACGTGGTATGGTAAGGGCATGGGTTGTGATAAGGGCACGTGGTATGGTAAGGGCATGGGTTGTGATAAGGGCACGTGGTATGGTAAGGGCATGGGTTGTGATAAGGGCACGTGGTATGGTAAGGGCATGGGTTGTGATAAGGGCACGTGATATGGTAAGGGCATGGGTTGTGATAGGCACGTGGTATGGTAAGGGCATGTGTTGTGTTGTGATAAGGTCACGTGGTGTGATGATGTGGTACAATAAGGGCATGTGGTATAGTAAGGGCACGTGATCAAGGCACGTGGAATGATAACGGCACGTGGTGTGGTAAGAACACGTCATGGTCAATATCAACACCATTACAAGTGTACTGTTCATTCACTTCATTCATAACGTTGCCTACATGAAGTCAAAATCTCCATGCATTATGATACAACCACCTTCTCTTTATGTTCGATATTTCGGATGACCTGTTTTTCTTTTCTTTCGCCCGAATCCCACAATCCATGCCACTTGTTTCACCAGGAATGAGACGATTCCTCGATATGGCCGCGAAAGGAAGCAATGCCGCTACATTGCGATTCAAGAAATAAACAGGGGTATGTTCTTAGTGAATACGTGCATGGCCTGCAGTCTATTTGTATATGAACCCCAACTTCGCTGCCAGATAACACCTCCTCACTCCCCAACCTCGCTGCCAGATAACACCTCCCTGCTTCTCAACCTTGCTGCTAAATAACACCTCCCTGAAACTCAACCTCACTGCCATATAACACCTCCCCGCTTCCCAACCTCGCTGACAGATAACACCTCCCTGCTCCTAAACGTCGCTGCCAGATATCACCTCCCTGCTCCCGAATCTCGCTGACAGATAACACCTCCCTGCTCCTCAACCTCGCTGCGAGATAACACCTCCCTGCTTCTCAGCCTCGCTGCCAGATAACACCTTCCTTCTCCTAAACCTCGCTGCCAGATAACACCTCCCTGCTCCTAAACCTCGCTGCCAGATATTACCTCCGTGCTCCCCAATCTCGCTGCCAGATAATACCTCCCTAAACCTCGCTGCCAAATATCACCTCCCAGCTCTTCAATCTCAACCTTGCATGGCCTCATCTTAGATGGGGTATGGGATATGGGTTATGGGACAGAAGATGGGTTGGTTTTTTTATATCCTGTTTGTGCATCAAGGCAACAACGCATGGGATCTGATGCCTGCAGCAGGCGTTGATAACAAGGTGACAAGGTAACAAGGTGACATGATTCTCCATCCATCAATCACCTTCATGCTGGAAATGAATGAGGGTCCAAGCCAATCATGGGACCTGTTCACAGACCAGCCAATCATTGCGCCCCAACCAATAGATGATGACCATTTTGCAGAAGAGGGCTTGGGGAGCGAATAAGGGCTGTGACCTGACCTGTTACCAACCAAGCCAATCGTTCCCACCCCAAGCCCTCTTGTGCAAATTTGCCATTCTGAGTTGACTCACACGTCCACTTTTTCTGCAGTCACTATTAAGGTAACCTCTTCTGTGGTCTCGGCTGAACTGATTCTACGTGATCTGATCCGATGTGATCTGATCTGATCTGATCTGATTTGATGCGTGCAGGTGTGGGCAACAGGATAACATCGTACGTCATCTCATTCGTGTTGGGTCTCCTCACCCACCGGGCCATCATCGTGCCACCAAACGCCTTCCTCACCCGCCGCTTCTACAACCCCTTCGCCCACGCCAACGCCTCCTGGACCGTCGGGCCCGTCACAGAGGGGTGGGTGGGTCACAGAGTGGTGCGGTGATGTGGCTCCCCAAGATGCTCATGATGGGCTGTTCTTTTATTCTTCGTCTTCTTTTCTTTCAATTTGCTGGTGTCAACAGTGCTGTTGTTTTTCCTTCTCCCCCCCCGCCCCACTCCCCCACAACGCTCGTTCAGCCTGTTGTTGTCAACCGTGCTGCAGCAGCCGAAGCTGCGCATGAGTGTATTGACCAGACAGCTGTACTGGCGGGGCAATGGGGCATCGGGGAATATGAGGAGGCGTGTGCAAGAGAATGGCACCGTTTGGCTGGACTTGAGCCACAGGTCGGCGGCTGATTGTCTGGACCTGCGTTGCAACATACCGTGTCACATGCATTGTTTTGAGACATCTTATTTAGAAGATTATTATGTCACATACACATCACATGCACACGTCACAATAATCCTCATTTAGAAGATTATTATGTTTTGCAACATACTGCCGTCTCTGCTTTCTTTTCTGTCGTTCTCATCCTCCCCTTCACTGCCCGCTCTACACCATGCCATGCCATAACTGGTTGAGATCCCTCCCCTTCATTGCCCTCTCTACACCATGCCATGCCATAACTGGTTGAGATCCCTCCCCATCACTGCCCGCTCTACTCCATGCCATACCATAACTGGTTGAGATCCCTGCCCTTCACTGCCCGCTCTACACCATGCCATGCCATAACTGGTTGAGATCCCTCCCCTTCACTACCCGCTCTACACCATGCCATGCCATAACTGGTTGAGATCCCTCCCCTTCACTGCCCTCTCTACACCATGCCATACCATAACTGGTTGAGATCCCTCCCCTTCACTGCCCGCTCTACACCATGCCATACCATAACTGGTTGAGATCCCTCCCCTTCACTGCCCGCTCTACACCATGCCATACCATAACTGGTTGAGATCCGACCCCCTCTTCCCATTCCACATCCCATTCGCCTCCTCTCCCTCTCCCATCCCCCTGCCATGCCCCTGCTCGTCCCCCCTCCCTCCCACACTCCATCTCCATTGCATGCACACCATAAACGCTTGAGCAAACGCTTTGCCCCATGGATGATGCCTGCAGGGTGCGAGGGGAGTTATGCGGTCTGTTGTGGGGCATCATGGGTGCGGCACGCTTCTGGTTAACAAATATCGATGCCTACTTTTTGCCCTCCCTCTACTACGTCCCTTCCTTCGCTGTGAGCCTCCTTTTGAGTCGACTCCATAGTCACCTTGTTTTTAGGCGAATCAAAAGTCCCCTCATTCTGATTCGACTCAAGATTCCCCTCGTTCTGAGTCGAATGAATAGGCACGCTTCTGGTTCACCAACATCGATGCAGACAGGATGCATGAATTATATCTTCCTGCCCTCCCTCTACTACGTCCTCTCCTTCGCTGTGAGCCTCCACGTTTGAGAAATTTCAAAAGTGGCTCCAATATACCCCTAAGCCTCTTCCTGACTGTCGACTCAAAAGTCGTTTCCTCCCTCCAAACCCATTCTCCACTGCACTCTAGGTAGGTCGTTCATTCATAGAGAAATGAATTGATCGTTCCGTATGTTGATGTAACTTTTGAGAATTCTCAAAAGTCCCATTCTCCACTGCGCTCTGGGCCGTTGATCCATAGAGCAATGACTTTATCGTTCCCTATGCCGGGTCAGTATCGAATCATTGCTTTATTGCTCACTGTCCCTCCCTCCCACTTACCCACGTATCCACTCTTGTTGCACCCAAACAACCAGGCGTGTATGTTTGTGCGTGTGTGTGCGCTCTCCTCTACTCTTGTTCTCCCTCACCCCATCCATCCACTCCGCAGGCACGGCTGAACGAGCTTTTCCCAGACGGGCGTGTGTTCACACATGTAGTACGCTACCTGCTGCACCCAGACAACCAGTTGTGGGACGAAATCACGGCCGTCTTTCATGCTAACCTCGCCCACTTTACACACCGCCTCGGCATTCAGGTGAGGGTGTTCCGTCCTTGCGTTGTGTTTGAGGCTCCTCAAAAGTCGTCAATACGAGTTGCCACAAAATTCGTTGCAATAGGAGTTGCTGCAAACGTCGTGGCAATAGGAGTTGCTGCAAACGTCGTTGCAACAGGAGTTGCTGCAAACGTCGTTGCAATAGGAGTTGCTGCAAACGTCGTTGCAATAGGAGTTGCTGCAAACGTCGTTGCAATAGGAGTTGCTGCAAAAGTCGTTGCAATAGGAGTTGCCCCAGAACTTGTGTCATGCTTTGCAACACGAGTTTTGCAGCGCCTCAGAACTTGTCTCACACCGCTTGAGGCGCCTCAGAGCTCGTCTCAATAGGAGTTTCCCGAAAACTCCTCAGAACTTGTCTCATTTTGCCACGCCTCAGAACTCGTCTCACACCGCTTGAGCATTCAGTGAGAATGGTCCGTGAGTTGCGTTCGAGGCACCTCAGAGCTCGTCTCGTTTTGATGCGCCGCAAAACTCTTGTTACAGAATATATTGGTGAGTACAATGCATTCAGTTATTTGCTTGTATGTGTGTAGTTAAATTGTTAAAAGTACTGTAGAACCTGGGGTGGGGTTGGGTTCGTGGGTAGTGATTTCGGGGTTGTTGGCTTAGGGACCAGCGAGGCACGAAGAAGGGCAACTTCAAGGGACACCGGGGACCAATTCTAAAGCTTAAGACCGGGGTACACATTCAGAAATTGCGGGGGATGGGGCAACAAAAAAATTGTGGGTTGGGGCGAAATCTGGCTCCCCAGGTTGAAAGCACACCCCGTAATGTGGGCATCAAAGCTTAACGCCAGGTGAATGCCCACCCAGGTGAATGCGCACCGTGGTTTTAACGTGGAGCCCAATGTTGCTCTCAGGAAACTGGGCGACACGGGGAGGGAATTTCAATAGTTTAGGAACACACTGCACAAATCGTTCTCTCGTTTGTTTGCCTCGTATAGTGGATTTCTGTTTACCGCCGGGGATTCAGGTGAGGATGGCCCTGTTGGAGAGGTTCGTCGAGGCACCCTAGTTGGCAAAAATCGGACCGAAGGCGGACTGTGTGACATCTCCAGCGAGCAGCAGCAGCCGAAATTGGACTGACGGCTGAATGTATCATGAGTTGGCGTGTGGAAAGTGTTGTTGTGTGGAAAGTGTTGGCGTGTGGAAAGTGTTGGCGTGTGGAAAGTGTTGGCATGTGGAAAGTGTTGGCGTGTGGAAAGTGTTGGCGTGTAGAAAGTGTTGGCGTGTGGAAAGTGTTGGCGTGTGGAAAGTGGTCAACGAAAATAAACTAGAGTGCGACTATGAGTAGGAGCTACGGCATGGGAAAAGACAGGGAACTTGGGTAGAATTAGGGACGAAGGAGTCGAGACGAGGGAAGAGAGGATTGGAAGAGTCGATAAAAGGATTGATAAAGGGGAAATTTGGGCCGGGGTGTGTTCAAGAAAGCACCGAATTTGGACTTCAGGAGTGTTTGACGAAGTTGGGAAGATTGCGTGTGCGACTCAGGGTGAAACGAGGCGCGCGGAAATAACGAGACGAACACGAATTGTTGCAAATCGCATTTATACTCTGGATTGAATATGAAACTGCTTGTAATAATTTGGAAGTACAACCTTTTGAAATCCTGGAAAGCACCTTTTTTCCGTAAAACTCTCGTGAGAGTCCCGTAATGTCAAACTATATATTTGTTAGGTTGTATGCTACAGTGAGGTTCACTCTCGTAAGACTCTGGTGTGAGTCTCGTGAGTTATGAGTCCCGTAAAACTCCCGTGAGAGTCTCGTCAGTTATGAGTCCAGCAGCCTGCAGACTTCCTCACCAAGAGGCTTGCGGATGAGCCTCATTGGCGTTGTGTGCGCATGAGTGGAATCAGCATGAACTAGCATGGAAAGATGGGGATGCAGCCGGCAGGCTGAGGGGGAGTGTGTTGGGTGCAAATTCACATTGCACGACATCCTGCCGTCTGTTTGTACGAGTATGCGTGTGCGAATGCATTTGGGTGTGAATGGAATGTTCGTGTGTTTGTTTGCTTTCGCAATTTTCGCTTGATGCATTTGCAGGTACTCGCGCAATGTGCGCTTCGGCACAACATTGTACGCGCTATGAACAGTGCAAGCAGAAAGGACGAGCTCGCAAAGGAACCCAAGATGGACGCTTTGCAGTTCGGTTGAATTGATTGCGCAGATTCAGTTCTATCCAACTCGAAATTGTACTGTTTTGTTTGGTTGACTACAGTGTAGCAGGGCAGGCACTATAGGGGTACAATTTAGGTGAAGTTTGGATGTTGTTTGTCTGTATCTGCATGCTACAGGGCCAGGGGAAACCAGCGGAACCAGCATTTGGCTGGTTGGGCAAAGACAAAACAGGTTCTGTTTTTAGGACCTGAACCTGGTTGTTTTTTTTCCCAGGTTGGAAAAACAGAACCAGAGATTGTTTACCAACCTACCACCTGCTGTTTTGTCCAGCCAGGTTGGTTCTGTTGCTTGGAATTATTTGGGACCATCCCTGGTTGTTCCCAGGTTGATTCCCAAGGTCCTTGCTAGCTAGAACTATTTATTCCTTCTCTGTTCGTACCTGGATATAGTGAAATTGATTCAAGCGAATTCCTTCCTTGCTGGAATTTCGTTTCTACGCGGTGCGACGGCGGAATGCTACCGAGTCAACGCTAGTACATTAGCACTACGACGCTAGGCAAACGCTGTCCGAGCCATAACTTCGTAATGGCAGACTTTTTCGCGAGGCAACTTGGCTCTTTTGAAAGCTCTTAGAGTGAGCTTCGATATAGCGAGTTCTCAGCTTAATCCGATCGACGGTCTGCACGGCACGCTGCGCGACGTTCAAGGTATTCTTGCTGTTTTGACTAAGTCCCTCTTGATCCCTCTCTCTACATACTCGGACCCGAGGATAGGGGCTGGTCTTGTACCAAGCACCCAGGGACCCTTGGAGGTGACCCCGAGGAGAGGTTTTAAGTTGGATAACGTCTTAATAGCCTGAGTTTATTAGGCCCTTACACCAACATGCCGGCCTACGAACACGAATTAGGTAAGTGACAACTGCGTCGACCTGACTGAAAGGTAAGTCGTGTGCCGTCCACGCTCACCGCACCATGCGGAGATAACTAATTCAACGGGAGCTAGGCTTCGGGCTAGGCACGGGGCTTGAGAGATCTCTGCGTTCCTTAGTAGTTTCCTTGTGTGTTCTCTGCTTGCACATTCACGGGGGGATTTTGCAAGAGTTCCACTAGGAAAGATCACAACAATGGTTGATACAACTTTGGCAACACAGACTACATCAGAGCTAGCTAGGCTGCTGGTCGACCTCCAGCGCAGCATGGTCGACCGCGATTCAGCGCAGCAGTACTCGCACCGCTCCAGCGTTGCAGAGTAGCGGTTTGCCAACATTGCAAGTCCACGGTGTGCCAACGCTGCAGCAAGTCGGCTGCACAGCGTTGCACCCGCAGGACAACTGTGCACCTTCTTCGCAGGTGCGTGCAGCTGGTTGGTGCACCACTCCTTGTCACGTGCACAGCGCAGACGTCCAGGTCGAGTCCACGCCAGCGACTGTGCCTACCAGCCACGTCGACCTCGGGATACCACTTCCGAGGTCGGCCTCGCAGAAGCCTCCCTGGCGACCTTCGCACACGTCGCCCGGGTATCCAGGTTGACCGGCCAACCACGCCTGGTCGCCCAGCTTAGTTGGTCGCCGGCTACACCTGACCGGCGTCCCTAGAAGAGGTGTCCCAGCACCCAGGTCAGCGTCCTGACGCCTAGGTCGGCGTCCAGGTGCTCAGGACACCGTGCAGACGTACAGGTCGGCGTCCAGGCACCCAGGTCGCCGTCTCGGCGCCCTCCAGCTAGGCGCCCTCACTGCAACAGATCGGCTGCGCTCCTCACACACCCGACTACGAAGTCGGCTCCGCCCAAGCGCGGACGGGGCCAACCACAACTCCTGTTGACAGTTGATGCTATCTATGCCGATGCATTGGAGAAGTACAAAACCAAGTCGTTAGAGAGGTTTCCGTGGCTCGTACTAACCAAACCTGTTCGTGGTGTGCCTGCTTTTAAGTGCAATCTCTGCTCCAAGCACGTTGGTGTTAGGGGACGATGTGGCCGGACCGGCAAAGGTGCGACCGACGTCCAGACGCAGGCGTTTGAGAAGCAGGAGGCCCTGCTGGCTGCCGTAACTAAGCAGCCTCATATCGACGAGCATCGTGCAGCTGTCGATGCTGAGAAGATCCGTATAGTTTCACTGCTGGACGCGCTTCTGTTCTTCAGTCGGTGCGACGCACCCATGGGGACATGGGTGAAGTTGGTGCAGTATCTTGCGCAGAAGGGGGTTCAAGGATTCCCCAAGAAAGGTTACGGGACCTACTATGCGGAGATAACTTACTCAACGGGAGCTAGGCTACGGGCTAGGCACAGGGCTAGAGTGATCTCTGCGTTCGTTCCTTAATCGTTTGCTTGTGCTTGCACTACTTGCTGGTTCACGGGGGAATTTGGCAAGAGTTTCACTAGCAAAAGTTCACAACAATGGTTGATACAACATTGGCAACATAGAGTACATCAGAATGAGCATGCTAGTCGGTCGACTACCAGCGCAGCACGGTCGACCGCGTGCCAGCACGACGTGGTCGACCGCGTTCAAGCAGAGCAAAGTCGCGGCTTGCCAACGTTGCAAGTCCACGGTGTGCCAACGCTGCAGCAAGTCGGCTGCACAGCGTTGCACCCGCAGGACAACCGTGCACCTGCTTCGTAGGTGCGCGCAGCTCGTTGGTGCACCACTCCTCGTCACGTGCACAGCGCAGACGCCCAGATCGACTCCACGCCAGCGACTGCGCCCACCACCCATGTCGACCTCGGGATACCACTTCCGAGGTCGGCCTCGCAAAATCCACCCCGGCGACCTTCGCATACGTCACCCAGGTATCCCGGTCGACCGGGCAACCACGCCTGGTCGCCCAGGCTAGTCGGTCGCCGGCTGCACAAGCCCGGCGTCCCCAGTCCGGCGTCAAGAGGCCCAGAACGCCGACCAGATGCCCAGGTCGGCGTCCGGGCTCCCAGGAAGCAGAGCAGACGCCCAAGTCGGCGTCCAGGCACCCAGGGAGCCATGCAGACGCCGAGCTCGGCGTCCATGCTCCCAGAACGTCGTCCAGGCGTCCAGGACGTCGACCAGGCGTCCAGGACGTCGACCAGGCGTCCAGGACAGCGTCCTCCTTCTCGGCGCTCTCCAGCCAGGCGCCCCCCAGCTCGGCGCCCTTGCAGTGGCCCCCGTGCCTACTGCTGTAGGTCGGCTGCATCCCCCGCACACCCGACCACGAGGTCGGCCCCGCCCAAGCGAGGACGGGGCCAAACAACACTCCCGTTGACATACTACACCACGTGATTATTGAGGGTGATAACCTTGTGGGTTTATTAATTTCTTGTTATAATTATATAATCGGTTTCGCTAATACTATCTTGTTGTTGAATGGCAGGTACGGCTATGGCGAACTCACGCAGTCAATGGCAACTTGACTGCAGACGACTCAACTGGAGCATATCCTCAGAAGCCCGTTCATTGGCATCAGCCTCGACGAAAGTATTGACCGCTGCAGAGGCAAGCATATGATAGTTTACGCCACGTTCATCCGCGACAACAACCTCGTGACGGAGTTTATGCAACTGATAACTGTGGAGAAAGCTGATGCATCCACCCTTTAGAGTCTCCTCCTCTCACACTTGTAGGCAGTGGGTGTCGACCTGCAGAGGATTTCGAGCATCTGCACCGACGGTGCTGGGGTGATGATGGGGAGTCGAGCTGGACTGGTGGTTCGCCTACGAGAGAGGGCCCCACACCTCGTCTCGTGTCACTGCATCGCCCACAGGTGCGGGTGTAGTTGCCTCTTGCCGGCTTGTACTTTATTCTTCTCTGTTTAATTTTCTAATCAATCCTCTCTATGTTTCATCGCAGGGAGGCGCTTGCTACTAAGGAAGTGGCCGAAGCTCTACCAGTCTTTGACATGGTCGACGACCTCGTCCACGCTAACCTTCTGGGACGCTCTGCCCCGAAGCACCAACGGTTCATGGACCTCCAGGAGCTCTTCACAGAGACTAGCTTGGAAGTCCAGGGCATACACCAGATTCGGTGGCTGTCTCGGCGGGATGCTATTCATCGCATCCTTGCAGTGTGGCCTGCAGTTGTCATTTTTCTCAAAGAGTACCATTCCGCTATGTATCTGCTTGCCACATCGTACCGGTTTCATTTCTTCATGTACTTTCTGGCTGATGTTCTTGAGCAGTTGAACATCCTGGACAAGTCCTTCCAGCAGCGACAGGTAAGTCATTTTGGCTTTCACTGTTTATACTTGTTGCGCATGTTGCGCAACCAAACTGATACTGTGTCTCTTCCCTTTCTCCCGTTCGCAGTTGGACCTCATCTCTCTTCATGCTCAGATCAAGTGCACAACATCACACCTGAAGAGCCGATACGTCGATTGTAGGGACGATTTCGGCGGTGGCTTTAGCCGCTGGCTCTCGCCCTTTCTCGAGTGCTACGGTCCAGGAAAGAACCGCGCCGTGACTGTGGAGGGGGTCGACTCTGACGGCCGACCCGAGTCGTTCACCTTCGCGCTCCACGACGACCCCGTGGACGGGTATGATGGCCCTGAGGATCATGATGGATGCATTGATCTCTGCACCGACTTTGTGGAACGCATCGTGGCGAACCTGAAGAGGATGCTGGGTGGCCTGGATTCCCTGTCTGGTTTCAGGCTGTTCATGCCTGATGAGTGGCCAAAGGGCAAGCCGGAGCGACATGCACGATGCGTCGAGTGGCTGCTGTCGCTGGTGAAGCTGTTCAAGGCACAAGATTCCGAAGAGATTCTGCCAGGTAAAGTAACCCTTTTCATCCCGGTTGCTCTACCGCTGTTAAAATCCGTCTGCCCATTCCCAAGCGCCACGGTTTCACCCTCAATGTAGTAATCCGTGCTGCCTTGTTTGCCCCTTCCTAAACCCACTTTTGATCCTTCCACGAATCAACAAGCGGCAGGCACAGAAGGAGCTTCAGTTGTTCTTCTCCGTCCTTGCAGCTGCACCAAAGGGGGAGAGGGCGTTCCACGACGGCCTCACCGCGATCTTGAAGACTCCAGACCGGCGGGGAGAGCTACCCCGACCTCGTGCAGCTGTGGGTAGCGGTGGCGGTGATTCCCCTTAGCATTGTTGAGTGTGAAAGGGGCTTCTTGCGCCAAAATGTCATCAAGTCGTGGCTTCGAGGTGAGCTGAAGGATGCAAGACTGGGAGATCTGATGTGCTTGTCTCTGATGCAGTACGGGCCGGTGTTTGACGAGGTGGTCGACATCTGGAGAAGCTACAAGAAGAGGAAGCCTTTTTTCTAAAGCCCCAATTTCCACCCCGGGTGAAACTAGCAAGAAGGGGAAAGCAGCAGCCATGGAAGTAGATGACGGCAAGCCTGTAGATGCTCTAGACTTATCTAGTGATAGTGATAATGATGATGAGGATGAAGATGATGATGAGGATGAAGATGATGATGACGAGGATATGGCTTGAGTAGTTCCTGTACCGTTCTTCTCTCAATGTTAAACTTATAAAATGTGTGCTGTTGGCCTAATAGAAAAGTGTTCAGCCTTTTTCCAATGGTGATGCTGATTGGTAAGATTTTTTAACAATGGAAACACTGAAAACTCAGGTTTTTTTTTTTAGGAGACACTGATTGATCAGCCAATAGCACACTTCTAAGACTGACGATTCATCCTAGGCTAAAACGAATCTGAGGCCCTGATTCGGAGCAAACAATAGCTCTAGGGACTCGAGGCGAGGGCGGGAGGTGATTTCGAGATCTTCCAGGCGCGTCAGCATGGCCAGCTGGGGAGGCAGCCGCCTCAGTTGGTGAGTGCGGAGAGGGGGAGGGAGCTGATCCCTCATAGCCGAGGAGGTGTTGGTCCCGGTGTGTCAAGGTGTGTATGGCACCCTCTGCTTCACTGCAGCCTACTCAGCAGCCAAGGCAGCCCTGTCAGATATCTTCTTTAGTCCGCCGTAAGTAGGGTAGGGTGTGTACAGCCCTTTTGTGCAGCGCACACTCTTTCTAATGGGCAAGCATGTACTGTCAAGGTGAGACGGTGTGGGAAGGGGTCTGCAGCACCCTCTGCTTCTTACTTCTGAGACAAGGAGTATGTGTTTGTAGCACCGCTACTTCTTGCCTGTCTGACACCTTCTTTGGT